>LR824555.2:6640000-7967500 GCA_902850265.1 Spodoptera littoralis | reverse complement strand
AAGTACTAAAAAGGTAATAAAATAAAAACTGCGTTTAAAAAACCGACTTCAAAAGAACCAAAAACTAATAACAAACAAAAAGTCAAAACTAAAAAGCAAAAAGTAACTATTATTAGTACCTACTGATAGGATACCCACCCACTGATAGGTAAGAAGTCGGTGCCATAAGTTCCATACAAAATTATTCATTAAAACCTTAATAGGTACCTACCTAATTCAAAATTTTGTGGACAGTTATATCATTATGATATGAGCTTATGGCACCGACTTCTAACCTATCAGTGGGTGGGTATCCTATCAGTAGGTACTAATAATAGTTATTTTTTGCTTTTTAGTTTTGACTTTTTGTTTGTTTTTGGTTTTTTTGAAGTCGGTTTTTTAAACGCAGTTTTTATTTTATTATTTTATCATTTTCAGTGTAAAGCTACATATACCCGTTTTGCTACTCATAACATAGGTGCAAAGTTCTAATCAATACAAATTATACAAGCCCAAACACAAGGTAGTTACAGTATACCGTTGAGGAGTTCCCTTAACAATTACACTTCTTCATCATCACACCCTCAATGACAGCCCCACTCTATCTAGGTGTAAAGTCCTCATCAATACAAATTAATCAAGCCCAAACACAAGGTAGTTACAGTATACCGTTGAGGAGTTCCCTTAACAATTACACTTCTTCATCATCAGACCCTCAATGACAGCCCCACTCTATCTAGGTGTAAAGTTCTCATCAATACAAATTAATCAAGCCCAAACACAAGTTAGTTACTGTATACCGTTGAGGAGTTCTCTTAACAATTACACTTCTTCATCATCAGGTCCTCAATGACAGCGCCACTCTATCTAGGTGTTAAGTCCTCATGAATACAAATTAATCAAGCCCAAACACAAGGTAGTCAATATAAACCGCTGAGGAGTTCCCTCGACTGTCTATCGGCTCCATCATCAGGTCGACTCCAGACCCTTATCAAATTGTAGTGTTAAAAAATCGTAATTGAAATACATAATAGACGGATTACTCGCCCATAGAATTTTCGAAAGTTCCCCTCGGTTTCCCTAGGATCCCATCATCAGATCCTGACTTCATGGAAATGGGACCATCTTGGGAGCATACCCTTTCAAACAAAAAAGAATTTTGCAAATCGCTTCTCGCATCTCAGAGTTATGCGCGTACATACATAAAATGTGACAAACAAGAAAAGCAAAAATAATTTTATAAATTTTATTCAGTTCAATTCAAAGTACACTAGCGTTACAATAACACACTAATATAAACATAAGTACATCAGTAGTAGTTCATGAAGTGTCACAGCTTAACATACGAACTCTTACTCGCGACATGTACTTGATGAGTAAGATACGTAATAGGCACTTGGCGAGGCAGTGACAGGAAAATGTTGGTCAGATATGAATTAATAGTTTTGACCCATTATTTTCCGTCTTTTAACAGATGTGAGCCCAAAGTTGTTTTTGAGTAACGAACTATGTCTCACGACACTTACCATACGATTTATTAGTATATCATGCTCTATGAGTTTTGCTTGGACCCAATCTCTACCTCCACCTGTATACCTCATCTCTGCTAATGCCACCGTGCCTTCATAACCTATAATATTCACTATAAAACGTTGTCTAAAAATAATCTTTCCAAAAAAACTTTGGCGTAATGTTTGATTACATCACTAATTTCTTTGTCACGGTTCAAGTGCATGCCAAACAATTTTATAGATAAAGTGGCAGGAGGATGCTTTAGCCACTTTTGACTTATCTCTCGAGTGTGAGCCAGCGGTATTATATCCGTGTCACCGTAATCGACATACCTTATTTTAACGAGACCTTGTGTTTTGTTATATTGTTGAATCGATGCTCGGCACCAGCGATTGTCTGCTGAGCTTAGTGCAATACATGCTTTGTTCTCGAATATTCCGTCCAGTGGTGGCATGTTCATATATTCATGCTGGAGCTCCACGGTCATGTCTTCATAAATCGTGTAGACATTTTCATCTTCGAATATAATATAAGCAGGTAATATATTAACATCGTGAATTTCAATGACATCGCAAAGAAATTTATTCCCATAATATTTAGGGTATGTAGGAAACTTGGCTGTAATTGCAGAGTCTTCATCTTCTTTTGAGCTTGAACCTTCTTGGATTACCAATTCTTTGTTCTCTTTAATAATCCAACTATCTTGGTATTCAGCCCTTTGATATTTACTAAGTAATCATTTACCCACAAAGACTCATACCTCAGTTCTATTGGTAGGACTCCGTCTACTTCATCACCGACCACTTTTACAAAGCAGGCCTTTTTAACAATGGATTTGCGAAGGTAGTTTAATGTTTCCGTGTCCCATGTCGTACCTATGGGACGTATACGATTTAATACGCATCTAAGTGAGTACGGTGGGACGTCGCGGAGGGGAACATCTTTTCTTAAATTTGCAAAGGGGCACGTTTCTACATACCCATGATCTATGAAATGTACGACGCATGTTTCACTTTCTTGATTAACTTCAAGGACTCGTCCTCTATAGCACCCATACGGAATTTGTAGCATGACTATGCATGGTTGCCCCACACTCCATTTTGTAGACATTTCTTTTGGGGCAGGTTCTTTAAAATTCATACGAAACTTTACAGTTAATGCTTTGCGTATAATTTCCCGTATACGTTCGAGATCAATGTCATATAAGTGAATTATACCCTTATCGTCTATGTACCTGCAATAAGAAAAATATAAGAAAATTAAGTAAATACATTATTAACTAAAATCGTGGATTATTCACGTGAATATATTGAGAAAAACTCTACTAGTTTCGAACTACAGAGGGGCTCTTCCTCATGAAGCAGCGTGCGCGGTCGCGGCGACGTCGTAAATTATACTATGTCTCATGATTGTTATTATAAGAACATTAAGTTCATACACTTTATGATTGTCAATTAACTATATAGTAAAAAGTATGAACAAACAAAGTCATGAAAATTTACAACCCAAAATTGCAAACCAGTGATTAGTCTTGTGTAAAAAGCAATAGCGGTATGTTTGTTCTCAACATATTCGATACTTACGTTGGTAATGCAGTAAATTCTTTAACCAATAACAATGGTGCTCGCCAGTCCTCAGAGAAGGAAGGACTATGATCTTCTTTAGCAACCTCATTTTTTACCTCATTTTCGGCATTTTCATCAGCTGGATCCTGGACACAAACAAAAAAGAATTTTATCAAAATACATTTATTTACTTAATCTGTATATCGAACAACATCAACTGAAGAGAAGCCCTCATAATTGCATATTGTAAAAAGATTATAATTGGGTTAATTCCATACGTTTCTATTACTAGTAGTATAAGTGCTTTAAAATTATATTTGTTACTTACGGCTTGAGCTTCATCAGGTACATTAGCTTCTAAATTTTCATCCATTATCCTTCTTCTGCTAGTTCTTTGATGAAGATTTTTGTAGAGGAGACTCTACCAGTTTTTCTGGATGAGCAGTGATAAATTTGTTGGAACTGTAGTTTGAGTGTTCCGCGTCAATAATATGTAAAGAGTGACTCCGACAGAGCTTCCACTGCGCCTGCGGTTATCTGCCTGACTGACTGTGTTCAGCTTGTAAAGTTTCCTTTTATATACTAACGAAGAAAATTACCACGTTACAGTAAACAATGGGATTATCAAAGCACAATCTTGTATGGGAGTTAAAGATCAAGACTTTTGTCCATCCCTTTGTTCGAAAACAAATTCGTTTTGTTCTATTTATGAAAAGTTCTATTTTGTCAAACAAAGGGTTCTACGTTGGCTATTCAAAAGTGTTTTAGTAATTTCGACTATTTTTTTGAAAAACTATTGACTCATTACTCAATGCACTGTGCGTGTTGTATTTTTATTTTGTTCGTGGTATTTATACTGCAATTTCATAAATATAATGGTTTAGGCACATATTGACCGAACAGTTAATTGATTCGGACCCTTATGCTAACCTAACCTAACCTTTAAGTACTTAACATCTAAGGACAGAATTGTTAGATCTATTTCATACATTTTTAATGATTAATGTAAATGATTAATGAGAAAATGAGTAATGTCCCATAAAAGCATAATCATTTGATAAAATGATAAGATTCTGTAACATAATATAAGGAACACAATCTCTAGGTACACTAGTTTATGATATATTTGTATTATGTTTGAACGCATTTATCTCCGGAACTACTCGTTTTAATTGAATACATTTTTGAGACGGATAGTCCATTTATCGAAGAAGGCCATGAGGTATAAAATATCGCGCTGTGGTCATTAGTAGATATGATATTCATCATCACATGAACAGCCCATAGCCACTGCAGACCAAAGGCTTCTCTCTTTTCGGACGGAGATGGCTTTGAGTATTAATCACCATGATTGCTCAATGTAGGTTGGCAATTTAAAATTATTTTATGATTTGAAAGCTCAGGTTTCTTCGCGATAGTTTTAAGTATTTCACCGTATGCTATTGACGTCTAAATAATTTTAAAAAGTATAGCTCGCAAAAAGTGATATTGGCATTCGAGCCCACAGCCTCGTGCATGAGAAGCGGCACCGTGTTTACCGCGCATTAGAGGTTCAGAACGCATCCCTTACTAGTGAGACCCTTTTACAGTCGAACTTAACCCAATATAAACATCACAAAAAACTATAAATTTACTCGCGTTGTCGGCATATAAAGTACATACAAATTTATCCATATCTATACGCTGTTGCCCTCGTCTTCGTCCGCGTAAATAATGACTTCTGGCAGAATTTACGCTTTTGAATTAGTTTTTATCAAGGGATATTATATATCTACGGTACTAAATATCGTCAGAATTGATTCAGTCCTGTCGGCGATAGGTGATAATTAGCCTATATGTTGATCCGACTTGTTAGTAACATTCATGCAAAATTTAATCATCCCGGACATACATAGAGAAAAACAGACAAACAGATAAAAATCATATTTTTGGCTTCGGTATCGATTGCAAATCACGCCCCAAGAAATTTTTTAAATAAATATTCAGTGTACAATTTTGACTTTTCTACGATTTTATTATATGTATAGATAAAGATAATAAAACTGGAGAAGAAAAAATTCTGTACATGAAAATACTAAAAAAATAAATAGTGAGTGTTACTAGATAGACACCGATCTCAAAAATGTGATAAAAAATTCTTTTTCTGACCGTCTGTGCCAAATTGATTTATCGATATCGATTAAGCTGTTCTTGAGTTATAAATTAACAGTGTAACTAACACGACATTCTCATATGTATATGTATAGATATGCGTTAACCATTGTATAAATGGACATAATGCAAGAGACTTTATTTGGTAAGCAGGCTGTAATGTACTGGACCAAATCTATAAATTGATCTCTTTTCCTGAAATATCAAAACTCCAAAGCTGACCTTTATGCTCGGTGGATTCGAGGAGCTTCGTCTCTTTTAATATTCTTTAAGGCAACACTCTCACTATATTTGCACATAATTATAACTTTCGTGAGACATACTATTTTAATCACTATGTTTTTTGGTTTACTCATGTCTTCAATAACGAGGAACTCGAATAGTTTAGCGACATTCGATGCGTCGTGTGTCGCGGGATGCTGCTCATGAATATCATCAAGAGCCACTACCGTGGCTTGAAAATATTCGAGTTTCTCGTCATATAATTACGTGACTAAGCCGAAAAACATAATAATTATTGCTATCAGATTTTCAAATTGATACAAAAAAATAAATACGCAATATTCTATGACTTACACCATAAGGTATAAAGGCGGAAACCGCACGAGGACGCGGCGCCGGCCGTCTGTCGCATCCGTTCCGACGTCGCACCTCCCGACACAATAGAAATACGGAGAGCCACTTGTCCAACGAACATATATATAGCTACTAGCTGTTACCCGCGACTTCATCCACGTGAAATAGCGAATCCTGTATAAATTGGGTATTTCAATTAGTCTTTGCCAAGGTATATTCCACGGCTGTACGATTGTAACAAATATCATCACAATCGATTCAGTACTTAGGTTATATTTATTGAGATATAAATTTATTTAAGGTGTACAATAAAGGTTATTATTATTATTATGTATGTCTTTACCATTCACGGGACCACAGGGTCCCGGTCATTTGGGAGGCGTACGAGGGGCCGAAGCCAACTGCGCAGAGGCCCTTTAGACAACTTTAATATAAATGTAATGGACACACAAACCGGCGACTACCCCTATATGCACTATGGAAATGCACCCAAGGACAGTCCCCGGTTAGTGTAGGACTATTGTGGATAATGGAAAAAAAAAGGTAGGGCTATGGATGGGTTGCTGTGAACTGGTAAATTAGGAACTATGGATGACTATGGCACCTGCCGAAACAATGTAATTTTTACACGTAAAAATGGCAGGCGGAGACTCGCCAACTCACCGACCGGGCCCCGGGAATGGTTGCTAGATATAGCAACAAAGGGGCAACGAGAATGTGAGTGGCTGAAGGGTTAAAGACCACCGCTTTCTACTCAGATCATCTGCTCCAGCCGAAGCCTCCTGCATCCCTGGCCCACTCGCGACTTACGAATTTTCTTACCCTCCGAGCAGGATCACTGCTCTCGCGACTCCACTCTGGACGGCCAATGAAGGCAAGCCAGAGGTGGGAGACTGTTCCTTGTCATCTCACTCCAGCCAGCCAATTAAGGCAAGCCGGAGAAGAAGGAACGGTGACCTCTCCCTGGAGCACTCGGGATGATGGTAGCCCGCGGGATCGCTAATGCCCGTCACCTCGCCTCAAGGTGCCCTGCGGGCTTATTATTATTATTATTATTTATTTTCGTGGTTTCAAAAATACACAATTCTTCAGAGGTTTTACCCCTACAGTGCCTGTGTCGTGAGGTTACACTGATAAAAACTATTCTATGTTTGCAAATCAATGTTGTATCGACTATATGACTATACGAAAATGACTATATCTATTTAGATATAGTTATTTTAACCCGGTTTCGTGGGTTTTTCTGGTTGAAAACTTTTAGACCTTCTTTCCCGGGTCTCAAAATATCGCTGTACCAAATTTCACCAAATAGTTTCAATGGTTTAAAATGTAAGAGTCCCTCTTTATTTCAATGTCCTGGTATTTTAACGCATAGTTTCCGTTCCTTTGGGATTTCCTCTTTCTAATAATGTGGCCTGATATGTACCGGTGCGACGTTACTATTGCAAATTGTTAAATGAAACAATAGTTATTCTAGCATTAGGTTAGTTACATATGATACATATACTTTTATGTTGATATTAATGTACTCTATAAGACTTTATACATCCCATGGCTCTATTGTTCATAATTTCCACAGCGTAAGCAATACCAATAATATAAAGAGATTTTTGTGGTAGTTATTCACACATCGGGTTAATATTACCTAGACAAGACTTTTTTTTGAGGATGGAAATCATCCAATGATTTCTCCCGCTTGGCGTTAGGCGAGAGGTAGTGACAAACACTTCCTGACTAAAAGCCACCCCGTTAGTATTCCTGCTCTTCGAGCCGGAACCCCGTCAGCCCGTTTGGCTTTCCGCGGCTCCGTATCCAGCATCAGCCTTACTGGGCCCCATCTGTGATAGTCTGATGGCTGTTTAAGGCGCGCGCCGTATGCACAGGACTGGTTCTGATCGAGTGACTCTTGCTGCCAACTTAGCAGACCTGCATGCACGGTGGCCGGTGGCCGGCACATCTCCGACGCCCAGAGTGTCTCCCACGACGGTTGGGGCGTGAAAAGGTTTGTTCCCCACGCACCCCGCCTCTTCCTTGGCAAGCATAACTGCTTCGCAGAATGAGGAGACGGCATCCCAATCAACCAAGGCGAGAAGTCACCGTCGCATCCATAAGAACACGGCGGTGCTCAGCTCACGCAAGGCACACCGCCAAGGTATGCCCCACCGTGTCCTCCGTCCGGTCCTCGCAGTGGTAACACCCGGGCGTTTCACGTTAGGGCGGTAAGCACCTCCGTCTGGCGGTAGGTGAGGACGCCGTACCGTCTCTCAAGCGACTTCTCAAAGATAGAAATTATCGCTGCAATGACAGCGAGCGCAGTCCTCGATTGCCTAAAGGAGAATTGCATTTTGTTTCACCGTGAGTGAAGTTACCGGAGGCAGTTGTATAGGATATCGAACACTTGGAAAAAGTACAGCGTCGCCTTACTAGAGATATAAATAAATAATAATTATTATTATTAAAATACCACGAGCACTGAAACAGTATCTATATGAAAAGTGCTTGAAGGTTTTAAACTTAACCACTTTGAAGGATCGCAGGCAGCGTGGAGATCAAATTGAGACATACAAGATCTTGAGTGGACATTACGACATTACTGATTTCGACAAACTATTCTCACGTAATGAAAACGTTCATCTTAGAGGCCATCACCTGCTGTGTAAAAGCTTATCGAAAAATATCCCTCACAGACACTTTCTAAGTAATCGCGTGGTCGGAGCATGGAACAAACTGCCAGAATATGTAATCGCTTCACGGAATGTTAACCAGTTCAAAAACAGACTTGACAGATACACAACATCGAATTAACCAACGATAGAAAAATACAATACAGGCATTTATCAGTTGTTTTAACTGCCTGTCTGAATTAAATCATACTAGGTATATTAAGAATATGAATGCGTCGTGGGTGCGTTTACAAACATACAAGTTCATATACACATGACACCCAGACCACAAACCAATTTATGGATAACACTAACAGTAGCTCCGTAAGAGAATCGGACCCAATATATATTTTTTTTTTTTATTTATTTATTAAAACTTTATTGCACATACAATCAAATTGGCGGACTTAATGCCGTAGGCATTTTCTGACAGTCGACCATTGGGTGGTGCAGAATGTTAAAGCGGTAGGTGCAAAATTGTAAAAAGAAAGTATGAAGTAGATAACGAAGTTAAGGTAATAAAATATTAAAGAGGGAAGACTGATTGTTATAGTCGATAATACATAATAAGGGTATTAAAATTAATTATAATACATATATATCCCAAATATGCATACATATAATATGATATATTTACTATATAATACATACATATATAAATAAATGCAATACATAGACTACATATTACCACTGTTTTGAGTTATATATACGTTATGGCATTCAAATGAATCATACATATATATGTTAAGGAACCTTATAATTTTACCACATGTTGTGTTTAATTGTAACATTAACAATTTTTGAAACTTTTTCTTATATATTGAAGTGTTTTATTTTTCTGTGGTGGTTTTCAAGTTTTAAAATTGTAGTTGTATAAACTATGTTAAAAATGAAGTACTAAGAATAAAATGTGACAAACAAAAAAGCAAAATAATTTTATAAATTTTATTCAGTTCAATTCAAAGTACACTAGCGTTACAAAAACACGACCAACATAGACATAAGTACATCAGTAGTAGTTCATGAAGTGTCACAGTTTAATATACGAACTCTTACTCGCGATATGTACTTGATGAGTAAGATACGTAATGGGCACTTGCCGAGGCAGTGACCAGATACGAATTAATAGTTTTGACCCATTATTTTCCGTCTTTTAACAGATGTGAGCCCAAAGTTGTTTTTGAGTAACGAGCTATGTCTCACGACACTTACCATACGATTTATTAATATATCATGTTCTATGAGTTTTGCTTGTACCCATTCTCTACCTCCACCTGAATACCTCATCTCTGCTAATGCTACCGTGCCTTCATAACCTATAATATTCACTGTAAAAGTTGTCTTAAAAATAATCTTTCGTAAAAAACTTTGGCATAATATTTGACTACATCATTAATGTCTTTGTCACGGTTCAAGTGCATGCCAAACAATTTTACAGATAAAGTGGCAGGAGGATGCTTTAGCCACTTTTGACTTATCTCTCGAATGTGAGCCAACGGTATGACGTCCGTGTGACCATGATCAACATACTTTATTTTAACGAGACCGTGTGTTTTGTTATATTGTTGAATCGATGCTCGGTACCAGTGATTGTCTGTTGAGCTTAGTGCAATACATGCTTTGTTCTCGAATATTCCGTCCAGTGGTGGCATGTCCATGTATTCATGCTGGAGCTTCACGGCCATGTCTTCATAAATCTTGTAGACATTTACATCATCGAATATAATATAAGCAGGTAATATATTAACGTCGTGAATTCTAACGACATCGCAAATAAATTTATTTCCATAATATTTAGGGTATGTAGGAAACTTGGCAGTTATTGCAGAGTCTTCGTCATCTTTTGAGCTTGAACCTTCTTGGATTACCAATTCTTTGTTATCCTTAATAATCCAACTATCTTGGTATTCAGCCCTTTGGATATTTACTAAGTAATCGTTTACCAACAAAAAGTCATACCTCAGTTCTATTGGTAGGACGCCGTCTACTTCATCACCGATCACTTTTACAAAGCAGGCCTTTTTAACAATGGATTTGCGAAGGTAGTTTATTGTCTCCTTGTCCCATGTCTTCCCCAGAGGACAAATACGATTTAATGTGCATCTAAGCGCGTGCGGTGGAACGTAGCTGAGAGGAACACATTTTCTTAACTTTGCAAAAGAGTACGTTCTTACATATCCATAGTCTATGAAATAAACGACGCATGTTTTACTTGTTTGATTGACTTCAAGCACTCGTCCTCTATAGGGCTGACTCGGAGTTTGTCGTAGTACTATGCATGGTTGCCCCACTCTCCATTTTCTAGACATTGCTTTTGGGTCAGAGTCTTTAAACTATCAGAAAACTTTGTAGTTAATGTTTTGCGTATAAATTCTCGTTTGTGTTTTAGATGAATGTCATATAAGTGAATTATGCCATTATCGTCTACGTGCCTGCAATAAAAAAAATAGAGATTACATACATAGATACATACAAGTACAACTTTATGACTGTCAATTAATTAGTCGTAAGTTTGATTAAACAAAGCCATAACTATTTACAACCTAAAATTGCAAACCAATGATTAGTCTATCTATTAGATTACCTATATTATATATTAGATTATCTATTAGATTACAAATCAATAGTAATGTGTTTGGTCTCAACATATTCGATACTTACGTCGGCACTGCCGTAAATTTCCTATCCAGTAATAATGGTGGTAGCCAGTCCACAGAGAAGGAAGGTCTGTGATCTTCTTTAGCAACCTCATTTCTTACTTTATTTTCGGCATTTTTATCAGTTGGAACCTGGACACAAACAAAAAAGGTTAATTTATCAAAATATGTTAATTTACTTAATCTGTATATCGAACAACATCAACTGAAGAGAAGCCCTCATAACACATTTACATTGCACATTGTATAAATACCCCAATATAATTATATGCGATAATTCCATACGTTTCTATTACTCGTAGGACTATAAGTTCTATAAAATAATTGTATTTGTTACTTACGGCTTGAGCTTCGTTATGGCTGGAGAGACACAGCTGTTCAATACTGTTAGCAAGTACATTGTCATCCATAATTCCTTTTTCTGCCAATTCTTTAATGAAGGTTTTTGTTGAGGAGACTGTAACAATCAGTTCTTCTGGATGAGCAGATTCTTCTGGATGGTATATTTGTTGAAACTGAAGTTTGAGCGTTCCGCGTCAATACTATCGTAAAGTGACTCCGACAGAGCTTCCACTGCGCCTGCGGTTATCTGTCTGACTGACTGTGTTCAGCTTGTAAAGTTCCCTTTTATATAGCAACGAAAAAATACCATGTTACAGTAAACAATAGAACTTGTTATCAAAGCACAATCTTGTATGGGAGTTAAAGATCAAGACTTTTGTCCATCCCTTTGTTCGAAAACAAATTCGTTTTGTTCTATTTATGAAAAGTTCTATTATGTCAAACAAAGGGTTCTATTTTGGCTATTTAAAAGTATTGTAGTAATTTCGGCTAATTGAAGGAAACATTATTGACTCATTAACCGATGCACTGTGCGTGGTATTTTTATTTTGTTCTTGGTATTTATACTTATTAAAATTAAATTAAATTAAAATTAGCCTTTATTGCTGTTTAAACTTACTAACATTAACATTAAATAGCTTACTGCCTACACTTTACAAATGTTTTGTAATGTTGAGTTGTTAATGTGTTCGTGGTATTTTTACTGCAATTTCGAATATTGACCGAACAATTTATTGATTTGGTCCCTTTAGACTGTTGACTACTTAACATTTAACATTTATTTTATGAATTTTTGAGATCTACAGAAACGTTTAGAAAATGATTTATGTAACATAAAATTGTAAGATTTGGTAATATTTTAAGATTTTGTAACACATAAAAAACAAAATATCTAGGTATACAAACTTAAAATATATTTATATTTTGTTTGAACACACTTATCTCCGGAACTATTCGTTTGAATTAAATATTTCTTGTACTGTATAGTCCATTAGGTGTTACCCGCGACTTCGTTCTTGTAAAATAAGGTTTCTGGTAGAAATTAGGTTTTTGAATTAGTCTTTGCCAAGGTACATACATTCCCACCCACAGGGGGTCCCACAGGGGTTGTACCCGTAGTGTGCCCGTGTCGAGAGGTTTCATAGACAAAAACTATTCTTTTTACAAAGCAATTGTATACCGTATTTCAATCAAATAGATATTATGATTTCAAAAATAAAGAGTGCCGGGATTTTAACGCATAGTTCCTAATCTCGTGGGATTTTTGGATTGACAACTTGAATATCGCATCTTTAAAGTAAAACTGTTATTAAACGAACATTTTAGTGGATTGAGTTAATGCAATCAAATTATTTTAGGCTTTTTAAATAGTCAGTTTATGTAAATACTCAATTCATGAAAACTTTCGTTTAATATCGGTTTTACTTTAAAGGTGCGATATTATGAGTAGGAAATAGGATTTATCGAGGAAGTTCATAGGCTATAAAATATCGCGCTGTGATTATTAGTAGATATGATACCTATTCATCATCACATGAACAGCCCATAGCCACTGCAGACCATATCAGTTCTTCCCATCCGTGCATGAGCGGCTGGAGAGGACATGGTTGGAGGTGTGTTGCCCAATTTCTTACTGGTCACGGCAACAAGCAAATTGTTCTCATTTAAACTTATTGATACACCATAGTGCCAATGCTCGGCGAAGCGGAGCTGCTATACGAGCAGTCCGCCCATCACATACTCTGGGAGTGTGATCTCTGGCAACATAAACGTAACACTATGTTAAATAATTTAATTGTTTCGTCAGGTCTAGCTTATTATACGGACATTGTGGAATATAGAACAAATTTCTGTGCGCGCGCCAGACTTCTGTGTTACGGTGTTTTCATGGTTATATCTACTGTAGATCCTGGCTTACAGAAGTTGTAGCGGTTTTGGGAGGTTGTGGCGGGCTTGTACCAATAAAAAACCACTGCAGACCAAAGGCTTTTCTCTTCTCGCACGGAGATAGTTTTGAGCATCAATCACAACGCTTTGTCAATACAGGTTGGCAATTTGAAACTTATGATTAACAATTGTTAGCCCAGGTTTAGTTCACCGTATGCCATTGACGTCTAATAATTTTAAGAAGTACATATAGCTGACAAAAGGTCACATTGGTACTTGTCAGGTTTCGAGCTGCCCACACCCTTAATCCCTCGTGCATGAGAAGCGGGTCCCAACCTTTGAGATTCGACTTTCGCACGTCGCACGGCAACCGGTTGCCCGAATACCGTGTTAACCGTGCATTCAAATTAAAGGTTCAGAACACATCCCTATTTAGTGAGACCCCTGTACAGGCGAACATAACCCAATATAAACATTACAAAAGATCTATAAATACGTGTATATACGTATTTTGTCTGCATAAAGTACATAAAACATAAAAACTAAAGCAACTGATGTAATGTTTGTCACATTGTCTAGAATAGGCGTACACGGTGACACATCAAGGTATACAAAACCAGTTTATTAGGTCTTTCTTTGTATAACCTTTCCGTACTTTTAAGGGTCGGTTTATACTGTTTTTGTACAGCTCGTACGTGTACCAAATCACGCTTTGTCCTTAAAACAAATCCTAAAAGCGAATACGTAAGCGTTACCAGTTCTGACACCACAGGAGGCATTCAGTCTATAAGGACGGTGTTTGGTGATAGGCGGAGCGATTAGTTTAGCTATTTTTCGACTTCGGCCTTGTGGAAATTAGATATCTCTTGAGTAGTCTTGATCTTGTTGGAAAATCTTCTGGAGCATTGTATTTTATTTACGTATTTTTATCTATAATTTATTAGTTTTGGAACACAATAAGGACCAAATTTGTAAGTATTTAATAGATTTAACTGCTAATTAAATTGTTCTTATTCTAAATCAATCATTTATCCCCAAAAATTGTTAAATTAAACAATATTTGTAGACGCCACACGTAATTATGATACTGGTTGCATTTTTATAACAATGCGTCTACACTAGCCAATGTTTTGTTCCAAACAGGATTGTATGCGCTAATTAAGACTAATGCTTAATGAATAGATAATTAGGTATAATATTGTAGTTCAGTAGAATGTTCTCTTAATTATACAAAGTTTTATACTCATATAGAAATGAGCCTTGGGGATATTTTGATAGTATGGAAAATGTTTTAACGAACTGAATGAACAATTCTTATAAAGTTTTCAAGGTGGAGTTGGCAGAATATTCTTGGCAGGTCTGCTAATATTGTCATTGAATAGATTCTGTTACCTATGATGTTGCCTACGTGGTTAGTAGAAAATAAACAGAGGGCCAAGCACAAATAACTATCGAATTCGTATCGTAACAGTATCGAGCGAGTTAAGCGTTCTGATTGGTTGGTTCACTTAAGCCGGCCAATCAGAGCGCCGAACGCGCTCGATACTATTACTTTACGAATGCGATAGTTATTCGTGCTTGGCACTCAGGCTTTACTACGCTCCAATCTTAACGTTTAGACTCGAGCGTATGGTACGTCGCGGTCCGTTTTCGTGCGTTTCAAAGAGCCATCAGACCACCACAGATGGAGCCCAGTATGTCTGATGCCGATACGGAGCCGCGGAGGACTTAACGGGATGCCGGGGCTTCGGTGGCTTGCCAGGGCTTCGGCTCGAAGAACAGGAGTAAGAACGGGGTGGTTTTTAGTTAGGAAGAGTCTGAAACTCCCTCTCCTCCTTACCGGGGTGGGAAAAACTATTTGATAATTTTCTCCCCTAAAAAAACCTTGAAGTCTACTTAGTTTTAGAACAAATTTCATTAATGTAACTAAAGTAATCTATACCATAAGTTCTTTGGCAAAACACTCTTAAAACAAACCACTTTCCTTAACCACTTCAAGACAAATCACTATGCAAAAATTGTATTCTACCGAGTGATGCTAAATAAAAAAATATCTTATTGATTCACCATATCCTCTACCTTATTAAACCGGGCTGATTATTTGAAATAACCGACAATTGCAAATGGGAAAAGGAACAGAGTAGCAATCTATTTTAGGTTATTCCTTGTCGAGTTACCGTTGCCTGTTACAGAACGACCGGTGTGGAAGAGGTTTCATATTATTTTCCTCTATTATGGTGACATTGTTTATATGCCATGGAAAATAATGTAAGACAAAAAGATTTTTATTTTATCGCGGTGCCATTCAAGTATGTTAAGCAACATTGATGTGTTGATTTCCCTGTTTGTACCTCTATAAAACTACATCTATCACACGGTGTTACCAAGTTCATTAGTAAGTTTATTAACATGCATAACATCATGCAATTTATCCCCGAAGACGTAGGCACTTTTTATTCATATTTGCATGCCTCTTGGTAAAATATGGCTGAGCTCACAATGTACCTAAACACTACATATAGTATTACTCATATTTGCAAATACACTTTCTTTTCCTCTGTGTGCGTAATTCCTCTGAGTTCTGTTAGTGCAGGTCTTTGTCAGGCACAACGTTTATACTGTCTCGGTTAGAAACACTGCGGGGGCGAACCTCGCACCTATCTATAGAAAGCGCAGCTACAGATATCAATTTGTGGATTTGGAAAAGTATGGAGAGATCGAGAGGAAAATATTGTGACTTCGAACTGTTAAAGCTTTGTGGATTATTACATAGTTATGTTTTGTTATAGAGGGGTTTTAAAAACGGTTTTAATGTTGTAAATAAATGTAATTGAATTATGTATTAAACGGTGTCTGGTACATTAGAAAACATGCATAAACATAACATCACGCCTTTTTATCCCCGAAGGGGTAGGCAGAGGTGCAGACAGTTAATGGCACTGTACAATGTAACACCCACTTTTGATTATTCCTGTTATTAGACCCATGTAATAAGGGGTGAACCTATTGCCATATACCGGGCACAATTCCCTACTGCGTGCAACTACTGAGAATTAAAAAAAAAAAAAATATATTAATTGCCCGACCCGGAAATCGAACCCGAGACCCCTTGCCCGGCATTTGCACTGGCGACCACTCGGCCAACGAGGCAGTAATTAGGCAGTACCTACATTAAAAAATATTGAGCTATTAAAATGCATTCCAGGTATTATTAGTTAACTAACACAATTAGTTAATTGCAATTAACTAATTTCAATGCAATCATTATTATAATTGTAGTAATAAAAATAAAAAACGAAATAATTGAATTCACGAGTCAATGGAAGTTCCACCCACTCCTCTATTCCGTTGGTCTATGTTGCAACCCGCCAAACGAGTAAATCTTCGTTTTGTCGTCGGTGACCAGACGACCCGCCATCCGTTCGTCGGTTGCAGCAAGCCTTACTGTATTTTTACTAACGCCAGCCTCAGCTAGATTTATTGAAACCCACTTAAAGTCCACTAAATTTGTTGAGCTTTCGTCTGTAGAAACTGAAATATTAAATGTTTATTTTGGTATTATTTTATTTGTTTCTCTATATTTTTAAGTGTGTGAGAGCCATGCTTCGGCATGAATGGGCCGGCTCGACCGGAGTAATACCACGGCCTTACAGAAAACCGACGTAAAGTTTACATTCTAGAAAATATCACTTCCACCTCCGCGGCTGACATCTGGAAGTTCCTTGGAACGCTGGGTATCGGCAAACAGGGTCATGTGGACCTACCCAATACGATTGGTTTGGACGATATCAATCGCCATTTCACCACTACCTCTAGTTTGGATCGTTCAGCCATTCGTCAGACGGTGGAGTTCATCACTGGCCTTCCGCGGCAGAGTACAGACTCTTTTAACTTTTCTCCGGTAGCCCTGGATGATATCAAAAAGATTATCCTATCAATCAAATCCAGGGCCATTGGCTATGACGATATAGGTCGTAGTATGGTCATCCCGATCCTTGATTATATCCTCCCATCGATTACCCATATTATTAACTTTTCCTTGTTTTCAGGACAGTTCCCTTCCCTGTGGCGTAAAGCTTACGTCCGTCCACTCCCTAAAATCACAAATCCTACTCTCCCTACACACTTCCGTCCAATCTCGATCCTTCCATTCCTTTCCAAAGTGCTGGAAGCTTGTGCCCATAAGCAGTTATCAAGTTTTATAGCCCGTCACAACTTTATAAGTCCACTGCAATCTGGGTTTAGACCTGGGCACAGCACCGCCACAGCACTTCTCAAAGTGACTGGTGACATTAGAGAGGGGATCAGTGAGTCTAAAGTCACTGCTATGGTCTTAATAGACTTCTCAAATGCCTTTAATGCTGTCAGTCACGACATCCTTGAATCCATCCTGTCCTATCTTATGGTGTCGCCTGGGGCACTGGATTGGTTTCAGTCTTATCTTCGTGGGCGCCAGCAGGCTGTGCGCAATGAGGAGACGCTGTCGAATTGGTGTGAGCTTGCCGCTGGTGTTCCACAAGGCGGTATTCTTTCCCCATTATTATTCACTATATTTATTAACTTCATCACTCACAACCTTCAGTGTGCGTATCATCTTTATGCTGATGACCTTCAGATTTACGCTCGGGCTCGGCCGGAAGACTTGTCAATGGCCATTGACAGGCTTAATAAGGACTTGGAGGCTATAAGTGGATGGTCTGGCCGGTTTGGTGTGGCAGTAAACCCCACGAAATGCCAGGGTATTATTATTGGTAGCCCCCGTATGATGAACAGGGTGGTGATCGCACATCTTCCTCCCATAACTCTCGATGGTACGGTGATTCCTATTGGTTCAAGTGTCAAGAATCTCGGTCTGTATCTTGATGCTACGTTGAGCTGGCGGACTCAGGTCTCCAGTGTCAGCCAACGCGTTACTGGTGCCTTGCGTAATCTGAACCGGTATAGAAGGTTTCTACCACCCACGACCAAGGCAATGCTTGTGCGGTCCCTCATCTTTCCTATAATCGACTATGGTGACGTGTGCTATTACGATCTCGGCTCGGACCTGCTCAACAAGCTTGATCGTCTTATCAACAACTGCATTAGATTTGTCTTTAACTTGCGCAAATACGATCATGTTTCTGGGCATAGGTCTGAGTTGAAATGGATGCCCATCCGGCAGAGAAGGGCTCTCCGTGTTTTGACAACCCTTTTCTCAATCCTTCATTCTCCCACTCCCCCTTCGTATCTGACTCCTTATTTTCAATACCGTTACTTGGGACACTCTAAAAATCTTCGTTCTTCTCACAATCTTCTTCTTCACTGTCCTTCTCACAGTTCCGATACTGTCCACTCATCATTTCACATCCAATCTATTCTTCTGTGGAATAGGCTACCCTTGGAAGTCAGGAAGTCCGCCAGTAAGCAGGCGTTCAAGGTTGGAGTTCGTAAGTGGATTTCGGGTGGAAAGTTGGTAGAGTCTTCATAACCTATCTCTTTTATGTTTGAATATTTGATTGCACATATATATATATACATATATACTTATTTATTTATTATATTATATATTATATATATATTTATTATATTAATATATATATATATATATTAATTTATATTAATTTATATTAATAAAATATTTATATTTACAATATTGTATGTATACTGTCATTTTAAAAATTATAATATTACTAGTTGTCAACTTATTGCACCGACCACGCTCTCACTGCATCACCTAAAGGTTGGCTAGTAAGAATGCCCATGGCATTAAGCCCGCCTATGTACTTTTGTTGCATGAAGTTAAAATAAATAAAAATAAATAAATAAAGTAACGCTTGCGTTGTGTTTCGTCGTGTGAGTGAGGTTACCGGATCTCCCCAATCCCTGAATCCCCAACGATCCTCAAACTCCTAATCCCCAAAAAGCCGGTGACGCACTTGTAACGCCTCTGGTGTTCCAGGTGTCCATGGGCGACGCCGATTGCTTACCATCAGGTGATCCGTCTGCTCGTTTACCGGCTTATGCCATAAAAAAACTTTAAACCACTTAGATGGTGCTTTGAGTAATATTTTCACTCTTTCTCTATTAAAGTCTATGATTAAATTCTATTGAATGGTTTTAAGTTACAATCTGCTCGTTAGTTGAATGGCGTCTCCAGTTCTAATTACTAAATGGGTCATTTCCATTTTGAAATTCTCAGAAGTCACTTAAAAAGTACAGTGAACCTGACTACCATTTACAGACTTATGAGGTACTGGAAATTGTGAATTCAATTCTTTGTAATGTCATCGGAATCTAAGGTCATTTATCCAATAGAGCTGATGTCCGTCCTGGAAATGCGGATGACCTATTACCAGATCGCTGGAGCTCCGGATCGAAGTACAAGATGGAACCCTCTCCAAGTCTAACACTCTTTTACCCATGGTGGGAGAAGACATATAATTTTTTCCACCCTTAAAAAAGAAAAATAAAGGGTCACTGCCCTAAAACCACTATTTACTTAAGCTAAACTAACTCAACATTCTAAAGAATAAGTATTAATACGTATTTGAGTAAAATTTCAACCATTTGAACATTAGTAGCTGTTAGGTTCATCTGTAAAAAGGAGCGCGATCGTCATCCATCAAGTTTGAATCCCGTAGCGGATTGGTTAATGTCACATTCATGTCTTACACTTTTTTCGGTCTTATATCTTGTGTGGTATATAGTAAGATATATTTTGAAAACAGTAGTCCTTATTTTAATGTTATAGACGTCTAATTTTGCTAGGTTGTGACATAATATTAATTTTGGTTTTATTGGTAATAGAACTTGGATAATTAGTTTTTTTTAAAACGTCACCCCATACTAGGATGTTCTTTCGTGTCGTGGGTGCATTTACACAAATACAATTTCACATACACATGTGACATGTCACCCAGACCCGAAACAACAATCTCTGAATCACACAAAGAGTTGCTCCGTGCGGGAATCGAACCACTACGGCCACCGCGCCAACCGTGCAGTCAGTTATATTGTAAAACGTAGCGTTGTGCTTGATCTATTCTAACAACTAGAGTGAACTGCATAGAAACTCCAACTATTCACATATTCATATTTCCTATTCAGGTAGAAATTAAGGTAAGTAAGCATCATGGCATAATTAAGATTATATGACGCTAGTTCCTGTAAGTAACAGGTCTATACAATTATAAGTGAGATCCAAGCCTACGTACTGTTACTAGCGCTTCGGCTCAAAGCAGGTGTAGGAATGGGGTGGTATTTAGTCATTAACCCTTTGAGTACCGAATTAAAGAACAATAGGTTGCGGTCACCGGTGTCCTCGCGGTGTTTGACAGTTTAAGAGAGTCTGATAGTCTCTCTCGCTTTACCTAGGGCGGGAGAAGGCATTGGATGATTGATTGATGATCTCAAAAAAGGACGACGAAATACTGACTATTTACTATAGGAATTCTTATTTTTACGTTTTTATGCATCACATTTTTTGTGAAGAAACAATGACCTTCGGGTATAATTTCCTGTAACGTTTTCACGGAAATTTATTTCTTAATGAGTACATATAAAAGGCTATAATTCAATGGCGCTATCTTTACGAAGAGCTCACATTAGTATCGTGCGGTTGGCACGCCCCCTGCGATTGCATAAGGCGCAAATTCATTAAATGTTACAAACTCGTGGTCAGACTACAGTGTAAATTAATCAGTAGGCCTATTCAGAAATGATGTCTAATTAGATTTTAATAAATTACTTAATTAATAATTGCATTTACGTTCGAGTGGTTGAAAGAGGTCTCTGCTGGCATAGGGATTCCGATTTTTGTAAGTTTTCAAAAACGTACGAATCGCAAAAAATAAATCTTTACCAAGAAAGAACTAACTCAGCTAATGGAAAGTACACTTGCAACTGGCAACCCAGCTAGTTATAGGACTGTTTGATCCTAATGAATCCGACTCAATATTAATATTTTGGGAGTGCCTCTGCTGCCGGCGCCGGTTGACGGACGGACTGCCGGCCCCGGTTGCCGGACTAGCTGCCGGCGCCGGTTGCCAAAAAAAAAACCTAACCTAACCTATATTCGTCACCGACTTTCATTTTTCCAAACCGTAACGATAAATGTAAGGCAAACAGAATAAATACAACAAACAGCACAAACTAATGAAACTAAATAAAGAACAAAGTCGAATCTTTGAGCTTATGTTTTTTTTTTATATTTGTTTACCGGCACTGGAACCCAGCCTTTTGCGCATTGTCACCGGCTGCCATTTTGAGTGCCAGCGCCGGCAGCCGTTGTTTTAAATCTCGGCTGCCGGCAGTATACTTACCGCCGGTTTCCAATAGTGATATTTTTGGCAACCGGCGCCGGCAGCGGAGGCACTCCCTAATATTTTACATGAAGTGAAATGAGTATGCTGTTTTTAACAACATATAAAAAAACTGGTATCAGTGATTATTGTACTGGCCAAACCTATTTACTCTGTGGCGTGCGATCTGGGGAATTGAGGCCATAGTACGGCCAACGAACTAATAAAGGGCCAAGTGCTCAGTCAACTACGTTTGATTTATACTCCTAGTTCTAACTGTACGCGCCTTAAGTAGATTGTAATGTATGTAGTGTAAAGTATTATCTGTGAGTTCCGACTATTATTAATATGGAGAACTGAATTATGCGATGAGAAAAGCCGTTTGATTGTAGGAAGGAGATATAGGTATCCAGGCAGGCAGATACATTGCTACCATCCCTATTAGTCCTATGTGTATCGTTAGAGTCGACAATTGATATTTTTTCTTCTTCTCTATTAATGTCTTCTGATTTCTTTCGTTGCGGGATACAAGACAGTTATTCATGTCCCTGAGACGCACCAATGTTCCGGTGTTATCCTGATTGTATCTACTAGATATCATGGCTTTCAGGAGTTGCAACAGTTTTGGGAGGTTGTGGCGAGTTTGTACCAAAAACCAGGGCATTTGAAAGTGGCCCAGTGTCAGCCGTTTACTGCAGAACCTTTTGAACTGTGTCGCGTCTACCTAGCGTAAAGAAGGTTAACACCCTAGTATAGAGTAGACCCAAAAAATCGAGGGGTGAAGTGTCACTCCCTGTCAATATTTATGTTCTAAAAATAAAAATGAAGATGAATATACAAGTAACAACTCCACAGTAACAAGCCTAATTGAACAATTTATTTGCATCGTTAAAATTTTAGCAGTGAACTTGAAATAAGAAAAGTTTTGTATAAAAATACTTTTTAAAGAATATCATTGCTAATTTTTGCGGTGTCTCGCCGTCGCCCTTGAGATAAAGAGGGGTGTACAATGTACACCCCTTTTATGCATAGCGCCTTTTGTTTAGTTACCTTTGGTTTAGTTTTTTATGTGATTGCGGTAGATGAGTAGGTGGACTACCTGATCAGCGCCGCCCATGGATTTCCACATCAGCGGTGGAGCTGCTGCTTGATTAATATTGATACATATGCTTAAAGGGTTTTTATTTACTTCCATAACATTGACTGCACGGTTGGTGCTGTGGCGGGGCAACCGCCTGCCGTGCAACGTATCGCGGGTTCGATTCCCGCACGGAACAACACTTTGTGTGATACAAAAATTGTTGTTTCGGGTCTGGGTGTCATGTGTATGTGAACTTGTATGCTTGTAAACGCACCCACGACACAGGAGAAAATCCTAATGTGGGGCAACGTTTTTTTAAATAAATAAAATAAAATAAAAAATTAAACGCTAATCTAATGTATCAGTTTTTAAATCTGTTCAGTACGTAATATTAGAGTGCCCCCCCCCCCCTGACTCTCGGGACGGGACAAGTATCCAGGTGCAAAGGTACAATTTTTTTTGTTTGTTTTTTTCAGTCAAGTATATTCAAGTCTTAATGTAGACCTACCAACGGTCTACCAGTTACCACAAACATTTTGTTTCAATGTCACATTTATACTTATTTAGAAAACCACTTAAAACCCGCTCCTTCACTTAGAGTGAAACGAAGTGATAAAATATTCTGTTTTAAAAATAAACTTGTGTAACAAACAGGTACTACAGTTTTTATTGTTCTTATTATATTACTAGCTTTTACCCGCGGCTTCGCTCGCGTCACAAAAAGATAAAACGTAGCCTATGTGACTACCCATCCCTTCAACTACCTTCAGTTGAAAAATCACGTTAAGTACCTCCGTTTTGCCGTTTAAGACAGGCAAACAAACAAACAGCTGTTCGCTTGCGTGGAATTCGGTTATAACGCGCGTTTTAGATTTTTCCGTGGGAATGAGAAGTTCTGCCGCGGTAAAGCCTTGCTTTTCCAGGACTCAAACTACCTTTATACCAAAATCGATTCAGCCGCGTGAAAGAACAGAAGAAGTTATTTTCGCATTACCACAAACACCTCCTCCCATTTTAATTTAAAAGACTTCTATTTCCTATAAGGGTTATATTTGCAATGCTAAACCAAAACTGAGTGGTAAACTATATTATAAGTTTTATTATCGAAAACCTAACTACTTTAGACATCTACTTAGAAATAAACCACTTCACTAATCTAACCTAACTAATATAGCTACAGTATCAATCAACGTAAACAATGAACAAAGCGTCTTAGAACGACGAAAAAAATTTACTATAGTACTTTAAATATCTACCTAGAAAAAATAAACTTGACTAATCAAACCTACAAATCGAACAAATAATAATCAATTAACGCTAGATGCGTACCCTAAAATATAGTTGATACGGAAGCCGGAACCTATACTTTCGCCGGTAACGAAACCATAGCGCCATCTAACTCGATCCTAACGCCATCTATCGAGCGTTGAAACAACAGCGTACAATATATTTGCTAATTGTTGAGTATTGTTGCCACTATGGTTTCGTGTACCTTTAACAATCTAAAATCTATAAAATACGCAACTTAATGTAAAATGGTTGGAACCAAAATTTAAAAGCGAAGAATACTTAAAAAACACAACGCTATTCCGTTTTATAAACACTCAGCGCCATCTATCGCCAAGTAGCGTAACTACCACATAGACACCAATTTCGTGTACCTTTAACAACCTAAAATCTATAAAATACCCAATTCAATGTAAAATGGTAGGAATCAAAATTTAAAACCGATAAAAATACTAAAAAACAACGTTACTCTTTTAATATATAATAATAAACACTCAGCGCCATCTATCGCCAAGTAGCGTAACTACTACATAGTCACCAATTTTGTGTACCTTTAACAACCTAAAATCTATAAAATACGCAATTTAATGTAAAATGGTTAGAACCAAAATTTAAAAGCGAAAAATACTTAAAAAATAGCGTAACTACTACATAGACACCAATTTCATGTACCTTTAACAACCTAAAATCTATAAAATACACAATTCAATGTAAAATGGTAGGAACCAAAATTTAAAAGCGATAAAAGTACTTTAAAATCACAACGCTACCCCGTTTTATAAACACTCAGCGCCATCTATCGCCAAGTAGCGTAACTACTACACAACGTTACCACGTTGTGTTTTTTAAGTATTTTTACATAAAAATAGCAATTAATGAGTCGAAAAGCGCACTGAATAAGTGTAGATTAACACCAAATAAGCGCTATAGATTAAAGCGTGAAATTTCCAATTAGTAGGTAATTCGTTGAATTGTTTTAGACGGCACAAAGCGCCATCTACAGGAGTACACACAGCGCCATCTATACTAATATTTTTGTTTTCCCTCGGGAATATCATATTTTTCCGGGATAAAAAGTACCCTATTATTTAATCTGGACTTCTAACTTTACGTCTGCAAAATTTCAAAGCAATCGGTTTAGTAGTTACGGCGTGAAGGTGGAACAAACAAACAAACAAACAAACTCACTTTCAGATTTATAATATTAGTAAGGATGAATGTTTTTGTTTCTTTGCAGTCTTCTTATTACACGACGTTGAAAAAAGGTGGACACCATCTCTTGAAACAACGACTGTGGCACCTTGTTACTATACATGCCTTTTTTTTAGTGGGGAAAATCATCGAATGGCTTCTCCCGCCTGGGTGAAGCGGTAGGGAGTGTCAGACTCTTACTGACTAAAAACCACCCCGATCCTACTCCTGCCCTTCGAGCCGGAGCCCTGGTAACCCGTTAGGTTCTTCGCGGCTCACTATACAAGCCTTACACGCAGATCATACACACATTGACACGAAGGACATTTGTTATTTTCTTGAGTCTGGTAACGTGGTAACCCATTACGCACGCACACATAAATAACCCACCGATATTTTGGAGCTTTAATTAATTTAAAGTGACATCATGCCCGTATTTATTTTTCTCCGTCCTTTTTTCATAACTAGGTTCTACATAACATCACGCCTTTTATCGCCGAAGGGGTAGGCAGAGGTGCACATTGCAGCACTTATGGCCACTGTACAATATAACGCTCACCTTTTCACTATTTATTTTAAGAGTCCCATGTAATAGGGGGTGAGTCTATTGGCTATAACTAGGTTCTAACTAGTTCGATATATGTTGCAAGTGCGACTACCGAAAATGGATCTTTGATTCTTTTTCGGGGTCAGTTAGTGTAAGAATGGGAATTTACTAGGTATAAAAAAATCTGCTAGAATACAGGGATTGAGATTTTTGTCATTGTATGTATGGCCTCCATAATAACTATTATAGAACCAACGATTTAACAGTGCGACTGCCGGGCAAGGGGTTCGGGTTCGATTCCCGGGTCGGGCAAAGTATTACTGGGTTTTTCTCAGTGGTAGCACGGAGTCTGGAACTGTGCCCGGTATATGGCAATAGGCTCACCCCCTATTACATGGGACTCATAAAATAAATAGTGAAAAGTAGGTGTTACATTACAGTGGCATTAAATGCCGTAATGTGCACCTCTGCCTACCCTTTCAGGGATAAAAGGCGTGATGCTATGTTATGTTATGATTTAACAGTAAAAATTGAGCATTAATTTTCATATGTTCTACTCTGTTTATCGCTTTGGCATTTGGACGGTAACAATTATGATAAAATACAATTCACATTACAATATTCATATCAAGTGACGATGTCAAATGCCATATAAAATAATTGTTTTCCTTCGACATTAAGTTTTAGTCCAAAAACAATTTGTTTGAATAGCGGTAATTGTTCTTAACGATAGCTGAAGATACTGCTAACAGCCGTCCCTTCTATTCCTTTTCTAATACTATTTACAATTCCTTATTATTCCAAATACCTATTTATTCCAACGTAATTGGATTTTCTAGGTTTATAACCTTATTAAGGATTTCATGACCCTGACAGTGAGTTTTCTATTCTATCTCTAGATGGGTGATCATTAACAGAAGTCTTAAGAATTACTTCATGCTGTTTGTTGGTTGTTTTCTGGTTTTGATACCAAATGTTTAGTCGTCGATATTATTTCTGTGTTATCTTCTATATTAATGTTGTGTTACATTATATAGTGGGACTAGGTATTTACGCGCGGTTTCACTCGCTCTGCTCGATGCTCGATGATGCTTATTAATTGTAGCGTGATATTTTATAGCCTATAGCCTTTCTCGATAAATGGGCTATCCAACACAGAAAGAGTTTTTCAAATCGGACCAGTAGTTTCGGAGATTAGCGCGTTCAAACAAAAAAACAAACTCTTCAGCTTTATAATTTTAGTATAGATTAAGTGCCGTAATTTGCACCTCTGCCTATCACTTCGAGGACAAAAGGCGTGATGTTATGTTATCTTCTATATGGTATTATCATCATAATCGGTAGTCTGTCCGTACACTACTTGACATACCTATCTCTAGCTGTGGATCACTTAGACGGTTTGTATCGCCTGCCGCGATTGCTCATTAAATCAATAATGACCGCTATGATTAGTTTTCGCATTCAACCATAATTTTATGATAGTTATGGCTATGTGCTGTATTTTTGATGATAATCTCAAGCACGGATGAAGAATCTTGCAAATGAAACATGCTTACTTCTTTGTATTTTCCTATGGAAAAAATCTAAAACTTTTAGAAAATATTGCACGTGATGACAATTTTTTTCCGTAATCCTACTAAACTTAAGAATATGGGTCAAAGTAGTATGTAACTCCAATTTTCTCGACCGCAGCCCTAACAAAGTATAGTCTACATCTACAGTTATCTGTATAGAAATATAATTCTTGGATTGCGCACAGATTCTCCCAATTCCCCTAGAGATCAAAACTTTTCTAAGAAATAATCTTCTTGCAAGACATTCAGGTACGTGTAGTGTATCGACATTAGTTATATGTTTATAGACATTAGTTTTAAGTCACCACATAACATAACATCAACGCCTTTTATCCCCGAAGGGGTTGGCAGAGGTGCACATCATGCCACTACAATGTAACACCCACTTTTCACTATTTATGTTATAAGTCCCATATAATAGGCGGTGAGCCTATTGCCATATACCAGGCACATTTCCAGACTCCGTGCTACTACTGAGGTTTTTTACAAACCCAGTAGTAATTTGCCCGACCCGGGAATCGAACCCGAGACCCCTTGCGACTGCCGGAGTCGCACTTGCGACCACACAGCCAATGAGGCAGTCGAGGCAGTAGTTTGAAGTCACTGCAATATTTTTTCATTGCGCAAAATAAATGTATGATTTTTGTTCTTATTATCGATAGCTAATTTATTGTTAAAACTGGACATGAAACTAATTTGAGACGATACATAATAATAATAGAAAAAAAAATTATCCAATCAGAAATGTATTAGTATGTAGCTAGCCTAGGATAAAGTAGCATCAGTTCGATTGGTTTTTATTCTGAAATTGCCTTGAGTGGTTGTAGAATAATCCCTTTGGTTCCTCGGTCATGGCGCAGTGGTTTTAAAAGTTGTAATTAATGAAATTTTTAGTAAAAACTAAAAAAAGTCCCTTCAAACAATATCAGGGAATTGTACAAAGAGTGGTTAATAAATTACTTTCCAACGTCGAACCACTCCGGCTGGGAACAATGATGGGCCAATGTGAAAAGATATGAAAAATGAAACCGCCACACTTGGGACAGTGACAAAAGAACTGTTAGTTGAGTGGGCTCAGTAAATGGATTGGCGTGCCCTACTAATGGTCGGGGTAATAGACATGAATCCAATTATGTAGAAAGTAGCAAGTTACTTTTGTGCCCATTTTCTGTTGTTCGCTGATGGATTCCTCTAAAGTTATTTGGGATAGATAAAAATACTTGTTACAATTATTCTATGCTATTACGAAATTGATTCTCGTGAATGGTATCTTTTTAATCAAATAAGTACTCCTTTAATAAAAATCTTATCATTGTAACGAACAATTGTTTATGAACATCAAAAAAGGAAAATGTCACGTTATTTCAGAAAATGTATTTTGACAATTTTGGTACGATTTTGTACGAACATTTTTATTTTTGTTATTTTATTGCTTTATGACTGTTTTACACCTGGATAAAAGCACAAATACTCAAGATGTGGATGAAAGCAGTAATTACGATGCACAAACGGACCTGGGTACTACCGCTAATATGGATTTGGTCAAACAAGAAGAAGCAGTTAAGCCGAGACCGATTACCATAGCAGAAAGCAAAGATCTAGTTTGTATCGATATAGAAAATAGTATAGAGCCTCCTACAGAAAAAAATGAAGACGGAGAATCTGGAAAATTTAACGATGTAACCGCATTTAAACTCAACATAATAAACCAAAGAGCTGCGAATAGAAAATATACAGTAATGGGCATGTATAATTATGTTTTCGGGGCGAGACCACCAGATCAAAATCAACCGAGGCTATCAAGGCAGTTGTGGCGTCAGGAAGCTCCCCCTCCTCAACCACAGCACACGGTATGGACTCAGTACGGTTAGTATTTGATGTTTGTCAATATGTTTGTCTGCTTCATTTTTTTGGACAGCTATTAGATCCAATAATAAAAAAGTAGGTAACCATAGTATTGGTGCAGTATATTCAGTACAGTGCGGTGAGCTAATGACAGAGATAATAAATGAGAGAAAATAAATAGGTAATCAATGAAATTGACATTGATTTTCACAAATAGTAATGTCAAAGCATACGTCAAGCTTCTTAAATATTCTCGAGTCTGTAGTTTTAAGCATAAGTTCATTCAGCATAAATACATCAATTTGGCTTAGGTGTCACGTATGTACCACGAGGGAAGGAAAATCAGCTTCATACCAGTCTCATGTTTTCAGGGCCTTACCCAGGTCATCCTCCACCATATCCTGGGTATGGTGGTGATGGTGGTTATCAGGGTGCATACGGCTATGATGGTGGAGGACCACTTTTATATGATCCTCTTGCAAGAAACTCCTTCGTGCAGCTCGTCATGTTCATAGTACTTGTGATGTTGCTTTCTACTTCTGCTGTTTTGGTTGTCGTTCTTACAGTGTAAGTATTTGCTTTTTAGGTTTAATTTTAGTTTATGCCTTAAAAGATATCGCTTTTAGCGATAAGGCCGCCTTTGTACAGTTTTTTTCTTTAATTTGTACCTGGATATATGTCTCGAATTGGTGTACAATAAAGATTATTATTCTATTCTATACCTATTTTCTAAAGTCTTCGTGTATTTAACAACAGTTGGTAATCTTATTACTAAAGCTGAAGAGTTTGTGTGTTTGAACGCGCTTATCTCAGGAACTACTAGTCTAATTTGAAAAAATATTTTTGAGTTGGATTGTCAATTTATCGATAGGCTATTAAATATCATGATACGATCTATACGAGCCGAGTAGAGCAGGTGCAACCGCGCGGTAGTAGCTACCGAAATATAAATGAAATGGAAAGAAAATACTGTTACTGATAAAGTGACAAGTGTGGGAGAGCCATGCTTCGGCACTTATGGGCCGGCTCGACCGGAGTGATACCGCCTCACAGAAAACCGACGTGAAACAACGCTTGCGTTGTATTTCGTCGTCTGAGTGAGGCCCAATTACCCTCCCCTTCCCCAATCTCCCCAAATCCTGAATCCCCAACGATCTTCAAACTCCTAATCCCCAAAAGGACAGTAACGCATCTGTAACGCCTCTAGTGTTCCAGGTATCCATGGGCGATTGCTTACCATCAGGTAATCCGTATGCTCGTTTACCGGCTTATGCCATGAAAAAAATGACACAAAGAAAGTCCTTGTTATGTATGTATTAATTACCACAAGACATTAACACCTTAATGGAAATCAATGTTATCTCATTGTTGCAGGCCTGAAGTAAAAGAATTTTTTCGAACTTCCGGATGGCTTTTAATGTTTCTAGCTGCGTAAGTACACCTTAGAACCCCTTCATACTAGCGTTTGTCTATCTATAGCGTAGGCGTTTGATAAAAGTATGTGCCATTTAGACGCCGCGCGTATTTATTCGATGATTTTCCCTTCTTAAAAAGGTTAAAAAGGCTTTTATGAGTAACTAGCTTCTGTCAGCGGCTTTGCCCACGATCACGTGGGATAAAACCTGGTCTATATGTTATTCCAAACCATAATCTGCCCTTATTTCAAATTTTATCACGATCCCTTCAGCCGCTTTGTCGTGAAGTAGTAACAAATAGACAAACAAACTTTCCCAACGTTCATATTTTTAGGATGTATAATGTAGCATGATTATATCGATTTGCAGAATGCTCCTAATTACAGTTAATTGTACTATGATATGTACTCCGTGCGCCAGGCGTCCACCGTGCAACATTATTTGTCTTATGTTTACAGTTAGTATGCCTTTAGATTAATTTAAATCAATAGTTCTTGCTTGATATCATCTACATTGCGGTCCAATTCATTAATTGCTATATTTAGTTCTTTCTATTATTTTACTCCACGAACAGAACAGGTCTACAAACAAAAAAATGGATCAGAATGTTTTTTTTTTATGGCATAAGCCGGTAAACAAGCAGACGGATCACTTGATGGTAAGCAATCGGCGTCGCCTTTACCTGGAACACCAGAGGCGTTACAAGTGCGTCACCGGCTTTTTGGAGATTAGGAGTTTGAGGATCGTTGGGGATTCAGGGATTAGGGAGATTGGGGAAGGGGAAGGTAATTTGCCATTACATCCTAATATGCTCTGTCTCTTTCTCTCCCTCTTAGTTTGCCTAATTAATATTGCACAGGTACTTTTTTATTTCAAGCACTTTCATTGTATTGCCAGCTATCATAAAAACTTCTAGAAACATTCCTTTGGGATTTTAGCATCTATTTTGTATTTCAGACCATGGCGATGAGCATAATTGCTGCAAAAGTAACATCTCACTACAAAACTGATGTCATACTATACGCATTTATTGCTACATCGGCAGTGACGTTTATATGTGTTGTTCTTGCGTATTCTAATGTAAGTTGGTTTTTGAGAAATATTACCTCTATTCTACGACTTTTGGTTAAAAACGTTTATAGGTATTTATCAATATTGTCTTATTTTACCACTATTGATCATCATTATGGTCATTTAGTAGAGGGTTAAGTTCATCAGTTACAAATTTCGTGATTGCCCAGATGGTTTTAGACGCCCGGTACGAAACCTACCAACGGCAAGTACCAAAGCGACTTTTACGAGTTTAGAGGTATATGTACTTTCTAAGATATTTATACTCCACTGACAGGGGTGAAGGAAAATAACGTGAGGAAATCTGGGCTTATAAGTTCTGATTACAAGCTTGAAATCGCCACCCCCATTGAGCAAGCGTGGTGATTTATGTTGAAAACTTATCTGTGCTAAAATAGGCTTTTGGTCAGCTGTGGCCACTTATAGGCTGTTGATGTGATGTGGTTCATAAGTTTACAGTGTTACGCAAATCTAGACTCCTTGTTATTGCTGAGAATTTTTTGAAAACTGAAAAATACGATAGTATGTTGACCGATCTGAATGATTAATGCGCAATGCGTTTTATGTGATCTTACTAATATTTTCTGACATTTTATTATCTTCTCACATTTCAGTTCGATTTCACGAGCTACGTGTATACATTATTGGTATATCTCTTGGATTTACTATCGTCGTCTGTATTGTTTCGATAGCATTTGTGGCAACGGGGATGTTGATGAAGCCGGTGATTATAGTTTTACTTGCTGTAGGAACTTTGATACAAATAGTGGTGAGTTCGTAACTTATTTGTACACACAGTCACAGGTCGAGATAACAAAACCAATTTCACATGCATTGTATCTTGCATTGTATGATCTTTCCGCGTATTCCATGGTCAGTTTATACTGGTTTTGAGTAGCTTGATTTGTTACCGTGTGTATGTCTTATAATAATTTTACTTCATACTCTTGACCACAGTTCTCCCACTTTATTTTGACTGAACTTTGAGAAACTGTGCCAGGGTTTCTATCGATGTCCCTACTTTGTTTTCGAAACTAAATAGGTAATCAGTTAGCATAATGTTGGACTCGTTTATCGTTAGCGTAATCCCGTTTTCTCCCGTTCCTGTAAGATTTCCGGGACATCCTTAAAAATTATCCTATATGTCTTCTGGTATATTTTTCAGCCAAATCGATTAAGCCGTTCTTGAGATATGATTATAGAGTAACTAGCACGACATTTTTATATGTATAGATTGGCATTGACGGGTTACTAGTAATTTTTAACCCATATACTAAAATAAATATTTTTATCATCTCATATTCAGGTGGATTACAAAAACCGCAACCGAGTTGGTTTGTACGAAATTGTTCAAAATTATCATGCCGATAGCGATCATGATGATTGAAGCCGTTAAGAACCGCGACGAAACAAAATTTTCAAGAAAATGTATTTTACTTTTCAAATTAAAGTTTCAATAAATATGTTTTTATTAAGTTCTTTGATGTTTTTTTCAATCATTATTTTTCGATTTGATGATAAAAGGAACTGAGACGATAGTATTTATTTACAATTAAGTATTTTTTTCCTCGCCCATCTATACAGCCTTTGTGCTTATTAACAACTCTTAAAGATAATAGAAATATCTATTTGTACCCAAAAATAAACTTAGAACATCTGAGTTATTTTGCACGCACCAAAGACATAACCTTACCAAAATTGGTTAAACAACTTTAAGTACAATTCGACTTTAGCGTCTTTCATAACTTAGTTTAGTTTAACCTCAGACGAAATATTTAAGTTTTTAAATGATACAAAGTTATAGTTTGATTTAATTTAATTACGATTCAAATTAATTGGTTCTGTTTCATTATAACAATTTTCATTAATGTTGGTTGTAATAAAGTTTAACTCATTTGGTGTACCTATGAGTTGGTGAAAATTATAATCAACTTTTAACTATTGGTCTTTCTTGGGTACTCCTTGGCTGCCTCTTATTGAGTCCTTTTCCAGTTGCTTACCTTACCTTGCTTCGGCCTAGTGTGCCCGACGTGTCCTTTGACGAATGCATGTGACTTACAAAGAACGATAAGTTGACAATAGGACAGATTTGTATGAAAGTGAGTAACGCAAGGTTGCTGCTCCGTGGACATAGTTTTGATCATTTTTACGAAAGCATTCGTCATGCAATCCTCAATTAACGAAAGCGTGCATATGACGTTTACCGTTATTTATACAATGGGCCTTGGTATCAACCATATTACTCCAGCTATTGGGATATAACACTCAATATTTTGAGTGTCAGCAATTTTGCAATAATTAGTTTATGTACATTTTAGTAGTAAGACCTAACAATATGTACGTTTCAAGGTCAAGCGAGGGTCTGTTAGTCAGTATTTCATAATAGAATATCCTTTGCTTAAACGACATGAGGAGATGATGAAGATGTCTGGTTAACCTTGAGTAAATGTCCCTACGGTGATCCTATATGTCACGAGAAATCTGATTCGGAGCTGCGAACAACCTTACGGGTTACCGGGGCTCCGGCTCAAAGCAAGAGTAGGAACGTGGTGGTTTTTAGTTAGTAAGAATCTGATAGTTACGCCTTACCCAAGGTGGGAGATATTGGATAATTTTCCCCCCACAAAAAGAGACAATCTTGATCTTTATGAAGTTTACTAAATGAGGCATGCTAGAGTTGAGTTGTATTGTCTGGAAATTAATATAATTTTAACACACGGTAGTAGTCGATCAAACAGTAAAAAACTGGATTTTGATGAGTTTAAAAATCAATGTTACTCCACAGATTAAAGATTGAGATGGGTTATTCAATTCGGCCCAGTCAAAAGACTTATGTAAACTTAATATGAGTGACCAAAATATTTTTTTTTTTACAGATGCTAATAATGGAACTCCAAATGATACTGGGAGGAAAAACATTAGAATTGAGCGAAAACGATTACGCTATAGCAGCATTCCTAATATACACATCTATATTAGATATATTCCTCAAACTTGTACAAATAATAGGATTTTGCCAAAACTAAATTCTGATTGTGAACCTACTTTTGTGTTGAATACAATCTTCTCAATGAATTTGCCTTCTGTCTAGTCGTTGATTTTATTTGACGCCAAGATGACAGTGAATGTCAGTTTTAAAGAAACACTTTTGATACACAATAATTATTTATTATTGTTTAATGTTTAACGAATCACAAATCTAAATAAAACATAAATGACATCTACACTGGACGAGGCACGTTTTGAAGTACAAAATGAGATTAAAACCACTGAAACTAAAGTACCAAAGAAAAAAAATACAACCGTTGTTAAGATTCATGAGATACTTAAACTTGATGAAGTTGAAAAAGAAATTGTACCAACTGTTGATGCTGTAGATAATACTAAAGTAAATAATATAGAAAACGATAGTGAAATTTTAGATATAATGGATCTAACAGAATTAAATTACAGTCGTATACCGAAACATGATAAACATAGTGTTAATAAAAACGTAGGCCATAGTGAAGCCAAACAAATGAGCTGGATGCGAGAATATTGGGTGCAGGCTAATAGTAAGTATAATATAAAATTGGGAATTAGCCAGTTTAAAATTGCTGAAACAGCTTCATCATAACTAATGTGACGCTATTTATGTGTTCCATATGATATAGGAATTCATATTATGGATCCTAATTTCAAACTCAGTACTTTTAATAACAATTTTCGTTTTGGATTTTAAAACGAGTCACCTGAAGTCGTACCTTCAGCATCAACACTAAAAATGGCGACGTATTTCATAGTTTAATCCATACTGGGATAATATTTGCATTTTAATTTCAAATATTATACAACGAGCGTACGGATCACCTAATGGTAAGCGATTACTGCCGCCCATGTAGACCCGCAACACTACGCAAGTAAAGAAGCGTTGCCAGCCTATTAAAAAAGAATACGCTCTTTTCTTGAAGGTCGTATCGTATATGACAGAATGTAAGAAATTCTGCTGAAGCCGTCAGACTCTTACTGGCTAAAACCACACCGGTGTGCCGTAATGGAGGCTACCGTTTTTTTGCTCCCCAGTTGCCGCAAATGTAGGAAGAGGATTATTTCTGCAATCATTGTAGCTGTTAAAAATTTAATGACCAATAATGTGACTTTAGCTTATTTCCTATTGGACGAATAGATGAAAGGTTCACACGAGAGGTTCACACTAGCTCCGTTTGATGAGCAAAAAATACGGTGGTCCCTATTTTCCCGTAGTTGTAGCATCCTTTGTGTAGTGTCTGATTGAGTCTTTTTGTTTTTAGTACATGCTCACGCACAACCGCTGCCTCCTGGTACAACACCATTTACATATGCGCCTGACAGAAACAGTTTCGTCCAATTAGTGTTTTTTTTAGTGCTTATCATGCTGATTGTCACAAGCAGTTTCGTATATATGGTTTATGCTAGGTAAGTATAAATTTATTAGACTAAAGATCTGTTCCACTATTCTTCATTAATTCAAGGAGACACTGGGGGACAAAATCGTGCAACACGTGTCGCTAGCGACGTTGGGTGAATTAGAACGACGTTGCTGGACTTTGGTCGACATGTCTGGTCGTCGACTGACGGTGCTACGGAGATAAGTCGCGCGATGTCGCCAGATATGTTAGGCGAAGTTTCACGAAGTGATACGACTTCGTCTGATATTCAAAATTACTAGTATTTGATGAAACACCCCCAAATACATTTATACTAATATATATTTTTTTAAAATTTCAGTGAATTAAAAGAAACTTTTCTGAGGTCTGGGTTTCTTTTTGGTATTATTGGAATGTAAGTATATTGTCCGGTATATGTGCAGTTATCAATATAGGTATGTTATTTAGTATGTACATGAAAAAATAAAGTATATTCACGTGAGTAACCTGCAATTTCTAGTTAATTTTGTATTTCTCACGATAGATGTTATAAAAACGTCGGCCCATCAAATATAAACAAAAACAATTATTTTTGTGTTGGATAGTCCACTTATTGAGGAAGGCTATCCGCTATAATGTATCACGCTACGATCAATAGAGTTGAGCGGGTAGGATTGCGCGGGAGTAATCAGTATTTATATTTATACTAGCTTCTGCCCGCGGCTTCGTACGCGCAATCGTATTTTCTCCTGTTCCCGTAGGATTTTCAGGATTTTTTCTGTCTTAAAAACCTTCTTCTAATAGTAACAAGTCAAGCCGTTTTCATGCTATGTCGTGACAACAGAAAACGGGTTTAATTTTAATATATATATAGATAGATATTTAGTACTTAGTTTTTTTTTATTTATCGTATTTACAATAAGTACAGGATTATCCATTTAAATAGCAACCAAAATCCACTAAGGTTTAAACTTGTGCTATCATAAATCAATCTCGAAATCGAATTTATATCTATAAAAATGAATCCCTTTTTCCCCTTGGTCACGGCATTACGCGTGAATGGCTCGACCATTTCACTAATTCTTTTTTTCTCTTATTTGTTATTATTATGAGAAGGTTCTTAAGACAGAAAAAATCCTGAAAATTCTACGGGAATGGGAGAAACGGGATTGCGAGTACGAAGTCGCGAGCAGAAAATAGTTTATTATAATATTACCACCACGGATAATAGCTAGTAAGGTTACAAATAAATATATATTTTACAGGGTTGGAATAATGGCTTTAAGTTATGCAATGGCATGCATTCCTATAACTAGAGTTCCCCCTTGCAACTTTATATGCTTGATGTTGGCGGTAAGTTTTTGTAAAGATAACATTATTATTAGTCAGATAGCTTCCAGAGTTGAATAAAAGTCTCTCACGTTGTCATCCACAATTTTTACACTTGGCTAATGGCTTGAGGATTGAAGTTATGTCATTGAAACTGCAAGACCTGCCTGCCACTGAGATATGTGCAGTAAATTTTAGCGATGTTAGATCCCCTAACTGAAGTGATGTTACCATACTTACTGAGGCTGGAGAGTATAGAGTTAACCGTAATCCCCAGTTATGTCATTGAAACTGCGAGACCTGCCTTCCACTGAGAGATGGGCAGGAAATTTTAGCGATTTAGATCTGAAGTAATGATACCATACTTACTGAGGCTGGAGAGTATAGAGTTAACGGTAATCCCCAGTTATGTCATTGAAACTGCGAGACCTGCCTTCCACTGAGAGATGGGCAGTAAATTTTAGCGATTTAGATCTGAAGTGATGATGCCATACTTACTGAGGCTAGAGAGTATAGAGTTAACCGTAATCCCCAGTTACTGTAAATATAACAAGGGTTGCCTTGCAACTGTTTGATTTTGATAATTATGTTTTCAGGTCTTTTTCATGAGTTTGATCGTAGCATGGATAACAGCACGTTATGAAACTCCGTTAATATTTGTTGCGCTAATGTCCACAACTGTTGTTGTACTAGTTTGTTTGGCTTTGGCTTGCAGTAGTGTGAGTATAATGAGTACCTACCTACAGTATAATCATTCGTCCTTCTCCCTACTCCTAACTATTCTATTTCTTGCAATTTTTATTTTTATTATTGGGACTGCTATATGATAAAAGTGTCATCGTTAGGTTAGGTTGGCTTGTTCTTGTTGATAATGTTGTGCATTTATATTTATTATTATGTCAGTGCGTTTATTAGTATGTCATATTTTATTAAATGTAAGAACTAATGAACAAAATAATGGTTATCTAAATTACATACACATGTAAAGATCGGTTGAGTTAATAAAGTGTAAGGAGGTAAATGAGATATTAAGTTTATTTTCATCACTTTCATAAAAAATTTACGCAGGTATAGCTGTGGGTCAAGGCTTTGTTTTTACTCTTTTATACATATAGCGTTGAACTACATTTTATTTTCTCCTGTGCCGTGGGTGCGTTTAAAGACATACAATTTCATATCCCAACAGACGTTGTCCTGCATATCCACTTGAATGTATAAACAAAAATTCATTCAAATTCGTCCAGCTGTTTAAGATAAATAACCTAAACATCGACTGCAGCGCCATCTGCCGGGCTGATTTGTGAATCTAAACTATTCCCAGATGTCGCGAAAACCTAACGGGTAACCGGGGCTCCGGCTCGACGTGCAGGAGAAGGAACGGGGTGGTTTTTAGTCAGTAAGAGTCTGACACTCCCTTCCGCCTCATCCAGGCGGGAGCAGTCATTCGATGATTTTCCCCTCTTAAAAAAAAAACTATTCCCAGATCCCCTTGAACACACACAAAAAAAAATCATCAAAATCGGTCCAGTCGTTTGGGAGAAGTTCAGTGACATACACACTCACAGAAGAATATATATACACATATGAGATCCGAAATAACAATTGGTGGATCACACAAAGTAATCCAATGGACATTGGTCGGCAGCCGGTTGTCCAGGCACCACGCCAACCATGCAGTCTTGTTGCCAGTAGAAAACCAGTGAACCAGTAGTAGCTAGTTATGGCGGTGAGTTAAAATGAATGAACAAATCTAACCTTGGTTTTATTTCACAGTTCGACTTCACACAATTTATGCTATATCTTGTGGCTGTATCAGTTGCATTTATGGCTGTGGTAATGATCATAATGATCACTCAGATGGCAATGGGCTTCGTATATAAACCTCTTCATATATTTATTCTTGTCATCGGGACCATCATACAAGTCGTTGTAAGTTGTTTGACTATACTATGATTATTGTTTTATAGCAATCCAACTTCCAAATGTATAATAGGGTAGTTTCCTAAATTTTATTTTAATGTCCATCTGGTACATTAATTTAAAACTTTAGACACGTATTTTTTCATTTCTCACAAAATTAAATACTTTCGACGATATATTAATTTGAAATATCGTGTGACGTCACAGCGTGCCACATTTTGTACCACGTTATGACGTAACGACCTCCCACTCCTAAACTTAGCGCTATTTTATCTAAGTATAAAAAATAAAAGATACGTGTTACTAAAAATACTAATACTTTTTCATTATATAACTGACGGACTAATTAGATTTTTAATTTTGATATCCTGGAAACTACCTAATTATGTTACAGAATTATAGATTAAATTCGTTATCCTTACCTCTACTAATAAAGGTGATTTTTGCAGTTTCTCATAATGGAACTTCAGATGATACTTGGTGGCAAAACGGTAGAATTGTCTGAAGACGATTATGCATACGGCGCATTCATGTTATACACTTCGATAGTAAACTTATTTCTAAACATTTTACAGTTACTTGGTTTTCTAGACGATTAACATTTAAGTTTGGGGAGTAAACATATGAAATTCGGGGGAAATTAATTCAGGATTTTTTCTTTTGCTGTTTAACAAGGTCGAACCAGATTCGACTGAATATCAATACAATATATAGAAAGTCATACACTAAATTAAGTAAAATCGCGGGTTACTCACGTGAATATACTGAGAAAAGCTCTACAAGTTTCGAACCACAGAGGGGTTCTTCCTCACGAGCAGCGTGCGCGGTCGCGGCGACGTCGCGCAGCCCATGTGAGTAACCCGATTTTACTTAATTTAGTATGTCTCACGATAGTTATTATAAAAACAGAGTCATACACATTGCATAACTTGTTAAGTCTGAGTCATTACTTTAAAATTAGACCCTTCATTCGATTTTTTAGATATCTCATTAGATGTAATATCTTACTTTATCATATTTTGATGATTTCTTGCGCTTGAATGCAATTTTTTTTCCAAACATTCGTTAAGAGCGACTAATAATAATATGTTCGGAAATATAATGTTCAGGTATTTTATTTTATTGCTGTTTTCTTTACATTTGTGCAACGGTTAGTTTATTTTATGTGTATGTTATTATTTTATTTTAAATATACTGTTTTTGAATCACACATTTTGTATTCTTTGATTTCGATTTTTTATAAATATCAATAAATTTTGTTTAATTTTAAGACTATCGCTAAAATAACGTTCACTAGCAGTTACCCGCGACTTCGTTCGCGTGAAATAGTGACTTCTGTATAAATTAGGTTTTTTAATTAGTGTTTGCGAAGGTATATTCTAGGGCTGCATGACTGTAACAAATACCATCACAATCGATTTGCCGCCACGGTATGCTCCACTGTGTTCTCCGGCCGGTCCTCGCAGCGATGACACGTAGGCGTTTCCTCCCACTCAATCCGAAACAGAAACCTACCAAAACTCCCGTGTCCGGTTAGCACCTGCGTCTGGCGGTAGGTGATTGTTTCATATACTAAAGTCTCCTCCTAAGTGTAAACACTTTTTGAAAACTGCATCAAATTCGGTTCAGTCAATTGCGAGATAATTGCACACAAACATACATACATACAGGTCAAATAGAGAACCTCATTTTTTCTTTTTGAAGTCGGTTAAAAATGAAATTTACATTACCGCACTGAGATCTATACGCTAACGTAAGAACCCAACAAAAACTATACAGAAACTATCACATTGCTATTATTCACTTCGGAAACTAATAAAAGTTGAAACAGTAAAAACGTACCAATAATTCGATCAAATATGAATTTTGACAAAACGTAGGGCACGACCTCTGCTCCGCGATTCAATTTCAGTCCTCATATTTCACGAGAACACTGAGATTTCGTTTGCTCTCGCAAAATTTGTACTTAGATTTATGAACTTATATTGTTTTGTTTTTCTTGCGAACGACTTTAGGGAGCGCGTGTACCTACAATGTAAGGCTGGTGCTTTCTCTAGAGTCAGACTTAAGTTCACTCTAGAGAAAGGATAGACTTGTGTTGTTACACCGGCGTTTTTTTTTTTGTTAACGGGGTGTAATCTTCAAAAAGCGCCTAGGTTTTTGGGGAAAAAGACTAAAGAGTGTAGGATTTTTACTTAATTAAAACCTCTCTGGTGGCAATAAAAAATAGTTCTACCAGCTACCAATGATAAACTTTTTGTTAAACCTTCATGCATGATTATGAAATCCTCTTATTTATGTCAATTTCACAATTATGTTCATTTTTACTCAAATACTGAGATATAATACGATTCGATTATCACTTCATATTAGAAATGAATACGTGTGTGTCGTTCTTTGACGAAAAAACGAAATAAGGCGATTTATAGTATAATTGTACCTTTTTTTTATGACGGGGGGAAACCTTCAAAATGCGCTCAGCCCTTTTGGGGATAAAAGACTAGGGAGTGTGGGATTTTACCTCACTAAAACTACCCCGGTGGCCACCCTCAACACCTGAATGGAGGCACCGGGTCCTCTAAAAGAGACCTGCTCCGGCGCCTCCACGGTGAAACGCCTGTTACGACACATCCCTAGGGAGACGGGTGTCTCCTTTAAGCCTTGCTGTGTACGGCGGCACGTGACCACTGTGCCACCGTCTTCCCGGAGACCACAGGATGGGCACCTAGAGTCCCCACTCTACGCACCCGTGGCCCCAAAGGTCCGCCTGAAGTTTATGCAGGCGGGATTTCGGCGTGTTAGGCATCAAGGTGGTTACCTCCTCGACGCCTTCTACGAGCAGGATCGGCCCTCTCACGACCCCGCTCACCAGCTTCCTTTTAGGACATTACAGTCTCACAAAAGGACGCCACTTCCCTCCAATTTTCTGTATCTGCCAGCATAGCCTTAACTACGGCTGGGAGAGACAGGTCTCGCCCGAAGACAGGTCTCGCCCGAGGATAGCTATGTACCTAGAATTTGATACTAGATAATTTTTTTCGACGACCACGCGGTCAAAGCTTCTGTTATCCGCCACCAACTCCGGACAGCTACTAAACTGTGTTGTTGATAAAAATAAGAATTCTTCACCTGTCACAGGAATACTTGCTTGGCAGTCGCTGCTATGACCCTCTCAGACCAAAGTGAAAAATATAAATAGTTGTATTCAGAAAACGTATCTATATGTCAAAGTATAATAATATATTTGGCAAAAAAATCAATTGCTCACACTCCGGCCGTTCACGAGTAATGATGGATCGAGTTGAAATATCGTTTCTTAACTCGAAAATGGAGCTAATCAATCTTATACAGCGAGCTATATATTCAGCGTCAAAATGTGATATAAATTATCGCATTATTTTAATATATGATCATATTATAGCATTTTAAGCATTATAGCGACAAATCTTTCCTTTTTCTATGTTTTATTTATTTACTAGCTTTTACCCGTGGCTTCGCTAGCGTCACAAAAGAATAAAAAGTAGCCTATGTGACATATACGAATACACACAGCGCCATCTATACCAATAATTTCGTTTTCCCTCGAGAATATCAATTTTTCCGGGATAAAAAGTACCCCCTATTATTTAATCCGGACTTTACGTCTGCAAAAATTCAAAGCAATCGGTTGAGTAGTTACGGCGTGAAGTTGGAACAAACAAACAAACACACAAACTCACTTTCAGATTTATAATATTCGTAAGGATAAGGATATTAGTAAGGGTTTATGTACACACATACAACACAAAAGACAACACATATATTATAAAAACAAAGTATATAGGTCCCACTGAATACCTAACTGACGGACTAATAAGATTTTTAATTTTCATCTCCTGTCGTCATCCCTATTTTTCAATAGACACCTCTTAACCTATCTTAGAGGTCCTCTGTCCGAGCGGCCAGCGTCCCTAGCGGCCTGTTTATCAAGTTATGGTCGCAATATTAGATCCCATCTTCATCGACTGAATTAACTAGCTGTCTGAGTTACTAACGGTAAGCGGGACCCAGTTTTGTTATGGAGTTATTTACTTAACACTAGCTGAACCTAGTGTTAAGTGTGGGAGAGCCATGCTTCGGCACGAATGGGCTGGCTCGACCGGAGTGATAACTACGGCCGAGCAGAAAATCGACGTGAAACAACGCTTGCAAACACACACTGCACGTCCACTTCACCTAGGGAAGTGGAAACTATAGTTTTCTCTTCTTCTCCTCTTATAATATCTTCTGATTCACTTCGTTGCTGGAACCAAGACAGTTATTAATGACCCTGCGACGCGCCGGACTTCAGTGTTCCGGTGTTTTCATGGTTGTATCTGCTGTAGATCCTGGCTTACAGGAGTTGCAGCGGTTTTGGGAGGTTGTGGCGGGTTTGTCCCATAAAAAAAATACAACTGCAGTTGTAGCCAAATGCCATTTAGCACTTGTCTACTTGTAAAATATAAAACCAAATTATATGGATATGACGTAAATTTTGACACAATTTGTCAGTATCATTTATCCCCATATATTTTGATTTCTACTCTCTCTGTACACAAGCGCTAAATGGCATTTGGCTACAGCTGCTGTTTTGTCGTGTCAGTGAATTTATCAGAGGCGTAATTACCCGAATCCGAACCTCCTACAATCCTATTTCCTAATCCCCTAAAGGCTGGTAACGCACTTAGAACATCTTTGGTGTTACAGGTGTCTATGGGCGACGCCAATTGCTTACTTCTTCCAGAAAAAATATATTATTTCAGACCATTTCATCCCTGTTCCAAATTTCAACCCGATCAGACCCCTTCAGCTGTTTTGTTGTGAAAGAGTAACAAACACACTGCCAGTGGTCGTAAGTGCGACTGTCGGGCGAGGGGTCTCGGTTTCGATTCCTGGGACGGGCAAACTAGTACTGGGTTTAAAAAAAAATATCAGTAGTAGCATGGAGTCTGGAATTGGGCCCGATATATGACAATAGGCTCACTGATAACATAAATAGTGAAAAGTGTGAGTTAAATTGTATAGTAGCATTACATAATTACACACACACATATACACACTGACAAACTTTCGAATTTATAATATTAGTAAGATATATAATATGATTATGAACACAGTGTCGCCGTATCGCCTCTCGCTTATAACACAAATGTGTGCTCAGCAGTTCCTTTTGATTGAATTTCAGTGCTTGTGGACCGATCGAGTTTACGTCGACCCATCTACTAGTAAATGGATTCATAAGTAATTACTTTTATGACTGGAATACTTAGAAATGGTTATAAATGAACTAGTGGTCACAAAAGACTTCCTATCCGCATGATTTGTCGCGGAGAACCTAATGGGTAACCGGGGCTCCGGCTCGACGTGCAGGAGAAGGAACGGGGTGGTTTTTAGTCAGTAAGACTCTGACACTCCCTTCCGCCTCACCCAGGCGGGAGCAGTCATTTGATGATTTTCCCCACTTAAAAAAAAATAAAAAAAAATCCGCATGATTTGGAGTCCTATTGTTACTATTTGAGTCTAATCATAAACAATGTTTAAATTCATGCAATAATTAGAAAAAGATGTATCGCTAACATCGATTGCATAGTCGTGCTGATTCGGAAATTGTCATCATTATCAATAGCCTATAAGAAGTCACTGCTGACCAAAGGCCTCTTCTCGCATGGAGAAAGTTTGGAGAATGTTTAATCACCACACTTGTTCAATGCGGGTTGGCGATTTCAAACTTACAATGAGAAATTATAAACCCACGTTTCCTCACGATGCTTTCTTTCACCGTTTGTCAGTAGTGTCTATATAATCTTAGAAAGTACATATAACTCGGAATAAGTCACATTGGTACTTACCGTTGGTAGGTTTCGAATATAGGATCTTAAAATATCAGCAGTCGAAAACTTACTATTTATTAGGTCCGTTTAATGAAGTCTATTTGCTCGTTCGCATTTACATCTAGATGCATCTAGTTTATGGGTTTTTGAAAATATCTGGTGGTGTAACTTGACTTTAAAGTACTAAGTAGGTAGTAAAAATTGTGATTGACATTAATAAAATATTTTTTTTTTATTCATAATAACCCTGGTCAACATAGGTTTAAAAATATATCTTAAATAAGCGACAAGATCTTAAAAATATTATGCCTATACTAGGAATATTCCTGTGTCACAGGCGATAGTAGCTCTAAAAATTAAGTATGGATCACTATTTTAACGTTTTTATGACAGTTAAATTGACTTTCTATTTCAATTATTAAAGTGCTGGATGCGATATTTCGTAACATATATTGCTTTAAGCGCTGTAATGAAAGCTCTGAGAGAAGCCGAAAATAGGACAAGATAGAGAGAAATAACACAAAGAACAATGAAAACCTTTCAGGAGCACAACCGTCAGAAATAAAGCAAGCGATCGAGAAGAGAGATGCCATATATGCACGATGCAGTATTTTCAATGGAATTCTTACTGTTCACAGCTTCTACCTCCAATTATACGGAATTGATTATCGAAACAAAGATCTAGTCGTTCAATTCCCTTTGTATATCTTTCTATGCACCTCAAGACAATGCAAGAAATCGATACCATCAATCCAAGCAACAATTCAAAGTAGCTTCGTTTTGTCTTGCTCAAGAAAAACAGTTTCCTAATCTTCGCAATCCTGTATTTTTTGTCTCAACGAATCTATACAATAAATACTGTTAAAGCTTTGAGCTTTATCACTTAAAGCTTTCGAGGAGCGAGCTTTTATCGAAGTCCTAGTCAATAGTGCTGTCGTTAGTCACAAACGATTGCATAGAGCTTTTGTAGTTTAAATAAATAAAGAGAGAAATGTACCGGGGCGATGGCGACGGGAATCGTCGAATCTATTCCGTTGACGATTGAAAACTGTGGATGTTGTCAGACCGAACTGTAAGTGTGGGTGGAAAGAGGGAGAGGTAGTATATTCTTGTTAGTTATTCTTGTGTATTATTTATGTAATCTTGTTAGTAGGTGATCCGACAGAGAACTAAAATTGACGACGTAGCCCAAAGGATTAGCAAGCTGAAAAGGCAGTAGGCCGGTCACAATTGTCGAAGAACCGATGACCGTTGGAGTAGATATGTTCTAGAATGGAGACCGCTTCTAGGCAAACGTAGTGTAGGGCGCCCTCCAGCTAGATGAAGTGACGATATCTGCAAAGTGGCTTGTAGTGGTTGGATGTGTAGAGCTAAAGATCAAGCTCAGTGGCGCGCCATTGCAGAGGCCTATGTCCAGCAGTGGACGAGAACAGGCTGTTGATGATGAATCTTGTCAGTTATTAGTCGTCGGGACTGGAGTACTTGGCAGGACCATGCTAAACAAAGACAATTTCAAAGATGTAACTTTTAAACAGTTGTACAAAACCAATAGAGACACTCATACGATGGACTAGTGTGAAATGCGCCTGCTCGACCAGAGTGATACCACGGCCTCACAGAAAACGGACGCGAAACAACATTTGCGTTGCGTTTCGTCGTGTGAGTGAGGTAACTGGAGACCCAATTACCCTCCTCCGCGAATCTCCCGAATCCCCAATAATCCTCAAATTCCTTATCCCCTAAAATTCCGGTATCGCACTTGTAACACCTTTGGTGTTTCGGGTGACCATGGGCGGCGCTTATTGCTTAACATCAGGTGACCGGCTTATTTCATAAAAAAAACTTTAACGAATTGATTACTGTTGAGTGTGACGGTCGGTTGGATATTCGAACGTGAGTGAAAAATGCATGTGAGTGTACTAGGGCACAAAACAACACAATTGCTACCGGCGCCTGCATTTTGCATGGGCCACACTAAATGAGTGCTGCACCCACTTCAAATATGCACTGGAAAACTGTACCGAACTAAACTGGTAGGTATTATTTACTATCGTTTTCAAACTCTATTGGGGAATTTTATTAGTCTTGTGAGCTGACTATGTGATTTCTATGCATAAAGTGCTTGATGTAATAATAAGGTCATTTCAAGTTATGGATTTGTTAAAATCGAGACTGGATTTATGCACTGTGTATAATTCTTTCTGTTTTGAAAAATGTTGCTCCACTTTAGGATTTTCTCCTGTATCGTTGGTGAGTTTACAGACATACAAGTGACACAAAGAGTTGCTCTGTGCGGGAAATCAACCTGCGACACGTTGCGCAGCTGGTAGTCCAGCTACTGCACCAACCATGTTATAAATATAACTTGGTTACCTCCGATCACATGGGAGTTATAAGGTAACAGTTAAAAGTGGGTGTTACTTAGTGCATGTGTAGCTCTCTAGTTATTAGAAGGCGTAACTTTACGTTATGATACTTAAAAGTTTTGTGAAACAACAATTATAAAGATACTGCACTAATAAGACTGCACAGTTGGTACAATGGTTGGGTGACTGGCTGCCGTGCAACGTGTCACGGTTTCGATTCCCGCGCGGATCAAAAAGTGATAATGGCATTTTCTGAGTAAAATGACCATTGTTAGCCCGAAGGTTTTCACTTACGGGCGTCATCTCGAGGCACGGGCCTCAAAGAAGCACGTAAAGATGGTCCTGCGCCTAACCTCTCTCCGGTCGTGTCTCTCTTCCGTCCCGTCGAGTTCTGAGAGTGAGGGAACATAGTGCACCTGTGATTGCGTATACACTTGTGCACTATAATATCTCCTGTATATTGGGCTAGTCTAACTAGACTTGTCTAACTAGACAGACATGGCCATCATGGTCGAAATCAATCGGGAGATTTATCTAATCTAAATATAAATAAAAATGAATATCCGTTCGTTAGTCTCGCTAAAACCCGAAAACACCTGAACCGGTTTATCTAATTTTGGCTTGAATTGTTCGTGGACGTCTAGAAAAGGTTTAAAAGGCGAGAAAAATAAAATTTAGGCGGTATTGTGTGTAACGAAGTTGCCGGGTCAGCTGTTTGTTCAATGTTTTTGCCTTGTAACAAAAGCAATACACTTGTTTTGTCTTATTATTTTCAAAACCGATTTCTATCCTCTACGAAGTCAATTTACGAAGTTTATTAGTGACTATCGTCTATCCGACATTTGGTTTAAGGTTCGAAGTAGGTCCTGTCATAGTTACAATCGGCTGACTTTAATCCCGTTTCGTGTCGTCTTGTCCTTCTGAGATATGGGTCTGATACAACTTACATTGAAGGGAGAGGATTTTGTTTTATTGTTCGATTTTTTAGTCTGTTTCATGCTTCTGTAATAATAATACAGGGTGTAAACGGAACACTACCGAAATCACAGATAATTTTACAATTTTAATCGTTTTTGTTCTCGTGTTTATTCATGCAGCATTTCTTACATCAGCCTTCAGCAGTTGATTACAATTATTATTACATAAAAGGAACATTTAAGTCCTTACTTAAATAACACGCGTCTTTACTATCGTCAGTTTGCGTTTTCGGGAGAGTTCCGTTTCCACCCTGTATAGTGCTTCATTCGTCGTATGTGAAAATGTCTATCAAAGTTCTCAGGGCAATTATTTTTTTTCAGTTACAGAAAGGAGTTTAATACGGTGCCTGGTGATAGAAGTATTTAATCATTTTTAATACTAGACGAACACCTCTTGATATTTAAGGTTTTTTTAAAATAATATTGGTGGAAATAAAAGGCATGTAAGTAAATAGAATTCATTTTTATTATTATCTCATATTAGATTCAAAATCAAAATACTATCCCGATTCAACACAAACGACCTATTCAAATCATATTGCCTCAAAAGCCCGTCAATGAAAAACAAATTACTAAAAGCTGACATTTCCAAATTATCCCGAACCTTCCTGAGTTCTACTCGATTATCAAATCAATAGGGTCGTTATAAAATCGTTAGGTAATCGATCAAAAAATTCGAGATTTTCATATCGCGAGTCATTTGTCATTCGATCGCTCGAATAACTTCATTTCAATCGGAAATCGTTTTGACGAGTTTTTTATTTGAAGGCTTTGGGTCACGTCTCTTGGTCATTTGTGAGTTTTTGGTACTCCCGCCATATTGGCTCAGGACGCCATATTTTACGGATGAGTAGTGACATCTTTTGTGTGGACTTCGTTCAATATATTATTTGTATTTCCCTTTTGCCGTTTTTATCCGAGTCCTCTGATCCTGGATTAGATTTGATTCGATTCTTCTATCGGACTGGCCTTCAACAACTTGGTTACATCGTTAGAATATAATTACTACAAGTTATCTAATTTTCATTGAATTTTTGACAATGAAATCTGTAAATTTTCTATTGATACTACATTACTTTTTTACGCCTCTTCTACATAGGAGAGTTTCTTTATTTTTACAGGTAATCTCTAAGCTTGGTAGTTGTGTTGGAGACTGTATTGTAATAGGTCCAGCTTTATTAACAAACTAGCTGAGGCCGCTTGTTAGTCCGCGTGGAATAGTGACTAGTGACTCACAGCCTCTCCCCCGTAGTCGATAGCATGATAATATGTGTAGCCTATATGTTGACCCGACCTGTTAGTAATATGCATGCAAAATTTGAAGTAAATCAATCCAGCACTTTTTGGACATACATACAGACAAACAGAAAAAAATCCAAAGAACCATATTTTTGGTTTCCATATCGAAGGATGAATACGCCCCATGCATTCTTTTAAAAAAATATTCAATGTACAGTTTTCACTTTCCTACGACTTTATTATATGTATAGAAAAATATAAATAGATATATAGATATAAGGTACATAAAGTAAACTCTAGTAAGATCTTGCAATACCCATGGGAAGAGTAGAGATGGTAACAATTCCTTCCCAGTCATCTTGACGCGGCACAAGTACATCTCTACCTACCCCTTATTCAAAGTAAAATCATATTATTATATAACTCTTTGATACTATTACGCGAAATCAGAGTCGAGTCAGAATTACAATTTATTAAGAGTATAAATACGAGTAAAAGTCACAGCGAAATCGAATTACTTTCTCTCTGTAGAATCGAATCAGATGAGAAACTTTGTTATAAAATTACTGTACTCTTGTTATTGTTAATGTATTCGATGTTATATAGCTAGCCTGTTACGTATCGGTGCCGACACATGTACCTACACCGTGATCAACGCCGTGCCACGAGGACCATATCTGCTGAATCAGGACATTTAGACCTACTTTGATGCAACGAAGTATTGCAACGCCTAAACTGCTGAGTCGTCTCCTCATGTCACCGCCTCGTGCCCAGCTGCGAATCGCTGCATCATCAATCACCCCACTAAATTTAACCTCAATAGATTTTATTGAAAACCTTCTTTCCAAATAATTTTAAGAAAAGAAAGCAGTGTTGTTTTAACATCGAACGCATTCGCTCTTAGGTTAGTTAGATTTTAAGAGTTATCATGTAATTTGAATTTTAATAAATATAGTAAAATGATCATACCTAGTTTCCATTTGCACCCTCCGTCGGTGGCAGAAACATAACTAGCCTATGGTTTCACCTGCGTTTGTTTGTGTGTTTGGGTCATGTTAAGATCTTTATATTCTTTTCTTATGAGTTTTTGTAGGTATCAATTTACTGTCGGGAGACGATTTTTAGTTTGAAATAGGAAGTATCTTCTACCATGTGATATTTGAGGTCTTAAGGTACTGCTGCCCAAACGGTTCGTCGTGGGAATTTTTATGCATCATTATTTTTATGCAACATTTGTGAAGGTAAAGTCAGAATTTTCAGAGTCTCATAACCGATCACCAATGGAGATATTCTATTTTTAAATTGTAATTTGAAGTCCTATTCTTTTAGGTCTATTTTCATCTGCAAGTTTGACACACAAAATGGCTCAAATAAGCTAAGAAAAAATTTAAAATTCAGGCCAACACCGGTGCAGATTTCACACATTTAAATATTAAACTCACCTAACACACATTCCTTAAGCCGAGTACACACAAACAAAGTCCCTTGTAACTTATATCACAGAGCGACTGACATTTAGAGAGTTATTCTAAAAGACCTGACTGTGTCATCTAAGCCTTATTTTGTGTACCGTTTTAATTTGTCTTGTTAAGACTTTCATGTTCTTTGTGACGTATAATGATGTTAAGATATTAAAGCTTTCCTCCTTTGTCTTGAAGTTACATGAATGTGATATTCCAAATGTTATTTTTTTATGTTTTGTGGTGACGAAAAATATACTAACTGTATATTTTGTCAACATAATTTATGTCTTATGCGGTTGTTTTAAGATTTGCTTCAAGCACTAAACATTCGAAAGAGATTAGGCAAGGAAGTAACGTTTTCTGATAAATATAAACCCTATAGGCTAAGGATGCACGACGCGACTTTCACGCGCGCCCGCCGTTGTATCCCGGAGTCTCAGACAAGGTAAATATTATCTATATAAATAAAAATTAATTTCCATTCGTTAATTTTGTTAAAACTCGAGAACGGCTAAATCGATTTGGCTTATTTTGATCTTGAAATGTTCGTGGAAGTTCAAGGCTTTTAAAAGGAAAATAAAATTTTTAGGCAGTCCGGCGTTTGTCAGATCAGCTAGTATAAAATATTATTTAAAATTGTCTATCATATTATTTCTAACAATAACTTTTACAATCAGTTTTTGGCTGCAGAACTGTTACCATTTCAAACGACGACACTGTCTAAAATACTACACCAGCAACATAGAGCCAAACCCATCAAAATAAACTTAACGCAATGTAATGTTAGCCCACAAACACTTCACTTAAACACACACTAGTTGAATTCACAAATAAATAAAACAAATGACAGTGCAAAGCTTAGCTAAGGCAGCGCGCAAACGAAGCCACTTTTTACATAAGCTACCGATGAATCGATTCTACTATAAAGCCAAAGAGGTTGCTTTTCGAAAACACTGGTTCGAATTAAAAAAAATCTTCTTGTGTTGGAAATGTCATTTATTGAGGAATACTACAAAACATCACACTATGATCGATAGCGGGCGAAACATCGTAGTAGTGGCTAATAATAATATGTGATATCTATTGAGCCAGTATAAAATCCTTTACTATCTATGCATACGTGTGTCCAATTGCTTCCACTATATACGTTTTCAAAATTATTAATAGACTGTTCGGTGTCAATAACAGGAAATAAAAATATTGTTATGATGTATCGAAATAATAAAAGTATTTACGTAGTAGTAGTAACGCCATCTCTCGTGGAACGTAGACACTATATTTGTGATGTATGTTTATGGTATTAAAAGTATTGTTTAATTGTCTAGATGTATACTTTAAAAAGGAATAAAGTTAGTCATTTGCTACATTCACGTGTTTTTGCTTATAAAAAGGTGTCTACGTTTGCGCAGCACCTTAACCGCTGATCGTAAAGCTGTAGGGTAACCAAAATAACGCAACATTTGCAGGACCTAGGATACTATATTGTATAGTGCGCTAGAGTGACTAAACGATGCAACAGCGTATATTAATTAGCCGAATCGGTACACGTCAAAGCGTTGATTAGAAATGGGTGCAATCGAATCGACTATTCGAATACATTTGTAGTAGTTAGGGGTAGCATTCAAATTACTGAAGAATCTAGTTGGATTTTGTTGCTTTAATTTGTACATAATACTGTTTTTCGACTGTACAGCGAATTATGGTTATTTAATTTTGTATTTTTTGTTGTTTTAAATATATTATGATAAAACCGCTTTGATTAAATAGGTTTGTTTTTATTTTTTCATTGTAATAGATAAGGTGTTTTTCATCAACCAGGGATAAAACAGGTGGGTTTATCTCAAAAATACGTTAAATCGTTTTCATTTAATGAGTATGCAGTTATACATTTTATAAGTATTTGTTAATTTCTGTTAGAACCTCACAAGAACAAACTCAAAATGCATTCAAAACAGCCATAACGTATTCTAAAACAATCGGGAAATCGATCGATTAATCAGACAATCGTCGGACACTACTCTCATTCGATATTAGTGTTTGAAATCGGTTCGTTTTGCGGTCACTGCACTGTGACCATCATTTGGTTGTCCGCCAGATTCGTATTTCGGGACTGTTCGTGCGTAATGAACGAAATTGTGGACTCCCTAGTGTTGTGCTGTTGACGTCATTACTTGAAACGGTTTTTGTAGATGCAGATGAAACTCTTCCAATCTGTCATATTTATTGTCAACTATATACTTTTGCAATAAAGTTGAAAATGTGTTGCATTTTGTCGAATCGGGGTAGGTTGATGTGCCGTTTTGGTATTGCTTTAATGATATAATAATTGCTTTTAGTTCGATGCCGTTTATTGCAACGTGGGTGCGAAATTTCACGCGTGCTCTCATTGATTGTTATAAAACTTTTAACCATTGTTCAGGCAAATTAACTGTTCAGTGTAGTGGCAGCAGTAATAATAAAGCTTCGTACAGTTTTTTTATGGCATAAGCCGGTATATGAGCAGACGGATCACCTGATGGTAAGCAATCGGCGTCGCTATGGACACCTGGAACACCAGAGGCATCACAAGCGCGTTACCGGCCTTTTGGGGATTAGGAGTTTAAGGATCGTTGGGGATTCAGGAATTGGGGAGATTGGGGAAGGGGAGGATAATTGGGCCTCCGTTGAATGTTTATTTGTTGTATGAATGTTTATTTAGTTGAGTGTTCGCAAAGACGGCTACCAATCACGGGACTTCAGTTTGCATTTGCGGATCGGTTAAGGTATAATTGGGATCTTTTTGATATGTAGGCTTTTCTTTCAACGACAATAATTACGTTATAAGTATTTAGACAATGTTTTTTGTCATACCTTCTCATTTTGATGTCACCCAATGCTTGAATGAATACTTGTTTTGTCCATAAATGGATCATAAAATCGTAATGGACAATCACGTACGTAACAACTAACAAATGACTTCGATAAAGTATATGTATTGTTATGTATAGCAATAATAATACTAATATTTCATTTTATTCAACTCATTAATTCCATTCTATGAGCACACAATATAAACAATAACCCACAGAATTGTATAGTAAATTTCACATTACACATAAAAGTACACTCGGGTAACGAAAATAACTTCCAACAATAATTTATTATTATGAAACCACAAACAGAAAATTAAAATTAAAATTTTACACAACCTAAAAGTATTATAAGAACCACAACAATTCGAACGGACAAATTTCACAGGCCACAATTAAGTAGAAACGGTCCGGAAAACATCAGTCAACCGGCCTCGGAACGGACACGGCCCGGATAACCGGGGAGTCCGCCGGATAACACGGCGAGAACGGATAATTTACCGCCCCGGTTCAAGCTCCTGTTGTCTTTTGAGCCGCGACGTTGCCTTGTAATTTTGTTCTCTTATTATGAGAGTGTGTGATGGCGATGAACAAAAGGTATATGTAATTTGAAATTCAATTTGAAAAAAATCTTGTGAGAGCGAGAGATATTTCGTAGCACCCCATTCTTCCTACAGTTATCGTATAAAGCACTTTTGACAGACACAGGAGACCGGAGGCCAAATTACTCCATCCCCCCTTTTTCCCAGTCTCCAAATCCCCGAATCCTCCAAAACCCACTGCTAGACTACGGTCGTACGTATCCTATGGCTGTTGACGTCTTAAATCCATAAAAATTGATTTAATGGTATAAATAAAATAGAAAAGGACACACAGCAGTTATATAACCTTAGAGATAGACTTAATATTTGTTTTTAACAAATGATAACAAAAGTTGCAGTAGTAAATTGACATGTGTTACAATGTTATCATGTTGCACAATGTGATACATCGTTATATTTATAACTGCTGTGTGGAAGCACCTAAAGATTAACAGACCAACAAATCGGTAAATCCTATTATGTTCTGCAAAAATTAACGATCTGACGTAGCTATTATCTTAATGGTCACGTTTCTAATCCAAGACCTATATTGATACATTAATCAACAAGATATCAAAGTAATTTATCCAATGTTAAACATACTAATAGTACTAACAATACCCATCACAAGTTGACCTCTACTTACAAGGACATAATATAAAATATAAAGGTCAATTTATACTAGAAATTCCAGTTAGATTTGCCGCCATCTATACCTACACTTTAACAACTTTCTGTTTCCATAACGTGACATGAATACTAACGAATCATCGAAAATATCGATTTATGTATACACTAAACTACTGAATTAATCACAACCTTATCCTTGTAAACATAGCATTCAAAATTGCTGATCAAAGTTAGATATTATAAGCCATTGACAAATTTGTGTTATGGGGTTTTGGACTTTATTGCTTTGAGTTTAGGGGTGGTATGTGAGATTGGAAAGTTAAATTGAGATGGGAATGATTGTTTTGATTAGACTTCGAATGGAGGTGACGGTGATCTGGATGCTGTCGGCATCTGAAGGCATTATTACACTGTTCGCTTTGTTTAGCGATGGCTATAGAGGTTTATTGAGATTAATTACGTCAGACTTGATTGATGATGTCGTGGGTCCATAGAAATTATTACTTAGTATACTGACCTAGAAGATTTTGGGGCGATGAAGAAAGTCTTTATGAACAGAAAAGAAAGTTGCTTTTGGAGTAATACATGTTTTTTCTGGTACTAAAAAGTTTGCTTATTTTGTTTTTTTTTGTTGCTTTATGTTAATATGCAGGGTAATACAGATCTGATAGAGTGCATGGCGATTTTATAAGAGTGACTTGACATTTTTGGATGGCAAAAGTAGAATAGAAGAGAGTATATCATTTTGTAACATCTTTTGTAACCTATGATCTACTAATAACCGATAAGCAAAGCCTCTTCTTACACGGAGAAGGTTTGACCATTAATCACCACGCTTGCTCAATGTGGGTTGGCGATTACAAAATTATAATTAGAAATTATAGGCCCATGTTTCCTCACGGTTTTCCTTCGCCGTTTTTCAGTGGTGTCTAGATAATCTTAGAAAGTACATAATTATTATAACTCGGAAAAAGTCGAACTGGTACTTGCCGTTGGTAGGTTTCGAACCTGCACCCTCATGCATGAGAAGCGGGCGTCTTATACCTCCAGGCCACGACAAGACCACAAGAAAGCACGTCAAAGCAAATTTTTATTAATACCTACATTTTTCAATAACCACATTTTTTAAATACATTCCATCAGTCTCGAAAATTTTCTATTCATACATAATGTAGACGTAGAAAGTCACTTTTCACTGAACCACGTACAGCACAGCGTCAAACATAGCCCAATGCAGTTCAGTTTACAACCACCGTGCGCTGAATTACAATACACTAGTGCAGGTGTTTGTCGTACTGAACATAGTGGAAGTTGGGTTTGTCAAGACAGTAACGTGGAATAGATTTGTAGTGATTTCTAATGGTAGTTTTCACATTTAGTTTGTAACGTAGGCACTAGATATGTTGCATATAATGATAATCGACTCAAGTCACTAGAAAAGTGAACATAATTAGGTTTAGGCTTTGTAAGCCAATATACAAGTTTTGACATTGTTTTTTCGAATGTCAGTATCATAGAAACATTAATTTTTCTATTGTAGTGTCTACGCCGCCGTCTCGTACAATAGCGTAGCGTTTGGTTTGGCTACGGCGTAGACGTTGGTGTTACGACGTAGGCGCAAAGACTACGGTGTAGCAATACGCTGGCTTGCTGAGGCGAAAAGAGCTATTTTAAAATCGACGTGCAAATGCATTCCGTTTCCTATTAAACTAATTATAATCTCTATTTGATAAACTTTAAAGTTGAATTTTAAATACAATAATAATATTATGTATTAAAGTGATTTCTCTTAAACATTTTTTAAATTACATTTCATATAACTTTAAATTTTATCTGGCATTTTCATTCCCCGTATTGCAGTTTAATGTTTAAATATTGGCGATTCTTTCGATACATTCAAATGTATTCAGACAGAAATAAATATATTTTACGACTGTACACATGCATTTACAAGCGCTGCATCTATTTACTCATATATTTTTTAATGTAATGGCCGTTGTATATTTTCTACTTATCCATAGAATGGTGTCTCATTTATTTTATTACTATATACACATACGCAGTACAACCTACCTTTTTTCGCTAAGGGTGATGAATTGAATTAAATGTAGGATCTACTTTTCGTCAGTCACCTTTGATCAAAATGTTGTCTTGTACATATGATCGAAGTCAACTGTGTTAGGAAATCTACGTAATAAGGTCACAAGCCATTTGCCATATACTAAGCATAATCCTAGTCTTGGGTAGTACTATAACATAGAATGTTCAATGTCAAAATGCCCAGAAAAATGTAACTCTAGACTATAGGTGTTGAGTTAGATTTTTAGTAGAATTGGTAGATCGATGAATCGAATGCAATTTAGATAAGATGGCATCTCATTTCATCTCATTTCAAAATTTGTACCCATCATAAATTTATTCTGATAAAATTCCAAATTGTCAGGAGTTTCTGGTAAAGTGACACAATTGGTAGCGATGAAACCGAAATTCAAATCTCTATACATATACTTCAGAATTTTCCCACCGTCATGATCTCCTAAAAATACCTCAAAATACATTCGTCACTAAGTCACGTCACAAAGCAATCCAATAGCACACAATCCCATTAAACGCTGTAAATGTAATACATATTCAATAAAACAAATACGGCGAAATCATTGTGAGTGGTCTAAACGGATCGCGGGCAAGGGTTACTGGTCTCTCAGACCCATTACTGTAATGGTTTTGTACCGGGTTACCGCACACTTGTATGAAGTATGATGCATTATTTTATCGTAAAGTGGTTTCCAAGATATACGTGTTTTTATAGGGGGAAAATCATCAGCTGACTTCTCCCGCCCGGCTGCGACGAGAGGGAGTGTCAGACGCTGACTAAAAACCACCCCGTTCCTACTTCTCTGCTGCTGGGCACAGTACATGAGTTTTGTACTTACGTTCTATTGTAGTGACCATAACATTCTAATCTGAAAATATGTATATTATCAATGAATATATTTAATACTGATCAAAATACTAAGAAATTATTGTAAAATCGCCTGAAAAATAAATTACTAGAATTTTATCTGAAGTCACTCTTATAAAGAGGTTGTTCACCTTTCGTAAATTGCAATTTAACTACTGAAAAGTGCTAACAAAAAATTACCTACTGGAGTTTTCAACAAACAATTGTGGAATTCATTTTTGGACACAAAAACAAATATCCAATTCCACGTAGTGGTCCCTTTACAGAAAAATTGTTACAATTCAGACGTAGGCGTTGCGTAGGTTCCCTTGGAACAAATCATTAAGCTTGAAAACTCTTCAGTGTGGGACGAAATCCTCGTGTGATGAATACAAATAACCTTTATTGTACTTTATGTAAGTCGTGTGGTGACGACAGACATATATTTGACACCACCGCTACTCTTCACGCTGGTGTTTTAAGAGCTGATTAAAGGATTGTACATTTTGTACAGATCTGGCAGTAGCTAGAGCTCTCTGACATTCCTGAACCTTTTAATTTGTGATTTCGAAACCGCCTGCATCTGTGCAGGCATCTTTATGTTATAACTTTCGTGAGACATACTAAATTAGTTATTATGTTTTTTGGCTTCCTCACGTAATTATTTGACGAGCAATTCGACTAGTTTCAAGCCATGCTAGAAGCTCATATTCATGAACAGTCTTCCGCGACCCGCGACGCGGCGACTGTCGCGCTGCTACTGAGTCATTTCCTAGTCGAGTCGAGTTCCTCGAATAAGAAATCATCTTATTTAGAGGAGGACTATCTGCTTTAGTTTATGCAAACACTCTTATTTAGAGAAGACACATAGTCTAGCTGCAATGTTTTTCTGACATGTTATTGATTATCAAATCCCTAAATCCTTGTTTGGATCGGAATTACTGCCGACGACAGACCATTCGACAGTTTTGTTGTGCGAAGCAGAAAGGTACGAGAGAAGCGCACAGTTGTGTGCGCACAACCATCTATATGATGCAGTGGATAGGTCAGTATAAGTCGTCACGCCTGTGTCCAATTGGGGTAAGCAGAGACAATAAAACGCCAAATGATATTATAATTTTGACCTTTTTAATACGTCTGTACCTATAAGTGTTTTTGAGCAAGTCAGTATAAATAAGTATATTATACTAAAAGCATTTTTATTACAACAGATTAAGATTACTTTTCAAATGAGACGTATAAACACAAAATTAATTTTACTAAATCCGATTAAGATCCAAGCGTTTTCCTCGCCCTCTGAGCGTCCTCGCTTAATTCATTTCCTATTGTAAAGGGACAAGGTTTTTGTCATTCCGCTGACAATGGAACTGCTTCACCATAATGGAAATAAATACTTACAAACGATATTTGCACTTTTGTTGTAATATCTATAGAATTATTTGCGATACTGGGTTTGTGCTTCTATACTGTGTAAGCTGGTTTTTGCTTCGGTAAAGATATACGTCATAAAAACATTTCTTTTATTAGTTAAATTTTCTACAGCAATACTGTTACAAACTGTTATAACACTTAACATTCCAATAACAATCATGTTGGTTAGATAACATCAACTATTTCATCGTATTACTGAGAATTTCGATCTTATTCCGATTGCAATGTTGCGATCATCGAATCGAGTACCACTTTAAATTATTCTTTTGCATGTGTTTTTTTTTACTTTTTGTTATTTTTATTCACTTAGATTCCAATCTAGTACCTTAACAAAACAAGCTGGATAACAGCTGATGACATTCAATGTAACAATGTATTGATAGTTCTTCAAACATTCGTCGTCAAGATTAAATAGACAGACTAACGCCCGAATACTAAAAGGCTACTAAATTTTAAGTTATACTTAAACTAGCTTCTGCCCGTGACTTCGTACGCGTAATCCCATTTTTTCCCGTCCCCGTTCGTGACTTTCGGTAAAAAGTAAAAAAAAAATTGGTTAAAAATCCTATGTCGGTCTCCTGGCTCTAAGCTACCTCCCTACCAATTTTCAGCCAAATCTATTCTGCCGTTCTTGAGTTATAAGTGGTGTAACTTTCTTTTATATATATATATGTATATATATAGATATAGATATTGTGCCATCTCTGTCATTTTACAAAGAATTTGTAGCGATAGAACTATAATTAATCGCGACTTTGAATTAAGTAACGTTTGAGTATTTCGACGTGATGTATCTTCTATTTACCTAAATGCAATTTGAAACAAAACGTTCGAGATTCTCTCTCTAATAACACGTTAAGCATACTAAGGCACGACTTACTTAAATCATAGCGACACATTCCTTTTTCTTTTTTTTTTAAATCCTTGCCCCAGGATTTTCTCCTATGTCGTGGGTGCGTTTACAAACATGCAAGTTCACATACACATGACACCCAGACCCGGAACAACAAACAAACAAAGAGTTGTTCCGTGCGGGAATCGAACCCGCGACACGTTGCGCGGAAGCCAGTTGCCCAACCTCCGCGCCAACCATGCAGTCATTCGATATTTTTAAAATCATATTGTAACAAAATAAACCAACATATCATCACTAATAGACTTATTCAATTTAAAAGTCACTCCAAATAACCAATTTATTTGAAGAATTCAGTCTATTATTAAATGGTTTCTAAGTAAACTCATTATTTAAAGTAGAAAATAATTCACAAGAATTTCAATGTGTTTCAAAAAATAGGAATAAAAATTCGTTAACGTAAACTGTTTTTTGAATAGTTATTACTTTGTTGTTTATTAAGTTGTTGTGACGTATTTCTATTAATTATTTTGTGAATCTCACTAATGGTAGAAAGTAAATATATTTTTAATGCTGGAATAATATTGCTTCGCAAAAACTTAGATTCTGCAAATCTGTGTTGAGCAACTGCCCAACATACGTATTTTGGTATCAAAATTAAGCTTAGGAATGAAAATTGAAAGTTAGGCAAACGTCTACACAAAAGAATATATGTAAGCTTGTTGTAATAGTTCATTTAGTTAGTAACAAAACGAATCAATGGTAAGACTATCCATTTTCCTTTCTCAACAATGTTCATAATCGCAAAATCTTGTAGAAAATTCAATAAGTGTTCCCACACTTATGTCTTAGTCATGTTTCTCAACCGGATTGATACAACGACCTCACAGAAAAGCGACAAGTCACAATTGTTTGTGTGATCCGCAAATTATGGTTTAAGGTCATGGGTGTCATATACATATGAAATTGTATGTTTATAAAACAGTATAGAAAATCATAGTAGAAAATCTGAGTGTGGAGCAAAATTTTTGATAAGAAAAAAAAAAGATTTCCAAATCCTGACAACATTGATTTTGTTAACAGTACCAAGCAAATAAGCTCATAACCGATAGATAATCCTGCTGTATTCAGAAAAATACATCATTATTTCTTGTAAATCAAAGTCCTTGACGTCACCCGGTCATGTCAGTCCATTTCCATCATAAATTCACATACATCTGATTAACATGCCTGCCTGTTACCTTCTATTTGAGGCTCACATTACAAAGTGACTCGACTGTCAGACAGTTCCGGATACCATTGTTATACTGACAAGGATTTATTGGACGACCTTAGGCCCCGGATTCGGATATCGTCTGACGGTTAGCGCTAAGTATGTGTGTGTATCTGAATCGGTTGTTAATGCTTTCGATCTGGAGAATTATCTTAGTTTAATGTTTGTCTCCAAATAACAGAGTAATCTATACTTATAATAAATCTGTAGAGAGGTCAATTCTGTACATAAAATATATTTAAAAAATAACTATCAAGGGGTGGTTAGGGATCGCTACTGATGCCAAAAATGCAATCAGTAAAATTTTTGTCTGTCTGTCTGTCTGTCGGTATGTTCGTTATGGAAACAAAAACTACTCGATGGATTTTAACGAAATTTGGCACAATTATTCTTCATACTCTTGGGCAGGTTATAGTATACTTTTCATTACGCTACAATCAATAGGAGCAGAGCAGTGAAGGGAAATATTGGGAAAACGGGAGAAGTTACTCCATTTTTTAAGCTTCCGTCACGTGTGCTGGTTTATAGGTTAAAGCTACATATAAATCATGTATGACGGTAATATTCTCCTTAAAATTATATAAAAAATATTCCTCGACAGCATATATCTATCTTTTATGGTTGACTCACAATAACACGTGAAACTCCCGATAGCTTAGCAATTCGGTGATTTCTGATTGTATTTGTCTACTCTAACGTTTACAATACTCACTCATAGACTTTACGCTGTAACTGAAAGGCCAATGGTTGAAATTAGCTTGACTCGATATTATAAATGAAAATATGTGAGTTTATGTGTATGTTTGTTACTCAGTCATATTAAAACGACTGAAGGGACCGGAATGAAATTCGGAACAGAGGTAGATTATGGTCTGAAGTGATACATAGGCATTTTACCCCTGGGACCGCGGGCGAAGCCGCTGGCAGAAGCTAGTGTCTAAATAACATAACATAACATGATGCCTTTTATGCGCAGAGGTGTACATTATGCCACTGAACAATGTGACAACCACTTTTCACTATTTATGTTATGAGTCCCGTGTAATTGGGGTGAGCCTATTGCCATATACCGGGTACAATTCCAGACTCCGTGCTGCAACTGAGATTTCTTTAAAAAAAAAACCAGTAATACTTTACCCGTCCTGGGAGTCGAACCCGAGACCCCTTGCCCGACAATCGCACTTGCAACCACTCAGCCAACGAGGCAGTCTAGTAATGTCCAAATACTATACCAAATTTTAAAATGCGTTTACGTATAGTTCTGTAACTACATTTTTTTAAACTGACAGATCTAGTGCTATTTAAGTACAATTTCAAAGGTAGCTTTTCAGTATTCGAGCGTTAGACATCTCCACATAGTTTTGTATCCCATATCATTGCTGTAGACGATTCTAGTGAATTTAGGCAGGGGTACGGCATAAGCAATTATGAACGTCATAATGATAAACCAAGTATTTTTGAATACAAAAAACGATACGATGGCAATTTTTAAGTACCATTTTTTTATTACAGCAATTATTTCTGATTCTGGAGCTCTCTCCTCTCCAAAAACTTGTTAATGCACTTATAACCACTGCAGTATCTGGTGATTTGTGTGCTCAACCCGTCAAAACAACTCAAAATCTTGTGACTGCCACTCGGCCATATTTAACAAGTTCAACTGGACATCTAAGTCGTTCTGAGAAAAATTAAATGTCTTAACAGACAGACTGACGTACAGACACAACGAACTGATATATGTTCCTTTATTCTTTCGGAGCTACAGAATTCTTGTATCAAATATTTGAACTGAACCAACATTCGCAGACATTCTCGTATCGATTGTACCGATATTTTGAGATTGAAAGTAATATCGCGCAATAAGTCTCAAGAAGTAACGAGTTTTGGAACTCATCACAGAGCTTCGACAACTGAAAATGTTCAGATTGAGAAGAAATTATTAACATTTTGAAGAGAAACAATTTCTTCGGGATGTTTAATGGCGATTGGTAGGTAAAGTTTTGACAATGATAGTAACAAATTGGTCGTTGCATTATGAGGAATGTAGGTAATTAATATGAAATTTGTACTAAAAATAAAGTAAAGTAACGTAACATAACATAACATTTATTCCCGAAGGGGTAGGCAGAGGTGCACACAGGAGTAACACCCACTTTTCACTATTTATATTATGAATCCCATGTAATAGGGGGTGAGCCTATTGCCATATATCGGGCACATTTGTAAAAATTCTCAGTAGTAGCACGGAGTAATACTTTGCCCGACCCGGGAATCGAACCCGAGACCCCTTGCCCGGCAGTCGCACTTGCGACCACTTGGCCAACGAGGCCAAGAGACAGTAAAGTAAAGTAAGTTATATTAAATAAAAATTAAATGTGTGTAGAAAAAGAAGCACATAAATTCTGTGTTATAACTTTTGTAAGACATACTAAATTAATTATTACGTTTTCGGCTTACTCACGTAACTGTTTGACGAGGAGTAAAAACTAGTTTCAAACCATGCTAGAGACTCATATTCTGGTCGAGTTCCTCTTCGAGTTTATAGATTCTATTTGTGGAATTCATTAATTATTATTGCAGATCTGTGTGTGATGTTTTACTGAAAGAAAAGACTAAATTAAATATCTCCAAGGTCGACAATGCACTTGTGATACACTTGGGTATTTATGCTTAAAACAAAGCTCAATGATTTATTTATTTATTTATTTAAGGGACAAAAAACAGTTACATATTAAGATTTTACATAAAAGTTTTACATTAAACAACAGCTACAATAAATATGTAACCCACACCATTGCCCACAATTTAATATAAAGTATAACGGCAATAATGACCGTGTTGCTGTAGCGCTATCGTAATTTAATTATATTAAAATTTACCTACTAAATATTGATACAAAAAAAACCATTGTACATTGTACTTATGATTAAGAAAAAGAATACTAATTAATTAATAGCCAACCATCACTGCAGCAACCCAGCAGTCAGAAGCTCCACGGCCTGCTTTCTAAATCTATGTTTTGAAAGACAAAACATGTCCAGACCCATGAAATGCAAGTTGTATATTTCCACTAAGCGACGAAGAGGCGCGCGCGCCCCGGCATTAGTCCTGCACTTGTTAGTGTGGAACAAACGCGGAACCCGCACCCCCCTCTGTGTTACTGACCTAGGAACTGCGTAAAATAGTTGATTGGTCAAGTCCATGCAGTCAAATCTATTATTACACAAGCCATGAAGCATCATAACAGCCAAAAGCAAACGTCTAGACTCTAGACTTAGCAAATTATAACGTGTAAGCAACTGTTCGTATGGAAGTTTTGAATGATAACATTTGAAATTTACAGATCGCAGGAACTTTTTCTGTACCATTTCCAATCTAGACCTATACTTATTATAGAATGGATTCCAAATTACAACAGCGTACTCAAGCTGTGACCGTATCAGGGTTTTGTGTAACTGCAAAAATGTAGAGGGGCGCACAAAGTCACTGGCCGATCGCAATACGAAACCAAACATCTTAAAGGCCTTACTGATTATATTATCAACGTGAAGGTCGAAATGCAGACAAGAATCCAAAGTTACACCTAAGTCACGAACATAGTTGACCTTCGCTAATCCAACATTATTTATAGAGTAATCGTACTGAATTTTGTTTTTGTTTTTTGTAAATGAGATGGAGTGACATTTAGGGAGGCTGAGAAAAAGTTTGTTACTATTACAGTATACGTTAAGTCTGTCAAGGTCTTCCTGAAGTCGCATACAGTCAGACTCAGATCTGCAAGACATGTAGATTTTAATGTCATCAGCATACATTAAAAAATGTGTGTTGACGAAACACTGTCCAATGTCATTAATAAAAATTATAAATAGAAGGGGGCCTAGAATCGATCCTTGAGGAACACCAGATTCAGCAGTCACGAGGTCCGATTCATAACCATTTACGACGACTTTCTGTGTCCTGTTATATATATAGGAAGCAAACCAGCGGAGCAGATTGCCTCGAATTCCATTATATGCGATTTTCTCCAGAAGCAGTGCATGATCCACCTTGTCAAATGCCTTCCGAAAATCCGTATAGACGGCATCCACCTGGACTCGCCGATCCATATTCTCAAAAAGAAAATTAGTGAATGTCATAAGATTCGTAACAGTGGAGCGACGCTTAACAAAACCGTGTTGTTCAGGTATGATAAGTGGGTGATATTTGAATTCAATAAAATTTTAATGATTATTCAATGTCAAAACTATACAACTACTATCGTAGTATTTAGAGTAAGGAATATATAGCCAAACTCAATACCATTTAGTTTATTAAATATCCACTAATACGGATGTAATGGGCGCTAGTGTCGCAACTCAATAGTACGGAATTTCACAATACCAATAATGTCGATCGATGGGAATTGGAATCAAGAGTAAGCCCCAGGTGTTGCAGGTAATAAAAAAAATAGTATCTTAAGTTTTAATATCAATCGGAAGTGTGTCTAAAGAAAAAGCTTTGTAAAATGTGCCTTAACCACAAAGAATTTGTCGCGGAGAACCTAACGGGTTACCGGGGCTCCGGCTCGACGTGCAGGAGAAGGAACGGGGTGGTTTTTAGTCAGTAAGAGCCTGATACTCCCTCCCACCTCACCCAGGCCAGAGCAGTCATTCGATGATTTTCTCCCATTTTATAAAAAAACCACAGGTTTTAGCCGCAGATTACACTTTTGTACCCACTCTTTATAATTTGTTTTAGACATTTAATAATTCAACGAAGTTTTCGCCCCAGAATAGCTATTAATTAAAATTAAAACAAACTTATAATGTTCTGAAGGGCAACAGATGTAATTTAAAATTTAAACAAAACTTATTTGTTATTATTTAGTTAACAATAGGTACAGTCTTTGTGAGATAATGTTAAAGAATTATTATAATTTTATACGAAACACTCTTGGCTAACTAAAACGGAATATTATTATGCAGGCTCTTATTAGAGTGGTGTTCGATATTTTTTCTAAAATGATTTTTGGTCTCAGCTCGCAAAAGTATTGTTTCGCGAGAAAATTAACGTATTCTGCAGCGATCAAAACAGTGATGGGAATGATTTTTTTGATCTAAAAATCAAAAAGGAGAACTTATCACACTAATATTATAAATGTGAAAGTTCCTTTGTTTGTATGTTTGTCCGTCAATCACGTTCCGTACGAACGGATTTTGATGAAATTTGGTATATAAAGACTGCCTCATTGGCCGAGTGGTCGCAAGTGCTACTACCGGGCAAGGGGTCTCGGGTTTGATTCCCGGGTCGGGCAAAAAATTACTGGGTTTTAAAAAAATCTTAGTAGGAGCACGGATTCTGGAATTGTGCCCGGTATATGCCAATAAGCTCACTCCCTATTACATAGGACTCATAACATAAATAGTGAAAAGTGGGTGTTACATTGTACAGTGGCATAAAGTGCACCTCTACCTATCCCTTCGGGTATAAAAGGCGTGATGTTATGTTGGTATACAAACTGACAGAGTTTTCTTCAACAGTTCTCTGTTGGCAGTCAAAAGCTTAATTTTAATTCTTTAAGAAATATTAATAATATATTTTAGAGCCATTCAACAAAAAATAATATAAAGAGACAACCATTTTCGAAAATATAGCTACAGAAAATGTTAATAATTATATCGAACGATGTCAGAATAAGAGCATTACACCTCTAAATACACCTCATCTTTTCATATGCAAATGCTTATATAATAAAGAGGATACCAAAGCTACGGAACTGAAGTAGAAAAGTTGGTCTCATTGCATATAAGTGTAGGTATACATAACACTTCAGTTTCAGAGATCCTTTAACAAGTAGTGAGTGACCATTGTTATAAGTACATTATTTTTAATTAGCAATCGGCATGCTGCAAAATTCTTTTGAGTAGGTTTTGATATACACGCCTTTTATCCTCGAATGGGTAGGCGGAGGTGCACATTACACATTACGACACTTAATGCCACTGTACAATGTAACACCCACTTTTCACTATTTATGTTATGCATCCCATGTAATAGGGGGTGAGCCTGAATTGCCATATACCGGGCACAATTCCAGACTCTATGCTACAACTGATTTTTTTTTAAAAAAATATAAATATTTTTCCCGACCCGAGAATCGAACCCAAGACGACTTGCAGTCTCACTTGCGACCACTCGGCCAACGAGGCCTAGGTTTTGATACTGAAAAGATGTCAAGTTAAAAAGTAAAGTGTACTCGATGCATACATACAAACATAACTTCACGCCTGTCTCCCATGGGGGTAGGCAGAGACTATGGAACGCCAATTACTACATACCTCTTTCGCTTCATCAACCTTTTCATGCATGCTTGTCGGTTAAGGGACTTTTAATTTGGCCCTTCTTTAATATATCGCAAATCTGGTCATGATATGTCCGTCTAGGACGCCCTCTACCGACGGCCCCATACATAATCGCTCTGTATACTTCTTTCGTTACTCTACTTTCATCCATCCTTTCTACATGTCCAAACTAGCGTAACATTCCTTTTTCAGTCTTTGTCACTATTATCAACTCGATGTCTATTCTAACCGCTGAACTCCAAATCATTTAATGGTTGCTATCCTAAGGGAACTTGTTTTTTAATATTATCTATATATCTGTGTTTTTCAGGTTTCATTTAAATAATTTTAAGCCTTTTAGGCGTGAAATACTAACAATCCTACATCTTTATATTAATTATAATTTCGTTCATCCTCCCAAAACTTCGCCATTATATTTATTAGTAGGATAAAAGCTACGGAATCTTCAATTATAAGTTTCAGTTCGCCGCTAGCTACTTTTTGTTGTACTGGACTAAATAAGCCGAAGCTGAGAGTTTTATAAAAGAAGACTTGTCATCTCAAAAACTTTGTTTTCTCTGACAAACTTTTTGGTTTTATAATAAATTGTTCCTGAATGACTTTGTTGTTTTATAACGTGCATAAGTATTATATTTGCATAACAATAATGAATTAAAATTAATTTATTGCTATGAAAAGAGGAATATTTTTTGTGATTATTTCAATCTTTGTTTAAGGAATATCGCCTTAAATTGTCTAAAAGTTTGTTTTCATTTTTGAGGGTTGTTTTACTTCGTATCCAAGTTCGTAACATTCAGTCATTCAGTGGTAACAGTTACATGGTGGAGTCAAGCAATTAGACGGACAGTCCCTCTAAGCCAATGACTATGGAACCTATCCACTATAGACTTTCATGCAGATACACACACATTGACACAAAGGAAATCTGTCGCGTGACATAACCCGTCATTACACTTCATACATTACGGTGTTGCAAGTACATGCACATATAAATACACCACTGAGATTTTGGTACTTCAATCATTTCTAAATGACATTATGTTTGCCTTATTTTCAACGACCTTGGCCGGAGTTAAGCCTGTATGATAATTCAGTCATCCCATCCAATGTAACCTCTTTCGCTGTAAAAATAAATCTTTGACTTAAACAATACTAATGATTATCTTTGTCATTTTTGACAAATTGACAGTGACACAAAAATAATTAAAGAATTAGCAAAGTAAAACACGACGAGAACTGTTTTCAAATCATAGGTGTAATCTATTAAATACTGGAGTTTCTTATTGTAAACATAACATAACATAACATCACGCCTTTTTATCCCCGAAGGGGTAGGCAGAGGTGCACATTATACCACTGTACAATGTAACACCCACTTTTCACTATTTATGTTATGAGTCCCATGTAATAGGGGGTGAACCTATTGCCATATACCGGGCACAATTCCAGACTCCGTGCTACTACTGAGAATATTTAAAAATCCAGTAATAGTTTGCCCGACCCGGGAATCGAACCCGAGACCCCTTGTCCGGCAGTCGCACTTACGACCACTCGGCCAACGAGGCAGTCTTTTTTATTGTACTTATGAAATATGGTAACAGCTTTATATTGTGTTATTGAAATTCTACGAATAACGATGTCAATAAAGTTGACTGCAAGTTGTTTCACATCCATTCGATAAAAGTGTAAAAAAGTGTGTTATATTAGTAAAGACATTGTACAATTGTTATGCATATTGAACCTGCCACATCTACATTAACAACAGTTCTTATAGTTCTAGGTATTATTGTGGGCAGTCTTACAGTGTACATTATTAATCATAAATATTGTATAGGTGAACGCACCCCCGAAACTTATGTTTAATTCTGTATTTTATTAGTTTGGTCTTAAGGTTCTTTTTGTGTTTTTGTCATGATTGTGTTCAAATATTTGAGTGTTAGATTTTATTTATTAATTGATTCATGAATAATGAAATGTAAGGTTTACTTTAAATGGCATTCTCATTTATAACAATATTTTTATATATTTGGTTACGAAAAGTTCGTGTGTTCAATTTGCGGAAAAAAGCCAATTGATGACATTATACATACCAGAATATAATATAACATCACGTCTTTCATCCCTGAACAAATAGTCAGAGGTGCACATTACGGCACTTAAAGCCACTGTACAATGTAATACTCACTTTGAAATGACGGAGACTGAAATTGTGCCCGGTATATGGCAATAGGCTCACCCCCTATTACATGGGACTCGTAGCATAAATAGTGAAAAGTGGGTGTTACATTGTACAGTGGCATTAAGTGCCGAAATGTGCACCTCTGCCTACCCCTTCGAGGACAAAAAGGCGTGATATTATGTTATGTTATGTGGAAACCTAAGATAATTATAAATTAAGCTAGTGTACTAGAAGACAAATGTTTTGCGATACGTGTCGCCAGAGACGTCGGGCGAAGTAGCGTGATGTTGCCGAACTTTGGTCGACATTGTTACCGTATGTGTTCAGGTGCCATCGGCCAGTTTCGCTAGATATGTCGCATTGTCGCTGCATGTTTCGCAAGACATTTAATTTTGTCCCACAGTCTAACAAAGCTTTAATTATTAACAAACACTATCCAGTAATTCGTTTTGTGAATACAAAACTAGAAACGATGTGATTATAACAGGCATACCTACAAAATTAAACATTATTTAAGTAAGACAGTAACAAATGTCGAATGCATTAGTCATTTCGAACATTACTCAGCTACATTGCGAATCAAATGAGCAATCCTCCTTGAACTACGAAATGTGGTTCATTGCACTCCACTTCAAATCAAACCTCGCTCGTTCGATCAGACAGATTGTGAAGCGGCATGAGATTGAGAGACGTGATGATTAGCAAAATGCTAGTTCTCAAGGGAATATTAACATAAACTTTGTTATTTATTCTAATAGGTATAACATAACATCTGGTAAAATATGACACCACACCTTTTATCCCCGAAGGGGTAGGCAGAGGTGCACATTACGGCACTTAATGCCACTGTACCTACAATGTAACACCCACTTTTCACTGTTTATTTTATGAGTCCCATGTAATAAGGGGTGAGCCTATTGACATATACCGGGCACAATTCCAGACACCGTGCTATTATTGAGCATTTTTTTTAAAACCCAGTAATACTTTACCCGACCCGGGAATCGAACCGAAGACCCCTTACCCGGCAGTCGCACTTGCGAACACTCGGCCAACGAGGCACTCATAATCATAATAAAATAGTATAAAGTTGAGTTTCATATCCGTGATACCGCCAATCGTATTATTAGTAGTACCACAGGCAAAATTGCTATTAGTCATACACTGAAGGTATAAATAAATATTGCGTTCGGTGTTTGGTATTACGTTCGCCCATTCTTCAACAACAGCTCATGATGGTCCACTGCTAGGCAATGATAGACTGAAATAAAAAATAATCCAAGTAGGTAACATTGAATGTAGGAAGAAAAGAGATAGTGATACTATATACTTGAAACAGAGAAAAACGCAAGGCATTCCGAAATCGTTGGTCTAAACGAACACGTATTACTAGCGGACAGACTGGGAGGTGTAAAACAGCTTAGCTTCAATACGTTGCTGATATTGGGTCCGCCACAATACCTGGTTATTGGAAGTAGTACGTGTGTCTATTATACAGCACGGGTCTATTGTTGGGAGGCAGGGCCGGACTAGGTGCTAGCTTGGGCCCCAAAATAATTAGATTCCTTTTATCCAGCCGAGAAAATCAACTGAGTTAATTTGTTTTATAAGACACCCATTTTTTGTCATTAACATTATACGCACTAAACAGTGCCTAGGTTAATTAATACCTACTATTACCAGACTACTGTAAGCAGACCCGTAAATCGAGCCTTTACTTGACAGTAGCGCCTGATCGTTTAAGATTGTCTTTTTAGTCATTTGTGTAATAAAAAAATATTGGCAGATTTTTCCCAGGCAGGTGATTGTGCATATATTAAATTGAATAAAACTTTGGAATAAGTATTTCCAATCAAGCTCATTTGAAGGCTACTGGGACCCGACTAGCAAACGGCTAGGCCAACCCTGTCAGGATAAGCGAACAATACTACTGTAAAATCACCACTTCAGTTGGAGATATTTCAAAACTGTTTCATTTTTATGACAAAACGTATTCGTATATTTTTATTTTTATATTTTATCGAGCATAAGTACCAATAGCAATTTAAAGTAGGTATGGTGAGTTCTAATAGCAAAATGGAATGAACATGCACCTTGCGCAAACATGTATAGCTATAGAATTAGCTATAGAATTCATGATATGAGTTTTTTATGGAATAAGCAAACAAGCAGACGGATCACCTGATGGTAAACGATTAGCGCCTCCTATGGACAGCCGCAACACCAAAGGAGTCACAGATGCGTTGCCGGCCAAAAAAGGAATACGCTCTTTTCTTGAAGGTTTGAAGGTCGTATCGGTTCGGAAATACCGCCGACGACAGATCATTCCACAGTTTTGCTGTGCGAAGCAGAAAGCTACGTGAGAAGCGCACAGTTATGACCTGCGTCTAAATTGTTTGTTGGTTAAATTGTTTCATTATATGTAATTGTACCAACGTCATTACATGCAATGACGAACAAAAAAGATTTCTACAAAAATCCAGTCACACTCAACATATGTAAATTTCAATTCTAAAAAATCTAAAGAAAGTAGTCAAAATACTTTACTTTAAATGAAATATCTAGTTTGTATGACATTTCAAATGCCACTGTGGTTCAGATTCATGATATATGTTTCGGTACAAGTAACAGCAAGTCAACATACTCCGATTATTCTTCCTTTACAAAAGATTCGACTTTATCGTATAGTAATAAAGTTGAAAGTGTAATGAAGAAAAACAGTGTAGCTTAATGTGTTGTTCTACGCCTGTACCTTTGTGAATATAAATCTTTGAATTTGAGTTCAGCAACGGTCATCTTCAGTCTGACAGTGATAAATCTCAAAGACTAAAAATCCACCCTATTGCTTACGAATTAAAGTAAAAAATGCTGCTAAAAGAATGAAATATTTGGTATCACTATATTTCTGTTAAGATTTTTGTTTAAACTGTCAAACACCAAGCGGTCACCGGTGACCGCGACCTATTGTTCTTTAATTGTGTCTATAAAACCGGTACTCGACGAGTTAAATCATACGATTGTTATCATAAATTAGATTTAAAAAACACCAGAAACCTAGGTATTCATAAATTGTAGTCTAGTTTTATTCTGAGCGTAAATTATTATAGTTCTTCCTTTCATATTCCATCCTTTTGTGCGTTCTTAGGCAATTATTCAAAGAATACCTCGAGGCTAGAATTTAATATAATTTCTGGTCAAAATAAGTAGGTACATAAGCATACCTACATAAATGAATTCACTATAAATATTTTTTTCTTTATTGCTTTGAATTTTATTACTGGCTAGAATATTTTGGACTTATGTGCGAAAATTGTTAGTAATATCACGGATTTGAAATTGTATGAATCAATGTAGCAACAGGCTCACATTATATATATAAAAATGAAACCCGCTACCCGTTATTACGCCATAACTTGAAAACGGCTAGATCTTTTTGGCTGATCTTTTTTGACGTGTTTGTTATAGGAAGGAGAAAGTTCTTATGACAGAAAAAAAACCTGAAAATCCTACGGGAACGGGAGAAAACGGGATTGCGCGTACAAAGTCGCGGGCAGAAGCTAGTAATAGGATAAAATTACATATCATAACTACCTTCTGAACGCCTTTGCCCGTGTTCCTGAGGGATAAAAAGTAGCTTATATGATGTTCCAGACTTGAATCTACCCCTGTATCTTCATTCCAATCTCTTCAACAGTGTTGACGTGATTAAGTAACAAACGCATACACAAAACTCACTCACTTTCGCATTTATGATATTAGTAAAATAATTCTTTTTTTTTATTTTCTCCTGTGTCCGGTTAAGAAACATACAAATTCACATAATACTTTGCGACTTTATGATCCAACCTTAGACTTAATATTTTGCAATTGTATTAACAGCCAACGTACATATCAAGCCATACAAATTCAGTGTTTTTATGGAATAAGCCGGTAAACGAGCATATGGACATGGACACCTGGAACACCAGAGGTGTTACAAGTGCGTTACCGAACTTTTGGGGATTAGGAATTTGAGAATTCTTGGGGATTCAGGGATTGGAGAGATTGGGGAATAACCTCAGTCACATGACGAAATACGCAAGCGTTGTTTCACACGGTTTTGTTGGGGATTCAGGGATTGGGGAGATTGGGGATTTCGGGGATAGTTGGTCCTCCGGTATACTCACTCGACAAAACACAAGACCAGCGTTGCTTCACGTCAGTTTTCTGTAAGGCCGTAGTATCACTCAAGTCGAGCCCGCCCATTCGTGCCAAAGCATGGTTCTCCCACACTTAGGCTCGTTGTGTTTGATCTTTCTGTACTTCAAACGGTCAGCTTATACTGGTTATGTACAGCTCGACGTGTAGTCGTATGTACCTACCAACGTTCAAACAAACGACTTTATATTAATACCAATCTCCTACACGCTGCTTTGTTCGTGCACTCAACAGAATTGCTTTTCAATGGAACCGATTTTTTCTTTAAATAAATGTAAATAGCTCTTCATTTGATTTGGAATATTGATCAAGTTGAGATTACGGAAGGTTACTTAAAAATACATTAGCAACCTTATTTCCATTCGTTTTGAGTGTATTCGAGTCTAAACGTATTCAATGTAAGTTTCTTTCAAAAATAACTCTGGATTTTTAGGGAAATTTTCTTTTTAAATTTTCATTTATACCAAATTAGAAACATTATTAAGGTGAAGAGCAAGCGTGGTGATTAATGCTCAAACCTTCTCCGTGTGAGAAGAGGCTTTGCTCGGCAGTGGGCATTTATAGGCTGTTGATGATGATGATTAAGGTGTTAGTGTTTTATGTAAAGTAATCACTCTGACGGCATACTTAGCACAGTGCCTGGGAAATTGGCTATAGCATGATATGTCACGGTTTTTATTCCTCACACGGAAAAATTGTTGGTGTGATTTAGTGATGAGTGTGATAGTCAACCAATGTCTCATACTCCCTTTAGTATCATTCAGGGCAGCAGAAGTCATATGATAATTATTTTCTCCCCTTAAAAAAAATTGCGATTTCTGCTAGGTACTGAAAATTTTGTAAAGAAAACATCAAGTACTTCCTTCTTCAGAAAATTTATTCGGACACTTAAGGTTAAGTTGTATTAGAAGCAACGGTGGCAATCTCTAACAGTGAAACGATAGAACATTTTTAAAGAAAAATGTAATTTAAATTTTCCTACACTCTAAATAAGTTTCAAATTAGTCTAACAATTACCCGTGTAACAATAGAAGTAGCAGCTTCACTAGATTCAAATAACAAGTCTTCACAGGTCCGTCATTAATACGTAATAAGATTAGCATGTCTAATGTCTGAGACACACTGTTGTCTAAGTACTCATACTAGAAGACCTGAATTGTTTTTTCGATTGTTAACTTTATGAAGCGTGGTAAAAAGGTTTAGTTTTCAATGTCGATAATGTGATAAACGGAACATTGTTTATTTAATTCATTAATTGTGATTTAATTCATTTTAAAGATACACTCGTATGTAGATTGCGTGATGTTCTATGTTCCGTCGTATGGCTTTATCTCAGCTAGGTTAAGGTTAACGCCGAGTATGTTTTTAGACTAAATGACAATGTTCATTTTTTCATTAGTATTAATCTATAGTACTAAGTGAAAGACTCAGGAGGAAAAGGGCAAAAATCAAACATGAAATAGATTCTAAACAGTATATTTACAAAAAAAATATCAGAAACATCACTTACACTGTTACACGTTCGGCGATTGTCAACAAAGAGTATATTAAGTATAGGGATCGTCAACCGACTGACTCCTTGACACTTTTTTGACGTTGACATCCAGAACGAAAGACCGAGTGTTAGGATCGATATGCTAATCGATACCAACTTGTTATTCGATTAATGTGTTTAAGAGTAATAAAATTATATCTCAAGTTATGCTACTTACCTAAGCCTTACTTCATAGCAGTGCTATTTGTTGAGTAGATTTTTGAGGCAAAAACTTTCACGAAGTCCGCAAAAAACAATCTGAAATATCATTGTTAAATTAATGGCGTATTGACTGGTTTAATTACAATAAATCTTTATTATACCGGTACTCGTTATGATGTTTTACAGACATTAGAAAAGGCGGGAGATAGAAAAAAAGTTACAAGCAGCCAAGCGTGTGAGGCGATACAAGGCGTGAAATTCAATTTACATTTTTTTATAAATTTTAACAATCATCAATATATTCTTTGTGCCTTTAGGCTTAATTCATTCTGTCTCCTGCAGTAATTCACCGAGGGAAGTGGAAACTACAGTTTTTTCTTCTTCTCCTCTTATAATATCTTCTGATTTACTTCGTTGCGGGAACCAAGACAGTTACTCATGTCCCTGGGACGCGCCGGACTTCAATGTTTCGGTGTTTTCATGGTTGTATCTACTGTAGATCCTGGCTTACAGGAGTTGCAGCGGTTTTGGGAGGATGTGGCGGGCTTGTCCCATAAAAAAAAATCATCAATATAAAATTACCAATTTTGAAAGGCATAGACACCCAACATAACACATACACTTATATAAGCCGCCAAATTTACACTATATTGTAAGGATTTTAAAAATCAAACGAAATTTTCTTGCCTAAAACGACCCATCTATAAAATTACGAAGAAAAATCCTTGGTTCATTGTTCCCCTCGATCGTTCACTCACCGAAACTCTGTGTGTACTAATATAAATCGCAAAGAGATTCCTTGAGTTGGCAGTACATAAATTATTCATGTTACTATCTACCTCAAAGGGCGATCGCCGGGCGATGCATGTTTTTAATATATAATTACCCAGAGCTCTCTGTTAGAAGAATCCTGAAACGACGTTCAATGTTTAATTTATAGACCGAAAAACAGATTTTCTTAAACATATACGACAATGTAATGAGATATTTTTTTGTAGATTCTGTACGTGGATTAAAGGAAAATAAGCCTTAATGTGTGTCCTTGTCTTCGCGTTTGTTCTTGATCAAGTTATTTTAGCCTTGAGCTGAGAAGATCAAAGATTGTTTGTAAGATTTCTGTTGCTATACAACTAAATTTGGGCGTTCACTGTACTGTAGATATTTAATTAATTTTAATACAAAAATTATGTTCTATATCGGAAAACAAATTTTTTATACGATTTTAGATATATTTTAGGATTACAGAGTGCGTACTCGTGAAGTGATATCCATTTATGGTCCTGTTATAATACCCATGTATTATAGAGGCCAACCCTTTGCTATACACGTAACTAACAACATTGTGAACTTATTATCTTTTTTTCAATTATTTTATTTTATTTAATTAGATTAGAATTTAAATGTAATAAATATATATATATATATAACTTAAAATATAAATAATTTGAAACCAAAATATTTACACCTTAAAAAAACGTACAAATCATAAGGCATCAAAGAAAAAATTACTTACTTACTTACTTTAGGTACTTATTATCTATCTATATCACCTCAAATTTAAAGTCAAATCCAAAGGGATTTGACTTTAAATTTGAGATATCTTCTATATAATCATTTATTTTGATTAGGCATACATAGGCATTTTTTTCAATTAAACAATAATTTGTTACTTTTGAAACGTCAGCAAATACAAAATAAATAATAGTTATTCAGTCCGTCCGTCAGTGAAACTAGGTGAAGCTAGGTGCTCGTTCCAAAATGTAGATTCAAATAGAGAAGAACGTGCAAGAAATTTCATTCGTTTACCCTCTACCAAATCAGTTTATTTATACTTATACACCTACCAAATAAAAACTGCACCTCACACTCGCAATCGCACTAGTTTGTCGCTGCGGAACTAGCTTCATGTTTAAACAGCCATCAAATTTAGTTCATTTGTATACAAAGACTAGAAAGTACCTGGCTTCACAGTCTATAAACAAACACACTGTCAGATCCAGACTAACTAACTCCGAACTAGTCTGAAGCTAAACTAATTCATACAACTTTAAATGCATTTAATATTCAACCAGGAAATGGGCAATTTCGGTATGATTACACACACCTCTGATTTGATTGTGGGGTTCGTAGTTTTCAATGAGCGTTTCAGTGCTGTGTTTTGTCTTGGTTTGTGATTATAGGAAATTAATTAGTTGGTATTGTAATTCAGAGATTGCCTTATGGTGTTATGTTACGAAAATAGAATTCATTCATGCCAATTGGAGGAGTTGATTTAGATATATATTTGGCAGAAATTGAACAACATTGCTCTGTGATAAGCCGGAACATTTAAAATATTTTCCTTTATGGAGATTACTACAAGCCATGTTATGTAGACGAGGCACATAGTCTAGCAATGGCGGTAAACAGTGTACACCCGATTACGAGATACTTATTATTGACTGCACGGTTGGCGTGGTGGCTGGGCAACCGGCTGCCGCGCAACGTGTTTTTTTTTAAGGAGGGACAGTCATCGAATGACTGCTCCCGCCTGGGTGAGGCGGGAGGGAGTGTCAGACTCTTACTGACTAAAAACCACCCCGTTCCTTCTCCTGCACATCGAGCCGTAGCTCCAGTTACCCGTTAGGTTCACCGCGACGTCGCGCAACGTGTAGTGCGTCCAATTCCCGCACTGAATCAAAGCGTGTGATCCACAAGGTGTGACTATTGTATGTTCCCAAAGGCATTCACGACACAGGAGAAAAGCCTAGCAGGGCAAAATTAATAAAAAAGGAAGAATTATTGCTGATAGTACACGAAAATTTCAAATGAAGTAATATCAATGTCTAAACAGCAACTTCGAATAAAATTCCAAAGGACTTTCAGTTAACGTTATTAGTTTCGCGTAATGGAAGGAACTTATTTACATACAGAGCTAAAATTCAGACTTATAGGTACTTACTTTAATAAAATATTTCCAAGTCCAATATAACTTAGGAACTGGATACATTTATTATTCGCCTAATAATATTTTCTTCAGGTTACGAAATACTTTACATTACATTGATTTAACAATTTACTAAAAGTACCTATTAGTTCACATAGAAGCGTTACTTGGAAGTCTTACACTTCTTATTAAAATAAATAATTAAAACTAAAATATTTATATTGAGTGAGGTATGGTGCCCAAAAGACTGGCAGCATTGCCACGTTGAATGGCAATGCTTAACCTTTGCCCAAGGTAGCGTTACTTTATTTGTAAATTACTATTAATTATAAAACCTTTCACCATCAACATGATAATTTACGTCTTTCTTTTGCGGGGGGAAAATCATCCAATAACTTCTCACGCCTTAGCTGAGGCGGGAGTAAGTATCAGATTGTGACTGACTAAAAACCACACCATTCCTAGTCCTGCTCTTCGAGCCGGAGCCCCGGCAACCTGTTAAGTCCTCCGCGGCTCCGTATCGGCATCAGCCCTATCTGTGGTAGTCTGATGGCTCTTTGAGGCGCGCCGAAAGAAATAATCAGACCAAGGTTTGAACTCGAGTGTCCTACGAAGAAGGCGTCCGCTTTCCCTACTAAGCTATTTCAATTCTATAATTTACGGCTGGGCCATAAAAGAAGGAAGGTAGGAAGAAAGAAAGAAGAAATTTACAAAACTTAATAAAGTTTATTAGTATTGTCATGAGAAGAGCATATCGCCATATTCGGGGTTCTTCCAGAAACAACGCTATGACTGGGAACTGCTGAGACTTTGGAGCCAAAATATTAATCAGGTCACGAAATATTTTCATGTAAGCTGAACGTCTGATCAATATCGTAAATCTTTACCAAACTTATCCGAACAGGCTGTGTTATTGCATTTAAAATGAGGCCTACATACTGTTTACACAAGGTTCTTGTTTGCTAAAATTAAAATTGCTTTAGTAAAGTCGAACTTTGCAAATTACTTGTAAAGAATATAATAAATGTCGTTGTAAAGTTAAAGTTTTTTTATTAGAAATCTTCGGTAAAGTTATTTTATTTTGGAGTATCGTTATTTTTATATTGGTTGGTGTAGTTGTTATTTACACTGTATAACTTTTTTGCTTCGGTTCTTGGAGAGACCAAAATAAAATACAAATTATGAAAAAATATTTCATTAAAACACCATTGTTGGTATAATTTGTGGGGGCTCAATCTTTCCAATCCCTGAATCTATAATAATCCTTAAATTCCTAATCCCCAAAAGGCTGGTAACGCACTTATAACACCACTGGTGTATCGGGTGTCGATGGGCGGCACTAATGGCCATCATGATCCGCCAGCTCGTTTATATAATATATACATGACATATTCTATAAAATAAATAATATATTATGGTCGTACTATCGTCATCATTATCATTGACATCAATTAGCCACAAGACATCCACTTCTAAACTAATATAGAATCTGCCGAAAGCTGTATATAGGAGTAACGAATGGAGTTTCTTGCTCGTTCTTTTCCATTTGAATCTAAATTTTCGAACGAGCACCTAGCTTTACTGACGGATAAACTGAAAGACTATTATTTATTTCTTTATTTGTTTTTGTTTCAAAAGTATCAATTTAATGCTTAATTAAAATAAATGCTTTGACTTGGACTTCACTTTCACGTTGTGTCACTATCATTATAAGCAGGATTCACAATTCTCAAATAGATTTAGTTTTGTTCACAAACTACACATCTTTAACAAGAGTAGGCAATGGAATTGAACGTAATGTAATATAAAAAAGAGCAATAAGATCTAACATCTTTCAAAAATAAAATAAACAGAAAAAATGTAAAAACAAACAAATAAAATTAATTACTGGAAGACGTATCACGTACCTGTAATGAGATGACAACAAAAATAGAGGTTCACTAATGCGTACTATCATTAGTATGGGGGTAGGTACGTGATGGGAAACCTGAAGCAAGGAGGCCGTGGCGCAGGTATAAATGAGAGCGGAAAATGGCTTGGAAATTCGAAACTTATTATATTTTTTCTTTCTAATTCTTTAAATGGTTATTTTATTATGGCTGGTATGGTGGATATATGGTTATCTTCTTTATATATATAATTCTTCTGTGAGTGTGTATGTCACTGAACTTCTCTCAAACGACTGGACCGATTTTGATGAAATTGTTTGTGTGTATTCAAGAGGATCTCGGAATGGTTTAGATTCACAAATCAGCCCGGCAGATGGCACTGCAGTCGATGTTTAGGTTATTTATCCTAAACAGCTGAACTAATTTGAATGAATTTTTGTTTATACATTCAAGTGGATTTGCAGGACAACGTCTGTCGGGTCCGCTAGTTGTATCATAAAGTTTTACAACGTATTTCATAAATCTTAAGATCGCATCATCGCGTACTACCAGGCGAGATAGTGGCCAAACGTTGGCACATCAAATATAAAAAAAAACCTAAGAAAGTGCAAACCTTATGCTGTTTGACACCAATAAAATAGATGTATCTAAGAAAGTCTTAGTTTTGGTGAAATGCGAAGGTTAGGGTGGCGCTTGCGTCAATAATTGAGATAATAATAGTTAGGTTTCTTTAGATAAATCTTAATTTGGAATCAAATAATTGTAATGTATTTTTTGTTAACCTCAGGCAAACAGAATGAAAGATACTTCGTGTATCTTTAAAACACGTGTGTAGAGAAAACCTTGAACTGGATAACGTCTCCAAATAACAGTCACAGACTTGAATATCAGTTTAAAAAAACAGTTACTTTTGCGCAGTACCCCTAGTATGACTTAAATACGTGACGTGAATGTCAAATTAGGTTTAACCTTATAGTGTATGGTAGAATCTGAAGACGTTAACCGTTTTTAACATTGATGCATATGTAATATTATACGTATGATACTGAAAACTGAGCTTTCTTCCAGAATGGTTATATAGTAACTATTTCTTTGAAAGGGGAAACCATTAAATTACTTCTCCCACCTGGGTGAGGCGAGAGGATGTGTCAGACTCTTACCGACTAAAAATCTCCCTGATTCTACTCTTGTATCGACCTGCAGCCCCGGTAACCTATATGGTGGCGGCCGATAGCGGAGCGCAGCCCATGCCGGACAAAAATAAAAAAATACACAATACACGTCGTTTATGTACTTTTAGACTTTACTAAAGTTAAAATATTTATAAAAAGTAAAAACCTCTTGAAAGGGATAAGAACTTTCCTAAAATAAATCTTTAGTCTATAATTTCTTAACATTTTATGAAACAAAGCAAAAGATACTATGGTCAAACAATCGAAATAAGTTTATAACTTACACCACGTCACACTAAGCCAGTTGTATTAGTATTTGTAGGGGATATAGCCTTATGAAGTTATCATTCAAGCTTAAGCAACATTTTTTCATCCACGGATTTATTTGAGGCAACCTTTTGTGCCCTTGGACGGGTTGTTTAAGCTTGTTTTATGTTTTTCTGAGGATCGGTTAAAGCGTGATAAGATGTTAATGAGTTGGGACAAACCCAGAGATAAACAGTGATGTCGACTAGTCTTAATTTAGGCTTTTTGTGCGGACTATCTACGGGTCTTAGGGAATGAAAATGTTTGTAGATAAAGTTGCGTCATTCTGTAATTTTCTTGAATTTGGACTTTGTTCGTAGTTTGTGTCGCAGGTTTTTGGTACGTTTATTTGAATATATACTAAAATATATTTGGAATGCTTGACTGTTTCGTGTTACAGAATAGTTGGGTTTTCCGAATTTGAAAGTGGTTGAAGTAGTTCATGGTATGAAATTGTAACTTAAACTATGAGGAGTTTTGGATATCTGTCTAACTCTATTTAAAACAGTTAGCGATGTGTAGAAGATGTTAGGCGATTAACACCCGGCACCGGGCACCGCCGCGGTCGGCGGTGAAGCGGATCTCATGTCGCATTGACTTCTAATGAATCCGTTGGTGCCTAACACACATACACCACCAGACCGCGCTATCGAGCGGTACTGTTAACGCCACCGTCCGTCAGCGCGACCATCCGTGCAGTAGACCGGCGATTTAAAAATGGAATTCAATGTGAACAAACTGATCAAAACAGTGTCAAATCCACCCGCGTGCATAGGCCCGCCCAGTGGCGTGCACAGATTTTCGAGACAGGGTAGGCAACTAAATATCGTATGATTAAAGCCCTCCCCCCTGGTCATACAATCATACTCCCACAAGACAGGTACATGTACAGAATACATTTTGAAAAGTGCGTTCAATAATATTGTGGTTTATTCTTTCGCCAAATTACATACACTGACATCACGCGTATTTTTTGTAAAGTACTTCATCAGCTATCGAATAAGCCAACAAAACTTACAAATAATGAAGCATCTATTTATTATACTAATAATGAATCATAAATTTGATGAACCAAATTCAATTATCAAATTGCTAAATAATCTATTTAAAATCATAATTACGAATTTAAGAACGTAGTACCTACCAACAAAAACAAAACAACAAGCGCGGCCGGCTGTGGCCGAGCCGAGTATAAGCGGTACATTTGTTATTACATTACATAATTATTAATAATAAATTAATATGTAAATCAAAACAACCCGAGGTATAAGTTGATATTTTTAAGAATTATCAATCAATAAACAAGAACATCATATAAAAGATCCATTATAGTACCTACATATTTACATTACCTACCTTTGACTTGGGTCAATTCTCGTAACTTGAGTTCTGCCTATGGTCATTACCTGAATCTAGTCGTTATAGGACACATTTTTGCGAAAACTTACTGTTTTTAACTTTAAACAAACACAAAAATTACCTATTATCAACACAAACTTCACAATCGAATAATATACTAGACATTGATAAACAAATACACTATTTGAAAAACCGACACATATATTTTAATACTTCTACACATATTTATGCAACTTTATGTTTAAAACTAATTCCTTATAATTTAAACGAAAACATAAACAAAGCGATCGCACATCTCATGAAAACAATATGGCCGAAAACATTTTAAAGTCATTACCCATCGTAGTCAATTGAGTGTTTATTATAAAAAAATTATAGCTAAAACATTAAAGCAACCCAGTGTTTAATTATAAAAAAACAAAACGTTAATTTACATAAGTCAAATGGAATTGCATCATTGTCTTATTATTATTTTCCAATAAGAAACATTCGTTGATAATAATTTGAAACTTTGAGTAGCGGCAACTTGACGTTTCGATAACTTCCTTTTAACTTTTAAAATAATAAAGTCAACTCCTCGTTTAAAGTTTCTATAAAGCGACAACGCGTAAAAATGTTAAGATTTAATTAAAACACCTGAAACATATTTTTTTAGTATGCATAATTATAAAAAGACATTCGCATTATATTTATTCAGAAGTTTTAACAAAAAATTCAATAGATGGCGCAGATTCACAAATTTAAAGTCCGGCTAGATTGAATCGTGTAATAATTTTTTGCGTTTATGAATGGTTATTCTGTGCTGTGACCATAGTCACGTGACCTTCACGCATGCGCGTTGCATACTTTTTGTGACGTCACAACCAACAACCAAGATTTAAGGAATAGCAGCGCATGCGTGGTGCGTGCGGCGCGCATTCATTGCTTTACAAAGGCGTGCGGTCCGTGTATAGTATATGTGAATGTATATTTATGTTAGCCGTTTTTTTACAAACTTTTATTATATTATTGAATCTTAATAAACGCGTTAGTACATTTTATGTCAAGCAAAGCCTATTTGCCTATATGGACTGCACGCCACTGGGCCCGCCTTACCGCGTGGGGTACCGCTACCAAATTCGCTTTACCGCCGCCGCCCTCCGCGGCGGCACGCGGTACGGTGTGTTAATCGCCTTAGTGATGCCGATATAAATTGAAGAATAACAAAGTTATATAACAAAACCAAACAAAAACGCTGCGTGAACCAGATTCCAATTTTATTACAAACAAAATCACGATCAACTTAAGCACGTTAAAATCGAAATCGATTCAAATAATAATGAATCTACGAGCTTTTTAAGATTAAGGTAACATTTTCTAAAAGGTAAACGTTTCTTTTACGAAATTTATCGAAGATTTTCTCACTGTAATCGGATTTAGACAATCGTCGGTCTTAGAATGCTTACTAAGCTTAACGATCCACCGATGTCCGGGGTCTTGGGATACCAATCAACGGATAAGATTTTAGTTTCTTGATTAATTCAATTTACTTCGATTGTAGTACTTATCTTAAGTGAGCTAAGCCTAAGGTTGTTAAGTTTACTATGTTAGGACTGTAGATTACCATGAGATTTTAGCTAAGCATATAACGTAGCATAACATCACGCCTTTTATCCCCGAAGGGGTAGCTTTGCCTATCCTTTCGGGGCACAGCAGCGCGACAGTAGCCGCGTTGCGGGTCGCGAAATGCTGCTCATAAATATGAGCCTCTAGCATGGCTTGAAACTAGTCGAGTTCCTCGTCAAATAATTACGTGAGTAAGCCGAAAACATAATAAGTTATTGACTTACATTTAAATCAAGAAAAGTATGTTTAGTCTACCAAGAGACTATACATATTTTTTGGTCCTTCGAGCCGGAATACGAAGTTCCATGTGTCTGAGAGTTTTCTGTCAACTGTACAGACCTACACTTTTAGACAGTTAGTTTAATAATCAATACATTTTATGGAAATCACAAAATATCAAAGTCAAAATCAAAATCATTTATTTCAATTAGACCAGGAAGGCACTTTTGAACGTCAAAACAAAATGTTTAAATATTAAATAATAAGAAAAAATGTCAGTCTGTAGGTCAGTCCTCTAGTGAAGCTATTTGGTCGTTCCAAGGTGTAGATTCCTATGGAGAAGAACGAGCAAGAAACTCCATAGGTTACTCTTTTTCAATCATTTTTTTTTTTCAATCAAAAGGCCTAGCTTCTTTAAATCTAAGATTTCTCTTCTCGCTCTTAAAACTAATGAGTAAATCCCACTTAATAAGAGAATAAACGACCCAAAACAGATTTCACACGAAATGGTTTAAACAAAAATCTTAATTTAAATAGGCCTGTTTAAATAAATTGCCCACTTGGCAGGAAATATTAGGTATCGTCTACAAGGGCAATTTATAAAGGTAACTGAATTATTTCTTCGTTCGTAACATTATTTAGGTAAGCAATTTAGTTTTTAATTTAAAAAGGACGACCTCTATGATAATGGTGCGCCAGTCGACCTCTCAGCGTTGTAGATACATATTTGTAAGTTTGTGTAGAAACTATCTATAGTATTAATTATATATGTCGGAGATCTGCTCTATACAAACAAAATGTATGACGGATTCATTATACCTACTCGATGTAACAAAACATTGTAATACCATGACATTGTAGAATTCTATTATTGACATCCTAAACTCGACAACAATTATACCTATCGATTTAATTATTACTATAATGAGACCTATACCTGACAATATTTTTTTTTCTTTATGATTTGTACCATCTACCTACATTTTTAATACTAATATTAATAACAATGAATCCGTACCTAAGTATTAAGCCCTGTAATAATTTTATAACCATCATCTGTACACTTATTGCAATAAACGCTTTGACTTTGAGATACGCTACCAGTGGGTCGCGACATAGTCAAATCACACCAAATTACCGATAATAGTGAGAACCCAGGAAGTTTAGCGGGGAGTAACGCTTCTAGGTGCCGCCACCGCCGCGATCTTTGCAAAAATGTTTCCCGCGCCCAGTGACGTCTGTCAAAGTCATTTGCTGTCAAATATCAAAGTCTGATTAAACTTCTGGATCGATTATTCCACCGGTGTTGCCATTACTCCGCGCTAACCATCCTCAAGTAATTACTTGACGTTCTCAAACAATAGTTGCCACATCTAAATCGATTGATATGCGTTGACGCTTCGACATATATCTATTATAGATAATACTTGTATGTTAGAGGAAATCGAGAATGGTATAATAAGATGTTCTATCCATAAAAGTAATTCTTATAAGTATTAAAATTGGCTGACTCGTTGGCCGAGTGGTCGCAAGTGCGACGGCCGGGTAAGGGGTCTCGGATTCGATTCATGGGTCGGGTAAAATATTACTGGGTTTTTTTTAATCTCAGTAGTATTGTTGAAAAAGTAGGTATTAATAAAAATTTACTTTGACGTGCTTTCTTGTGGTCTTGTGGTCTGTGATGGCCTGGAGATATAAGACGCCCGCTTTTCATGCACGAGGGTGTTGGTTTAAAACCTTCCAACGGCAAGTAGGTACCAATGTGACTTTTTCCGAGTTATATGTACTTTCAAAGATTATTTAGAAACTACAGACCAACGGTGAAGGAAAACATCATGAGGAAACGGGCTTATAATTTCTAATTATAAGTTTGAAATTGCCAACCCGCACTGAGTAAGCGTGGTGATTAATGCTATAAATTTTTCCATGTGAGAAGAGGCTTTGCTCAGCAGTGGGCATTTGTAAGCTGTTGATAATGATGATCAACAAAATAAACACCAAATCTATGATAGTAGGTAACTAAGTTTCTCAATAAATCGAGTGTTCTAATTATTAGGTATGAATTTCTACCACCACTATCCAGCCTTAAATTTAATTTCTAGCAACCTCATCAATTTACATTCGCCAGCCAAGGTTTTAATAAAATGAGGACTAAATTCGATGTTCCGATCATTAGACCGACTAGGCTCTCGATAAATTGGACAGTTTTGACATAATCATTGATTTCGACTTTCGAAGGCCCAGCGCACACCGGAGGCGCAGCGAATAAATAAAAATCAACCAATCATAAATCAATCTATACGTAATTATAAAAAAAATGTACGAAAGTGTAAATTGTATTTTGAATATTGTATTTTTTTAATCATACTTGGGTGTGATCTACAATCGATAGATCGATAGTCCGGGCTAGCCTACAAAAATGTACTGCATGGGTTTAGTTCAAATTTTGCATGAATATTACCAACAGGTCGAGTCAACATATCATCATCATCATCAACAGCCTATAAATGCCCACTGCTGAACAAAGCCTCTTCTCACACGGAGAAGGTTAGAGCATTAATCACCACGCTTGCTCAATGCGGGTTGGCGATTTCAAACTTAGAATTAGAAATTATAAGTCCAGGTTTCCTCACGATGTTTTTCCTTCACCGTTTGTCAGTGGTGTCTAAATAATCTTAGAAAGTACATATAACTCGGAAAAAGTCACATTGGTACTTGCCGTTGGTAGGTTTCGAACCATGAGGGTGCCTCATGCATGAGATGTGGGCGTCTTAAACCTCCGGGCCACCACGACATTTTTAACATTTAGTCAACATGTAGGTTACATATTATCACGCTATCACCTACAGGAGAGGAGCTGTGAATTACTATTCCACGCAGTTGATGTCATAGGTACAGCTAGTTTAAAATAAACCTTAACTGCTACTGCATACGGTTTAGAAGGGTATGTTTTAGTGGAAGGCGCGCACTGCGTCGTCAAATTTCTTTGGCATGCCGATTTCATCTGTATATCATAGTGGTTAAGGTGTATTTTTTTATCCTCATTATCTTTGCTGCGCCTCCGCCGGTGTATGCTAGGCCTAATATGCTTGTTCCCTTAAAATTCCTTCGAAAACATTTCATTTTAAGTAAAGGGATTAGGGATTTGGTGACTGACGCTGAAATTTTGCGACAATATGACGTCAGATGTCATCTTATTTATTAGGTCCTTTTAAAGATGGTGGTCTTTGATTCTTGACAAAAGCTATCTAATTATTACGCAAGTGAAAATTTTGAGATCAAATTGATTATTTTGATACTGTGGTTATTTACGATTGTAATTTTTAAATTGGTTGACTAAAGTTTGGATAGTCAATAGAGTATTGATGCAGGGGTTAGGTATTTGATTGCTGCTATGAGTCTTATGGCTTCGGTTACCTACCTCATTAAAACAAAATTAACTAAAAATTGCATGTTACTCACGTGAAAATACTCAGAAAAGCTCTACTAGTATTGAACCACAGAGGGGTTCTTCATCATAAGCAGCGTGTCTGGTCGCGGCCATGTCGCGAAGCCTAATAAAAATAAAACAAAATTAATATTTGTTCTATTTATAATTATTACATATTTCAAGTCTGAGCATTGTGTAGTGTGTGTGATGCAATGTGGAGCAATGAGGGAGACGTGTTACTGTTAGTAATATCTTTAATTAAGTATCTTAAGAACTAACTTACACTACTTACTAAGGCGAGGTGTCACACACACTACAATTGTTGCGCATTTGTGTGTATATGAACCTACTATAAAGAAAGAAATCCTAAGAAAAATGTATGTGAGTACAACATGTTAAAAATATGTTTATTTTTGACTACATGTTCTCTCTTGTTAGTTTGTGATTTAGATTAAAGTGTAACAGGGTAAGTTGATAATAATTTAACCGTTTTAATTTCTAAAATTATAGTCATAGAGTGGCATTTGGCGTGCCACAATACACCCACATTACAAGAGATTAATAATTATAATGTATGTAGGTAGCAAAATTATGTTTAAGTTTGTTTATATTTACACCTCTGCAGGAATTATTTATACACCTCTGCTTCAAATAACAGCAGAAGAGAATTTGAAATCTGTTGTTATTCAAAATTAAATTATTGTTTTTCAGCTGACGATTAATCAGAATTTTAATAAAATGAAATCGATGACATCATAATTATAAACTACATTTAAAATACCGACTTCAAGCCCTCATTTTTTGAATTCAGTTCGGTTAATTAATAAGTATATTTAATCATTCTAAAGAGTATAATATACACTTTTTCGAAAACTGATACAAAATAGGTTCAGCTGATGGTAAGATAATCCCGCACAAACAAACATACATTCCACCATTCGCACGAAGCGTTTCGCATCAAGCTTCCTCATGCGAACCGCTAAGGAATGGAATTCCTTGCCAGAGGCTGTGTTTCCCGTCAAATATGACTTGGGTGTCTTCAAGTCCCAATTACCTTCTCCTTCCCCAACCTCCCCAATCTCTGAATCCCCAACGATCCTCAAACTCCTAATCCCCAAAAAGCCAGTGACGCACTTGTAACGCCTCTGGTGTTCCAGGTGTCTATGGGCGACGCCGATTGCTTACCATCAGGTGATCCGTATGCTCGTTTACCGGCTTATGCCATAATAAAAGGCCCGAGTGAACAGGTTGCTCATAGGTAGGTGTGCTCCATCTTCGGCCACATCATCGCTTACCACCAGGCGAGATGGTGGCCTAACGTCAACCTATTAAGTATAAAAGAACATATATACAAGATTTTTTTGAAGTCAATTAAAAAGTTACCACAGTTAACAAACGGAGCCTTTATTCGCAACTATATTCCTTAATGGTATATAATTTAGTAGGTATTAGAACCTTTCTTTACGATTTACTTTCAAAAGAAACAGTACAAAACGCCTTACTTATAATTATAAAAAAGTAACGTTTCAAAAAAAGTGCATTGTAAAGTGTTCATCAGTTTTACAAAAGCAGTTTGAAATTAAAAGACGGCTGAAGTGTTGCCACTAGAGTTGTCTCGAGAGCGCGGTTGGAGCGAACCGACGCTGGATACAGTTTGAAGTCCTAACATGTAAGAGTTGATGCATAGGTAATGTTGTGTTGAATATGAGTTTTAGAACTTTTTGTGTGGATTTGTACAGGGATAGATTATGTAGAGTAATGTCTAACTAAAGTATAATCTCGTTTTAGTTCGTGAGATTTTGACGTGAAACGTTTTTAAAATCGCGTATTTAAAATCGAAACATAAGGGTACCAGGTTTAAAGAACTTAAGGTCAGTTTAACCTAACGGGTAACCGGGGCTCCGGCTCGACGTGCAGGAGAAGGAACGGGGTGGTTTTTAGTCAGTAAGAGTCTGACACTTCCTCCCGCCTCACTCAGGCGAGAGCAGTCATACGATGATTTTCCCCCCTTAACTCGTCGAGTACCGGTTTTATAGACACAATTAAAGAACAATAGGTCGCGGTCACCGGTGACCGCTTGGTGTTTGACAGTTTAAAAAAAATAAAAGGTTAGGTTTTTTTTTTTTTTTTTTTTTTAAGGGAGGAAAATCATCGAATGACTGCCCCCGCCTGGGTGAGGCGGGGGGGAGTGTCAGACTCTTACTGACTAAAAACCACCCCGTTCCTTCTCCTGCACGTCGAGCCGGAGCCCCGGTTACCCGTTAGGTTCTCCGCGACTCCGAATCGGCATCGGCCCTATTGGGCCCCATCTGTGGTGGTCTGATGGCTCTTTGAGGCGCGCGCGGAACGCGACGCGCCGTACGCTCGGGTCTGTTTCTGGTCGGACGGGGAGCCACCCATGCTCGCCGTCCGCAGGCCCGCGCTTACGGTGGCCGGAGATCGTCCGCGATCCCCGACGCCCGGTGTGTCCTTCGCGATGGCTGGGTTGCGAGGAGGCAGCGCTTCGCTGCCTCACGCGTCCCGCCTCCTCCTTAGCTAGCATGACTGCTTCGCAAAAGGAGGAGACGGCATCCCAATCCCCCTCGCTCCGCATCATGGCCTGCACTAGGCCCGGACGCGAGAGGTCGCCATCGCCGATCACTTCCCTGAGGACACGGCGGTGCTCAGCCCACGAAGGGCATTCTCCCACCGTGTGTTCCACCGTGTCCTCAGGGCGGTCCTCGCAGTGATGACACCCGGGCGTTTCCTCCCGCCCCATCAGACACAGGTACCTCCCGAAACTGCCATGTCCGGTGAGGACCTGCGTCAGGCGGTAGTGAGGACGCCGTAGCGTCTCTCAAGCCACTCCTCAAAGAGGGGACTTACCGCTGCGATGGCAGCGAGCCCAAAAGGGTTAGGTTTAAGACCGTAACGAAAACGTCTATATCATCGTACCTTAATAATTAAAAACTATTAGTTTTAGAAACAAGAATGTGATTTGAATATTTCACTTATTGTATAGTCAGCTCGCTGTTATGACATTGAGTTCGTGTCGGCGTCGAGCGGGGTGATGGAAGACAGATACTGCGTTAACTGTGCGAAACCGGCGCTCTCGCTGGTCGCTAACATAGACGTTTCACGTTAAAACCAACGGCCGTATGCCCCGGCACAGCCCTACCCGATTTTTTTCTTTAATCTGTATCAATTTAAATTATCTGGAGGTAATTCATGAAAGTTTGTAAGTTTGTGTGTGTTACTCGATAGCATCAAAACTGTTAAAGGGATTGAAATGAAATTTGGGATATGGGTAGATTATGGTCTGGATCAAAACAGGCTACTTTGCGACTACTCTAATGCGGGCGAAGCCACTGGCAGAGGCTAGTTCAATTTTTTTTTTGTATTCGGAATATAAGTTCTACCGTTTGTTTTGGGATCATTTATAACTAGACAACTTGACGTTATCATTAAGTAGGTATTCAAAATGCAAGATTACCTCTAGAAACAAAAGGTTCACACCAAACAAAAATTCTTCTAAAATAATATAAAATTCTATACATAATGTATGAAAAGAGGACATCTAATCAGCACTGACCAGTTGGCACTACTCCAAGGTTTCTGTCGGTGACAGTTCAATTTTCTGAAGCTTCCGAGTAAAAGCAGGGCACGAGGAACTTATCATGATTTTTACAAGGTAGTCATTTTTGAAAATGTTCTCTTCCCAGCTGTCTATGATAATAGAAGACTAAATGGACTTAGGATGTTTTTAAAATTTAATTTTATATCCATATTTTTTCAAATGTTACGAAAATTAAATCTACAAAGTGCAACAAATACGTCTGTAGTTAAGCGAACTTCAAGTAATCAACTTTACTGTATGGTGTACATGAAATGATAAATAAATAAATCTGAGGAAAAAATATCGATTTTTAATCAACAGATAATAGGGTAGTTCCCTAAATTTTATTTTAATGTCCGTCTGGTAGATTAATTTAAATCATTAGACACGTATGTTTTCTTTTCTCACAACATTAAATACTTCCGATGATATATTAATTTGCAATACGTGTGACGTCACTGCGTGCCAAATGTAGCACATTATGACGTAACGATCTCCCACTCCTAAACTTAGCGCCATTTTATCTTAGTATTGCAACTCAATACGAGAAATTAAAAAAAATCATGTCTAATATTTTTTCATTATCTTACTGACGGACTAATTCGATTTTAATTTTGATACCCTGAAAACTACCCAATTCTAACTGTAGAATACAATTGGCATTTGACAGTATTTAGTATGGAAGAATTGTCAAATATTCAAAGTTAGGTATTCCTGTGATAAAATTTAACTGAGCATTGAATATCGGCTTTTAGACGTGTCTTTTCTAAAAAGGTAGGTAGCACAGGTTTACGCTAAGGAGGTCAGAAGGCAGTAGCGTCGATGCCGCTCTCTAATCATATTGAACCTTTTTAACTGCGATCTCCAATCCGTCTGCTAAGTATTTATAATCTTTAGATTATGGTTGCCCCTCTGACTAAATTTTGTATAAGGAGAACTGTCCACGTTGTGTTATTTGACAAAGTGTGCATCGTTCACAAACAATAAACGGGTTTAACATTACAGCTTCGTTGACAGTTAATAACCGATTAAAAAAAAAGAAGTAGGTTCTCAGTTTGACCTGTATGTATGTACGTTTTGTGCGCAATTGTCTCGTAATTGGCTGAACCGATTCTGTTGCGGTTTTCAGAAAAGTTTTAATTACACTTAGAACAGGTTGTAATATATTCATTAATTGATTAAAAAGAGAGGGGGTTGAGTCGGTTTTTTTAAGTTTAAAGCTAGTCTGTCTCGTTGGCCGAGTGGTCACAAGTGTCACTGCCGGGTAAGGGGTGTGCAGGTGTGTGTGTGTGGGGTGCAAAGAATTGTGCCCGGTATATGGCAATAAGCTCACTCCCTATTACATGGGACTCATAAAGTAAATAGTGAAAAGTGGGTGTTACATTGTACAGTGGCACAATGTGCACCTCTGCCTACCCCTTCGGGTGAAAGGCGGGATGTTTTGTTATGTTTCAAAAAAAAGAATTATTCTAAGCAACCATTTGTTATTTGTAGTCCGCCTATTGTTGGTAAAGGATGCATGCATTCGTTAAATGACGTAACGTGGATAGTGTCCCTTATATATCTATATGCAGCCTGCAAATGTTCATATAAGTTATATGATCATGACCCCTATGACTATATAACTATCATAACATCATGATACTCTATTACTATTATCTTCTAAGAGCTAGCGAAGAAAATCGAATTCAATTCAGTGTTTTATTTCATTTAAAAGTTTTATCGAATAGTTTTATGAACTAGTTTTTCGAATAATGTACGTATTCTCAGAACACAAAAACATTTAATGTAAGTTTTATGTTTCTGAAATTATTTTTCAATTTTCTTTTCTTCATAACTATCTTATTTCGTTTAAAAGTTTCATTAAAGCAACGTGTTATTTTGAGGTCAAGTAAAATTTTCGTTTGAAATGTTTGAAGGTTTAAAATATTTAAGTGTGGGAGAGCCATGCTTTGCATTGACCGGAGTGATACCACGGCCTCACAGAAAACCGACGTGCAGCAACGCTTGCGTTGTGTTTCGTCGTGTGAGTGAGGTTACCGGAGGCCCAATTACCCTCCCCTTCCCCAATCTCTCCAATTTGTGAATCCCCAACGATCCTCAAACTCCCAATCCCCAAAAAGCCGGTAACACACTTGTAACGCCACTGGTGTTCCAGGTGTCCATGGGCGACGCCGATTGCTTACCATCAGGTGATCCGTCTACTCGTTTACCGGATTATGCCATAAAAAATATTGATCAAGAAACAGTAGACAAGCTACCTCAGTTGCGATTTCTTGATTATCTTTGTTCTATTAGGAAAAAATTGGAAAGGAGCATGACACTTCTGTAATTCACGAGAAATCTGCGCTGTGATAATATAAAAAAAATAATGATAGTTCGTTCCATACGCAATAGACAGACATCCTTATAGATAGAGACCTATCTACATTTTTCGATATTACACAGATAAGTCCCTAAACAACGATCAATAAAAACCCCTTCTGATTACAAGCGAGTTTCACCACACAGAGATCGTCAAACAAAAGTTAATTAAACGAACAATTAGCAAAAAACGTTGCCTTAAAACAAACCAGACCTTTGATTAATCACTGTTTACCTGCAAACGAGTTGGGCCCATGATTTTAGAGTTTAGACGAAGTTAATCGCCGGTTAACTTTAAATCATAATTAAAAGGTAATTAAGGCTACGTAACAGGGGAAATTATTTATCCTAACCTTTGCACCCTTTGTCTAATCGAGCGGAGATCGGTTAGATTACTGGACAATGTTATTAAGTTGTTCTGCCGGTTAGTGGTTTTTAACGATGGGTAAGTAATGACCATGTTTTTGTTGAAGTTTGTTGTTATTGTTTTCACTTCGTTATATCAAAATGAAATTACTGTCATCTAGAAGACATGCTCGCATGTCTTCTAGATGACAGTAATTTCATTTACACTGCTATGTAAATGAAAGAAACTTCCTTAATCTTAGTTTACCAACCATGTCAAGAGGTACACAAATAGTATAAGGCTATATTTTACATCGAGAAGGCACATTATTCGTTTATAACTAATTAGTTTAAAGTTTAATTAGTTAGTTACAGTAGCTAGTATTTAAAGTACAGTCATTAATCTAGTTAAAATCCTAAAACTCGATTACATGACCACCTATCTTGTTTAAAGTTGTTTCGAAAGAGCTTTGTGTACACAATTCCTTTGATGGACTTACTTTTATCGACATCTTTTCTAAAAAAGATTCTAATAGTCTGAATGATAATATTGATGATTTCTAACACTGCAATATAAATGGGGAAAAGTATAGATATATTTCTACTATGAACCGTCAGTTAGTATAAAAAAAAACTATAAAGAAAAATGAACAATAATTAAAATAAATGATCCAAATGAAGATAACAGGGCTGCCTAATGAATAGCATTTCGTAGCAAAAATGTTCCTTTGTTGTTTAATAGGGCGAGCGCATTATGGTCCGTCAGAGGGAACGGTCTTTTTGGTCGTCTAAGTATTAAAACTAGTTCGCTTTATCATTTTGTGTCTTATGTTTTTGTAGGTACATTAATAAGGTGAAGCAGTAAAGAGGGTAATCTCAAATTGATGAAGAAGCGATTAATAAATCGTAAAGAAGGGTATGTTGAAGATGTACGGTTATTAGAATGACATTAAAATCAGGTCACTACCAACTGATAGATCTGAGAGTCAATCCTTAATGACTTTCAGATCAACTCTCCTTCGAGAGGTGTGTTCAGTAGTGGACGTTTTCTGGCTTAGATTATTATTATTGTTGATCATCACTGTAACAAAATCATTAATATGTACGCATAAATAAATCACTTGTCGCGGAGAACCTAACGGGTTACCGGGGCTCCGGCTCGACATGCAGGAGAAGGAACGGGGTGGTTTTTAGTCAGTAAGAGTATGACACTCCCTCCCGCCTTACCCAGGCGAGAACAGTCAATCGATGATTTTCCCCCCTTAAAAATAAATAAATAAATCACTTATATAGGTATATAAAAAGACACCCAAATTAGATACCTTACGTGCTACAAACAAAAATAAATCTAACGACTTAAGTAATTCAAACACGATTTGTTTCATTATAGCCTATCAATATCTTTAACATTTTTATTCATTTAATGTTTGTATTCATTGAACAAGTAATTTATATGGATGTAGGGTAGTAAGGTTAATTTGTATGTGCCCTTTGCAACGTATTGCTTTCGACTGAAACCTTACGTAGGCGTTTCCAAAGTGAGAATTATTCTATTTAATGGATTGCCAATTTACTAGACTATCTCAATATAATAAATTGTCTTTAATCGCTGACTATTTGCAGGTGCAGCAAAAACATTGTGTGAATTTCGTTGTCACAGTGACTTATTATTTGCGGCCTTATTATTTTGTAACAATGAGTTGAAAATCTATTATAGATTTCTAACAGATAATTTGATGTGTGTTGCGGTTTATGCTCAGTCAAAACCACATCTGATTTTTGTTTAAAACTTCAGTAGCAGTTACTTTACTTCTATTTTTTGTATTGTAATGTGAGATAAACTAAACTAAACTAGCATTTACAATTGATCTAAATTAAGCAAACATGTTGTTATGAGCCCTGGTCACGATTCAAAACTAGTCGAGCGCTTTTGAACAGTTTCGAGAGTTGATTGTTTAGTTCAAAATTCAAACTATTTCGAATTTTGAATCTTATCTGATATGATTTGAAATGATGAAATAATGAAAAAAAATTATATCGAAAAATCGAAAGTATAAAGTCATACTGGATGTTTTACGGTATGACTTCATACTGTATATAACCTACACACTATTAACATACTTATGGCTAGTTCAAAAACAAACTACAGGGTGTCCCGGCGCGTATTAGAAAAGTCTCGAAGTTTTGCTTCTTTCTGTAAAAATCTTTGCGGTAAAATTGCCCGAGCTGAACTTCACCCAAACAAGTGTGTGGCATACGAATTGGGTTCAAAAATGTAATACTAGCGTGTTGGAAGAGCAAAATAAGTTTTTAATTAAAAAATAGTCTTGTTCAGTGTTTCAAATTGTATTTCTTTTTCGAACGGGTTTTTGAAAACTTTGTCTGTTTTACTTTGTTGATTGTAAACGTATTCGCTGATTGTGGATTTTTTCCAATATCTTCTAGATCAGCCAGTTGGTAGCGACCTGTATACAGTCTAGAGGAGGAAAATAATGTGTTCCAGAAATAGATGTTCCATTGAGATGGAGCTAAAGATTTAATGTTTATATTAGATAAGATGTAATATTAGCTATACGTATGTTGGTATGCCACGAGGACATTGAAGGCCATACGTACAAAACCATATATTTACGGAGACTATCTACTAAGACTATCCTACTAAAAGTTGGTGGCGCAATTAATAGATGTTCTAATCATTTTTTTTTTCTTCTCCTCTTATAATATCTTCTGATTCATTTCGTTGCGGGAACCAAGACAGTTACTCATATCCCTGGGACGCGCCGGACTTCAGTGTTCCGGTGTTTTCATGGTTGTATCTACTGTAGATCCTGGCTTACAGGAGTTGCAGCGGTTTTGGGAGGTTGTGGCGGGCTTGTCCCAAAAAAAAAGATGTTCTAATCAAAACTAGAAGTCCGATGCAAGTGAAAAGATTTCTACATTCAAACAACTTGAAGGTAATTCAAGAGGACAACTTCAAACTTCCGAACCGTTAATCAAGTTGGAATCCCGAAGCCCAGAAAAGGAACGAACTAGAAATCTAGGCAAAAATGGTGTTCATTAAAGCCGTGACCTATATAAAAATTGCAGAGCTGGAAATCGTACTTCAAACTTTACTTGTCCGCAGTCTAAACTTGTGCCGTATTTGTTAAATGAGCGCAAACTTGGTCAGCGAGTTTCCAACAAAACACCTCACTAATACCAATTTTATTCAATCACAGATGAATTATAGAATCAAGAGTTTTTATTTAAATATTTATTAAGTTCTTAGTTCTTTTGTGGTAACGTCATGTATTATAGGATGAGGTTGTTACCATACGTGGACCAGGCATAATTCCAGAATCCATTTATGGGAAACGAAAAACTGAACACGGCTTTTTAAGGGGTTAAAATCGTCTAATGACTTCTCCTACCTTGGGTAAAGCGAGAGCGCATGTCAGTCTCTTACTGAATAAAACTACGCCCCGTTCCTCCTACTGCTCCTACTTTGAGCTAGAGCCCCGGTAACCTACTACGTCATTCGCAGCTCCGAATACCGGAATCTCTCTTGGCAGTCGCAGTGGTCCTAAATTGATCATCAATTTAATAGGATAGTTTCCAGGGTAAGAAAATGAAACACCTAATTAATCCGTCAATTATATAATGAAAAAATATTAGACACGTATTTTTTATTTTTTCGTTTAAAGTTACAATACTTAGGTAAAATGGGGTTAAGTTTAGGAGTGGGAGGTCGTTACGTCAAAGCGTGCTACAAAATGTCACACGACATTTCAAATCAATATATCGTCGAAAGCATTTAATTTTGTGAGAAAAGATATTAAAATACAATTTAGGAAACTACCCTATTGTTTAATCCACAGCTTAATATTTCTGTGGTTTAATCCTTTGCCATACTATTTTATTTTGAATTTTCAAGAGTCTTTCCAATTTTATAACTTCACAGTAACCACTCTCTCATCAGAATAAAGTACAAATGGGTTTTTCAATTTCTCAGTAGTAGATATAGAGATTAAATTACTACTTGCGACTAATAAACCTAAGCGAGCTTCATTCAAAACTAACAAACAATTGAAAATAGACGGTAAGCTGTGGTAAATAGAATTCAATTTACATTAACAAATGAAATGTGGATAAAGTGTCCTTTTTTCGTCGACTCGTATGCAACATTGTTAGTTCAATGACAACGCGCGCATACGTAAAGTTAGTCCGAGAGCTGACGTCAGTTATTCAATTTCCACACGAAGTAAGTTTCTCTAGGACATGTTTCGATGTACAAAAAAGTTTCTATTTTCGTTTAATTTTTATTTGAATTTGCTATTACGTTACTGTTGGCTTGATAAAAGACTTATTTATTTATTTATAATTTCATGTACATACCTACACCACACAGATAATAATACAAAGGATAATACTGCATATCCCTTAAGGGATTTCTTCCTGCAGACCTGCGACAGGAAAAAGAAATTAAATATAAGACACACTTAGAACGCAACTTAGGTACATTTACGTACATTACCTACGCCATAGAGGACTACACATACTAAAAATATACGACTAACATTTTTACAGTTTAAGTTTTAAATTAAAAATACAGTCGAACAATAACTTCCAACATACAGGTCTGCCTAGTTTGGAAATCACGGTTTAATAATTAATTTGCACTACCATTTCTGTACCTTTTTTTTTTTTTTTTTTTTTTTTTTTTTTTTTTTTTTTTTTTTTTTTTTTTTTTTTTTAAGGGGGGAAAATCATCGAATGACTGCCCCCGCCTGGGTGAGGCGGGAGGGAGTGTCAGACTCTTACTGACTAAAAACCACCCCGTTCCTTTCTGGTCGGACGGGGAGCCACCCATGCTCGCCGTCCGCAGGCCCGCGCTTACGGTGGCCGGAGATCGTCCCGCGATCCCCGACGCCCGGTGTGTCCTTCGCGATGGCTGGGTTGCGAGGAGGCAGCGCTTCGCTGCCTCACGCGTCCCGCCTCCTCCTTAGCTAGCATGACTGCTTCGCAAAAGGAGGAGACGGCATCCCAATCCCCCTCGCTCCGCATCATGGCCTGCACTAGGCCCGGACGCGAGAGGTCGCCATCGCCGATCACTTCCCTGAGGACACGGCGGTGCTCAGCCCACGAAGGGCATTCTCCCACCGTGTGTTCCACCGTGTCCTCAGGGCGGTCCTCGCAGTGATGACACCCGGGCGTTTCCTCCCGCCCCATCAGACACAGGTACCTCCCGAAACTGCCATGTCCGGTGAGGACCTGCGTCAGGCGGTAGGTGAGGACGCCGTAGCGTCTCTCAAGCCACTCCTCAAAGAGGGGACTTACCGCTGCGATGGCAGCGAGCCCAGTCCTCGGTTGCGACAGTCGTTGCTGCCATTCCGCCATGAGATCGCGCCGGAGCTCATCCCGCCACGCACTTATCTGGCGCGGCAGCGGAGTTTCGCCCCGGCGACGTGCCTCCGCGCGCATGCTGTGCACGCGCGCGAGCACCTTCGCCTCCAGATCCCACGGCGGTAATCCGGCAAGGAGGTTCGCCGACTCCCCAGAGATCGTGCGGTATCCGCGGATCATTCGGATCGCCATGACCCTCTGTGCCATGAGCAGCGTCCGAGCGGGACGCCGCAACAGGTTAGGCGCCCAAACAGGGGCGCCGTAGAGGGCCATGGACCGCACGACCCCGGCGTATAACCTCCGGCAGGAGGCGTTTGGCCCCCCGAGGTTGGGGAGGATGCGTTTAAACGCAGCCCCCGTCCTCTCCAACTTTGGAGCCAAACGTCGGAAGTGTTCTATGAAGTTCCACCGACTGTCGAGGACGAGTCCTAGGTACTTCATCGTCGTCTCGACGCCGATGGTAACTCCTCCCGCCGTTATTTGGGACCCAACCATTTCTGCACCTTAGGTTTACACAAAGTAAAGTACAAATCCATCGGTGTTCAATAAAGAATTTTGTCGAAGCGCCTACTGCTTTATAAAGGCAATTACACTCGACTGGCTAATGACGCGAACGAGCGCACGTTAAGCGTATTTGTAGTTAATATTATTATATTCTGTAACCTCTGATCAAACTGTTTTTTGTCATTGTTCGGATTACATGCTATTAATTCTACTCGACTGCTTTAAATTATTTTACCACCTTGGAGTTTTCTACATGGTCCTACGAGCCGGATTGATAATATTTTCATGAAAATCAGCGATAATTTGAAGAAATCACATAAATTATTAAAATATCAAGACGGGTTATAACAACGTGGTCAAGTTCGAAAGGTGCTTTAAAAAGTGGCTTAGACATTAAATTCACATGTTATAAGTTGTATTTAACCAAACACCTTGGAGTTATCTACAAATTTATTATTTATTATTATTATAATATGTATAATCTAGAGTCACAGATCCGTGACTATACCGGTAACATGAGCGAAGCCTAGAAATAAAACTACTATTACGACATTAAAAAAGTCGACCCTGAACTGTCAGATAAATAACGTTCGGTCAATAAAACCTAATTAATGACATATAACTGACTAATATATGGGAAGCAAGGAAAGTTAGAACGTTTTATCACTTTTCTTCACATATATTTTTTATAAGAAAATCTGGGCAATATGGATTCATATTCGTACGTGAAGGGCTCCGTACAAAGTAACCTAGTATTTATTTATTTATTTTATTTAACAAAAGTACAATTTTAGGATTAACATTCTTATAATTATAGATCCTCGCCAAACATATCGTTTAACGGCGAGAAGCGCTCATTTCTTATTCTTACTAGCTAATTAAGTACTTTATATAACATTTAAAAAAACTGAAATAAAAAAAAAACAAAAATAAAAAATACACATTATAAAAGATAGAAATTAAAGAATGCATTGCCTATGCTCTCTTAAGCAATTCTCCCCTTAGCCTCTTCTTCAACATAAACAAACTCACTTTATTTTCCTCTCTCAATATATCCAATTTATTGAATATCTTTGGCACTATATATTTATTAGTTCTCTTACCATAGTAGTTTATTACTCTAGGTTTATTTAACATATGTTCTCTAGCCCTTCTGGTGTTATATTTATTCTCTATTATACATTTATATTCATTGCTATAGTAATACTCTAATCCTATTAAATACTCAACTTTCTTATCTATGGGCAGTATTTTACACAGTGGAAATAGTATCATAATGCATGTTTAGCCAAAGTCTGCAGTATCCTACCATAGTATTCTAAATGCGAAACTTTATATATATTTTTATTTTTCATTTACTCCTTCACGTCAAAACGTCTGAAAGGATCAGGATGGAATTTGGAACAAGAGTAGGTTAAACATCATGCCTTTTATCCCCCAAGGAGAAGGTAGAGGCGCACATTACGGCGCCCAATGCCACTTTTCACTATTTATGTTATGAGTCCCATGTAATAAGGGGTGAGCCTATTGCCATATACCGAGCCTATTGTCATGTACTGGGCATATTTCCAGATTCCGGGCCTCCGGTAACCTCACTCACATGACGAAACCCAACGCAAGCGTTGCTTCAAGTCAGTATTCTGTGAGGCCATGGTATTACTCCGGTCGAGCCGTGCCAAAGCATGGTTCTCCCACACTTTCTCCTCTCGGGTTTGAGAATTCGGTGATCCTTCATCGGTTTTAATAAGCGTGGTGGTATTTATGAGATGAAGATATCTTTATACGTAAAATAAAGTTGTGTTAGTTATAGTATTCATTTTTCAAGAACGATTGAATCGATTTGGCTGAAAATTAGCAAGAATGTAGCTTAAAACCAAGAGACGAACATAGTTATGTTTCGGCAGTCGGGATTTTGATTAAAAACATAATTATTTATTAATTATAATTTAATAATATTAATAAGTCAATACAGGATGTTAGTTAGCTGGTGATCGCGATTAGATTGGCTATCTAATGTCATTATACAATGCAATTGTAAATTGAGTAAATGCTGAGTTGCATAAAGCCCTAGCTGCTAGATATAGCAGCTAGGGCTTTATTGATGATAATCAAAAGAGATCAAAATAGTCGGTTGCGATGAGTTAAGTACATAGGATACTTTTTATCCAAGAATTTTCTGAAATCTTACGGAAATGGGAAAAACGGGTCACAACCAAGCGCTAGTGTATATATAAAAGATTTCGAAGACACTTCCAATTTATATCCCAATTTTTTGATAGAAGACAGCAAAAAGAACATCCAGCTACAAGATTTTATAAATACTCCGATTTTGTCAAAAATACGAGACCCTAAAGCACCTACGAAAGTCGTTTGCCAAGTCATAATCTAGACGTGAGAGGTCGTAACCTTGGCTTCGGTGACTAATAGTGTTAAAAGTAATTTCAGCCTGAAATTACAATGATGAAAGCTGCGTTAAAATTTGTAGGTAATTTTTATTGTGTATAATGTCTTGGACTACATAGCGTGTAGAAAATTGTTCTTGATTTTTCTGAGGAAAATTTATGTGTATTATAAAACAGTGGTAATCTTATATATGATTATGCGTAGTTAGTAGTATTTTTAGATTTTTTGTGTTATGTAACACTTACTTTTTAATATTAATTTATGCGTCCCTGGTATTTTCGCTCATCAAAGAAAATACATGGGTTGTTCCATTTCTTAGCAGTACAGACACAAAATTACTACTTAGGACTAATAAACCTAAGCGAACTTCATTCAAAACTAACATACCTACAATTGAAAATACACGATAAACTGTGGTATATATAGAATTCAATTTACATTAACGAATGAAATGTGGATAAAGAGTCCTTTTTTCGTCGACTCGTACGCAACATAAAAAGATATCATTATATAATTTAGTATTGGTTGCATTAATATTTAATCTGTTAAAGGCCGGTGTTCTGTACCAAAGTAAACTCAGTACTAATATCTTTTAGAAATAACAATTTTTATTGCTAGATTGTTAGTTATGGTGAATAAAAAAAAGTAACTCCAGCTCTCGGTCTATTAATTTTATTTCTTCCACGAATATCAATACATTGAAATATACCATACACACTGAAATACATATATCTCATACAACAACTGTACAATAGGGATGACGACAGGGTATGAAAATTAAAAATGTAATTAGTCCGTCAGTTAGGTAATGAAAAAATATTAGATACGTATTTTTTTATTTTGTTGTATAATAAAATGATACTTAGATAAAACGAATCAAAGTTTAAGAGTGGGGGCTAAAACGTCATTTCTACGTATAAAATGTACATAGAAGTGACGTCACGCGACATTTCAAATCAATATATCTTCGAAACTATTCGTTGCTGTAAAAAAATTAAAAATACGTGTCTAATGTTTGTAAATAATCTACCAGACGGACATAAAATAAATATTTGTCGCCTACCCTATTATGGTTGTTGTATGAGATATATTTTCAATATTATAAACAGGCACTCCAATTTTATTTATCTGTATGGATGGTTTATTTTCCAATTAAACTTAAGATATTTTTGTCTTTTCAACCAAAGATATCAGGTAATAAACCAATGCTCAATGATCGTTTTCTTCTTAAACCCAAAATGCATGGTCCGTACCTAAAAAAATATAAGATTAAATCCAAAATAGTTGACAGTTGATGGGGTATGAAAATTATAAATCTAATTAGTCCATCAGATAGATAATGAAAAAAAATCATATTTTTTTTCATATAAGGTAACAATTCTTAGCATTAAGTGGTCACTATGTCACCGCATAGAATAAAATGGGAACGTGACGTCACACATTATTTCAAATCAATATGTCATTGAAGGAAGTATTTAACGTTGTAAAAAATAATGTCTAATATTTTAACATAATCCACGTGACGGTTATTAAAAAAATAAAATAAAAATAAAATTTCAATAAACTAAATATAAATAGTGCCACGCCGTTTAATCTCATAATTTCTGTGCGAACAAGCAGTATAACCAAATAATTTAGTTTAGAAAAAAGATTTTGTTTTACATTTACAAAAAATATTATAAGGTGCGACAACATGCTTACGCACTAGCACGTGGCTGACCGCACCTCGAGGTTGCCTGGTTTTCCAATAATATGCAACTACAATACAACCTCGATGAGATCCGCGTCAGGCAATACGAATCGCCTACGCACCCAGAAGCTGGAAATTCGCCGCTCGACCAGAACCAAACCCCGTGTGCGTCGCGTTTCGCGCGCCCACCACAGATGAGGCCCAGTAAGGCTGATGCCGATACGGAGCCACGGAGGACTTAAGGGGTTGCCGGGGGTCCGGCTTCGAAGAGCAGAAGTAGGAACGGGGTGGATTTTATTCAGTAAGAATCTGACACTATCTCTCGCCTCGATCAAAGCAGGAAAGTCAATGGATGATTTTCCCCCCTCAAAAACGCCACGCACTAGTGTTTATGGGGGCTTAAAAATGGGGTACAAAAAAATTACCTCATAACTTTTGCTCTGTCATTCCATGGCCGAGTAGACATGATGCATTTGAATTTACATTCATTCGTGTATGTCAAATTGTCGTCAGCACATATAGGGAAATATATCCGGTAACAATGACTACAAGGCACACTCTTATTTACAAGGGACTCGTTCTGTTCATAGTCTTTTAAGAACTCATATGTTTTTGGGGTTGCGCAGTGAGTGACTAAGTAGATTATTGTGACTGAAAAAAATGTAAATTATCAAACATCTCATAACATTTTTGCATGCGAGACTTTACCATACATACCACTCGAGCAGTTACCTAGTGATTCACATATACGGACCGCTTTTGTAGTCAAAACAGTTTGACGATGCCATTTATAGTAGTTTCAATAAACAAACCGTGCGCTCGGAAACCGTGAATGAAGAGAGAGACGACAATTAAACAGTCGGCAGCTCGAGCAGTCTTAGCAGCTTGGAGACTGCTTGACCGCATGATAAAATATCGACTGCCCAAAACAGATGCAACTGCTCGAGAAGTCCTTATACCATACGTAGAAGTCTGTAGTTCACTATGCCTAGTCGCAGCTTGAAGCAGTCGATCCTGACGCTTTAAGCAGTCCGTGTATGACGGCTCTTATACTTTGCCACAAATAGAAGGGGAACGTGCTCCATCGTAGACCACGTCATCGCTTACCATAAGGCGAGAAAGTGGTCACACGTCGGCCCATCAAATATATAAACAAAAGGACGGAGGATTTGTAATGCAATAAAAGACTCAGTCCTTTATTTCATGATAATAAAATAACTCCCGATATATTGTTAAAGAGCACAACTGCCACCTTTGGGGAATAGAGATATGTATGAATTCTAAATTTCGTACTAATTATTAGTGAGAATATGAAAACAAAAACCTAATAACACCTTGTACTCTCTCTCGCGGGCGCTCAGGTAATTAATCTAAAATTAAATTATTTCATTTAATGCTTATATTCATTTACAGAATGACATGAACATGTCATTCCGGAGACAATTGTTCTCAACGGGTCGCCTCTCGAAGTCGTTCAGGAATACATCTACCTGGGACAAACCCTGCAGTTAGGTAGGAACAGCTTCGAAAAGGAGGCCCGTAGAAGGATACAGCTTGGCTGGGCAGCATATAGAAAACTTAATCAAGTCTTCTCGTCTCAGATACCGCAAAGCCTGAAGACAAAAGTCTTCAACGAGTGCGTCCTTCCAGTAATGATATACGGAGCCGAGACGTGGACACTGACAGTGCGACTGGTCCACCAATTTAAGGTCGCGCAGCGAGCTATGGAGAGGGCTATGAGTCTCTCTGAAGGATCGAATCCGAAACGAAGTGATCCGACAGAGAACCAAAGTTATCGACATAGCCCAAAGGATCAGTAAGCTGAAGTGGCAGTGGGCCGGTCACATTTGTCGAAGAACCGATAACCGTTGGGGTAAACGTGTTCTAGAGTGGAGACCGCGTCTAGGCAAACGCAGTGTAGGGCGCCCTCCAGCTAGGTGGAGTGACGACATCTGTAAGGTGGCTGGCAGTGGTTGGATGAGAAGAGCTGAAGACCGAGCTCAGTGGCGTGCCATAGGAGAGGCCTATGTCCAGCAGTGGACGAATACAGGCTGATGATGATGATTCATTTACAAAGGAAACCCCGAACAATTACTTACCAATTTTAAGCATTTTCGACGTGTATTTCCGAATGGGAAAAGAAATTGTGTATGTTCATTTTATTAATGCCCCGTTAATTAACTTTCATGGTCGATTAAATTTACATTAATTACTGTAATAAACTTTTTTCGTTTGCTCTTTTGCGAAACGTGATATTTTTAGCCTGTCGTGTATTGTTGGGAGTTTAATGTACTATTTATTTTTAACTTTTAATTGTAATTTTATTGCTTTTGAATTTTATTATTTTGGTAGCTGTACCGTAATCGAGCCGCGAAAGACTTTACCGATTACCAGGCTCCGCTCAGGTTCGAAAGTAAGAGTCGGACATTCCGTCTTGTCTCACATAAGGCAGTAGATGCCATTGGATGACTTTCCCCCCTTAAGAAAAGCCGTTGTTGTTGTTGTTTTAAAGCCGCGTCATTTTCTAGGAGGTAACTTGGCTATCGATTCTGAGTCCGAATCAATAAAAAAAATTGTAGGTAAATATTTTTCATTTTTTTGAAATTACGGAAATCCGTAAGTGCGAAGTACGCGCCACCGTCTTGTAACTAGCTTTATAACGCGGCTTAACACACAAACTCAAACACGTAATTGATATTATTCCTAATTCCATAAAAATCCAATAAGAAACATTGCTGTCGCTTATTCTGAAATACTGTCGAACTTAAACGATTTATTATAGCCGTATTTTTGACTATTGGTCCGAAATTATCTCTTACATTGAACCTTTATGACTTCTCTGACATGCCCCCGAGAAAGGACACGGCTTCAAAACTACACCTTGCATATATGCAATAATGTGACGCAGAAGCGAGTATTATTGCATTCAATTATACATTGTATAGTAACATGTCATTGCGTTGTTGGGTGAATGTTGAGAGCTGTCAGATACACACTTGTCCATTGTGAACAATGTCACCGCTATGATTGGCAATTGTGGTTGATATTTGTATCTATATAGCTATGTATAGATACCAAATCACATTATGTTAACAGCCTATAAGTGGTAACTGCTGACCAAAGGCCTCTTTTCCACGGAGAATGTTTGAGCTGTAACCTCCATGCTTGCTCAATTTGGGTTGGCGATTTCAAACTTATAATTAGACAATATAGATCCAGGCTTTTTCATGACACTTTCCTTCATCATTTATTAATGGTATATAATAATAATCTTAGAAAGTACATAATTATACATATTGGTAGGTACTTGCCGCCGTTGGTAGGATTCTCATGTATGAGAAGAGGGCGTCTTGAACCTCCTGGCCACCTCGACATATAGTATGTATCTATATGGTTTTATGTTAGATAGTTATCAACATTTTAAATTAAAAGGTGCTAATATCACATCTGTTTTTCAAAGTATCTGTAAAATGCACATATTTATGGTAAAGCTCTACTTGTTTCGAACCACAGAGGTGTCAACTTTGCCGTATAAAATATTTTTATTTAAAAAAAACGTTGCCCCACACTATGATTTTCTCCTGTGTCGTGGGTGAGTTTACAAAAGTTCACATACACATGACACCCAGACCCGGAACAACAATCTGTGGATCACACAAAGAGTTGATCCGTGCGGGAATTGAACCCGCGAGACGTTGCGTGGCAGCCAGTTGCCCAACCACCGCGCCAACAGTCCAGTCAATACTTTGACATACATTTGAATTAATAATACACTCTTACTATATTGGGGTCCTTACTGCAAAAAAAAAATTTGCTGCTCAAGATAATTTCTTCGCGAAATTCCCATAGTACAATAATGAGCTGAAAATTTTGTTAAACAGAAGAAATGGATGGTATTTAAAAGCGAAACACGTCGTCCTGTGCTGCCCGGGGCGCGTTTTAATGAGATTATTTAACTACTTTACATAAGCTTATACCGTGTAGTTTTAGTCTTACAATTACCGGGGCATAGATTATTGAATAGAGGGGTCAGGAATTTTATAACCTTACTAAATAGGTTAGGAAATGCAGTTACTGTTGAAAAGATGTTAGAAGAATGTTTAACCCATCTTAGACAGAATGTGAAACTTCACAAAGGTTTCAATTCTTTTTGTTTTCCTCCACTCGTGGGTTTCTGTTTTATTTTATTAAACTAGCTTCTGCCAGCGGCTTAACCCGCGTTTCATGGGACATTATTTATTAATCCATACCTAAAAAGGTAGCCTATTTTTTATTCCATAATATAATCTAACGATCTCTGGCCACCGTAAGCGCGGGCTAATGGACGGCGAGCATGGGTGGCTCGCCGCCCGACCAGAACCAGATCCGAGCGTACGGCGCGTCGCGTTCTGCGCGCGCCTCAAAGAGCCATCAGACCACCACGGATGGGGCCCAATAGGGCTGATGCCGATACGGAGTCAGGCGGAGAACCTAACGGGTTACCGGGGCTCTGGCTCGAAGTGCAGGAGTAGGAATGGGGTAGTTTTTAGTCAGTAAGGGTCTGATGTGAGTGGGCTGGCCACGTGGCCCGTTACAAGGACGACAGATGGACTTTACGGACAGTGAAATGGTCTGGGCCAAAAGGCACCAGATCAAGAGGTCGACCAAGGGCCAGATGGGCAGACGAAATTGTTGCATGTGCAGGTGAAAGTTGGCTAGACAGAGCAAAGGACAGAGAGGGATGGCATTTCTTGGGGGAGGCTTTTACCCGAACGGGGTCTATGCATGAATAAGAAAAAAGAAAAAAAAACTTTAGTACTATTATACTATACTATATAATAGAAAAATTTATAATAATTGGAATTCAAATTTATATTTGTAATTATATTTTTTTTATATAATTGATGTAGTTCTCGAATTGATATCACAAATGTTGATTAATATGTATGCATGCATGGAATAAATAAAGCTTTATTATTATTATTATGTATGTCTTTACCATTCACGGGACCACAGGGTCCCGGTCATTTGGGAGGCGTACGAGGGGCCGAAGCCAACTGCGCAGAGGCCCTTTAGACAACTTTAATATAAATGTAATGGACACACAAAACGGCGACTATCCCTGTATGCACTATGGAAATGCACCCAAGGACAGTCCCCAGTTAGTGTAGGACTATTGTGAATAATGGAAAAAAAAGGTAGGGCTATTGATGGGTTGCTGTGGACTGGTAAATTGGGAACTATGGATGACTATGACACCTGCCGAAACAATGTAATTTTTACACGTAAAAATGGCAGGCGGAGACTCGCCAACTCACCGACCGGGCCCCGGGAATGGTTCCTAGATATAGCAACAGAGGGGCAACGAGAATGTGAGTGGCTGAAGGGTTAAGAAACTACCACCGCTTTCTACTCAGATCATCTGCTCCAGCCGAAGCCTCCTGCATCCCTGGCCCACTCGCGACTTACGAATAGTTTCTTACCCTCCGAGCAGGATCACTGCTCTCGCGACTCCACTCTGGACGGCCAATGAAGGCAAGCCAGAGGTGGGAGACCTGTTCCTTGTCATCTTTCACTCCAGCCAGCCAATTAAGGCAAGCCGGAAAAGAAGGAACGGTGACTTCTCCCTGGAGCACTCGGGATGATGGTAGCCCGCGGGATCGCTAATGCCCGTCACCTCGCCTCAAGGTGCCCTGCGGGCTTATTATTATTATTACTATAAGAGCCTGATACTCCCTCCCGCCTCACCCAGGCGGGAGCAGTCATTCGATGATTTTCGCGCCTTAAAAAAAATACCATTATCTACCCGGGTTGCATATTTCATCCCGATCCCTTTCAGCCATTTTAACGTGAAAAATAATGTGACAGTAGATATATTTTTGTACCTAATTCAGTCAACCAATTATCTCCTTTGTTTTACTCTATGTTCGGATGTGACCTAATTCAAGTTCAGTGGGCCGTTCGAAGACGTTACCTAATTCCAGCTTATTATTGGGAGACGAGAGCCTAAAGTGAAGCGATTAACTGTGATGATATTTAGTCTTCTATGTATTTTATAGTTAGTATGTTTGCCTTGAAGGACATTTTGGCGTTGCCTACTTCCTTAAAAATATTTTGCTATAAGAGCGAAAAAGGTTGCAAACCAATTTTGGTGTCATCTTATATATCCTCGATGTTTTGCTTTGGTACTCGAAATTTATGATTTGAAAACCGTATCGTAATATCTCTAGTAGAAGCCGAAGTAGATTCTGATTGCAATGGACATATGCAAATCTTAAATGGTCATGATTGTAAAAGCAAAGTTCAGTACATAAAAACGGAGTTTAAAATCGGTCCAGTATTTCGTACCAAGGGTTGATTCTATTAGGATTTCAACCTGTAATGAACCAGAAAAAGAGTGGGACCAGCTCAGCATTATCCTTTTTGAAAACAGAATTAGCGTGATTTGAACCAAAATTTATTTCTGCTTTACACCCTTACCTGACCTTTAAAACTCAACCGTTACCAATCGCATTAAAGTTTAAATTATTAAAATGATTCGAAACCGCCAAAACGATTATTCCTAACAAGAAAGCAATGAAAAGTTTGAAACACACATTGTTTCAAAGAGGTATAAAGGCATATAGGGCGCATGGCTCAAAATTGCTTAAGTTTTGCAAGAAATGTAAACTGGCTTGTTTAATAGGCTCGGCTTTGTCAAACAAGGAAGCGACGGTTTGTGATGACAATAAGGTTCATTTTCTTGTCATTTTCATTAGACAATCTTTGAGAGTTTGTACTTGAATAAATGATGAATGATCTCTAATATTACAATTAGAAGAAAGTAAGTATAAACGTCGGTATAACACAACTCGATGGCTCGAATGGACTCATATTGTGTCGACACATGACACATTTACAAATGACAGAAGTCAGATAACGCGCTTAAATAATAGACGAGCAAATCAACACGACGACATTTTTTATATGGCACATGGAAATTATCCTTACTAGGGAAAGTGAGTTTGTTTGTTTGTTCCGCTTTCACGCCGTATCTTCTAAACCGATTGCTTTGAATTTTTGTAGACGTAAAGTTAGAAGTCTGGATTAAATAATAGGGTACTTTTTATCCCGGAAAATTTTGATATTCCCGAGGGAAAACAAAAGAATTGGTATAGATGGCGCTGTATGTATTTGTATATGTCACATAGGTTACTTTTATCCCTTTGTGACACGAGCGAAGCCGCGGGTAAAAACTAGTCTATAATAAATTCTCTTATGTGGAGAAGACCCAAAACATAATTGTCCAATAGTATTAGCAAAAAGGCTTATAGAATGGGAGTTCATGGGAACTAGGCTTCTCTATAATTGTATATGTTTTACTTTAGACCAAAAGTCATCAGTAACAACACTAGTATGGTCACAATATTCCCACTACCGGCAGGGGTGGCAGGTTACAGTATAATTGTGCATCTGGTACTCGCGTGCCATTGTTCGTTCGGCAATAACGGCACGCGATATATCTCTTGCACCTCGCATCACTGTGACGTCACTGCTGTTGAGGTGAACGCAATTGAGACTGTGTTTTATTTTCTTTGTTATTAGTTTTCTTTTTGTTTGAATGTTTTTGTGTAGGTGGTATTATTGCAGTGTGTATCTTCTATTTAGGGGTTAATTGAAAAGGTTATAAATAGGCAGGCTTGCGATTTTAACAATAAGAATACAATAGTCAAATGCTGGCGTATCTCATATGAAAAATTGTGCTGTAAATTATTCAGATATATGATAGTGGAAAATACTTCCACCATTTCCAGGTTGGACCACTACATGTGTTAGCAGTAAAATCAATCCAATAATTTATAGTATCAGATATTATGTAAATTACAATCCCCTATCTTACCCTATCTCTGATATTATGAGATTATTAAAAATTTCGTGAAGGAAAAGTTTATTTATTATTTATGTACACACATACAACATAAAGGACAATACATGTATAAAAACAGAGTATCTACATAGGCTCCACATATTCTAAATGGAATTTCTTCCTATGGGCCAGTGGCAGGCAAAAAAATAACGATACCGAGACACATAGTGGTAATAAGCTAAAGGGTGATTCTACAAAAAAAAAACCAAAATAAAATAAACGGCGTCATTATCCTTAAGCTAAAGTTTACAGTTCTGCAGATTAAAATATAAAGTTTAGTTTCAAGAAATTGAGCCGTGTCACTCCTCTCACCCAATTCAATAAAAATACAGATGCTAATAGGTTACCGCGATGCGTAATAACGAGGGAGGTAATGATTTGTTAAAAAAAAGTTTAAGTTTTTCGAACAAACACCCATAAAGTTAATAAGAGCCTGCATGTTACTGGAGACGAATTAGTTTTAAAATAAGCTCATTAAATGTATGCAAAACCACCATGCCACTAACTGATAAAAACAAGGAAACAAACATCATCATCATTTATTACAGAGAAATGGATTAACATTTGGGAATTGTTATGTAATTTGACATAACTGGGTTATGTACAGCTGTAATTGGACTTCAGGTTCGCTCACTATTTATAATTAAGATTGTTGTGTACGATTCCAATCTGTCGTCTGTATCTGTACTTATGTAAAATAAATAAAATAAATAAATAAAATAAAAAACATCACCAATCACAAAGGCGTTAATACATCAGCACAGACTATACTACAGCTCCAAGATTAAAGTTACAATGTTCACCACTTCGTGTAGAGTTGAATGCGATGCTCGCAACTAGAATGGACCCCAATGCGGTTGTTCGTTCCCTATATTTCCCCAGATTGCATTTCATGACATTTCATATATCATTTTCGTTTGAGTGACATTTTCTCGTATTTCGTAATTTGTTATTAAAGTATTGTGAATGTGATTGTGAAGGATATTGCTTTGGAAGAGGAGATGGTTTAATTCTGGTCAGGGTATTGTTGGATTTGTTAAATTAAAGTTGGAAAGAAGTGAGGGGTTGGCTCTTGTGGGTTTGGCATTGGTATAGTATGCCCTACTTATTTTATGTAGCCAAATTATGACTTAAATGCTTTTATATCTGACCATTGAATATAGAATCATAACCTTAGTGTGGGAGAGCCATGCTTTGACACGAATAGGCCGGCTCGACCGGAGTGATACCACAGCCTCACATAAAACCGACGTGAAACAACGCTTTCGTTGTATTTCGTCTTATGAGTGAGGTTACCGAAGGCCCTATTACCCCCCTCCCTAGTCCCCTCTCTCGAATCCCCGAATCCTCCACAATCCTCAAATTCCCAATTACCAAAAGGCCGGTAACGCACTTGTAACGCCTTGGTGTTTCGAGTGTACATGGGCGGCGCCGATTGCTTACCATCAGATGATCCGTCTGCTCGTTTACCGACTTATGATATATATAAAAAACAAAAAAAATGTTTTTTAAAGAAGCAAGGCGTATAGTTACTTTTGCCGGTAGAGACAAATGCCAATCATTCATCTTATTATTAAGCAAAAAGCATAGTAATATAAAAACCTACAACCTAATCAATGGTACAGTTTTGTATCCAAAAACTTACACATCTCCAAACACAAAAAGTAACTGTCAAGTGACACACACGTCATGTTAATTGCCGAACAAGTCAATCTATCGATAGTCACCAAAAAGATTTCTCGAAAATCCACCCTGTATTCCCAAAATAAATCCATTGCATATGCATAGAATAATAAGCGCGTGTGTGCAAATGTCAAACAGTGTTCCCCTGTACATATCGACACGATATTCGTTGTGACACTCTGTATATTAACGCTTGCAAATCTGAGAGGACAGACGCTAGCAGGATAACCAACTCCAATGTGTCAATTATTTGCATTAAACTTTGAACTTTATAATACCGTAACGGTAGTGTCGATAGTCTAATAAAGGAATTTATGGAAAGGTGTAGGGACATCTGTTGGCATCTGTACATTAATGTTGGTTGAGAGTTCGACAACAGTCTAATGGACTGTCAATTCACAGGTCGTTTGAAATAGAAGGAAATTCGAATGGTATTTGTTTTTAGTGTATTCTAGAATAGAATAAGTTAGATATATAACAAGTTAAATACTGTTGGTTCTTATCGAATATTTTTTCTTTGTTTTATGCATAAGCCGGTAAAGGAGCAGACGGATCACCTGATGGTAAGCAATCGTCGCTGCCCAAGGACACCTGAAACACCATGGGAATTGGCAATTTGTGGAAGATTCGGCGATTGGGGAGACTGGGGAGGGGGTGGGAGGAATTGGGCCTCCGGTAACGAAAACGACAAAGCAAATCGCAAGCGTCGTTTCACGTCGGTTTTCTATGAGGCCGTGGTATCAGTCCGGTCGAGCCGGCCAATTCATGCCAAAGCATGGCTCTCCCACACTTCGAAATATTCGATTAAACGCAGACCGAGACCCCACGCTTGGCGGTAATAATAGCAACCGAGGTAGTCATTTATTACTACTTATAATTCAACCTTTAGATTCAAGGAATCGGTGTTTAATTTTTTTTTTTATTTGATGGGCCAACGTTTGATCGCCATCTCGCCTAGTGGTAAGCGATTATGTGGCCTACGATGGAGCACATCGACCCATAAGTAACCTATTCATTCGGGCCTTGAAGACACCCAAGTTATACCTTTCAGGATATACAGACTTTGTTATAGAATTCTACTCCTTAGCAGTACACACAAGGAAGCTTGATGCGAAGTGTTTGTTTCATGTAGTTACCATAACAAACAAAACCAACACATGTCACCAACGTATAAAATAAATATCCAAATTAAACATGCATAAGGAAAACCCTCGATACGGAAACAAGTAATAAATATACCCTTGGCCTACATCCCTCTAATTATTCAATGTTATGCCTTCAATTAAATCCAAAACTGAATGGTCCGTCCCATAAATCCCGAACCAATTTGTCAAAGGTACTCAAAGCTTAGAATCACAAATTGGCTGAAATATACATTTTTAATTGAGTAAAAAATTTAATACACAAAACGTCGTAGCGATTTTGTTCGCTATGGTATCACACGTCGGTTCCGCCGATTCGATCAATCTCGACGGTTTCCGGCATCACTGAATTCGCTTTCGTCATATATGAAGTAAGTACAGTTAGGCTCAGAAACAGAACTGCTGACATTGGTTGAAAGATCGTGGGTAACGAAAAAGGAGTTTATATTTTAATTCATAGGTCAGCTAATTTATTTATTTTACTTCCACTGGACATAGGCCTCCCCTTAGCCCTCAACGTCGAACGACAACTCCCCACCTGCATCCACATCCAATTTATTGATATGGAATTTACAAGTGTATGGTGAATGACATTAGAGTTAACTTAGCTTGTCATCTCACGGAACTAATAACAAATGAAAAAAGTAAATAGGTTATGTAGCGTAATAAATTCTCCTCACAGCCCTCGAAGAAAATTCCATACTCAAAATAGTGCTGATGACCAAGAAAAAGGTCAAGAGAATGAAGTATGTACATCCTCATGGTCGTAACAGTATATTTTATATATAAAATGCACGGATACGTGTTGATAAATGTACGCGCCCGCAATCCCGGCTGGCGGACATTTTTTCCCGGCGTCCGTCCCGTCGGAAATATAACGCGGAGAAATTACACCGACAGTGCTCAGCTCTTGTGATTTATTGCGAAGAGTAGGCGATGATTCTATTTATCCTAGAAATGAAAATACTTGGTGGCTGATAGTAGAAAATGGTGCTTCTTTGCTTCTTATTATAGGTTAATGATATAGATATTCCATGTTTTTGTGTACATGGAAATAGTACATTTTTGAACTGTTTATGCCACAAAATGTTCGTAAAAGCATTAACACCTGTCTTCTGAAACAAGATTCCCGCTCCTCCTCACTTCAATCCATTGCTCAATCATTCAATTTGTCTCTCCTTCCTTTAAATGCCACTCACCACTTTCCTAACTGTTCACCTTCTCTTCTTGATCTTATCCTTGTCTCGTCCGATCAACACGTTGTCAAGCACGGACAATGTTCTGCTGACAACTTTTCCTATCATGACCTAATCTTTCTTTCGTACAAAATCTGTCCTCCTAAATCTAGAACAAAGACACTCTTTCAGCGCAATTTTGGTGGCATGGACCATGATAGGCTTCGTGAGGATGCCGGCAACATTGACTGGACTGAGCTTCTTGCCGCTGAAGCAATTGATGAGAAAGTTAATGTCTTCAACAAAAAGCTCATTGAATTGTACGACATTCATGCCCCGATACGACCTGTTAAAATCAAACACGTACCAGCGCCGTGGTTGACAGATGACATCAAGGTCATGATTCATAGGAAAGCAGCGACGAGGGCCAAATTTAAACGTCAACCAAATCCTGAGAACCGCGAAGAGTACATTGCAGCCCGGAATCGCAGCAACAAGATGTGTAGGGATGCACAACGCCGCTATATTCATGAGTCAGTACAAAACGGCGATCCGGCCAAAGTCTGGACATTTTTGAGGTCTATGGGAGTTGGCAAGCAGCGTCAGAATAGCATCTCTAAAAACTTGGATTGTGAATCACTCAATAAGCACTTTTCTTCCTCACCCTACATTAATGGGTTAATGAAATCCAAAACCTTAAAATATCTTTCTTCTCTTCCTTCTCCCGACTATCCACCATTCTTCTTCAATCAACTCACAGCTTGTGGCGTTAGGAAGTATAATTTCCATCAGTTCCAATGCCGTAGGGAGTGACTGCATCAGCCGTAAAATGATACTCCCTGTCTTGGATGAGATCCTCCCTGTCATCTGCCACATCCTTAATTATTCCTTATCCAGCTGCGTCTTCCCTTCTGCATGGAAGGAAGCGCAGGTTACACCACTTCCTAAAAAATGTAATCCAGAATCCTTTTCTGACTATCGCCCCATTTCTATTTTACCTTTCCTTGCTAAAGTTCTGGAACGTCTCATTTATAATCAGCTTAGCGCTTTCCTTACCAAACACAGTCTCCTCAATCCTTACCAATCCGGGTTTCGTCCGGGACATAGTACCACTACGGCTCTGGTCCACATCACTGACGATATACGATCCGGTGTTGAAAACGGCAATCTAACTCTGCTCACCTTGCTGGACTTTAGCAATGCCTTCAACACCGTTGATTTTGATATACTGCTTGGAATACTGGGCTCTCTTAACGTATCTCCAACTGTGATTGATTTCTTTCGTAGTTACCTGTGTGGCCGCCGGCAGCGTGTCGCCATTGAGGGTTCATACTCTTCCTGGTCTGATACAGCTGCTGGCGTACCGCAGGGGGGCGTTCTTTCTCCTTTACTCTTCGCAATTTTTATAAATTCCATCTCTAATAAACTTCTATCTTCCTACCACTTGTATGCTGACGATCTGCAAATTTACTCACAGGCACCCCCTAACGAATTTACCGAGGCGGTCAAGATGGTGAATACCGACTTGGCACGAATTTCGGAATGGAGTACGGCCTATGGTTTGAAAATTAATCCCGCGAAGACACAGGTCATTGTTGTTGGTAGCCCCCGTTTACGCTCTAAAATTATATGGTCGCAGATCCCTCCGATTGTTTTTAATGGTACCACAATACCATACAGTGATACGGTAAAAGACTTGGGTATTGTTATAGACCGAGACTTCTCTTGGGGAGCTCAACTGGGACAAGTCAGCCGGAAAATGTTTGCGTCTGCAAGATCTTTGTGTAGACTTCGAAACTTTCTTCCGACTGCTACTAAAATTGCGCTTACTCAATCACTTCTCCTTCCCATCCTCGATTATGCTGACGTCAGCTATCCGGATCTCACCGAAGTGCAGTTGGACAAACTTGAGCGACTCCAAAATTTCAGTATAAGGTTTATATTTGGTTTACGCAAATATGACCACATTTCCGAATATCGTGCTAAGCTTAAGTGGCTGCCGATCCGCCTTCGCCGGGATACTCATATCTTATCTTTACTCTACAGTACGCTGTTCAATCCTACTACCCCTCATTATCTCAAAGAACGTTTCCAGTTCTTCCATGACACACATTCTAGACCAGTACGGTCATCGGAGGACATGAAGCTTGAAATGCCCCAGCATGCGAGCAGATCATTTGACAGATCTTTTACAGTTCGAGCTGTTCGACTGTGGAATGCTCTGCCACTTTCTATAAGACAAGCAGAGTCACTTGTTGCATTCAAAGCACTCGTGAAAAAGCATTATCTCTCCACGTTGTAATTTACCATTACTATTTCTTTTCTCTCTTTGTTTTTTCTTTACTGTTGTCTATTCATTGTTCATACTATATTTTATTTATGTATTTATGCATGTATATATATAGTTTTAGGTATATATTATATATGTTGTATGTAAATATATATTATTTTATTTAGAGAATATATATTTTACTTGTATATATAATTTATAAGTAGATACCTGAGTACACCTAGAACAACCTCCACTTTCATACAATAGTACTCCATTCACCCAAAGGTTGCCTGGTAGAGATCGCTTTTAGTGATAAGGCCGCCTTTGTACCCTACTATTCTTTATTATAACATTACATGTATATTCTATTAATTTAAGGTGTACAATAAAGATTATTATTATTATTATGTATGTCTTTACCATTCACGGGACCACAGGGTCCCGGTCATTTGGAAGGCGTACGAGGGGCCGAAGCCAACTGCGCAGAGGCCCTTTCGACAACTTTAATATAAATGTAATGGACACACAAACCGGCGACTATCCCTGTATGCACTATGGAAATGCACCCAAGGACAGTCCCCGGTTAGTGTAGGACTATTGTGAATAATGGAAAAAAAAAGGTAGGGCTATGGATGGGTTGCTGTGGACTGGTAAATTGGGAACTATGGATGACTATGGCACCTGCCGAAACAATGTAATTTTTACACGTAAAAATGGTAGGCGGAGACTCGCCAACTCACTGACCGGGCCCCGGGAATGGTTGCTAGATATAGCAACATAGGGGCAACGAGAATGTGAGTGGCTGAAGGGTTAAGAAACTACCACCGCTTTCTACTCAGATCATCTGCTCCAGCCGAAGCCTCCTGCATCCCTGGCCCACTCGCGACTTACGAATAGTTTCTTACCCTCCGAGCAGGATCACTGCTCTCGCGACTCCTCTCTGGCCGGCCAGTGAAGGCAAGCCAGAGGTGGGAGACCTGTTCCTTGTCATCTTTCACTCCAGCCAGCCAATTAAGGCAAGCCGGAGAAGAAGGAACGGTGACTTCTCCCTGGAGCACTCGGGATGATGGTAGCCCGCGGGATCGCTAATGCCCGTCACCTCGCCTCAAGGTGCCCTGCGGGCTTATTATTATTATTATTAAAAGCAGCAGTGGTTTTATTGCTGCAATTGATTTTTTTTTATAGCATAAGCTGGTAAACAAGCAGACGGATCAACTGACAGTAAGCAATCGGCCCCGCCCATGTACACTCGAAACACCAAGACGTTACAAATGCGTTACCAGCCTTTTGGGAATTGGGAATTTGAGGATTGTAAAGGATTCGGGGATTCGACTAGGGAGGGGTAATTGGGCCTCCGGTAACCTCACTCACATGACGAAACACAACGCAAGCGTTATTTTACGTCGGTTTTCTGTGATACCGTGGTATCACTCCAGTCGAGCCGGCTCATTCGTGCCGAAGCATGGCTCTCCCACACTTGATCAAAGGTCAAATATTTATTTTGAAAATGTGATTTGATTTATTTTCAATTTAACAATATTTCCGAAAAAATAAGGGTGCAAATGGTGCAAACTAAATCAGAAAACGTGCAACTTTCCGACCAACTAATTCCGGAATTTTAACGCAAACTTTGTCGTCTTCAAGCGATATTTAGAAGAGGCTTGCCTTAAAAATGTTCATGATGAAAAAATAAACTTCAAAGATATACTCGGGATGAAAAGTTTACGGTAAGGATTTAAAGAGGGATTCAGTTTGAAAAATGTTTGCTGTACAATTTTAGGCCAAGTGGGTAATGAATTAAGGTTATATTTCAGCTGCGGGGGTCCTATGATAAAATAGATGATGAGGCTGTTATACAAAGAAACGCTTAGATAAGTTAAACTATCTATAATCACAACTAACAGCTGTGTAGTCCACTGCAGAACTATAGACTTTTTCTACATTAGAGAATAGCAATAATCTTAAAGTTTGGTAGGTACATTGGAAATCAATGTCTAAAAGGTTCAAGTTTATATAATTTAAAAAAAAATAAAACAAAAAAAATATTTCTTACAACACCAGGTACAAAGACTATACACGCAGAGCAAAAATAAGACGAAAAAGAGGAACAGATATAGATGGGAACAGATATAGATGCAGATATATACAATTTTAACACTAACAAAATACGTAGTTATGTTTATTTATTTATTCATATTGCACAATTTATATATCTTTATATAATAATATATAATTCTTCTGTGAGTGTGTATGTCACTAAACTTCTCTCAAACGACTGGACCGATTTTGATGAATTTTTTTGTGTGTGTTCTAGGAGATCTGGGAATGGTTTAGATTCACAAATCAGCCCGGCAGATGGCGCTGCAGTCGATGTTTAGGTTATTTATCCTAAGCAGCTGAACTAATTTGAATGATTTTTTGTTTATACATTTAAGTGGATATGCAGGACAACGTCTGTTGGGTCCGCTAGTGTACATATATATAATTAGAAGTATTACATACATATGTGCCAGCTGTACCAAAAACGGTCCAGTTCAGCATAAATACCAGACATCTTGTGCTGCAGCCAGTCCTTGTAATATACTGGACCTATAACTGCTGTAATTTTTACTGGATTGTTTAGTAAGACTGACTTACTACTCTTTTAGATAATAGTGATGACATTCATAGGGGTTACGGAGGTTAAGTTTCAACATATTATCAGCGACGTGGTGTTGAGTGTACCGGTGTTTCCATGGTTGTATCTACTGGCTTACAGAAGTTGCAGCGGTTTTGGAAGGTTGTGGCGCGCTTGTCCCATAGAAAATTAGCTACATCCACTGTTGAATCTGGGCACACTACACTTACTTGCTGTTCGGAAACCTCTAGTACATATTGATGACGTTGACAGAGGCGGCACTGGTGATGGCATCAGAGGGACAGTGCTACGCTAGTAGCAACATATACGAGAACCGTGGCCAGTTCTTTTCCACTAATAGCACACCTACCTACCGTTTATTAAACCAGTACCTATATCTTTAAACAGCTTTATCAATTATACAGCCTAAAAAACTCTCCCTAACACGTACTAATCGACTGGTTAGAAGATTATAACATCACGCCTTTCATCCTCGAAGGGGTAGGCAGAGGTGCACATTATACCATTGTACAATGTAACACCCACTTTTCACTATTTATGTTATGAGTTCCATGTTATAGGGGGTGAGCCTATTGCCATATACCGGGCACAGTTCCAGACTCCGTGCTACTAATGTGATTTTTTTTTTAAAACCCAGTAATACTTACTGGTTAGAAATACTAGGTTGAAGTACTAGTTAGAAACCAGTAATACTGGTTATAAGAGACCTGCATCAAATGACTTTAGGGTATAGTTTATTTAAAAACTAAATAATAGATGTCTTAATTTATTCAAATGAATACTAATTTAACGGAGCATTAAACTAAAGAGGCTTTAAACCAAACAGTTTAATTTAAGTAAGTTTACAAACTAAAGTTTGGTATTCACATGTAAACGTATGCAAGAATTTTGAAATAGATTACTGCAAAGTTTTCATAATTACGACTTAAATGATTTCGGTATTGAATTTGTTATTTAAATATGTGTTTTAATGTGAATATCATAGAATACTTGAGATTATATTGTGTTTACTATTTAAATGACGTTGTAGGTACAAAAACGTCCTTGTAATTGTCATGTAGTAAATCTATTTGCCAAGTGTTAGACACCATAAGAAATTTACAATTTAAAAATCTAACGAGTATGGGAGAGCCATGCTTCGGCACGAATGGGCTGGCTCGACCGAAGTGATAGCACGGCCTCACAGAAAACCGACGTGAAGCAACGCTTGCGTTGTGTTTCGTCGTGTGAGTGAGGTTACCGGAGGCCCAATTACCCTCCCCTTCCCCAATCTCCCCAATCCCTGAATCCCCAACGATCCTCAAACTCCTAATCCTCAAAAGGCCGGTAACGCACTTATAACGCCTCTGGTGTCCATGGACGACGCCGATTGCTTACCATCAGGTGATCCGTTTGCTCGTCTACCGGCTTATGCCATAAAAAAAAGAAAAACAACATTTTCTCAACCCAAAGAATACACCCAAACAGACATGCGTAGAACTTGGAACTAGGCTTAAAAATAGATCAGTCTATCTGATCAAAAACTCAAGCTTGAAAACAGCAGCAAATATATCATTTTCAACTTGTTTTGAACTTCAAGTAAGTAGACGGGCACTAGGAGATATCTGTATATACTTTTAAAGTTAAGCAAAATGTAAACATTCACTTTTAGTACGTAAACACTGCAAACACGTCTCGACAAAAATTGTTGTAACGGAGTTAAGAATTTTATTTTTCATTTTGATGTTTATTTCTTTAAAAATATGGTTGGGTTTACTGTGGCACGTGTACTTATGTATAATGTTTGTTCATATACAAGTTTTATGTCTTGGTTGGTGTTTGTTACGGGTTCATTGTTCGGTTTAAAAGTATCTGCGTAAGTTTTTGTTGTGAACTATAACAGGGTAGAAAAATACAAGATTCGTATGGAAAACCAACCTCCTTTGCTTTACTATAGGGTAAACAGAAAATAAAATTTAAAACACAAAAATTAAAACCATGCATTATTGAATGTCGTGTGAATGTTAAAATGTCGTGGTTGCCTGGAGGTTTAAGACTCCCGCTTCTCATGGATGAGTGTGCGGGTCCGGAACCTACCAACGGCAAGTACCAATGTGACTTTTTCCGAGTTATGTGTAGGTACTTTCTCAGATTATCTAGACACCGCTGACAGACGGTGAAGGAAAACATCGTGAGGAAACCTGAATTTATAGTTACGAATTATAAGTTTGTAATCGCCAATTCACACTGAACAAGCGTGGTGATTAATGCTCAAACCTTCTCCGTGTGAGAAGAGGCCTTTGATCAGCAGTGGGCATTTATAGACTGTTGATGATGATGATGAAGATGATGATTGTACTATTGTATTTTAAAATATAGTAAACTGACGATCTAACGTTATAGTTTGTAGTGTAAAAAATTTCTTTGTAAATTCATTTAGTATATCCTTAATTTTGTTCTATATTTGAGTTATGACTATAACGCATACCTGGAGAAAGAAAGATAGAAAAACTTTGTACACGCTAAAAATAAGTGACACATACAGATTATATACATACAGTTTATTAATACTAATCGGTACATGTTTATATCCCAAGTCTGCGGTGAAATGGGACTAGTTCAGCATGTGTAAGACAGGGCCTTGCGCTAGTATTCTACATAACATAACATCACGCCTTTTACCCCCGAAGGGGTAGGCACGGGTGCACATTACAGCACTTTATGTCACTGTATAAAGTAACACCCACTTTTCACTATTTTATGTTATGAGTCCCATGTAATAGGTGTGAGCCTATTCTACTGGCCCCTTAAGTCACTCCCTTAGCCAATAATAGTAGAAGAATAATGAAAATAAATTTTAAGTGACGCTAACACCTTTTTTATGGAATAGGAGACAAACGAGCAGACGGAATATCTAATGGTAAACAATCAGCGCCACCCATGGACACCCACAACACCAGAGGAGTCACAGGTGCGTTGCCGGCCTTTTAAAAAGGAGTACGCTCTTTTCTTGAAGGTTTGAAGGTCTTATCGCTAACACCTTAAACATTCCAATCAAAATACTCAAAACCACTTAATGTAAATATAAATATCGAGATTAAACGTGGTAAATGGGAGAAGTTTCAAAGAAAACTTGGTACCAAGTGCTCTTGAACATCAAGCGCCTCTCACCCACACCTCGGAGTGCAGCACAAATACTTGCTTTATTATCGAATCTTATATTAAACACTGATCGTGTGAAAAGAAATAATATATTAACCGAAACTTCGTTCGTTGAGTTTTCTAGTGCTTAATGAGAAGTTTTTTCAAGAACGTTTTGTGTATAAATTTGATATTGTAGCGTTTTTTTGTGTTTGAAATGCAATCTGTAACACTTTTTTATTGGTGTTGATTCTTATGAAAAATTGAACATCATTTAGTGATTGGACAAATATCGCATAAGAAATTCCACCTAAATTCTTCCTACCAATATCTTCTATTGCAAATTCTATTGTCGCAAGAAAATACGCTAAATAACCACTTTTATTTAATAGTCTTTTCCACGTCTACATATATCAAATTATGCCGAAATAATTTCAGCAATAATGAGTTATAACTTCACCACGCAAGTGATAGAGAATGTCATTAAGTCCGCCACTGTATACTGTACTTATATGTAAATAAATTGTTTAAAAACAAAAAAAATGCACCAATGCATTATACCGTTCATTAATTTACCTTTATCATTGCCAACCCACGCAAAATCCCTCATACAATATTTTCCGCATCATTCAATAAAAACGCCGATCAACAAACATGCTGTTCACAGTTCATCCATTTCCCTTAACGATCCACAATTATCGTACGATTAAAGAACTGTTCAATTGATCCGCTGCCGTCAGTCCATTGAAGCAATTCGATTGATCAATCAATTTGCTGCACAATGTATTGTGTGGGGGCAAATGTTGTGCTTTATGTCGTATACACATGGGAATGACGTTTGACAAACGTTTGATAATTGATTCATTGGTGTTTTAATTAATTGCTGCATTTGTTATTACATAGCTAGGTCGGGTAACGATATCGAATTATTTATATGACAACACTCACATAACGAAATGAAACCTACGCATTGTTCCACGTCGGTTTTCTTTGATGCCGTAGTCTCACATCCTTGAGCTGAGCCCATTCGAGCTAACGCATAACTATACGTCATACGCATTACGTGTATGACGCATTTTCGCGTGGAAGAACTCTTAAACATAACATAACATCACGCCTTGATCCCCGAAGGGGTAGGCAGAGGTGCACATTACGGCATTTAGTGCCACTGTACAATGTAACACCCACTTTTCACTATTTATATTATGAGGCCCATGTAATAGGGGGTGAGCCTATTGCCATATACTGGGCACAATTCCAGACTCCGTGCTATTACTGAGAATTAAAAAAAACCAATAATACTTTGCCCAACCCGGAAAATTAACCTGAAACCCCTTGAACGGCAGTTGCACTTACGACTACTCAGCCGACGAGGCAGCTTGGAAAAACGACGTAAGAATTAAATCTGGTTATTCTAAAGCACAAATTACAAAGAGAAGATGGGACAACCAACTCTTTTATGCAATCTGTTTCAACATTCTGAGTTTCTATGATGATTATAATCTAAAATTATTTTAAGTGTGGGAGAGCCATGCTTCGGCACGAATAGGCCGGCTCGACCGGAGTGATAACACGGCCTTACAGAAGACCGACATGAAACAATGCTCGCGTTGTGTTTTTCGTGTGATGTTACCGGAGGCCTAAATACCCCTCCCCTCCGTTCCCAATCCCTGAATCCCCAACGATCCTCAAATCCTAAACTCAAAAGGCCGGTAACGCACATTGTAACGCTCTGGTGTTCCAGATATCCATGGGCGACCCCGATTGCTTACCATCAGGTGATCCGCCTGCTCATATACCGGTTTATCCAATAAAAAAAAATCTGCATAAACTACAGAATCAATCACAAAACAATTAAAAATATTCAACAAAGAGTTGTTGATCCCCAAAGGCAGTGTATCCCATGTTTTACGGTTTAATCCCAAATACCAAATTATGTGGATAACGAGATAAGGTAAAGGGCCTACTTAAAACTTATTGATGAGGATTCAAGAGTGTTTATTGGTCAATCAAGGCGGGAACCGATTTAAGGGCTATTTTGGTGCATGTATTCTAAAAGTAATATGGTCGTTAATGTTATTTAAGTTTATTTTCGCAGCCCTTCTTGATAAGGCTTTGTTGAAGATATTTGTTAATAGAGATGTGCGGTTTTTGGTCTTTGTTTTATTGTTTTTGTGATTGAATTCTTAGGGTGTTGTAGAGCAAGTCTAGATTTTGAACTAAGTAGCGACTAAGAAACTAAGTAGACGAGATGAACTCAGAGGTGAGATGTTTATAGTAAAAAAAATGAAAATATATTGCTATATTCCATCATTAACTAAAGGTCGCGGGTTACTCATGTGAATATACTGAGAAGAGTTCTATAGTTTTTTTAGTTATTCCATGATTATTAAAAGGACAAGATTTTTTTCCAATTTTCAATAGAGATTACAGTTAAAATTTGTTCAATAGATATTGGACGATAGATACTTAATTATTATGTTTTTCGGCTTACTCACTTAATTATTTAGTATGTTTCACGAAAGTTATATGAGAAAGAGTCTTTTAACAAAATAATGAATTAGATTCTGAAGCAAAAACACCTAGCGTTTCATCTATGATGACAGGCATTTTAGGATGCGGCCACATCTGGCTAAAGTTCCGCGAATGTGCAGCTGGCGAGGCATTTGCGCAATGATTTGGCGCACCTCTTTAGCACAACTCATGCAAGGCTTGTATAAATAATAATTGTAAATGCGGCTCGCAATCTGCACATTCGCAGAACAATCGCCAGATGTGGATAAACCCTTACTTACGTATTATACGAATTCCACCACAAAATAATTTAAGATCATAACCCAACAAAGCAATGAGTATTTAATCTCATCCTACATCGCAGCAAGAACTTCTGCTACTACTTCATGTATCCCATATAAATTAAATGTAGCAATCAGTCACAGTATGATGTTCTCATTCTATACAATGTACACACAAACCACAGACTATTATTACTAGCGATCTCTATACTGAAATACTGCATTGTTGCACTTGCATAAGATTATGACGTGTGGCCTCATTCTGATTTGGAGTACAATGAATATCTGATTATTTGATTAGTTCATTCGTTTTGCAAGATCGGAGGTCTTAGACTTGATCTCTGCCGATTCGGGGTCGCGGAGAACCTAACGTTACCGGGGCTCCGGCTCGAAGTGCAGGTGTAGGAACGAGGTGGTTTTTAGTCAGTAAGAGTCTGACACTCCCTCCCGCCTCACGTAGGCGGGAGAAGTCATTCGATGATTTCCCCCCCTTAAAAAAGGCTTGATCTCTACTTAGACTAAAATTAAATAAAATATTATACTGGTTTGCATTTTGCAAAGTTTCAGTGACAGTATCTACATATTATTGCAAAATTGAAGGGGTTGCTCTTCTATTTACAAAAATAAGAGATTTTTATCCCGGCTAAATGTCCCTATGGGATAAAACAGGAATCATATTCTATGCGGGTGAAGTCGTGGGTAGCAGCTAGTATAACGATATAACTATAACCTCTTACATTCCTATATCACATACCCATATATTATAAGCTCGAACTGAACCAGACCACGACGAAACTATTACAAGAGAATTCAATTCTGGGGCCATATTCAGACATGATTGAATGTATTGCATGCACTTACCTACACACATGTTACTAGGATAGAACATGTTTCAAGATACTAGTATTCATGTATTAACTTGATTGTAAGGATAATGGTAGTGTGATGAGATAATTGTGTAATAAGTGTGGGAGAGCCATGCTTTGGCATGTATGGGCCGGCTCGACCGGAGTGATACCACGGCCTCACAGAAGACCGACGTGAAACAACGTTGTCTTGTGTTTCGTCGTGTGAGTGAGGATGCCCAATTACCCTCCCCCCCTTTCCACAATCCCTGAATCCCAAACAATCCTCAAATTCCTAATCCCAAAAGGCCGGTATCGCACTTGTAACGCCTCTGGTGTTCCAGGTGTTCATGGGCGACGCCGATTGCTTACCATCAGGTGATCCGTCCGCTCGTTTACCGGTTTATCCCATAAAAAAAATCATTTCATTCAGGTTTTTCTTGAATTAATTTGCGAGATTACAACTGGGTACTTTCCTTAATCAAAAATAAATTATTTCGGTTGTTCAATACAATAAAATATTTAAAACTATTCACTCTATAAGTAATTGATCTGATAACCAACTAACTTTTAGTATTTTTTCAGCATTAAAAAAAATAAGTATGCTCTTTGACGCTAAAAAAACGTGACGTCACAATGTATTGTGTGACTGAAAGTTTTCTATGAAATACATATACTTAGTTCCTAACAAAATGTCGTTTTTGAAAGTTCAAAAAAAATAGAATTTGACTAGTTGGCAAATACCCAATCACCGATACAAACAAGGTGTACATCACAATTAGTGGAGAAATACTAAGCGTCGTGGTATTACATATTTAACAGAAACAGTGCAGCTCTCTTTGATATACCGTAATTCACCATATTAATTATAATGTTTTCAGTTTACTCACGTAACTATTTCACGAGGAAATCGACCAGTTTCAAGTCATGTTAGAGGCACATATTCATGAGCAGCATTCTGCGACCCGCGACGCATCGAGAGTCGGGCTGCTACTCAGAGTACGCAAGTAAGCCGAAAACATAATAATTAATTTTGTATGTCTCACGAAAGTTTTGATATAAACAAAATTCACTGTAATTTAAACTGCAACTTTCATCTTGGTCGATACTCACAAAACCGCTCTTACGTAAAGAAGGCTCCTTTTTTTTGATGACGGGGGGAAACCTCAAAGGCACCTAGCTTTTTGGGGAGCGAGACTAGGGAGTGTGAGATTCGTACCTTACTAAAAAACACCCCGGTGGCCACCCTCAGCACCTGTAAGGGGCACCGGGTGGTTTAAAGAGACCTGCTCCGGACCGGTGCAACGCCTGTTATAGTTACAGCATATTCCTAGGGAGACCTGCGTGTCCTTTGATCATTTTGCACGGCAGCACGTGACCACTATGCTACCGACTATATAAAGAAGGCTCCTACTCAAGCAATGCACTGCCACGAGATGTTGATAATACTCATCTTAATAAATATACTAGAATAGATAAAAAACACGTCTCAAACCAATAAACAACTTCATACAAATATTAAATACCATACCATACCCACAAGCAAACATAAATAGGGAACACAAACTTATATTTCATTCGATGTCAGCCATAACTCATAACTAGAAGCAACCGACCAAAACTGTTTAGCAGTGATACGAATAGTTATTAGTTGTTGAAAATTTAATATAAAACAATTCATACGTTAAATCTTTAGTTATTTATGAGTTGAACGTTCAAGTGTTAGGTGGGTGGTACACACTAGGTTTCAAATATATTAAGAAATCTTATTTATGTTATAAACTAGCTTGTGCCAGCGGCTTTGCCCGTGTTCTCAGGGGTAAAAATTAGCCTATCTTTTACTTCAGACCATAATCTATTTCTGCTCCAAATTTCATCTCGATACTCTTAGCCATTTTGACCTGAAAGAGGAACAAGCACACACACACACATACATCATCACAAACCTTCGCATTTGTTATATTAGTAGGATGCGAAAAATTGTGAATTTGTATTTATGTTTGTTACTCACTTAAGTCAAAACTGCTAACGGGATCTGGAATACACATAGGCTACAGATTAATTTTTAATCTACGAAAACGTCGGCGAAACCAATGGCAGAACCCAATAAATATATATACACATGTAGGTAACTTCGGTTATGAACACTGATAAATAGAGGTATAAAACATGATATAAAATGAAGCCTACCATTTCTGACAAGAAAAATCCTATAGAAAGTGTAACGCTTGTGAGATCGTGATATCACTTCTTTGGAGCCAGCCGGCGAGCATAGCAGCTGTCCTACGTACTGAAGATGTGAAATTTTCAAATGAAAAGAATCTAGGTTACCTAGGTACACAAGTACTGTTCTACTCAGGGTTGAATTCTTGGACACTTTATCAAGATATTGATATATAGATATTGCTTGCCCAGCTTATATGTATAGTGAAAGTTACAAAATAGCCTGAGAATTATAAACGACCCTATAACTGCTACTTTTAGAACGATTTTCCGAAAACCACCCTAAAAACATTCTCAAATCATCCCAAAAATAAATTACCAAGAACCGCATCCGAACTTATTTACTGCCATCATCATATATTTGGTACACACGTACATCGCATCGAATATACGACAAACTCTGTAATACATAGTGTGCCTCCATACTTCGGTTACCGTCTGGCCGTCAAAGCTCAGCTCATTTCCTGTCAGAGGAAACTGAATGCGAGTCGCTTCCCCAAGGTCGGCGTTTAGTGAATTTCGTTCGCAAAGAGTAATATTTGATAATGCAGACGGTAAATAAAACTTAAATTCTTGGAATTAGATGATACTGTATTGTTTAACCATTAGTAACTTTTAGAAATATGGAAAAAATATGAACCTACAACTTAAAATACACTAAAACTTGTAGAGAAAAATAAATAAAAGAAAACTAAAAATTATTATTTACACAGAGCATCAAAAAATTCGTCCACATCGACGTCAATAAGGAAAGCACCTAGAAGGCTGGCAGCATTGCCACGTTGTATGGCAATGCAGCCTCTGATCGAGACATAAACCAGCTCACTGGTATTCTCTTTTTCTTGGATTGTAATTAATTATTGGAGACTGTTTCAAGTACTACTGCAAGGGACCGCTCAAGTAGTTGTTTGAGCAAAAGAGTTTTGGGCTTGAAATTTGGTTCTGGAGAAGCACAGTTAGTATTAATGATCAACCCTGCGACAGTCCCTTGTTGGACCATGGGCATCCTCGACATAAGAAAGGTTTGTCATGATTTCCACGCGTAGCCGGCAGGCTGGAAACCATACAAGGCTCAGGTTTATTACGTCTCCTTAGTCTGCAATAAAAGTTTAGTCCCTTGGTTTCTCTTACGACACCTATGACAAGAAGAGTGCCAAATATATTCCGTTATCACCATAATGCAAACACATAAAGTCCACATTGACTCCAAATTAGCCAAGTAAATCTAAGAACAAAAGTATCTATATGAATAGTGTGCACTCTCTGCACTTCTATCATTAGTCTTTGCCGCACTTCCATCTATTTGGATGAAATATTTTCTTGGCATCCTCAGTACTTTAGTCGGTCAGTTTGTGTGCGATTCGCTGTTTGAAATTAATTCTCGGTTACATTCAACGTTAACTGTGAAATATCGTTTGAAACTACGATTGTTGGTTTACTAGATTTTCGGTTCAATTTCAGGGTATTTCCAATTGTTGGAGTGTTTCTTAGGAGATATGTGATGTTTTGTTTGATAAGTAATAGAATAGCTAGTACCTACCTCATTAATTAACTCATTGCAATCTACTACAGGATTGTTGGGTTTCTCTACATAAGATAGTTTGCCATACGCTTCGCAGAAGGATTTTTTTTTTTAGGGGTGAACATCATCGAATGTCTGCCCCCACCTAGGTGAGGCGGGAGGGAGTGTCAGACTCTTACTGACTAAAAACCACCCCGTTCCTTCTCCTGCACGTCGAGCCGGAGCCCCGGTTACCCGTTAGGTTCTCCGCGACTTGGCAGAAGGATTGGAGATCACACATACAAATACACAAACACACACACACACACACACATACACATCGTTTATTGTATTTTTTATATTATTTATGTATTTTTTTTATATTGCTAGTATATTATATCTATTGTATGTTGTATTGTAGGTATTTTAATTTGTCTTTTTTATTGTACACTTAACTACCCCATATCTGGTTTCTTATAAATACTTCCATCCAAAGGTTGTCTGGAAGAAATCACCATTGTATGATAAGACCGTCTATTGTACGAATAATTACTTGAATTGTTTGTTTTTGAACTACTTAAATGTGTACAATACAGCATGTATAAATAAATAAAGAATTGGAGATCAAAATTTCTCAGGTTGGGTAAAGCATTACTTATATCACATAATGTATGTTCTCCATGGTGAGACCTTCTTTGAAGTAGAACTTTCTAAACTAAAAGTGGGTGTTACCAAAGACGTTGAAAAAATGGGGGACACAATGCCATTACGAAATGATTAAAGCAACAAAATGTCAGTGGGTTATTTATGTGTGCGTGTGTAATAAGTTACAATGTAACCAGATTTAGGAGAATGACAAATGTCCTTCGTGTCAATGTGTGTATGTTCAGCGTGTAAGTGTATAGTAGCCTGCAGCTGCAGCCAAATGTCGTTTAGCGCTTATCTAGAGGTACATGTAGAATAGAAAATCAAATTATATGGAATTGACGTAAATTTTGACACTTGTTAGTGTCATCCCCATACATTTTGATTTCTACTCTCTCTGTAGACAAGTGCTAAAGTGGTGTTTGGCTAAAGGCACAGGTACCACATTCGTTAGTTCAAGAGACTGTGTATGTCTTTTTTAAATGTCCTTAGGTGTTACATATTTTATAAGTGCAAACACTCTCTAAGAAGATTACAGAGACAACAAACTTTTAGTTCGAAGAAAGATGACTGACTTTGAAAATAGTTTAAAAACATTCGTAGAATTAGATTTGAAAAATATGTGCAATACCCAGTGAAGTGCGATAAGTGAATCTAATTTACGAATTCAAATATTTAATTTTTATGAGTTATTGTTCTAATTTAAATTCGAGTTTAAGTATCTTAATTCTCAAAAGTTTAGTAATAAATGTCCAATAATTTCTCATTTTATTTTTGAGTAATTTATAATCATAGTGTTTTCTAAATGCTAAAATAGAACGTAAAGTAAAATATAATGGGTGTGATTTAACGTACCATCACACCTTTTGTACCCAAACGGGTAGGCAGAGGTGTACATTACGGCACTTTAAGCCACGGTATAATGTAACACCTACTTTTCACTATATATGGTATGAGTCCTATGTAACAGGGGGTGAGCCTATTTCCATATACCGGCCACAATTCCAGACTTCGTGCTACTACTGAGATTTTGTATAAAAAACCCAGTAATACTTTGCCCGACACGGGAATCGAACCCTAGACCCCCTTGCCGTCAAGCAAAGAGCGCAATTTCAAACGAATTTTAATGAACGGTTTAAAATTTAATTTCATTCAGGGAGACCGAGACTTCATTCACCCAAAGACACTCTAAGAAACGAGCGAAATTAATTTCCACCACTTTGAAAATCCAAACCTACCTTTGATAAAGTCCAAAGCAATACTATTAATTGATAGGATTAGATTAACTTAATTCAATTGTGTTGGTCAATGGAGCAAAGTTTTCCGGGATGAGGCCAATATATATGGGTCATGGCCGATTACATGTTCACTGTAAAGCGTAGGACACATTGGTAGCGTAATAAATGAAGAAAATTGAAGAAAATGGCTGCACGGTTGGCGATGTGACTGGGCAACCGGTTGCCGTGCAACGTATAGCACGGAGCAACTCTTTTTGTGATCCACAAATTGTTGTTTCGCGTCTTGGTATCATGAGCATGTGAACTTGTATGTTTGTAAACGCACCCACGATACAGGAGACAATCCTAGTGTGGAGCAAAGTTAGAAAAAAATATAAAGATTGTAACGCTGAAATACTCAAACGCTAATTTTTAACTTTAGACACGTATTTTTTCTTTTCTCACAAAATTAAATACTTTCGGCGATATATTAATTTGAAATATCGTGTGACGTCACAGTGTGCCACATTTTGTAGCACGTTATGACTTACAACCTCCCACTCCTAAACTTAGCGCCATTTTATCTAAGTATTGCAACTTAATACGAGTAAATAAAAAATACGTGTCTAATAATTTTTCATTATCTAACCGACACGGTCTAATTCGATTTTTAATTTTGATACCCTGGAAACTACCCAATTCGTAACATCGAGGGCTTCATAGTTACGCATACTTCTAAAAACATTGACATTATCCATTGCAACATTTAAGTAATTAGAAGTGCATTTATGGAGCTTAAATCTATAGTTCAAACTATCAACAAAAACTGAGAAACTAAGTATACTCCCCAATTCGCTTTTCCACTAGCGGGTAGTATGACCTATGCCTAAAGAGCGTGGCATTTGTTAACACGTTCAAGAGGCTCCAAGTGTATTGTCTAATGCTCAAGTGTTTTAATAAGACCTTTTGGATGCCTTCAATATTTATTAGCTGCATTGATTAATTGGTTTTGTCCTTTGGAAGTGAATTGATTTTGTTATATTGTTGTAGATTTTAAGTTATTTTTTCTGTAGTTGATGTGTTAAAGATGTTTTTCGAAGAGAAAAACTTTATTGTTAGTTTTCACAAGTTGATTCAAACTGCAGTTGGAAATTACCCTTTTTATTAAATTCAGCACAATTCTGTGCTCTTAAAGATTTCTTTGCAGATAAGAAAATTCTAAAAGCAACTTTCCACAACTGCGAAATTCTACAACACGACCTTGCGACAAAGTCAAAGTCTAAGCATTTATTTAGCCTTTTTCCTGGGAAGATTAAAAAAAAATCCGCTAGGGGCAGCACCGGTGGGGGGGTACATATGTTTTGAATTCTCTATAGACAACAACGTCAAACGTACGTCTTATTATTATCAGAATAAATAAATATTGTGATAAAATTTTTTTTTTAAAAATAGTCCTGCCTACAAAACATTGCGCATTCGCAAATTGTACGTCTGATAGTCGGTACAAGCAAGATGGTGTAAAATTTGTGCCATTTATAAAACCACAAGTTAACAAAAAAAGTGTCCCGGACAAAATGATCTTGCACTTTTGCAAATTTTAATTTCGCTCCAGGTACATCATCTTCAGTTAATTCCATTTTAATTCTACACGTTTGACGTTGTTGTCAATAGAGAATTCAAAACATATGTACCCCCCCACCGGTGCTGCCCCTAGCGGATTTTTTTTTAATCTTCCCAGGAAAAAGGCTAATTAAACCATAATTTGGTACTTTTGAAACGTCAACAAATACAAAATAAATAATAGTCTGTCAGTCAGTCCGTCTGTGAAGCTAGGTGAAGCTAGGTGCTCATTCCAAAATGTAGATTCGAATGGAGAAGAACGAGCAAGAAACTCCATTCGTTACTCTTTTTAAAAAAGCATGTTCTACAATGTTTCTGTTACATATTTCATCTCGCGACCTCTTTTAACTAGAAAACATCACAAAAAACATCAATTCCAACCAAAAACTCCAACGAAAATTGTGTCACCATAATTCAGCATTCCGTAATACATCATTGAGGTCCTCCCCATTCCATTTGCCGTCCTCTACGTAGGATTGCACTATTGAATCCTTTCATTTGACCGCGCGACAGTCACATGTTTGCCTGTCCCCTGGGCAATAGTGTGGCACCAGCTTTATTAAAGCAAGCCATATGAGAATTTAGTTTGTTTTGCTTTAAACTGCTTTTAATAATAGAACGATGTGTTTTGATTAAAGTCTTTGTTTATATTATAACTTTCGTAAAACATAGTAAATTAATTATTATGTTTTCGGCTTATTTTTATTTATTTATTTATTTATTTAAGGAAAAACAAACAGTAACATATTACAAAATATACATAATTCAGCTTACACATTATACTTGGCAAATATGTTACCCACTACGTTCTCCACAGATTACTTTTTATATTAGATCTAGAGTGACACAAATATAGTTACATTTTCAAATAGAATAAACTAATGTGAAACAAAGACAATAGCCTTCATAGATTTACGATGCACCACTTACATGAATAATTATAATGGTCACCAACAAATTTTAACAATTTTTACAATTCTTCAATTTCGCACACACACAGCGTCACAGACAGACTGTCGATCCATAAGAGATGTCCGAATTTGCCTCTTAAAAACGTTTTTACTCAAAAATAGGATGTCAATTCCGTTAAACTCACCGCTGTAAGCCTCAACCATGCGATGAAGAGGCGAACGTGAGCCAGCATTGGTTCTGCAATAGTTATTGGCAAACAAACGCCGATCGCGCACCTCCCGTATATAAGCTGTGCGAGGAACCAGGTAGTATATACTATTAATTAAGTCAGGACAATCGAACCCATTGCGACACACACTAAACAGAGTCATAATGTCCAGGAACGTTCGTCGCGACTGTAATGTTAGAAGATCATACTTTTTAAGTAATGGATAGTATGAGGATCTTCTGCGATCACATCTATAACCAACTGCACGAATGTATTTGCGTTGTACCATCTCCAAAGTATCATTATATTTCTTGTACAGCGGGTTCCATATAGGTACTGCGAACTCCAATTGAGGTCTAATTATAGATTTGTATAAATACAAAAAGGTGGAAGGTCTACGAAACTCCCTAGAGGCCCTCATAACGAAACCATACATTTGGTATGCTTTACTAACTATTCCATCTATATGAACATTTAAATGTAGCTTCGAATCCAACCGGACCCCAAGATCACGAAGACAATTAACTTTAACCAGGAAAGTATTAGCAAGGGAGTAATTAAATTCAGTTTTATTTTTCTTTTTGGTAAATGTTATAACGTGACACTTAGGAAGACTGAGAAAAAGCTTATTGGTGAAGCAATAATTTGAAAAACGATTTAGGTCATGCTGGAAATTAATACAGTCCTGCCTGTTATTTATGACTTTATATACCTTTAAATCATCTGCATAAAGTAGAAACTTAGAATGTTGAAAACAGATTTTTATATCATTAATGAATAAAATGAAGAGTAAAGGACCCAGAATGGAACCTTGAGGGACACCCGACGTGACCGAAATACAGCTGGACTCGAAGCCATTATCACAACTTTTTGCGTTCTATTAGTTATATAAGACACAAACCATCGCAAAAGATCCCCCCTAATCCCATTGTAAGCGATTTTATTAAGTAGCAATTTGATCAATTTTGTCAAACGCCTTTTGGAAATCTGTGTAGACTGCATCAATTTGTTGTCTAGAATCAATACCTTTAAATAGATAAGACGTGAAAATTAGGAGATTGCTAATACAAGATCTACCCCTAACGAATCCATGCTGCTCACCAATGAGGACATTATGTATGGTCGGATAAACCACGTTATGTACTAGTCTCTCAAAGAGTTTAGAGAATGCAGACAGTATAGATATGGGCCGATAAGTCGTAACGTCATGTTTGGATCCACTCTTATGAACTGGAACAATATTTGCATGTTTCCAAGTATCAGGAAAGACGCCATACGATAAACATTTATTAAATATGATAAATAAGGGATAGCAAATTGTATCACTTGTGTTTTTTAAAAAGACTGATGGGATTCCATCTGGGCCCGGACCTTTAGATGGGTCAAGGGATTTCAATTCTTTACGTATAGCATCTACGGGAAGTTGCAGTTTACACAGGTTGATATCATTTTCGGCCTCATCATTGGGCGGCATCCATGAGTCGCAGTCAAAGGAAGAGGGCTCATACACCGAGTGAAAGAATTTAGCAAACAAGTTACAGGTAGTGATAGGATCATTAGATGATGCATGATTGTAATGAACCGATGTTGGGATTTTATTAATATTTTTACGGCTAGCAACATAAGTCCAAAAAGCTTTAACATTAGTAGCAACATTGTCCTCAACAGAGTTTATATAGTTAATATAGCATTGATGAGCTACTTTTTTAAATTTAGTTCTGTTGATGGAAAACATCTCATAATCGCGCAGATTCCCGTACCTCTTCCATCTACACCAAGCACGAGTTTTACATTTAAATATAGCTATAAGAGACCCAGAGAACCATATCGGGTAATTCACATTTTTAGGTCTAACTACTGGCGTGTGCGTTTTTATTACTTCATTAGGTGCCAAATTATCGAGTAAATAGTTCCAATCAACATTACTTAACTCCGCATTTATATTTTTGTAGTTAGCTTTGTGATAATTGAGTCTCCCATTAGCATTGCGCTTGGAGTTGTGTGAGGGGCAGGAGATAGAAACGTGTACATAGAAAGGAGGGTGAAAAGTGTCTACAGGTAAGAGGGGAGTATCCGGGGCAAACAAAACGGTGTAAGTGTTACAAAAAAATAAATCCAGGATGCGTCCCACCGAGTTAAATACATGGTTATACTGATTTAGACATTGTTGAGAGCAGAAGTTCATCAGATTGCAATTTATATCTGTGTTTTTATTGTTAAAAGCATACTTCATATAAGTTGACTTTTTTTCCCAATTAATCAAAGGCAAGTTGAAGTCACCTGTTAAAATAATATTATCAATATGAGGGTTGTCACATAAAACAGACAGAGAATCAAGAAAAGTCAAATACATTTTCTCATCAGAGCCCGGAGGTATGTAGGTCGCACAAATTAAATGATATCTATTATCACTAGAGGGTATTTTCACTATAACATGTTCCGGCAATGCTAACGGGGGCAAAAATGAGAGGTAGGTCGGTTTTAATTCCTTCGCCACGGCCACAAGGACACCACCTCCATCCCTTTTATTAGTGAGTGCACGGTTGCGATCACATCTGAATACCAAATAGCGATGATCAATAAATTCACTATCGGCTATGTCCGGCGTCAACCAGGTCTCGGTCAAGATAATGACGTCATATGTATGTGATAAAATATTTAAATATAAGGTATTTAGTTTCGTCCTGATTCCTCGACAGTTTTGGTAATAAACGGAGAGTTTGTCATTGTCAGCCATTTTCAAAACGTGGGGGTATAATGATATTAATTACAAAAGTAAATCCCAGACTCACACCTTTAATAAAGAAAAACCAATACTCACAACTCCGACGGCAATCCATCAACATTACATCGGAAACATAAAACAGCGAGTAAACGTATAGTACATCTAAGTGTTTATAGTATCCAGCAACAATGTAACCACCGGTGTCAGGACCGTGACGCGTGTGTGCAATGTTATCAAGTTTTATTTTATATTGGAAACAGTATTTTAATATATGGAGCAAAATAATAATGACACCTTTGAACGTACCATACAAGCGATAAAAAACAATACAGAACAATGTTTTATTTTTAAATGAAAGGTTATACAAACAATATAATTTAAGATGGGTTTTTATCGATGATTTTTTTGGAGGGATTGTTAGATTTGAACTTTTTATATATCATCTTCCGTGCGGACTGCAAAGGCTGATGAATCATCAGTTTCCTTGACCAATATAGTGGCATTACGAACCCATACATATTTATAATGGAATGTTTTTGCAGCTTCGCGACATTTCCGAAATAACTCTTTATTACGAAGCGTCAGGTGCTCGTTCATGTAAATACGACATTGCGTGCCTGCGAGACCCACACGATCCGATGTGATACCTTTAGACAGCCGATAAGCGCTCAGTATGTTATCACGAAGTATCTGGGAGGTCAACTTTACTATAATATTTTTAGGACGTGAATTCTGTGTGTGTGCGTGTGGGACACGATGAATAGCCACGATGTTTTGTTGTTTTATAGGCATGTTGATGATAGACGCAATCGACTCGAAGATGACAAATAGATTTTCACCACGTTTTTCAGGTAGATTGCATATCTCAATATTGCACTGACGAGCATTCTGATTCAGCTTATCTATTTCACTTTGGAACATCCGCTTAGTCTCAGACGCAGAAATGTCAAACTCCAACTTGATCTCCGCAATACGTTTCACGTTATCAATATTGTTCGCTGAATTAAAGTTGACCGACGACTGCAAATCTGTCACGACCCTCGATAGTTCCTGGTATTTTGTATTTAGCATCAATACATCCTTTTTGGTATCGGAGAATTCTGTACGTAATGCTTTTAAATCATTTTGTGTTTGAGCGGAGGTAGAAGCCAAATTATTAAACTCGTCTCTAAGATTATTAATACTCGCGTTTATGCTTGCGAACTGGTCGTGCATGTCAACACGTAAAGCATTCACTTGTCTTCTAAATTCTTCGGTGAGTGTAGTTATAGCCAATGCAAGTTCACAGTCGGGCTGTTTCCTCTTAGGATTTCTCTGTGTTATATTAATGGCAGCATCTGCATCCATGCTTGAATGCAAGTCAGGAACCGATTGGCATTTATTGCCTTGTGGGGAAAGCACCATTGTGTATACACTGCGTTCAGGTACGAGTGCGGCTTACTCACGTAACTGCTCTTCAATATGAGCCTCTAGCATGACTTGAAAATAGTCGACTTCCTCGTTAAATAATTAAGCCTTTGTTTGTTTCGTCTTTAGAAAAAAATAATAATAAAAGAAACAAAAATAAAAACGATCATGCATTTCGCACTGTTGAAGTCCATTCAGCCAATAAATAATAAAGTGTTCTAAAATTGAAAATTTAATAACACTAAATTTGGTTGGTAAAAATTCTTGGATTCCAATAAAAATACTATAGGTTCTCGTTTATTGCCTCTGAATACCACGACTGAAGTTTGCAAAAGACCAAATTGATCTCTTTTAACACTAATTACATTACATCACACATCAACAGCCAACAAGTAACCATTGCTGACCAAAAGCCTCTTCTCACATGGAAAAGGTTTGAGTAATAATAATGGACAATAACTATAATCGTTGCGTCATCGACGATCATTATAGATAAATACTTCACTTTTAATTAATGTGAGAGCCAGTGGCAGGTCGCTTGCCATAAATTCATCAGGACGTTCAGGACGGAATTCATTCGGGGAGGTGTATGTTCAGTAGTGGTCGTTTTGAAGTTGATGTGATCGTCTTGTAACGGATGACGGTTATGATTAAGATAAGACCTTCGTTAGAAGTTAATTAATGTCATCCTCCTGTTGCTACTAAAGTATTAATAAAACAAACACCAAACAAAAGTAGACACAAAAACATATCTCCACAAACTAATCAAATTCTAGTTCGGCGAGCTGATAACACATGGACAGCGACATCTATTGATAGTGACGTGCACACATCAGGTGCGGGTGTGTTCTTGTGCCTTCGACCGTGTTATGCGCTTCGACAGCGTGTCGGAAAGCTGGTGTATTCGATACATCTGCTTATGTTTATGCGCGCCTAGTACTGTGTATGTTAGCGGCTCATTAGGCTTGTGGGCTGCGTTTTAGACATGTGAATGGTAATGAATTTGTAGTGTACGTCCGTGTACCTATCGATCTAGGCCTAGGCAGTATGGGTAAAATTGAATTTTAATCAGAGCCTACTTTTTTAGGTAATTCTGAAACACGATTGATGGTTATAGAAGGCAACGTGCAAGACTAATCAGCTGGCCTTTCACATCCAACAGAAAACTGTTGAAGGCAAATCTTTCGCTAACGAAGGTTACCTGTGACCTACGTGGCAGTTAACGGGTTAAGACAGTAAAATTAAGTTGTTTTCTATATTATTATCACACATCAACAGCCCATAATGCCCACTGCTGAGCAAAGCCTCTTCTCACACGGTTAAGGTTTGACCATTAATCACTACGCTTGCTCAATGCGGGTTGGCAATTTCAAACTCATAATTAGAAATTATTAGCCCAGGTTTCTTCACGGTGTTTTCCTTCACCGTTTGTCAGTGGTGTCTAAATAATCTTAGAAAGTACATATAACTCGAAAAAGTCACATTGGTACTTGCCGTTGGTAGGTTATGTATCCGCACCCTCATGAATGACAAGCGGAGAACAAGATTTTAAACCTCCGGGCCACCACGACACGACTGGCCTGGAAAGGACGTAGGGGTTGATCTTCTAAATAGCCCAGTTTAGCTGGGTGTAATAATTGTTTGCAAGATACCTAGAAAGTGTAATTCACAAATAAGATCAATTCAAAACCAACTACAATGTAGAGGTAGTTATAGTGATGTGGACGAATGCTTTGACGCCTAAATTAAGGGCATATTTTTTTGTTGTTTCCTTTTTTTTAACTTCGTTTTATTTAATAGTTTATTGTAGTTAATTTTATGTTGTTAATATTTATGTAGTTATATATTTAATAATAGGCATTTATTAATACTACAATCTTGGATACTAAGGAAAATGGTGAACGACAGGCAACAGTTTCACCTATCCAACACCACAATCACATCGAGATTAAAATTCATAAGCCACCATAAAAAATATGACCACTCAACTAGCTGCTTTAATACAAACTATTAAGGAGAACCATTTACACCGAGTTTCTCTCTAAGTCAAATCCCAAGTATTTACTTCAGCTAACTTACATTAACTCAAAGCAAACTACTTTGACAGTACTTAAAACTTACTTATGAGTCAAACTTGTGTTACGTAATACGGTACATAGGTATTAAATACAAGTTAAACAGTTCCCCACAACTTAATTAGGGCCTCTTTGGACTAGTCAAATGCTATTCTATGAACTTCTATACGTTTCTGAGAGCCTGGTACCTGCCTTAAATTGGTCTTTGAAATTGGTGTAAGTTTGGCATAATAAATATTTTATTGCGAAGTTGGAATTATTTGAAACATTTTTATTTTATCCAATTAGGTCATGTTATTTCGTTTAAATCATATGTTTCATCGAGGTAGAAGACGCAACTGTTACCAGACACAGGCCTTTTTCAATGTACATAGTAGGCTCTTGAAAATTACTGTCATTAAATCATGTATGATTCTATTCATCCAATCATAGCAGTCGGTGCTAAAGGCATCAACAATGACAAGAAAAAAAACATAAACATAACATCACCCCATTTATCCCCGAAGGGGTAGGCAGAGGTGCACATTATGCCACTGTACAATGTAACACCCACTTTTCACTATTTATGCTTTGGGTCCCATGTAATAGGGGGTGAGCCTATTGCCATATTATACCGGGCACAATTCCAGACTCCGTGCTACTACTGAGAATTTTTTTAAAACCCTGTAGTACTTTGCCCAACCCGGGAATCGAACCCGAGACCCCTTGCCCGGTAGTTGCACCTGCGACCACTCAGCCAACGAGGCAGAAATAAAAATAATTCAGACTGTATTCAATTTTCTTTATATACAGAAAATAGTTTTCAAAAGTTGTTGTTATAAATACAAAGAAGAATATTAAGGCCTAATAATGTTACAGATCAAAATTCCAATAAAGATTTATTTACAACTTCGATAAGTATTTGATGTCGTTTGATATTTTCAAAGAGCCTTGGGCAAGTTGCGGGCTCGACATTCAAGAATCTTAAACCTTTGGTAAAAAATTAATACTATAATAGAATTTTATTTCTAACTGGCTTCTGCTCGCGGCTTTGCTCGCGTTTCCTTAGAATAAAAAGTAGCTTAGGTATGTGCTATTCCAAATCAAAATCGTTTTTTTTTTTCGATCTCTTTGGCTGGATTTTAGTGTTACCTTGTTCACGCACAATCCAAACAACAAAACTGTATAACTAGGTAATTGTATTGTGAACCTGATGGAACAAGAGTAAACCTATGGAGTTTCTTGCTCGTTCTTCTCCATAGAAATGAGCAAAAAGCTTCACTTTTAATTTTTCTGTTGACGTTCAAAAGTATCTTTCTGGTTTATATGAAATAAATATTTTTATTTATTTTTGTTTATTTATTTATTTACATCAGGCAACGAAGGCCCATATTAAAATACAATAATACTATAATATCTACTACAATTTTAACTTAAAATACTATATATACATAATGTAAGTAATAAATTAAAACACTAATTATCACGACTATTGTGCTGTATCGGCGTCGTGTGCTGCGCGGTGTCAGGTATCCGGCCGCGGAATCGCCGGCAAACAACTCTGGTGTCATGAATTTTGGCACTCTTACCACAAATGAATTGAAATTCACGCTGTGGTGGGATTCCAATTTCAAAACCCTTAGAGTGTAATTCGTTTGACGTAATGTCGACTTGACTTGACTTGAATCTACTCCTGTTCCAAATTTCATACCGATTCTTTCAGCCGTATGGACGCGAAGGACTAACACACATATACATACATTACAACCTTAAGACTGCTACTTTTAGAGCGATTTTCCGAAAACTATCCCAAAAACATTCAAATCCTCCCAAAAAAGATTGAGTAAAAAACAAATACATAAACTCACAAATTTTCGCATTTATAATATTACTAGCTTTTACCCGCGGTTTCGCTCGCGTCACGAAAGGATAAAAAGTAGCCTATGTGACATATATCAATACACACAGCGCCATCTATATCAATAATTTAGTTTTCCCTCGAGAATATCAAATTTTTCCGGGATAAAAAGTACCCTATTATTTAATCCAGACTTCTAACTTCACATCTGCAAAAATTCAAAGCAATCGGTTTAGTAGTTACGGCGTGAAAGTGGAACAAACAAACAAACTCACTTTCCGATTTATAATATTAGTAAGGACTAGCTTCTGCCTGCGGCTTCGTCTGCGTTCCAAAGTTCCAAAAAGTAGCCTATGTGTGTCCAGACCATAATCTAACCCTGCAGATTATGGAATAGCATCGTATGGCCTAGAATAACACATAGGAACAGGGGTTCCAAATTTCATCTCGATCCCTTCGTTCGTTTTGACCTGATTGAGTATTAAAATACTCACAAACTCAGAAATATTCGCATTTATAACATTAGTAAGTAAATGTATCCACTACATACTTTCGCGTTTTAGAAAGGAATTTGTTAAGGTTTCCAAGAAAAGGGATCGTGAGCTTGTGAAAAAATACTTGTGTTACAATTTTATATTGTGTACGGTTTTTTTGTAAAGGCTAAATAAAAGTATTTTCATAGCTTACAACATGACTGTACTAAAATTAAATAGTCGATTAACTTTTATTGAACGAAAATGAGAAAATGTTAGAGAATGCCTTACGGTTCGCCCTATATGCCACTATCAATCAATTTGTTTACATTAAAGATTAAATAAAATAATAGTATTTGAATATTTTTATGCCTTTATTGCAAATACATATCGCTGGTATGATTGTGAAAAGTTAATCATCAATGGTAAAGAATATTCTATAGTAAGTCCTTAGTGGCAAAAACGACATTTCCTACAAATTTTAGGGACCAAAAGAACTAAATTCCTAATGGAATCAAATAAAAAACTGACAGATAAAGGAAAAACATACTTTACCCATTGATAGGTTGGCAACCAAAAACTTTTACCCAGACTAACTCGACTCAAAGGCATCATTATTCAAATAAAAGTTGGGAATAGAGTCAATTGTGTAGGCTACGTGACGAACGAAGTTACTTTCGGGTTTTTGAACAAAATTGTCTTGATTGACAGGACTACGATGATCATACTAATCTTTTTAGTGTGCGAACTTCTCTTCGTAGCCTTCTTGGTGAACTTGCAATCATGAATACTGATTATGTATGATGATTTTTAGTCCACTTAAAGTAATATTAAGTTCTGTGTAATAGTCCTAAGACTCAAAATAGATGATTGACAATGCCTCCGAATACATGGAGTTCATTTTCGTTCCCCAGAGCAATTCACGATGTGGAACATTCAGTTTCGTAAACTGATTGACTGTCGAACAATTCTGTTGTGTTTATCCCAAAATCGTGGATTGGGAATATGTGCTTTAACCATTGCCACGAAGAGAGTATTACAGATGCATTTCTATCTATCGTTTTAACAATTAGCAAGCATGTCGGTCTTCAAATTCATCAACCCAACATCGCATCCAATTAAACTAACAACATTTACTAACAAAACACTCCCTCCTTTTAATTACACTTCTCCCCTGTCGTAACAGTTAATCCTCTCTGTAATCCATGCACTCTAAATGGAAAGAATCCTACAATTACACACAACATTAGCTGTAGTTTGTAATTTGTGATTCAAATGCGAGGGGGCGACAGATGCGGTCGTTATTCTGAGTAAATCTGGCTTGGGTTTATTAATAGGGGGTCTCGGGACTAACATTCATGCGTGTGGTTCCTTGTGGCAAAGAAAATAATGCTTAGTGGCGTAGTTATATTGCTACTTACACGCGCTGCGGAAATAGATGTGTGGACGAAATTAAATTCACGTGTGAATTATTATTGTGGAGGTTTCGTTAGCTTTTGGACGGGTTTGTAACTCGTATTTTCTGGGAGATTATTGGAGAATTTTTGTTTAAAAGTAAAACGAAATAAATACACACATTTCACATGGACCTAGAACAATAACATGTGGCTCAAATAAAGGCTTTTTCAGTTGCCCAACCACTGCATCAAACTATAACTACTCATAGAATAATAGACATGATTATATAGATGGTACTTTATTAAGTTTCATCTGTAGTTCAAGTGATAGATTTAATTACTTTATTAGTTCAAAAAATCAATTTACATACAAATACGAAAACACTTCCACTGTATTGAAAATCATCTAAACTTATATATATCTTTCGTTTGTTACGAACATAACCCAAACTTAATCACGGAATTCCGTTTTAAAGTCATTTCATTTATCAACGGACGGGAACCGATGTCCAACAGTGCATTTCACTTCGGCATCTACAGCTCGAACATTGTGAAAAATGTCGCTCCAAGCCCGAGTGGCGATTAGTCTTCCTTAACGTGGAAAACTGGGTAAAATTGGTACAGTTTATTTTTATGAACTATCTTGTTGGTTTAAATGTAAGTGAGGTTTTAAGTTAAGATTTTATTTGAATTATATAGTGACTGCCTCGTTGGCCGCGTTGTCGCAATTGCGACTGCCGGGTAAGGGGTCTCGGGTTCGATTCCCGGGTCGGGCAAAGTATTACTGGGTTTTTAAAAAAAATTCTCAGTAGTGGCACGGAGTCTGGAACTGTGCCCGGTATATGGCAATAGGCTCACTCCCTATTACATGGGACTCATAACATAAATAGTGAAAAGTGGGTGTTACATTGTACAATGGTATAATGTGCACCTCTGCCTACCCCTTCGAGGATAAAAGGCGTGATATTATATTATGTTATTTATAGTGAATGGTACTAACTCAACAGTACTTTGGCTAACGAAATCCTGTTGAGATATTTTTATTTTTTTTATTTTTGTATTAGACGGTAAATAAGCAGATAGATCACCCGATGGTAAGCATTCGGCGCTGCCGATTGACAACCGAAACACCAGAGGTGTTACAAGTGTTATTTTGGGGAGGACGGTAATTGGGCCTACTCACTCATACGACGAAACACAACGCAAGTATTGTTTCACGTCAGTTTTCTGTGAAGTTATGGTATCACTCCGGTCGAGCCGGCCAATTCGTGCCAATGGTTCTCCCATACTTAATTACACACACTTAATCATTGCAATAGTATGACTTGGTGGAATGTTGTTCTGACGTAGTAGGCAAATATTATTATGTTTTTTCTACTTACAAGAAGTGCCCCTTTTCACCAACGTCTTCTAAATTTTAAGGAGCCCCTAATTTAGGATCGGGGAGAAAAGTCCCAGTTCACTACTTAGATTGTCATACAAAAAAAATACAAATAAGTAGCTTCACCTATCTGTACAAAAACATCACTAAGATCCGAACAGCAGTTTTTGCAAACAGTAGACAAAAGAGACATCTACACAAAGCTTAGCTTTCATAATTGTACTAGGATTATAACGAATGTGTTCACTAGTTTACAAACCGCCACAATTAGCTCGTTGTGTTGCGGTATTTAGCTCAGCAACGTTGGGTTTCGTGAAATTTACTTGCGTTTCATTAGGAGCATTGTATACACTTATGAATACAAAATGATCGTGTTAAGTTTTGTCAGCTTAACATGATATCTGTGTTTCCCGATAAATGTAACTTGGGTGTTTTCAAGTCCCGAGTAAATAGACTGCTCATAGGTAGGCGTGCTCCATCGTCGGCCACATCATCGCTTAACACCAGGCTAGATGGTGGCCTAACGTCAACCTATCTAGTATTAAACAAAAAGTTAATACTATTATATAACTTAATTATTAATAATATGTATATACTTTATCATAAATACAGAAATAAAAAAATGCGTTGATCATCCAAATGAAGTACTGACTATTAATTTTCTACGTACCTACATTTTATATCCGGAGGCAAGCCTTCAGTCGACACGAGATAAGAAAAAAGTAAATGCCACACTGTTACTATAGATGACTTTAATGAAAAAGTGTAAATTAACCATCCAACTAATGAAGTAATCACGTTTTGCTCAAAATCTTTGCATAACAGCCAACTTATACTTCCATACATTTCATTTTTCCTTTTCCAACCCTTATCCACACAACAATGTTACTAACGAATCTCCTAACAACCGCCACGCCATATTCATCCTTAACGAATCTCTGCATCGTCTCAAATATTACTCTAGCGATACAATATACCGTTGTACGTGTATAGAGCCTAAAATAGAATTTCTGCAGCTCTTATCATGTTCACACTTCAAGTCGCACTCCGCTCTGGCTGAACTTGCCTTACATTGCGGTTGTGTTATTACATTGTAAGTTGTGAAGTAGAATGTTACAGTTTCAATGTATTTTTCGCTTTCTTTGTCCAATTAAATCATAGTTTTTTTTTTCAAGGTCTCATATTTGTTACGCGTGTTGTGATTAGTATTATTGGGAGAGTGTTAAGACTTTTACTGCCAATAAAAAACTGTTAAAGGTAAACCCTCCGCTAACGCCGGTCACCGGTGACCCCCATGGCGTTTAACGTGTTAAGAGGGTTCTTAAGTTATTTTGGTTTTCCTGACATTTTTAACCATTCAGGTTTCTAATTATTCTTTATGTACTGCGTATCTTTTCGGAGAACAAACGGTTTGGTTGTTATTTAAGGTTCTGTAACTTGTCTTTTTGAGTGCTGATTCGACTGACCTCTTAGATTGTGTCCACATCTGGTGAATGCTCCATGAATGCGCAGCTCGCGAGCTGCGCGCGTGCATTTAAAATAATTATTAATATGAACTTTGTATGAGTTGAGTGTTAAGCCATTGCCGTCACTGCACGCGTGCAGCTCGTGAGCAGCCCGTAAACGGGGGCGGCACATTCGCAGCGCATTCGCCAGATGTGGATGCATCCTTAAACTCTTACAGTAAGGTCATTGATTTCTTACAGTTTCTCTAATGAGAATATTATTTATAGATAAACGTTATTCAAAAATTACGTCGCGCTTTATACTTCAAAATTACATATAGTGTAAAAACGCATTTTCTACCAGTTATGAGACTCATGTGATAGCTATTGCTACAATAGTAATACTTATATGAAAATAAAACAACTACCCAATTTAACCGCGAACATAAACAAACTAGCTATTCCATCAGAAATACCGCCATGGTAACAATTTATCAATAAAAGGGACCTCGAACAATAACATTATTTCCAAGCCAATATTGAGTTTGATTCCCTGGAGACACATCGTGATAAATTGTGACAGTGCCAGTGTGAGGAATACCAAAAAGTGATGAAGTGTAGATCGAAACTAATACAGAAAAGCTAAATTATTATGTATCCTATTTGAACTATGTTTTAACAAAACGCTGGTTTATTTTAGACGTTTCCCAGAGAAAGGAACAGTCAAATTTGTTTCCTAATCAGAAACAGTTATGTGATTCCAAAACGAATTGTTGGGCGCTAAATTCAATAAGGTTTGTATTTATATCATAGTGGCATAATTTGCTTACAAAGTACCAAAATTAATATCATCTAAATAAATAATAACCGATAGCCATATAATTTATAAAACACAGTGTTATAAAAAGGAGTACTTTAGATACTTCATGGAGTGCCACCTTTAAATTAGCGCGTAGGAATATGAACTCGTTTTAAACCAAAGTAAGAAACTCAGCGAATAATTCTTAATGTATATGCATTAGTCTCTTATCAAAAGTTTTTCAGTGTTAAAACTTACCACTTCCACGAAACTGTAATTATTTCTTTTATCTTATAAAAGCAGATGGTTTTAACGTAATGTCCCACTCTTTTTTAAAGTAATGTCCTATTTAAGAGTGTGTAAATATTAAAAGAGATTTTCATGGCTTATTAACACTGCACTCAGAGAATGTAAACGAAGGAGAGAATTAAATAAGCTTTAAAGAGAGGAGTCAAGGATTTAATTTGTGGTACATGCGAACATTTATAAAAGACAAAGATAATAAAGACTTCAAAAATCATCCAAGTACAATAAAAAGCCGTGCTATAAAAACAACAGTTGATAAAGTTAAACAAGAAATAGATGAAGAAAATACGGATACAATCACAGTACTACAGACTGAACTAGAAAAATCCAATTCCGATTATTTTCACAGTAAATAAACTAGGATTTTCGATAAGCCATTCCGCGTTCCTTATGCCACAGTTATAAGACTTACAAATGCTGACCTCAAGTGCTTCAATAATAATCTATATCTTACATTATGACTGGCCTACTTCAGAAAGGAATAAAAAATATATTTTTACTGAACATCATAATACATTTCATGTCTTTTATGGTGACATCAAATCTTTATTACTGCGGTATGCGTTTATGAACCTTTTAAGTTATAAAATGTAGAATTTTTCCCGAGTCGTATTTATTAATGAAGATGTACATTATTGGCATACTTTTTTTTTTAATTCTCATGGCCGTTTGGACAGTAAAATTTATTGCCGGGCGATTTAGGCGTACTTTAGAGGAAAATTTTGAGGTGGTAGTAAAATTATTACAATGTTGAAAGATTCTTTTGTGTGTTAGATAAAATGAAGTTGAATTATTTTGTGGCCGCGTTGATGGCAGTTTAATGTAATTATTTTGGTATATTTAAGGTGAAGAAAATAATATTAAATTGACGTTAAAAAAATTGTTCTAGGAGACGACAGAGGTGCTCGTACCGATAACGATTGCAAACGCTTCTGTGATGCAGTGGGCGAGTCAATAAAATTACTATACTTACACAAATTCCAATGCATAAGCTAATATTTCATTATGACAACAATGATCATTAACATAACCCTTTTTGGTCGCTAGTAACTTGAACAAAGAAAATGAAACCTTTACTTTACTTTACCCTATTTATTTGTCGAATAAAAATGTAACATGGTTGTAAAAGTACACGCCTACAAGAATCAGGAAGCTACTCATACTAAAGCCATATAATTGAAATAAACAATCCTACCCAGAGTATGAAATGCGGCCTAACTTATGGAACACTAAAACAAACCTTACTAAAACATTTCTTTCGCTCTACTGATCTAGCTTCATTCACAACGTTAAACCTTAGATTTACCACCGATTTTTGGCTCAGCATTACTCCGCTTATACGAGTTCTAGATATTAATATAAAATGTGCTCCCCAAGTTTGTGGTGAACAATAAATGTTGAGTCTTATAGAATGTTGCTTTCTTGTATTTTGGGCAGTAATCCAAGTCTTTTTACTTGGAACGCGTGTACTAGAGGAAATGTGAAACATGCAAGGATTTGTAATGGTGTCAAATCTTGTTGTGATTTTGATATCTTTTTGGTTTTATGAAAAGCTTTCGAGTAAATGGTTACTAAATATTAATAATAATAAATATTTTAACTAGAAATGCTACCTAATTTTATTACCTACCTAAGTTATTCTGTCATGTTTATTTAAATAACCATCAAGCTAACCTACGCTGTTATTCAAAACAAATGTTTACTGTACCATGTGTGAGGCTGATATTGCGTACGTTAGTATATCATAAATCAAACTCCAACACAGGATATGAAACACAAATCCTAATATTTACTACAATACCACTTCACTAAATAAAAATAACGAGTAATCTTCAAGTAAAAGCGATATAATACAAAGAAAATTGTAAAGAACGGGCCGGTCCCAATTTTATGTTCATAATAATTCTTCCACGTAAACTTTTACGAGATCGTACGAACATACGGGTTCGTTTTCGTTGACATGGCACCCTGACATGGTACTCGTGTTTATGCTGTTAATAAAAAATATTTTAGCGACCTGCTCCCAATTTGTTTTATTTTTACTGTTGCCGGAGAGATGAAAAATCATCTGGTATTTATTGTCATTCAAGGCGTTCCGCAAGGGACGGTATTAGGGCCAGTGTGTTTATAGGTTTCCTTTGACCTTGTCGGTACTTTTCCTAATCTGAGAAATCATTATATGGCCCTATACTGGCAGTTATGTTTGCAGCCATTATTCATGAATTGATTTGAGCAAATTAGTATTATAATGTATCCAAAGTATACATAAAATGGAAAGTATTGTGTGTTCAATCAGCAACTTGGTAACTAGATCATGAACTAACAATTTTCCCACGAAACCTGAGTAATCTCGAACAAAGATTACTTTATTAAACCAATAAAATATTTTAACGATTCTCAACAAATAAAACAGATAATTCTCTGAATGTAAATTCGTAATCTTTACTGCTAAGATCAGCAATTAAAGTTATTTTACGATGATTAAAACATTTACTGTAGACATTAAAATTATTGTATCACCTTTTGAATGAGAAGATTTTCAGAAATTGGTGTTTTATTACGATGTCTATCTCATCGTGAATTTGCTTGAAAATAAGTTTGAATATCTTTGTTAGCTAAGTCGTTGAAAATACGACTCGTTAATCATGGATTGATTCTTTAAAAAAGATTGTAAAATGTAACAGAATATTTTTTATAGTTGCCCTGATTTTTGACCTTTAGTTTTAAACTCAAAATCACTATCGCTAGGCCAATTAACTGTATTTATCGCTTCGAGAGTTACATAAATAATTACATTGTCCAATTCAATTAATTAGTGGCCACATATAATATATTTGGTCATTTATCCAATCAGATAAATAAATACAAAATAAAACTGTTCTGCTAGTTTTTAATCAAGAGTCAACTAGCTTCCAATGCGTTTAATCCAAAATGCAGTAATTGAAAAGTTTAATTATATATACTTTATATAACTCGGGAATTTAACCATTGACTATTTATTTGATAGTTGTGTATAGACAATCGTCCAACGAGCCAGTTACTAAGTTTTAAAATATAATCACTTAATTATAGTGCAAAATAAAGTCCTGTTCAGATGGACAAAGCAGTAATACTTTTCGTTCATGTGAAAACTAAACTAATAACAAAAAATATGTCAGAAAATAAAAATAAATATTTATTATTATGTCGCCAGCACTCGCGCAGTCTTCCAGGGTTGTCACAACAACTGACGACAGTGCACTAACGTAAGTGGCGGTCGTAAAATGTACGTAGTTTTATTTTATGTGCACTTTTGTTATTGATTGCTTTACTAAGTGTTTCGAGAACTGCAATGTTTTCTGGCGAGTGTCCAAAACAGACTTGGGAATGTTTTACTTTTTAGAGAACTGTGATTTAAATTAATTTATTTTTGGTCTTTTGGTTGTCTTTTTAAAGTGTGTAAATTTAGCAATGAGTTTCAAACAAACAAACATTGAGTGTCTTTGCAAATTTTGTACCTCAAACTTTGTGTATTGAAAAGATCCACAAAAACAAACACCATACAATAAGGGAAGGATTAAGAACTTCTAACAACAATACCAAGAAATCCAACACCATATATCAATTTACTTCTCACCCACACTCCATCTGAAAGTAACATGATTACCAGCATCGCTCAACCAATTCCCCCAATAAAGTGGAATGTACCGTTAATATTTCTAATACTTGTATCGCTTACCGAACAAAAGTCGCCGCACTAATTCAATTTGTCGCGCCGTGTTACCTTGCCTTGCGAACAATTTATAACAATAATGAGTGACAGCCCTAACTAATAATGATTAATTGTTATATCATTTGTTTTGTTTCGTGTGAACGAGGCTTTATTTATAAATTTTGGTGTATTATTTGATATTTTTGTCTGTTATATTTTTAGGTACATTTTTACGTCTGCCATAAATAGGCGAGACATGCTTCGGCCCCAATGGGCCAGCTCGACCGGAGTAATACCGCGGCCCTACAGAAAACCTTGACTTGAAACTTGCTTTGCGTTTCGTCGTGTGAGTGAGGTTAACGGAGACCCAATTACCTTCTCTCCTCCCCAATTTCAATCCCCAGATTTCCAACAATCCTCCATTGTATTGTAAGTTTCGTGAGACATACTAAATAAATTATTATGTTACGGCTTACTCATTCGGCTTAATCCTCCATTGCATAATTCCCAACAGGCCGGTAATGCACTTGTAATACTTCTGGTTTTTCGGGTGTCCATGGCCGGCACCTATTAGAAAGAAAGAAAGAAAAGACCATCAGGAGATCCGTATGCTCGTTTACCGGCTTACACCATAAAACATGGAATTTTTACTAGGAACAGTCTATTAAAGAAAATGTATGTTAACTTGATTCAATTTGGATAAGTAATCCAAATAAAAAAAGCATTCGACGAAATTAGGCAAATTTTAGTTTTTATAAAACACTCAATCAAGTGTTAACCATTAATGTAGGATAACCTCAGTTGGTTGCAGAAGTCTGATGGAACTTGCTCCACTTAATAAAACACTGACATTTTTAAATGGGGATAAGCCGATAAACGAGTAGACAAATCACCGGATGATAAGCAATCGGCGCCACCTATGGACACTCAAAACACTACAGGCGTTAGAAATGCGTTGCCGGCCTTTTAGGGGTTAGTAATTTGAGGATTGTTGAGGATTTGAGGATTGCACAGATTAGGAAAGCTTTGTTTCACGTGTCGTTTATCTGTGAGTCGTTGGTATCACTCCCGTCGAGCCGGTCAATTCGTGCCGAAGTACACTTTCACATTCATTTTAGACTATTACTGACAGCATCTTCAATTACCAAGCCCTTAACATAATCCTACTTGTATGTTCCCCAGTTAGGTAGAAGGGAATCTATTCATCCCCTCAGCTGTCAGGATAACAATTTCAATGGAAAACTATTTCGGAAACATATCCAAATATTCATTCACACATTGGTTAGGATTTTCCATTTTTATCCATAAGCTAAGGATAGACGTTACGCATAACAAATATTCTGGTACCCTAACATTAGAGGAACATATTTATGCAAAGTAAATCCGACAGACATCTTCATAACCTTAAAGGTTAGTCGACGATTGAACTTAAGGTTACGGATTTTATTTCCTGTACCTAAAAATATGAGGAATCATATAACAAGTTAGATGAGCCTTTAATTTCTAAATATTACGACAGTTATCTTTGCTAATAGTGCCACTAAGTAGAAAGAGTACGTTAAACATTCTAATGTAAATGTCAAATGTGGGACAGCCATGCTTCGGCCTTACAGAAAACCGACGTGAAACAACGCTTGCGTTGTGTTTCGTCGTATGTCCGTCCCTCCCTTCCCCAATCCCTGAATCACCAAGAATCCTCAAATACCTAATCTTAAATAGCTGGTACCGCACTTGTCCCGCACCTGGTGTTCCAGATGTCCATGGGCGACGCCCATTGCTTACTATCAGGTGATTTTTTTTATTTATTTATTTGCACTTCTGTATTTTTATCATACGATGGCATACTTAATACCGTGTGGCATTCTCTAACAGTCAACTATGAGGTGATGCAGTGATCCGTTGGCTTGGTTTCCGACTATCAAAAAAAAAAAAATTAATAAGAGACTAAGATTAAGACTTTCATCAACAATCAAATACTGTAATTGAAAAATTCGGTATCAATAACCCAATCACACAATTTTTAAACATCAGAAGAACTACCTATGCACAACAGTACAATTTCCAACCACTCGAACGCTGGAGTTGACCCTGTATAAAACAAAATCGCTATCAGCTACAATAAATTGGTATAAAACCTCCTTTGTCACACCGTATCGCCTCAGAAACGCCTTGTTTTAGTACAAATTGAAAAATATTGGGGATACCATTCTCCAGTGTGATTTTAAATTGCCCAACACTTGGGCCGTATGTAACCAATCGTTGTTGCTATGTTTTATTCTGATTTTGTACTTTAATTCAGGTAAAATAAAGCCTGTTTTTGCTTGAAATGAGATGCTATCAGTGCTAAAGAATAGTGGGTTACCTTATTTTCCGATGGACGGTCGAATGTTTACGTAAAACTGTTGATGCTGATACAAAGATGTAAGATGGGCTCAATTAATCCAGAAATATTGTTATTTATGAAATAAAAACTTAGTAAAATAATGTCGGAAGAGGGCCACCCTTTTTTTTTTTTTTTTTTTTTAAGGGGGGTAAATCATCGAATGACTGCTTCCGCCTGGGTGAGGCGGAAGGGAGTGTCAGACTCTTACTGACTAAAAACCACCCCGTTCCTTCTCCTGCACGTCGAGCCGGAGCCCCGGTTACCCGTTAGGTTCTCCGCGACTCCGAATCGGCATCGGCCCTATTGGGCCCCATCTGTGGTGGTCTGATGGCTCTTTGAGGCGCGCGCGGAACGCGACGCGCCGTACGCTCGGGTCTGTTTCTGGTCGGACGGGGAGCCACCCATGCTCGCCGTCCGCAGGCCCGCGCTTACGGTGGCCGGAGATCGTCCCGCGAACCCCGACGCCCGGTGTGTCCTTCGCGATGGCTGGGTTGCGAGGAGGCAGCGCTTCGCTGCCTCACGCGTCCCGCCTCCTCCTTAGCTAGCATGACTGCTTCGCAAAAGGAGGAGACGGCATCCCAGTCCCCCTCGCTCCGCATCATGGCCTGCACTAGGCCCGGACGCGAGAGGTCGCCATCGCCGATCACTTCCCCGAGGGCACGGCGGTGCTCAGCCCACGCAGGGCATTCTCCCACTGTGTGTTCCACCGTGTCCTCAGGGCGGTCCTCGCAGTGATGACACCCGGGCGTTTCCTCCCGCCCCATCAGACACAGGTACCTCCCGAAACTTCCATGTCCGGTGAGGACCTGCGTCAGGCGGTAGGTGAGGACGCCGTAGCGTAACCCTAGAGAGACAGAAATTAAAAGTACTGTTAACCAACGACCATGCATGAAAAGACTGATGACTGTTAATGAAGCAAAAAAAGGTATGTAAGAATCGTAGCAATTGTCGTTCCATAGTCTCTGCCTAGCGTCATAGGACAGCCTTGCGTTCAATGACCTGGCTCCATATATTATCACTGTTTTTCTGAAACTCTGTCCTAAGTCCTTAAGCTTAACCAGGTAGCTGCAAGCGTTTGGTCAACGAGATTAAGTAAATATCTGTGATAAAATAAAAAAACAATATACCTAGATAAAATGAAAAAAAAAATTGACTATTGTTTGAGTTGAAGTCACTCATGAAGGGGTTCCGTATAACTAGGTATCTATAAGGAATAAATTAAATTTGTTGTTGGAGCCTCTTATTATTTGATTGTTACTTCACACTGCCAAAAGAAATATAAAAATATCTTCGATAGAAACAAATGTCTAACTATGAAAAATTCATGAAATACTACAGACATGATAGTCAGGCAGCCGGAAAAACTGAGTTCATCGGGGCTCCAGCTGGCAGCAGAAGTTGAAACGGCCTGGGTTTGAACCGACTTCCAATGAGGTTCTCAGTTTAACCTGTATATATGTCGGGAGCAGCCATTCGATGATTTCCTCCCTTAAAAAAAAACCTGTATATATGTATGTATCCATGTTTGTGCACGATTAGCGATCGCGATTTGCTGAACCAATTTTGATGCGGTTTTCAGAAAAGTGGTTGTTACACTTAGGAGATTTTAGTATATTAATAAACCAACTTCAAAGAAGGGCGGGTTGAAGTTGATTTTTATAAACGTACTTAATAAAATAATAATTATTATTCAGTAAGAGTCTGACACGCTCTCGCCTCACCAAGGAAGGATAAGACATTTGATGATCCCCCGTCAAAAGAGGCATATAGACAAACAACCAAGTCTTCGAATCCCGTTTTAGTAAGGAACCCTAAACGATAGTAGGTGTTTTACAGATTACGAACGAACTGAAAATAACTTTTTTAAATCCCTGTTCAGAGAATAAAGGTTAAGGATTATAAACAAGAGATATTTAAACTAACACTAAAAGCTTTCACAAATGAATTTGATAATATTGTGTTTTGTATTAGAGTTGAAAGTTGAACAACAACTTTTACGTAAGTCCCATGACATTATTTTGAAGTTAATTTTCTTTTTTTTTTTATTTTTTTCTACTTACAGTTAAAGGTTGTTATTGTGGATGTTTGGTAGTGTCTACTGCTCAATGGATGAAGTACAATGATTCCTTATTAAAAAAATGTTTCTACTATCATTTTCTATGGACTAACTATTACCTATTGCTATGTCATGGTGGCCCGGAGATTTCAGAAGCTCGCTTTTCATGCATAAGGGTGCGAGTTCGAAACTTACCTAGTTATATGCACTTTCTAAGATTATCTAGACACCACTGACAAACGGTGAAGGAAAACATCGTGAGGAAACCCGGGCTTATAATTTCTAATTATAAGTTTAAAATAGCCAACCCGCATTGAGCAAGCTTGATGATTAATGCTCAAATCTTCTCCGTGTGGGAAGAGGGAGGCTCAGCAGTGGGCATTTATAGGCTGTTGATGATGAACTATTTTGATGATGATACCTGATTGATTAGCTAAAAATGGTATCTTTAGTAATGACAACATAAAATAACGTATATAGTATAGCGTCTCTGATCTTGTTGCCTCGTTGGCGGAATGGTCGGACAAAGTATTAACTCGTCGAGTACCGGTTTTATAGACACAATTAAAGAACAATAGGTCGCGGTCACCGGTGACCGCTTGGTGTTTGACAGATTAAAGGGTTTTTAAAAAATCTCAGTAGTAGCACGGAGTCTGGAATCGTACCCGGTATATGACAATAGGTTTATCCCCTATTACATGGGACTCATACATAAATAGTGAAAAGTGTGTGTTACGTTGTACAGTTGCATTAAGAGCCGTAATGTGCACCTCTATCTACCACTTCGGGGATGTTAATGTCTCTCCTATAAAATCCTGACTGAGAGCTAAAAATGATTTTCAAAAACACGTAAAGGGCTTTTGAAATAGAAACGGAGACGAACAAGATGATTTTATTGGCAGTCCAGATTTAAAAACTACATCAGCAAAAATATTTTAAAATTGCCAAGTAAGCTTTCTGTTTCGCATCAGATCAATAGTCACTGTAGTTTCAACTTGAATTTGTAAAACTAAAACTGTTAGCTGAGTCAACTGGCGTCTCGTAACGAATGCCAGCCAGTTTTTCCTGTTCAAAAAATAGCGCACTACAATCAAAGTTCACGCTAACTTCAGCTTTTATTGAAAACTGGGTATTTTAGTTGGTACCTTTAAAGTTTTAGTTTAGTATGATAAAGGCTCGTGTTGTTATGAGTTCATTTGAGAAAAATATATCAAAATTAAGTTCGTCATGATCATCATCATCTTCAACAGTTGGTGACATTTCACACAATACATACATTCATTCTTCTTCTTCTCTTCTTCTTCACGCCCCTGTCTCCCATGATGGTAGGTAGAGACTACATACCTCTTTCGCTTTATCAACAGTCATCAGTCTTATCATGCATGCAAAATGCAAATATCATATCAAATATCATAAATGCAAATTAAGACTGCAGAAAATAAAATAAAAACTACCTGGAATATAATTAATGACGAAACAGGTAGAAATAAATCACGTAGTGCTGAATTTAATCTAAATACTGCGAATGGACGCATCAATTCAAATTATAAAGTTGCACAGGAATTTGAAAGTTTCTTTAAAAATATTCCGATTAAAACTACGAAAGCATTAAAATCTTCTCCGACTCTTTCCGTTGAACTTCTTAAGAGTAATATCAATGAGTGCCTTTCAAAAGTCAAAGCATTTATTTCAAATAAACCATAATTTGGTACTTTTGAAACGTCAACAAATACAAAATAAAAAAATAGTCTGTCAGTCAGTCCATCAGTGAAGCTAGGTGAAGTTAGGTGTGATCAGATGTCCCTTAGTTCTCTCTCGTACTCTTATGACATCGATGGGAAGAAAAAGGGCGACAACAAATATCCTATATTTGTTATATGGTCATATTTGTTGGTATATCGTTATGGTGATAGCACCATTCAATAGAATTTTAAATTAAAAAAGAAATAATAGAATTTTAAGTAAAAAAGTTTTCTTAAAATAAGCTTTTATGCAATTAATGGTCAAATGGTCATGCAAACTAAACATATAGGTATGTACAAAATTGTAGCTCAATCAGTTGAAGATATTTCCTTCAACATTCAGCTGTAAGATTCCTCTTCACATACATAAAATAAAAGCTTATAATAATTAAATCCGAACAAAAACCAAATACAAACAATATAACGCCCTACCACAACGGCAGTGAGTCAGCAGAATTACAAGCAGTCCTCTGGACCTGAGCTATGTTTGGTTGACCGTCATTCAGCACTGTGGTTACCTCGGCCGACTCAAGGCACGTCGCGGCATCCCATCCGTAATCCCGGACGCCGCAATACCGGTCAGAATGTGGTGAGGGTCTGTGTTACTGCTGAGTTGATGACTTGGTTTAAAGATGTTATGGAGATGGGTATGAGTAAATGGAGGTTTGACTAGTAGGTTGTGGAATTATGAGATCAGATGAAGCTGTAGTTAGTTGAATAATTGAGAATGTATGTTAGTTGGTGGAGTAAGAGTGAAAAATAAAGTTGCATATTAATATACATTCGATACACATAGCAAAATTTTTGTCTGTTTGTCTGTTTGTACTGGCTAATGTCTGGAATGGCTTTACCAATTATGCAAGACTTTTATGTAGCTAATATACTAAGGAGCAACATAGGCTACCTTTATTTTGAAATTTGAAACAAAAAAAAGATACATTCTAAAATTCATATTGTACGCGGAAGAAGTCGCGGGAATTAGGTATTTGATGAATATAATAAATAAAACCACAAGAAGTGGGATACAAAAGAATTAAAAAGGAAATCAAAATTGAATCAGCCGTTTGAGAGCTACGGTGCTACATATACATCTATATACAAAAACGTACATTTGAAATAATTCCTTGACTGCACTGGAGTTGCAACGGCTAAAATATTGGACATAACATAACATAACATCACGCCTTTTATAGGGCGTAGGCAGATGGGCACATTACGGCACTTAATGCCACAGTACAATGTAACACCCACTTTTCACTTATTTATATTAATAGTCCCATGTACTAGGGGGTGAGCTTATTACTACATACCGAGCACAATTCCAAACTCTGTGCTACTACTGAGCTTTTCTTAAAAAAAATTATTTACAGTAATAATTTGCCCGACCTGAGAATCTAACCCGATACCCTTGCTCGGCAGTCGCACTTGCGACCACTCAGCCAACTAGGCAGTCATATTGGACATAATAAAACAGTATTTGAAGCTACAATTCCAGGGAATGTAGGCTTAATATCAGGTACCCATCTACAAACAAAGACAATAAAAATCCTTCCATAAAACTATTCGATTCTCCGTTCTCAAATTCTATCCTAACAAAAAGTAAACATTTTATAGTGAAAATATTTTGTACAGGTACACTGAGCTACGCTATCTATATTTTCACAGGTATCCAAAGCATAGCTCCTAAAAGAGCAGCTAAAAAAATAACTTTTATGTAGGAAGATTTAAAATGCAATTTCGCACGTGTGGTGTAATAATTCTCTTGTGAATTTATTAAAGTTGTGGCTTAGTATAACTTGGGTGTTTTAGGTGAAACTAGTGTAGTCTGAGGCTAAAGTTAGAGCCTTGTTAAAACAGGAATACTAAATTAAATAATCACTCGTGTTATATCTCGAAGGGATAGTCGTGTTTTAAGTGTGACCCAATTTTTAATATTTTTATTAGTTACGAACTATTCATATTCGCTCGCAAATTCGTCCACGAAGAATATGAATTTTAGAACACCAAATTTTTGTTTCAATTTTCCAAATTAAATTAGCCTTTGTTACTTTTTAGTACATCAGCTACCTGCCAATAAAAGTCTTGAAAAATCAATCCAGTCATTTCAGAGATTAAACAGTATAAAACGGGCAGACGGACAAATATTGTAAAAAATATTATTTTCCTTGTATGTATATTCATGTGCTTGTAGTAAAAAGCGGTTATTTTAATACAAACAGACACTCCAATTTTATACATATATCTGTATAGATGTTTCTAATTCTGTTTTAGTCGAATATTGTTAGTAATAATTTTATAGCTCCAAAAGTGAGTAAATTCAATATTTAATGCGATCCTAAGATTACCCACCCTCCCGCAAGGCGAATGTGATCGAAAAATCAAAACCTCTTTTTGCTATCTTCATTGTTTTTTTAATTTCCCAGCGGTCACCGGTGAACGCACTTCACTTACCCTTATTTTCGATGTTAGGAGACTACTTTTGCATGAACAAATTTTGGGAATTTCGGTACGATATCTCAAATAATTAAACTTATTCAATTCCCAATTAAACAGTTCAAACCTTCTTTCAGTTTATTTATAAAGGTACTCTATACAGAACAAAAATCACACTAAGTTCTTTAATGTATAAATAATTCAATTTGACATACGTTACTAAACAAACTTCGTGAACAGAAAAAGAAATGCATAATTTTGCTGCAGCTTTTCAGGCTAATCAAAATGAAACTCAGTACTTTACAAAATAAGGTTTCAAATTCATAGTACCGTAGTGTGTTTAAATAATACTCTTGGATGCTACTTCACACGACCTCATGCGATTCGATTTTCGCTAAGTATACTACGCTTGTATTATATTTTTATGTTGACAGAAAGCTGGGAACATTTCCGTGCTCATTTCAAAACTTCACAACGAGAATGAGCGTTAGTAATTTGGAAAAATGTAGAACACTTCTGCGGTAAATTTATTTGAGGATATTAAAATAGTTTTTAATCATTATGACATTTTGTGTTTTTTGTATTATAGTCTACCTCGTTGTCCGAGTGGTCGCAAGTGCGACAGCCGGGCAAGGGGTCTCGGGTTCGATTCCCGGGTCGTGCAAAGTACTACTGGGTTTTAAAAAAATTCTCAATGGTAGCACGGAGTCTGGAATTGTGCTCGGTATATGGCAATAGGCTCACCCCCTATTAGATAGGAGTCATAACATAAATAGTGAAAAGTGGGTGTTACATTGTACAGTGGCATTTATTGCCGTGATGTACACCTCTGCTTATCCCTTCGGGGATTAAAGGCGTGATGATGTTATAATTTGTTGCCCGGCAGTCGCACTTGCGACCATTGGACCAACGAGACAGTCAATTGTTAGATAATAATTGTGTATACTACACATATAAATACCTATAAAATAAATACCTCTACATTATAAAGACATATTTACGTGAGTAACTCGTAATTTTTAGTTAACTTACTTCACTATCACTACTTAAACTGTCAAACACCAAGCGGTCACCGGTGACCGCGACCTATTATTCTTTTATTGTGTCTATAAAACCGGTACTCGACGAGTTAAATAGATACGTATTGAACTAATCAGCACTATGTATCGCGTGTCGAAGCTAATTTTGTGCTCTTCAAAAGCTTGTTATTGCTACACCGTTGCATGATAATAAGCCTATACAAGCTAAACTCGTTAGCGTCTTAGGCTATTGAGTTCACATAGCTTGCCTGAGCTATTTTAATTAACTGAGAAAATTAGCAATTGTCAGCCTGTTGCGAAAGTTTCTTGATTGAAAGGAAGGAGTGATCTTTAGGCGTCTATTTTATTAGTTATGAGTTTAAAAAGTGTGTGATCGAATGCGTTGATTCCTTAAATTACTAACACTTATCTCTAAAATCGTCACATTTTACAAAGAGTAAAATATGTTTGACACTTTCATTCAGGTGTTTCAGTATTTAGAGGAAGGACCCTTACTGAACTTTAAATAAATATGTGTATACGTTTCACAGAATAACTGATAGACTGCCTCGTTGGCCGAGTGGTCGCAAGTGCGACTGCCGGGCAACTGGTCTCGGGTTCGATTCCCGGGTCGGCCAAGTACTACTGGGTTTTAAAAAAATTCTCAGTAGTAGCATGGAGTCTGGAATTATGCCCGGTATATGGCAATAGGCTCACCCCCTATTACATAGGACTCATAACATAAATAGTGAAAAGTGGGTGTTACATTGTACAGTGGCATAATGTGCACCTCTACCTACGTGTGATAAAAGGCGTGATGTTATGTTATGTTATGTTATGTTATTTATAACATAGAATCCCAAAGCAGACATAAGCACTTTATTTCTGAAAAACAAAAGTCTTTTTATCAATGCCTCTTATCCTAAACAAGGATTGTCTTTCGTGGTGGGTGAACACCTACACCAAAGAGTATAATATGTACAGAGGAAACCTACACTCGAATGATAGGCTTATAATATTTTTGTTTTCATGCGTCAAATTCTATGTTCAAACAACAGTGCCCTTAGCCCACCTTAGCCAAACGCCACTTTAGCGCTTGTCTACAGAGAGAGTAGAAAACTAAATGCAGGATGACACTGACAAGTCTCAAAATTTACGTCAATTCCATATAATTTGGTTTTCTATTCCACATGTAGACAAGCGCTAAATGGCATTTGGCTACAGCTGCTGGGCTGGTAGAATTTCAAAAACATTATGTGACAAACATTAATATCCCTTGTAACGTACGACTCAGATGGGTTAAAGCAGAGGTGCACAAGCATCTAAAGTTTAATTCAACGAAACCGTTAGTTTGCCTGAGTTCGATGATGGGATCGGTTAAAAAGACGCAAATCTGAGCCTATAAAATGAGAGATTGGAAAAAAGAATGAATCAAAAAACCAAAAACTAATAACAAACAAAAAGTCAAAATTAAAAAGCAAAAATAACTATTATTAGTACTGATAGGTTACCCACCCACTGATAGGTAAGAAGCCGGTGCCATATTGGAAATCGGTTCACAAATGGCGGAGTACTGGGCGAACAAAAATAAAACAATCAACAGAACATAGTACCTCCTCCTTTTTTTGAAGTCGGTAAAAATCGAACATTTTAAAATAAACAGAGTAATTTTTGCCACATTCACTGGCATAATCTAAATAAAAAAAATGTATATTTTGTAAACAGATACTGCGGTTAAAATATGCGTAAAATGTATAATAATTATATACCTACTTAATTCAAACTTAAATAGAGTTATTGTGCCCGTTTTGTGTTTTCCAGACCATCCCTAAAAATCCCAAGAGGGGTGTCAACTTTGCAATTAATTTGCGTGAAATAGAGCCTTAGTTTTATAGTACCACTTGTGTAAATTTTAGCATCGAAATACTTATTCATTATTAGCCGTTGCTCGCGACTTTATCCGCGCAGAATATGAATTTTAGGACATATTGTTTTATTTTTGTTTAATTTTTCCAAATTGAAAGTAGACCATGTTACTACATAGTAGATCAGTTAAACTAACTGCCAATAAAAGAAATCCTGTCAAAATCGGTCCAGCCATTTCCGATTTCAGCCAGTACAAATAGACAAACAGACAAGAATTGCAAAAACATTATTTTGGTATGTGTATCGTATGTATAGGTATCCATATAATATTCAATCTATATGAATATTCATATGCATGCAGTAAAAATGCGGTTATTTTAATATAACCATTTTCTTTAAGACTTTGACTGCCAATAAAAAACTGTTGATGGCAAATCCTCCGCTAACACCGGTCACCGGTGACCCCCATGGCGTTTAACGTGTTCAAATATGAGTATCTGCATTGAATATGTAAACGTTTATTTAGACCCCTCAGCTACTTGCACCCCTTGGTATTTGATTCTATCTTACAGCTAGGAGTTTCGTATACAGCGTTATCCCCCTAAAATCTAAAGACATTCTCTTTGGGGTACTTGTTTTATCAGAATACGTATATGGGGGACGTGTGTCATGTTACGTGTGTTCTTTAATCTTATCTGTCACTGTTTTAGCTCTGTAATAAGTCAAATAATACCTACATAAAATATGTTTGTATGTTTTAAACTATTGTATTGCTCCATTCCACGAATCAAGTCCTTTAGTTCTTTAATATCTATAGCTGAGAATTTCGTCTTTTTGCGCCATGTACACTATTTACTATAACCTTCTGCCCGCGACTTTGTATGCGCAATCCCGTTTTTTCCTGTTCCCGTTCATGATTTTCGGTAAAAAATAAAATTAAAGTATAGGATAAAAAGTATCCGTCTTCTGGTTCTAAGCTACGTTCCCACAAATTTTTATCCAAATCGATTTAGCCGTTCTTGAGTTATAAATAGTCTAACTAACACGACTTTCTTTGATATATACATTGATTTTTTTACTATTGTTCTTGTTTTATTTTCGTTTCGGTGCAAATAAACTGTGATTTTTTATTTATTTCTATAGAATTATGTTATATTGTATGGTCATCAATATTAAGAGAGTGTATAATTCCAATTACTAAATTTGACCCAAACAAATAGGGCAACGTGGGTCCACGCACGCTGATCACAAGAAAGAGTTGCTGTGACTCAAAATTAGTAATGCTTTCTCAGTATATTTATATTGCAAGCTAAATAAAATCGTTGTATAAAATCTTGTTACTAGTTTTCTGTCAGCGGTAGTTATAGGAAAAATTCCTCCATCTTGTCAGAGTATCTGAATAAAATATATTTATATGTGAACTGAAGAGACGAATACTAGAAATATTGTTCCATTCATGTCAAATGGACAGATCTGATTATATTTTGGCACTGAAAGAGATCGAGGTCACATCGTCTTTAAGACAAACGTAACGTCATAAGCAGTAAATATATATGAATATGCAAAACAAAGAAAGTGAAAAAGAATTACTGAAACGAGAATCTAATTATTATCGATACATATAATAAAATGGTACAAAACTTAAACCTGTACATTAAAATATATATTTTAAAAGAAAACTTGAGACGTGATCTACAGTCTATATCGAAGCCAAAAACATATTGTCTGTTTGTCTGTATGTGTGTTCGTGTAAAACTCAAAAAGTACTGCATGGATTTACTTAAAATTTTGCAAGAATATTACATATAGGCTACATATTAATAATCACGCTATTGTCTGTCACTATTTCAAACAGAGGGAGTCGCGGGCACAGCTAGTCTAGTCATAAGTAAATTTGTATGTAAGAGAGCGAGTAAATACGTTGGTAGTTCATTAGTTGGGATGAACTCATTACACCGCCATTGAAAGCAAGTCGGATAATTATATGCAACTATATTTTGCATTATTCCAGGAAGATGGGAGCTTCAAAATTGTATAACATTTTGTTGGTTAATTATTGTGTTTTCGGCTTACTCACGTAATTAATTGACGAGGAACTTGACTTGTTTCAAGCCATGCTAGAGGCTCATATTCATTAGCACTGGTACTGGAGTAGCGCCTCTATAAGCCTTGAGCATAACTTAAAACGAATCAAGTTCCTCGTCAAATAATTATATAAATAATTATCTAAATAATTATATAAATAAGGGAAAATCATAATTATTAATTTTGTATGTTTAACGAAAGTTATGATATAATTTTTATTAGTTGCTTTTAAACAAAATCCTTGCTTGTATCTATTTATAATAAGTAAGTACAACACAATGGCGTAATTTGTAATGGCGTATGTGTAAATTTCTAAATAATTAAATAAATGAATAATCAACTAGGACGGGAGGGTGCTGGTGACGGCAGAAAAGATTACATCACCACCTCTATTCCTTTTGCGGAAGTCGTAAGAGCAGATAATGCATTGTTTACACCAAACGTATTGTCCGCTGCCGACTGTGAGTACGCCGACTGTCTGCGTCACTGTAACACCGCACTACAATGTAGCGTATTTTTTTAAGGGGGGAAAATCATCGAATTACTGCTCCCGCCTGGGTGAGGCGGGAGGGAGTGTCAGACTCTTACTGACTAAAAACCATCCCGTTCCTTCTCCTGCACGTCGAGCCGGTTACCCGTTAGGTTCTCCGCGACTCCGATTCGGCATCGGCCCTGTTGGGCCCCATCTGTGGTGGTCTGATGACTCCTTGAGGCGTGCCGTACGCTCGGGTACGATTGGGTATAGCGTATAAGGTTCGGTGTTGAATGAGATGTTAAATATATATGGAATAGCGATAATCTTCTTAACGCGCGCTCACAGTCAGCGGCCGCCAATGCGTTGGGTGTGAACGATGCCTAAGAGATTATTTAACAGAGATCAGACAGCAGTTTGCTAATATACCTGAATCTTTTAAACTGCGACTTCCAACTCGCCTACCAAGCACTAAGAACAAGGCACTTCTCTTCTATGTAAACAAGGCTCATGATACAGAAGTGGATTGTTACGGACTGTTGATATTACTGACGTTGGTATTCAAATAAAATTAATGCCCAAAAAACAGTTACATACAATTACACGTCAAATGGGCGTAAAAATGTAAATATAGGGACCCATACATGGCCATAATCATTAAGAACATCCTGTACAAACACCTACATTTCAAGTCATACAAAACCAGTTCGTCTTGGCCTTGCTTTGTATAATCGTTTCGCACATTCAACAATCAGTTTATAGTGGTCTGTGCAGCTTGATGTGAAGTCGTGTTTACATGAAAATAAACAAGTGTCGCACACTGTAACAAGTTAATTACATGTGTAATTGTGTAATGAGCAAACTGTTTCAACTAAACGTTTTGGAGTGGAACATTGTTGTTGAATAAAGGTAAAATTATTGTCTTTTATAGCTTGAAGTGTTGACTATGCATTATTATAAAAGTTGCATATGTGACGGCTCAGTAAAATACATTAGTCACACTTTTTTTGAGGGGGTGAAATTATCCTCTGTCTTCTCCCGCCCGGATGAGGCGAGGGGGAGTGTCAGACTCTTACTGACTAAAAACCACCCCGTTCCTACTCCTGCACTTCGAGCCGGAGCCCCGGCAGCCAGTTAAATCTTCCACGACTCAATACCCGCATTAGCCCTATTGGGCCTCATCTGTGGTGGTCTGATGGTTCTTTGAGGCGCCGTACGCGCTGGTTCTTGTCGGGCGGCGAGTTACCAGTGCCTGTCGTGCCAATGGTCACGCAGTCTCCGACGCCCGCAGTCTCCGACGCCCGCAGTGTCTCTCGCGATGACTGGGGCTATTGGTCACCCCTAAACCTTTTGGGTATCGTGCCAAGTAAAGTTGACCAAGGGACTTCAAATTTAACAGATTCGCGCTTCACTGACGGACTGTCTGACAGACTATTATTTATTTTGTATTTGTTGACGTTTCAAAAGTACCACTGCCTCGTTGCCCGAGTGGTCGCACTTGCGACTGCTGGGCAAGGGGTCTCGGGTTCGATTCCCGGGTCGGGCAAAGTATGACTGGGTTTAAAAAAATCTTAGTAGTAGCACGGAGTCTGGAATTGTGCCCGGTGTATGGCTCACCCCCTATTACATGAGGCTCATAGCATAAATAGTGAAAAGTGGGTGTTACATTATAGAGTGGCATAATGTGCACCTCTACCTACCTCTTCGGGGATAAAAGGCGTGAAGTTATGTTAGTTATGTGTTCACAAGTACCAAATTATGGTTTAATTGAAATAAATGCTTTGACTTTGACTTTATAAACGTAGACCGTAAGTAAATAAGAATAAGTACTTAAATCTCGCGACGGTCACAAAACCCGACTGCTCACATAAAACTTGCTTTACATCTCTCTTCTTAATTTACAAAATTAAATTCTTGTCTCCAATAAGAATACAAACTTGAAACAATACGCAATGAATCCCTAGTTTTCTCGTTAACGTTCCCAACTAAGCTAATTTAAGTTTAAGCTAAAAGTGGGTTTAGTACAAAAGCGGTACAAACCTCACGATATAATAATGAACTAAAGAATTTTCTTTCAACCATTTTGACTGTACTTTTGACATCACTTTTTGTTAATAATTTGTCTTTTGTATCTTCTTCTCAACTTAATTGAGATCAGCATTAAGCGTTAACCAGATTCATTGAATAATTTTTGCAAGGCAATGACTGCCTTCCTTCTTTCACACGGGTGGGAAGCAAGCCGACGTTTGGCCACTATCATGCCCGGTGGTAAAATGATAATGCGGTCAACGATAGAACACGTCGTCCCATAAGCAACCTATTCACTCGGGCCTTAATGACACCCAGTTTATATATACCCTTCAGGAAATACAGACTCTGGCAAAGAATTCCACTCCTTAGCAGTACCCACAAGTATATACTTGGTTCGACCACTGGCTTAACAAAATATCATTTAGTATCAGTGACAAACGGTGAAGGAAAACATCGTGAGGAAACCTAGGCATATAATTTCAAATTATAAGTTAGAATGTGTGGCGGACATGATGATGATGATGATGATGAAACAAAATGGATGCTACCGTTTTCTCAACAGATGGCACTATTCTAGAAAAAAGTAATTTTGCCCAATCACTGAGTAGTTGTCAAAAATTGATTGTCTAATGGTAAGTATGGTATTGGAAAATACAGTACATATAATACTACTTTGCGACTATTAATATATACCACTTAAAATATAAAAAAAATAATTTGAATCTAAAATATTTACACCTTAAAAAAATAATAATAAAAATAAATCATTAGGCATCAAAGAAAACATTTTTCTCATCGCTACCGTGAGGTAGGGTGCCCAAAAGACTGGCAGCATTGCCACGTTCAATGGCAACGCTTAACCTTTGCCCAAGGTAGTAGCCAGCCCTTCGATCACCTGAAGTGTCAACCATCCTCCTTACAATATCTTTGTAAAGAAGATGTGCACTTGGGCCCCACGGCCCTAAAATTTCAACCCCAAACGGATCGAAAGCATAATTGCCAATCAGGCTATTATACTTTCGCCGTTTGAGGTTCTCGGCAGCAGCAGCGGCAGCAACGGCTCGACACGCTGAGCTTGGAAGATGGGATGGCGCCAGAGTATCAACGCAAGTGGCGTCCCATGTTGGAAAAAGAACGTGATGTCTTGATTAGCGAATTCTGAACAAAAATACAGGGAAAATCTAGTTAAATAAGGAAGGTTAAATAACGAGTAAACAACGAAATAATGTGTAGGTCCCTGTATTTACGTGGGTGTAATATACGCAATCCCATTGTTTAATTTAATGACGTGAATTCAGAGAAACGTACGACAGAGTTCACTTCGTTTTTCCTTATAGTCATTTGACATAATAATATGCGGCTTCTAAGCTCATCTATTTTATGAAAGAATAGGTATAGAAATAAATTGAATATTGTAAATTATTTTCATGGTGCGGTGGCTGGGCAACTAGCCACCTAACTAACAAACTAGTGGGGGAAGGGGTAATAGGGCCTCCGATAGCCTCACTAGGAACACAACGCAAGACTTGTTTCACGTCAGTTTTCTGTGAGGCCGTGGTATCACGCCGGTCGAGCCGACCTAATCGTGCCGAAGCATGGCTCTCCCACACTTAGAAAGACCTTCGCTTTGGCTTTTGCTAAGTGCTCTGTTTATCACACTTTACAATAATCATTGATATATTTAAGACACCAAAGGTCCACTATGTTAGTAAGAAAATCAAACGAAACATCTTTACAAAATATGTGAGTAAGTCCCGATTTGACATTTTGTTAAATAAAGTTAATGGGGCATTAAAATTAGGGAGAAATGCTATTTTGTGCAACACTTTCAAGACTCATTGATATTTAAGGTCACTTTATAAATTTAATAAGCGTTTCTGCAACTGACTGTTAGCATATTAAACAGACAAAACAATACAGAAAACAAATACAAATCAAATACGCACACAGAAAACAGCCACGTGCAGTATGTTGGTTCTAGACGGTTATAAACAGGCATATTAAAGCGCTCTCGGTGGTAATATTCGGTAACAATAGAGAAATTCAAAATTCCCTGTGTTCCGAACATTTTTTTTTTTCAAATTTTATTTCCTACCCCAGGGGTACATTTACCTAATTTTAGGGGATCGTTTAATGATGGCTCATATAAATGCTAATGTAAGGTGAGGCGGTAAGATTGACCTTTCTTAGAACTTGTCAAATTACTTACAAACTTCAACGGGCCTCCGAAACTTGGTCATATCCTTGCTTTGAGGCGGTATTAGGTGCTTGTATGTGTACATAGGTTGTATTGCGTTTTATCATTATAAACCATCTTTGAATATCCACTTCTGAACTAAGATGAAGAGGCTTTGTGTGATCCACAAATTGTTATTTCGGGTCTGGGTGTCATTGTGTATGTGAACTTGTATGTTTGTAAACGCACCCATGACACAGGAGAAAATCCTAGTGTGGGGCAACGTTTTTTAAAAAAAAAGACAGAAAGGAAAATAAAGAAGATAAACCTCACTTACATTTGAGGGGATTTCCATGATCTTAATGATTAACAGACCGCTTTATTTTTAAGGGGGAAAATCATCAAATGACTTCTCCCACCTGGATGAGGCGGGAGGGAGTGTCAGACTCTTACTGACTAAAAACTTCGAGAGGCCCGGCAACCCGATTGAAGATCCATTTTTATCGGCCAGTTACCTAACCTGACATTATTTGTATGTGTCTGGCATTTCAAGAAACGATACAGGGTATTTATTTTAATATTCTCCAAAGTCCAATGTGTAACCACTCGGCCAACGAGGCAGTCATTACCATTATTATTAGAGTTTAACATCATTTTCTATTTCTTCAGCGTTGACCTTGTGTGTAATTCATGTGTAAATTAACAAACACAAGTTCGATTATAACGTACGAATCACATCCAGACCCGGAAACAACAAGTTTAATTGTATAATTGTCATCATTAATTTATTTCATTATGAACCAGATGAGGACTTTGTCATTAATTGTGTTCACATCTCAAAATAAATGAGAAATAATAATAAATGAGGATATATTAACAATAATCCGTCCTAAATACATATTATAACATTTTCCTTATATTTAATCAGTACGTACTAATATTACAAAAAACAAAAATAGTCCTGTTAGTTGGTGCGTTGCGCTTGTTTAAATTATAAGTACAAGTGTGTTCAAGCGACTCCGCATAGAAAAGAAACCTAAGGTACTCATGAGGACATCAGCTACCTGTCAATAAAAGTCCCGTCAAAATCGATCCCGCCATTTCAGAGATTAGCTAAAATAAACAAACAGACAGACAGACAGAAATGGTAAAAGAATTCTTTTGGTATATGTACGATTGTGGGAAGATAGGATTTTGATGCGCGATGTGAATCAATTTGCAAGTTCTTGCGATATGCATAGAAGGAGCTGGTACATTTTTACGATGTGACGTCGCATCACAGTTTTGTGTACGGGCCCTACATTCGAACCTTGTGTGAAGCGCGTATACGCGCAGTAAACGCGTGTTGCCTGTACGTATAAAAATATGCCGTGTGTTTAACAATTTATACACGAACGAAGCTACGATAAAACTTAGTTTAGTACAAAACATGATAAACAATACAACTAATTAATATTGACGCCAATGTTTTATGAAAATAACTGTGACACAATTAGCTGCAAGTACATAAGGCGACACATCAAGTTATACAAAACCAGTTTATTATGGTCTTGTCGTGTATGACCGGTCCGCATATTCGACGGTCTGTTTATGTTGGCTATGATGGTCTGATATGTAGTCATGTCGGCCTATAAAATGATCGAATCATAGCGTTCAGGATCAAACTATGGACGATTGTTAGTAGTGACGAGTATCGGGAAGTTTTAAAATGAAGATATTTATTTTAATTTGTGTGTACGTTGCATACGTTGCTGCGAGCCAGGAATTGGAGGTGCCAACTGAAAATAATGTCGCTAAAAAGGATGATAGTAAGTTTCGACTTTGATTTGTTTTAATTTTTTATGGGATTGGAGCAAATATGTAAGTAAAGTAGATTTATCACGAAATGGTTATTGTCATCTATGGACACTCGCAACACCTGGAGAACTGTCGGCCTTTTAAGGGGGGGATATGCTTATCCCCCATTTGATTTTATAAAATAATGATATATAAATATATGTTTTTTAATAGATTATTAGTATGTATGTCTTTACCATTCACGGGACCACAGGGTCCCGGTCATTTGGAAGGCATACAGGGGCCGAAGCCAGTTGCGCAGTTGCGCAGAGGCCCTTTAGATAATTTTAATCTAAATGTAATGGAGACACAAACCGGCGACTATCCCTGTATGCACTATGGAAATGCACCCAAAGATAGTCCCCAGTTAGTGTAGAACTATTTATTGTAGATAATGGAAAAAAGGTAGGGATATGGATGGGTTGTTGTGGATTGGTAAAATGGGAACTATGGATGACTATTTCACCTGCCGAAACAACGTAATTATTACACGTAAAAATGGCAGGCGGAGACTCACTAACTCACCGACCGGGCTCCAGGAATGGTTGCTAGATAAAGCAACAGAGGAACCACGGAAATGTGAGTGGCTGACGGGTTAAGAAACTACCACCGCTTTCTACTCATATCCTCTAGTCCAGCCGAAGCGTACTGCATTCCTAGCCCACTCGCGACTTTCTTACCCTCCGTGCAGGATCACTCCTCTCACGACACTACTCTGGACGGCCAATGCAGGCAAGCCATAGATGGGAGACCTGTTCCTCGTCATCGTTCATTCTAGCAAGGCAAAGAAGGCAAGCCGGAGATATTATTATTAATCACATATAATTTTGTTTGTTACAGAAACTCCCAGTTTACTAACACCACCTGTGAACGATGTAAATAAGCCGCCAAATGTTTTAGAACCTGCAACTACAAAACCACTTCTATCATCTACTACACCAGCTATAAACACAGCCAAATCTAAAGGCAAAGCAATAAGACATAAAAAACCATCTCATAAAAAACTAAAATACAGGCACAAAGGGTCAAAAGACCACAAGAGATTGAGGCCCAGATTACCAAAAGGACCAGAGGATTTGAGACACAGAAGACCAAAATATCAACACCATAAATCGCACAAAAAACTAATACACCGTGTTCCAAAACACATCAAACCTAATAATAGACACAAACGCATAAACAGAAGACATGATAATGATTATTATTAGACTATTCAGTGGTCAGCAGGTCATTCTACTTCAGTCCATCAAAAGTCTATTATGACTTTATATCCAAAATAATAAAGTTCAAGATGTAATAAGGAAAAACAGAAAACAATAGGTCGGCCTGCTGGCCACCGTAGTTAACGGAAATATGAGTTAATTTCTGCAATCGAAGTATTAATATTAATTCCTAATATCTACTTATTATTATTAAACGGTTTTATTTGCCTTGACATAATTGTTTGTATTGAGTCTTTAGTAATTGGAATTTTACCCCTACCTGACGACAGATCGATCTGATAATTGTTTTTTTTCTTTCTTTAAAAAAACACTAAGATTGTCTCCTATGTCATGCCTTTACAAACATACCAGTTTACACACACATGATACCCAGAGCCAAAACAACAATTTGTGGATCATACAAAGAATGGCTCTGTGCAGGAATCGTACCAGCTATGTACACGTTCCGTGACAGCCTACTACCCAAGTCAAGTTGCAAATACCTGATCTAAGACGATACCACGAGCGAAGTACTATTTCTGTATTGCCATCTCGTATTTAATAATTTTCATTAAAAAACATTACCACCAAAATATTAAGTAAAGCTCGACACAAAACCCAATGTATCACAGAATACATTTACAATCAATCAAAAAGAAATTCTCAAGGAGAAAATGTAATATAAAAAATTTGAAATTCGTATCGGTTCGTTGTAATATTTCTCATTAAAATTAGCTTCTTTGTGGTAACCTTATTTGAATATTTCAAAGGGCTTAGTATGAATATGTTTTGCGTTTAACGTGACCAACACATTTATGACGTTCGGCGCTCTGATTGGCCTTGTTCCAATGAACCAACCAATCAGAGAGCTGAAAGCGGTAACGTTTCGATCTCGTCATACGTAAAACCAATTCGTACTAGGCCCTATGCAAACCTCCACGAGTACCCAGGTACTTGATTTGCGGATGTTCAATACATGAGTAACTTAGACTCGTGCTTGGGTGCGACGGTTCGAAAGATTTAAAGTGCGGTCTCACTGCAGCGACTTTACCGTTATTTATCGAGTGCCCCAGCTTACTAGGATTTTTGTCGCAACGTTTGAATCCTCACGTTTCACCGTTATGACCTCAAGATATTTAAAAACAATAACTGAGCGTTCGTTTTGATTTACCGCTTGCTGTTGGTGTTTGTGGAAAATTTTTGCGGAGGAAAGGTAATTCTAAAAGTGTGGTTTAGTTTGTTCTAACGCAAAAATTGTTATGAGGGTAACGAAGCATGGTAGTTGAGTGGATTCTGGTGATATAAATGCATATAATACACGTTTTTTCTCCGCATAATATCAATCCAGGTTATGAATGCTATAATAATATGTAAGAGATCATTAAGGAAATCAGAGACGCGTTAGATTAAAAATTAAATAAATTAATAAAAATAAACTAAATCAATATCTGAAGTGAGCATAGCTCTTAGAGAAACAAGCAAGAACAATTTAGAGATTAATATAAAAAAAAAACACCGCAACGTACAGTCTTGGAACCAACCTTTAACAACGCAAAATGAATTCCAAATTTTCTGTGTCTCAATTTGATAGCGTTTCGTATTAGCATTTCACTGTGTCTGCGTTGATTTCATATTAAATTTAAATCCGTAGTACGAGTTGAAAACTAGCCTTTATTTGCTGCGAAAAACGTGTCATTTTCCCGTGTCCTAACTAAATTAATAACTCCAATACTTTTCATGTAGTATAAATTCAAATATTTATTCGAATTAGTAATGTTTGTTATTCGTGTTTGTGATACGAATGAAGTAGTAATTAGATTTATTATATTTCGTTATTTGTCTCTTCTAAAAGTCGACCTAACATTAAAAATGTTTAAAACATAATAATCGTACTATCTATAGATCTATTCTGGTCGCGGAGAACCTAACGGGTTACCGGGTCTACGGCTTGACGTGCAGGTGAAGGAACGGGGTGGTTTTTAGTCAGTAAGAGTCTGACACTCCCTGCGGCCTCATCCAGGCGGGAGGAGTCATTCGATGATTTTTCCCCCTTAAAAAATCTTGTTATTTATGTAGATTCGAATCATTTTTATTATGCATGCTACTCACCTGTGCAGTTTTAAAAGTATAGTTAGGTGTAAAGGAATTTGAGGAAACAAAGAGTATAGTTCTCTGAAATCTGAAAAATAAGAATCCTCCGACCAGGCGAGATGATGCTGCGGGTGACTGCTTAACAGTCTACGACGACGTGGTCTTCTTAACGTCCCCCGGCTGGGGGCATGAGGACGCTCAATCCAGGCCGATGCCTATCTTTTGTCGATGGTGTTTCAGTCCCTGCCTACAACAGCAGGCGAGGGGTTACAGTAGTCGGGCCTCTGTATGTCCCGATGTAGAGTCGTGTATGGTGATTGGTGCCGCTAAGAGCCGCACTCCAGCCAGGACAGATCGGCGAGTAGCAAGCTCTTAGCAGCGCGTGGTTCAACAGTCATAATTACATATGATGGAATTTTCTATACATGTTATTCTGCGTGCAAACTTCATATGCACGATGTAGGATTTGTGTAACGTCATCACTAGATTTCATCGTGTCGATTTTTTCGTCACAGAAATTAATCTTCAAGTCAATTCCACAAAATGGCAGTATTTATATTTATTTAAAAGCAATTCTTAACAGGAAAATTGCGCTGAGCAGCGGTAATTGAAGAGTTATTTAATTAAGAAACAGCTCGCCCACTTACAAGAAACCCCACTGTTAAATAAAATACTTTTTAAAAGGAACTAAAGATATTTTTCTTATGATCCGTTTTTTGTGGCTCGAGGGCTGATTAGAGAAATCGTTTTTCATTAATGGACGACTTGATTTTAGACAATTTGTGTTTTGAATGAAACAATTTTGAAGGGTACAAGTTAATCTTGATTTTGAACTAATTTCCAAAAAGGACGGTTCTCAATTCAGTCAGCATCTTTATTTTGTTATGTAGTGACAATGACAATGTCTTTTTTTATCACTTGTTATGCCAATTTGTTTGATATCAAATAGAAAACTCGAACAGAAAAGCCGTTAACGCACCTGTGACTCCTCTGGTATTGTAGGAGTCCATAGGCGGTGCTGATCGCTTATCATCAGGTGATTCGTCTGCTCGTTTGCGTGAGTACATAAAATAGGAGTATTTTATATAAAACCTAAAAAGGAAAAAAAAATACTTTTATTGGTCATACGTAGATACTTATAGCTTACACACCGACTGATAGGTTAGAAGTCGGTGCACAAGTTTTAAACAAAATTATTCATAAAACCCTTTAAGCTGTTTACAATTTTATTATGGATAATAGCAACTGTAACCATTAACTACTTGATTTTTTGTTATGGGTTTATGGCACCGACTTCTAACCTATCAGTGGGTGTGTAAGCTATATGTAAGTTCGTATGACAAATAATAGTTATTTTTTGCTTTTTAGATTTTACTTTTCGTTTGTTTTTGTTTTTAATAACAAATTCACTAGTCGCCCCTATAATTTTTAAAAGTTCCCTTCTATTACCCTGGGATTCCATCATCAGATCCTGACTTCATGACAATGGACCAAATGATAAGCCTTACGCTTTCGAAAAAAAAAAGTATTTTTGTATCGGTCCAGGCGTGTTCCAGTAATCGAGTAACCAACATAAAAAAGTACAGTTGAATTGAGTACCTCCTCCTTTTTTTTAAAGTACGTTTAAAAGAATGAGATCTACCCAAATGAAAGATAACGTTTATAGTTTTAACTGCCGTTAAAAATGTCCAATCTAATTGTAGCTATCTTGATATTTAAAAAAATATTATGTATCTTTATGTGCCTAACAAGATTCATAATTGACCTTAAGCAGTGTTTATAACACTCTGTATGATATTATGGCACAATCCTTACTTATATTATGAGGTAAATCGGAAAGTGAGTTTGTTTGTTTGTTCCGCTTTCATACCGTAACTACTAAACCGATTGCTTTGAATTTTTGCAGACGTAAATTAAGAAGTCTGGATTAAATAATAGGGTACTTTTTATCCCGGAAAAATTGATATTCTCGAGGGTAAACGAAATTATTGGTATAGATGGCGCTGTGTGTATTGGTATGTGTCACATAGGCTACTTTTTATCCTTTTTTGACGCGAGCGAAGCCGTGGGTAAAAGCTAGTACACAAAAAAACAAATGAATAAAAAATATCACTACAACATTAATAGTTCTGTATTAATCATTCAAGGATGTCTGTCTTATTTATAATTAAGCAATCACCTACAAAGACAGGAAAACGAGCTTAATTTAAACTATAAACAGCATTATTAATTTGTACTGGAATGTTTTCAGACGGTGTATAACTCAAGGACATCCCCCTTCCCCCCTTACGGCGTAAACTACATTTTGCTATACCCAAACAGTCTGTATTACCATATTACTCACGCAGTGTAATCTAAAACTGAATTAATTAATTCAAATTCGTAGCAGTTTCCTATCCAAAATAATTTGGTGTTATAATAAATGTACATAATTAGTGGAACAAGATTTTCCCTTATATTGTCGGCATGAAGCTCAACAGTTGTATGTTGTTTTGTATTGTGTCTGAATAATATTCAATTTGGCATTTATACCTATCTCTTTTTGAATTATGAATAAATTTTATTTTATTTATTTATTACTTACTTAAATAGTATTTAACGCAGAATCATCTACTTTTTTATCCTTATTTTTCGTAGCGTAACCTAAACTTAGCATGTTCATTTCAGGCAAGTTTGTGAATCGACAGGCGTTCGATTTTTTGAACATGCTCAATAGAACGCTTTTTAGCATGCGATTTTGGAGTAACACTGCCTTTAGACTAGTAAGTCTAGTAAGTTTTTTTTTTAATTTTATATTTTTTTTATTTATTTTTTTTTATGGGGGGAAAATCATCGAATGACTGCTCCCGCCTGGGTGAGGCGGAAGGGAGTGTCAGACTCTTACTGACTAAAAACCACCCCGTTCCTTCTCCTGCACGTCGAGCCGGAGCCCCGGTTACCCGTTAGGTTCTCCGCGACTCCGAATCGGCATCGGCCCTATTGGGCCCCATCTGTGGAGGTCTGATGGCTCTTTGAGGCGCGCGCGGAACGCGACGCGCCGTACGCTCGGGAAGTCTAGTAAGACTAGTAAGTCTAAAGGTAGTGTATTTGTTACCACAGTCTCTTGCATATGTCCTAAAAGGCAATTGAGTGTCTAAGCATTTGACACATATCGTTCAGTAGCACTTTCTTATAAACCTGAACCTTTACTGCAATTTCCACTTCGCCAGCCAGGCGCGATTAGTAATAAATGTCATATTTTTAAAACGTTGCCCAACACTAGGATTTTCTTCTGTGTCGCGGGCTCCTTTACAAACATACACGTTCACATACACATGACACCCAGACCCGGAACAACAATTTGTGGATCACACAAAGAGTTGCTCCGTGCGGGTATCGAAACCACTACACGGGGGACGGTTGTCCAGCCACTGCAACAGCCATGCAGTCTACAATAGTCTAAAATAAATATAGGATAGTCCAACGCTGGACTCATCAACAGCTTATAAACGCCCACTGCTGAGCAAAGCCTCTTCTCACATGGAAAAGGTTAGAACATTAATCACCACGCTTGCTCAATGCGGGTCGGCGATTTCAAACTTATAATTAGAAATTATAAGCCCAGGTTTCCTCACGATGTTTTCCTTCACCGTTTGTCTTAATAATCTTAGAAAGTACATATAACTCGGAAAAAGTGACATTGGTATTTGCCGTTGGTAGGTTTCGAACCCGCACCCTCGTGCATGAGAAGCAGGCGTCTTCAACCTCCGGGCCACCACGACAACGCTGGACTTTCTCAAGCTATTGATGATCAGAATATGAAGAATACTAATTCGCCTTCAATATCACAAAGTACTAATTGACACGCCAGCGAAGAAGTGAAACAATGCAACAACTAAGATTCAAACTTGATACGGTAGTTATTACGGTGAACAGTGTTACGTAACTTCAGTCATTACACATTCAAGTTGCCTGCACTGGCTGATAACTGCCGGTAATTAACACTTAGACCTAAACGCTGTATCTTAACTTAGTCTTATCTCTGCACTACTGCTATGAATATGTACACTGTATAGTCACATTATTTAGTATACAGGTTTTAAATGTGGGAGAGCCATGCTTTGATACGAATGGGCCGGCTCGAGCGGAGTGTTACCACGACCTCATAGAAAATCGACGTGAAACAACGCTTGCGTTGTGTTTCGTCGTGTGAGTGAGGTTACCGGAGGCCCAATTGCCCCCAGCAATCGGCGGTGTCCATGGGTGACGCCGATTGCTTACCATCAGGTGATTCGTCTGCTCGTTTAGCGGCATATGCTTATGCCATGAAAAAGTGCATTTGTATGTTTCGCACCTTTTTGGTCGAGTCGTCATGCTTTCGTCTCAGGTTGGACAAAACAAATTGGGGTTGTCATTTTTTCGTTGTTTCTAGAATTGAGCCAAGTGTAATGCAGTAGGGGGTAGCCTACTACACAACACTAAATAACGTAATTGGTGAAAATTGGGTGTAACATTATAATTGCGTACGTTTACATGACTTTTTTTTATATCATAACTTTTTTTTTAATTTTTGAAATACAATACTATATACAGTTTTACATAAATGAGATATGGTCATAATTTTCGAAAACAGAGTTAAAACAAATCTTTGCATCCTAACCTCCTTCAGTATGATCAGTATGAAGGCTTAGTTACGTAATGAAAACACCAAAAAACTCGACCATAAAGGAACTAAGTAGAGAATTATGTTCCAAATTAATGATGGACGTTTTTCCTTTCATCCCCTTCGTGCACTTGTAGGTAATCGTTAATCAATGTCCACATATCTGGGAATGTAGCCATGACAGAATGTACCCATAGCTCTGGAGCTATGGACCGAAAATTGATTTTCTCCGAATCGCATGTTTCCACCTGGATGTGACATAGTTTGCATTATTGCTGACTTTCGTTTTAGGAATTACATTTCCGTGTAGTAAGATGCTGGTTTTATTTACATTGGTGGTGGTTAAGTAAGCACTTAGGTTAAGGACTCACGAAGTGATTTCCCCCGCGTCCACCGCGATTGTGAGCCCTTAGGCTTTATGGAATACAGATAATTATGTATGTAAAAAAATTAAACACATTTCACGACGTATTTTAAGCCCGCGGCGGCGTGTGCGATTGTTTGCGGCTACAAAGGCTGTGGGATCGCAACCGTGGCGGGCGTGGAAGAAAATTCCATCGTGAGTCCTTACCCTTACATTTAACTGTTTGACTGTTAAGCTTTACTTAATATTGAAGTCGTTTCATGCAATATTCTTAAGACTTTGACTGCCAATAAAAAACTGTTGAAGGGAAATCCTCCGCTAACGCCGGTCACCGGTGAACCCCATGGTGTTTAACGTGTTAATGACCATGGTCATCATTATCATCCTCAAGAGCATCCCTATTTTACCCAGTTGTCAACACACATGGTTTAACTAAACTGTTAGCGTGTGTTTCCACAGAAACTAAGCTATGCAGAGTAGAGCGGAGCAGAGCCGTGTGAATAGGTAGGTGTTTCGACTAAAGCTGCGCAGAAGCGAGTGGTGCAGAACTGAACTCTGTAGCTGGGTGATGTGGAGCCGAGCGGAGTGGCGTTGAGATGAGCTAAACAGGGCTGCGAATATATTTTGTTTTCCAGCACAACGCAGCTCCACTAAACTCGATAACGCACAGCCCCGCTCCACCCGGCACAGTTCCATTAAACTGAACACTGCAGCATCTACACCGAGCACCTTACATTTTAATGTACATCTTCACAACTCCACTAAACCTTCCATTGAATCAGAGCAGAGATGAGACCTGTATTTTGAACAATGTGATTGATCAATTTTTATAAGTCTGCTCAACTCCGCGCTGCTCAGCTCTTGTGACTTCAGTTAAAATACAGATTCTTGTCAAGCTACTTTTAAATATATTTCAATAATGAAATTTGAACTCTAGTATTTCGTATTAAAACTGAAAATCTTATAAAGACTTCACAGATCGGAGTAACTTGTTGTTCCAGCTTCCACCTACAATTAATTGGTCGCTCTGACCATTAACATCATGACTATTAACCCTGGACAGTTAAGTACCCTAATCATGACGCATGCAAATGTACTGCCATGTAGTGTGCTGGTAGTTATCGTAAATCAGGTAGTTATTACAAAGGTACCATTAGCGAGCTAAAGCGTGAATGTATGACGACTGTACCAGATTAGCTGTGAACATAACTTTATAAGGCTAGTTTAATTCACTAAGTTTTTTACTTCTTCTATGGGAAGAGTGAAAGCTTCAGGATATTTAAAGTATAAAAATGTGCATAAATAAGTTATAATATAAGTCAACGTCTTTTAGTAAGGAGATCATCAAAAATGTTACCAATTTTTCAGCATGTGTTGTCTTTTTCGTTTCACCTTACACACTTACAAATAGCTCAAAATAATCACAGAATTTTTGAAACCCTGAACGCCTATCGATAAAATCATCCGACCACGAATTTAACTTCGGCGCTAGGCTGTGTAGTAATTTAACACTGGTCGAAACTGCTTACCTCTCGAATCAAAGCGAGCGTGAAAAATCGAAAAAGCAAACGAAATAAAAATGCAATCACAACGCACGGCTCTGAAAAAATGGCTTCCATCCAGTTCAGATCACACAATCTATTCCAAACTATTGCACTGCAAAATCAAACTCATCACACTAGAGCAGAGACTGGTTGCACTCGACCTTTTTTCATTATCACTGAAAATGCAAAAGTTGAATTTTGACCTGAATGCAACTTTGCTAACACAAATTCCGCTGATCGAGTCACAAGTGTTTCTGCAAGTCGAATAATAATCTTGGACAAGATTTTTAGACTCAACTAGGTATAGGATAAGATTTTTCAATTTAAAAAGTTTGAGTACCATGTTTATCGGTTGAAAAAACACTTAAACTAGTTATATTGCTATAGGGGTTACAGTGATATCAGAATCCCTCTTCCTTAGTTTTTCTCCCCAATACAACCAAAAGTGTCCAAAAAGTGTTGGCATTATCTATTACTTATAAAATTGCTGGTGATATGACCATCCCACTTAAACCAATAATTAATCTCTTAAGAAAAGTATGATCAAAATTTCTGATACACTTTAAAATCTAACCAAAGACAAACGTTTTCCTATTCAAAGTAATGTATCAATCAATCTATCTTCATCTCGCTCTTTCATCCAGTTCAACGACTAATATCCAAAAAGTGTGAGAACGCGAATTTCCCATCGGCGGGCCAACAGCCCAATACCCCGAATGGATCGGATGCAGGAAAAAAAGGCGATTGCAAGTTTTGCAATATATTACTTTCACGCCACTCAGGCGTTCTAATCGTTTCGCTTGTTTATTTCTTTGTGATACGATTGTACAAGGTTGGAGCTGACAGCGGTTGATTTATTTACTTTGAGATTTCTAAAGGAAAAAGGGTTGTGTTCTTTCTTGTAATTTGTCAGCCTCAATACCAGGGAAGCATGAGTGTGTTGTTTGTTTGAACGTTGTCGTTACGATGTATATGTGAAGGAATGAATCGGTAGGAATTTTGTTCTGAGTTGTGTTTTACTTGATCTTGTGTTGTGTTTGGATCAGATTCTAGGATTGCACGGATTACTTAGTTTAACTGTTTTAATCATTATCTTACTAATAGTATAAACGATAGAGTTTCTGAATGATCTTGTGGATATGTTTGTTGCTCCCGTTAAAACGGCTTAAAGGATCGGTATAAAATTTGTAACAAAAGTAGATTATGGTCTGGATTAGCATTAAGGCTTCTTTTTATTCCACAGAAACGCAGCCAAAGCCGCTATCAGAAGCTAGTATGTTATGCTTTTTTGCCATAAAAAGCTACAAATACAACAGTTACTGACTTGAACCTCGCGTAAACTGTCGACACTCTTTTCCTTATCGTACCGAAGCCAGGATTAAGGGGCATTCCTTTAGAGTAATGCTATGTCCAAGGTGCTTTGAATTATACGTAGGAAAATACACTTTATTTCATTTTTAACGGTTTACTTTCCTTTTTTAGAGCTCCAAAGAAATAAGAGTCTTAAACAGTAAGTTTCTTTATTGACCTCTTAATCGTTTCCTATCTTTTTTTATATACTTTATAGGTCAACGTTTGACCACCATCTCGCCTGATAGTAAGCGATGATGTGGCCGACGATGGAGCACGCCTGCCTATGAGAAACCTGTTCACTCGGGTCTTGAAGACACCCAAGTCATATTTGACGAGAAACACAGCCTCTGGCAAGGAATTCCATTCCTTATTTATTCATTCGATTCATTACTCATTTAGCTTGACTATCGTTATTGTCTGAAACATAATGTGATGATCGCAAATACTACGTAGCTGTCCACTACGTTGGTTGATCACCTACCCATTGGTTAGATGTTGTAAAAAAAACTCACCTGACCTGAAAGTTCCACAAGTAATAAAGACCGCAGTGGACAGGGGCGCTTGGTGGAGAGTTCTAGATCAAGTGACGTGTGCACTAGACTAGACACAACCTTCAGTAATGAAGAGAATAACTGAGAAAAATAATGTGATGAGACTTCAAAATCAAAAACACCTGGATTCCAGAGATGAAATTCAAAATCTTGTCTAGGTCATTTCAACAAGGCAGTTTAATGGCCATCCATTATTAAAATAAAACATCTAATTACGTTCAATTATAATTCTATTACAGCAAACCCTTTCCCCAAAACTCAGCCATCTTTCTAATTCCGAATACATTCAAAAATATCACAGAAAAGCCTTTAAATAAAATACATTTTTGTTCAAACAAATTAATGTTCCTTCAATTTTTTCTACTGAATGGTCTTGTTAATGTTTATTAAAGCGTCTTTGTTTAAACACAAAAGATTTTTCATATAAAAAATCCGAGGTATTTTTTACTCAGAGAACAAATTTTAATTGTGGTGGACTTTGTGGGTGGGAGCTTCATCCTTTTAATTTCTAGTGTCATGTTTTAGAGTTGGCTGCATTGTTATGAATTAGAGGTTTTTGTTCTGTGATATTACTGTTGGTTTTTATACTTATTTATAATGTTGGATGAATGAAACGTAGATAGTAAGTATCTACGTTTTCTCACTACCACTGTTATTGTCGTAGTAATTATGTTGTCTAAAGTAAAAAGTTGTAGTATTATTTCTTCTAGTAGTTATCTTACTAATAGTATACATGCGTAAGTGTTGTGTATGATTGTTACTTACATAACATAACATAACATTACGCCTTTTATCCACGAAAGGGTAGGTAGTATTTCAAAATGTAATTTGTAGAGAATTTTAAAGGTTAAAGGGATCGGGATGATATTCGAAACACGAGAGGTTTATGGTTGAGATTAACACACAGGCTACTTTTTATGCACAAGTACGCGAGTAAAATCGCTAGCAGAAGCTAGTTCTAACATAAATGAACCTTTAAAATTTAATGTATTAGAGGTTACTAGTAGAAACTTTTAAAACTATTCCAGTGTCTCCAATTGCTTAGTATAAAAACCAATAGTCCAAATTGAATACTAATAGAACTAGTCTACAAAGAAAATGGGCAAATAAAGGAACTTTGAAGACATCGGTAAATAGGTACGATATCGTTGTATGTTCGATGAATTTCCAATCCCATGAGAGCTTGGAATGAAAGTATCTAAAATTGTTCCTTTATTTAGAAGACTACTAGCTTTCACCGCGGCTTCGCTCGCGTCACAAAAGGATAAAAAGTAGGTAGCTTATGTGACATATACCAATACACACAGCGCCATCTATACCAATACTTTTGTTTTCCCTCGGGAATCTCAAATTTTTCTAGGATAAATAGTACCCTATTATTTAATCCAGACTTCTAACTTCACGTCTGCAAAAATTCAAAGTAATCGGTTTAGTAGTTACGGCGCGAAAGTGGAACAAACAAACAAACTCACTTTCCGATTTATAATATTAGTAAGGATTTAAATATACCAAGTTATGTCTAAAGATTTTGTGGGAATATTTGCTAATAAAATATTTTTTCGTATAATAGCGTAGTATCTTCAATTTTATTTTAATGTCCGTCTGGTAGATTATTTTATACCATTAGACACGTATTTTTTCTTAACTAACAAAATTAAATACTTTTGACGATATATTGATTTGAAATATAATGTGATGTCACGATTTACCACATTTTATATAGTACCGTGACGTAACAACTTCCTACTTCTAAACTTAACTCCATTTTACCTAAGTATCGTTTTCTTATACGACTTAATAAAAATATGTGTCTAATATTTTTTTCATTATCTAACTGACGGACTAATTACATTTTTAATGTTCATACGCTGTCTACTACCCTATTATTATGTTTTTTGGATTCATCATGTAACTATTACACGAGGAATTTGACCAGTTTCATGTCATTCTAGATGCTCATACTTTAAAGCAGCGTTCCGCAACACACGACGTGGCAGCTGTATCACTGCTCAATAGCAATAAGTTTTACCTACTATCTCACGAAAGTTATTATATAATTTTTTTAACTAAAGAACTTAAATTAAAAACTAACTATTACTTAGAAAAAAATTAAAACTAAATATTACTAAATTAAATATATACAACTTAAGATTAAAATTAATTAGAAGAAAAAACAAAAACAATGTATTTACATAAAGCGTCGAAATGTTTACATTTTTCTTTAAGTCTATTTTATAGATATTTGCAGTAAGCTACTGGGCGCATGTAGGTTTCAACCGTACAATGAGGAAGTCAATAGGGGAACTCTATATCTGACAGTAGACTTCTTGAAGCTAATAATTTGACGAAGAACCTTTTTCTAATACGTTCTTGGTACTGTAACATTATGTTAGCCATTAAGGTAGCCGCGGAGGACTTTACGGGTTACCGGGGCTCCAGCTCGAAGGGCAGGAGTAGAAACGGGGTGGTTTTTAGTCAATAAGAGTCTGACTCTCCTTCCCGCCTCACCCAGGCGGGAGAAGATTATCGATCATTCCCCCCCCCCCCTTTAAAATTATTACATACATAACATCACGCCTTTTATCCCCGAAGTGGTAGGCAGAGGTGTACCTACATTATGCCACTGTACAATGTAACACCCACTTTTCACTATTTATGTTATGAATCCCATATAGTATAATAGAGGGTGAGCCTATTGCCTTATACCGGACACAATTCCAGGCTCCGTGCTACTACTGTAAATTGTTTGAAAAACCCAGTAATACTTTGCCCGACCCGGGAATCGAACCTGAGACCCCTTGCCCGGCAGTGGCATTTGCTACCACTCGGCTAATGACGCGGTCAAAAAAAGCTGTTAACTCGTCGAGTACTGGTTTTATAGACACAATTAAAGAACAATAGGTCGCGGTCACCGGTGACCGCTTGGTGTTTGACAGTTTAAGGTAGGTAAAATAAAATATCCAGAGTTCTAAATTAATCAAAATCGATTCAGTAATAAGCGTAGCATACAAATCAGCACTCATTCAGCCAACAATAGTTTTCTAACTAAACTTTGCTTGTATAATTTACATGGCTACACATATCTATATATGTATCATGGCCGTATGTAGGTATGTAAGTATGTATGTATGGTCTATCCTGCAACTCCTTGGGGGAATACAGAATGATGTTAAGTTAAATTACAATTCTAACGCAACATGCTTAGAATATAAAGGCATTTAATTTAGTTTTGACAAGAGGTATAAAATTTGTATTAATACTGGTCATTGCTCGTTACTTTGTCTGTATTTAATAATATAGTGTTATATGAAAATGAAAACCTGTAATTAGTCTTGTAATCTCATAAAAATGTATTAGAAGACATAATTACACAAACCTAATAAGCTTTTGAAGAATAGATGCTTAGAATAATGAATAAGATGCACTGAACCGTTCTTCTTCTGGTAGAATTATTCAACTTACTATGTCTACTGCATACAGCCTATAATCTTTCTCAGTAGCTAAATTTTATCCAGATCGGTTTAGCTGTTTGACAAATAAATAAGTGACACACATTCTTATTCTAAAACTTAAAAAAACATTCTTATTTATAACATAATATCACGCCTTTTAACCCCAATAGGGTAAGCAGAGGTGCACATTACGGCACTTCATGCTACTGTACAATATAACACCCAATTTACACTATTTATGTTATAAGTCCCATGTAATAGGGGGTGAGCCTATTGCCATATACCGGGCACAATTGCAGACTCCATGCTCATATTGAGATTTATTTAAAAATCCCAGCTTTACTTTGCCCGACCCGGTAATCCAACCCGAGACCCCATGCCCAGCAGTCGCACTTGCGACCACTCGGTCAACGAGGCAGTCATTTATAACATTAGATTAGATATTAGAAATATATATATTACAGATTTTGATATGGTATATTCGCAGTTGTTCGCCTCAAGCAAATATTCCATGTTACTACAGATGGTATCATTATAATTATAACACGGAAACCAATATATTTAATTGGGATTTACGTCGCTCCTTGCTTTAATCTTGTTAGTAATCGCTAAGCAAATCTGTTACGGCTTTACGTTGAATTATTTGAAGTGTTGGCTGTGTATTGTACTCATTATTTGCAGACACTTTATGAATAGCTATTTCGTTGATGTCCTATTCATATTATTAACTAGCTTTTACCCGCGGCTTAAAAAGTAGCCTATGTGACATATACCAACACACAGAGCGCCATCTGTACCAATACTTTTGTTTTTTCTCAGGAATATCAATTTTTCCGGGATAAAAATTACCCTATTATTTAATCCAGACTTCTAAGTTTACGTCTGCAAAAATTCAAAGCAATCGGTTTAGTAGTTACGGCGTGAAAGCGGAACAAACAAACAAACTCACTTTCCGATTTATAATATTATATATAATATATAGTATATATAGTAACGATAAGGATGAGAGCCCATGATAGACGCCAGTAGTCAATAAACGGTCGAAACGGCATGGAGGATTATTGGAATATTATTAATGCGATAGTTTGTTTGTATATGTGTTAGTCTTTTGTCTCTCTCTTATTTGTCTCTTACACGGCAAACTTCTGAAGGGCTCAGGATGAAATTTGGAACAGGGGTTAATTAATATGGTCTTAATAACACATAGGTTACTTTTATCATATCGGAACGCGAGCGAAGTCGCTGGCTGAACATAGTGACCCATAATTGATCACCTATTCAATATAATTATAGTAAACTTATTTTAAATTCATCCATTCATCCACAGCTTATAAGTGCCCACTGCTGAGCAAAGCCTCTTCTCACACGGAGTAGGTTTAAGCATTAATCACCACGCTTGCTCAAGGCGGGTTCGCGATTTCAAACTTATAAGTCCAGGTTTCCTCACGATGTTTTCCTTTATCATTTGTCAGTGGTGTCTAAATAATCTTAGAAAGTACATATAACTTGGAAAAGGTCACATTGGTACTTGGAACTTCGAACCCGCACCCTCATGCATGAGAAGCGGGCGTCATAACCTCCGGGCCACCACGACATTTTATTTTAAATTGTACGTAGTAGCACGGAGTCTAGAATTATGCCCGGCATATGCCAATAGGCTCACCCCCTATTACATAGACCTCATAACATAAACCGTAAAAAGTGGGTGCTACATTGTCCAGTGGCATAATGTGCACCTCTGCCTACCCCTTCGGGGATAAAAGGCGTGATGTTATGTTATGTTTTAATTATGTACCTATAGCAAATACCATTACAGTAGACAATATCCTGAAGTATAAACAGTTGGACTCTGTGGTCCAAATTTTGGTATACAGGGTGTATTATGTTGTGCAATTAAGATTGCTCTGCACTTGAAGAGAGCTAATGCTAAGCTAAGCTAGCTTCAAAAACCTTGCACTATGTAACCAGAGAATTGTATTGTGAACCTGATTGAAAAGAGTAACCTATGGAGTTTCTTGCTCGTTCTTCTCCATAGGAATCCACACCTTGGAATGAGCAAATAACTTCACTTTTAATTTTTTGTTCACGTTCAAAAGTGTCTTTCTGGTCTAATTGAAATAAATGATTTTGATTTTTTTTTTAGGGTGGGCCATCTCTTGTTTCCTGCTACCTTGGGTGCGGCGAAAGGGATTGTCAGACTATTATTGACTAAAAACCATCCCGTTTCTACTGCTGCTTCGAGCCGGAGCCTCAAAAACCCATTAGGTTGTCCGCAGATCTGGAAAAATCATGCAACTTACCTTAAAGATGACTGAGTGGTAATTCAGATTAGACTGATTGAATACTCAGTTGGACATTACTGAAATTTTTTTGTAATTTTTTATTGGATAAGCTCTAAACGAGCTCACGGATCACCTGATGATAAGCAATCAGCGTCGCCCATGGACACCTGGAACATTATAGACATTACAAGTGCGTTACCAGCCTTTTGGAGATTAGAAGGGGGTAGGGGGTTATTGAGCCTCCGGTAACCTCACTCACACGACGAAACACAACGCAAACATTGTTTCACGTCGATTTTCTGTGAGGCCGTGGTATCACTCCGGTCGAGCCGGCCCATTCGTACCGAAGCATGGCTCTCCTACACTTAAATCTACTCATGACTCAATATAATCATTATGAATAGTCATATTCTAATGATGATCGAGACGGATGACTTAACGTAATTACTGTTCAGTTTTATGCAAAGCACGCAAACTCTCGGGACAGTGATGATAATCACTTATTAACAAATTAACCTCGACTGACTGAGCTTAAAGTTACTATAACATATGCTGATTTCAAGCATGAAAGCATGCTTCAATTGAGCACTTGTCTCTTAGTAGCATGTGGGTCAGAATATTGCTAAACATTCATCAACAGCCTATAAATGCCCACTGCTGAGCAAAGCCTCTTCTCACACGAAGAAGGTTTGAGCATTAATCACCACGCTTGCTCAATGCGGGTTGGCGATTACAAACTTATAATTAGAAATTATAAGCCCAGGTTTCCTCACGATGTTTTCCTTCACCGTTTGTCAGTGGTGTCTGAATAATCTTAGAAAGTACATATAACTCGGAAAAAGTCACATTGGTACTTGCCGTTGGTAGGTTTCGTACTCGCACCCTCATGCATGAGAAGCGAGCTTCTTAAACCTCTGGACCAGCTAAACAAGAAAGGCTTGCTAAACATTAGCATCCTAATTTCAGGCATGTTTGCGAATCGACAGGCGTTCGATTTTCGAACATTTTTGAGCATGCTCAATAGAATGCTTTTAGGATGCTATTTTGTAGCATAGTCATTATAGTACCTTTACTTTGTTTATGTGGCTATAATCTCATGTCTGTGTGTCAAAAGAACCTTTTCTAAGTCTTCTGAGGAATAATAGACGTGCTCTTATCTCTCAGGACAGTGGACGGCATTCTCAAAAGCAACTAATGTGAGTTTGAAGTTCTGGTGGAACAAACATGGCGGCGTTGACAAGCGAACTATCTCTAAATGTGGGAACACGTTGCACGTTGCACAGAAACTTTGTTCATATAGTTACAAGAATGATGTGTGATAATATTTACACTACATTTTGTAAGAGGAGACCAAAGAGTTTCGTTTTAATTAAGACCTAATCTATATATGTATATGTCGTAGAATGTAGGATGAAACGTCAAGTCTGAGCCGACTTGGGCGTATTCGGTTATTGGGTTGGCAACAATGAACTACACTAACTCCTCTTATGTTGCGAGTCCATAGGCATCTGATTGCTTACCATCAGGTGACATGTGCTCGTTTACCGACCTTTCTTATAAATAATAAGAAAATGAACCGATTAACCGATATACAGCTGTCAACGCAACAGCGTTTGATTTTGTTCCGTAGTTTTTTATTTGTAAAAGTAGTCTAAAGTTTGTTAAAGTGAAAGTGACTTATATCAGTATAAAGCTAAGAAAGTGGACAATAAAACATAGTTTATTCCAACTTCAAACTCCAACTGAATCAAAAGTAATTACAATATTATTGTATAAAATTTCTTCTAACGAATATTGTTCCTGACCTACGACAACCCGCGGGCCGCCCGCTGTTACGCACACACGCGCGCACACACGCATACTGGAATAGAGGTACGTGTATCGGCCCGCGGTCGCCTGTTCGCCCGGCCAGCTTTGTTTGCATATACCTGCGCTTTATTTAAAATTAAATATTTTTTCTGCTGTACGCACGTGAATTACTGATTTCACATTAGAAAATGATTTGTGCTGCATGCAATAATGAATTACTGCCTGGGGATGCTTATCTTGAATGTACTGTGGATACATGTATGAAAGTTTATCATTACCTTTGCAATAATCGTGAGCTTACGCTTAATGAAAGGGCTGCATGGATCTGTCCTGAGTGCTGCTGTGCAGTAAAAAAAGGAGGGTGTAACGACGACATACCTATCCCTGCATTAACACCGATTTCGCAGAAATTTATCTCAGTTCGAAATAAAAGTAACACACCTGTTCCACAATCTTCACAAAGAGTTGCTCATGATATGGGGATGGAGATGCAACTTCTACGTGAGCAGATTAATTTTTTATCCGAACAACTAATGGAGGCGCTGGCAACTATTGACAAACATCAGTCAGCATTAACACTGTGTACGAAGCAGATCGAGATATGCAATGAGAAACTTGAAAAATTTGAAAATTCTTCTCATTGTACCTGCGGCCATGTTACCGTCCCATGTATGCCACCTGCACCCTTTAAAGGCGGTAACAAGGATAACCATACCCAAATACAAAGTGATAAGAGTAAACCAAAACAGAAAGCAAAGTCTAAACCTCAACAAGCAGCCCCGAAATCACGGGAAGTACCCGTAATCACACAGGCGAACAACTTTGAAAAGCAGATATTCGTGCCTCCCGGGGTAATGACGCCGGCTTCACCTAAAGGGAATATCGTGAACACGGGATTGGTGACTCAGGACCGTATTAAGCCGTTGTTGCAGACTGTGAATACCAACACCAATACTAGTACCAATACCGACTCAGCAGAGGAAGAATGGATAGAAGTCCGTAAGAATAAACCGAAACGTATAAGTAGTGTGCGAGGTACCGCAGGTCCTGATGTTACTATGCTCAAAGCGGTAGAATTTCGCAAATATTTCCATCTGTGGAACATGATATCGGGTGGAGAGGACATTCGAGCATACCTTCAGAAACTATTCCCGGACGTCGCATGTACCGTAGAGGAGCTCAAGTCTAGGGGCGACTACAAGTCTTTTAAAGTGGGCATTCCACCTGAGTGCTACGAGAGGTGTATGTCACCGGAAATCTGGCCTACTAATGCCCGAGTTAAAGATTGGTTTTTTCGAAGACAACCAAATAATAGAAAAACAGCAACAACAAATCAAAACTAAGTATCTCAAACAGAAACGGAAAATAAATTTAATTTATCAAAATGTTAGAGGCTTGAACACAAAGTTGTCATTTTTTAGACAGAATCTTTCAACGCTTGCGTGTGATATCGTCGCGGCTACTGAAACGTTTCTCACTGGCTCTGTAAAAGACTACGAATTGACTAATGGTGACTGGAGAATACTACGTCGGGATCGTCTCAATGGCATCGGAGGTGGTGTTCTTCTGCTTACACGACCCGGTGTCGAGGCTGTAAGACGTGTGGATTTGGAGACTTCGGATGGCGAGGATCTTTGGGCACAGATTGTGACAGACTATGATACGATTTACGTATGTGTTGTGTATATCCATCCAAGAGCGTCTGACGAAGTGTACATGCGGTGGTTTCAAAAAGTCGAATCAGTGATCAGTGATATTAAAGGTGCAGTTATTATTGTTGGGGATTTAAATTTAAATCCTAAGTATGCTTCAATTAGTATTTTAAGTTATTATTGTTATTTTCTCTCTGTTTGTGGATTGTCTGAAAGGAATGAAATTGTTAATGCGTATGGAGGTAAACTAGATGTAGTGTTGATGTCGGATAGTATTGACCATGTAGATGTGCTTGAGGTGAACTGCGGAGGTCTTGTTCCAAAGCGTGATAACTATCACCCCCCTTTGGATATATTCTTTGAGCGTAATTATCACTTAAATCAGCAAAATTCCGAAAAATCTAGTCCAAGTAACGTTGATTTACAAAAAGACTGGAACTTTGCTAAAGCAAATTATGAACTAATGTACAGGCGTGTCTCGGAAACAACATGGCAGGATATATTTGGTGCTTGTAATGTTGACGAGGCTGTTGATTGTTTTTATGATTCTATTTACTCCATATTCGATGAATGCGTCCCAAAAAAATTAAGATCCAGGAAACCCACGAGGAGGTATCCGGTATGGTACACCGCTGATCTAATTAAAATTATAAAGCAAAAAGCTGAATTGCATCGCCAATGGAAAACCTCACGTGATAGCGAAATATACCTTCAGTTTTCTCGTCTTAGATCACAAGTTAAGAAAAGCATGTCAATTACCTACAAAGACTACCTAAGTCGCATTCAGCGTAAACTTAATCGTGATCCTGCAGCTTTTTGGCAGCACATAAATAGTTTGAAAAGTAGAGGCGGTTTTGCGCCTAAAGTCAGTTACAACGGAGTGGAATACGAAGGCAGTGACGCAGCACAGGCGTTTTCAAATTTTTTTGCTAACGTATTTTTACCCGACGCACCCCTTCTTGATTGTAGGAATCTGCTTGATTGTCAAAATTATACAGCTAATTTAGTGGACATTCACGAGATAACCAGCAAGGACTTTGATACTGGCATTACTAATTTAAAACCAAATAGTTCTATCGGCCCTGATAATATACCTGCATACATTATTAAGGGTTGTAGAGAGTTCTTGAAGTCGCCACTCCTTCACATATTCAACTTGGCGTTAAACTCAAGGACATATCCTAAACGTTGGAAAGTTTCGCGTGTGCAACCTATCCCCAAAACAAACGATCATACACTTGTAGAAAATTATAGACCCATAGCGATACTGTCATCATTGCCAAAATTGTTTGAATCTATAATACATAAACATATTAGTAAACAAATACAACCTTATCTATGCGATTCGCAACATGGTTTCAGATTGAACCGCTCTGTAAATACTAACCTCTTGACATTGGTTGATCTTGTCTCGCAACACTTAGATAGAAACATCCAGGTTGACGTTATCTATTTCGACTTCAAAAAGGCGTTTGACAGGGTTGATAATGATGTTCTGCTGGGTAAATTATATGGAATGGGTTTTTCTTCTAACCTTCTTGAATTCTTTGCCAGTTACTTGCGTGATCGCCAACAGTACGTGAGGCATGGATGTTTTGTCTCATCTCCATATCATACTCGTTCTGGCGTCAGTCAAGGTTCAATCTTGGGGCCGTTGCTGTTTGGCCTAATGGTAAATGACTTGGAAGCATCTCTTAAATGTGCTAGGTGTTTGCTTTATGCGGATGACCTCAAATTGGTGTATGGTGTTCAGAATATAGCGGACACAAAATCATTGCAGGGTGACATTGATTCCGTACTTAACTGGAGCATTAAAAATCACCTTAATTTTAACACGGCCAAGTGCAGTGTGATGTCTTTTACTAGAGCTCACAAGCCCATTCATGTGGACTACTATTTGGCAGGAGAAAGGATCGAACGTGTCTACTCGGTAAAAGATTTAGGGGTATTGTTCGATCCTCGATTAACTTTTCATGACCACATTAGAGCGGTTACTAGCGACTCTTATCGTAGATTAGGATTTGCAATTCGCAATATGCGTGAATTTGATAATATAGCAGCTATCAAATTGGTGTACATGACCCTGGTTAGAAGCAAGCTAGAATCTGCATCTCTGGTATGGAGTCCGCATGAGGTTACTTATGCTCTGATGCTTGAAAAGGTGCAAAAAGCGTTTTTGAGGTTTTTGTACAGAAAACGGTTTGGCTATTACCCTTTTCTGTACCCCACTAAGTTTCTGTTAGGCATGTTACGGTTTAACTCTCTTGAGGTGAGGCGTAATTACTTTTTAATGATTATGAGTTGTAAGACGCTGCGAGGTGAATCTGACTGTCCAGAGATTGTAGGTCAGGTGGTGCGGTTATCAGTACCGAGGCTGCTCACACACCAACTTCGACCTCGTCAACATCCCTTATTGGCTGTACCAGAAGCACGTACAGTGGCCCATGCAAATTCTCCGCTGGTCCGAGTACTCACCATGCTCAATTCTCTCCTGATGTCAGCACCAGAGTGTGATTTATTTGCAACGAGATGGATAGATGTGTGTCGTGAATGTCTAAGATTTTGTGAGAGGATGGATGATACGTAGCTGATTATAATGTTAATGTTTGTGTCCAGTTACAATAATTACTTTTGTTACCAAATTTGTCATTCAAATGTATAGTCTTTTTTTTTGTTTTTTGTTAATTTTGTTTCTTTATTGTATTAATTTTTTTTTATTTCTTGTATTTGATTACCTAATTAGTTTGTTTTTTTTAAGTATCTAAATAATAGCATTTATATAAGATTATTATAACAGTATAACTTAATGGCGTAAGCTGTGGTGTTATATATGTACATTTTCAAATAAATAAATAAATGAAGTTTAACAGTGACAGCTGAAAAGAAGCAAATATTACAACTAATGTCACTGTCAACGGTCGGTAGAGGAGGGTGGACGGGAAGGTGTGTTGTCAACTACGTGCCGACTTCATCGCGTTCCAATATCAGTTCCAAGTAATTACTGTTTATTTTAAGTTGAATTATTGTACGACCAGCTTTGTTAAACCAAGAGATTATAAACCGAGTGTTATTTCACGGATTGCAATGGAAGACAGCCCACCCTTAAATGAACGCCCACGCACCGCTTCTACATTATGTAAATAAAAATGAATATCCGTTCGTTAGTCTCTCTGAAATACGATAACGGCTGAACCGATTTAGGTGATTTTGGTCTTGAAGTGTTCGTGGAAGTCCAGAGAAGGTTTAATGGGACATTTTGAGAATATAAAATTTAGGCGGTACGAAATTTGCCGGGTCCGCTAGAACAAAATATAAGCATGGGCAACGTCTCATATTTTGTATTAAATTGGGCATACTAGCTGACGAATCAACCGATGGTAAGCAATCAGCTCCGCCCAAACAATAAAGTTGTTTTTCACACTTCTCCGATGCACTACCTTACCTGGCGACCCTGCCAATTAAGGCGGCCTACTCGGGTTCTGTCGCATTTATGTGTATATCTAGCTAAATAAATTGAAATAATTATAGGTATAAGTACCAAGTGGTTAAGGAAACTCATAGTCTAGAATTGGACTGTCACGGACTGTTGATGTTAAATCACACGAGGGCTTGCCGATAAAAACTATTAAAGGCTAATCCTCCGCTAGCGTCAGACATCATTGTCCGACACGGCATCCAATGAGTATTGGCTTGTATATGAGGCTGTTGATGCGTGATGTGATGTGATATATCTAATTATATGTTATCACCTTCAACCCACATCCTTCAACTTATGAATTAAAAGGCGAAACAAAGTATTCGAAGTATTTAATAATAGTAATAAGAAACAATTCAGTTCCGTATACACGAAAGTGGACAACCAAGAAGTTTTTGATTAAATAGTTGTTTAAACTAATTGAGTTTGCTTGAAAATTTTCCGTTCTTACACTTAATTGATTTTAATTATGAATATTAAATGGACCAATTTACGAGGAGTGCACGGACTCAAACTGTAGTTTCGTTTACAAACTGTTCTGTCTTATAAAGTTCCGTCTATTCTGTTTAAAGGGCGTGCAGAACTGTTTAAATTGCTTACTTTATGAGATCCTGATTGCTATCTTGGGTCAAAGTAATATTGTGTTGTGTGTCGAGGTTGAGGTGCTTTTTTGATTTTTTTTTCAATAATGACGTTGTCCCACACTGAGAATGTCTCCTGTAACGTGGGTGCGTTTACAAAGATACAAGTTCACATACACTCAGACCCAACACAACAATCTATGGATAATAATTATAAAAAATTGCTCCGTGCTGGAATTAAACCCGCATTACGTAGCGCAATAGCCAGTTGCCCAACCACAACACTAATTGTGCAGTCAATTTAAACAATTTTTTGGACGACACGTAAAACCTAGGACGTTTGGTTAAAGTTAGAACTACTTTGGTATATAGTAGATAAGTGAACACAAGTAAAGAAAAGCGTACGAGATATTTATATCAAACCCAATCTTTCTACGAAAAAAGACATCGCAAGTCACAACAAAATATTACAGTAATAATGACCTTGACATGGCCTTGTACCGTTAAATGACTCGTGTTAGGACTTATTTTGTTATTCTGATTATATTTAACAATATTTACATTGTTTCTAAGAATCTTATAAAAACATATCTGTTCCTCTTCAAAGAGTTTGTAATGGTAGAAAATAATTTGTTTTAGTTTTACTCCTTTAAGCAAAGCTTTTAGATGAACGTGATTTGGTTACTGCTTTATAATGAAACTAGCGGACCCGACAGACGTTGTCCCGCATAAAATATAATAATAATAATAAAAGGTATAGATAAATAACCTAGAAACCGACTGCAACGCCATCTGCCGGGCTGATTTGTGAATCTAAACCATCCAGGGAGCCACTCAAACGCATACAGAAAAATTCATTTAAATTGGTCAAACCGCTTAGGAGGAGTTCAACGACATACACACGTACAGTAGAATTATATATATAAAGATTATGAGACCTTGCTACAACGATGAATAACTAAATCAAATATCCACATATGCCATAGTGTGACTAATAAATGTGATACTTATGACGGTTTTCACCCAACAATTAACCACCCTTAACCATGTTTTAACTAAAAGATACTGAGCGTGACGCAGCCCTTATATACTAACCCTTTATTTGTACTGTTAGGTGTCATATTGATAGATTGGTAAAAAAAACAACTTCGAAAGCTAAAAGCAAATGAAAGTAAAAACTATAAAGCAAAAAACAACTATAATACACCCACTGATAGGTAAGAATTGTGCCACAAATTTAATTGAAACTAACATTATTAACCTGTTTACAATTTCAAGTTTCCCATACTTTACACGAAGCTTGGCTTGAGCCATGCTTCGGCACGAATGGGCCGGCTCGACCGGAGTGATACCACAGCCGAGCAAAAGACCGACGCTTGCGTTGTATAGGCGTGTACTGTGTAGAACATTAGTCAAAAGTATAAAAAAAAACATAACTGAATGTTAACCGAGCTCTATAAATAATTATGTTATTTTTATGTTTGCTTAACTTGAACATCAGAATAAACATTTTTCAAAGACTTTATTTGACAAGAGCATTCTTCTCTGAGCCAAGAAATTGAAACAGAAAAGTACAAAACGACACCGTGTCAAGTCGTTGAACGTACTATAAAATATTTTATGACAAGAGCGCACTTCTTCCGTAGGAATTCTCGTTCGTTCATGCGGATGATTACGACATTTCTGAGAAGTCCTACATTTTTTTCCACTTGCTAAAGATAATTTCTGTTTGGTCCATATACCGACTACATTATAATCTGACTATGAAGATTTTAGTTTTATCTACAGCCTATAAATGTTCACTGCTAAACAAATTCTCTTCTCACACGGAGAAGGTTTAAGAATCACCACGCTTGCTCAATGCAGGTTGGCGATTATAAATTTATAATTAAAAATAGTAAGCCCAGGTTTCCTCACGATGTTTTCCTTCCCCGTTTGTCAGTGGTGTCTAGATGATCATGGTGTCTAGATAATCTTAGAAAGTAGATACATATAACTCGGAAAAATCACATTGGTACTTGCCATTGGTAGGTTTCGAACCCGCACCCTCATGCATGAGGAGCATTGCGTTGCGGGCCAAACGTTTACGACGCCCATCTTAAACGTCTGGGCCACCACGACAACGATTTTGGTTTACCATTCACCAAAATGTCCTTTACATTTTGGTGAATGTTGGGTATAGGTCGTTCATTAACTAGGTGGAAAGATCACCTGATAAAGGTCACTGAAAGCCATAAGATGCAGGTCGTTTACAACTAGCCGATCTGGATCTCTTTGGGAAGGCCTATGTTTGAAATAAGGTGACTACCGACTATGACATTTAGGATCAGGTTGATAAATGCAATTTTTCCGAGACCTTAAACTTCAAGGTTCACTTTCAGTTATAGCAGAGAATCCTTGAACTTAGATAAAACAGGTACTATGACAATAATACGGTAATTCTCTTTAGTTTTTCTTCAAAGGTATCCATCTAATCTAAAACGAACTCCGCCCACAGTTTCAATTTATTTATTTATCTTGTTTCAATAATCTTGTCACGTACTATTCTGCTGAATAGACAGTGTTCATATTGGGAATGTTTTACAAATCAAATTCACCTTATTTTCACTTTTTTATTCGATAACTATTAATGAGTTTGTTGTAAATACTTAATTTATTAGTTTTGGTATGTGATATCTTGTATTCTATGACTATTCAGTAGATATGTATAGATTTGTAGCCAGCCTCGTAGGTAGGTACCAGTACCTAGGTCATCTCCAAATAATAATACATATATATATATTTATATGTAATCGTATTTATATATTTCTAATTATTTTATTTATTATTTTTGTTATATTCCGGTCATTTTAGTTTTAAGTTCTTTCAGTTATTTTACATTGTTTTGTATCTGTTGCATGTATCATTTACACTGTGTCTTATATTTAATTTCCTTTTCCTGTCGCAGGTCTGCAGGAAGAAATCCCTTAAGAGATATGCAGTACCTATGTACCTCATACTTGTAATGTGTCGTCCTTTGTAATATTGTCTGTGTGGTGTAGGTATATGAAATTATAAATAAATAAATAAATAATACGTACAATATGAAAGTCATTCACAACAATCAATGTGCAACAATTGACAGCAATCCAACAGCACAAACTACACTAAGGTGTACTAGATTACTTCAGGATACCAAGGTCACAATCCGCAATCACAACTTTTCAACAAGGACAAGGCATTTTAACATAAAACACATACCCATAACAGGAATGACAATAATAATATCAGATCAATCCATCCCCTGCCGTCAATATTGAATTATGTTACCACAAAGGTCATGAAAGATGAACGACGAAGAGTTTTTATAAAGGAAAATAATGAATTTGTAAGTTAGCAATGAGTTGCGAACACACGGGGGAGCAAAAACAGGGACTGTCTTCTGTCTTAGGCAGGCGATCTTTCCTCGTACAGTCGGTAGCAGAAATCGTTCCCATGACACACGTATGGAATTATTTTTTTTATGAACAAGGTGAGGTCGTCAAACGGTAGAGGACCTACAGGTCAAGACAATTAAGGTTATGTTCATAATGAGGCAGATAATGAGATATAATAAGTACTTTATTATCTTGGTTATGCTGTAAGTTTTTTGTTACTGAAAACTCAAGTCTGTTTTACTTTGCATAGCTTGAGATTTGAACACTAGGCTAAAGAATAAGACTGCGTTCCTTTTTATTTATGTTCTTAAAAATAGCAATAATAGATTCTATTCACATTATTATTACATCAAAAAATTTCTTCATAAATTAAAATAAAACGAGAATCAACACTTAACTATTTTTTTCTTTTTTTGTTTCTTCTCCAGTCTTGGATGAGGCGAGAGGAAGTGTCAGTCTCTTACTGACTAAAAGCCACCTGATTCCTACTTCTGCTGTTCGAGCCAGAGCCTCGACAACCCGTTAAGTACTCCGCGGCGACACATAACTCTAACCCACAAACCAACCAATCTCACAAAATCAAAAACGATTCGTCTCAATAAAAACATAACCTCAACAATTCATTGCAAAACCTTTATGTACGTCACTGTACATATTTTTTGCTCCATCTCCACAGATGGACGTGATATTTCTTCTGTTCGCTGATAAACTGAGCGATATTTTCTACGTTCGAAAGGAGTTTTATTTTCTGTCTCTGTTCGCCTTTAAATTTTTATTTTATTGTTCCTTGCGTAGCTGTGTCTTTATTGTCGTTGGTCGAGTTGGTCATAAGTCTTGAGTGTGTGTGTGGAATATTATTTAAAGCCAAAGTACCGTCTGAAGTTTAATTCGTAACGTGACGTCTGAGTAGAACACATTTTTAGCCAACCAAAAACATTCTTTAAAAAACTAGCCAAGTCTCGATGGAGTTGCTCGTTCATCTCTAAAAAGTAATAAAATCTAGACAAAGTTGTGCTAAGTCTAAGGTTCTTTTCTGCAAATTATTTATTATTATAGTTAATGTTGTGTTACTTGGTCGTTGTAGCGTACACAAAGATGCAAAAACAGGTGCAATACACCTTTTTCTTAGTGGCAATGGGTACTATTATGTATATTCGTGAGCATATATATAAACGCGGGTATTTCAATATTACAAACAGACACTAATTTTGTTACCGGCTTAAAAAAAGGAGGAGACACTATGATCGGCTGATTGTTTTTTTTTTTGTTTTGTTTGCCGATTATTCCACGATTTGTAAATTCATGAATGAAAAAATGTGTCTGTCGTGCCGGTCGTATCGTTTATATCCCTCGTATTTGTCGTGCCTGTCGTATCGGTCGTACCTGTCATGTTTGTAGTGTTTGTCGTGTCTGTCGTATCAGTTATTACTGTTGTATCGGTAAATTTCGTATCTTTCGTTCGGTCGTGTTTGTCATATTTGTCGTGTTGGTCGTGTTTGTCGTGTCGGTCGTATTTGTCATGTTGGTCGTGTTTGTCGTGTCGGTCGTATTTGTCATGTTGGTCGTGTTTGTCGTGTCGGTCGTATTTGTCATGTTGGTCGTGTTTGTCGTGTCGGTCGTATTTGTCGTGTTGGTCGTGTTTGTCGTACCTTTCGTATTTGTCGTGTCGGTCGTATCTGTCGTTCAGTCGTGTTTGTCGCATCGGTCGTATTTGTCGTGTCGATCGTATTTGTCGTGTTTGTCGTATTGTCGTGTCGGTCGTATTTGTCGCATCGGTCGTATTTGTCGTGTCGGTCGTCTATGTCGCATCGGTCGTATCTGTCTTATTTGTCGCATCGGTCGTATCTGTCGCATCTGTCGTATTAGTCGTGTTGGTCGTATAAGTCGCAACGGTCGTACCTGTCGTGTCGGTCGTACTTGTCGCATCGGTCGTATTTGTCGTGTCGGTCGTATTTGTCGTGTCGGTCGTATTTGTCGCGTCGGTCGTATTTGTCGTGTCGGTCATATTTGTCGTGTCAGTCGTATTTGTTGCATCGGTCGTATTTGTCGTGTCGGTCGTATTTGTCGCATCGGTCTTATTTGTCGTTTCAGTCGTATCTGTCGTATCTGTCGTGTTGGTCGTATTTGTCGTAACTGTCGTGTTGGTCGTATTTGTCGTGTTTGTCGTGTTTGTCGTGTCTATCGTATTTGTCGCATCGGTCGTATTTGTCGTGTTTGTCGTATTTGTCGTATTTGTCGTGTTGGTCGTATTTGTCGTGTCGGTCGTATTTGTCGCATCGGTCGTATTTGTCGTGTCGGTCGTATTTGTCGCGTTGGTCGTATCTGTCATGTCGGTCATATTTGTAGTATCTGTCGTGTCGGTCGTGTTTGACGTATCTGTCGTGTTGGTCGTGTTTGTCGTGTCGATTGTGTTTGTCCTATCTGTCGTATTTGTCGTTTCAGTCGTATCTGTCGTGTCGGTCGAATCTGTTGTATCTGTCGTGTCGGTCGTATTTGTCGCGTCGGTCGTATTTATCGTGTCGGTCGTGTTTGACGTATCTGTCATGTCGTTCGCTATCTGTCGGGTCTGTCGTGTCGTTTGCTATCTGTCTTTGACTGCACGGTTGGCACGGTGGCTGGGTTTTTTTTTTTTTTTTTTTTTAAGGTGGGAAAATCATCGAATGACTGCCCCCGCCTGGGTGAGGCGGGAGGGAGTGTCAGACTCTTACTGACTAAAAACCACCCCGTTCCTTCTCCTGCACGTCGAGCCGGAGCCCCGGTTACCCGTTAGGTTCTCCGCGACTCCGAATCGGCATCGGCCCTATTGGGCCCCATCTGTGGTGGTCTGATGGCTCTTTGAGGCGCGCGCGGAACGCGACGCGCCGCACGCTCGGGTCTGTTTCTGGAGGCGCGCGCGGAACGCGACGCGCCGCACGCTCGGGTCTGTTTCTGGTCGGACGGGGAGCCACCCATGCTCGCCGTCCGCAGGCCCGCGCTTACGGTGGCCGGAGATCGTCCCGCGATCCCCGACGCCCGGTGTGTCCTTCGCGATGGCTGGGTTGCGAGGAGGCAGCGCTTCGCTGCCTCACGCGTCCCGCCTCCTCCTTAGCTAGCATGACTGCTTCGCAAAAGGAGGAGACGGCATCCCAATCCCCCTCGCTCCGCATCATGGCCTGCACTAGGCCCGGACGCGAGAGGTCGCCATCGCCGATCACTTCCCTGAGGACACGGCGGTGCTCAGCCCACGAAGGGCATTCTCCCACCGTGTGTTCCACCGTGTCCTCAGGGCGGTCCTCGCAGTGATGACACCCGGGCGTTTCCTCCCGCCCCCATCAGACACAGGTACCTCCCGAAACTGCCATGTCCGGTGAGGACCTGCGTCAGGCGGTAGGTGAGGACGCCGTAGCGTCTCTCAAGCCACTCCTCAAAGAGGGGACTTACCGCTGCGATGGCAGCGAGCCCAGCCCTCGGTTGCGACAGCCGTTGCCGCCATTCCGCCATGAGATCGCGCCGGAGCTCATCCCGCCACGCACTTATCTGGCGCGGCAGCGGAGTTTCGCCCCGGCGACGTGCCTCCGCGCGCATGCTGTGCACGCGCGCGAGCACCTTCGCCTCCAGATCCCACGGCGGTAATCCGGCAAGGAGGTTCGCCGACTCCCCAGAGATCGTGCGGTATCCGCGGATCATTCGGATCGCCATGACCCTCTGTGCCATGAGCAGCGTCCGAGCGGGACGCCGCAACAGGTTAGGCGCCCAAACAGGGGCGCCGTAGAGGGCCATGGACCGCACGACCCCGGCGTATAACCTCCGGCAGGAGGCGTTTGGCCCCCCGAGGTTGGGGAGGATGCGTTTAAACGCAGCCCCCGTCCTCTCCAACTTTGGAGCCAAACGTCGGAAGTGTTCTATGAAGTTCCACCGACTGTCGAGGACGAGTCCTAGGTACTTCATCGTCGTCTCGACGCCGATGGTAACTCCTCCCGCCGTTATTTGGGACCCACCCGGAGGTGGCGCGTTCCCGCGGCCATGAAAACACATGGCCTCGGACTTGTGGAGCGCCACCTCGAGTCCCAACTGCCGGATTCTCTCAACGACTGTCGCAACCGCTGTCGCCATTAAGTCGGCCGCCGCCTGGTGTGACCTCCCGTGCGCCAGCACCAGCGTATCGTCGGCGTAGCATATAGTGCTAACGCCGTTCGGGAGGTCGGTGCGCAGCACCCAGTCATAGCCGATGTTCCACAGGAGCGGCCCCAGAACCGAACCCTGTGGAACACCGCGTGACATCTCTCGCCGGTTCCACTCGCCCCGGTGACCGGGGTAGCTGACGGACCTGTCCGTCAGGTAAGCCTCGATTACACGACGGAGGTAGGTAGGCACCCGATGATATCGGAGTGCCTCCAAGATGCAGCTCCAGGGCAGGGAGTTGAAGGCGTTGGCGATGTCCAGAGACACCGCCACTACGACCTTACCCCTGGACACTGCAGTCCCCGTCGTGAGGTCTCTAACGCGCATGATGGCGTCCACCGTGGAGCGCCCTCTGCGGAAGCCGAACTGGCCGTCCGACAAGTCCGGCCCAATGTCCGTCAGGTGCGCGACGAGGCGGTTCGAAATGATTCTTTCGAAGACTTTCCCCACCTCGTCGAGCAACACTATGGGCCGGTACGCGGACGGAGAGTCCGCAGGCGCCCCGTCTTCCGCACGAGGACCAGTTTTCCCGCTTTCCAGAGAAGCGGGAACTGGCCTCTCTCCAGACATGCGCTGTAGAGACCAATCAATCGAGGCCCGAGAGCCTCTGAGGCCAGGACCCATGCCTTGCCATGCAGGCCGTCGGGTCCCGGGGCGGTGTTCTTGGCGCCCATCCGGCGCACCGCCGCTCTCAATTCTGCCTCGGTCACCTCTGGGACGATGTCGTCGTCGTCGTCGCTGTAGCCCGCGTCGGGCACCGCAGGGGGCGGAGTCATATACGGAGGGGTGAACCCCCTCCACAGTCGAGGAACAGGGTGCCAATCACCTCCTCCAAGACTTCTTGCCGGAGACTCCTGGGTGAGCGGGGAGCCCAGGCGCGGAGCTTGTCGCGTACCATCCGGTACGGGCGTCCCCACGGATCTCTGTCCAGAGTCCCCAGCATCTCTCGGCGGGCCTCCCCCTTGGCCCGCAATATCTCCACCTTGAGGAGGGCCTTGGCCGCCCTGTATCCCTCGTACAACTCCGCCTCTCTCGCCTCCGCATTAGGAGGACGGATGCGGCGCCTGCGGTGCCTAGTGTACTGGCGTCGCGCAGCAGTGCACGCCTTGCGTAGAGCTGCTAGCTCTTGCGACCACCAGTACACCTGGCGCTTTTGTTGCCTCGACCGGATCCGGGGCATCGCCACGTCACAGATCCTGGACATGGCGTCCTGGAGCCACTTGGCCTCATCGTCTATGTCGGCAGGCCTGACCGGTGGTATCACCCAGGCCTGCACGATGGCGGCTTCCAGGAGCAGCTCCCGGTCCAGCTGTTTCAGCGCCCAACACGGGCCACATGGGGCCTGTCTGACCGGCGGGTCTGCGGACTCGGCGGAGACGTCGAACCGGATATACCGGTTGTTGAAGATGATTAGACGGCCCGCCCGGCGAATAATATTATTATTTTAAGTTAAATGTCATGTTAGTGAAACATAATGTTTTTTGTTATAGGTAACATAATGTTTATTATAAGTCATTAGTACAGACAGTGTATTGATTTGTGTTTGGATTGATTAAATAGTCTGTGGAGCCTCAGCGCGGCATGTTCAAACGGACCAATCGCGTTCGCGTATTTTATTTCGGCGCATGCCCGCACGGCGGCGCGCGGAGCGGTGGCGTTCCGCATCCTGCGTCCGCCATACTTTTTTTTGTTCAGTTCACACGTTTGTACCCGACGACCAAGACGCCCACGCGTGATTGCACGCGCAGAGATGCATGCCCGCTGATCGCTCCCAGTTTAAATCAATAACTGTAGTTTCTCATTTCTTTACCTCGCGCGCACCCGCATCGGCCACAAAGTGGTCCTTCGAGCCGGATCTAAGGACAAGATCAAGCGCGCGAACGAGAAAATGTCGTTATTTCGTACACCGACGCGTGGCGTTAGGACACGTGCTCACACTAAGGAAGAATTAACGGCTAACGAAGAAAAGAAGCTAGAAGCGAAATCAGAAGTGCAGTGCACGATCAAAGACGTCGCAGATCGTCCACCACGTGCGAACTCGTGTGGCGAAAATGGCGGCGGCGCACGGCGCGGCGCCCGCGATGGCGCACGTTCTCACACGTCGTCGTCCACAGCGCGACGGCTGCGCCTTCAATATGAGACAGCCAAAGCGGAGATTGAGTTAGAGGAAGCGCAAGCCCAAGCTCAATCCCAAGCTCAATTAGCAAAAGAAAAAGCGCGCATTCAGAAGGAGTTGCTTCAAAAGAAGATGGCCGTGGAAGTAGCAGATCTGCATTCACGTTGTTCACAGTCGTCGGCAAACTCCTATAAATGCAAAGTAGAAAGCTGGTTGGAGAAGTCCATTGCCGAGCCCGACCCGTCGCTCGATGGAGATTACAAAGTGACGGTCGAGGACACAGGCGCGAGCACCGCCATACGGGAGCTAACCTGCGCCATCAAGAGTGCAGTCGAGGCGACCACGGCCACTCAGAATGGCCGTACCCTACTCACGCGGCTCGCCACCTCTAAGGATTTACCCCAGTACTTCGGAGACCCTTTAGAATGGCTCCAATTCCGAGAAGCATTTTACGAGTCGTCGCGCATCTGTAAGTTTAGTGATACCGAAAACGTATGGCGCTTACGTAAGTGTTTACGTGGAGAAGCGAAGGAAGCAGCATCCGCACTGTTGATGGGTAACACCTCACCTCAGGACGTCATGGACACGCTCGAACTTAGATTCGGTAGACCTGAGATCGTAATGCGCCAAGTGGCAGTTCAGCTCCGAAAGTTATCCCCGCTACCAGAAGCTTACCACTCTGAAATAGTCAAGTTCGCAATTAAAGTGAAAAACTATGTTACAGCAGTCACAACACTGAACCAATCAGACTATTTAAGAAGCCCACAATTATCTTCAATCGTCGTCTCAAAGATGCCTACCAATTTAATTAACAAGTGGATAGAATACCTGCACGAAAGATTACAGCAAGATACTCCAAAATTACAATTATTATCAGAATTCCTTTACATCGAAGCTAAAAAGGTAGCAGAGGCCGGAGTGAGCTACATACACTACCAGAACGAATACTCACGTTATAATAAAAACGAAAAAACCGATAAGAAACATCCACATTCCGTATTAACAGCAATGACGGTCAATGACCCGACACAGCGCAGACTAAATGCCAATTTTGCAAAAGAACTGCCGAGCACTCACTACCCGACTGCGGCAAGTTCAAACGAGCAATGAGAAAAGACCGATGGCGATTTGTTCGAGCGAAAAACTATGTTTCAAATGCCTCGGTTCTCGACATCAAGATCCAGCGACGTGTTCTGCGGAGAGCTGCGACATCGAGGCCTGTGGTGGGCCGCACCATCGCCTGCTACACTGGACGAAGCCGGAGGCAGCGCGCCACGGATCATCCACGCCGCCGCTGCCTCCCAGCGACGCGCCGAAGCCCGATAGCGAACTCGTCGCTCACTAAACACCCGCGCGCGCAGTTTCCGAAGTGTCAGTGCTTAACGTGCCAAATGCATCACAGACATTAACCGGGTCAAAAGTAGTGCTTAAAATAGTGCCGGTAACCGTTCACGGACCTAAAGTGAGTGTCAACACGCATGCGTTGTTAGATGACGGTGCCACGGTAACCCTTATCGCCGCCGACCTTGCTGATAAGGTCGGGCTCCACGGTAAGACGGTGACAATGCGCGCATCTGGCGCATGGGACTCTGAACTGGTATGTCAAACTGAACTTATAAAATGTGCCATCAGCAACAGTAACGGTGATAAGTACGAGCTACGTGCTCGCAAACTTAAGGAATTTAACTTACCCGTACAATTTGTCTCAAGTGTAGAATGTTACGAAAATGTACCTAATATTAATTATCCTTTGTGTTCTGTTAGTACAGTTAAACCTGAATTGTTAATAGGGCAAGATAATTATGATTTAATTGCGCCAATTGTTTGTAAAAGGTATAAGTCGAGCGGGCCGTTTATCACGCAAACATTATTAGGGTGGTGTGTGCATGGAGCTTTACGCCAAACTGATTTTACTGATAAGCGCGCCGAGCACGCCAACAATATCAGCAGCGTCAGCGGGACCCGAGCGGCGGCAGCTCGCCCGCTCGCACTCACCCCGCAAGGTAAGTCAATCGCGCGCGCCCGCCGCGACTCATCGGCAGCTGGCAGCGGCAGCGACACGGGCGCGAGCGAACCTTATAATATTATTGCATGCACAAGTACATCATTGCAGCAAACTAACATGTCTTTATCTATGCAATCTGATAACGATAACGTAAACATTGATTTACATGAGTTAATTCGTCGTTCTTTTTCTTTAGATTCAATCGGTATTAATAGCAAACCGCGTCAGAACTTAGAGACATTAAGGGCCATCAAAATAGTCGACGAGTCTGCCGAGTTAGTCAATGGACAATGGACGGTCAGGCTTCCGTGGAAACATGATGAATTTATCATGCCGGATTCGTATCCTATGGCGTTAAAACGATTAAAATCGGTAGAACGAAAAATGTTAGATTCAGAATATGAAAGTAGGTACCGCGAGCGTATGCAATATCTTTTTAACAATAACTACGCGAGAAAATTGGATGAAAACGGATCTAAAGACGAACAAACATCCCACCATATTTGGTATTTACCCCATTTTGGAGTCGATAACCCGAATAAAAAGAAATTACGATTAGTATTCGATGCCGCGGCAAAATGTTGTGATATGTCACTTAATGATTTCCTTCTTCAAGGTCCCGATTTATTGCAATCTTTGTACGGTATTATGTTTAGATTTAGAGAGAATCCTATAGGAATAATAGGCGACATAAAGGATATGTTTTTAAGAATCAAAATTCATAGTGATGACCAAAATGCCTTACGATTTTTATGGAAAGAGAAAGGTAGCGGTAGTGTAGGTAAATATGCTATGACGTCACTAATTTTCGGAGCAAACTGTTCCCCATTTATAGCTCAGTTTATAAATCAAAACAAAAACGCGTCGCGATTTAGTGAACAAATGCCAGACGCGGTAAATGCTAAAAAAACAATCAATACATGGACGATTACATAGATAGTGTTACTGATGTAAATATAGCTAAACAATTGATAAAAGAAATTTCATTTATTCATAGTCAAGGCGGATTCCATATGTGCAACTGGCTTAGTAATGTGCCTACCGTTCTCAGTGACATTCCTAAAGACAGCCTTAATGACATGGCAATAGAGTTCAATTTTGCTAAACAAGCAGAACGAGCGTTAGGCATATTGTGGTTCCCGCGCAGCGATGTATTGGCGTTGGACTTATCTTTTAAGCGTATACCCGAAGATATTTTACTTTTTAAACGTATACCTACAAAACGCGAAATGTTACGTATCGTTATGTCTATTTTTGATATTCACGGTTACTTAGGACCATTTACGATTAAAGGGAGAATATTAATGCGTGAAACTTGGAAAAGTAATATTAATTGGGACGATAAATTAACAGATGATTTATATGATTTATTTTGCAAATGGTTAATTCAAGCTAAAGAAATAAATAACATTAAAATTCCGCGATGGTATTTTTCTAGTGATAGCGCTGGCGATACTTTAGCGAGTTTGGAACTTCACTTGTTTTGCGATGCATCGCCGAACGCGTACGCTGCGGTCGCTTATTGGCGCCGGGAAAGCACCGATGGACGCGTTACCGTATCGTTTATCGCTAGTAAATGTAAAGTTACTCCGTTGAAGCCTGTTACCGTGCCGCGACTTGAGTTGCAGGGCGCTTTATTATCATGCAAGTTAGCTAAGAGTATTAAGACAGAACATCGTTTGCAACCGAATTCAGTATATTATTGGACTGATTCTACTACAGTTTTGCATTGGATTAAAAATAAATGTAGATCATATAAAGTTTTTATTGCAAACAGACTCGGAGAAATAGACGAGTTGAGTAAGACGGACGAGTGGCACTATGTACCCACTGCTTTAAACGTCGCGGACCTGGGGACAAAAAATAATGATTACGTATTGAGTAGTGACTCTGAATGGTTTACTGGACCATCCTTCCTGCGCCAACCGCGTTCCTGCTGGCCGCAGCGACCTGAAACAAAAATAATAATTAGTGACGATACATTAGAAAAAGTAAACATTGTTCAAGATAATGTTAATATAAAATGTGACTTACCTGTTCCCGAACCAAGTCGATTCTCTAGCTGGTTACGATTGTTACGTACTACTGCGACAGTATTATTATTTATTGAAAAATGCAAAAAGAGTTCAACAAGTGTAATTAATGAGAAATTAATGAACAGAGCAGAATTATTATTACTTCGTTATTCACAAGTACATTCTTTTCAAGATGACATAAATTCGCTTAGATTAAATAAACAAGTTAAGACAGATAGTCGTTTACGTTCACTTACCCCAATACTAGATGAAAACAATTTGTTGCGCGTAGGTAGCCGTATTATGAACTCCAAGGATGTGGATCAGTATACCAAATGTCCTGTAATTTTAGATGGAAAAGACCATATCGCTCGGCTCATCGTGACCCATTACCATGTAAACGCAGCTCACTCTAGTAACGAGATGGTAGTCAATGAGTTGCGACAAAAATATTGGCTCATTAGACTAAGACCTACGGTTCGTTCTGTAGCTAGAAAATGCCTAATTTGCCGCTTTAAAAAAGCCTTACCTCAGCCGCCGCGCCTCGGTGACTTACCCGAATGTCGACTCATGCATCATCATAGACCGTTTACCATGTGTGGAGTTGACCTATTCGGGCCGATAGAAGTAGTCGTTGGAAGACAAAGAGTGCGTAGGTACGGTGTGCTGTTTACTTGTCTCACAGTACGCGCTGTGCATATCGAGGTAGTTCCGACTCTTACGACTGACTCCATGATAATGGCTTTACGTAGGATGGCCGCTCGCAGAGGTTGGCCACGTACGATGTTTTCTGACAACGGGACCAACCTACGAGGGGCAGACACTGAGCTAAAAAAGGCCTATAAAGAGCTGGTTGACAACCAACAACAGCTAATATCGGACACGATCAATAAAGGAGTTGATTGGAAGTTTATTCCACCGGCCAGTCCTCATATGGGAGGTGCATGGGAGAGGCTCATTAGGAGTGTAAAAACCGCACTAAAAGTAGTTCTCAAAGAGCGCACCCCTAGAGAAGAAACCCTGACTACGTTTCTATGTGAAGTGGAAAATATGATCAATGGACGTCCCTTAACTCATGTTTCTGTGGATCCAAGAGACCCAGAAGCACTAACACCTAATCACTTTTTACTAGGATCGTCATCTAACTTACCACAAATCGGCGTTTTTGACGACAAAGATTTGCACTTGCGGAAGCAATGGCGTATAGCCCAGCGCCTTGCGGATTTATTTTGGTCTAGGTGGATTAAAGAAGTTCTTCCTACCCTGGCGCCTCGCAAGAGGTGGAACCGCGAAGGAGCTCAGTTACAGGTAGGTGACCTAGTTATAATAACAGATCCCGCTTCGCCCCGAAATATCTGGCCGAAAGGCGTAATACAAGCAGTCTACCCAGGATCCGACGGACGGGTAAGAGTCGTAGCTATCAAAACAAAGACCGGAGTCGTAAAGCGTCCGGCCTCTCGTGTTGCTCTCTTACTATGTGATGAGTGTTGCTCAGACAACACTAAGGGGCAGGATGTTGAAGATGATTAGACGGCCCGCCCGGCGAATAATATTATTATTTTAAGTTAAATGTCATGTTAGTGAAACATAATGTTTTTTGTTATAGGTAACATAATGTTTATTATAAGTCATTAGTACAGACAGTGTATTGATTTGTGTTTGGATTGATTAAATAGTCTGTGGAGCCTCAGCGCGGCATGTTCAAACGGACCAATCGCGTTCGCGTATTTTATTTCGGCGCATGCCCGCACGGCGGCGCGCGGAGCGGTGGCGTTCCGCATCCTGCGTCCGCCATACTTTTTTTTGTTCAGTTCACACGTTTGTACCCGACGACCAAGACGCCCACGCGTGATTGCACGCGCAGAGATGCATGCCCGCTGATCGCTCCCAGTTTAAATCAATAACTGTAGTTTCTCATTTCTTTACCTCGCGCGCACCCGCATCGGCCACACCGGTGGTCGGAGTACGTCTCCACCTCCTCCATGACGCGCCAGCCAACAATACGCGGTGACAGAGCAGGGCTGGCGAACGATATGTCCACCACCGACTCGCCCTGCATCCGCACACACGTGGGGACAGAACCCCGGTTCAGGACGACTAGGCCTGTCTCAAGGGCCCAGTCTTCCACCATCCTACCCCGGACGTCGGTGAACCGGGAACCCCAAGCCAAGTTTTTGGCGTTGAAGTCCCCGAGGACGAGCACCGGGAGGGAACGGAACCCGACGACGACACGGTGGCTGGGTAGCTGACTGCCGCGCAACGTGTCGCGGATTCGATTCCCGCACGGAACAACTCTTTGTGTGATCCACAGATCGTTGTTCCGGGTCTGGGTGTCATGTGTATGTGAACTTGTATGTTTGTAACCGCACCCACGACACAGTAGTAAATCCTAGTGTGGGGCAATGTTTTTTAAAAGTAAAATCAAAGAAAAAAAATTGTCGTGTCGGTCGTGTCGTTCGTATCTGTCGTGTTTGTCGTATCTGTAGTGTCGATCATGTCGGTCGTATCTGTCTCCTTTTCTATATGGAGCATGCGAGACTAACATAAGGGACATTCAACATGGACGTGAATAAAGCTATTGGTTTCGACAGAATCCTCACAAAAGTTATGCGAAAATTTATAGATGCAGATTTTTCAACCATCGGTTAATTCTTAACTGTAGAATAAAATTGACATTTGATAGTTTTTAGTATGGAAGAATTGTCAAATATTCAAAGTTGTTCTGTGATAAAATTTACTTGGGCATTGAAATACAGCCCTTAATCCGCCTCTGTACAGTGTTATTTAATTTTACTTGTGCGTAAAGTTTTTATAAATAAATAATACCTGACGCTGTGTTGGCGGCTTCGAACACGACAGCCACCGATGATTCATATACTGGATAAATAAAGCTAACTATAATAATTTCTTACTTATCTCGGAATCTGATATCTTGGAAATCTCGGTATCTTGGAAATACATATAAAGTACTGTAGTTATGATGAATGCACAGAATATTATAAAACGAATACTGCAATGCTATTAAATTTACTCTTTTTTAGCGTTATGACTTCCCGTAAACTACGCTAACATTAGTTACGACATTTGTACTACGTAAAGGTTAACCAACCAAAAACATTTTGTAACTAGCCTAGTCTTGACGGAGCCGCTCTTTCATCTCTAAAAAGTTATTAAATCTAGACAAAGTCGTTCCAAGGTACTGCGATTTCTTCTCTGTTCTCCCGTATTTGGATTCTCTGATAAACCTTTTTTTTGCTGCGATCTCCAATAAAATCCAATAAAGTTGTTGGTGAAAATTTACAGTATCCTACACATCCTTAGCCTTCTTTTTGAGACACTTTTGCCATAGTTTTACAAATGTATATATACCATGGCCTCACAGAAAACCGACGTAAACCAACGCTTGTTTTGTGTTTCATCGTGTGAGTGAGGTTACCGGAGGCTCAATTGCCCTCCCTTTCCCCAATCTCCCCAATCCTTGAATCCCCAACGATCCTCAAACTCCTAATCCCCAAACGGCCGGTAACGCACTTGTAACGCCTTTGGTGTCCCAGGTCTCCATGGGCGACGCCGATTGCTTACCATCAGATGATCCGTCTGCTCGTTTACAGGATTATGCCATAAAAAAATGTGTTTATAACGAGACCCTGCAGGCAGGCTTTTACTTCAAAAAGATCATCCTATACCAGGCAATGATAAACAACCAGTATTACATTAAAAACAAAACTTCCCTCAAAAATGTCAATACAAAAGCTTAAGTACAAAGTTTTCGATGTTCCATTATCTTTTGAAGCCTTTGATGTGCGATACGGAACACCAATAATTGGCGTATCCGAGAAAATTACGAGGACTTTGTCTGGTAATCTTACGTTTGCCGTTCCGATTCTCGATTCTGATGAAAGAGATTGAGTTGTTATAGATAATAGAAGGTATTTGTAGTAATATTTCTTTGCCAAAGCCAAGTACCTAAGTAAATTATTGAAATTAAACACTATCTCTTCCGAATCACCAATTTATTTTCTTCTCGATTTTTATACAATCACAATTAGTTTTACTTAACAATCACAATTACTTAGTTAAAATGACGACAACGACTGACTTAATATAAACATAATAATATTCTAAACAAATGACATTTCCCCACTCGACCCAGGAATGACAGAGTTACGTCACATGCGCCATTCCAAAGGTTTCAAATGTAATTTCAAAAATTACAGTTGCCTAAAAGTTATGTTACTCTAATACATTGATAAAGTTAGTAACTTAATTTCTTTAGCTTTAATTAAATGTTTCTGAATAAATCAAAGCAAACACAACATTATGATCATAGTAATAGCGATATAAAGTCTTATAGTATAAGTATAAGTACATTAAATGTATTTACCAGGTTTCTGTCTTTAAATTTCTCTCGAGTGTCTACTCGCGAACCCGATCTCATAGAAAATCGGAATGAAAACTCCCTTCAAAGTGAGTTTTACAAATTTAAAATATTTTTTCAAATCAGTCCAATGCATCAGTACTTACAAAGCCTATTTTTAAAACTGCATTCTTCTTTTCAAGTGAAGACAACACTCTTACGTAAAATTCTCAGAAAAGAATCAAAACAAAACACTACCTTTTAAAACAGTCGTGTATTTCAACCCGACATTCTATTTTGTTTGTAACTGACAAAGAATGTTGGACCTTTAAGATTAAACTTGAAATGCGAGGTAGCATTTAGTTTGAAACTAAAATATGTAAATACAGTAGAAATCTTCGCATCTTGATCTCAGACGTATACATTTCATCTTATAACTTGGCTGCTGTTGGCTTCTCTCGTCTTATAAAATGCGGGAGACAGGTAATACGTTTTATTCTTTATTATTCTTTTATTTTAGTAAAATTGTGAGATGATATTTTTATGTTTTGGTACGCAAATGGCATGTAGTTTGTTTTGCAAAGGAATATGACTTCTTTTAGCTTACTTGTGTATTAAACTTATTATTTAGGTAGTTTTTTGTTATGGAATAAGCCGGTAAACGAGCGAACGGATCATCTGATGGCAAGCAATCGGCCTTGCCCATGGAGTCCTGGAACACCAGAGGTGTTACAAGTGCGTTACCGACCTTTTGAGGATTGTTGGGGATTCAGGGATTATTGTGGAATAATTAGGCCTCCAGTAACCTCACTTACACGACGAAACACAACGCAAGCGTTGTTTCACGTTGGTCTTATGTGAGGCCGTGGTATCACTCCGGTCAACCTTTTGATTTCGTTTCTTATACTATATACAAACAAGAATATCATAGAAATTGGTGCAACTGCATCGACAGCTTCTGACAACCACCGCTCGAATACGGGCCTTCTACACACAAGAGGATTTGTCAGGTGGTTCACAGGTCAAGACGTTGTTTTTTTTACCGGTAAACGAGCTGACAAATCTCCTGATGGTAAGCAATCGGCGTCGACCATGGACACCCGAAACACCAGATGCGTTACAAATGCATCGGCGGCCTTTTGGGAGTTAGGAATTTGAGGACTGTTGGGGATATGAAGATTGATTGGGGAGATTAAATTTGATGCATGATCACTAAACGACTTATGGCATTTTTTGTGTTAAGACACCGTACTTTTGCACACAGGAACTTTTGTAAAGCATAGTCCGGATACATATTCTTAGCTACCAAAAGTAAAAAAATAAATCCAAAAAGCATTCCCCTAGCCACTCACATTTCAACAAAAGGAACATTAAAATAATTACAAAAACCTACTTTTAAAACCTGCCACATACGAGGCCTAAGGCTTGTGTAGTACTAAATATTCTTTTGATGCAAGCATCTCTCATTTGCTGGGAGCCTTAAATCGTGGTTACGCGCGAACTTTCATACTCTGAGCTAAATAGGCGAGAATAAATGGAAGACGAGGTTTGAAAGACTTTTTTCTGTACCTACCAACGTAGATTGTATGTACATACAGAATTTTTGTTAGGATTATTTTTAAACTATCGGGCAAGAGGGATTCGTTAACATAACAGAGGTAAAAATGAACATACAGGAGGGAGTGTCAGACTCTTTCTGGACTAAAAACCACCCCGTTCCTTCTACTGCACGTCGAGCCGGAGCCGCGGTAACCCGTTAGGTTCTCCGCGACGAACATACCGTATGTATAACATCAATTTTTAACATACGAGTTCTGTGTAAAATAGCCTATTGTCTGTAGCCAATTAGCCATACTTCGAACATAACTATACAAAACCTAAACAACCCTGTAAGTAATGTTGACGAACTGGAAATGGAATCCAAGGTCTTTTACTTGACAGTTGTGCGTGGGACTATTTTTTATCTAACTCTAGGTATTGAAATAATTTTAAACTACGTTTAAATCCCCTCTTTTTTGAAGTCGGTCAACCCGTCGTGTGCCGGAACGCAGATCCGTACGCGAGACAATGTGTTTTCTATTGTGTCTTATATACCGGCAGTCAAGAGGTTGAATTCTAAAACCTTTTCCTAAGTATAACAAACATTTTTTTGAAAACCGCGTCAAAATCGTTTTAGCTGATTGCGAAATAATCACGCACCAACATACATACAAACAGGTACCCACGGCTACACATCGAGCTTTACATAACCAGTATAAACTGAACGTTAAATGTGCGGAAAGATGATGCGACGCGACACCAGGATAAAGGATTTTGTATAGATTGATGTGTGGTCGTGTGTACAATTGAGAAAAAATGAATTATTTATCTATTTTTTCTGTTTTATATTTTCTTTGCTGCTCTGGCGAGTGCGTCTGTCGAGCAAGGGGTCTCGGGTTCGATTCCCGGGTCGGGCAAAGTATTACTGGGTTTTTAAAAATACTCAGTAGTAGCACGGAGTCTGGAATTGTGCCCAGTATATGGCAATAGGCTCACCTCTATTACAAGGGACTCGTAACATAAATAGTGGAAAGTGGGTGTTACATTTAACAGTAGCATTAAGTGCTGTAATGTGCACCTGCCTATCCCTTCGGAGATAAAAGGCGAATTGTTATATATACGTAATTTCTTTTATATTAAGAATTGAGTCCTTTAACTGTGGTATCATAAGTAATTTTTTTTAAAATCTAATAAAGCACCACTTCACTGATACAAAATACGAGCCTCAAAAATTCATGAAACGCAATCTTCGCTTAAACATTGAAACTGCATACTCGACAATGCAGGTTTTACAATAACAAACGAAGCAGCACTATTTCTAGGCACTATGAGTGGCATATTTCAAGTGTCAGTTCTTAATTGCTTCTGCTAACGGAATCGACGGGTAGAACTGGTAGAAGGGATGCCCTGAGGACGTTTTGGAGTAGCCAATGTGTATATGCTTGGTTGTGAAATTGAAGATATCTTTGGAATGAATTGAGTTTTTGATAGTACGTTTTGTGCTTAAAAGTACTAGGTCTATAATAATAAAGATGTATAATGTAAATCATACTTTATTTTATTATTAGCTACTTTCGCACGGTTTCACAAGCTCTGCTCAGCTCCTATTGGTCGTTGCGTGATGTTTTATAACCTATAGCCATTCTCGATAAATCCGCTATCCAACACAAAAATAATTATTCAAATCAGACTTGTAGTTATGGAGATTAGCGCGTTCAACAAACAAACTCTTCCGCTTTGTATAATAGTATAAGATTAGATTTGACTGCCTCGTTGGCCGAGTGGTCGCAAGTGCGACAGCCGGGCAAGGGGTCTTGGGTTCGATTCCTGGGTCGGACAAAATATTACTGGGCTTTTAAAAACATCTCAGTAGTAGCACTGAGTCTGGAATCATGTCCGGTATATGGCAATAGGCTCACCCCCTATTACATGGGATTCATAACAAAAATAGTGAAAAGTGGGTGTTACATTGTACAGTGGCATTAAGTGCCATAATGTGCACCTCTGCCTTAATAATACTACATCATTGCAAGGCAACGTTTGATCGAAATTTTAAGGGTAAAACATTTATTTTTTATTCTTTGGCCCACACTAAAGATTTTCCCTTGTGTCGTGGGTGCGTTTACAAACATACAAGTTCACATACACACGACGCCCAGACTCGAAAAAACAATTTGTAGATCACACAAAGAGTTGCTGTTGGTCAGCAGCCAGTTGTCTATCCACCGCACCGACCGTCAGTAAGTAATTCCTTTTTGGTTTTCTAAAAATAACTGATGAACAGTGTATGCATGCTTATATAACATTCGTCTCTACTTACCTCTTTGGAAACTAAGAAAAAAGAAAGAAAATTCATTAATATTCAGCACCAGCCACAATGCAGCATAAATAAAATATAAACAAGGCATTAAACGGCTTGATTTTACGTTAATTAGTAGCATTGTGTAAATACTTATCAGGTATTTACTCAATGCTTTACATATACCAGGTGTAGTTTTGAAGTCGTGTCATTTCTCGGGGGCATGTCACAGAAGTCATATAGGTTCAATGTAAGAGAAAATTTCGGGTCAATAGTTAAAAATACGGCTATAATAAATCATTTAAGTTGGACAATATTTCAGAAAAAGCGACAGCAATTCTTCTTATTCGAGTTTTATGGAATTAGGAATAATATCAATTACATGTTTGAGTTTGTGTGTGTTAAGCCACGTTATAAAGCTAGTTACAAGACGGCGGCGTGTAGTTCGCAATTACGGATTTCCGTAAATTACAGAAAAATGAAAAATATTTACCTACATTTTTTTTATTGATTCGGACTCAGGATGGATAGCCGAGTTACCTCCTAGAAAATGACACGGCTTTAAAACAACACCTTGTATATACAATAGCTGAAACTGACATAAAAAAATGTAAACGACATAAATGCCATTTTATAATGTGACTCCCATCACATACACATACAAAAAATATAGGTAACAATCGCAAAGTACAAAAGTTAGCGCTTCACCAAATCAATATGGCTGTCGCTTGACGGCTGTCTGAAGACACAGCTCTAATTGGAAAGCCTCTTGAAAATACAGTCTCCAATCTTCTAAGACATTTCTTCAAATACGTAGTTACGTATTCGTATACGTAGTTAGAAAAGTGAGCCTTCTTCGATCGATTTTAAGTTTAAAATCTATTGAGGAAGTCTCACTTTTCTGAGAGTTCATGTAATGACATGGAATTGTAATACGATTGATTGTTGTTAAAACCTTGTAGTAGGTACTTTGCCCGACCGAATCGGCAATCGAATCCGAGACCCCTTACCCGGCAGTCGCAGTTCCGGCCACTCGGCCAACGAGGCAGGCATTAAGTAAAACTCTATTGAATTTCATTCATAAATATTTTGGTTTCCAGCACAACAAAACCAGGTAGGTATTTGCAGACATCGTGAAATAACTTCGAAATTATTATTACGCCCTTCCCAACCATCCACAATTCCTCGACCATAAAATATAATGGTACAATCAAAGTTTAAGCGTTATTAATAATATCTATGTTAAACTAACTTCTGCCCGCGACTTCGTACGCGTAATCCCATTTGTTCCCGTCCCCATTCGTGATTTTCGGTAAAAAGTAAAAAAAAATAGTTAAAAAGTATCCTATGTCGGTCTCCTGGCTCTAAGCTACCTCCCTACCAATTTTCAGCCAAATCTATTCTGCCGTTCTTGAGTTATAAGTGGTGTAACTAACACGACTTTCTTTTATATATATAGATAGATTGTAAACCGTTGCTGGTTTATATTACTTTTCGTATGCTTACCACCATTAGGGTTTAAAGGATTTTCAATTTCATATTAAGTTTATAAACTGTATGGCTTCACGTCGTGGTAGCCCGGAGGTTTAAGACTCCCGCTTCTCATGCATGAGGGCGGGTTCGAAACCTATCAACGGCAAGTACCAATATGACTTTTTCCGAGTTATATGTACTTTCTAAGATTATTCAGACACCACTGATAAACGGTGAAGGAAAACATCGTGAGGAAACCTGGGCTTACAATTTCTAATTATAAGTTTATAATCGCGAACCCGCATTGAGCAAGCGTGGTGATTAATGCTTAAACCTCCATGTGAAAAGAGGCTTTGCTCAGCAATGAGCATTTATAGGCTGTTGATGATGATGCTTACCCTAATGGTGGAAAGGATTTTTCATTAAATATTTAGTTTATTTATTCATTGTATGGTTTCATGTGTATCGCTATGTAGGTAGTTAACCATCATAAGTACCTAAGTATATTATAGCAAATATAATGAGTCTACTTAAGTTCCCAAAGTTATATGTGCATCATGAGTGTCACATTATACATAGGTTAACTTATTTACAACTAGCTGAGCCCGCGACTTTATCCGCGCGGAATAGTGATTCACAGGTCCTTCCCCGTAGTTGATAGCATGATAATAATTTACGTATGTAGCATATGTTGTAGTATATGTTGACCCGACCTGTTAGTAATATTCATGCAAAATTTAAAATACTTAAATAAATGCAGCACTTTTTGAGTTTATCCCGGACATACATACAGACGAACAGACAAAAATTCTAAAAACCATATTTTAGCTTTGGTATCGACTGTAGATCGTCCAAAGCATTTATTTTTTAAATATTCGATGTTTTAGTTTTCACTTTCCTATGATTTTATTCCATGTGTATGTTTCCGCTAGTTATGTAATGAGTTCTAAGCTACAAAAGTGGGGTAAGGTAAGTAGTAAGTCTATTACCATGTACAGGGAATTAATCCAAAATTAATTACTGAGATTTATAGATGTAGCGAGTATCCTATGTATAAATTAATCTTGAATTAAATTGAATAATTGAAATGGGGGTAATTGGGCCTCCGGTCAGTTTTCTGTGAGGCCGTGGTATCACTCCGGTCCAGCCGTTCGACCCGAAGCATGGCTCTCCCACACTACCTGTATAATAGTAACTTAACGACATCTTGCTTAAACCTATCCATAAGAACAAAGTATCCTTCAAAGAAAAAATCCTTTTGCAGCAGTCAGTAAAAAGAAACACAAATCGGTCTACATTCAGTACCTACCTACATAGACGTAAGTACGCATAATACATACACATGTACACACATACATACATAAGATATTTACACAGAATGACGTAAGGCTCGCTCCCGATACAAAACCATAAAGACGGCTCGTGTTCGCCATGTTTTATTCAAATTTGACCCATATTCATTCCACAGCTGTATTGCCAGATTTGAAGCATAGGTAAGCTTATTGAAAATATAAAATTACAGGTTTTTTTTTTGATAAAAAGCCAAGGTACATAACTTATGTACCATCAATGTAACGTTTACTTATTGCTAGTATTAGTTGCCTATTGAATTCCGTGTAATATGAGTAGCTATATAGATAACTATGTTGTCTCACACTTAGCATAATTCAAGGCACATATGATAGTGATGCGAATGACACTCCAGGCGTCGGGGATTGCGGGTCGACCTCCGGCCACCGTAAGCGCCGGCCTGCAGACGGCGAGCATGGGTGGCTCGCCGCCCGACCAGAACCAGACCCGAGCGTACGGCGTGTCGCGTTCCGCACGCGCCTCAAAGAGCCATCAGACCACCACGCATGGGGCCCAATAGGGCTGATGCCGATTCGGAGCCGCGGAGAACTTAACGGGTTACCGGGGCTCCGGCTCGAAGTGCAGGAGTAGGAACGGGGTGGTCCAATAACCCTTTAGCCAAGTCTTCTGCCTCTGCAGTCGCCTTCGTGGCCACTCAACCACAAGCGGGACAAGACATTGATATTTTTAAGTATTATAACAGTATATTAAATTAACAACATTAAAAAAAATTACAATAAATTTTGCGCCTACAAAAAATTGATAGCAATTTTATAACGCAAGCAATGTTAGTAAATCATAATTTCTTCAGGCGTTAAGAATATAAGAATAACAATTTGTATTTTTTTATTCAATTTAATGACATGCATCTTCAAAGAGTTTTTAACTCTACTAAACCTCCAAGCGGTCACCGGTGACCGCTCTCCACTAACTCGTTTGTAGACCTTATTTCCAATGCTTAGAGACTACTTTTGTAGGAACAAATGTTCGGTACGATATATTACCGTAATTAATGTAGGAGGTGAAATTAAAATCACCACAGACTATACATAACATTAACTTGAATATATAACAAGGAAATAATGAAGTAGGTATAAGTATGTATAGTAAGATACATCATAAACCAAATTAAATTAATTTAAATAAAGAGGACAGACAGGAACTAAAAATAACTTAAATAGGAGTCAAAGAAAATGTAGTCTCTAAAATTTAATTTTCTGAAATAGTTTCTTAACTCTCTCAGTCACACTTTTAACTGGTTACGAATATATTTTATTTAATTATACTGAAATGCTTAAAAACCAATGCAAAGTAATTTGAAGCATACTTCAAAACAATAATTTCCAAGAAAAGGTTAGCTGCAGTGACCACCAATACTGAAAGAGTTAAACATACGTTGTTAATACTTTAACAAAACTGATTTATTGATTATGTTATCACACGAATAAAATATTATAATTATGTGAAAGTTTCTTTGTTTGGTAATCACGCGGAAATTACTGAACGGATTTTGATGAAATTTAGTATATGCTATGGACCTAGGTTTAGGTAATATGATAGGTAGGTACTTTTATCCTATTTAAATGTTCCTATGAGATAAAACAGGAATCATATTATTCTACGCGAACGAAGTCGCGGGCAACAGCTATTTTTAACAATATCTTCATAAAATTTATTCATAAAGTCGAAAATACATGAACAACTTATAATAAATAAACATTGGTATCTTACTTACCTACTTATAGAAACGTAAGGACATTCCATTTATCATTGCGTGGAAGAATAAGTGTGTGGCATTGGTATTATCTTTGTTCATTCCCTCGAGAATACTGTAGCGAAATAGGTAATGGGTATGTCCACTACTAGGTAATGTCATGAATGTTGACTTGCTGTGCTAAAAATATTACTTATACTTATGTACAGATGCTAGCAGGTCAACCATCTATGATTTGTGTACGTCTCATGTTTATATTTCAAGGATTTAACATTCACATAACTAAATATAAGTAGCTATCTACATAATATAATTTTATTATTAAATACATCTAAACTTTTATTATTTTATAATTTCAAAATATCAAAATAAAAAAAACAACAATAAATAAAATCGATCAGCAAAATGGACCGTTGTTTTCGCTTCGTGATAGAACAAACCGCACTCTGTTGATAACGCGAACGCATGGCGCTTGCGTCCCTTCCTTCCATCCGTCTCATAAAAGTAACGTGCTATCTCTTTCACGCACACGACGTCTCGACTCGTATATTATTATCGTTGGCGCGCCCGGCCCGCGTCCCGCCCCGCCCTCCGTTAGTACCACGCGAGCGCGCGTTCAATACGAACGTGTTGTGTATTGTTATTTCGCTTCGTGCAGCAATAACAAAATGGAGTCTAACCTTGAAATAAGTAGCGCCGATTACGCAGAAACTAATAGAATATATTTACAAATGATTGAAGCAAATAAGGATTGGCTTCAAAAAAGTTATTTTTGCACGGCTGATCAAATTAAAACGAAAATCAAGGACTTAATTCTGAATCCAAAGAGTGACGAAAATATGGTGGCGGGTTTAAAGGATGGCAAATTAAGGTTGTATAAGAAGGTAAACCCCACGGTGTTAATGGAGATTCTTACTGTAGAAGATGCATTTGATACTATATTACGTGCACATTTACAATGTAAGCACGGAGACGTAACTGCAACGCAACGACTTCTGTCAAAACAGTACTCTGTGGTCAAGTTTTGTGTGGATGCAGTAATCGACTCGTGTAGTGTTTGTGCTAAGGCTGCTTTTGAACTGGGTAGAGGAGTATGGCGAATGAACATAATTAAAGACGAAAAAAGATTACCATTTTTCAAATATAATAAAGTAAAATACCTATTACTAATTTTAAAGGAAGATGCAACAAACTTTATTATATTGAGAGCATTGTATCCCGCCTTAAAAGAAATAGCATTGGAACTGATGAGAATCTTTGTAGAATTCAATTATCCGAAACAAATCGTGGTGGCAGATCAATTAGAACTTCACACGCAAACGTTGAGATTAGTTCATGCCATCAATCCGGTGCCAGAGATGCCGGAGATTGTACTGTCACATAATAAACAAGTTTTTGAAGCAGACAAAATCGAGGTTTTGAATGAACTCGAAGATTGGGCGACTATGGAGAACGATACTCATTGGGATCATTACTGCCATATGATTCAATACAAAATGAATACGCAGAAGAAAGATTTGACGCGACTAGATCCTGAGGTGAAAGCTAATGGCGTGCCTTTTAAGTTATTTTTTAAATATCAACCGACGTTTGAATTGAAATGGATGCCAAAACCAGCTGAAAACGTAAAGAATTAGGTTGGTTATAATAAAGTTCACATTTTTTTTTTGTTATCTAGTTAGTTATAACAAGAATCTAATTGTTGATTGCAATAAGTTTTAATGAAAATGTTGAATTATTATTGAGAAAAGTGTCCATATGATTGGTAAATAAATAAGTTATTTTGTCCTTTAATCTTTGTTTTATTCATGCGATAAATTCCGTCTAAATAAGCATAATTATTAATTTTATAAATTGGCATGCCAATGATGGCTGTTTATTATGATTACCTATTATATTGTGGCGACGCATGCCACAATATAATAGGTAATCAGGAACTATACTCTCTGTTCCCTAAAATATGATATCTTATGTTATATCTTACTAGCTGTTGCCCGCGACTTTGTCCGGATCGAATATGATTCCTGTTTTATTTCACTTAATTGAGATAAAAAGTGTTCTATCACATATACCTTTGCCCATACCCTGCCTTTTTTTTGAAAAAGAAAATCGTTCAATGACTTCTCTTATCTTGAGTTAGGTGAGAAGGAGTGCCAGACTCTTACTGACTAAAAACCACCCCGTTTCTACTCCTGCTCTTCGAGCCGGAGCCCCGGCGTTTGGCCTCTGCGACTCCGTATCGGGCATCAGCCCTACTGGGCCCCATCTGTAGTGGTCTAATGACTCTTTGAGGCGAGTGAGGGACGCGACGCACCGTACGCACGGGTTCTGGTCGGGCGGCGAGCTACCCTTGCTCGCTGTCCGCGGACCCACAATGGTCGGAGATAGCCGTATAGATAGGAGGTGACCGGAGTTCGTTGCGCGATCTCCGACGCCCAGAGTGTCTCGCACGACGGCGCCCAAACCCTGCCTGTATACCAAATTTCATTAATATACGTTTAGTAGTTTTATCATGATTGACGGACAAACATCCAAACAAAGAAACTTTGACATTTATATTATTAGTGTGACAGTATTATATAAAGCTGAAGAGTTTGTTTGTTTGTTTGTTCGCGCTAATTTCAGGAACTACTGGACCGATTTGAACAATTGTTTTTGTATTGAATAGAGCATTTATTGAGAGAGGCTATAGGATCAGAACTAGAATCAGAATATTTATTTGTTAGGCTATAAATCATCATCATCAACGATCAATAGGCGCCGACCAGACACTGCGCAGAAGCAGCTACTTTTGTTAAAAACATCCATATTGCATTGGAAATTTAGACATTAATTCCATATCTACCTAAGAAATACAGGGCTTAAGGGCTCGTACACAAAACTGCTATGCGGTGCGATGTGAATTCACAGCGCAAAAAATTACGATGCGAATTACTGCGATGCGATTTCGTGCGACAAGGCGTCTCCCGAGGTGACCATTCCTTCGACGACCGTCAACCGTACTACACGTATTTTAAATTGAAAACTAGGTTGTGACATGGATCGTAAACAGAAGACTAAATGTGCACTTCTGTTATTGCGTAGGATATACAGGGAAAAGAAACAAAGAAGGTTTTGGGAAGATAAGATTTTGATGCGCGATGTGAATCAATTCGCAAGTTCTTGTGATGCGTAGAGGGAGCTCGCACACTTTTGCGATGCGACGTCGCATCCCAGTTTTGTGTACGAGCCCTAATACAAATTCACACCTAACTCTAATAACATTACACTTCCACTAACTATTGATGGCCAAAACTTGTTCGACTAACTGTATTAACTCAGTGCACATCTCCTTTCATTTCGTAACAAACATTGTTTCACGGAGGTACCGTACTTCTAAAAGATTACGACTGATTGAGTTTTGCTGAACTTCTGTCTATTTCTTAGTACATGGCTACACATCTAGCTTTAATTTCCAGTATAATTTGACCCTTAAATATGAGGGATGAATATACAAAGCAAGACCAAGATAAAATGGTTTTGGTGACTTGATCTGTAGCTCTGCGTACCTATTTTGTTAACGTGTTTGATTAATGAGTTCGGGATACTAGATTTTCTAAGTTTTGTACATAGTGCCTAATAACTTGTTTTGTGATATGAAAATAGAACAAAAGCAAGGGCTTTCATTACAGATAACAAACTTATAAATGGATTAAGTAGGAATAATTAGTAGGAATCAGATCATGTTGTTTTTGCCTGTTAATGCATTTATGTTACACTACTTCGTCCGCGTAGAATAAGAGTTTTAGGACTTAACATCTTTTTGTTTCATTTTTCCAGAATAAAATAGCCCATATTACTCCTTAGTGCATCAGTCACCTGCCAGTAAAACTCCTGTCAAAATTGGTTCAGCTATTTCGGAGATTAGTCAGTAAAAACAAACAGATTATATTATATTAAATAAAATAAAAAAACATTGTTTATTTTTACAAAAAATTTCACAATATTATATTCACAGAAATGCGACAATTACATGGACGAGTGTGGATTACGAACGATACCGATAGGTACTGCTTTCCAAACTAAGCAATAAGCTTGTATTTCGGAAAACAGTGGACACGCGTCATGGAGTATGTCACCATTATATTATTAGGTCGCTCAATAATGAAGGGAATGTCGCTGCTGCGTAAAAATTTTGAAAATATAGGTATCGTAAGTATATTCATATACCTCTACATGTAGTAAAAGTGGTAATTTCAATATTAACTAGAGACACTCCAATTGTCTTTATCTATATAGATTTTAAATGAGACTAAGGGCCTGTTTCATACTGTACTTGTCTACAGAGAGAGTAGAAAACTAAATGTACCTATGGAGATGACACTGACAAGTGTAAAACTTTACGTCAATTCCATATAATTTGGTTTTGTATTCTACATATAGACAAGCGTTAAATGGCATTTGGCTACAGCTGCTGGATAGCCGTTATGGTGGATAAATTTGAATTAAGAATGTAATTTGTATGAACTATCTGTCACATAAGTTTATCAGGTACTTATATGGAGGTAGTGAAACCGGCGCTAAGTATAATAAACAACATACATACGTTTCCAATATCTATCAACAGCTCGTGATAGTTGGTCGTTAGACTTTTCTATGGGGTAAGCCGGTAAACGAGCAGACGAATCACCTGATGCTAAGCAATCGACGTCGCCCATGGACATCTGAAACGCCAAAGGCATTACAAATGCGTTGTCGGCCTTTTGGAGGATAGGAATTGGGGGAATCTTGTTCGGAGTTTGGGGATTGGTGAGATTGGGGAGGCTTTTTTGAGGGGGGAAAATCATCCAATGACTTCTCCCGTCTAGGGTTAGGCGAGATGAGTGTCAGATTCTTACTGTTACCCACCAGAGAAGCAAGAATGTAGTAGGTACTTTTTCCTTTTTACAATGCTTTTTCACAAAAACTATGTAGGTACAATGTAATAATTGTAAAAACTGACCAATTAACTGTAAAGTTGTAATGTTTCGTACGAAATTCCGTACAACTGGTACGGACGCGTCGTTACGTAAATTTAAATACGAAATGGGAATTGTTTCCCTAAATTGTTGGAAAAATGTTGTCTGTGCGTTCTGTGGTGTGTTGAGGGGTTCCCTATGTACCTATGTATTTATGTTCTGTAATTTAAATTTATCCTATGTTTGTATAGTTTGTAGCTTCAAGTTTGCCCCATTGTTATTGCTAAGTAGATTTATGGTAATCCGTGGCAACGTCGTGAGGAGTGTATTTGTTAAATCTATTATTTTACTCACCTGTGTAATATTTAATATACTGCTGTTTGTTGTCCTTGATAAATAAAATAAAAAAGTAATATAGTTTGAGTTATTTCAAAGATATTGGAAGTAACACAAAATTAATTGTTGATTCCAATTAGGTTTGAAACGATTTTATCATCACTACAACACTAAGTTCAAATACTAAAGTCATCCTACTTTACCTGAATTAAATCGAGTATAAACACGCTTTGTGCTACGCAAATAGCTCTTGACAAGACATTTAACAACTGTTCAGTTGATTTTTACAATGAACAGCGTTTCATTAACTTCAACATATTATTTGTGTCTCAACTGACAGTCAAGTATTTAATTTTATTAAGTAACATTATTATACTCCATGGTCCGAACCGTCAATCACAAATTGTCATTAACGTCAATTCCATTTTTAAATGAGTGTCAACAGTAAATTGCAAACTCGATACCTTTCAACTTTTATCTGGACGCGATACCGGAAAAAGGAAAAGAGCAGGCTGGAATGTTGCCAACATTTAAAATCAAAGTTGCCATTTATAACATTTGAATGGAGTAGAATCCTGGCTCTTTGAAAATGGTTTTTGAAAATAGAAATATAGATTGTGAAGGGACTGGTATTCTATTATTTTTTTCTTTAGCAATATTTTTATGTTTTTTAAAACTATTAATATAAAAAATTATGTACCCTTAAAATACGGATAGATAAGATACTGTGAGTTGGTAGCCATTTTTGCTTAATCGACCGTAGAAGTTGGAGACATGACTTTATAATCTGTGTGTAGTTCCAGTGATGATATATGGTGTGGAAACTGTTATATTCTAAGAAAGCAAAACGTGCAATGAAAAAAAGGCTGTTCGGCTATTGATGTTATTATCTCTTTATATTTATTTATTTATATACTAGCTTCTGCCAGCGGCTTCGCCCGCGATACCAGGGGTAAAATGCCTATGTATCACTTCAGACCATAATCTACATCTGTTCCGAATTTCATTCCGGTCCCTTCAGTTGTTTTAATATGACTGAGTAACAAACATACACATAAACTCACATATTTTCATTTATAATATCGAGTCAAGCTAATTTCAACCATTGGCCTTTCAGTTACAGCGTAAAGTCTATGAATCAGTATTGTAAACGTTAGAGTAGACAAATACAACCAGAAATCACCGAATTGCTAAGCTATCTGGAGTTTCACGTGTTATTGTGAGTCAACCATAAAAGATAGACATATGCTGTCCAGGAATATTTTTTATATAATTTTAAGGAGAATATTTCCGTCATACATGATTTCTATGTAGCTTTAACCTATAAGACTGCACACGCGGCGGAAGTTTAAAAAATGGAGTAACTTCTCCCGTTTTCCCAATATTTCCCTTCACTGCTCTGCTCCTATTGATCGTAGCGTAATGAAAAGTATACTATAACCTGCCCAAGAGTATGAAGAATAATTGTGCTAAATTTCATTAAAATCCATCGAGTAGTTTTTGTTTCCATAACGAACATACAGACAGACAGACAGACAGACAAAAATTTTACTGATTGCATTTTTGGCATCAGTAGCGATCCCTTACCACCCCTTGATAGTTATTTTTTAAATGTATTTTATGTACAGATTTTACCTCTCTACAGATTTATTATAAGTATATATATAGATATGTGCTTTATTGTACACATTTAAGTAGCTTAAAACAAACAATTCGAGTAAATATGCGTACAATGGGCGGTCTTATCACACAATGATGATTTCTTCCAGACAACCTTTGGATGGAAATATTTATACCAATTTCTGTACTCATAGATTTAAGACGCCTGCTTCTCATGCATCAGAGTGCGGCTTAAAGCCACCGATGGCTAATAAGATGTGACTTATTCCGAGTTATAGATACATTTATGTACCTACTTTCTAAGATTATTCAGACACAACTGACAAACGGTGAAGGAAAAAAATGAGTATACCTGGGCTTACAATTTCTAATTACTTATAACCTTGAAACCCGCATTGAGCGAGCGTAGTGATAAATGCTTGAAGCTTCTCCGTGTGATAAGAGGCCGTTGGTAAGTAGTGGCAACTTATAGGCTGTTGATGACGTGTCGTTGCACAATCTCTTGATCTATCTAAGTTTTTGAACAAGAACAATTAAGAAACTAAATCTTATATACTATTATATAACGCGGAAGAGTTTGTTTGTTTGTTTGTTTGAACGCGCTAATCTCCAAAACTACGGGTCCGATTTGAAAAATTCTTTCTGTGTTGGATAGCCCATTTATCGAGGAAGCGAGAAAGAAACCGCACGGAAGTAGCTAGTAAATTAATATCATGACAATATTTCCATTTAATCTCCTTTGAAATCTTCTTCATGTCAGAGGAAGCCACCTATAGGCTGATAATGTGACTGCAACAAATAAAGCATTTGTTACGACGCGACGGATCCCTAAAAACTGCACGTAAATGAAAAGCATTTCCGCACAGTTTGCGTGAATAGAAATCTAGATACCTGCATAGCTATCTATATACAAGTCCATGAGTATTGTTCCGTCCAGATTGTTACGGATTCAGTTCGTGAACTCACTACAAACGGATGGATAGTTAAATTATTTCGTATTAAGTTTATTTTAGAGCCAGACTTTGTAGAAGTATTCAATTTGTTTGGAGTTTAGTTTTGTTTACCAGCAAAATCTGACGCGTCAGTGGTTTGTATACAATTACGTGGAAGTTTTGTTAAAAGGTATTGTTCTAGGTTTTATTGTTTATCATTACTGTTAGTGTTGAATAGAAAATTGTATAAAGATACTATGAGAGGAGGTTCTCAGGATTGTAGATAAATCAAGTAGAGTTCGGATAAATTATATTCATATTTCGCGGAAGACAATCACGGTACAAGGTTCTAAGTTATGAACTATTAGTATACGTACAACAGTTAACACTTTATAGCATGTATGTATGCACAGTAGGCGCGTAAGCGGCAGACTGGCGACGCGAGCGCCGCGGTTTTGCGAGTTACCAGAGAAAGAGCCGCTAAGATATGTCTGTCTCACTCAACGTATCATAGTGGCTTACGACCGCGCGACGCTTTCATTCTCGTATTCTGTGTTGCTACAATACACATTTTGTTATTTATTTTTTGATACTGATGGGAAGTGAAAAGTCAAGCAAGGAATTTAACACATTAAACGCCATAGGGGTCTACGGTGACCAACATTAGCGAAGGATTTCCCTTCAGCAGTTTTCGGTTGACAGTTAAAACCTTAAAAAAATATTTTATTGGAGCCTTTTCTAGATTGTCTTACAAATAGACCCAAGTTTGGACGTTGTCTTGCTAAGCAGTAGTACTTCCGACCGCTTCACCAACAAGTCAGTCCAAACATCTAACAACAATATAACTCTCCTAACCTATACGATTACTTTAGCCATAAAAACGAGACACCAGCAAATCAACCTACACTAAACTATCAAATCTCCCCACTACATTTTCGACTTTAACTCAAAACGAATAAAGTTTAAACTAGCTCCATAATCTTCATACACTGCTACTAAATGGCCAGCTATAAAATCACGGACCTCAATGGTATACTTAGACTGGAAGGGTCTTAATCATCCGCTACCTGTGCGTAGTTGAGCGCGGTGCTCTTACTCAATTAGATTAAGGGATACAATAGCATTTCTAGTGATTTGTTAGCTTTGTTGTTCAAGGGAGAGAAAAACGCGATTTTGTAGGAAAGAAAAAAGCTAAAATAGGACAGACCATAAATAGGCAGGGAGAAGTCTTCTCCCTGGCTATACTATTATCTTATGGAGGTAGGTTTGCGATCACAGATTAAAAAGATCGTGTTTATTAGAGGTAGATAATGTTGATGCTTTAAGACGCCTGCTTCTCATGCATGAGGGTGCGGGTTCGAAACCTACCAACGGCAAGTACCAATGTGACTTTTTCCGAGTTATATGTACTTTCTAAGATTATTTAGACACCACTGACAAACGGTGAAGGAAAAACATCGTGAGGAAACCTGGACTTATAATTTCTAATTATAAGTTTGAAATTGCCAACCCGCATTGAGCAAGCGTAGTGATTAATGCTCTAACCTTCTCCGTGTGAGAAGAGGCTTTGCTCAGCAGTGGGCATTTATAGGCTGTTGATGAATGTTGATGCCTGGTCTTTATTACTCATGTAGTCTCTTTCGGTAGGAATTAATAACCGAACTTATGGCACAATGTCGTGGTGGCCCGGACGTTTAAAACGCCTGCTTCTCATGCACGATGGCACAGTTTTGAAACCTACATAGAGAGGAGTGGAAGGAGGGTAGGAAGACCTCTTTTTTTAACCACGATCGTTTCACTGCAGGGCTCAGTGAGACGATCATGGTAAAAAAAGTCTGGTCGTTGGTAATAAAAATTTACAATCACGGATATCTTCTCACTTGTACCAATCCTGAAGTGCCCTTAAATCCTAACTTCGTGACCTATTAGGTCGAGCAAATAATCACAATGGCCCATAGTAATGAAATAGTAATCAAACTAATATTATTTGATAACCTCGCTACATTAAATAGTGAAGTTATGGAATTGTGTCCTAAAGGAAATGCCTTTGATAATATTTCTCCTTTCAAAGAGATCCAATTACTTAAATTCGATGGAATATAATTACATAATTAATGTTTTGATGTTATTTATTGGATACAAGTAGTTATTACGTACGACAGCTTTGATGATGATGGTTGAATGATCGCCAGTACTAGCAAGAACTGTTAAGCTTGGCCTCTGTGTTGAGCAATTAGGTATTGGTACGTTTTCGGTTTTTCGATACGCTCTTGGTAATAGTATGGTACTAGAATTTGCCTGCTTTAAGATAATAGGTTCATCACCTATTAATGCAACTAAAAATCTTATATAGTGAAGTGTGCAGAACATAATGGGATCATGTTCATGCCAGATAGATAGACTGATGAACAATTCAATTTTGACGTTTTAAATGTGCCTATAGTTTGTCCGTTTTAAGAATGCATTGAATCATCAGTGCAACTGTAAGATAAAGGTGTATTCACAGTGGTGTGAAATTCAAACATACTATATTTTAAAAGATTACGTTTAATGGGCCACGCCGACAGACAATGATGATTTTCTTAACACGAAAGAACTATTATTAAGGATTAATACTTTGACTACGATTTTGACTTTGACTTGCAATCACCAATATTATCAAAACAAACTGTTTGAAATCACAAAGATTATCAAAACACCTAATCATTTTACAAATCAAAACCAAAATTCAACCAATAGCCATCATTATAAAAAAAAAGATTAAAATAATATAAAACAAATAGGCCGGTGTTAAAATGAATTATTCAAAGGTATTTATACAGGTATTCCCTGATGGTAGGTACCTACTGATTACTGTATTCATCAGTAACTCTCCAGAGAGAAGCCGGTGTCCATAATATCTCAAAGTGCTTGGAGATTGAAATATTGTAAAAATATAGGTACGCGTTTATATTTTTGGTAAGTTTGTTGTGAGTGATAATGGATGATTTTAGGGTTTAAAATTTATTTATTTAAGGGATAAAAACAGTTACATAATATTAATAATTGATATACAACAGCTACAGTAAATATGTGACCCACATCATTGCCCACATTTGTTTTATTTATTTATTTAAGATTCAAAAGGATAAAAATTAAATAAGAGAAAATTAAACATAACTATTTACACAGAGCATCGAAAAATTTGTTTGCATCGACGTCAACAGAGAAAGTACCCAGAAGGCTGGCAGCATTGCCACGTTGTATGGCAATGCTTAACCTCTGACAGAGAAAAATACCAGCCCTCTGGTCACGAGATGCGATCAAGCGTGTCAAAATTAGTGTTGCCCAAATGCAAGAACAAGACGAGACTTAGCCAGTCTTGGTCTTGGTCTTGCGCCAATACACCTGGTCTTGGTCTTGGTCTTGGTCTTGCGCTCCCAGTCTTGGTCTTGGTCTTGGTCTTGCAGCAAGAGTCTTGCAATTACCTATTAGTCTATTACTATTTATTAAAGTTTACTTTAAATCTTAGAAAAACGTATTAGAATTGGAACATTGTGAGCTTGAATTAACATAGCCATAGTAAAGATCAAGCAGATTAACTCGTCGAGTACCGGTTTTATAGACACAATTAAAGAACAATAGGTCGCGGTCACCGGTGACCGCTCGGTGTTTGACAGATTAATAAATAACTGAAGATTAACTCGTCGAGTACCGGTTTTATAGACACAATTAAAGAACAATAGGTCGCGGTCACCGGTGACCGCTTGGTGTTTGACAGTTTGAGAAATATAATGACTAAATGTACAATAAAAGTACCTAAGTAATTACTTTAAAACCATATAAGTAATCAATATTATAATATACCGTATGTAGAAAACTCTAATACATTTATTTATACAACATACTTGTTATCGTCTATACTGACAATGTACAAAAAATGAGCAAAATCGGCCCAGTAGTTAAGCCAAAAAGTGCATTTTTCTCTTTGAGAAAACGTAAACACTCTTTAAGTTCATTGACGCAGGTCAATGCACTCCAATGCGCGACGTTGCCACTTTTCCTGTTTCGGTTTTCAAAATGAGAAAAGAATTGGTATAATCCTAACCAGACCCAAAATAATATGATAAGTTTGTCACTGCACCGTCCACAAATCCACATTTTAAAAGAAATAATCGCGATGAATCTTTAATTTACACTGTAGGTACGCACATTAAGCTATGCTAAACCAGTATAAACTGATCGTTGAATATGAAAAAAGATCATACAAAACGAGACCAAGATAAAATGGTTGTTGTTCTTGTAGGTACTCGCCGTCTGTGTTAAACTATTTATTTGCCATATTCAATGAAGATGTCGATTCACGAGTTTGATTGAAAAAAAAACACCTCAATTCCATTCGGCTCTTGATTTCAAAACTAGAAAACACGTTTCATAAACTTTTTGTGTACCTACACAAACTTCTAGCCGCTTACAACTAGTTACAATACCTTTTATTATGAAAAGAATGAATAAAATTACCTTTTTCAGTTACGCTTAATCAGGGCTAACACACGTTTAGTTTACGCCTTAAAAAAATCTTTAAACGACAACACGGATATCTCTCACTTGTTTAATTCATTTAAACACACATCACTGATCTTACTGTTGCAATTTTCCATAATTCATTTACAATTACAATTACAATTTATTTACTTGCACTCAGAAAACCAATCAAAACAAAATTCCGCGTAAAACTCAAGTAGGTATAAATTGTTTTGTTTGCAATGAAGTAGTAGTTCCTACACGAACCACGCTTACACAATGGTTGGGTGGCGGCGCTGGTGGCAGTGAAACCAACAGTGAAATTGTGCAAATATCGATTTCACAAAGAGTGTTTGGCATTTTGTAGTAGTTCGGCAATTTCTCCATAGATGACACTATTACAATTTCTTCAAATTATGAATCAAAATTTATTAAAATTACGAATTTATTAAGGAGTCTGACATTTGTATCGAATTAATGAGTGAGATTACGTATTTATTTACCTTTCTATTTCGATTACCACATTTAAGAGATTCTTCTGATTTTCTGCCAATATCGTCTAGTTGACACGGAAATTGTACAAATATCGATATCACAAAGAATGTTGTAGTAGTTCGGATTTTTTTCCATAGATGGCACTTTTTCAAAAACCAAATTATGAATCAAAAATTTATAAGTTAAGAAATTCGTCGAAAAATACGAAAGTACGTATTTATTTACCGTACGTATTTCTAAGCCGATTATAACATGTAAGAAAGAGAAGATGCGAATATCGTCTCGTTGACACGCACTTGTCAGTAAATAATGAAGTAGGTAGTCACAGTTGTAATACCCTTGTTCATAACATTATTGCAAGTTGCAACCAAATGTCGGGTAGTTAACCGTTATCAAATATTAATTTAATAATTTAATTTATTCTTCAAAGATCTTTATTTACGTAATAAAATTACGTAAATAAGTACCTACATCGGAAAACAAAACTAATGGGTACAGTGGCCAGCAGATCAACGTACACATCTGACAAATTTATTAATTGGATTTTCGACTTTATGTCAATACGATAAAGTTGAAGTTACCGTACCACTAATAAATAGGTGTAAGTACATCAGCAGTGCGGTGTATGTAATAGCCGCACCAGTGGTCGGTTTCTTTTGACGGCTTTTGTCAAAGATACCGCCGCTTGCGGCGGCATCGTGAAAGGGGTAGTTTCCCTTTCAGTACGCCGCGTTTGCATAGTATACTATGGCGTTTGTGATCGAATGAGTTTGAAAATAAAATTTGTTCATCAGTTCACTGCTAGACTTCCGGGATAGTGTGTACTGTGCTTTTCGCTTATTTCCGACGGGTTACGCGCGCGTTGTGCTAAACGATTGTTGTTGTTTTTTGTAATTAATTATTATTTTAGTTCTTAGTTTTTTTAATTATTACCTAGTTTTCTTTACTGTGAACCGGACACTGACATTTGTACTTTTGTTAACTGTGTATTTTATTTTATTTATTGAACTTTTAATTGTGTGTTTACGTGTGTCTGTGTGTTGTGCCGAAATGCCGCGATATTATTACATGGTGAATGTCATCGTTAGCGTCGGCTCTGCGAACTTATCGGGGGAGGTACGGAGCATCTCGTCACTGTTCGACTGATGTTTGTACAAAGGCTTAGAGAAAATCTGCCCATAGTGCCCAATACCCATGATGGAGCTTTGCTGGTCGGCAAACTTCATCGATCTTGGAACAAAGGGTTTTAGCCTATTTCCGCAATAACCCAACCTGCAGTCTTAGGCAAGCAGAGCGTACGTTCCGTTATCGTCCAATGGTTCACGAGTTCAAAGAGTGAATGAGCCCCGTCACTGCAGTGTTACTACCAAGTAGTACCAAGCCGCGTCACCCGTGCCTTCCATAACGTATGCGACGTTGCCGCTCTTCTGAGGTCAAGGTACGTTGTTACACAGAGTGTTATACTTTCTTGAATCTATTTTATTATTTGTTTTGTTTGAAAATTTCACTTTTTTAATTTAAGGTTTTCGTCTAAATGTTTGGTCGCGTTATACTTCTGTGTAATAATACTACATTATAGTTCATTTATTGTTTAAGTCCGTGCCACATACTGTATACTTACTAGAATGAATTAATATGACATCTACTACCTATCCTTACCATGTTATCCTAATCATAATACTACTTGCGTGATCAGTATAATGTACATATTCATTTTCATTCTAAGCACTCTGAAACTTATTTATTCTTTGGAACACCTGTAGGTATTCTTAAAATTCGAAATTATTTTGCATGAGTATACCTACGCCCTATGGCGGCAATCAAATAGTGTCAAATCTTATGATTTCGGCGTGGCGGCAACGATTGTTTTAGATTTCAAAAGAAGCCGCCGGCGCGTGTATCATAAAACTATGTACTTCCGAAAAGCGGCAAATTTCTTTGAGAAGTAAGTACAAAACCTTTGATGCCGCATTATCAAAGTGCCGATGGTTAAAACATAACTATGCATGCACTCAGTTTGATTTTAATAGATATTTTTTTATTCGCTATGTTTATGGTATTAGTCGTAATGCGCATAGGTCCAGTTTTTCATATTCTTTGATACAGTTTTTTGCGTCTCATAGAATTCCTAAGCGTACCTACCTATACACCGAACTGTTACACCTAACTACTCAGTGCAATAGCGCTAAGTCCTAGCTGCAAGACGCAAGAGTCTTGCAGGCTATGTCTTGTTCTTGCTCAAGTCTTGCACGGTCAGTCTTGGTCTTGGTCTTGCTAAAAATACGCGGTCTTGTTCTTGGTCTTGGTCTTGCAAAAACGCAAGAACAAGACCAAGACTGCAAGACCAAGACTGAATTTGGGCAACACTAGTCAAAATGTTTTTGAATAAAGTAAGTTTTGAATTGAATAGGAATTTTACAAGTGATAGACAATTAATTGCAAAATGATTCACAAAAATATGCCGTAGCCATCATGTCGGTACTGAATAAATGTAATTTATTTAATACTTTATTTATTTTGTGTGATTCACATTTGTTGCAGGTTTGGGCACAGAACAGCCTTATTTATATGTTCTGTGGGTTTGGGTGTGTGAAATTCAAAACAATTTGCTTTGAATTTTGCACTTTGAACATTTTAATATTTAGCATATTTTGCAAAAATAATACTCCTTCTGGTCTAGCTGAAATTGGTAGGCAGATGTCTGTATGTTATTACACTGACATCTACCAATTCCGCCATAAAATTGTGAATTCATAAATCAGATCCTATAGCATAATTAAGTTGAACTTTGAAACAAGGGTCTCTGATGAGACGATTGTCGGTCAAATGTCAAAATATTTTGGGTTAAACAAAATTAAGGGGCATTTTATGAATGGCCAATCAGGTTATATTTGAATAAATTAATTGTGAATATTATTTCAAAGATAATACCATCGGTTCTAATGATGTTGTAATATTTTTAGAACTCCAGGAACACGGGCGATTGAACAGTGTGATTATTAAAAAAAACCGACATCAAAAAACCAAAAACGAATAACAAACAAGAAGTAAAAACTAAAAAGCAAAAAATAACTATTATTAGTACTGATAGGTTACCCCCACCCCATAGTCGGCGCCATAAATTCTATTCAAAATTATTCATTAAAACCTTAATAGATACCTAAGTTATAATTTTGTGGCCATTAAGTTATATCAAGATGATATATGAGCAAAAAAACAATCAGCCGAACATAGTACCTCCTTCTTTTTTGAAATCGGTAAAAAAGAGGCCTTGCATTTCGAAAAAATACATGTAGTAGACAGCAGTGCAGCGAACCTGTGTATTTAAAGTCTTTTTATGCTATTTACGATAGTATCCGGGCAACTGATGACCGGTCATCGTAGCCTATACCTCTATATGAACTGTATTATAACTTCCGTGAGACATCTTTACTTCTTTAGTAATATTATAAATTGGAAAGTGAGTTTGTTTGTTTGTTCCGCTTTCACGCCGTAACTACTAAACCGATTGCTTTGAATTTTTGCAGACGTAAAGTTCGAAGTCCGGATTAAATAATAGGGAAATTATAGCGCGGAAAAAATAAATATTCCCGAGGGAAAACAAAAGTATTGGTATAAGTGGCGCTGTGTGTATTAGTAGATGTCACATAGGCTTTTTATCCTTTTGTGACGCGAGCGAAGCCGTGGGTAAAACCTAGTACTTAATAAATTATTATGTTTTCGGCGTCTCTTCGGCCAGTAGCAGCGTGACAGCCGCCGCGGCGTAGTTCGCGAAATGCTGCTCATGAATATGGCTTGAAACTAGTCGAGTTCCTCGTCAAATGATTACGTGAGTAAGCTGAAAACATGAGACATCAGACGTACCATGACTGGTGAACTTAATATTAATAATTGTAGGTGTGCATTTGCGAAGGTATAACGAAGATTGCAGCTTTATTATGCTCTAACTAGTCCCGCCTTAGAGTATTTTGATTAAATAATCTGGCATAGTTTTCCATTAGATTCAACAAATAAACATCAAAGATTTTTTGAACGCAGCCGCTTTGCACCCGTTTGTAAAGAGACTTCATGCAAATAGTACATACCTTCCTTCAACTCTAGAGACATACCTTCGGCTTCGCAATTACCTTTTTATTTTTTCCTGAACTCAAAGCGGACTTAAGCGTGACATCGCACTTGACCTACATAGAGGGAAACATTATTTTCCTCTTTTATAAAAACGCTTATGTTCAATGCGAGATGTGGAAAACGAGTTTTATGGTGTTTCTTGTTTGTTTTATTTAGACAAGATTGCTTGGAAGTTTTTTTGAAAAATTGTGATGCTGTCGTTTTGTGCTTTTCTGTTTTTGCGCCAAAAAGAGAAGATCAGAATGATGTGTGTAGTTTTCTTTTTTACTTTTACGAGATACGTAATCAAATTGAGATTGAAAACATCATTACTTTTATCATTAACATGATAAAAAAATAAACATAAATGGAAAAATCATTCCTTAGTCAAGTGCATCTATGTTTGAGCATGTTCTTAGTGTGCGAGAGCCATGCTTCGGCACGAATGGGCCGGCTGGACCGGAGTGATACAACGGCCACACAGAAAACCGACGTGAAGCAACGCTTGCGTTGTGTAACGTCGTGTGAGTGAGGTTACCGGAGGCCCAATTACCCTCCCCTTCCCCAATCTCCCCAATCCCTGAATTCCTAACGATCCTCAAACACCTGATTCCCAAAAGGCCGATAACGCACTTGAAATGCCTCTGGTATTCCAGGTGCGCGCCGATATGAGCGACGCCGATTGTTTACTATCAGGTATACCGTCTGATCGTTTACCAGCTTATGACATAAAAAAAAATTTAGCTACATAAACGAATCAAATAGTAAGTAGCATATTACTAAAACATCATTTTGCATCCGGTATAAGTCAATGACCTTAGTTTTATTAGGACTGAAAAACATGGTTCAAAGTTAATGGTACACGTCTCAACGCTTCGTCCAAGGAAAAACAAACGTTATGTACTTACAATTTAGGAACAAAACCTACCTATAACAAAACGATTTTTTTGAGAACCTCTACCTTTTTGGGAAGTCGGTTACAAACGGACAATTACTATAATTAAAGGGTAAAATAAATTTAAGCGTCTATACATAAAAAAGGTTGTAAAATATTCACGTTTATTATCCAACGTAAAATTGGATTAGAATTTCCGAGGTCAAGGTTGAAATTTGTGACCTGTAACCTTGGTGGGGTCAATTTTTCCGGCGATGTCAGTGATTGAGTGATAGGGAGGCGTTCTAGTTTAGCTTTTATGTATATTGAGTTATTGAGTACAAGTTAGTACAAGACTGTCTCATCGAGGTCGAGTGTCGTAAGTGCGATTGCCGGGCAAGGGGTCTCGGGTTCCATTCCCGGGTCAGGCAAGCATTATTGGGAATAAAATATAGAATTAGTGAAATCGGTCCAGCCATTCACGCGTGATGCCGTGACCAAGGGAAAATATAATTCATTTTTATATGTATACTAGCTTTTACCTGCGGCTTTACTCGCGTCACAAAAGAATAAAAAGTAGCCTATGTGACATATACCTATACACACAGCGCCATCTATACCAATACTTTTGTTTCTCCTCGGGAATATCAATTTTTTCCGGGTTAAAAAGTACCCTATTATTTAATCCGGACTTCTAACTTTACGTCTGCAAAAATTCAAAGCAATCGGTTGAGTAGTTACGCCGTGAAGGTGGAACAAACAAACAAACAAACAAACAAACAAATTCACTTTCCGATTTATAATATTAGTAAAGATATAGTAAGGATGTAGATTTCATAATGGAGTTTTCAACATAAAAGTTACAGAGAGCTAGTTGATGCAGGTTGCTTCTAAGGGCCCGATCTGAAAGTAATTAAAGGCCTCGCCTATCAGCAGTGGATGACATAGTAAAAATATATATTGCTAAATTAATAACATTATCTTTCAATGTGTATGACGAATGCAAACTGTACAATATCAGTTCAAAACCGGGAGTTAATAACTTATTTTTACTAGAGGTAAGTGTGGGAGAGCCATGCTTCGGCACGAATGGGCCGGCTCGACCGGAGTTATACCACGACCTCATAGAAGACTGACGTGAAACAACGTTTGCGTTGTGTTTTGTCGTGTGAGTGAGGTTACCAAAAGCCCAATTATCTCCCCCCCCCCCTTTCCAATCTCTGAATCCCTACCAATCCTCAAATTCCTAATCCCATAAGGCCAGTAAAGCACTTGTTACGCCTTTGGTGTTCAAGGTGTCTATGGGCGACGCCGATTGTTTACCATCAGGTGATCCGTCTGCTCATTTACCGGCTCATTCCATCAAAAATAAAACTTATTTGATTAAACACCTAATAAATAAAAGACATTCTAATTAATAAGCGTTGCGTGATTTACTCATATCAAAACGCTTGTATCAATGTTTATGCTTTTGTTTAGTGAGCAACAATTAATGTTGACGCTTATAAGCGGTTGGTATCGCTTGAATGCTTTTTACCCATAATTGTGTTGATATTAATTTATTTTTATTGTTGTTAATGAGTTTTATTCGTTGTTTAAAGTATTGTTTGCTAAACGAATGTTGTTTTAAATCGTTTTATCTTTGTTTTGTTTTATGATTTTTGTTATTTATGATTGTTCGCCTATTTTATTTTATTTTATTGCTTTATTTGTGATTGTTAAGTATGGTGTGTTGAGTCTTTATTTCTTTTCTTCACGCAATTTCACACCTCAAATAAATTATATGTTACTAGCGTTTACCCGCGGCATCGCTCGCATCACAAAAGGAAAAAAGTAGCCTGTGACGTAATAACATATAATTACACACAGCGCCATCTATACCAATACTTTTGTTTTCCCTCGGGAATATCACATTTTTCCGGAACAAAAAGTATCCTATTATTTAATACGGACTTCTAACTTTACGTCTGCAAAAATTCAAAGCAATTGGTTTAGTAGTTACGGCGTGAAAGCGGAACAAACAAACTCACTTTCCGATTTATAATATTAGTAAGGATGTCAAAACTAAGAATTTCCATTAAACTGTCAAACACCAAGCGGTCACCGGTGACCGCGACCTATTGTTCTTTAATTGTGTCTATAAAACCGGTACTCGACGAGTTAAAATGGGTATGAGAGAAAGATTTTCTTACTATGCAAGTGGTGTCATCTTACTTTAAGATAATGAGATGGCGTAGTTAAATTCCCGTATAAAATGTGTTGGATTTTCAGCCTGGTTTAAAAGTACATAGAGTGTAGAATTCAGTGTCAGTTTTCCAGAACTTTCTAGTAACTAATAATATGTTTCATACAAATCGTTCGCCCAATGAGCCATTAGCAAAATATATCATGGATATAAAACGTATAGAAGTGGCAATCAGAATAAGTTACATCAGAACATCTATAGCTATATTACACTTCCTGCATAGCATTCCGCTTGGAAGAATCCAATATCTTGAGGATTCATTACATTGGCTCTTCTTGTTTCTTATATTCTTTAAGTGTTTTCAATTTCTTATTTTTTATAGCCGCTTCTGTGTTTGTTTTCTCTTGTATAGCTATCGGTGTCTTTATTTAGAACTAACTAGTATTTGTGGTACATAACATACATAACATCACGCTTTTGTAACGCCAAAGGGGTAGGCAGAAGTGCACATTACAGCACTTAATTGGTTGTGGTTTCACCCGTATTATCTGATACATAGTAGTTTCATACCATTGTCATGTAGGTACTATATATCGCATTTAGTCCACTGTACGGTTTTCGTACAACGATTTGATTGCTGATAATGCGACCTTAATTGGTATATTTACTGAACAATAAACTTAGTTGACAAATAGGGTAGATAACTAATTTTTATTTGAATGTCCGTTTGGTAGATTATTTTAAAACATTACACACGTATTTTTTTATTTTTTTACAGAAACGAATACTTTCAACAATATATTAAAATGTCGCGTGACGTCACTTCTATGTACATTTTATACGTAGAATTGACGTTTTAGTCCCTACTCCTAAACTTTGACTCGTTATATCTAATTATCAATTTATAAATACGTGTCTAATATTTTTCATTACCTAACTGACGAACTAATTAGATTTTTAATTTTCATACCCTGTCATCATCCCTATTGCAATTGGTCCGGATTGGCATCCTATTTATATCTACTTTGTAACTTTTAGTAATAAACTATTTCTAGTGCTTAACCGTGATTTTACCGTCAACTTATCGAACTCTAACTATTTCTGAGCCTTACAGATCAGACAACATATTATATCGATTTTTACCGACTTCAAAAAAAGGAGGAGGTACTATGTTCGGCTGATTGTTTTTTTTTTTTGTTTGTTCGCGCAGTACTCCGCCGTTTGTGAACCGATTTCCAAAATTTTTGTTTTGTTTGAAAGGGTATACTCCCGAGATGGTCCCATTTCCATGAGGTCAGGATCTGATGATGGGATCCGAGGGAAACCGAGGGGAACTTTCGAAAATTCTATGGGCGAGTAATGCGTCTATTATGTTTTTCAATTAGGATTTTTAAACGCTACAATTTGATAAGGGTCTGGAGTCGACCTGATGATGGAGCCGATAGACAGTCGAGGGAACTCCTCAGCAGTTTATACTAACTACCTTGTGTTTGGGCTTGATTAATTTGTATTGATGAGGACTTTACACATAGATAGATTATAAGTAACAAAACGGGTATATGTTGCTTTACACTGAAAATTATAAAATAATAAAATAAAAACTGCGTTTAAAAAACCGACTTCAAAAAACCAAAAACTAATAACAAACAAAAAGTCAAAACTAAAAAGCAAAAAATAACTATTATTAGTACTGATAGGTTACCCACCCACTGATAGGTTAGAAGTCGGTGCCATAAGCTCATATCATAATGATATAACTTAATGTCCACAAAATTGTGAATTGGGTACCTATTAAGGTTTTAATGAATAATTTTGTATGGAACTTATGGCACCGACTTCTTACCTATCAGTGGGTGGGTAACCTATCAGTACTAATAATAGTTATTTTTTGCTTTTTAGTTTTGACTTTTTGTTTGTTATTAGTTTTTGGTTTTTTGAAGTCGGTTTTTTAAACGCAGTTTTTTATATTCAATAGTTTTGGATGTAAAAATAATGGCTGGTACACGCGCATAACATTCTTTAGAAAAGATATTTTAAAGGGAATAAAAAATCATCAAATGACTTCTCCCATATTAGGTGAAGCGAGAGTGTCAGACTCTTACTAACTAAAAACCGCGCCGTTCCTACTCCTGCTCTTCGAGCTGGAACCCTGACAACCCGTCAAGTCATAGAAGTGGGTTAGTCTAGTGACATATCTGACAAAATGTTATAATACAAACACCAACAATCTTACCAACGTCTTTGTTCCATATTAGGTCCGCAGAAACTACAGAACATGTTTCTTACATATTTAGATCTTAAGACACATAATAATAATTATTATTCTAAAGCATTTTTTTAAGGGGGAAAAATCATCGAATGTTTGCCCCCGCCTGGGTAAGGCGGGAGGGAGTGTCAGACTCTTACCGACTAAAAACCAGCCCATTCCTTCTCCTGCACATCGAGCCGGAGCCCCGGTAACCCGTAGGCAAATATAATACTATAGAACGCCAATCGATTCTAAAGCATTAACACTTTAAAACTACACTCATAACCACGTATCTAGCAAAGTTAATGTCAATGTACCGCGACAAAATATTCCGGTGGAACACTAAAAATGGCGGGCCATCATAGCACGTCACTCATCGTCAGCAAAACATGACAGTCAATTAATGGATATGTATCCAATTTACGAGAACAGTGTCCGAACGGTGTTATTTAGTGTCATTCGATGTACAATAATGTTAACGAATAAAAAATATGCTAGTTATTGTATGTACCTGGAGTGTATTGTGTTTGTATGTACCTGGAGTGTATTGTGTTTGTTAGCCGATTGATAGGCATCTAAAAGCAGAGTGGAAACATTTTTATCAATAATTGTGTAGATTGCAGACACTTTTATTATGTAGTAGTCCACCAGTCGGCCCATCAGTGCACTTTGCCATTTCAAAGTAAGGTTTTTGTATAGAAAAGACAAAAAAACATACTACATACATAAATCATAATCATATCATTAAGATAAATAATATGCATGAACAAGATACCATCATGGTTTTCTTTACTGACATTTTCCAAGGTTTAATTTTAGTCTTGTTGTCATTATAGAATTTTGTCTCTTAGCGACCAAAACTTAAGCAAGCTTAATGGGGATCATGACAGGGTATGAAAATTTAAAATCTAATTAATCCGTAAGTTAGGTAATTAAAAAATATTAGACACGTATTTTTTTATTTTGTCGTATAATAAAACAATACTTAGATAAAACGAATCAAAGTTTAGGAGTGGGGGCTAAAACGTTATTTCTTAGTATAAAATGTACTGAGAAGTGACGTCACGCGACATTTCAAATCTATAAAGTAAAATTATCTTCGAAACTATTCGTTTCCGTGTTTTTAAATAATCTACCAGACGGACATTAAAATTTAGTTGTCTACCCTATTACAAGTAGACCAATCACCAACCTTATTGGGAATAAAAACATAATAAACATTATCGAATCTAAGAACCACACTTAAAGTTCATTATCGGTTGCCATGAACCACTCAATATAAATCAGAATATACTAACACGTTTCCACAAAACAAATCAAGAACTTGTGCATAAAATCGCGACGACAAATTGCAAAATTCAAAACACTGCAAACAAGTTTGCTATAACCGCATGTTCAACGAATTCATAAAGTGACGGAAATAAGCAACGTCAGGGAATCAAACTACGCGCATCTGAGTCGGGAGCTCCGTCGGAAATCGATTGTTACTTCTGCAGAGCGATGTAGTGATTGGAACATGCTATTTATTGTACCGAGATATTGGGAATGTGGTGGTTTGGTCTGTATTATTTTTCATAAGGATTGGAAATGTAGGTATAATGAATTAAATCGTTGCTTAGCCAATGACTCACGTATGTATATGTTAATAGACTTAAGAAAGTGTCGACAATTTCATGTCCCCAATAAAGCAGCTTTTCATCTGATCTACAAGTTTTTTTCTGATCTCAGTTTGATAAGTATGATTTACATTTGTGCCTGTTTCTAATATTTTAAACACACAGAAATCAAAACTTAACTCGTCGAGTACCGTATATATAGACACAATTAAAGAACAATAGGTTGCGGTCATCGGTGACCGCTCGGTGTTTGACAGTTTAATCAAAATTTTCTTCCCTTCTCTAAAACCAATTCTTCGTCTATAACAATCCCTACGTCACTATCATCATCTAATTCAATTTACACAATAAATAAACATCAATCTACAAATTGTGTAGTGTTATATTGTCATTAATTACTTTGATACACACACCACTTTAATTAAGACCACAGGCTAGAGCCATTCCTGGAAAATTCATCACATACGCTGCAGCGAGTCCATAATTTTCTATGAGAATAAGTTAGACTGTTAGGCTGGAGCAAACATTGGCTGCCATGGTAAACAATGGTGTAATCCCAAAGGAAATAAGGGGGATTTGATGTAACACGGGTAGGGACAGGTGATTGGCTACCATAAATTGGATGTAAAAACCGCTCAAAAACAAATATTGGTCATTTATTGGATGATTCTTCGTCCTGAATATTGAGTTCTTAATACTGATGTGGTGCAAAATTTTATGTTTAGGAACTTATATTTGTAGATATTGTGGAAAATATTTTTTACTAGCTACTTAAATGGCGTCATTACGTCAACGGCGCTGATCGTTTACCATCAGGTAATACGTCTATTCCTTTGCCTCATATTCCATAAAATAACCAATAGATTTAAGGCAGGACATAATATATTAACGTTTTAGATGCCTTTATATTAAACTCTACACTTACATAAAATTTTACTAACATCCTGAACGCACATTAAAAGCATTATAGATTAGACAACATTCAACTACAATACAGTACCTCATTCACTTTTATAGCCAGTTAAAACATGAAAAACACTTTGAAAAGTTTAAAAAATACAAACATTTTTTGTTGCTGAATATCCACTTGAATGTACAGCAATTTCTGGGTACACATTCATCTATTTGGCTACGTTTTCACTGCAGATAAAACCACGTTTTAACGGCCGGAATCTCAACGGTTTTCTTGTCCAGAGATATTTATGGTTTAGTTTCCCTACCTGAACATGTGGCAGTATGGCTGGCCATAAAAACTGCACTGGGATCACTTTTTACTGTGAACTAAGAACTTGCGGTAAGTTTCCACAAATAGCCATCGTGGACATCTGTGCGCATTAATTTATTATGACAGTCGAGGAGATAGTGATATATTTGTTATTAAAATGTCGGTTTCAGTCTCAAAGCGTGGTACTGAGAATGGGTGTAAAATTCTTGATTTTGCTGCGAAGTGATTCTAAGAATTAATAAATGACGGAATGAATAATGATTGTTATAGTTGGGTTATAACTGCTATTAATTGAATTATGCTTAAGTACTTTTGCAGATGTGATCAACGTCTCATGGCTTCTTGTTGTGTAGAAGGAGATTGTTAGTTACATCTTGTTACTCTTTCCTAGATGCGTTCTGTTGAACTTTAACAATAATGCATTTGAAGCTGATAGAAAAAAATGCTCACCTAAAAAGTGACCTAAACCAAATTGTAGCAATTTTCATCTGAACATCCGCTCGACAGTACGGTTGGTGAGATGGTTAAGCATCTGGCTGCCGCGTATCGTGTACTTAACGTGTTCAATTTCGGTATGGACACTTAACTCTTTGTGCGATCCACAAATTGTTGTTTCGGATCTGGGTGTCTGGGTGTCATGTGTATGTGAACTTGTATGTTTGTAAACGCACCCACCGCAAAGGAAAAAATCATAGTATGGGGCAACGTTCTTTGAAAAAGGGGAATGAAAATGAGAAAAGGAGATAGGAAAGGTGTGTACAAAATTTTAACCAGCACTATATACATACAGTTAAACATAACATAACATAACATCACGCCTTTTATCCCCGAAGGGGTAGCAGAGGTGCACATTATACCACTGTACAATGTAACACCCACTTTTCACTATTTATGTTATGAGTCCCATGTAATAGCGGGTGAGCCTATTGCCATATACCGGGCACAATTCCAGACTCCGTGCTACTACTGAGAATTTTTTTTAAACCCAGTAATACTTTGCCCGACCCGGGAATCGAACCCGAGACCTCCTGCCCGGCAGTCGCACTTGCGACCACTCGGCCAGCGAGGCAGTCATATAATTCTTTCGACATATTATTATCACTTCCTAATCAAATAAGAAAACTCATAAACAAAATAAATTCTACAATTCCTCAATGCAAGTCAAAACGAGAGTACATCTGTCTTCAGAAACGTAATATACCTAACAAGGCAACTAAGAATTCTGTGTCAATATTCAAAATTAAATAAGTTTAGTTGCTTCCTGCACTTCGCTTGAAGTTTCATCATCTGTAGTACTGCATCTGAATATACACCCTCTTTCCTTTAAACAAGGTGTATTTCAGTTTGCAGGTCTTTCTTTTTGATGTGCAGACACTAACTTGGACGATTGAAACTGAAATGGTCGGCAACATTAGCTCGAACGTGTAGCACGACGTTTGTCTTTTGTTTTATTATTTTATGAAATATTGCTTCAGAAATTTTGTATGAAATTTGCTATGTATAATGGGAAGTGGAATTTCTATTTTGGCCATTTATATTCGTATGTTGGTTTGTAAATTCAGTGTAGATGATTTTTTTAAGGCATATTAGCTCTTTTGCATTTTCTTAAAGGGTTACAGAGGTCTAAAAGAGTACCCTGGGTGTCTTCAAGGCCCTAGTGAATAGGTTGCTTATGAGTCGACGTGCTCCATCGTAGGTCACATCATCGCTTACCATTAGGCGAGATAGTGGTCAAACGCCAGTCCCATCTAATATTTAAAAAAAAGAATAGAGTTTTTTGCTCTATCTTCTCCATTCGAATCTACACTTGCTAGCTTCACTGATGGACAGACTGACAGACTATCATTTATTAACTAAAGTAATATTACATAAGTATTATTTAGGAATGTGTTTGTTTATCTTAGGTTGTTTATATGGTTGGCGTCATTAACGTATATATTTGTAAAACCTCATTTTATAAAAAAATCGATTTTGATTGAAGATTGACTCATGATAGCACAAGTTTAAACCTTAGTGGATTTTAGTTGCTATTTTACATAGTATAATCCTGTCTTTATTATAAATACGATCAATAAAAAAAATGTATTTGTTGATGTTTCAAAAATATTAAATTGTGGTTTGATTTAAATAAATGCTTCGATTTTGACTTTGGCTCTATCTAAATTATGCTACTCATTATTTCTTAGATGTCAAACCATAGATGATTTACACTATAAAGTTCCTATCATACATCTTAGAAAAAGAAAACTAGTAAAGGCTCATTTACAACCAGTAAACGAGATTAGGAAACATATTTAATGCTGGCATCACTCCAAAAAAGACAACTAGTAAGTAGAACAGGATATCCTTTACTATAAACCCAAGACAAATGCTTGAACTAATAAATTGATATAGAGGTAATATACACAACATAACATCACGCCTTTTATCCCCGAAGGTGTAGGCAGAGGTGCACACAGAAGTAGCACTCATTTTTCACTATTTATGTTGACCGAGTGGTCGCAAATGCGCCTGGCGGGCAAGGGGTCTCGGGTTCGATTCCCAGGTAGGGCAAAGAATTACTGGGTTTTTAAAAATTCTCAGTAGTTGCACGGAGTCTGGAATTGTGCCCGGTATATGGCAATAGGCTCACCCCTTATTACATGGGACTCATAACATAAATAGTGAAAAGTGGGTGTTACCTTGTACAGTGGCATAATGTACACCTCTGCCTACCCCTTCGGGTATAAAAGGCGTGATGTTATGTTATGCTATATTATGTAAAAATAGAACTGATTCAAAATGTTGCATAACTAACAAATTTGTACCTTTCAATAAAATTAAATGACGTGTCAATATGTGACTACTTAAAATAGTAAAATAGTATATTATAGTCATGAATTTATTTATATAGATTTTTCTGTGTCACATAAACCATTATACCTATTACACCTACTGTTGCACATCTCTGCATCACCCCATGGTTGACTGTTAGAGAATGCCACCCGGCATTAAGAAGTCCGCCATCGTATGTTTGTTATACAGAAGTGTTAATAAAATAAATAAAATAAATAAAATAAATTGACGAATAATCATTGTGGCACAGTCCATCTTATCTCAAAATGATTGTTGAAAAGCAACAAAATAACTCGATAATTTGAAATCGTAAATAGTTCAAAGAATTCCGAGGCCAAAGATTGTAAAATAAATTACAAACTTTTCTTATATAAAATTTCGTTAAAGATATTTTGTTATTAATAAACTTCCGGAAACTCTTGGGATACTTTGGTCAATATAAAATGTAAACATTCTCTTATTTATAGCTTTTCTATCTTATTTTGTGGACAGTTTGTGGCGTAATTTAGACGATATTTTCTTAAAAAGAAATGGCTCTATCCATTATTGTAAGTAGTCATTTAGTTATTTTAAGACTGTATTATTGACTAGCTTTTAGTCGCGGCTTCGCTCTCGTCACAAAAGAATAAAAAATAGCCTATGTGACATATACCAATACACACAGCGCCATACTTTATTTTATTTTCCCTCGGGAATATAATTTTTCTCCGGGATATAAAGAACCCTATTATTTAATCCGGACTTCTAACTTTACTTCTGCAAAAATTCAAAGCAATCGGTTAAGTATAGTTACGGCGTGAAAGCGGAACAAACAAACTAACAAACTCACTTTCAGATTTATAATATTAGTAAGGATTAAGTGGTTGCAAGTTCTACTTTCGATCGTCGAGTTAGATTATGATTTTTCAGGGTTCTATTTGGTTGAGTATCTGACGCCAAGATTGCATCTGATTAAAATGGAATTTTAACAAAATAGACAAAAGGTTAAATGTCGTGGTGGCTCAGGGGTCTACGATGCCTGCTTCTCATGTACGATGGTGCGGTTTCGAAACCTACCAACAGCAAGCTACCAATAAAAATATTTAGACATCACTAACAAACGGTGAAGGAAAACGTCGTGAGAAACCTGGGCTTATAATTTCTAATTATAAGTTTGAAATCGCCAACCCGCATTGAGCAAGCGTGGTGATTAATGCTCAAACCTTCTCCGTGTAAGAAGGACCATTTAATCAGCAGTGGTCACTTATAGGCAGTTTGTGTATGTGTGTGTGTATGACAAAACGTTGACTTTAATAATAATGAAAAAGTCTTATCAAAGACGTCTATCATCCAAGAATATATGAAGGAGACTGGAGTTGAATAATAAAATAAACCTAATTGTTGTCAAAGCCTTGAAGACGAAACGAAGATTAAAACACAATTACACCAATTCAACACAAACTCAGATCAAATATTATGTTCATTTTTTTTCGTCCAAACTGTTCTCAGCTTGTTGTATGAATATTTTAGCACTGAGTGTTCAAACATAGTCTAAAGTGCTAACAGAATATATTATAATAAAACATGCAACTCAGGACGAAATACCGCTCCCTGCACACACGACTACAGATCAAAAATTAACCAGTATAAACTGGTCGAAGAATGTATGGAAAAATCACACCCATCAAGACCATAATACTCTGGTGGTTAATAACTCTGTGTGTGTGCTAAAGTAAGCTCCTAATTGGCACCCCATGTGTTATAAACTATACCGTTTAATGTCAACATCTTTGAGGCATTATAAATAAAAATATACAACGCAATAACTGCAATCAAAACTCTACTCAAACTTCCAATCAACAAAGCTGAAATTTCTTTACCAGGGCAAACTGAAACGAATCATTGACTGAACGAATTAGAAAACGAATTTACGACTTGAAAAATCGTTTGGCACTTAAGCTATTTAGAGTATTATTTGAAGCCATTAGCGGTGAATGTTTATGGGTACTTTTTGGACGTTTTACAAAACATAAAAGTGTTTTTTGATGTCCCTTACTTTGATGTGCTTTATTTATTAATTTATTTAGATGCTGAGTTCTGGGAACATTTTGCAGTATGCTCATGGTATGTTAACTGATGTTAGGAATATTTCTCCCATTTGTCATTTATGTTTTATGTGTCGTAAAGGAATGTTTGCATGTATCATCTATATCCGTTTGTGTTTCTTTGATTTTGTCGTTTGTTGGCAAATATAGTTTGCTTTCATTTCTCCGTTTGTTCGAAATTGTTTTTGAACTTCTTCGTTGGTAAAGTGGTCGAATTGGATTTCTGGATCGAGAAAAGTATTAGGATTAAGTTTTCAGTGATGACATGAAGTCCAGGATTGTACTGGGATAAAATTTTGCGTTTCAGCAGAATCACCTTAACCTACATTTCTATTTTTGTATGCATTTACCAGAATTTTCTAAATACAAACTGGCTACATAATTTTGTGAGATCAGAAGATAGTGTTGATTATGCCAAATTTTCGTAATCATAATGTGACCAATGAAAAATCGTTTAGCTGATTTTCCAAAATCTTAAACGAATATTTTGTGTAATATTCCAATATTTAGTGGTGACACCAAAGACAAGACATGAATCATCGAAAATGTACAGAGGGGTACAGATATGCCTGATCATTTTAAAAATTTATTGTTTGAATACAGCAAAAACATCACCTATCCCATAAATGTCATCACACATTAGTGGTGGTCAAGTGGATGTGCCCACCATTGTACGTAACACATATTATAGGCCATCACAGTTTAGAGGGACGAAGTCAAGTCTATTTTTATCACTCCCTTTACATTTTTATTCCTATAAATACGTTTACATCAATAATTTTTATCTGTCTTTTGTGTGACAGGTTTATCTAAAATTAGATTACAACCTTATTGACAAAAGTAATGAGTTTAAAGTTAGTTAGCGCAAAGCTTGAAAAGGTCAAGATTAATATTGACAATACATAATTGTTACTTACAAATGTTCATTGAAATTCAGACACAAATTAAAAATTGCAACCAAGAGTTCTGTCACGCAAGCAGTATATTTTAGTACCAGGCCTAATTTTTCCGGATGACTTCTAAAAACTGCGTTGTTTCTAAATATGGTTTTGGATATTAATGACCGTACTCAGAGTCATTTAATGTGTTCTGAACCCAGTTCTCAGCAATTATCTTTGCAACAAAATCGTTTTACCGTCTTTGAGTACGTACGTCAGTATGAGTTTTATGAATGTGCAGACAAGTTTGTTCTTGACTTTTACAAAGCAAATCAGTTAAAATTACAAGAAAACAACTTGATGACGTACACACATGGTAATACGTCGACCGCAGTAGTGACGTGTTGGTATGTCTATAAATCATAATTAATCGAAACTTGACGCTCAGCGGCCGCCATGTAATGATTGATTAGTTTTACAGTTCGTCCCACGACGAATTTACAGCAAATTTTTTGTTGGTGTTAACTGAGATATTTTGTGTGTTGCTTTTTCTGAAATATATGTAGAATGTTTATGGAAACATTTAATTTTATAAACTAATATTAAAACTATATATAAAATGCGTCGTAAAGGATTTGATTTTAAATTAAAGATTTATGAATCAACACATTACAGTTAAAGAAAGAAACAGTATTTCGTTAACAACGTAATCATTCGAAAGCGAGTTTTCATATATGTCCAAGCAACACTGACAATTTTGAAAGTTTCATCTTTTCAGTCATTCACTTGAGCTAGATACCGAAATGTATGTAACAACGATACCGAGGCACAATTTAAACCGCCGTGGATTAGATTGGAAGCGACTTTTTGCAACGAAACTATACATAAACATAAAGAACTTTATATTAACTGCATAACACACAAATTAAATGCAAGGGAATTCTTGTGAATACGCGAGGATTTTGTGGAAGAAGTGCGTCCAGTTTTTTTTTACTCGTATTGTAGCTCCATTCCCATAGAACGCCAGTGTAAATGGAGCCAACTAAACAGAAATCTCTACAAAAATAAAACTGAAAAAACATTAAGACTATGTTTTTATAATAACTATCGTGAGACATACTAAATTAACTAAAAAATGCGGGTTACTCACGTGAATATATTGAGAAAAACTCTACTAGTTTCGGACCACATAGGAGTTCTTCTTCATGAGTAGCGTACGCGGTCGCAACGATGTCGTCGCGCAGTCTACTGGCGTGACTAATTAAATTAACAGGTTAACATTAAGACTCCTTATCAAAATGAATTCTTCATTTGCATACATTCTATCTTCATTCGCGTTTGAAAAGGTTACATAAAACCTGGTAAGGCTCGTACTCTAGTTTCCATTGAGAACAAATGGCGTATACTAGGTAAGAAATGGCCGGGAAGTGGTCACAAAAAGTAGAAACAACATAAAAAAAGTACTGAAGTGTCTCCGTAAACAGTGTTTTATAGAAATGAGGAACAAATGTAGATTTTACGGCAGTTCCCTTAAATGTTGTGGCATTTTGTTACGTAGGGAAGTTACCTGGGAACCAGTATTTTTGGTCGATTTTATGTCATATAAAAGTGTGTTTGAATACTACTATTTTATTATTAAAATTGAATGTGATTGGGGTGAACGTTTTCTAAATTACGAGTATTTAATTCCCTTCTTTTTTAAATAACAAAATATACACATAAGTGTTGTCGAAAATCTCGACGGATATCACGGTTTTACGAAACACTGACGTGAGGCAAAGCTTCTATTGTATTTCACCAAATGACTAGAGTTACCGGAGACTATCTTTCCAAAATCCGGCAGTGCCACTATTAATTGTGAGAGAGCCATGCTTCGGCACAAATGGGCCGGCTTGACCAGAGTGATACCACGGCCGCACAGAAAACCGACGTAAAACAATGCTTCCGTTGTGTTTCGTCGTGTGAGTGAGGTTACCGGAGGCCCAATTACCCTCCCTCTCCAGTCTCCCCAATTCCCGAATCCTACACAATCCTCAAATTCCCAGTTCCCAAAAGGCCAGTAAGGACTTGTAACGCCTCGGTGTTTCAGGTGTCTATGGGCGGCTCCGATTGCTTACCATCAGGTGATCCGTCCGCTCGTTTATCGGCTTATCCCATAAAAAAATTCTTTTGGGGCAGTCTTATTGATCACTTACCATAAAAAAACGCTCATAAAGACCTGCACTTCCATTCAACTTCAAATCACACCACCAACACCAAATAAATCAATTAATCTCTCACATAATTACAAAGTTAATATGAAAGTTAACACAGAATATCATTTATACATAAAGCAAAGTTTACACTCTCTGTAACTCAACACGATTTGACGAGTAGCAGGAATGGTAAGCCGGGTATCAAACAATGAGCCGGACGTTATAACGGTTAATCCCCACAGTTGTGTCCTAGACTTAGTCTTAAGAACTGATCCGACTGTCGAGACAGACTTAATAGAGCTTCTGAGGAATCTTATACAATAGGATTTTAGTAGATATAATGTACTTGAACCTTTAAAGTAAGACCTGAGTGGTAATAAACGGTAAATACATTTTAAGTTGGTTTTGTTGGTCTTGAAGTCGCAACAGATTGTATCGTGGGTGTATTTACAAATATACAATTTTATACACACACGACACTGCACTCGGACCTGAAATAATAATTTGTGGATAACACAAAGAGTTGCTACGTGCGTTACACGTTGCGTTGCAGTCGGTTGCCCAGCCACCGCACCAACCGTGCAGACACGGTTAGATTTCACACATCCTTCTTCTAAGCCTTAGAAAATCGAACAATTTCAATATATCTTTCATTATAGATTTTCAAAAATCTAAAGAACTATCGAGAGTTCTATGTCCAAAAGTGGACGAGAACAGGATGATGATAATGATGAAAGAACTAAACAATACGTTTTGTAACGGAATCAAATATGAAAAACTTTGTCTAACTTTGTAAATATTATAACAAATATAACTATAACTAGGTAACAAGAGCATCAAAAGCATAAACAAAATACGTATGCACATAATCTTATTCTATTATATAAAGCGGAAGAGTTTGTTTTTTTTTGTTTGTTTGTTTGAACTTGCTAATCTCCGTAACTATAAGTCTGATTTGAATAATTATTTTTTGTTGAATAGCGCATTCATGGAGGATGGCCTATAGCTATAAACAATCACGTTACGACCAATAGGAGCTGAGCAGAGCGTGTGAAACCGCGCGGAAGTAGCTAGTAATTAATACATATAAATACACCTATGACCCATATATGAAATTATCCTATCATTCAACAAGATGAAAAATTATGAAGAATGTTTAGAAACTGCCAGTTTGCCGCTAATGTACTCACGTGTCCTCCGCATGAAACTCAAACGACAAGTAAATATATTGTGTCTCACGTAGGTCTACGTCCCGCATACTACAAGTTAATATTTAATTTATTTTTACATAACAGTATTCAAAAATTTTCTCAATGACTTATAATCGTCATCGTCTTTCAAATTATCAGCTGGAATAATCGTTGCTGAGTCACATATAATCACCGTTTAATGAATACCTGAATGTGTTCCCCAGTAATGTATCTCCTGGGCTTTAAGCTGTATTAATATTATAATTCCCAAGGCTACCTCGAAACATTGAAATTGATACTCTATGCTGTATGGAATAGAGGTGTAAATCCTGTTGGGCAGGTTTGATGGGGAAAATTATTGCTGGAGTAAATGGCTTAATGTATGATCGACCATGAACTCGTTGGGGGTTCCAGTTGCTTCTAATTTGAGAGTGAAACTTGTCGCTCCGGTTTTAGGAAACAGAGATATAATGAGTAAATATAACATTGTGGTTTAAATTATTATCTAAGTGTGACGAACGAAGTTACTGATAGTCTAAAATAATTATCTATATTATTTCGAAACTGCGGACTAAATTAAAGATTCCGTGCTATCATTTTTGTAATTGCGACATCAGAATCTAACATTTTCTTTTGACTTTGTGTCTTATATACACTGTTAAAATTGAAAATATCATCATCATCAATATCAACAGCCTATAAGTGGCCACTGCTGAGTAAAGGCCTCTTCTTACACGGAGAAGGTTTAAGCATTATTTACCACGTTTGCTCAATGCAGGTTGACAGGGTTGTGAAAATATCATACAAAGTTATGTTTCTATATTCCCCGAAAGGGTAGAAAGAGGTGCACATTACGGCACTTAATACAATTATACAATGTGACACTCATTTTTCACTATTTGTGTTATAAGTCCCATGTAATATTATAACATACTAGCTACTTCCGCGCAGTTTCACACGCTCTGCTCAGCTTCTATTGGTCGAAGCGTGATGTTTTATAGCCTATAGCCATCCTCGATAAATGCTATCTAACACAAAAATAATTATTCAAATCAGACCTGTAGTTACGGAGATTAGCGCGTTCAAACAAACAAAAAACAAACTTTTCCTATATAATAGTATAAGATTTCTTTCAGTTCAAAATCTATTTTCTCATTTGAGATTTAAATGAAAACACACTGCTCTTTTTCAAACTTAACATTACCATGAATTTGCATGTCGTTTGAACAACAAAATTACTATGCACAAGGCTAGCGTTCAAAAACTTTTGTATGCACTAATTGATTGCTAATTACTAAGCTGGCCTTGAGCATGCTAGCCCAGTTTTGTTCGAAAAAAATAAACACGATAAAAAACGTAGAATTAAAATTCAATTTAAGATTCTAATGACCGATTTAACCAACTTCTTTTAAATTTTTAAGGAACCACTAAGCTAACATAGGTGTCATTTACCCTCATATAAATGGAACCTAACAGTATAAGTTAGTCACAGGCAACGCACCTGTGACTCCTCCGATGTTGCGGGTATTTGTCTGCTTTGCTTTATCATTATCATCATCATGACCATCATCATCAACAGCCTATAAATGCCCACTGCTGAGCAAAGCCTCTTCTCACACGGAGAAGGTTTGAGCATTAATCACCACGCTTGCTCAATGCGGGTTGGCGATTTCAGTTAGTTATAAATTAGAAATTATTTTTTTTTTTGGGTCGGATATTATACATATGCTTTAAAACAGCATGCTAAAAAGCATTCTATTAAACATACTCGAAAATGTTCAATAATCGAATGCCTTTTGATTCGCAAACTATCCTGAAACGAGCATACTAATTCTTAGCAACATTCAGAAACATAAACATAACATAAAATCACGCCTTTTTATCCCCGAGAGGGTAAGCAGAAGTGCTCATTTCGACACTTAATACCACTGTACAATGTAACACCCTCTTTTCACGTTACGTTATGAGTCCCATGTAATAGGGGGTGAGCCTATTGCCATAGTTATACCGGGCACATTTCCAGACTCCGTGGTACTACTGAGATTTTTTTAAAACCCATTAATACTTTGCCCGACCCGGGAATCGAACCCAAGACTCCTTGCCCGGCAGTCGCACTTGCGACGACTCGGCCAACAAGACATTTAGAAACACATGCTACTAAATTACAAATATTCAATCGAAGCATGCTTTCGTGATTGATATTGGCATGTGTAACAGTAATTTTATGACAAACCTTTTTATGCAGAGGAAACGCTTCGGCCAATAGTAAAGTGTCCCAAGCTCTTGATGATGAGAACCTAACGGGTAACCGGGGCTCCGGCTTGACGTGCAGGAGAAGGAACGGGGTGGTTTTTAGTCAGTACGAGTCTGATACTCCCTCCCGCCTCACCCAGGCGGGAGCAGTCATTCGATGATTTTCCCCCCTTAAAAAAAGCTCTTGATGATGAGGTAACCTTCAGAGCTAAAACTACAATATTCACCAAAAATCCGTATATAACATTGCTGATCGATACATTAGCTTTGCAATGACCCTCCATCAAGTTAATGCTTTGGCTCATTTATTTTATGACTACATTACTCAATATTACTAATGTTCTCGATTTTGTTTATGCTCATATAGAAACCTATAATAAATTTTGTATAATAAACGTATTGTTTGTATTTACTTTGTCTTTTGTTTTTTTTAAACGTTGCCTAACACTTGAATTTGACGCGTGCACTTCACACTCCCAACCTAAATTCTAATGAAACTAACCTATTTTGTTGTACTCTGGGTGAATTCACAAGGAGTGCATTATACCTCTATGTATGTAATATGCTATATATGTTAAGATGAGCGCATATATTGCATTTGGTCACTAGCCTGTAAAGATAAATGTAATTGGAATTAATAAATAAATATTTTCACACTACTTCCACATTCATTTTATAAAAAATATTGTAGCAATTTTGGTCACCCATAAAATTCTAACAGCATAATTCATCACAACTCTTCCACACCGACCATAACTCACAATCACTAGAATTGCCTATCCAAATATCATAAAAATATTAAAAAACAAAACAAAAAGGAATCAAAATCTAGATGGCGGAGCGAGGCAAGCGAAAATTTGAAAAACATTCGCGTTGGGGAGAGGGTTTGTCCGATACGATCATAGCATAATACTCCCATTGGACGAGATTGTATCGTGTCGCGAGATTCATAATTTATGAACCGGCAATACCTACGGGAATGTGATACGTTGTATGGAATTAGGGTCCCTAGATGTGGCTGTAGAATATTTTTGGTTACAGTAGGATCGACTGCCCAAGAAAATCATATTCAAATCTTATTGCTATAGAGCATTGGAGGGGTTCTGAAAAATGCAGATGTGTATGACGAGAATGTATGAAGACGGAACACACCGAGTCACTGGTAAAGTCGTTGAAGAAAAATATTCAAATCTAAATGAAGATATCCTAGAGTAAGTAAAGTTTTAAATAGCTTACGATACAATTACGATATCATTAATTAATGGTTACTTTAGCCAGTGCTTCTAGCAATTGTTTAAGTAATTATTATATGTCTATGAATACCGTATTTAAACAGATGTATGACAAACATGAAGATTAAAGAAAAAAAAGATATAACGAAGCTCTATGGCGTTTTGTGATTTCTACCTTGATGAGACAAAGGTATGAGTTTGTTACGCAAGCCAAATTAAGAACACCCATAACCGCTGAAAATGCGTGTGGATATTGATGAATATGGATGAAGCGAACGAAGTATGCCAGGAGCGTGGTATTTTGGTGTTCCACCTGCGTCCCATAGTGGATGTGTAGTTATGTATATTTGTGTCGTATGAATTTCGGAATCATTATTTACTGCTTGCAGTGTTGTTCTAATTTATTTTATAAATGCTAGTTTGTATGTTAACATCTTACGCTTTATATATTCCAACAATTATCTCAAGTTTAATGGATACATATTATTATTTGTGCCTTTAGTTGGAACTACTGAAAACGACTATGCAGGTGTATAGACTGTGGAAATTTAGTATAAATGAATGGAGCAGTGAAATAAATACAGTTTTAAGTCGCTTTTAAATGAAATGAACAAATTTTGGCAACTTTGAACAATATTGTGTACCTACCATATTGGCAAAACGAAAAATAAAATAAAATTAATACGTACCTTTGTTATTGTTTATTATAAATTCCATATTTACATACAATACGAGAAATTATTTCAATAGCCAAATAAACGATGTCCAATAAAATATTATGTTCATTGAATTAAATTTAACAATATTTTGATTGAACGCTCAGTTGAGTACTTCACTCAGTAGTTACCCTTGGAGAATTACTGTTCATTGGGGTAAAAGACTTTTTGGCATAATTTATTTGAATGTTATTCGTATTCGCTTTTGTGCCACTGTTTCATTTTTAACCGAGTTTAAAAAGAGGTTCTTAATTCCAGTGGTATGTTTTTCTGTAAAATCACGTTTCTACCATAGAGTTTGGTTTTTTTTGGGTGCCAAAATAACGCCAGCATTCTGTTGTTTCATAATACATTCAAAAAATCAAGTTTCAAGCTCCACTATTTCAGTTATTCAACGAAATATTTTGTAAACGATGCAATGTGCGTGTTTAGATTAAATTTATGAATCGCGTAATCTATTTTAGCGTGTACAAATGTACCTATAGTATGCTATGTAAGCAAGGTTTGATTGATTGCATAGAGCAGACCATTTTATTTATGAACGAATATTTAGGGGCGAATAACGAACAAAAGGAATGTAGCTGTCTTTTGTTTTTTACTTGGATTTTCAATTTATGAATTCGTAGTTTTTTCTTTTGTATTTTAGTATGTAAATTGATGTTATCAGAGGGATGGAAATAATTATTGTGTGTCATAGTTTTCTGGTTATATCCTAGGTGATGTAAAGAATAATTAGTAAAGAGCACTGTTTCATGTATAGCATCTTAGTCTACTCTTAGGCCACCTGAAAATAAGTGTGGGTAAACCGACAGAGAGAGAAGGGCTGGCTCGACCGGAGTAATATCAAGGCCTCACATACAAACAACATGAAACAACGCTTGCGTTTTGTTTTGTCGGTCCATTTACCCCCCTCCCCAATCTTCCCAATCCCTGAATCCCCAACAATCCTCAAATCCTAATCCCCAATATACCAGTAATGCACTTGTAATGACTGCTGTGTTCATCGCCCATGGAGGCGGTACCGATTGCTTACTATCATGTGATCCGTCTGCTCGTTTATCGGCTTATCCCATAAATAAAAGTAAGTAATTGTAGTAGTAACCAATAATCGTTCAATCAAAGAACCAGATACCACTCTATTAACGTAAAAAATACAAAAGATAATGTAATAAAACGTAATACAAAGCAAAAACTTAGCCAGCTACACGTGTTTATAAAATGTAGAACAAACAATCTTGATTGTCTCGGTTCTTGCTAAACCGAGGCAGAACTCCTAGGAAATCGATTTTTACGGCGCCGCTTTGAGATTGCAAGACTGATTAGAGCAACCACGCTTTTATGTTGGGAACAAGTCAATCGCTATATTTTACAGGCTTAGCTTTAGTCTTGGCTTTAGTACAAAACTTGTTAGTTCTTTAGTGATTTCTTTTTAACCTTTTTGTGATGACACATGGTGTAAAGAAGAAGCCTAGGTTTTCCGGAGAATTATTAAGAAATTTAGGATTCTTACCTCATTAAAAGTTAGCCAACTTACGTCACTATTAGCAGCTATAATAGGTACTAGATTGAATAGTCTAAAAGGAGACTTGCTGTTCAGAAATTTTTAACGATGATTATCTTGAAAACTTTGCTTTCCTTTGGTTAAGGCATTGCTACTACAGACCACTCAAAAGAACAATTTATTATTGCAACCACAAATAGTCAGCATTTTTTTGGTTTTGTAAACCATAAAAAATTGTGTTGTTCTACGTAATGTGCAATGAAATGACTTTAGGGCGCGGTCTAAAGATATATTTATAGTCTTTTGAGTACCCTTGAGCTACTTACTATAGCCATTCGATGCAACCGATGTGTGCAAGTAATGATTTTTTAATTCTATACAGATTTATGATAAACTAGCAGCCCGTCCCGGCTTTGCACGGGGTAGACAATTATTTATGTTTGGAAATTTGGATTGTTGTAGTGACATAACTACAATAGTTGGACATATGCTACCGCGGAGTTTTTTGTAGACATTATGTTGTTCTTAAATATTACATAACAAACATAACATAACTTCACGCCTGTCTCCCATGGGGGTAGGCAGAGACTAAGGAACGCCAATTACTACGATTCTTACATACCTCTTTCGCTTCATTAACAGTCATCAATCTTAAATATAAATATTGTTGTACATTATTTTGTTCTATCGCTAATAGTTTCGGCAGCGCATTCGACGAAAGACATTTCAAGACTCATATTTCTACACCTTCGGTTACATTGTTCAAATTTTACCAAGGATCCCTAATTTTTTTCAAAATGAAATGTAGCCTATGTCAAATTGGAAGAATGTAGCATTCTATTGGTGAAAGAATTTTTAAATCGGCCCAGTACTTTTTGAGCCTATTCATTACAAACATACAAACACAAAAATAGGTACAAATCTTTCCTCTTTATAATATTAAATATAGATTGAAGGCAGGACTGTATTTTTTCATAAAACGTAATTTCTTGGAGTGGCGTCAAAAATTTGTTTACTTTTAATGCTAAAATAAATGGTACTTCTCCACAAAGATTTTTGGGCTATCTGATACTTTTATAACTTTATAATATGGATGTACCATAAAAAATATTTGTTATAAATGATTTATTATTGTGATACCATCCCTGTGAATCTGGATACAGCAGTTATCGATATTACAATACGTACATAAAGCGTCCTCCGAAGGGTTCTATACTTCCAAGGAATATTTATTTTCTGTATTAATAACCGTCTAACATTATGATTTTTATGAACTTTTATTATATTCTGAAAACACCTGGAACCTACTTATCTACCATCGTCCATAACAAAAAAAATCAACAATCTAATGACAAGCTGATGAATAACAACAGAATTTAGATTAAATTCATCATTATCATCATCAGTCTGAGATAACGGCTTACTCACCGTAAATATACTGAAAAAAGTTCTACTAATTTTGAGTCACAAAGGGACTCTTTCGCATGAACAGCGTACGTGGTCGTGGCGACGTCGTCGCGACTTGTAACACGGAACTATTAGAGCTTTTCTCAGTATATTTACGTGAGCAAACCGTTATTTTTAGTTAATTCACTATGCCTCACAATAGTCTGAGATTACCTAGAATTATATATTACTAGCGACCCGCCCCGGCTTCGCACGGGTGCAATATGTATATACATACAAACCTTCCTTAAGAATCACTCTATCTATTAAAAAAACCGCATCAAAATCCGTTGCGTAGTTTTAAAGATCTAAGCATACATACGGACATACAGCGAAAGCGACTTTGTTTTATACTATGTATTGATTAATAATAGAATTAGAGACTTTCATAGTGATAAAGTCCAATCTTAACAATGTATCATTTCTCATCACCCTTTTCACTCCAATTTTCACTATACCGTACTTTATTGGAAATAATCTCAAGTTACCCTTACCCCAAAATCAAACTCACTTCTTACCCTATAAATTCTCACTATTAAAAATGTCACTTCGGATTTCCTCGAGAATCATCGTCAGCAATCGGTTACCCTCAATGTGCATTCGGCAGTCGATTCTAATATATTACTAACTATCTTTTGTCACGGTCTTCTTCGTCACACTTATGTCACGTGCCGAGGTTAGGAACGCATTTGAGGGTTGGGTCCTGTTGTTTGTAAAGGGCGAAAAGTGTCCCAATTTTTTTTTATTTAGAGTGCGGTTGGCACGGGTTTGCGATAGTAGTTTTTTGTGGGTATTAGTTTGATGATAGGCGTTGTGTATGGGAACAAAATGGGGATTTATCTCGTATGTGTGTGGTAAAATATAGAATTACATCTTCGGGGTCCGTTGTTATTATTATCGTTCCGTTGTAAATATAAGCCCAGAATATTGGTTTTTTGATCTTGCGATAATGAGGATAGCATGAAATCGAAAATTCCATCTACATTTCGAGCTTTATGTCTAATACCTAGTCATAATTTCTAAACTAAATAAAAGTAGATAAAAATACTGTAAGCCGGTATTTTCTACTTAAAGAAAACCGAAAAATTGTAAAATCATATTATCACTTTTATTATCCCAATTACAATAGACAACCATTTTAAAATCACACATATTTCTATAATTATAAGTTTTTATTATATTTAATGGGCCACTATCTCCGCTGGTGGAAAGCGATGATGCAGTCTACGATGGAGCACGTCTGCCCGTGAACTGTCCACTCGGACCTTGCCATTTCATTAATTGCTCTAACTGGGGTTCGAATTCAAACCTATCTTAAAAATTACTCTACAGAAGAAGCAGAAGAAAACATTTCACTTCAAGGAAACATAATAACGACAAAATTCTTCCACAGCTCCAAGTCTACATGAAACTCATGATAGCAATTCAAAAAATGCAATTTATAGAGACTCGAATATTCTCTAGCAATTTCCCTAGAACAACATTTGTACTAGAACCGTATATTCACTGAATCACTATTTGTCTACCATTTAAATACTCACATTACTCACTATTTCCTTATGTAAAGACACATTTCAATCTCAGTTTAAACATTTCATTATTATCGTTTTGTAACTAGAGAATTGTGGAGGCTCGGCTTCAAAGCCTCAAACACGGGCGTAAAGTCGCAAGCCTTTCGGTCTTCTATCGGATACATTTTAGTGAGTGTGCGTGGGATTGACACAACCTTATTCCTCTTAGTCCATTTTACCATTGTATTACCAGACAAACGGCAGGGCGCCACCCTTATGTGGAAGACAGGCGTCAAGCTTCCTTGTGCGAACCGCTAAGCAATGGATTTTCTTGCCGGAATCTGTGTTTCCCAGTAATTATAACTTGGGTGTCTTCAAGTCCTGAGTGAACAGGCTGCTCATAAGTAGGCGTGCTCCATCGTCGGCCACATCATCGGTTACCACCAGGCGAGATGAAGGCCAAAGGTCAACCAATCAAGTATTAAAAAAAGGAATTTTTTTGTGAATGAATCGTGAATCGTAGATGAAAATCCAATAGTTTTTGCCAAACCAGTCCGATCAAAAATGCAGTTATAAAATAGAGAGTCTTATAGGCACCAATAGCCAAAGTATACTTGGTCTCCCACAACGAAGACGCCTTGACTTGTATTTGAAATTTTTAACTTGACATTGTGAAATTATTATTTTTATATTACTTAATAATTAATTACATTAAATTGGATTTATATTGTTTGTCATGCATGTAACAAACAAACATTTGCATGCCTGGAAAATGTAGAATACATTGTATTATTAAAAATTAGACTAAGACCCATTGTATGACTGCCTCGTTGGCCGAGTGGTCGCAAGTGCGACTGCCGGGCTAGGGGTCTCGGGTTCAAGTCTCGGGTCGTGCAAAGTATTACAGGGTTTTAAAAAAAATCTCAGTAGTAGCACGGAGTCTGGAATTGTACCCGGTATATGGCAATAGGCTCACCCCCTATTACATGGGTCTCATTACATAAATAGTGAAATGTGAGTTACATTGCACAGAAGCATTAATTGCCTTAATGTGCACCTCTGCCTACCCCTTGATGTTATGTTATGTATCATATGTTCCTGCGAATAAATTAATATTTCTATTTCTAAAATGCACGTTTATTAAAACGAGACACCACTACAGAGTCTGTGGTATTACCATCAAAAACCACAATAAGACTTTACCCAGTGCTTTACCACCAGTTTTAACCAGTTTACACCAGTTTTTTATAGTAGAAAAACAGTTTAAATGTCCAAAACACCACTCAAACAAGCGCTCAATCTACCTAATTACATGCCATTACATTAAAAACAGCACAAAAGCGCTTTCTTACTAAATAACAGCGCTTTTCATTGTATTGAAAGCGTTGTTGTCACCAGGTCTTATGTAAATCCAGCTTAAATCGCTGCAAGCCGCTGCAAATCGTCATTGTTAGGAGTGCACAGTTGTGTTGCAGTTTCAAAATCTTTGTTTAACCGTGTGTGTAATGTTTTAAGGCTTTTAATGCATGTGAGAGATTGTTTATGTTTACTTAAAGGGATTTTGAGTAATAAAATTGCGACTGCCTCGTTGGCCGAGTGGTCGCAATTGCGACTGCCGAGCAAGGGGTCTCGGATTCGATTCCCGGGTCGAGCAAAGTATTACTGGGTTTTTAAAAAATTCTCAGTAATAGCACGGAGTCTGGAACTGTGCCCGGTATATGGCAATAGGCTCACCCCCTATTACATGGGACTCATAACATACATAGTGGAAAGTGGGTGTTACATTGTACAGTGGTATAATGTGCACCTCTGCCTACCCCTTTGAGGATAAAAGGCGTGATGTTATATTATGTTAAAATTGTGAGTAATATTTGGTTTGTTATGTCTTAGGTGTCTAACGTGTGTCTAATATCTTTATATATATAATTCTTATGTGAGTGTGTAAGTCACTCAAATTTTTTCAAACGACTGGACCGATTTTGATGAAATTTTTATGTGTTTTCAAGGGAATCTGAGAATGGTTTCGATTCACAAATCAGCTCGGCAGATGGCGCTGCAGTCGGTGTTTAGGTTATTTATGCTAAACGGCTAAACTAATTTGAATGAATTTTTGTTTATACATTCAAGTGGATATGCAGGACAACGTCTGTTGGGGCCGCTAGTGTATATATAAGTTTATGTAGTAATGAGGTGATGTTCGATTTAAGTTGTATTCATTGAAAATTACATAAGATATGTAACATCTCGCCTTTTATCCCCGAAGGGACAGGCAGAGGTGCACGATTGGCGGATGCACGACTTCGCGACAGGCGCGTGGTGTAATGAAACATCGTGAACATTTCAAATAAGAGAATTGTACAAGTATCCAAGTGTAATCGAGCAATTCTTGTATATATAGAATATTCTACATTCTTGTATATATATTAGGAATGGAATATAGAGGTATAGATAGAATACGAAACTAAATTTCGACACTACCAATAACGATTAAATAGCTTAATCGGGAAATCGGGTACCATCCACGCGGGACATTCGGGTTCAATCCTCGGCCCGAATGTTTATTTTAATTTATAAAACAAACAATATCCCTGTCTATACCATACTTTAACATTATAAACAATAGTCAAAGTCAAAGCATTTATTTCAATTAAACCATAATTTGATACTTTGAAACGTCAACAAATACAAAATAAATAATAGTCTGTCAGCCAGTCCATCAGTGAAGCTAGGTGCTCATTCCAAAATGTAGATTCGAATGGAGAAGAACGAGCAAGAAACTCCATCCGTTACTCTTTTTAAAAAAAGCATGTTCTACAATATCTCTGATATACATATATTCTAATACTGTACGTATATGTGAGAATAATGAACACACGCTTGACGCATTATACTAATTACAAAACTTAAAATAAACAAAATTACCAAACGTACGAACTACAAACAAATGTAGCACCAAAACTAATCCTATACCATGCAACCGTTGTTCTTTTGTTCTCAGTGCAAACTGTTCACATGCTGTGAAAGCTTACGATCCAATATTATAACGTTGCTATCGAATAATTCGATTATCTAATTGTTAGTACGTGTTCGTCTGTTCGTGCATTTTCGTTTGGCGTCGGTTTAAACTTCAGAGTTTGGTTTGTACTGTTATGTTTTTGTTCTATTGTGTTTCATACAATTGTATTGTGGTTAGTGCGTAGTTTTATTTTATTAGAACTAAATGTGTTATTGGTTGTTATTTTGTTATTGATTGGGCAGAGAAATTAGATTCTATCATGTCTTTCAAACTAGATTTTTCGTATAGTTATAAAGCCTATATTGTCATAAAACTTATCTAGGTACTTAAAAAAAGTCAATTAAAGAAAACCATGTTTTCATCAATCATTTTAGTGTAGCAATAAGCATGTGCAAACGTTCTGAATTGCATGAAACTGCATTCCAATTGGCCAAAGTTTGTCACCTTAACGGTATGACAATCGATTCTGCGACCTTAGACACATATTATGTTTTCTTTTTTGTTTTTCTCTAACCCGATAAAAAGTATCTATGTCATTAACCATCTTAAAAAATAAATAACGAGTAAAATTTCAATCCTCATACAAATTAAATCTAAAATCTCAAGACTGGCATTACAAAAACAATCTCAAATACAATTAAGAGTACACAAATTAGATTTCCGATAGAACGAGAACGAACGTGCCAGTTGTATCCAATTCCCCACAAAATAGCATTTACCGACCGTATAAATTAAGACCTGATTTAAAATTAAAATAAGCTGTCTCCCCCTTGCAACAAAGCGGAGAATAGTTTAACATTCGTCTCCCTAATATATTAATGTCTAAACAGCATATTAACCTACCCTCGAACACCCAAATGCATTTTCGACTATAAAACAAAAATGGTAAAGTTGACATTAATTTGAATAAACATGACACATTGGGGTAGTTCAATGCGATGCGTACATCCTTAAAATATGCCTCGCATAACGTACTAATTGTACATTATAATCTAGCTAGTTTTATTTCGAACTTTATATTCGAAGCTGTATAGTTGTGAATCGTGTGCTACGTGTGGGTGTAAGGTGTATAGGGTGTTATTAATTTATCAAGGATTACTTTTTATAGCTTTTAGCTTGTCATGTTAGCATCGTAACGTAAAAATGGATTTCTAAGTCTCTACTAATCCGAATGATTTGCATTTTTTTTGTTCGATTTTTTTTTGTACAGAAGAATAATGTGTTATTAGGTACGATTTTTCCATTGTGTCAGTGGAATTACAACTAATAATGTGTGGGATAAAAGCATAAAAGAATTATATTTAGTTTTTTTTATTTCCTCATTCTTTTTCTATTGAGTATGGTATAAATGCAAGGCCGGGATTGTAAGAAACAGATTTTCTAAAACTGCCTGTAATAGGCTACTTATTTACAAGTCAAGAATAATGTTTCATAAATTAATAATAATAATGAAGTAAATTCATTCACAATATTTTTTTATGGTATAAGCCGATAAACGAGCAGACGTACACTATTGCATTAGGTATTAGTTCCTGTTATGATAGTAGTATGTATATAGTTTATAAATAAATTTTTAAAAAATAAAATAAATAAATAAATAAACGTATCACCTGATGGTAAGCAATCGACTTCGTCCATGGACACCTGGAACTCCAGAGTCTGTACAAGTGCGTTACCGGCCTTTTGGAGAATAGGTGTTTGAGGAATGTTGGGGATTCAGGGATTAAAGAGATTGGCGAAGGGATTGGGCCTCCGGTAACCTCACTCACACGACTAAACACAAAGCAAGCATATTAATACAACAAAATTACTCTTTTAATAATATGAAACATCCATGCATATAGACTCCAACCATACATAAAATATACGGTTCAACATAATAGCAACACCAAAAACAATTAACATTAAATAATGACTAATAACTTTCAGTAAAATAATTTAATTTAGCGCTAACAATTCGCGGTATACCATACATCAAAATCATAACATAAACCAGTGTAAATTGATCCACGCCTCTTTTGTGTTCTATCTGTGATCCATTGGGATGAAATTCCGGTATTAAATGGCCAGATCAATTTATAATGGCTATGTCGGAGTACGTTAGATTATTGTCACCCTTGTATTACTGAATCAATTCTGTTACGGACAGCGGGGTATTAAATTTGTAGTGTGACCACAAGGCTATTGTCTAGGTGGACGTTCCTGTGGAATTTATTACTAATAGTTGAGTTTTAGGCTATAGAATTTGCAGACAATGGATTTTTAGTATCCCTAGGGAAGTCTAAACTATAAATCTATGTAGAATTATTTTAAGGAATTCATATTGAGAGACACATCAATATGAATTTTTGAATGCCAGAGTACTATAGCGTATACTTTCGTATGCCTGTCTAGTTGTGTGTAATTAATGTAGGAATGTGAATGTCCAAGTTTGCAATTTAAAATTATGTCATTAAAAAAGGTACTATTACGAAAAAAAATATGATTACTGTCGTAATAATAAAACGCATTCATAAAGCGAATTATGAAAATTTTTTCATTATGCATTATAATTTTAAACAGAATGCGAACATTTGACAGTTTTCCTCATTAATTTTTTGCAATAATTATTATATCTGACACGACACGAATACAGTCCAACGACTGTATGCTCTTCGCCTTTTGTGTCGTACATATTTTACTAGCTTTTACCTGCGGCTTCGCTCGCGTCACAAAAGGATAAAAAGTAGCCTATGTGACATATACCAATACACACAGCGCCATCTACACTAATACTTTTTTTCCCTCGGGAATATCAAATGTTTCCGGGATAAAAAGTACCCTATTATTTAATCCGGACTTCTAACTTTACGTCTGTAAAAATTCAAAGCAATCGGTTTAGTAGTTACCGCGTGAAAGCGGAACAAACAAACAAACAAACTCCTTTTCTGATTTATAATATTAGTAAGGATAGTAAGGATTGATAAATCTTAACACCCATGATTTTTCATATGACATTTAAAATGTTACGCTACATATTTCTACATTAAGTGGAACGTAAGACTATACACAAATATGCATAAAGGTATGAAAAAATTGTATTATTATTTTTGCAGTCATTGCAATATTATTTTTCTCAATTTAAATCAAAGTTACAAACTTTACAAAGTGTATTTATTGATTACTAGCTTCTGCCCGCGACTTCGTACGCGCAATCCCGATATTTCCCGTTCCCGTTCTTGATTTTCGGTAAAAAGAAAAAAAAAGAATTGGGTAAAAAGTATCCTATGTCCGTCTCCTGGTTCTAAGCTACCTCCCCACCAATTTTCATCCAAATTGATTAAGCCATTCTTGAGTTATAAATAGTGTAACTAACACGACTTTCTTTTATATATATAGATTATTTGCCTACGAAAAGAATAAGGTATATACAAACAATAATAACAGAAACAAACTCAATATTACACCGTTAGATAACATCTATGCAACCAAAATTATATTCGACGTGAAATTACGCATAACTTATTTGACAGTTGTGTTGGAACGCGTCCTGCGTTTGACATTGATTCATGGCCAACCTACTCGTACTGAAGGGATGTTAAATTGTAGTCCCTTGCAATGTACTGGAACAAATAGTGCATTGTTCGTAAAGATTTTAATGTGGAATTCATTTTAATATTTAAGGATTAAAGCTTTGAACAAATTTCTGTATTGGAACGAACATTTTAATTAAATAAAGTACCTAAGTGTCTTTGTTGTGTTTAGTTAATTGGAAAATTGAATAGAGAGTGCACAATGTTTTGTTTCGCTTCTAGTTTTTGGTTTTATTGTTGAAGTATAAAGTTGTTTGTGTTTGTTTTGGTAAAGTTCGGTGTACAGCGCGATTTCAACTGCTGCGTTTCAAATTTAGGTTTCGTATTGAAAGCAAAAAGTTTATCTGGAATGACGGCCAATGAATCGATACTATTGCGATTCCTTTTGGTATGTGTAGGCATTATTAAAATTTGAAATATTTATGCATACATCTATGAAAACGATTGTTAATTTTATTAGTGGCTATAAAACTAGAACGTAATATATTAATGTTATTTTATGTTTTTATTGTACTATATTTTACTGTTGTTATTTTATGTTTGCGTATTTGGTGTACCATTCGTAATAACAAATAAATTATTTTTCTTGTTTCTTTCTTTCTTCCATTTTTAACTAATTTCAAAAAGAATAAAAGGAGATTCTCAGCTGGACCTGATTGTATGTAGGTATGTATGTTTGTGAGCAATTATGTTTTAATTGGCTGAACCGAGTTTGATGCGGTTTTCAGAAAAGTGTTTGTTACACTTAGGATGAGGTTTTAGTATATTAATTAAACAGAGTTCAAAAACAAAGATGGAGTTCAAATCGGTGTTTTTAAACATCGTTTATGAAAGAATTATCTCGACCTTACTTGTGTGCTTTTTCCTAAGTGTTGCTTCAAATAAAATGTTCAAACAATGGATGAGATTTTGAAAAAAAAATCAATGTAAGTCCATGACAAACCTGGACCTTTTAAACTGCGATCTATTCTGACAAGAATTTTGTCATAGTCCAGTCATAGTCCAGTCGTAGTCCAGTCATAGTCCAGTCATAGTACAGTCGTAGTCCAGTCATAGTCCAGTCATAGTCCAGTCATAGTACAGTCGTAGTCCAGTCATACTTCAGTCATAGTCCAGACATAGTCCAGTCATAGTCCAGTCATAGTCCAGTCATAGTCCAGTCATAGTCCAGTCATAGTCCAGACATAGTCCAGTCATAGTCCAGTCGTAGTCCAGTCGTATTCCAGTCATAGTCCTGTCATAGTACAGTCATAGTCCAGTCATAGTCCAGACATAGTCCAGTCATAGTCCAGTCATAGTCCAGTCGTATTCCAGTCATAGTCCTGTCATAGTACAGTCATAGTCCAGTCATAGTCCAGTCATAGTCCAGTCATACTCCAGTCGTAGTCCAGTCGTAGTCCAGTCATAGTCCAGTCGTAGTCCAGTCATAGTCCAGTCGTAGTCCAGTCCTACTTCAGCCATAGTCCAGTCATAGTCCAGTCATAGTCCAGTCGTAGTACAGTCATAGTCCAGTCGTATTCCAGTCAAAGTACAGTCGTAGTCCAGTCATAGTCCAGCCATAGTCCTGTCATAGTCCAGTCATAGTCTAGTCATAGTCAAGTCATAGTCCAGTCATAGTTTAGTCATAGTCCAGTCATAGTCCAGTCATAGTCCAGTCATAGTCCAGTCATAGTCCAGTCGTAGTCCAGTCCTACTTCAGCCATAGTCCAGTCATAGTCCAGTCATAGTCCAGTCGTAGTACAGTCATAGTCCAGTCGTAGTCCAGTCAAAGTACAGTCGTAGTCCAGTCATAGTCCAGCCATAGTCCAGTCATAGTCCAGTCATAATCCAGTCATAGTCAAGTCATAGTCCAGTCATAGTTTAGTCATAGTCCAGTCATAGTCCAGTCATAGTCCAGTCATAGTCCAGTCATAGTCCAGTCATAGTCCAGTCATAGTCCAGTCATAGTCCAGTCATAATCCAGTCATAGTCCAGTCGTAGTCCAGTCGTAGTCCAGTCATAGTCCAGTCATAGTCCAGTCATAGTCCAGTCATAGTCCAGTCATAGTCCAGTCATAGTCCAGTCATAGTCTAGTCATAGTCCAGTCATAGTCCAGTCATAGTCCAGTCATAGTCCAGTCATAGTCCAGTCATAATCCAGTCAAAGTCAAGTCATAGTCCAGTCATAGTTTAGTCATAGTCCAGTCGTAGTCCTGTCATAGTCCAGTATTACTAGGTTTTTTAAAAAAAAAGCAGTTCAGCAGTAACACGGAGTCCGGAATTGTGCCCGGTATATGGCAATAGGCTCACCCCTAGTACATGGGACTCATAACATAAATAGTGAAAAGTGGGTGTTAGATACATTGTACAGCGGCATAATGTGCACCTTTGCCTACCCCTTCGAGGATAAAAAGCGTGATGTTATGTTATGTAACACAATAATAATTGTTAACACCGGAGCCAACAACAATTACATCCATACATTACAATATTTTACTATCAACAAAAACCATTTCATATTTTATTTTATTAGCTCCGATATCAGTAAATTAACCCTTCATTAACATATTTAACGAGTCACAAATATTATAGCCGTAAGTTGTCATAATAATTGCATTTATTGTATAAACCAATCAAGCTATGTATTATTTGGTTTAAAACATCAAGTCGTTAACTAAATGCGATTTTAGTTTAACAAACCCATTTGCTGTGCAAAGTAATTGTGAATAAAACTGATGATTCTGTTTGTGATTTTATATATATTCAAGTATTTTTTTTTGTTATTTATGTTATACATATAACATAATATCACGCTTTTTATCCCCGAAGGGGTAGGCAGAGGTGCACATTACGGTACTTAATATCACTGTACCATGTAACAACCACTTTTTACTATTTTATGTTAAGAGTTCCAAGTAACAGGGGTGAACCTATTGCCATATACCGTGCACAATTCCAGACTCCGTGCTACCTCTGAGATTTTTTTACTCTGCAATACTTTGCCCGACACGTGAATCGAACCCGAGATCCCTTGCCCGGCAGTAGTACTTGCGGCCAACGAGGCAGTCATGCAGTCAGTCAGGCGAGCATTGATGTTATAGGTATTAATATTTAACAGGCTTATAAAATGTATGGCAGTAATTTTTGTTTAACCGAATGATTTTATTTATTTATTTATTTATTTAGTCTTTAATGTACACAATTTTAATATGGCACATAAGGCGGACTTAATGCCATATGGCATTCTCTACCAGTCAACCTTAGGGTTTAAATAGAATGATCAGACCTTTAGTACAATTGGACCTACCCAGACTATGTTTCTGTCGCGGAGAACCTAACGGGTAACCGGGGCTCCGGCTCGACGTGCAGGAGAAGGAACGGGGTAGTTTTTAGTCAGTAAGAGTCTGACACTCCCTCCCACCTCACCCAGGCGGGAGCAGTAATTCAATGATTTTCCCCCCTTAAAAAAAATAATGAATGAAAGAATGATCTTCTCTTCTGATCTCTCTCTATTTCAGTACTAGTAACCTGCCCGGCCACACACGGGTATGATATGCCTGTATTAAACATATAAACTTTCCTTAAAAATCACTCTATCTAATAAAAAACTGCATCAAAATCCGTTGCGTAGTTTTAAAGATCTAAGCATACATAGGGACAGACAGACGGCGGATAACTACTTTGTTTTATACTATGTAGTGATGTATAATTTACTTTAATGTCGAAATGTCCTTTAAAATCTATAATTGACATTGATTCATCTAAGATATAAATTACTAGTAACAAGAAATTACAAAATGGAGGAGGGGTTGAACAAAAATTTACATTAAAAAAATGTTATAGACACTAGGATTTTCTCCTGTGTCGTGGGTGTGCTTACAAACATATAAGTTCACATACACATGTCACCCAGACTCAGAATAACAATCTGTAGATCACACAAAGAGTTGCTCCGTGCGGGAATTGAACCTGCGACACGTTTCGTGGCACCCAGTTGCCCAGCCACTTTTAGGGGAAACGTGGGAAAAATGAAAAAACGCAATACGTGAAAAATAAAACATTCTAAACCGACAAAACCGTATCCAGCAGTAGTTCATATTTAATAAATCGAACCAATTTTCACATAAAATAAAAGGGTTATGTGGTTTAAAATTAACTGTTTGGACTAAGCTACGCTTAGGCTGTGGCTGTTTGGACCTCGTTTAGCCACATAATGTTTACGACCTACGTGGCGATATTATTTCCATTTGAAAACCTGTTTTGTACGTGTAATGACGATTTTAATAATTATTTGCAATTTTAGGAGCTGGTTTAGTAAAGGGTGCTAAATTGAGTTTTAAAGTGAGTTGTGTGTATGTTTTTTGTTGGTTTGTGGTAGAGTTAAGGAGTAATTATTGGTGTTATTTTTTTTTGTGGCATAAGCCGTTATACGAGCAGACGGATCACCTGATGGTAAGCAATCGGCGTCGCCCATGGACACCTGGAACACCAGAGGCGTTACAAGTGTGTTACCGGCTTTTTGGGGATTAGGAGTCTGAGGATTGTTGGGGATTCAGGGATTGGGGAGATTGGGGAAGGGGAGGGTAAATGGGCCTCCGGTAACCTCACTACCACGACGAAACACAACATGCTTGAATCCCCAACAATCCTCAAATTCCTAATCCCCAAAAGGCCGGTAACGCACTTGTAACGCCTCTGGTGTTCCAGGTATCCATGAGCGACGCTGATTGCTTACCATCAGATGATCCATGTGACCGTTTACCGGCCTATCCCATGAAAAACTTAAGACCTAGACCTTTTATTGATAAAACAAATCTGTTACCACTAAACCAACAAAGCATTGGTATCATGTTTATCAAGATTACATTACACACAACAAAATACAACATAAAACTAACAAACGACTTCCTTAATCTTATTTTAAACTCTATTTTTACGCACTTAAAGTTGATAGTTTCCCGACTACAGCCAAAATCACCCAAGTCTGACCACCTTATCAAAACAGCATTTAATATGTATGGAGTGGTGTAAGTTTGGCTCTTTGCCAAGTCACACTGCTGAAACTTGGTACTAAGAAGTTGGTGATGTGGTTGAAAATATGAAACTTAGGAAGTAATATTTAAAACTAGCGACTCCCGCTCGTTTTCTTTCACTGCTCGGCTCCTATTGGATATGGCGTGATGTTTTATAGCCTTTAGCCTTACTCAATAAGTACACTATCCAATGCAAAAATAAAAAATCTATTCGGACCAGTCGTTCTGGAGATTAGCGCGGTTAAAATCAAAGACTGCCTCGTTGGCCGAGTGGTCGCAAGTGCGACTGCCGGGAAAGCGGTCTCGGGTTCGATTCCCGGGTCGGGCAAAATATTAATGGGTTTTTAAATAAATCTCAGTAGTAACACGGAGTCAGGAAATGTGCCCGGTATATGGCAATAGGCTCACCCCCTATTAAAGTCAAAGTCAAAGTATTTATTTAAATTAAACCATAATTTGGTACTTTTGAATCGTAAACAAATACAAAATAAATAATAGTCTGTCAGTCAGTCCCTCAGTGCAGCTAGGTGAAGCTAGGTGCTCATTCCAAAATGTTACATGGGACTACTAACATAAATAGTGGAAAGCAGGTGTTACTACTGTGTGCACCTATGTCTAAACCTTCAGGGATAACTACATTTAAAAAAAATTCTGCTAATGGTATTTACAATTTCCTGAGCCAACAAACTCCAACCGAATAAAAAAATAAAAAAGTAATAGTTTAAAAAAAGTCTCCAATTTCAGAAAAAACTCGCACCGTTCAAAGATAAACGGGATATATATGACAATGTCTATGATAAATGACGGGATGTAATGTCAATGACCTCTATGAATCATAGCAAGGAGAATATTCATACAATTTTCATTTTAAACGTCATTCTCTTAAATTGATGACCTGTCTTGCCTCGTTAAGTTTGAAAAGTGAATTCTTCAGTGTATAATGTATTAGTTTATGTTTTGTTCTTAGGACGAATTGTTTTGTATGAAGATGTTGGAGATGTGTTCTGTTTCATTGAAATACTCATTTGTTAGTTGTTCAATGTGTTTTTGTAAGTTGTGGGTAAGTATGGCGAGTAAACTCCAGGTCATTTTTTTTAAAGACGTTGCCCTACATTATGATTTTCTCCTGTGTCGTGGGTGCGTTTACAAACGTATAAGTTCACATACACAATGACATCCAGACCCGAAACAACAATTTGTGGATCACACAAAGTATTGTTCCGTGCGGGAATCGAACCCGCGACACGTTGCACGGCAGCCGGTTGCCCAGCCACCGCACCAACCGTGCAGACAGTAGAATTATAAACAGAGATACCAAAACAGTTTAGGTACGAAAGATATTTAAACATTGTTTATAGTATAAGCGTGGGAGAACCATGCTTCGGCATGAATGGGCCGGCTCGACCGAAGTGATACCACGGCCTCACAGAAAATCAACGTGAAACAACGCTTGCGTTGTGTTTTTAATATATCAAATCCAGGGATTTCACCAATATGCCTCAAATTCCCAATCTCCAAAAGGCTGGTAACGCACTTGTAACGCTTTTGGTATTCTGGGTGTCCATGGGCGGCGCGGCCGATTGCTTACCATCACCATTACCGTCTGATTGTTTACCGGCTACCATGAAAAAAGTAATGACTAGTTTTACTTTGAGTTCTAAATATTAAAGAATAAATGTGTATACGGCCGTATACTGGGCGCAATTTAATTATCCAGAAATTTTCAAATAACTGACAAAACATATTGTAACATTCTGTATTTCCTGAAGGGTATAATCTGGGTGTCTTCAAGGCCCAAGTGAATAGGTTCGCTTCGCATCATCGCTTAACACTAGACGAGATAGTGGTCAAACGTGAGCCCATCAAATATTAAAAAAAAAAACATCCTGTTATACTTCTATCTATATCCTACCTCACCCGCCATCAAATAAACAAAGTAATCAGTAATCACAACAATTCATTCCCCACACATCCATACAACGTGTAGGAGATTTGACAATTAGTTGGTGACCTAAGCAAACTATAGAGTTAGCTGTTTACAACTAACTTTAATTTGGGACCGTCAATATTTGAGCACAAACTAAATCCCTGTTTTATATAGTTCATGAATTTATTATGTTGTTTAAATAAATTTATCTGTTAAATGTTTTGCAAAGTCATTGTACGGCTTGGTTTTAATACAATGAAATCAGTCGATAATATTTGTTTGTCACAGGTTTTTTAGTCACGCTTTTTATCCCCGAACGGGTAGGCAGATTTGCACATTACGGCACTTAATGCCACTGTATAATATAACACCCACTTTTCACTATTTATGTGATGAGACTCATGTAATAGGGTGTGAGCCTATTGCCATATACCGGGCACAATTCCTGACTCCGTGCTACCACTGAGAATTTTTTAAAAACCCAGTAGTACTTTGCCTGACCCGGGTATCAAACCGGAGACCCCTTGCCCGGCAGTCGCACTTGCGACCAATAGGCCAACGAGGCAGTATTTAGTAAATTTGTACAAAATACTTCATCATCAGCCAGACGACGTCCACTGTTGATCAAAGGCCCTCCTTAGTCCTCTACTTCGAACGACAACTTGTGACTTGCATCCATTGGGCCCCCACAAATCTAATGATATAATCTATATCTATACTAATATTATAAAGAGTAAAGATTTGTACCTATTTTTGTATGTTTGTATGTTTGTAATGAATAGGCTCAAAAAGTACTGCCGTACGGCCGATTTAAAAAATTCTTTCACCTATAGAATGCTACATTCTTCCAATTTGACATAGGCTACATTTCATTTTGAAAAAAATTAGGGATCCTTGGTAAAATTTGAATAATGTAACCAAAGGTGTGGAAAAATGAGTCTTAAAGTGTCTTTCGTCGAATGCGCTGCCGAAACTATTAGCGATAGAACAAAATAATGTACAACAATATTGAAGAACATCATAATGTCTACAAAAAATGCCGCGGTAGCATATGTCGAACTATTGTTGTTATGTCATTACAACAATCCAAATTTCCAAAAATAAATAATTGTCTACCCCGTGCGAAGCCGGGACGGGCTGCTAGTTTTGTATGTAGTAAGTCTTAAAAAGTACTGAAAAGTGATATTATGACATTTTCACTTAAGTCGAGGAAAGCCGACTGTGTTGGCCGGTAGCTGGGACATCGGAGCCGCAAAACATGTCTCGGGTTCTGATTTCACGGAACAAATCTCTGTGTGATCCACAGAATGTTGTTTCTGATGTGGGTACTGGGTATCATATGTACTATGCGAAATTGTATGTTTGTAAATGCAACCAGGACACGTTTAAAAAAACTAAAATACTAGTATTAGTGAAACAAGTAAATTTATTTCTGCAAATAGGCTACAAGGCAGCACTTTTACTCGTCAATTTTATCAAGTGAACGATGAGGCCGACATTTCCTAACTGACTACTCTGAGAAGAATTGCCGAAAAAAACTCAGCGGTCCGTCTCTTACATGCCTATCTGCTCTTCTTCTCTAAAAACTATAAAATACATTTTGAGTAAATCGCATTAGACACACGAACGTGCTTAAGCATTGTTTACTAAGCGCATTGTGCTTCGAATTTGCATTTACTCATGTCGTTCCTAATCGCAAATCCGAAATGCGCTATTCATAAACACAACACAAAACGCAATATTTAACGCATTTATGCACCGAATAAGCAAACATAGGCTAATGCAAACAACATATCTAGCGAAAACTGTCATGACTCTTCAATAGATTTTCAACCCTCTCCAATTACATATAGAGTCAAAAATCAATTACACAATAGTGACAGTTCAGGGTAGTACAATGTGCTAGCCAAATGTGTAGGGGTATATACGATTGGTCTGTCAACTACTTATGTTACCACAATGCATGAAACCGCGAGAAACATTTATAGTAGGGTGAGATTTCACTAAGGAATTAGTAGCTTCACTGACCTCAAATATGCAACGCTGCAGCGCTGTAGTGTCGCATACCGCATTCCCAATGTCATCAGCTTAAGTATATATATAGAAGAAAATCCTTGTTCAAAATTGTGTAAGAAAATATTAGGTGGAATATTCACAGTTTATGTATAAAATATCTTTGTAAAAGGATTGGAAAAATAACAATATCTTTATGAAAATTTTAAGTTCTTTATCGCAAGTAACATAAGTAGTATAAACCACATTTTTTTTTTAAAATTGGGACATGCCCGCCGCAACCTCCCAAAACCGCTGCAACACCTGTAATCCAGGATCTACAGTAGACGCAACCATGAAAACACCGGAACACTGAAGCCCGGCACGTCCCAGGAACATGAATAACTGCCTTGGTTCCCGCAACGGAGTGAATCAGAAGATATTATAATAGGAGAAGAAAAAAAATATAGTTTCCACTTCCCTCGGTGAATGACTGCAGGAGACAGAATGAATTAAGCCTGAAGGCACAAAAAAGAAACTGTACAACAACATAAACCACACTTGTAACGCCTCTAGTGTTCCGGGTGTCCACGATCGACGACAATTGCTTACCATCAGGTGATCCATCTTTCGTTTACCGACTGATCCCATAAAACATAACATTAAGATTCTGACATTTTCCCTTCATTAATATTAATGAAAAACCATTTCAACAATTTAGATGCAAAATCATGACTAAGAATTCCCATTCGCATACAATGAAACATGGACTAAAGACGTTGAATTCAAAATAAAACATCACACAAATAAATCATGTCGTTCAAAAGATTTATTATCGAAATTCCACGGTTAACATTGTAAAGTGCTACATTAAATTCTGTCTTCGATATAAACAGTTGCACTTGCTTATATTAATCACAAAATAATGAAACATGTGATGTATTAATCTTAGCATTTTAAGCCGAAATGAATTATGTTCTTTGTAATTTATCAAAAAGTTAGTTTCTGTCTATGGCTTTGCCTGCGTTGTACTTTGAATATTCCTATTAAGTATTCCAATTCTATTGAATATCTGGATTAAAAGTATTTCGTGCTATTTTTTTAAAAAGTAAGCTAAACAATGTTGAACGGTTTGCTAATGTTTTTATAATAACTATCGTGAGACATACTAAATTAACTAAAATCGCGGGTTACTCACATTAATATACTGAGAAAAACTCTACTAGTTTTAAACCACAGAGGTGTTCTTCCTCATGAGCAACGTGCGCGGTCGCCGCGACCGTGAGTAAGCCGCGATTTTAGTTAATATTCAACGATTTCAAAATAAGAATAAGGTTCTCAGATAGACCTGCATATATTATTTATGTACATGTATGTTTGTGCGGGATTATCTCGAGATTAGCTAAATCGATTGTGATGCGGCTTTTAGAGAAGGTTTAATATATTAATTAACCGAAGAAAACAGAGGGGGTTGAAGTCGGTTTTTTTAAACGTCGGTTATAAAATAATTATTCACGTCGATTTTGTAGTATCGAAACGTATTAATAAGGTTTTGACTACCAATAAAAAATGCTGAAGGCAAATTTCCCGCTAACATCAGTCACCGATGACCTCTAGGGCATTTAATGTGTTAATGTAACCAATCAAAACCTTGTTCCTGACAATATTACTGACTATTAACCATTATCATGCTGGCGTAGTCAAAAGACAAGAAGCAGTCTATATCACTCTCTAGCCTCCTTACTACTAAACTACTCCATTACAACGTAAAAGAAAGACAAACAAACACACTTTCATTTATTATATTAGTAAGTACAGATATTATTTTGGTTTCTAAATATTCTACGGTTGAAATAGAATGAAGATATTGTTAGAAGTAAAATGTGTTCATTCATTTATTACTGTTGTGTTTTCAGATGATTGATTGGAGAAATACCTTTTGGGATATTTTCGTCATCGTGTGAGTAATAGGGTACAAGTAGGAATCATATTTTATTTCTGCCTCAGTGTGGCTTGATGAGTGACCGATTGTGAAAGATTTTTGACTCGTACTTTACCGATTTATGGGTTTATAGACCTTGAGCTAGGCGCAATATAACCCAATATTTTTTTGGAATAAGCCGGTAAACGAATATACACATTGACATGAACACCCGAATACCATAATTGTTACAAGTGTTTTACCGACCTTTTGAGGATTAGACATTTAAGGATTATTGGGGATTTGGAGATTGGGGAGATTGGGGTGGGCGGTAATTAGGCCTCCGGTAACCTCACTCACATGATGAAATACAACGCAAGTGTTGTTTCACGTCGTTTTTCTGTGAGGCCGTGGTATAATTTTGGTTGAGCCGGCCCATTCATGCCAATGCATGGCACTCCCAACACTTAAATTAAATTAATATTTGCCAAGTGAATTCAAGCTTCTTATCGGTAGATCTGGAAGTCAGGAAATTCAGCTGTGCAAAATGTACCTACTTCTACTACATCAATGTTACAATTTAAAATGACAAATATAAAAAAAATATTCATAAAAATCATACTTCAGATCGTTTCCATCAATATTTTCTTCAATCTGTATTTAAATTCTTCGACACTTAACGCAATATTCAATAGAAGCTGTTATCTGCATAAAATTTTAGCACTCAAAGTGTCGTAGACCTAAAAGTCCTTTATACTTCTATTTAGATAGAGAACTTAGCGAACTTGGGGCGAACAGTAAACGACAGATGGTACTTTAAAGATAAAATATTCCATTTCAGTTGAATATTGTTTTCAAAATTGTTTTAATAAAAATACTATTGGTCTATTGTTCTGGTTTTGATTACTTTTTTTATAAATGGAATACAAATTGTGGATTGCGATATTTTAGGTCACTATTTTAGAAATAATCAGTGGTATTTCTGATGTCTGTAGCAAACTAATTTGTGATAATATAATCATCATTTTTTTTAAAGGGGGAGGAGGGAATAATCGAATGACTTCTCCCGCCTGGGTGAGGCGCGAGGGAGTGTCAGACTCTTACTGACTAAAAACCAACCCGTTCCTAATTCGAGTTACGTTCCTAGCACTTCGAGCCGGAGCCCCGGTAACCCGTTAGGTTTTCCACGGCTCCGTATCGGTATCAGCCCTATTGGGCCTGTATGTCCCATTACTGGACCTTCTCACACGAATAATTTTATTATGTTTATTTATTTTATTTTTAGCCATGGTCGTCCCACTGCAGTGTAAAGGCGTCCCTCACACCACAAGAAGAAAATTCCTTATATTTTTTATTGGCAAGACAAAAAGTCACAAAGAATGGACCTAAAGTAATAAAACCTGCCACAAACGTAATCGATTAACTTATAAAAGTTTAACATCATCTGATGCATCACTACCACCAACCCCTGCTAGTTATATTAAAAATTAACCATATTTGCGCCTTACAGGAGCCCTCTAATTAAGCCAGCCCCTAACATGGGCATATGTGAGCGTAATAATGTAAAACGCGGCATGACTTGCGATTCCACGGCAGTATGGCCGACAGCTGGCCAATTACTAGCTATTTTGATGGGGAGACATTTATACTGTGCGATATGGAAACTTCTTGGTTGGTTTTCTAATAACCTTGTCGATTGAGAAGTCTTTAGATCGGTTAGAGTCTTTATATGTGTGATATTTATACATACCACAAATAGTTGCAGTCCTGCAGGAGTTGTTTCTCAGGCCATGGTGGACCTCTACGTGTCGAGCTTTACTTTTACCGTAGGTCCAATTTTCACCGCAAAAAACAACATAGATGTGATTTCAACTTCTCCAGAAGTGTTTTACAATAATAAATAGTAAATTTTTGACAATTCTTCTACTTAATTAGGATCTTTCTTATGATTTAGAAAAAAAGAAGCGTACAGAAATCGAGACGTTCTAGGCGTACAATTTCTCATTACACGACGATAACACGATGTGCATCTCAGCATCCCTTCACAGAATAATAAGCATGACACGTTCATATTATCTACCCTACAATCCGCATACCATTTATGCATCCCCAAAAGTCGTCTCCTATAAAAGGTTTCAAGGAAGGGGAACTCTAAATTACGGGTTCAGTTCATGCCGTCAATTTAACACTTTCCCTAGGGACGTAATGTTTACAAATGATGGTGGATTCCTGTAATAACATATAATGACTCGTATCTAGCAATTATTGGCGAATTTCCATGATTTATTTATTCATTGATAAGAAATTTTCAATAATTGCTTCATTAAAAACGGTTGTGGTGTTATTGTGTTATAATTGTGACGACAATTGTGTGGTGGGAGTCGTAATTTACGGTAGTACTCGTGGACCGTGGCCTCTCTAAGGCCTTTGTTCAGCACTGCTTGATGATGATAATTGTGTTGTACTAAATCGGGCATTCGGTGTTATTTTTAAATATTTGCATATTTATTATTACGTTTGACTTAAGGGATGAAACCAATTAAATATTAGGCACAACATTGGACACTCAATTCAATATTTCTTTCATTATGGATTTTGGGAAATTCGCATTTACTGAGCCCTTACACTTTTAAAGGAACTTTGCATGGCTATTCATTGAGCTTTGTACGACCAATAGTTTCCATCGCTTATTGTTTGTCAATCACTCGGTAATGGAAAAGTTGAAGTTCGGAAGTACCTATAGCAGATTAATATTGTACTGATTCTGCAATTTCATTATCACCTTTATTTTCTTTTGCAATTAGATCTACTTTCAAAGAATGTTCAGAAAAACGACAGTCTTCTTTTCCGTTGACCTTAAAATAAACCTCTAGAATTCTTTTATCACTCCCTGGGGACACGTAAGTCTATTTATAGTGGACTCCATTAATACTGGCTTCCTTTGAATAAACAGTACTAAACGAAGGTACACTTTGAAAGGTCAATAGGACTATTGTTTTAATTACTGAATTGTTTTCAAAAAATCTTGAGGCGAATTCTATTTTACGATGTTGTTCATAATTTTTTTTTGTGGAATAAGTCGGTAAAGATCAGACGGATCACCTGTTGGTAAGTAAATCGGCGTCGCCCATGGACACCTGGAACACCAGAGGTTTTCCAAGTGCGTTTCCGGCCTTTTGGGGATTAGGAGTTTGAGGATCGATGGGGACTCAGGGATTGGGGAAATTGGGGAAGGGGAGGGTAATTGGGCCTCCGGTAACCTCACTCACACGACGAAACACAACGCAAGCGTTGCTTCACGTCGGTTTCTGTGAGGCCGTGGTATCACTCCGGTCGAGACGGCCCATTCGTGCCGAAGCATGGCTCTCCCACACTTAAGTAAGTCTAATATTTATTTCAACATTATTTGTTCTGCCTTTACCTACCACAAAAAAATATCGGACGGCAAAATAATTCGCAACGCACATGTTGACATAAACATAATTACTTTGAGGTAATATTGTCCTACACATTTACAAATAAGTATTTATTAGAACGGCAAAAAAATAGGCGTAAACGGAGAAGAAATATTCAAACGTCTACGTTGAAATTTATTGGTTCAAGAACGTTTGGTAACATCGAAATATAGATTCCTTATTTTTTACATCACAGCTTTTTCATAAAATAAGAAGAACGAAACGAGTTTTTTTTCCGATTCCGCCAATAATTTCCGAAGTATGAAATAAGAATGTTTATGATTTTTTCTCTTTTATTTCGTACTGTAATTGAATTAATTTTATAGCGTAAATAACAATTTTAACTATCATTTTTGCCAAGGTCTTATTCAATTTTGAGTTTGTTTCTTCATCATGATGTTTAAGTGTATAATGCAAAATAAACTTTATTGTTATGTATGAAGTACCAAACTTAAATTCAATTCAAAACCTGGTTTGATTACAGAGATCTTACTACAGTACTCAAACTCGTTACTAAAGAATACTTCAAGTAAGTATTAAATATATATTAAATATCTCTCACGGTAGTTAATATAAAGATTACTTCTCAAATCATATCCAATTTACCAATCACACCAAAATCTGGTTAACCAAAAACTCTTCTCTAACAAAATTAAATTTGGCTTCCTTTAACTTAGAAAAATTAACGCTGTAAGCGGAGTTCTGTGCAAAACAATGGATTGTCGGCAAATGACGGCATACCCACTGCTCACTGTCTCAACACAGTTAATCTAGATTTGGAGACAAAGCGATCCATCTTGATCTCAGACAATTGTGAGGCATTAAACAAGATTTATATCAAACAATTGTTTTGATTTACATGAGATATTGTTTGAGATAGATTTCGATTGTCTTGCGCTCATTTCCTAGTTTAATTTTGTCTTTGTATTGAATTGTTTACTGTAGGTTGTTGTTTCTTAAAATGTTAGGTATAAGATTCCAAGTGTAGTTTGTGGATTGAACTTGAAATTCTTTCGATATTTAAATAGGGAAAATTGTAACGATACAAATAAAAAAAATGATGCAACATTATTGATCTATTTGACGCTTGGTTCAGGTAACTCATTAGTAAATTGTAGTTCCCTGACATAATGAACCTCACTGTGTTGAAATTGCACGGAATAGTAATGCTGTTTTATAATCGCTGAATAACTTTGAGTGTATATTTTTTTAATAGAACAGAAACAAATAGACAAAGTCAAAAATAAGCATTTTATTAACATGAATCGTTTGTAACATATACTCAAACTAAACTCATAAATACCACCGAAGAGACTGCCTCAGTGCTCGAGAGGTCGTAAGTGCGATTGTCAGGCAAGGGATCTCGGGTTCAATTCCCGGATCGGAAAATCATTGCTGGGCTTTTTAAGCAATGTCAGTAGTAGCACGGAGTCTGGAAATGTGTCCGGTATATGGCAATACGCTCACCCCCTATTACATGGGACTCATAACTTAAATAGTGAAAACTGGGTGTTCCTTGTACAGTAGCATTAAGTGCCATAATTTGCACCTCTGCCTACTCCTTCGGTGATAAAAGGTGTGATATTATGTTACCACTCAAAACTTAAAAAAAAATGAAACCTTGAAAGATCCAAGGCTAAATGCATGCTGTCAGTCGCAAAACCGAAAACCGAGGAACGAATTCCTCCCGTGATCATATTATGTCGATCTATCATACAAGGCAACATGTGCTAGGGGATTTATTACGAAACAACCGGAACCCAGTATTGTACGCACTTTGAGGGATCTGCAATGAAAGGTTCCGTATTCGTTTCGTTTTTCCCTTCTGTTTATTAGGGTTCCGTACCGAAGGAATAAAACCTAGCTATTACTAAACTTCGCTGTCTGTCTGCCCCTCTGTTTCTTTGTAACCAGGCTGTTTCTCATCAAAAATCCGAATCCCCAGCAATACCTAAATTCTTAACTCCCAAAATGCCGTGCAACGCACTTGTAACGCCTCTGATATTTCGGGTGTCCATGGCCTTTTGTGAACTACCAGGTGATCCGTCTGCTCGTTTACCGACTTATCCCATAAAAAATGATTTTAATGCCCTTTATTACTATTTTTTTCTATTATGGAATAGCGGCCATGGGACTGTAATGGATAAATGAAGGAACGGTACAAAAGTTACCGAACCCTTCGTCCGCGAGTCCGACTCGCACTTGTTTTTTTATTCGCTTGCGTTTCTGCTTTTTGCTTATCGCCAAAGGGAATGTTTCGTTTTCGCGTGATATTCGTTTTCTGGTAAAATTTAAGGTCTTTGTGGGAGGTCCTTTCATAGCTTGGAAAGGAAACTTCAACGAGTTATTTACGAATAAAGTGGGGTAAGCTTTGAATAATGTCAGCTTCTTGCTTTTTGCTTTCGATTCTGTTTGCGTGGAAAAATGAAATTTTTGGTTTCGATATTCCTAATTTTATTTGTCGTCCGAATTGTAAAAGGAGTATCGGTATAAGTACATACTTTCAACCAGGGATGTTACGGAGCTCCGTAACGGTAACCGAAACTATCGGATATCCGATATAAAAAAATATCCGTAACCGTAACCGAATCCGACATAAAAGTTTCGGATACTATCGGATAGCGGCGTGACGAATAAATGAAACAATTATATTAGCTATTTGTATTTTACTTTTGAAATTCCTTAAAATTTTAATATCCGTAACCGAAATTATCCGAAACTAACGGATAATCCGAAATAATTTCATATCCGTATCCGTAACCGTATCCAGTATAATAATCATTTCTATATCCGTATCCGAAATTTCATATCCATAACATCCCTGCTTTCAACACTTGGTAAACTTTTGATTACCGAAACTTTCACTTTGCATACTACTCACATAAAATTTACCTATTTTTTTTAAAACTATTAAAAAACTTACACTAACACAGAAACCCCAAAACGCCTATCAAAGTACAAAAGTACCAATAATAGTCAAAAGAAAAGAAGAACTAACGTCATGCGACGCGTTGCCAAGGTTTTTGTGCCCGAATACATGTCATATTGCGATTTGAGTGATGAATGACACGAGACGGCTCGCTTTATACGTAGATTGTATGCCGCAGTTGGCTTCCGACCTTTTTGATGGTAAAATCTAGATAGCAAGCTAAAAGATTTTAGATTGGCGTTTTGATGGTTGGACCGTGCAGGTTTGCATGAGTTGCATGTCTAGTTTTGGGTTGAACGTTTGCTTTAGAATCGGATATGACATTGTTGCATTTATTTTCTATTTTAAAACAACGTTTATATTATTTAACATAACGTAGTAGGCATAAGATCAACCTATGATGATTGCACTAAGTATGATTCAAAATCGAAAACCTAGTAGATAATTTTCTTTGAGATTCAAAAACGTCTGGAATTCTAAATTTAAGTTTAATATAATAAGCTTTTTTTTCGAATGTCATTTGCATGTGTTGACAAAATCTTGGATTTTTATTCTTTGCTCGGAAAAGTCATTATTTTATTTTTCACTAGCGGCCCGTCCCAGCTTCTCCTGAGGGCTATTCCCCGATATTCCCAATGAAAGTATTGACAATTTCTTTTAACAAATTTTATCTTAATGATAGAAAACACAACAACGTAATTTAGTTGCATTCGATGTAATCATTTGACCGTTATGAGCGTACTTACATATTAGTGATCCATTTTTATTCTTTAAAACTATAGTTTATTTATTTATTTACAGTCACAACAGTGCGCCATAAAATCATAGTACATTACTTCACCCTATGAATGTCAAAAATAGTCTTTAAATCTACACAGATAAATAAATTGGAGCATCTGTTTTCAATATTGTAATTACCACTTTTTACTACATGCGACACATGTATGTACATACCAAAAAACAACACTATTTACAATTTTTGTTTGTTGATTTGTACTGGGTAATATCTGAAATGGCTAGATCGATTATTAAAGAACTTTTATTGCCAGATAGCTAATGTACTAAGGTGTAACATAGGCAACTTTTATTTTAGAAAGACGCGGATGAAGTAGCTGGTTCAGATAGTATAACAATAAAAATCTTATACCAAATAAACTATAACTCTTTATTCTTTTCACTATCTTTTTTCTACAAAACCGATTTACAAAATAAAATACTTACCTAAGGGCTTTCGTACGCTTGATATAGAAAAATATCGTCGCCATATCCCCACGAAACTAAACTACACGATATTCAGTAAGATCCCCTTAAACCATATTGAAAGAACAAACGTATTCACCAAAAATCTACATTCGTGATTCTTACTTATTCCAATAAGTAATATAATATTCACTCCATATAAAATACGGGAGAAGACCAGTTAACCAGACCCATTGCCTTTGCCTTTTCACACTTGATGGTAGATCATGTTATGTTTGTCGATAGCAGTACCAATGTATGCTAGTGGAATCCTGTAGGGAGATCATCGATTCACCCTCTCTTGATGTCGCTTTGTATTAGTTCTGCCCTCTGAGATACGTAAGGGTGGGTTTACGTGAAACTTTTTATTGATACTCCTTCCTAAATAGTTTTTATTGTGAATCTCTGTGATGATGTGAATGGATTCGATTGTTCATGTTGGTGTAAATGACCCTTGCAGGAATGTTAATGCTACTGTCATGATCGTGGACTTTGCAAAGTATATTTATCCAAAAATTATGAATGCCGAGCAATATGTTTTTGATATAAAGTTAATAATTTATTTATTTAATACGTTATTTATCGGTTTTATTTTGTGTATGTAGTTTTAAGTAGGTATCTATTGGCTTAAATTTTAGTCATTTTTGTTCTTTTTCTTTGTTCATGCCATGTTACGCACATTGTCTTAGTTTTTACCGTTTTTCCTGTTGGAGGACTGCAGGAAGAGATTCCTACGGGAATATGTAGTACCTATGTACTTACCTCTAATTTATTTATACATGTGTTCTCCTGTATACTGTCTCTGTGTTGTGCATAAATAAATAAAAACATAACTACTTATATTATCTTTATTATATTATGTGAGATATAAACTATGTATGTTAGACACACAAATCTCTCGAATGTTTACATTTAAGCTTCCCAAAATTAGTAATACTTTAATATTTACAAAATGTCTGTATTTTCAGAAAAGCAAAGCTAGTCCTTATTAACAAAATACTAAAATAATGAACCGAATATTAAAATTTCATCGTTTCCAGACACTAATTAGATGAAGTAACGAAGCAGAAAATAATTTTTCGTTAAATTATTTATTGTTCGTCTTATGAGGATGTCTATTTATGGCTTCGTGGTACTTTTTTATTTGAGTAATTATATATTTTAGGTTACAACCGATCTTTTTACAAAGAAAACACAATTCTTGTAGTTAGTTGATATTTCTTTTTACGAACTTCATTGATGGTCGTAAAAGTATTGACTTGTAATGACTTTAAAGTGAGTACAAAATTGTGCATTATTTTTTTTATTTTTTATATTCTTAATAAGTCGACGTTTGGCCACCATCACCATCATGGCATTGTGTTTTTAAGATACTGTTATGACCTTATCTAAATCAGTAAGGGACTACTAGGGGTTGATTTAGAAATTATTTACTTGAAACCAGTTACCTATAGTAATATAGAAATAAGTTCACAACCTCCATTCTTAGTTCTAGTCGCTATATCCAAAACCTATAGACAGTCAAAGCAAAAAACCTCAAAAAAAAACAAAAATGTAACAAAAATAAAACTGTCGACACTCCCCAAAATCACGATGCGACAAAACGCACAGATAAATCTTCTATTTGAACCCCTTGTAACACTGTATGGAGGGTCTCTATAAGCCGAACATCGAATGCGTTAGCAATCCGATACAAGATGCTATTTATCTTGAAATATAGCTAAAGTATTAAATTGATAAACATGATATAGAAGAAGGCCTAACCAAGCAAAAAATATTGCCAACAGAAAAAAAAATCTTCAATACATACATACATAAACTCACACCTGTCTCCCACGGGAGTAGACAAAGATTATGGAACGCTAATTGCTATGATTCTTACATACCTCTTCCGCGTCCTCATCAGCCATCAGTCTTTACAAGCATGATGTCATGTGTCAGTTAAGAAAAAAAATTTCAGCAATCCCCAAAATCACGATTGCGACAAAACGCACCGATAAATCGTCTATCTGAACCCCTGTATAGAGGGGCTTTATAAACCGAACATCGAACACGTTAGCAATTCGATACAAGATGTTATATATCTTGAAATATGGCGTCAGGAAGTAATGCAATCTATCAAAATTGATGTAAGTCGGCCTGTCAAATTCTGAGGGAAATATGTATCATGCCTTTTATTACTCGAAGAAGGGAAGGACTGAGATCCACAATGCAAAGTAGGTCTTAACACCAAAATAAGTCATGAGTCGTGAGAATATAATGACATTTGCTACCGCTCCAACTCTTCTCATGGATTTCATCATCAACATTAACAGCCTATAATAAGTGGCCATCGCTGACCAAAGGCCTCTTCTCGCAATGAGAAGGTTTTGAGAATTAATCACCACGCTTGCTTAATGCAGGTTAGCGATTTCAAACTTGTAATTAAAAATTACACCTCCAGATTTCCTCACGATGTTTTCTTTCACCATCTGTCAGTAGTGTCTAAATAATCCTAGAAAGTATAACTCCAAAAATGTTACATTGGTTTTGACCGTTGTCTCATTTATGAGAAGGGGCAACTTAAACCTCCGGGCCACCACGGCGAAGAGAATTTAGGGACTAGGGTATACATTGATATACTCCAGATAGCAACGCTTTTTAATAAACCTGAGCCTTTAAGCTGCGATTTCGAACCTAGAAATTAATTCTGTAACTTGGTTGGTAATATTTCTCTTCATTTGAGGGATGGCAGGTGAATTATCCTTGTATGTTATTAACAAATAGATTGTCTACATACCTCAACTTGTATGAGGTATGTATGTATGCTTGGAATCATAAAAGTCTGTAATGTAACACAGAATACTAGTAAGCCCATAAAAAGCCTTCAAAATATCCTCTGCTAAATAATTCACAGCTTCATCGTCCAAAGCCTTGTGTAAAGTTTTCTGACTAATGGTGCAAAGTAGCCATCACCATTAAGATTATCGTCACCTGTTCTACTAATAACTACTAGACCTTATGTACCTTTATTTAAAGCATAAAATACATGTCTATTTTCAACTCTATTTTATACGCTTTATACACTATTTACCTTGGCAGGGTCCAGACAGTTTGCCACAATACGGGTCTAGCCAATTTCAGTTCAGAATGATAGAATTATTTGTACTTCATTCTTGTTTAATTTTGCTACATTAATATAATTGAGAAACTAGAATAGACACCACTTTTTAGGGGATAGAGAGAGGGAGGAGGCCAACGATCGGTTCGTTTACCTGATGGTAAATAAAGAATCCTGATGGTAGCCAAATGTATTTTTATAAAAAAGAAGCCGCCGTGGAAATCCGTCACACACACATGCATTGCATGACTCTCATAGGTGAAAATTGTTACTCCCTGTAACTTAGGTATATACGACTACATGTCGACCTATATAAACCAGTTAATCATGGTCTTGCTTTGTTTAATCTTTCTGCAAATTCGACGATCAGTTTATATTGGCATTGCGTTCTTGTTGTGTAGTCGTGTCTACCTAAATGTTGACAAATATCGTGCCTGGACTTAAGGTTTAAAATAATAAATATTAACTTTAAATAACGTAGCAGCCATTATTATTTCAAAATCACATTCATATAAAATGACTCAGAAACAAATACCTTCATAAATCATAGCTGCGAAGGATTACTTTTGCTCACAAAAATATGAAATATACAAGTAATCTCTAAAAACGACTTTATTTATATTTTCGTAGAGTATTATTTTCAACTGCATACGTTTCGTTTCACCGTTGCACGTTAACGAGCCACCGGTGTATGATGGATGTCACGAAAATCTATCGTAACTTTGAAATGTTTGAGTTAATAAAATTCGTATTTATTTTTAAAGTAGTAAATAGTCTTTATTTTAATAGCTTTGAGTAAGGCAAAGGAATAAGCTTAGATATATTGTGAACACGATATTTTATCAAAATAATTATTATATTGTCACTACAAAGTTGAAAGTACATATTAGGTTTCGTCTTCAATTCTTTTGTCTGAGAAAGTTCATTATTTCAATTATTGATTTTGGAACACTCCCTCCAAAAAAAATGTTCAAAACAATCATTGTTTTATGTAAAAACTGTCGTGAGACATACTAAATCAATGATGAGCAGCGTGTACGGTCGCGGCGATGTCGCGCTGAGGAAGAACCCCTCTGTGGTTCGAAACTAGTAGGGCATTTCTTAGTATATTCACGTGAGTAATCCGCAATTTTTAGTTTATACAATCTATTATTTAAATGCATTTTTCTTCTTTTATAATTTCTTTATTATCATAAAAACCATACAGTCATTATAAAACAGACACGGGCAGTTTACAAGAAACATGATATAAATATGACCATGCAGGCTAACGCACCTATTTTAGGTCTTTAAACTGTCAAACACCAAGCGGTCACCGGTGACCGCGACCTATTGGTCTTTAATTGTGTCTATAAAACCGGTACTCGACGAGTTAAATTACATTTGTATAATACTCACAGTTTTTTTCTTTACAATGTAGGTACACAACACTATTACACAAGTTATTTAGTAAATCAACAATAACGCGTCTTTTGAACCAGACACACTTTTTTACACAATAATTTTCCACCAATGTATGTAATTAACAGTTAATTACTAATAATAATAATACTATTATAAAGCAACATTGAATTAAATGCATTAAAAATAATTAAATAAACTATTAGAATAAACTTATGATGTCTAACGTTAATCCGTATTTCAAGGGACAAAAGGACTACGTTAATTATCAACCTGAACAAATACGTAATGCTTGTTGATACTCATAAATAATATTTTTATTCAAAAGCATAAATATGTTTTGCAAAGACATTTCACATCTATTTTTATTCAAATTCCTAAATGAAAGCCAAAAAATTTTACATACATTTTCACTGATACCACCACAATAGATTTTCCAAATCCCTTTTTGATTGAAATTTCAATAAAAATCTGAATATGATGTGATATTCAAATTGTTCAACCATTTAGCCTGTAGAACTATTTTGATTGTGTTATGGTTCGTAATTTTGTGAATAGGGTATGATTTTGTGTGAAACTCTTGGCGCATTGTGACCTATGACTGGATTCGTGAATAGTATTATATTATTAAATTACATTGTACCTCTATAATAATTATGTATCTCAGCTTACTATGTTATATGAATGTATGCATAGATTATATACTCTGATATGAATGTATGTACATTAAAAGCTTACAAACCTTTAACCGCCGTGCTTGGAACACCAGGTGCATGAATGTGATGGAAAGTAAAGAAGTATGCATAGCTGGTAGAAGGGGGCGCTCTATTTTTTTTACCGATCACATCGACTTGAACAGCATACAACCGGCCACTGTTGACCAAAGGACTCTTGTCATACTTATTTATTTTATTTTATTTTATTTATTTTATTTACATCGGAAAACATACAGTATTAACAGCTAACAAAAACACAATTTACGCAACTAATAACCAATTACATGTTTTCGCATTTAGTTATCTATGAAGAACACGCTTGAAAGAGAAAAAATGAATAAAGAGGTAATTAGGAATTATGGCAAATACAATAATATTAATTCTTGCAGTGCTAAGTGGAACAGCTATCGAACCAATGTTTTGTAAGTAATCGATTGAATACATGAGGCTTAGTAACGAACAAGTCCAGTTCAGAAAAGTCGACCAGATTATTGTAGGACTTTGCGCATCTTATAAAGAATGAGTTCTGTCTGTAATTAGTGTGACAACGGGGAATGTTTAGAAGAAGGAAGGGTGTTCTAGAAGATCTAGTGGGAGCGCGTAAATTAATCTTGGACAAAAGTTCCGGGGCGTCGATATAAGATTGTGCCAACTTGACGAGGAAAGAGATATCTGATATATTCCTCCTTTCCTTAAGTGGCAGTAAGTGGTACCTTTTGCATCTCAAATCATAATTATGGTCGTGGGTTTTACACTTATATTGCAGGTATCGCGTAAAGTTTCGTTGAATAGATTCCAGTCTTGAGATACAGATGTCATACATGGGATTCCAAACCTGCGAACAGTACTCAAGTGAGCTACGGACAAAAGAACAGTATAAGATTTTAATTATTTTGATATTTGTAAACTGGGAACAAGACCTTTTTAAGAACCCCATGGCTTTGTTAGCTTTATTTACTATGTAATCTACGTGCCTCTCATAGGTAAGTTTGGAATCATGTATCACACCCAAGTCTCGTATGTAATCTACTCGTTTCAGCTGGTCATTCTTTAAAATATATGTATGGGATATGATGTTGGCTTTGCGAGTTAATGTAATTGCGTAACATTTTGACACATTGAGTTCCAGATTATTTAACTGACAATACTTTTCAAGCCTATCGAGATCATGTTGCAAACAGTAGCAGTCTCCGAGATTGTTTATGCGTTTGAAGATCTTCATATCGTCTGCGTAAAGTAGGAATAACGAATTTTGAAAGCACGTGTGAATATCGTTTATGAAGATATTAAATAGTAAGGGCCCAAGCAGCGATCCCTGGGGCACTCCTGAAGGGACTACATACCGCTTTGACGCAACACCATTAACTACAACAGCCTGGGAACGATTCCTTATGTAAGATGTTATCCACCGGTATAAATTACCATGAATACCTGCATGAAAAATTTTTTGCAAAAGGATAGTACCTATGGTCAATACGGTCAAAACATTTACTATAGTCAGTAAAAATACAATCTACCTGCCCTCCATCGTCCATACTCGTTGTAGCGAAGTCGATAAAGGACAGCAGGTTGGTAGTGGTCGAACGATTTTTAAGAAATCCGTGTTGTTGGGGAATAAATGTTGAAGAAAAAGTGCTGTAAACCTGCGTGTAGATAATGCGTTCAAGTACTTTACCAAACAGGCATAATTTAGATATGGGTCTGTAATTATTGATGCTACTCTTATTCCCACTTTTGTGTACAGGTGTTATGTACGCGTACTTCCATATACTGGGGACAATTCCTTCCGTAACAGAACGCTTGAAAATAATCGTTAGAGGCTTAACTAATCCTTTGGCACACTTGACAATAAATAGTGGCGGTATGTTATCGGGACCCGCGCCTTTATTGAGATCCAAAGATTCTAAAAGCCTAAGCAGGTGGTTTGAATTTATTTCAATCTCGCCTATGCTTAGGAATGATACGGAGAAGGTTTGAGCAGTAATCACCACCCTTGCTCAATGCAGCTTGGCAATTTCAAACTTATAATTAGAAATTATAAGCCCAGGTTTCTTCACGATGTTTTCCTTCACCGTTTGTCAGTGGTGTCTAGATAATCTTAGAAAGTACATATAACTCGGAAAAAGTCACATTGATACTGGCCGTTGGTAGGTTACGAACCCACACCCTCGTGAATGAAAAGTCTCTTGCCTATTCCCATGGTACAAAAGTGTTACATAACATAACATCACGCTTTTTATCCCCGAAGGGGTAGGTAGAGGTGCACATTATACCACTGTATAAAGTAACACCCACTTTTTACTATTTATGTTATGAGTCCCATGTAATAGGTGGTGAGCCTATTGGCATATACCGGGCACAATTCCAGACTCCGCGCTACTACTGAGAATATTAAAAACACCCAGAAATACTTTGCCCGACCCGGGAATCGAAAGTGTTGTCCTATCAATTTCCTATAATTATATAGTTTTGCCCGTTGCAATATCAAAATTGACTTCTATTAATAGCAATAAAAACCTAATTACTATTACACCATTCTATCTAGGACATGGCCTGAATATCTACATCATATTCCTCCAAATAAAATGTAGTATAAAGTTCAACTTAAGAATAGGTTCACGTACATAAAGGCCTTATGTGATACATCAACGGGCCCAAGAGCTATTAGGTAAAATAGGTTTGCTCTGAATGGAGCCTTTATATTTTTTGTAGGTCTTTCAAGATTTGAACTTTACTTTCAGTGAAATATTTTCGTATTTGAAACACAATTTTCGGTATTACACTAAACGGTGCCAACTTTTCATTTTGGGTGTGTGATTTAGAGAATATTAATGTATTTTTTTTAAGGGGGGAAAATCATCGAATGACTGCTCCCGCCTGGGTGAGGCGGAAGGGAGTGTCAGACTCTTACTGACTAAAAACCACCCCGTTCCTTCTCCTGCACGTCGAGCCGGAGCCCCGGTTACCCGTTAGGTTCTCCGCGACAATATTAATGTATAAGTTACTAGTTTCTGCTTGTTTCCGTGGTATAAAAGTAGCCTATGTGTTATTTTAAACCATAATATAGCCCTATTCCAAATTTTATGCCGATCTCTTTCGCCATTTTGAAATGAGTGACAAACATACACACATACGCAAACATTTGCGTTTTTTTTTAATAATCTTTGCCCTAACTAGGATTTTCTCCTGTATCGTGGGTGCGTTTACAAACCCACCCAGACCCGGAACAGCTTCCTGTGGATCACACAAACAGTTTTTCCGTGCAGGAATCGAACCCGAAACACATTGTGCGACAGCCGGTTGCCCAGCCACCGCGCCAACCGTGCAGTCAAGTATTGATATGATATTTGTGTGTGAGGTTACCGGAGGTCCAATCACCCCTTTCCCAAATCTCCGAAATCTCTGAATCCCCAACAATCCTCAAATTCCTAATACCCCAAGGCTGGTAACGCACTTGTAACAGCTCTGGTGTTTCAAGTGCTCATGGGCGGCGTCAATTGCTTACCAACAGGTCATCCACCAGCTCGTTTACAGGCTCATTTAAAATAAAATATTAAGAATCTAGTTTAATTAAAATGCATTAAATCTGAATGAGACTAATAATGCTCTCCATTAATAATTAATCAAAATAATTTGCATTAAAATCAGAACAGCATCTAAAAAGTACCTATATTAAAAATCTGTATTGACTTTATGAATAAAAAATATTCTCAGATAAAGAAAACTTAAGTATAATTTTTCAAAGGAATGTGGATGAGAGTAAATCTTAATTACTCTTTTGAGAGCACTCAAGTGGAAAGCCATTATGATTTGGAGATTCTTTTAAAAATCCCAATTTTCAAATTTCGATAGATATATCTTTTTCATAATGAGTGTGTGCTTAAAATATTGCAGATTAATTGATATCTATACTTGAGATTAAATTGTAAGTTGATTTGTTTATTATAAATTTAAAATCATAATGGAGTCTTTCAGATCACCCTCATTATCATTAAACCGTAGAAGATTACTGCTAAATCGAGCATCCTCTATATAATATTCCAAAAATCCATACGTTTACTTCAAATTATCAAAGAGCAACCCCCGGTCAAATGAATTCAAATGTATAATTCGTTGATCAGCTTCAAGAGCGCATTCCTTTTTAAATGGCCGACAATGTACCTGTGACTCCTCTGGTATTTCGGGTGTCCATGGGTGACGCTGATTGCTTACCATCAAGTGATCTGTCTGCTCGTTTGCCTCCTATTTCATTTAAAATGGATTAGGATGACTGCGAGAAGAATAGGAGTTCATCACTTCTATGCTTGTTACACTAAGTAATTTGTCAACTGCCACAGATAACAATTCTAAATTATAATAAACGAAGTCATGAGTAAGAACTAGTTTTACAATTCTATTAAGCAAAGTAATAATTACTATTGAGCGATCTATCTTTTGTGGCGTTGAATAAAAAATGTTAGTCATTCGTGTTGTTTTTTTTTTGTTTAACATTTTATTTTAAATAATAAACATTTAAAATCCTCTGATTGAGACAATTTGGGACTATAACAGACCGATAGCTGATGTTAGGACTTTCGGATCCAATAGGAATATTGGGATGAAAAGATCTTTTAAGTTTTAAGTAGCAGCGCGACAGTCGCCGCGTCGCGGGTGGCGAAATGCTGCTCATGGATATGAGCCTCTAGCATGGCTTAAAACTAGTCGAGTTCCTCGTCAAATTACTACGTGAGTAAGCCGAGAACATAATAATTTATTCTTTTAAGTTACTTAAACTAGAAATAACGTTGTTTTCGACAGCCATTTATTTATTAGTCGCATTATAAAAGGAGGCAAGCTTATAGACAAAAGAAGAGGCTCTCATTGACATTTAACCAAACCATCTCAAAGTACTTCAATCCAGTAAGTAACATTTAGTATTTTGTCAAGTTCTATCTTTATACCTATTATTCGTCGATTTGTTTACTTGTTTGTTTGAGAAACCCAAAGGCTTCAAAAGGTCAGTCTATTTTGGGTAAGTAAAATAGTCTGCTTTTAGCTTAGACTTTAGTTTTACAGAACCTAAAAATTGAGGATTTTGATAACTAACTAAGACAATTTACTCTTTCATCATCATCATCATCAACAGCCTATAAATGCCCACTGCTGAGCAAAGCCTCTTCTCACACGGAGAAGGTTAGAGCATTAATCACCACGCTTGCTCAATACGGGTTGGCGATTACAAACTTATAATTAGAAATTATAAGCCCAGGTTTCCTCACGATGTTTTCCTTCACCGTTTGTCAGTGGTGTCTAAATAATCTTAGAAAGTACATATAACTTGGAAAAAGTCACATTGGTACTTGCCGGTTGGTAGGTTTCGAACCCGCATTCTCATGCATGAGAAGCCAGCGTCTTAAACCTCCGGGCCACCACGACCATTTACTCTTTATTTTTTGCTAACTGTTGTCCGCGATTTTATCCTCGTAGAATATGAAACCACTCATGATCTCTCACGACACTAAAAGAGTTACAAGTACGTTATTGACCTTTGATAAGTGAAATGAGGGTAATCTCAGTGTCTCAGTGTAAGTTTGGTTTTATGAGGTAAGCCGGTAAACGAGCAGACGGATCACCTGATGATAAGCAATCGGTGTTGCCCATGGACACTTAGAACACCAAAGGCGTTACAAGTGCGTTACCGGCTTTTTGGGGATTAGGATTCAGGGATTGCGGAGATTGGGGAAGGGGGGAGGTAATTGGGCCTCCGGTAACCTAACTCCCACAACGCAAGCGTTGTTTCAAGACGATTTTCTGTGAGGCCATGGTATCACTCCGGTTGAGCCGGCCTATTCGTGCCGAAGCATGGCTCTCCCACATTTATTGTATATTAAATTGTTAAGCATTAATGTTCCCACACAATTTTCCACAGACACATATAATCTAGGTTGAAGCAGACAAAAGGAAAAATCAAAAATGTCCGCCTGAAAATCTGACCACAGCTTTTGAAAACCGTCAGTTTTGTTGGGCGAGTTATAGCCACAGGCGATAGGCAAAAGCGAGCTGCTCATAAATATTAACTACTTCATTCTTTATTGCCTAAAATCTTAATAAAACTAGAACTAGTCCTGGCTTGTTGGTTGAAGTGCTTAGGTATTATGTATCTGGTCTGATTTCCAAGACAAGTAGTGTTATTGTTTGTTAGGATGTTAGAATATCCTATAGAAATTTGAAAATTTATGAGATTTTATTAGTTTGAAACCTCAATTATGGTCATAACTTGTTGAATTCTAAAAAAAAAGTTGATTACAGTGCGATTCTAGACTCATCATTTTCATCTTAGTTTTGCCAGTTTCTTTTCTTTCAGAGATCGTGTATTACATATCCAAACTATATAAGACAGTACCTAGTGGTACTGAGGTAATGACCTCTTTTGCATAGGATTTCATATAATGGGAATTTAGTAGTCATTGCATTCGGTATTGAATACTAACAAATGTAAGGTATGACATAATGAATACTTATGCCATGCAAATAGACCCTGCCTACTCCAAAATCAAATGATACACTTCAGCTTTGAAGGACAGTCTAATACGTATCGTATTATATATCACTTAACAGATGAATTCCAGTTAACTGCTTATGAATCAAATACAATCAAGTAATCAAGTATTTATTGCATCCATAATGTTTGTACCTACATATACAGTACAGGTGGTTAGAAAATACAATAGTAACAATTATGGACCCTGTCGGGCACATTTAAAATTGGTAGCAAAGAGGAAGGGCGTTTTGTTTGATTACTATTAATGTAATGTCAAAATTAAATTGTCAAACACCGCGAGGACACCAGTGACCGCAACCTATATTATTCTTTAATTGTGTCTATAATGACGGTATTCAAAGGGTTAATAAATAAAGGACAGAATCTAGATGACCATCCTAAACAATTACAGATATTGTGGTTTTGTGTTTTACATTTACCAAGTTTATACTTCAGTCATGTACACTAGACGTGGCAGAACCATGTTTTGGCTCGAATCCTCCGGTTTAACAGGAAAGATATCATGACCTTACAGAAAACTTGCGTGGAAAAACGCTAGCGTTTTGTCAAACGGCTAAAAGAAGCTTACTCTTTGTAAGCTTCCTGTAGCTTCTCTGTTATCGTGGGTATTTAATGGTGGTATTGACAAACTTACTTGGTGATGCTAGTGCTGCTAGTTTATCCCTATCAATCTTATAACAATACTCAAGTTCAAAACCTCTTTACCTACCCACCTTCGACATTTTACAAACAAAAATAGTGGGGAAAGGTTACCACGTGAAAGTGGAACAATGCATAATCCATGGTCTCGTCTCGGGCCAACGAAATCAAATATTTTCTTTGTATCTCCAATGTGTAAACAACCCTTTGATATGATTCTTACATTGCCTCCTGTTTTTACTATTTGTTTAATATTGTAAAATTTTGTTTTTGTTTTTTTGTAAAGTTTGATTGGACATTATTTCTTGTAGTTATGTAGTTCGATCGAATGATATTTTTAGGCGTTTTGCTTTATAAAGTTCTGTGTGTCAGCATAATGTCAAGATTTTTAATTGGGTCGGTAAAATATTCAGCCTAATCACATAGTCTAGTCACATAGTCCAATCACACAGGCGTTTTAGTCACATAGAGCAAAAATAATTAAAATTGTCAGTAGTCCAAATTTGGTAAAGAAAACGAATACAGATCCTTGGCCTAAGTAGTAATCATCAATCACAAAACCAAGAAGACAGTGTCAAAATAATGAACAATGTTTTCGCACATTCATTATTTTAATTCTATTCATAATAGTCTACAGGTACTAGGCATGGGTCTCCCATTTCAAAATTCCAAGTAAGCAATAAGCCCGGCTATAACAAATAACTAAATAACTGAATCCCAGCTCTTCTATAATTTAATTCCTACCTATCTGTAACAGAAATATTACACTGTTGTAGTCTTAATGGAATAGTCTGATACAAAACTTCTGTGCCTCAAAATTTTAGGGTCAAAATTTAGAACAAAGGAATAATGGAATTTTATAAATTGGATATCGGAAATTATTGACGGAATTCCTTGACCTATTTTTGTGGTATAAAACGATTTATGATGTCACTGAACACTGCAGGATATAAAAGAAATGTATCCAAGTGTATTATTAGCTTGTAATAAAAGTTTAATGGCTCATTCGTAACTTCGGTATCATTGGACCAATCCAATCCAATTCATGCATTAATCATTGCATGTCTGTCAATTTCTGAAGGGATGTATGTGCAATGTAATCATGGGTTGGTATTTTTAGACATTATCGTGTAATAGATAGTGGAATTTAGAACAACTTTGATCATAAAACTCAATTTTCCTCGTTCCGTAAATTGCATATGACACAATGACATTAAGATTCATAAAATTAAACTTAAATATGTTTTTTTACGATCATATGTCCAACAGTGCTGCTAATAAACAATGTTCTACAAGGTCATCAATTAAAATATGTATTAATTTATAAATACCAAGAATCTCACTTAGATATGATTGAAGCACAATAATGTCAATGGTTTTTTATGTAACACAACATAATTTCACGCTTTTTATCCCCGAATGGGTAGGCAGAGGTGCAGATTTTTCTGTCATCTTTCCATTTTTCACTATTTATGTTGTGAGTCCCATGTAGGGCGTGAGCCTATTCCTATATACCGGGCACAATTCCAGACTCCGTACTACCACTGAGAATTTTTTAAAAACCCACTATAATTTTCCCGATAATCGAACCCGAAACCCCTTGCCCGGCAGTTGCACTTACGACCACTCGTCCAACGAGGCAGTCAGTGTTTTATGTGTGCTTGAGTAATGGGTTACCACGTTACCAGACTTAAGAAGATGACAGATGTCCTTCGTGTCAATGTGTTTATGTTCTTCGTGTAAGTCCATAGTAAGCCAGGTGCCACCGTCGTTGTTTCAAGAGACTGTGCCCGACTTTTTTTCAATGTCCTTGATTAATACTATAAACGGGAAATATTTAATTGTTTGTTCAGATTGAATAGGCTCTAAAAGTACTGCATCGATTTAGTAAACGCAGTAAAATAGACTCTAAGCTCCTAATATGTCGCGGAGAACCTAACGGGTAACCGGGGCTCCGGCTCGACGTGCAGGAGAAGGAAAGGGGTGGTTTTTAGTCAGTAAGATACTGACACTCCCTCCCGCCTCACCCAGGCGGGAGCAGTCATTCGATGATTTCTCCCCCTAAAAAAAAGAAAAAAGCTTCTAATATTCTTCAAGGATTGGCAAACTCTCGAATGAAAATCAAAATTTTACGCAGACGAAGCCACAAGGGCAACCTAGTGTTCTAATAAAATTCATTGGAGTCCTACGTAATTCAATACAGAAGTACGCAGGCATTTGTAAGACTTTCAAATACTCTCGAATTTTCGATATTTGATCTTATTTACTTGGTAGGTACTCGTTTTATTTTCTTTGCGATATGTTTACATAGTACAAGAACATAATATTCGTGTTCACTCACCGTTACTCTCGAATAAAATTATTTTGTTACGACGAAACAGAAAATCTTTGCCAAAATAAATAATTTTCGTGATACATTTGTCACGTTTGATATAAAAGAACATTATTTTTATCTATGTGAGAAAATTTTCAATAATACTCTCGTGTCAATATTGAAAAACAATATCAGTGAGATGTTTCTATTTATTTTTATGTTGTATTTTGTCAATGTTGTCTTTATTTATAAAAATATATAATCAAACCTTGGCTATATATTTTTTATTTGCTTCTTATGATATCACAGTCTAGTAGCTTTTTAGTGAAGTAATTTGACCAGAGTAGTATCAGTCACTCTTATACGTCTGTAGCAAAGACGACTGACATTATACGTATTTGTTTCATCTTGCTGCGTTTTGACTGGTAAGAGGTACTGTTGCTCTGCTGGTGATTATTTGCGCTGAAATAACCAATTAACCAAACCAATAAATCTTTCGTTCTTATTTCCATTTTTCAATAAGAATAAGAACCGAAGATTTATTAGGTTACACTTTCAAGACTCCTAGAAAAAGGTATTTGGATTTGTACCTACTATTGAACAAAAGGTTTGTTTCACTTATCCAATCCTAGCAAGGAAAAAAAGCTATGCAATCCTTCGATTTGGCTCTATATTCACCACAAAACAGATGGTACAAATAAACATACTGATATAGACTTTTAGATAGTAGATATTCAAAGGAACTCATGAATAAATCAGATACTTTAATCAAATCTGATGAGTGATCAATCAAAACCGTCAAACTAGGTCAAAATGTATCATTAGAGGGTTCTTAAACATCGAGCGTGCAGGCGTGAACAGTGAAAGAGAATCATAATTCATCCTATGTAAAACTGGAGTCTGCAGACGGCCAACTGAGACAGAACTCGATATATCAAGTCATCGGACAATAGGCCCGGGCGATATTTCACATTGGGCGCTATTGTTCGTTCATCCATTGTGCAAAATTAAGATGTTGGCGTGAATGATAGAATTTTCGATATTATATTGGTTATGGATGGGAATGTATAAGATGATAATTAATTTAATATTAGTATAGTGGTCTCAAACCGGACTACTGAGGATGAAAACTGATATAAGTAGTCTAGCATTGCTAAAATTAATTGGGTAGCTAGTAAGATTCTGTACAATATCTCCATATACAGCTGATGAACAAGCGTAATAAAGTATCGTGTAATTGACACGTAGTTACAATAAAATGGATAATTTGTCTTATATTGGTCAAATAGGCGATACAAGTCAGAGCTAAGCTCAAAAAATAAAGGTTTCAAATATTTTCTTAGAAATACTTGTAGAAACGTAATAATACGAAAACCTTGACTCCTCTATAGATCGTTGATCTCTAGGAGTAAGTCAAAATACGTGGACCATGAATGATTTTGGTAAACAAATTAAAATGTTGACATTATAATACAATTACTTAGTATGTTAGCCTATTTAAAAAATCATTCATACGCATAAGTATATCAATAATGTTGATGTACGAAATTGTATTTAATTTACGTCAGTGAAATTGACATTTAATTTTCTAATTCGATAGTTGCGTTACAAGTAAATAAAAGTTCTGAACCGAAATATTCTCAAAATACTTCGATTATTAAGTTCAAGTCTTGACATTCAAAAGTCATCACATTTATGAGTTTCTTTATTAAGAGTAATTTTCCTAAATGACTGTTTAACCAGGTGGTGGTCGAGTTTGAGAGTCTTTGAAATTCATATAAAATCATAAATGAGTCTTCGTGCATGCTTTTTTTTCTTTTTACTTTAGACTTATATAAGCAATTTAATATTTGTACACCTCACGGTAAAACATAGCGAACAATATTTATTTATTTTTTGTAACACCATTATGTATACCTATACCTATGTTATACAAATAAATATTCTGATTCTGATTCTGATTCTGCAATTCATACAAAAACTGAAATTCAAACATGACTACTATTCTTCTTAAAGGACCATCCCTAGCATTTTTAATTAGGTCTTAATATTGAACCTACTTATTCACCGATCTAAATGCATTTTTATGATAAAAGGTTATAAAAAATTTGATTATTAGTGGCACTCTGTGCTCTCTCCCTATTCTCAAGAAACCAACCCTAGAATTTACCCAAGTATATTTATATATGTGCAAGGTTTTGCCAAGCCTAACAAAGTATTAAAACATTTCTCATCATTGTCAAGTTAGGCTTCCAAAATGTAATTGCAATTACGTGATCAGAGTACAGGTGTTGCTGTAGTTTTTACAGGCATTAGTGATGGCGTTTTAAGGTTGTGTCTGTTCTGTCGACCTGTGTCAACCTGAGGATTACATTATGACAAGCTGTCGACCTACCTTCCCACCTTAATCCGCGTTCCATTCGCGGCCATAGATTTTTAAGCCGTTTCACGTTATACGTAATCATGTTTAATTTTATATCTAGGTTTATATCTTTAACAGCTTATATTTTATAAAATGAGAGGATATTTTTAGAATCAAATTGTAAGTATAACATAACATAACACCACGCATTTTACACCGAAGGGGTAGGCAGAGGTGCACATTATGCTACTGTATAATGTAACACCCACTTTTCACTATTTATGTTATGAGTCTCATGTAATAGGGGGTGAGCCTATTGCCATATACCGGGCACAATTCTAGACTTCATGCTACTACTGAGATTTTTTTAAACCCAGTAATTTGTAGTTTGTAAGTATAAAGAATGGCGAATACAATAAAAATAATAACATTTTGCGGTCTAAAAAAGAATTATTGAAATTATTCTTAGCAGTTGCATATAATCTGGAATTGTTCAATTTATTGCTCACTCTTTATTTAAACTGTCAAACACCGAGGACACCGGTAACCGCAACCTATTGTTCTTTGATTGTGTCTATAATGACGGTACTCAAAGGGTTAATACATGGTACATTATTCTGTGTCTTTTCTAGATCAAAAACGTGACGTTCTGTTTGGTATTAGTTGTAGAAAGCCATCTCAGTTTCTGGAGTCCAATAAAATACAATGAAGATTTTCAACAATTTGCAATACTTCAATGTTCAGACCCTGACTCCTTGCTAAACAAGATTGCAATTACTTGACCACCACAATAGTTGCAAATGCATTTCATTCAAATTACAGTAGCGATACCAAACCGATGACTGTCAAAGTTATTGGTTATCTCCTACTCACCCTCTAGCTATCTATCACCCAAGTCACGTCTGATTGGACAATATTCACACGAATCTATTCCAGTTTCGGGACACCACTGGTTCCTCGATAGAATAAATAAATAGAATTGGAAACAAAGCCAATTACGATACATTTGGGAACATCTATTTTTGTTAGGAAAGTTGAGTTTAGAAGTTTTGTTATAAATAGTTATAGAGGAATTATTAATGTTTATATTGGTTTGAATCTGTTGGCTGTTTATCATAATATAAGATATCAACATCAATGACTTTTATGAAAGAAGGGATAATAATTATATTTATTCAGAATATAATGGTCACCGTACACAAATTATAATTATGTATTACACACTGTAGCTCCCACAAAGTTATAATCCTGTATCACAGACGAGAGGAGCACTTAAAACTATACTTAATATGGGACAACTTATTCTATACACCAGAGGCCTAAGTACAAGTTTGTTTTACGTTTAAAGTAATCGTAACGAGTACGCGTTCGGCGCTGTGATTGGTTGCTTCATTGGCGCCGGCCAATCAGAGTACCGAACGCGTACTCGTTTCGAATACGTTAAACGTAAATCAAACTCAAACTAAGGCCTCAGATTGTTAATGTGGTATAAAATATAAAAGTTTTCAATATCCACATATAAATAGCATCACGCCTTATGTTCATAATTACAGATGATCAAGGAACTTATCACTAAAAGCAGCATCGCTTTATATTGTCATATAAAAATTGACCAAACAAGTCAGATCAAACATTATCCGATCAGCAAAAAAAAGAAGCATATACCAAAAATTACTTTCCAATTTAATAGGACCATCAATGAACATATAAAAACCGCTAAGTGACTAGCATTACGTTATAAAAGGATATCATTTACTCCCACACAAAACGACAACTCCCATCAATAATGAAGTTAATTTGAATAATCCGATACATTCGCTGTGTGAAATATTTTTCATTTTGTTGACCGAAAATTGATCCGGCACTTAATCGTCCCGATTTACGGCACAACTGCGTTTTATATTTACGATTTCCAAATAATAAAGCAGGGCAAAGCCGTACAGATATTTAGGACAGTTCATGACGAAAAATGGAATGAGGTAATGGGAATTGCTTTTGGTGATATTAATGATGTCATGCCATTTGCCGAAAGAGTAGATAAAGGTACTTTTGAAAAAGATACTTTTTAGAGGTTATGTTATGAGGTCAATGTAAAAAAGAATAAGCGGCAATTGTATTGTTATATTTGTACTAGATATTGTCATTCTAATTTTGGAAATCGAAACATCTAACCAAAAATAAATATCGGTGACGTGACGTGATCGTCACTTGTGGGATTGTAACATCACGTTGTAATGGGTAAACTTTTGTTTCACACTAAACATGTTTTGATTGATATTGACGGTTATTTAAACTTTACTCGTAAATAAAATCAAAATCAGATAGTATTTTTTTAAGGGGGGAAAATCATCAAATCACTGCTCCCGCTTGGGTGATGCGGGAGGGAGTGTCAGACTCTTACTAACTAAAAACCACCTCGTTTCTTCTCCTGCACGTCGTGCCGGAGCCCCGGTAACCCGTTAGGTTCTCCGCGACTCCAAACCGGCATCGGCCCTAAATCAGATAGTATAATAATATTTTATATTTTATATTCTCACTTAATAATACATTATATCCAATACAGAAGGTCTCCAAACCAACCATAATTAAATCCTCCAAGAATTGGCCGTCCTGTGTAAATCTCTATTACAGCATTCTGGAAAAGTGGCTGCTATCTTACGTTATTTTGCATTTCGACAAAAGTTCCGATTTTGAGACCATCGTAAATTTCAAAATGCAGATAGGGGCGTTCTTGGCATCTTGTACGTACGACAAGAAAAGGGGAGCCAAAGATTCGATGGCGTAGTTCCGGAATGCAATAAAGCCTCGAGATTTTCCCCATTGCGTGTATAAATCGCTCCGATCGGAATTAGGTTTATTAAAATTTGTTACTCCAATATCCAAAATTGTACCTGCGGAAACGGAAAAATGAGGCTTATTGTTGTCGTGCGTATTTTGGTCTTATTTTTTTTGTTGCTATGTGACATTTTTATTCGATAGAATGACTTTTGCATGTCATAAATTGACTTTTTTTTGCTTATTGATGATATCTGTGCTTGATTACTATAATTTCTAGGCTTACATTTTGAAATTAAAATATATTTTCTTTTCTATTCTTCGACACCTTTTGATTAAATAAATCACTAAATAGATAAAAAGTATAGGTACGAATAAAAGAAACAAAGTAAGTGTCTTAAATTGAAGCTTTCACTTATTTTGAACGTTCTACTACGCTTCTAACGCAGGAAAATTTAATAAAAATACCTATAGAGAAGATTTCACACTACTTCTGATCCCCTCAAAAACCAACCCTTGCAGAACTGCATCCATTCAATTTTACTCTCCAGTACTTTTCTCATAGTCAATTTATTGAACTGGGTCAGTCTACATACATACATACCCCTCAAAAATATAAGTAGAGATGAACCTAAATTACCAGCAATGGTATTATTAACTTCATTGTGATAGATTCAACATTGAACACAATTAAAAATTAAACGTGGTTTTTCGTTAAGATTCTACGGTCATACGACTAGGTCTTATTTGTTTTTATAATTGATGGGCCGACGTTTTGCCACAGTCTCGCCTGCTGATAAGCGATGATGTGGCCTACGATGGAGTACATTTATCCATAAGCAACCTTTTCACTTGAGCCTTGAAGACACCTTTTAGGCAACACAGACTCTGGCGAAGAATTCCGCTCCTTAGCAGTACGGACAGGGAAGCTTGATGCGAAGCGTTTCAGGCATAGTTGTACGTAGGTTTGAACTCACTTGGTGTCCACTTGATTGCTCAACCAACTGGCTTTCAATGATAAAGTCACGCCTAGCTTTTTTGTTCTAGTATTATCTATATCTTTCTGTAAATATTCGAGTAGCGTATCATATGACTAAGCCGAAAAAATTGGACTCTTATGACTATTACTGAGATTTAAAAAATCGAATCAACTAATCATACAATTTGTCCGACTCGCGAACAGAATATGAAACACCTTTTTTGACACTCTACTAAACTTTATCAAACGCCTAAGTAAAATCCATTTACACAGTTATTAGGCGAAGTAGATAGAATCGTTAAAGTAATAATGCCGCTTTATTGTTTTATTGTCTGTGCATAATAAACGCGCCATTTTGTGGTCATAATGACAGATGAGGATAAGGTAACGGTCGTAATTCAAAATAATGTCACCATCGATCGTTCTTCAGAGAATTCATAGACCTCTGAAGAGTTTTTTATCTATGCATAGAATAAAGTTAAAGTCTGTCAGTTTGTGTATCATCGGACTTGACGAAAATCTTATCGAGACCACATGCAACTTTAATAATTATTGTGTTTGTTTGGTTGTATGTATAAATTCACTGTGTTATAAATTCAGGCATGAAATTAAAAAAAAGTTCCTTCAAGAAAAGAGCGTATTCTTTTTTAAAAGGCCGGCAAGGCACCTGTAATTCCTCTGGTGTGGCGCATGTCTGTGGCAGGGCAGCGCTGATCGCTTACCGTCAGTCAGGTGATCCGTCTGCTCATTTGCCTCCTATTCCATAAAAAAAGAAATTGATATTTTTCTATCGGTGACTTTTTAGAGATGTAAAAATATTAATTATGGACTCTAGTTATAAATCGTCCGCCGCAGTTTGTACAGAAAGTGTTCTATTTTCCGGTAGGCTCACTCAAATATAGTTAAACACAACTCAAGTTTTGTTCTATGTTGGTTTGTGACACAAGACTGTCCCATTATGTAAAAGGTCTTGGAACAACAACTACTAGGTACTACAATATTAACAGTTTTAATCGTTGGCCGAGTGAATGCAAGTGCGACTGCTAGGCAAGGGGTCTCGGGTTCGATTCCTGGGTCGGACAAAGTATTTTTGTTTTTTTTTTAAATATTCTCAGTAGTAGCATGGAGTTTGGACTTGTTGTATATGGCAATAGGTTCATTACATGGGATTCATAACATAAATAGTGAAAAGTAGGTGTTACATTGTACAATGCATTAAATGCCGTAATGTGCACCTCTGCATACCCCTTTGAGGGTAAAAGGTGTTTTGTTATGTTAATCCTAAAATCTAATTTCAACACAGGCAGGACCAGGGGCAAAAGCTAGTTGTTTCTAAAAGTATGTACTTAAGAGTGATAGATGTTGGGTTTCTGAATGTTCATTTCGAGTTCGGTATGAAAGGTTCCTTTGTGGATTCAATTGGCCATCTGTTTTAGTAATACCTCTGGATTCGATAGTTGCGTTGTTCAATAGTAGTTGGGGTAGCGCAGGCAAATATTTCTTATTTTACATTGCAATAGATGTTGTTAAAGAATGTTTTGCTGTATGGTTGGTTTATTCGTAAGGGGTGTGTTTTGTGTAAGAAGGTTGATTAATATTTTTACACGACTTCTTCCGTGTCGAATACGAATTTTAGAACGTAACTTTTTTGTTTCCTAGCCTAAGTTACTTCCTAGTACATCAGCTACCTGCCAATAAAGGTTTTGCGAAATCGGTCCAGCCATCCCATAGAACAGACAGACAAAATTCTTACTAATATTATAAATCTGAAAGTGAGTTTGTTTGTTTGTTTGTTCCACCTTCACGCCGTAACTACTCAACCGATTGCTTTGAATTTTTGCAGACGTAAAGTTAGAAGTCCGGATTAAATAATAGGGTACTTTTTAACCCGGAAAAATTTGATATTCTCGAGGGAAAACGAAATTATTGGTATAGATGGCGCTGTGTGTATTGGTATATGTCACATAGGCTTTTATTTTTTATCCTTTTGTGACGCGAGCGAAGCCGCGGGTAAAAGCTAGTTTATAATAAAAAAAAATTATTATGTGTATCGTATGTATGTATATTCATAAGCATGTAGTAAAAAGCGGTTATTTTAAAATTATAAACAGATACTCCTATTTTATTTATTCGTATATGTAGATGAAGTCATGTTTGTTTTAAATTATAGCCAGAAGTGCACAACTGCCCATCGCAATATAACATTCACTTTTGATCAGTTATGTTATCTGTCCCGTATAATACAATGGGTACCGTCTCATGAAATACCATGAGCATATTATACTTTCTACATATCCAAATTCCGTGGCATTGCTAAGTAATTAAAAAAAAATAATAGAACCCATTTAAATTAGCTAAAACCGCGGGCTACTCACGTAAATATACTGAGAAAAGCTCTACTTGTTTCGAACCACAGAGGGGTTCTGCCTCATGAGCAGCGTGCGCGGTCGCGGCGACGTCGCCGTAGTCGAAACTAGTAGAGCTTTTCTCAGTATATTCACGTGAGTAACCCGCGATTTTAGTTAATTTAGCATACTAAATTAACTAAAATGAACTAAATTTAACTAAAATGAGACATACCTCACGATAGTTATTATAAAAACAAAACCCATTTAAATAGCACCATAGACGCCTTGCTCAAACCTTTCATTCGGCAGTTGCGTTTGCGATCAGTCAACCAATGAGGTTCGTGTCTAGTAATATATCGGTATTTGGTATAAAACAAATTAATTTATAACAAGAAATTGTTTGATTACTAGTTACATTTTCTTAGAAAATCGAATCTTCTATGTGAAGATTTAATATCTGATCCTACGCTCGTTAACGAATGCTTATCTCATACTCATATTTGATCAGTATTAAATTCTAGATGAAATTATAATTAGATAATCGTTTGGTAAGTTATTTATTAATGATACCTAGAATACTTATAAAGTTGTTCTGAATAATTTGATTTCTGGTATACGTGTGTGTACACGTATACATCCTCACAAACTCTTGCATTTATAATATTAGTAGCATAAGATGTCCTACCGAAATATAAACTTAACTAGACGTTGGCACCATACTTAACATAAAGCATTTTGTCAGTTCTGCCGTAAGTGATGACAATTATAATATAATGAGGAGAACCTATTACTACACACTAGATTTAAGAGACTCTTTGTTTACAGATAATTTTAAAACTACGACATTCCTCGAAAACCATACCTTTCGCTTTTCATAAATCTAGCATTAGCAAACACAGTAACACATTTGCTGGTCGCGGAGAACCTAACGGGTAACCGGGGCTCCGGCTCGACGTGCAGGAGAAGGAACGGGGTGGTTTTTAGTCAGTACGAGTCTGACACTCCCTCCCGCCTCACCCAGGCGGGAGCAGTCATTCAATGATTTTCCACCCTTAAAAAAAAAACACATTTGCAGCAGTTCTAAAAATATTAACTCAAATGTAACAAATACTGAATTTATAGGAAGGTTGTATGTACTCAAAATAACAGTAATATTTTGGCAAAAGGGTTTTTGTTTGTGCTCCCTAGGGATGCGATATGGGCAGGGGTGTGAGAGAAAATTGTCAAAACTTTATACAGGGTAAGAGGTCGAATTTTTTGCGACAACATTATATTTTGTGTATGGCAACAACCATTATTACGTTATCTGTATATATTATGTTTTTGAGTTATGTCGTATTGTTATGAAATTAAGTATTTGGTTCATTTTTGAAAAATTCTTCGTATTTCCTCAGGTTGTGTGTCAGAAAAGACTTTATGGTATTATAGTTTGTTTACAGTTACATAGAATATTGGACTTACTATTAATAAACAATTGAAGAGTAAATTCTATGGCAATAGGTGACTGCCTTGGATTTTAATTGATTTTATTTTTTGAAAGGGGAAAATCATCTATTTTCTTCTCCCGCCTTGAGTGAGGCGGGAGGGAGTGTCAGACTCTTACTGACTAAAAACCACTCCGTTCCTATTCCTGCTCTTCGAGCCGGAGCCCCGACAACTCGTTAAGTCCTCCGCGGGTTTTGAGTCCCTTTTATTGATGACATGGCGTTTTTTAAACGTTGCCCCACACTAGGATGCCTCTCACTTCTCCTGTGTTTTAGATTCGTTTATAAAATAAATATACAATTTCACATACACATGACACCTAGACTCGAAACAACAATTCATGGATCACACACAGAGTTGCTACGTGCGGGAATCGTGCCCGCATCGTGCAACGTGTACTGTAGGTTGTTGCCCATCCACCATGCAGTTAAACAGTTTCTACTTCCTTATGACGTGTTCTATTATTCAGTACTAGTGACATTTCAGTTTCTATTTATACCAAAACCATTTAGAATTATCTAACAAAAATAACACAGAGCCCTTATAACAGTGTAGTTATTCTCTTTTTCTTTTGAAGATCCATCTGATACAATTTCGGTCCTTTCTCCATCTTTATTTGGTTTGTCAGTTCATCCGATTTATTCATAGGTACTTGCGTAATACGTTGTATTATGATTGATTGCTTTTCCCCATTCTTTTATATTTATATGTGAATTATTACTCTCTGTCGGTATCGAAACATGTTTATTTATTCGTTCCGATACGTCTTCAGTTGAAATGGTTTTAATAATTAATGTTTTCTGTTATCCGTCTTCAAGTTTTATTACTTTTTTCGGGTTTCAAGAGTATTTTGGATTCACTTATCCATTTAGACGTATTTCTAAAGGGATGAGCAGAGATTTCTTAAAGATTATGTATCAGTAGCTTTAACAAAAGGTACAGTAAATCTGGTATCTTATTATAGCTAGTAAAAAAACTATGATTCTAATTTCGAATTTTACACTTTATCTTACAAATCAGGTAATGGGATGTCTTGAAGTCAATCCTAGAACACTGTCATTAATGCTCACGCTGAGTAATCAAAATTTTTGAATCTTTAGCTCTCACAATGTACACTGGTAACACATTATAGAGCAACAGAGAATAATTATTATAATTTTATTTTTACCCAGTGCAGGATCATCATTATCTACATCCTATAGGGCTCTTTTCACACGAAGATAGTTTGAGCGTTTCACCACGCTCGCTCAATGCGGGTTGGGCCCAGGTTTCCTCACAATGTTTTCATTCACCGTTTGTCTGTAGTGTTTAAATAATCATAGAAGGTACATATTATTCGGAATTTGGTGCTTGTCGTTAGTAGGTTTCGAACATGCATGTGAAGCGAGTGTCTTAAACCTCTGGGCCACTGCCAAGAGAGCATTGTTCTTAGTATTAAATTTTAGAAGTAATTCATTATTTCATCCTCAATGATATTTAGTAGCATAACATCCAAAACTCATATTCTACGATCCGAATCATTCTTCATTTACATTCATATCAAAATCTTCACTTCAATAATAATATTCAGTTTCAATAACACCTATAAATAGATTATTCTAAAATTCATCCCTCAGGGATTTCTCTTCAAACAATGCTATCAAATTTTCATATATGATTCCTTTACACAAACAGATCGCTTACATCTGTATGTAGACTTGGAATTACTAAGTCTGCTCCGATGAACTGTGTGTGATGTGCTACTAATTTTACATATTTTATGTGAAGTGTAATTTCAAAGGGTATTCTGAAATTAAATTGTAATAATGCATAAAGAATAGTCGTAAAGTTCTGACTCCTGAGCTAGATGACTCCTGCTAGGTTAACGACCTATAGTATTGTAAGGTAAACCGTTAAACTTATATTTTGTTCATTCTTTGAAAAAAGAAGAAAAGATAAGAAATTAATACACGAATACAATTTAAGAGACCATAATTAGCTGTGCACGTGACTTCATCCGCGTGAAATAGTGCACATACCCCGTAGGTGATAGCATGATAATTCGTAGCCTATGTCTTGACCCAACCCGTTAATGACAGTACATTTTGAGATCATCCCGGACATACATACAAACAGACAAAATTTTAAATAACCATATTTTTGGCTTCGTATCGATTGCAGATCACGCCCCAAGTAGGTATTCTTAAAAAAAATATATTCAATGTACAGTTTGACTTTTCTACGATTTTAATTTAAATAATAATAGATACTATTCATACTAATATTATAACTGTGCAAGTGTTATCATATCCGTTTGTCCGTCCGTCGTTCATGCCAAAATGGAACGACAAATTGTCGTGATTTTAAATAGCCTTTTTTTAATAGCGATAGATGAAGAGATATGACATAGGCTATCTTAGGTCTCTTTCTAACTCAAAATGGTATCTATGGAGCATTTTGCAATTACTTAAAATAGGCATCTAAAAAATTGGTATGCGGACCATTTGTGACTAATAAAAAAATGATCATTTTTGTATATCTGCCTCTAGCCCCATTAACCTCTTATGCCGATATGTGAGACACAATGTGTTTTCTATTGTTCTATTGTCTATTATTTACGTCCCGGCATACCAGGTGTTAAAGAACGAGAGCGAAGCCCTGCGCAAAAGCTAGCTAAGTATATTGACATACGTACATACTTACCAATTCAAATCAAACATCGAAATCTCTTTACAACATTGGTTTGATAGTTGGAACTTTGGTTTACAAAGTTCATTTCAAAATATTCACGCGTGAATATTATTTCAGAGAATATCTCTAATTTTTTAAATTCATCTTGTGGTTCTGTGAATTTGCGAATTAATTTTAAATATTCATCTCTAGTCTCGTTTGAGGTTTTGTGTTACAAATTAGTTTTCAGTTTCTGGGAAAATACGTTTTTAATAATAAAAAAATGTTCTAGATTTTTTAGGTATGTTAAGATTTTTCAGTGTTAAAATGTTCAAGGTTGCATCGTTAGTGTGTTGCTAGGTCGCGGAGAACCTAACGGGTAACCGGGGCTCCGGCTCGACGTGCAGGAGAAGGAGCGGGGCGGTTTTTAGTCAGTAAGAGTCTGACACTCCCTTCCGCCTCACCCAGGCGGGAGCAGTCATTCGATGATTTTCCCCCCTTAAAAAAAAGTGTGTTGCTAGAAAAGTTATTATAATTTAAACTGATTATAACAACAGACAGGGGTCATCTGCTAGAACAACTAAGATAGTATTCATCTCATATCTATGAAATGAAAAGGAAATCCAAATTATTATGTTGATATGTTAAAAACTCACTAGCTTATTACTTTTTAAGCAATCCATGAAGTTTGACGCAGTATCTCACAATAAAATAAAGATCGAGCAACTAACCAAACAAAATCATTCAATTACAATAAATTATTGTAAAAAATACTGTAAGCATACCTCAGATAACTTCGTTAAGAAAGTAATATTTAAGAACGAGTTGCAAATATAATACTCAACTCTATATCTTAAAAATAAATCCTTTTGTAACAAAATGCTTTCATTAACAGGTAACCATTTTGCTTTTTATGACTTTTTATGTACCATGACTGCACGGTTAGTGCGGTGGCTGGCCACCGGGTGCCGCGCAGTGTGTCGCGGGTTCGATTCCCGTACGGAACAACTCTTTGTGTGATGCACAAATTGTTGCTCCGGGTTTAGATGGCATATGTATGTGCACTTCTATGTTTGTAAACGTACCCACGACACAGGAGAAAATCCTAATGGGGGGGCAACGTTAAAAAAAATACATTACCAATTAATAAAAACTTGTATGAGAAACTATTTGGTAAGAAATGAAAATGAAAAATCTCTAGTGCCTCCCTTATTTTGATCTCAAGTGTAAATATCAAACCCAGTGTTATATATATTATAACTAGCAATGCATGCAATTGTAATTTTAATGCACTGCGCGCATCTCCTTTGACGTCGACGTTCAGAAATGCATACCAAATAAGGTAGTATGCGCTGCTTTCACGGAGTACTACCTAATCATATTACTGAAAATCGATAACGTCTTCAAAACATTGTCTCAAGTCCTGTGGGAAGCAGTGGTGAATGTGATATTAGTATTGAATTTTATTTAGAGACAAACTTAAATTGCAATATAATGAGTATTAGACTAGTCATGATTCACCCAGTAAAAAAAATATTGAAACATTTTTTTGAAAAATTTAATCAGCAATAATTAATTATGTACTACCTATACGTTTTGAATTACTTCATGGGGTCGATCACAACGTGGTCAAACATTATCATGGCCACATGCTAAAATAAAATTATATCGCCGTTTGATTATCTGTTATGTCTCTTGGCAAAAATTCTCCTTTCAAATAAGTTATATTATTTTATAGACTGCACGGTTGGCGCGGTAGCTGGCAACTGACCGCCGCGCAACGTGTCGCGGGTTCGATTCCCGCACGGAACAACTCTTTGTGTGATCCACAGATTGTTGTTCCGGGTCTGGGTATCACCCACGATAAAGGAGAAAATCCGTGTTTAACAAAAAAAGAAAAAAAAATACATATTATAGTATATTTTAATGAAATAACAACAGGGACCCAGCCGATTTCCAAATACTTTTAATAAGGTAAAGCTTCATTATTATCAGGAAATCTATACTACATAAAATTCTCCACCAATTCAAAATCTTTACGAAAAAGTCAGGGCAGATTACACAGACACATTTTACCGCAACGCTGCATCAGTTCCGAGTAGAAAATGAAGGTTCATTGCACCCAAAGCGTGAACAACAGTAGACTTCTTAATTCCAAGAAAGCTAATAGTTGGGAATCGAAGTGTACTGCGGTATACGTTACCTAACTTGGCGTCCTGCCACCATTCAGGTGAGACCTAATATACCAACTATTTACAATGAAATTGCTCGTATCTTTCCAAATTAGTGCTTTGAGTGAATATTTTGTTTGCTGCGGTTGTGACGGTGTGGTCTATGGTTACAGTGGTCAGGTTCAGTGTTTGGTTCTCTAATTATGGGTTTGGTAATTAGATATGGAATATGAAAAAAACCTGGGATATTGTACTCTCTCAACATAAAGCGCGCTATGCTTAATGGCTCAGCGCATAATAATAACTTAGAGCTTATTGATATGCTCCTATAATAAATGTCCAATAATTATAATTAGTTTACAAATACTATCATACAATAACTTGAAAATAGTGATCCGGCTAAGGTCACTTGAAAATAGTGATCCGGCTAAGGTCTGGAAGTTTCTTAGATCATTGGGTATAGGCAAATCTGCTCAAAATTCAATTCCAGATAATCTTAACTATAAGTCTCTTAACTGTCATTTCTCTTCTTCGCCTGTACTGGATAGGGCAACCAAAGCTTCTACTTTAAATTCTCTTTCTCTCCTGCCGTTACCTGTTATATCTCTCTTTGACTTCAGTCAGTTTGCCGAGGGGGATGTTAGAAGGAGCATCTTGTCGTCTACTTCCAATGCCGTTGGTAGTGACTGCGTTAGCCGTAAAATGCTTATCCCTATCCTTGATGAAATTATTCCTATAATTCTTTTCGTCCTTAACTCTTCAATCACCGACAGAACTTTCCCCCAAAGTTGGAAAGATGCTCACATAATCCCGCTACCCAAAAAATCCAATCCCACTTCCTTTACCGATTTTCGTCCCATATCCATCCTCCCATTTTTATCCAAAATCCTAGAGAAGCTGGTCCACCAACAAATCAGCAGGTTCCTATCCCAGCATAGCCTCTTAAGTCCCTTCCAATCTGGGTTTCGGCCAGGGCACAGTACTACAACGGCTCTTGTTAATATCACAGACGACATCCGATCGGGCATGGAGTCAGGAAAGTTAACGGTCCTTGTACTCCTAGATTTCAGTAACGCTTTTAACACCGTTGACTTTGACTTACTGCTTGGCGTGCTCAGCTCCTTTGGCATGTCCCCGTCGGTAATTGACTGGTTTCATAGTTACCTGTTCGGCCGCCGTCAGCGTGTTTACCTTGAGGATTCTAGGTCTTCATGGTGTTCCACTGCTGCCGGCGTACCTCAGGGTGGCGTTTTATCTCCTCTTCTCTTCACATTATTCATTAATTCTATTTCCCAAGGTCTATCTTCTTCCTACCACCTTTACGCAGATGATCTTCAGATCTACACCCAGGCCTCTCTTGAAAATTAACCAGGCGCCATTACATTAATTAACAACGATATGGCACGAATAGGTGATTGGAGTTCCAAATTTGGTTTGCTGGTAAATCCATCAAAAACGCAGGTGACTATCATCGGTAGTGCGCGTATCGTCTCCAAAATGAATTGGACAAGTCTTCCCCAAGTTTCTTTTCTAAATACGAAAATTCCTTTCTCCCGCGATGTTAAGAACCTGGGGATTTACATCGACAGTAACCTCTCCTGGAATAAACAATTGCAGGTGGTCAGTCGAAAGTTGTTTGCTTCAGCGGGCTCCTTAAGGCGTCTTCGTAATTTCTTACCCACTAAAACCAAAATTGCACTTGCACAGTCTCTTCTTCTACCAATACTCGACTATGCTGATGTCAGCTATCTAGATCTCACCCAAGAACAATTGGATAAGCTTGAGCGCCTTCAAAACCTTTCTATCAGATTTATATTTGGTTTGCGCAAGTATGATCATGTTTCTGAATTTCGTAGTAAGCTCAAATGGCTGCCTATCCGCCTTCGCCGGAACGCTCATATCCTTTCGTTACTATTTAATGTACTTTTTAATCCTGCTGCCCCTTTCTATTTAAAGGAACGTTTTCAGTTCCTGGGTGTCACACATTCGAAGTTCCTGAGATCATCGGAAAATCTTAAGCTCAGCATTTGTAAGCACTCCACTTGCTTTTATGACAAGTCCTTCACAATTCAAGCGGCTCGGTTGTGGAATGCGCTGCCGGTGGAAGTGCGACGTGCTCAAACTCTGGGTCAGTTTAAAGGACGTGTGAAGGAACACTACCTGTCACTGTAGTTATGCTTTTGTCCTTTCATTATGGATAAACACATCACATATACACACACACACATACACCACACACACACACACACACACACATACACGCAACTATATATAGTTATCATTTTACATTTAAGTATATATTTATTAAATAGTATTGCCATTTTTATCTTTTATGTATTATAATATGTAGTCTGTAAGTTTCATTGATTGTTTAATTTGTTTTTTTTTTTTATTGCTTTCCTTCTATTTTGATTTATTTTTATTGTGCATCTACCACCCATTCCCAGATTCTTTTCTAAAATTCCATCCAAAGGTTGTCTGGAAGAAATCGCCGCGTGTGATAAGACCGCCCATTGTACTTTAATTACTGTTGCAATGTTTACAATTTTTTTTTCTGTGTGTGCAATAAAGTATATATAAATAAATAAATAAATAAATAAAAATAACAGTAACTCCAAGCTCCAAATGACTCTCGGAGTAGCGGAGAACCTAACGGGTTACCGGGGCTTCGGCTCGAAGCGCAGAAGAAGGAACGGGGTGGTTTTTAGTCAGTAAGAGTCTGACACTCCCTCCCGCCTCACACAGGCGGGAGCAGTCATTCGATGATTTTTCCCCCTTAAAATAAAGTTCCAAAAGACTCTACAATCGAAAATTAAAACAATTAACGACTTCTATAACAAAAGATGTCTAACACAGCCAGCGAAAATTAGTGTAACACATTATTTGCACTACTGCCTAACTTTGAATGAAAAAAAAACTAGACTTGGTTTTGTGATATTTTGTTCAAAAGTAAACCTTACTGCAGTACCAACGAAACGATACCCTCCCAATCATAAGGGAGAGAGAATGCAATAAATCAAATTACTGTCATTTAAAGACCCCTACATATCGAGTTTCACGCTTTGAAGGATGAAGTTACGGGGCCCATAGCTTACAGTTCGTTAGTTTATTGATCATGTTATGTCATATAATATTATGTCTTCTAATATCTACAAAATAATCGTAAATATAAAACTTCGCTTCTATTTTTCTGCAAAACAATGGGAATAGACCAGCTTATTCATTGTCGACTGCCATGTTACGCAGAAGATAACCACTGAAGTACTGGGAATATTATAGTCTATATTTCTAAGAATTTTGATAACTCTGGCCTCTCTTTCTTGCGACCACTCGATTAAAATTTACTACATGGTAGTAAATGAATGAAATGAAATAAAAAAAGCGTTTATTCAAGGTAAGAAACATAGTTTGGAAAAAAAAAATATTTCTGCCAAACTGCAAAACAGTTTGTTGGCAAATGTTTGTCAAAAAAACCTTTGACATTCTAATTCACACATAATAGTTAACTATCAGGTAAGTAGTTTGAGTAGGACATACATTTATCTATATATCTCCAAACAGGAGACCTTAACAATCATTGTTGAGAAAGAACTTCACCATTTTGTTTTTGAAAGATAGTTTTCTAGTACAGCTACTTTCCAAATCGACTGGCATGTCATTAAATATTGTTGGGACTAAGTATTTTCTACATCGTTGCCCATAATAGTTAACAGTAGCAGGTAGCAGGTAGTACTAGTATTGCGGGTATTCATGGGCAGTGCAGATCGCGTACCATCAGGTGATCCGTCTGCTCGTTTGCCACCAATTCCATAAAAAAAGAAACGTAAAACTAAATTGTCTGACACCTATTTAACTATTAAATTGATTAAAATCGCGGTTTACTCACGTAAATATACTGAGAAAAGCTCTACTAGTTTCGAAACTTTTCTCAGCATATACATTAACACGATAGTTATTATAAAAACACCTATTCATTATTGTTATTTTGTTTACAGCTCATACAGAAATTAGATTTGCAATCACTTTGGTTTAGTAGTAGTTCTCTAAGGGCTGGTACACTAACAAGACCATGCTATCAAATGTCCTTACTACGAAAACAAAAAATAAATTTTAACCCTCGTAACCCAAAAAGATTGAATTACTTCTTGCATCGGTGAATTTATTTTTAAACTATGAAACAGATCGCTACGTTTCGGATCCAGGGACGCCACATTATCGTGACTAATTGACGATGTGGTCACGTTCAATGAGGCAGGGAGTGCAATGCAATTGGGGCATGACCTTGGGCAGTTTCCAGGACAAAATAATGGTTGTTATTTGTGAAAATGTCTTCTTAAAAGAAATATTTACGTTTGAGGGGTATTTTGTATAAATACTGAAGAAAAAAGCGGCCCAATTTGTATTTAAAATATGTAAAGACAATGTTAAAACATTAATTATTTGAAGGACTTCGTAATGTATTTAAGAAATTGTTATTTTTAAATAATAATGACCATCAATCAGTTTCAAGCGAGGTGCTCGTAATACAATAGCACTGCTCAGATTTCCACAGAAGGAAATCTTAATCTGAATCACTATTATTGTCATCACAATATCCGAAGCAAAACCCGCTTTTGAATGGAGATCTCCATACCACATAACATTGAAAACCACTAAAAACATCCGGAATTTTTCATAAGTCGTTTCTTAATAATAAAAATTCTTCCACCTTTTCAATATGGCAGGAAGACGCTGTGATGACTTAAGCATTGGCATTATTGCTCTCAGAGTAAGTCAGAAGCTCAAAACTTAGTGTGAGTTGCATATTCAATAGGATCCACTGCCCAAGGACGATGTAAGAATACTAATGCGTCTTTCATAAAGTTTTATTGATCATCACAAACTTTAGTAGTTGGGTTTGCGATGTTTTTAGTTGCAGCAGTGAAATGGGGCATTAATGTAGGAAGCAAAGTATGAAGTGCAAGTTTATGTGATACAGTATCTCGTCCAATTAATAAAGTAGTTATGAAAGCAAATACTGAGTGCAATGAATTGAGTTATATCCATGCAGTAAGTATTAGAGTCAAGTATTGCAATGAGGAAATAGGACGGATTATGTTTGAAGAGAACGCTGGACCTGTTTCTAAAAAGTATCAGGAACTGTAGGACTCATTCGCATGCGATAAAAATCACGTTTATTTCAAAGTCACAGGAGTTAGCAGATCATTTTTTCAATTGTCAATTTTAAGGAAAAACGCCAAAACTATTTCTAAAACCTATCAAGAACTGTAGAATTTAGCTAAATTCGATAGGAACCCACATTATTTTTGATATGCTGGACAATAATCAGCTAAGTTCGAAAAACGTCTGAAAAGAGTACTGCCCCAGAGACTATACACAAAACATTAAACGTATGATTCCATAAAAGGTTTCTCATTATGCATTTATCAAATTTAATATAACTTGTGTAAACCATTGATAGATTAAGCCAGGTATGTTGAACGAAAATACTAAAATTACTCTGATTGATCTGAACGTTAATTATTCTGTTTTTAGGCTTATTCAAGTAACTGTTTGACGATCAACTCGACTAGTTTCAAGCCATGCTAGAGAGACAATCCATGAGCAGTATTCTGCGACACACGACGCGGCCATACCGCACTGGAACGGTTTTCTAAATTTATGTTATAACTTTCGTGTGACATACTAAATTAAACTGTCAAACACCGAGCGGTCACCGGTGACCGCAACATATTGTTCTTTAATTGTGTCTATAAATACGGTACTCGACGAGTTAATTATCACGTTTTCGGCTTACTCACGTAATTGTTTGACGAGGAACTCAGAAGACACGCATGATCTCATGATCTGAAAGTTCTTACTCTCGACCAATGAGCCATTGTAATCCCTACTCTATATAAACCCAACCAGACATACAACAGTAAACCTTCTAATCACCCAATTGTAACTGACCTACCGTACAAACAGTATCCATCAATAGCTAATAATACCAACATAACAGGCGCTAATACTGCCAGCAAAATATCAATTCAGTTTGGCAAACACAACGTTACGACAAATTCGACATCCATCAAATTAGTGGCACATCTGCTATTCATCTTTCTTTACTTATGTTTGGGTGTGGAATAGTGGGATATTCGATTATGTCTTGAACCATATGTGAGGAGAATTTATTCCCTCTTTATATTTTGTTGGATAAGTGTGCTCGAATATTATTTGCGTTTCGCTACTAAATTGCTTGTTCGAATTTTGGTGATTTTGGTATTGGGAATTTTTGTTGGTTTCACGTCTTGACTTAGGTAGTATATCTAAGAAGGTAAGTAATGTTTGAATTATAATAATGGAATGCAAATCTGATTTTATTTCTTTTTTTTTTCATTTCGTGCATCTATTATAATAATCTATATATAATACTATGTTTATCATCTAGCAATGCTAATTGCTAATGTCTTTAATACTTCTTCTATATTCTTTATATTTGCTCTCATAATAGTATATGAGTATTCTGTACCTATCTTTTTCTATCGAATATTAACAAAGCTTGCGTTGTGTTCCGTCGTATGAGTGAAATTATCAGAGGCACAATTACCCTCCCCTTTCCCAATCTCCCCAATTCCTGAATCCCCAACGATCCTCAAACTCCTAATCCCCAATAGGCCGGTAACGCACTTGTAACGCTTCTAGTGTTCCAGGTGTCCACGGGCGACGCCGATTGCTTACCATCAGGTGATCCGTCTGCTTGTTTACCGGCTTATGCCGTAAAAAAGATATTAAAAATCGAATTAGTTTATCAAAAGTTATAATATGAAATTATTATATTCTTACCCAAATCTTCTTGGAAATAGTTTTTAGCACTCTACAGAATTTGTGACGCGCAAAATAACAAAATATTAAGAGCCCCTATAAGATCTAATATTAGCTATATTACAACGATATGTAGTCGTAAAAACAAAGCTAAGTGAAATCGTTTCACATTTGTCCCCATTCGTAACTTTAACTTAAATAAGAGCAAATGAAGTACGATTTAAGAGACCATTAAATGAATTTACGTTTTTCATGGTCAGAAAGTAATAAAAAGATATTGGTTACGCGTTCAGTTTTTTACAGTTTAATTTAAACGTATGAGTTTTTGGGGCGATGAAAGTAGCGGTTTGAAATTAAATTTATTTTTAACTTTGTACTATCGTGAGACAAAAATACAAGACTAGAAAGAGTAATAATTACTACCAAGCGACGAATACCAGAGTTGAGATGTATCGGGATGATTCTCAAATTAGGCATAGGATTAACTAAAAATTGCGGCGCGCTCGAGAAGCTCTACTAATTTCGAACCACACAGGGGTTCTGCGTCATGAGCAGCGTGCGCGGTCACGGCGCTATCGCGCAGCCTACTGTATATTCACATGAATAACCCGCGATTTTTAGTTAATTTATTCATAATGATCGGAATGTGAGTTTTGGTACAGCTAAGATGTTACTTTAGACTCTTTTAAATTTAAGAATAAAAATGTATACTTTGATAAAAATATCATTAGTATCTGCATTCGTAATAGTGAACCAGGAATCAAACTTAAAACCCTGTGCTCAGCTACACTACATAGTACTTAAAGATCAAAGAACAAGAGTATTGCTAAAAAAATCACATAATATAACATAACACACATTACGGCACTTAATGCCACTGTATACAATTTAACACCCACTTGTCACTATTTATGTTATGAGTCCCACGTAATACGGGGGTAATCCCAAACGAATCACAATTTTTGCGTAAATTGCAACCGAAACATAACCTATAAAAATGAATCAATTCACTTCCAAGTGCAAACACACGCAAACAGCTACCCTATCCAAATAAATTCAAAAGAAGATTACGGCAAATCCAACGCGCTCACCGTTTCCGCCAATCTTAAAGCCACACAATCAAGATTGTCGTAGAAACACATAAATAATCCTAATCTCCATTCAAACATCTCTTTGGTACACACGACAGATGTGCGAGACATTTTCTCTTGAATTTCAAAGAGATTACCGCTAACGATTGAAGTAATTACTAACAAAAATACCTTTATGTTAACATTAACGTTGATTTTATTGGAAATTCTAACTCTGGAGTATTTTGAGGGAAGTAATAGGTGATTCTTAAACAACGCCCCTGTGTGTTGTTTTTTTTTGATACTAAAAGGCGATTATAGGATTTTGGTCATGTGAATGAGGGGTGTGTCAAATATATACTGCGATGTTAATGTGCTAGCTTTTGTTAGGGGGTTTTACCTCATATTCTTATCTCGTGATATTTTTGCTACGATTTTTTTTTCGAAACAAAATCGGAGTTGTAGACTGGCAAAAACCTGAATAGATTTGATTTTAATGGTATTGCAGATGTTTGCAAAATTATTATCACATTTTAATAATAGATATTGGGGTCCTGGCCACTGGTAGCTTCGATTTCTCCTGTTACTGGTGGGCTACTGTTTTTTTTATATATATAATCGAATATTTAAAAATATACTAACCACGTAACTTGATAAAAACATTAGAATATTGTCACATTTAATTAATATTTTCTCGATAATATATTTTTGTATAGTCTGAAAAAGTATCAATCAGCTGCACTGTTGGATATTAGAACATTAGTGTTTTGATAATGTTTTAGTAGACATAGTAGAAGATAATGATAGGAAGCTTAAACCATGGCTTACATTGAATTCTAAATTTATAACATTATAATAATACAAACCGACATCATTAGGTACTTTCCGAGAACCAAATCAGCGGCAGCTAAAGGTCACACACACTACGCAGCAATTTTAACGCTAGAACAATCTCAGTCCTAGTTCCCATATATAGCCACTATTATTATCTTCCATATCTATTCATTCAGTAAAACGATTTATTTACCCTTACCCAAGTTCGTTCAAGGGTAAGGCCGTGAATCAGGACTAAGGATAATATTCTTGAACGCAATATCTTACGTTCTCATAGCTTTCTCCATTCACATGTGAGCTCTTCACTTGTTTATTAAAATTATTTGTACGGTATGAATAATATGGCTTTATTCATTTTGGTGACCTGATTGATGAAGTTAGGGAAACCGTACTTGAGGTTTGTTGATGTAGGTTTTCTTATATTTTCGTTCTAGACCTTGACAGGCTTTGATAGCGGGGTTTTAATGTTTCGTTTCGTCACTAAAACTGTTTTATTTGTAGAAAATAAGTGGTAAAAGTGCAGTTTTTGAATGACTAGATGATGAATATAAAGAATAATTCTTTGTGGGATCCACAAAATATTGCTATTCCGAATCTGGGTGTGGTGGGCATGTGAAATTATTTATCTGTAATCGCACTTTTACCACATAGGGAAAATCTTTATGTGGGCGATGTCTTCTTCATTATAATTGTTACAATTACACTCAATTAATTACTGCATATATTGGATATTCATATTACTAATACAATACATTAAAAACTATAAAACTTATAAACTTCTTATAAAGAATATAAAATTGACACTCAATTGTAAAACATTATGAAACGATCATTTCCCCTGGGTTGAAAAAATTGAAATTGTTTTGAAATGGGACTATTGTCGAAACAACATCACCGCATTATAAAAAAATGTTTATATAGGCCACAGTCTTAATCAAAACGTGCTCCATCGTAGACCGCATCATCGCTTACCACCAGGTGAGATAGTGGTCAAACGTCGCTCGGCCCATCTACTATATAAAAAATAAGGATACATTTAGCTTTCAATGGAAAACAAACTTATCCATTCATCCGTCTATACGAAATTAAATTTTAATTCACTCACATAACTATACAAGATTTTCATATTACAGTTTCCATGGAACTTGACGATTAATTCAATGTACTTCTTGGTATACTCCAGAGAATCTTACCACTAATATAACTACGCTGATTCCGAATCAAATAGATCTTAGAACTTTGAACTTTAATTGCATTTGCATCGAATTGAATTTGCGGTCAGCTGCATACGCAACCGTGATTCAAATTGGATATATTCGAAAGCCAAGTTTACTGTCTTGGACTAAGCAATATAATAGTTTTGTTTCACCTTGGACGAGCAAACGGTATTCGATCATGGAAATTATTGTCAACTCAAGTTGGAATTGCTCAATGAACAGCGTTAAGCTTGCAACTTGGAACAAACGTAGGACTAATAACATTACTATTGTATGCTTTACTTTAGACAACTTCAAAGCATAGCATACCATGTGAGGAATTCTCTACAGTGATAGGAAAATCATGTTCAGGCCGTGACAACCACTACAGTCCACTGTGAAGCTCCTTAACATACGAGGGTTTTCCATATATTTTACTATTGGCTGTTAGGTTGAAGATCACTCACAGGACTGCGGACGGTGGGCACGGGTGACTGGCTACTCGATCAGAACCATACCCGAGCGTTAGGCGCGTCGCGTTCCGTGCGCGCCTTAATGAACCATCAGACCACCACAGATAGGGCCCATTAGGGCTGACGCCGATAGGGAGCCGCGAAGGACTCAAGAGGGTGCCGGGGCTCCGGCTCGAAGTCAAAAAAAGGATGAAGATGACAATATGAAAAGATTCAGTCGTAATAGAGTTGCTGCCAGGTCTGTCTCAAACTCTGGAGAGAGGAGATCTTTAGTTGGATTTACGATGCCTGTCACAAGAGATAGGAAGAGAAACTAAGAAATATGATCCGTTAATGAATAAATAAACTAGATAATTAATCACCCACAAACTCCGATCAATCAGTCTATCAATATTTATTCAAGCAAAACAAAAATAAAAACGCGACAAAAGTTATTCGTGGAAGCCAATAACGAAGTTTATGAAAGTTTCTAACAATTCACTCAAAGAAATGGCTCTTGCTTGTTATGTCGTTAGATTTTTTTGTTGAACTTAAGTACTGAGTTTCTTGCACGAGTATAGTGATGGACGTTCGGTCGGTAAAAAATAATGTAGTGGTATTTCTTTACGTTTGAATTTACGACGAGTAAAACTCTATTATATTTTTCCTATCATAGTAGATTTCAGTTATGATATTCATTCTAAAACTCCGAGTTCCTCATTTTATTTTGAACATATTCATTGCATTTTTAAGTACGGAACATCAGCACAAATAATGGTGTTGTCAATTTGACACAGTAATTTAAAAGTAAACTTTATCTTTATCCATTAAATTACGTATAGTTAATCTTACGCCACCCATTTCTACTTTTCCCATCTCTATAAGGATGTATATTTTATTTGTTTCTGTGACAGACGTAGACGTGTTAATAAATAAACTTTTTATGATCGCATATTTATTGTATGGAAGAAAAGAAAAACAGATTTTTACTATTGAAGATTGTGTTCTATAAACCTTATTCAAGGTCTAAATTTTCTTGTTTAAGGATTTCTTTGAGTTATTGCAAGTTAGGTTAGTCATGTGTAATGTTTCATAATTGATACCCAGATTTATAAACTAATGGCTTAATTAACTAAAAATTTAGAGATACTTTATATAACATTTCTACTAGTTTCGAGTCACAGGGTTACTCACGACCGTGACGTGCGTAACTCGTAATTTTCAGCTAGTTCAGCATGCAATCACGATAGTTAGAGGTATTATAATAACTAATGATTGTTGAATTAACAAATCTCAGCAACATAATACAGCAACCATTGTTTGATCGTAAACTTGTAAATTCACCATGACCAGCGTTGTAGTCAGATTTGGAATTATAAACGAAAAAATCAATCAGCTACAAAAAATCTATTGAAGTTTAAATCGCCTCTAATATCAGTCAACATTAAACATTTTGTGTAAATGGAATTTATTTTACAACTTCTTGCCAATAATGACTCAAAACAACATACATCAAAAAACATAAAATGGAAAAATTATTCCTCGTTTCGAAAATAAGACATAAAAACATTCTCCTTTCGCTTTACAATAAAAAAGTAATTGTATCAAGAAAGACCCGCTCCAAGTAATTGTTGGCACAAGAGCATTTTTGAGTCCCGTCGTGCGGCCAGAAAAAAAATTCGAGGCCGAACCTTTGTTGTAGATTTTCCTAAAGGATCTAATGAACCGTGCTCCTTCTAGAGTGGAAGATAAAAATATGTTTATGTTTTCAGTGATACAGGCATTTGTAAAGATTTTTTATGCTGATGGATTTTTTTTTGGGTTTCCTTTGAGGTTAGGAATTTACGTCATACCGAATTTTAATACTTATACAACATACTTCCAGTTATGTAGCTATTCTACTCTTAATTAGATACAATAATGTTTTACCTTAGTACTTTAGTAATTGGGCCTCCGGTTTCACGTCGATTTTCTATGAGGCCGTAGTATCACTCCGGTCTAACCGGCGCATTCATCCCAAAGCATGGCTCTCCCACACTTATCAGAACGTTACCAAATAAGTTCGTTCCACTATTACATAAACAGCGAATAGTAGATAAAACCCACCCCTGTTCATATTTGGTTTCATAATATAACCAAAACTAACTTCGCGCAGAATAAACATCATCCATTAGAATTAAAATGTCGGAAAGGAATTAGTTGAATAAACATGAGCTCGAAAGGAAAACCATGTTTGTAGACGCATTTGCAATTATTATCTTTGGGTGAACACTAATAGGGCCTTCCGATTAGTTTATTGGGGTTCCGTACCCCAAAAAGAGGTTGTAGGATCCTATTACCAGCCACCGTAGTCCTGACAGAGGAAAAGTATTGAAAGATACAAAAAGTACCTTTCGTTGATTCATTTTGTCATAGTATGAAATGGATACCTCAAAGAAATATGACTTTTTGATGGTGGATATTATAGTCCTTTTTCATTCAGGTGTCAATTATTTTTTCATTAGTGTTTGATAAACTTAATGGTATACTTATAACTACCAAGAATTAAGAACCATAATATGCTTTTAGGATGGTATAGACTATAGAAACGTAAATATAAAAACGAAATAATGACGAAATATTAGATGAAATAAACATTTGCCCGGTTGTTCTGGCCTGTGTCAAACATATAATCCGTTAATAGGTTCTTATAACAATCGGGGGAGAGTAGACAAATGACAAACATTCTACCCTGCCTACATCAAACCGCTTAACAAACGAGTAAAGTAAAAACAAAAAAGAACTCAATTACAATGTTCAGTGAACTCAAAATTCCAAATAGTCAAGAGATCTCATCTATTAGTGCCTATTTCAAAGACTAAAGCTCAAAAAAGGTCCTAACAATTTCTATTCCTATCAGAACAGGTTGAAATGTAAGTTTGTCTTCGATTCATGAAAACAACAAGCTATTTATAGGCACAAAGCTTCATGTGTCTACAAACATTACGTGTGTACCCTGTCTTTCAAGGCGTTGCGTTGTATGGGCTTCAGATTTTGATCAAGGAGTCGCTAGTGATACATTTACTGAATGGTAGAACCGAATATAATATATCTTAACGCTTGCTCTTTGCAAAACATGGTAAGCTGAAATGGTTCTACTCTAAACGGACAGGTTTTAGTAATTTTGTGTTCTGGGTATAAATTGTCGCACACTGAAGTCATTTTCCGATTATTTTATTAGTAAAATTTGCTACAATCTAGATCCCAATAATTATTCTTTTTCACACATAACATAACATCACGCCTTTTTTCCCCGAAGGGGTAGGCAGAGGTGCACATGATTTACACCACTTAATGCTAGTTTACAATGTAACACCCACTTTTCACTATTTATGTTATGAGTCCCATGTGCCTATTGCATTATATCGGGCACAATTCCAAATTCTGTGCTACTACTGAGAATTTTTTTAAAAACCCAGTGATACTTTGTCCGACCCGACCACTTGGCCAACGCGGTATTCATAATTATTTTTCACGGACATAATTTGTTTTTAATAAATGAAACAGCAATTTTCTTATACCAAAATATTAATCAAGTACAAAGTAATCCGTAGGCCAAAAAAAAACGCTGCCGATTTCCACGAAATTCACTTCATTTCAGTTCTACACCTACAACCGGCTCAACGATTTTGGTTTTACGCTATCAAATGGTTGTTACCTCCATGATATTTTTGTGCGACGTCACTCCTTTTAATCCACGAAGGGATGGGCAGATGGTCATATATTTAAGTACAATTTAACACCAATTAATAGAGGGTGAGCCTATTATCATAAATCGATCCCGATTTCAGATTGAAATATACACGAAGCTATATAATTTGAAACAACGAAAAGGTTATGACCTTGAGATTAAGTTTTATGAAAATATGATGGTATGATCTATTCTAAAAGCGATGCATCTACCTATATTATAAAATATTCCACCGCATTCGCGATTCGTTGGTCATTATGCAATGATGGAAGTCATTAGCACTTGACGATGTCCAAAATGCCCTGAAGAGGCTATTGACGTCCAAACTGAATGGCTTGAGACTTCCGTAGTATTTTCGTGGCCAGTTTATAAGCTCCATATAGATTTCACTGGCTACCTCTCTTACTTTAGTATCGCTGTCTCTCTCCCTCGCTAGCACGTAAAGACACCCCAGTGCGTTTTCGTACATCGTTGCGGACGGTCGGTCGCCCGTGCTCCCGATTTAGGGATATCGCGTATAAATTTTTAGCTCGAATGCGGTGCGATTAAGTACGTTCGGAAGAAATGTGATGATTAATAAAATGTTAAGGATTGTGTAGCGTGTTTTAAATTAATTTAGGAACTTGATTTCGAATTGTTTAGTGGTAAATTGAAGTGACAGCATAGTGTTAGTGGAAGGAAATATTTTTGTAGTGGATTTTTAAAAGGTAAATATTTTAATTTTATATTTATTATAGAATTGTATGTGTGTGAAATTTATTACAGAAATATAAAGGAATATAACGATTGTTTAATTATATAAACATATGCAAAAAGGAAACAATATTTTAACCGACGGCAATTGAAAAAAATCTTTAATAAAAACACCAACTTGAAAAAACAAACTTTGATTATTTTTCATCTCCGCATAGTTATAAAGATTCCTAATTTAAATAATAATTATTTAATAAATTTAATATTCATAGATTTAAATTTAATAATAAGAATGAGACTAGAATTACTTTTACACTCGCAATGAACCAGTGTCATATTTCTAAATGCCTAAGAATAGAGTATTAAAATGGTAAAGCTAATGTTTCAGATTTTTTATTTAATTTAAAATATCTTCTTAATGAGATTTTCTATTTTCTGAGTTGGAAAGTTGTAGGCGTATTAAAGACTTTTTAAATAACTAATCTCGAGGTGTTAAACTCGTCGCAGACTTAAATTTAATAAGAAAAGAACTAACTAATTTGTCTTTTAATATTAATTAGGAACATCAAATTAAAATGATTATTTTGGAAATTCATTGTGAATTTAAGATGGATTTTGTCTTTTATTATATTACTGATTTAATTCTTTTATATTCCAATATTATACATATTTAACATTATATTATATTCTAACAATAAATGTATTTAATGATCTAAAGGGATAGGTAGAGAATTAAATAGATACTGTTAGAATATTAGGCAGCGGTTTTTACTTATATAATGGGTTACAAAATATTTTATTAGTGCGGTACTCATGTTTTTTATTCTTTATATTAGTATTGAATTCGTTGTTGTGTTGTATTATTTCTATATGATCTCCTTTTGTCGTAGTACGAATAAGTATTATAAAGATGACTGTGATAATGATCAGAATATTATCATTCATCATTTAAATTAGATTCAAATGATGAATGGAGATTTATTTTGGGCATATTCACATTTCGGGACAACTCATATCTAGCAAGGGATGTCTTGTGGCTTATTTGATGATGTAGGATGGTAGCCATGTACCTAATACAATAAAATAAAGGCTAACTAACGTTAGTTCCGTCTATACATCTAAATAATTGAGCCAGACGAGTTCCAGCTCCAAGTAAGAACTAATTAACATTTGCAGAGCACGCAAAACTCATTATCTACTTTTTAGAATTCTACCTATCGGGAGCCAAATAGAATCAAATTGGACTTGTATTTTATTTCTTTCTTAATTCATTGTTAATTACGTGATCGTCTTAGTTTAGGGTGATGGAATTGTATGGATCTTTCGTTACAATACAATTAGAAAATATTATTGTCCTCTGAGATAATTATTTTTAAGTTATATTGGGATTGGTGCAAGTCTTAACCCACTTGAGTTGTCTATTCGTCTGTATTTACTAAAAATACCTAAGTATGAAAATATTTTCTAGTATTAATTATGAATATGAGCCTCAAGTGTGGCTTGAAACTAGTCGTGTTCTCATCAAACAGTTACACAATGAATTTTAAAATACTCAAATGTTACTCTATTTTAAGTCGCGCTTATGTATAGTACAGTCGGTTCAAATTCTTTGTAAAATGACAGAAGTGGCACGATATTAAGTACAATTTAAAATCGAGTACCCTCTCAGTATTCATACGCCGTTAAACATAATTGATTAATTAAATACTAGCGACCCGCCCCGGCTTTGCACGGGTGCAATATGCGTGTATTATACATTGTAAATCTTCCTTAAAAATCAGTCTACCTATTAAAAAACCGCATCAAAATCCGTTGCATAGATTTATAGATCTAAGCATTCATAGACAGACAGACGGTGGATAGCGACTTTGTTTTATACTATGTAGTAATATTGATATCCCACGAACATTATAATAATTATAAAACTGAAAAAAAAAGACTGCACGCTTGGTGCGGTGGCTGGGCAACCGGCTGCCGTGAAACGTGTCGCGGGTTCGATTCCCGCACGGAACAACACTTTGTGTGATCCACAAATTGTTGTTTCGGGTCTGGGTGTCATTGTGTATATGAACTTGTACGTTTGTAAACGCACCCACGACACAGGAGATAATCATAATGTGGGGCAACGTTTAAAAAAAAGGTAGTTATTGTTAATCATGCAATATAATGAAGAGCGAAAATATAGTTCCTTTTTTGCATTAGCTACAAAAGTACTGAAATGATTTGAAAAATTCATATAACTTTGGAAATATTTTATCCCGATATTCCACCAGGATTGGAACCTACTTCATCTACCTACTGGAGAGAAATCTTTTGAATTCTATTCGGCTAAAAGCTGCAGGTGGAAAACTAGGATTTTGTATCGAGAAACATAATAATGCTTAGAAAATATTTTCCGGAAAATGTTATATGCAGTTTTTATTTCTATAGAGATTTTTAGCGTTTAGTAGACCGTTTCTTTGGAAATACAGAACATTCAGTTCGAAATAAAATTACCTAGTTTTTTTATCTCTAGTATTTCGTCTCTAGTATTAGTATTTTTTGTCTCTAGTATTATATTATCTAGTATTTGTATTCTTTGTACAAATGACGTAGACTTTTTTATAATTTCATTAAGCTTATGGTTCTGGTCATGTATAAGGGTATAAGGGTTAAAGTATGTTACATTGTGACTGCCTCATTGACCGAGTGGTCGCAAGTGCGACTGCTGGGTTAGTGGTTTTGGGTTCGATTCCCGGGTCGGGCAAAGTAGGTATTACTGGACTTGTAAAAACCTCAGTAGTAGCACGGAGTCTGGAAATGTGCCCGGTATATGGCAATAAGCTCAGCCCCTATTACATGGTACTCATAACATAAATAGTGAAAAGTGGGTGTTACATTGTACAGTGGCATAATGTGCACCTCTGCCTACCCCTTCGGGGATAAAAAGCGTGATTTTATGTTATGTTGTTATATATAATATATACAGTTCAAAAAGTTTGAAGTTAGTTAAAGAATATTTAGATTTTACGGCGAAGTATTTGTACATTTTTTTGCCTCTACCTAAACGAGGTGAGCCACATACTAGTTAGCTCGCCCACGTACCTATATTTATTTACTTAAATATAAACAAATAACTAACTACACATATAACAGCGATCAAAGTTTAATTTGAATATGATAAGTAATTACTTAGTTTTATCAACTAAACATCGAATGTTTGACTTTGAATTTACATTATGACTATTATGTACATATAGAATTTGATAAATGTGTTACTGCTTTACTCTTTATATATGAATTTCGTGGGTGACAGAGGGGTGCTACCTACATAATGTTTATTTAGTTACATAACGTAACGATGGTACGCAAAGGTCTATATTTTTAATGTATTATTGTCTTACTTTTCTCCAATTATCTCATAGTTCTCATTTTTCTGGGTGATTAGACTATTATAATAAATTATTTGACCTTGATTTTAAACTAGATAATTATACATTGACTGCCTCATTGGCCGAGTGGTCGCAATTGCGACTACCGGGTAAGGGGTCTCGGGTTCGATTCCCGGGTCGGGCAAAGTATAACTGAGTTTTTTTAACCTTTGTAGTAGCACGGAGCCTGGATTTGTGCATGGTATATGGCAATAGGCTTACCTTCTATTACATGGGACTCATAACATAAATAGTGAAAAGTGGGTGTTATATTGTACAGTGGCATTAAGCGCCGTAATATGCACATCTGCCTACCCCTTCGGGGATCAAAGGCGTTATGTTATGTTATGTTAAAATTAAAAACTCCATCGTCGGCCATATCATTGCTTCGTACCAGGCGAGATGAAGGCCAAACGCCATCCTTTTAACTATAAGAAAACACCGGATCATACTGAGATTAAGTAAACGACACAAACCAATAATCCTTTGCCTATATTTTTATAATAACTATCGTAAGACATACTAATTTAATGGCGGCGATGTCAGTCAGTAGGCTGCGCGACATTGCCGCGACCGCGCACGCTGCTCATGTGGAAGAACCCCTCTGTGGTTCGAAACTAGTAGAGCTTTTCTCAGTATATTCACGTGAGTATCCCGCGATTTTTAGTTAATCCTATGCCTATTTGAAAATCATCCCGATACTTCTTACTCTGGCTTTGTCGCTTGATCAAGGAAAGAAGCACAAAAAACTTGCATTAGATACTTTAAAAGTTTCAAGCAACATGTCTTTTACTCCCTTATTAATAAATATTTTCATCCTTCCGTGAACATAGAGAGTTACGTACCTACTTATGAGTATTATCATAAATTGAAACCAACATTTTTACCAAAACACCTCCGGAACATTTCGTGACTAATCACATTAAATTATTTCGCAAATAACGTTCTAAAGGAAAGTGTTTTTTATTCATAAATTTTATTTACGAAAGCACCGTTTAATATAAACCTTAATTTCCAGTCGTTAATTTATATAGTATGAGAGAGCCATGCTTCGGCACGAATAGGCCGGCTCGACCGGAGTGCTACCACGGCCTCACAGAAAACCGACGTACAACAACGCTTGCGATGTGTTTCTTTGTGTGAGTGAAGTTACCGAACGCCCAATTACCAAGCAATCTCCCCAATCTCTGAATCCCCAAAAGTCCTCAAATTCCTGATTTCCAAAGGCCGGTAAAGCACTTGTAACGCCTCTGGTGTTCCAGGTGTCCATAGACGGTGCCAATTGCTTACCGTCAGGTGATCCGTCTGCTCGTTTACCGGCTTATTCTATAAAAAAACATATTATACAATAAAGACTGAATAAAACCTCATTGGTTAAGTGGTTGACTCAAGAGGGTTACCATACTTTCCATGCTTGGCAGCAGGGTCGAAAATTGCAGTGAAACTGGTTCAGGTTTATCAGAAAGCGCTCCCATCTCGACCGGGTCTCTGTCCAAAGTAAAAGTTCCTTAGTCGGCTAATACGACACCTTCTGACAGATGATTACAATTAGTATATAGATCTACATAGTTCCCACAGATAGCACGGCTAATCCAAAGTCTATTAAAATATTATTAAGTTCATTAATTTTGAATTCATCAGCGATGTATTCCATGCAGCAAAAGTAGAATGTTTTATGGCGCAGTGGTGCTAAACGATACTTAGAATCAGATCAATAGAGTATACTATTAAAAATAATATTAGTACTTATTCAAAAATCCCTCAGAAAACTTTGTAGATATCAATTAAAAAGATTGCGTCAGCTTACAATAGGATTTCCACGCATCACCGATTCTTCTGTTACCCTTGCTACGTGAGTGATTGGCTCATACGCTCGGAGCTTTGAATTAAATACGAAACGAAGAGATATGATTGCATCAGTTATAACCTTCGTTGGTGGATATTCGTAAGTGTTTGATTCAGGGCAGCCAAAGCTATAGTGATTGGCATTTTCAATTGTCGAACGTTTTAGTCTCGTCGAGTACCGGTTTTATAGACACAATTAAAGAACAATAGGTCGCGGTCACCGGTGACCGCTTGGTGTTTGACAGTTTAAAAACGTTCATGTTTATGGCATTAACGTTGACTAACATTAGTAAAATTACACATATTTATAGTAAAATTATACATTATTACATTCATTTGTGGAAAGAGCTATCACTTGTGGCATCTATATGATCTTTTGAACTTGTATGTTTGTAAACGCACCCACGACACAGGAGAAAATACTAATATGAGGCAACGTTAAAAAAAAAGCCTTCAGGAAAAGACCGTTCTCCTTTTAAAAAGACCTGTAGCGCACTTGCATCTCCACTGTTGCTGTGTATGGTCACGGCCGCAAGCAATTCACTTACCATTAAGCATTCCGACAGTGCGTGCGACAGGTTAGGGGACCTGTAAAATAGATTGACTAGAATAAAGTTTAATCTAAAAAGTTTATTTCTAAATTCTCCACCAGTATAAGAAGTGATATTGTGTTATAACAACGATCTAACAATACCTAGAACACAACAACACCAACTTAACACTCAAACATCAAGAAACGAACTGACATAACATTTTCAATTCCTGGAAACACGCTGAAAGCAACTCAACCTACTCTTTTCAGTCAAATTTCTTTATTAGACTTTCAACTCTACAGCTTAACTATAAAGGAGAAAATACAATGACAAAAATGTATACCTTGGAGTTAGGTTTATGTGCTGGCCACTGTACATTCAAAGACCCATGTATTAATGATAAGTTGGAAGCCTAAATATTCTGTACCCTCACTTATACATAGTCAAGTAAACTTCAAGCAGAATAAATGCTAAGTCATTACCTTTTTATGTAGCTCTCATGCACAGGTCAAACCTAGGTTACGAACGCGTGAATAAAATTGTGGGTTAGGTACCTATTTCTTGAAGTCTGTAGTGTGGTCAGGCTCCGAAATGAAATATTAAGTGACGACCCATTTTGAACAGAAATGATTGATACAGAATGGCTCTCAATTGTAGTGAATGTATAAACGAATTCCTCTATAAACTTATAGAGGAATTCGTTTTCTATGTCCCGTTTGTGCGAAACGGGTTTGAAAGGAAATCAACTGTTGTAGGACTGTTTTGTTGTGCATTTATGTGTTTTTAACATAACATCACGTCTTATATCCCTAAAGTTGTAGGCAGAGGTGCACAGTATGGTACTTTATGCCACTGTACAATGCAACACCCACTTTTCACTATTTACGTTATCAGTCCCATGTAAGGTGGTAAGCCTTTTGTGATTTTGCCGGGCACTATTCCAGCCTCGTGCTACTACTAGGTGATTTTTCAAAAAACCTAGTAATACTTTGCCTGACCAACCAACCCGACCACCAAGCCAACGAGGTAGTCATATGTTTTTCTGCTTCTAATTAATGTAGAGTTGAACAGTATAGGTGTAATTACAAAGCATAGACATTTTGGTAGCTAATTCTGATACCAAGGCTATTTTTTTCGCACTCAAGGCTTAAATCTGAAACTTAGGACCACTTGATTGACGAACAAAGACAATAGAAAAATCACCTTTTAAAGTCGCTCCACAACACACATAAATTGAAAAAATGCTTATTTACAATGGGAATGATGACAAGGTATGAAAATTAAAAATCTAATTAGTCCGTAAGTTAGGTAATTAAAAAATATTAGACACGTATTTTTTTTGTCGTATAATAAAACAATACTTAGATAAAACGAATCAAAGTTTAGGAGTGGGGGTTAAAACGTCATTTCTACGATTAAAATGTACACAGAAGTGACGTCACACGACATTTCAAATCAATATATCGTCGAAAGTATTCGTTTCTGGACAAAAATTAAAAAAAAAACGTATCTAATGATTTAAAATAATCTACCAGACAGACATTAAAATAAAAATTTGGCATCTACACTATTATGGCTTAGGTTAAAACTTTACAAAATAGAGCAAAGTTACGCAAAAAATAATGTAACTAAAGTATTGAACCATACGAAGCGATTCGTGTATGAAAATCATAAATTAATTAAGTCGGTGTGAACGCTATTGTATTATTACAGACTAAACATACAATAATTCGCAAAATTAATTCAATGTTATTTACAAATTAACATTTACTCTTTATGTGGTACAATGTTGAATGGTCGTATTCCCGGTACACGAAAATAAACCGAATGAGAGTAGAATTAAAACTCAATAGCGCATATCATTATTAACATCGACAGCCATGAGTCCTCTGCTAGACTATAGGACTATGGATCTCTTCTACATAGGGTATCAAAATTAAAAATCTAATAGTCCGTCAGTTAGATAATTAAAAAATATAAGACACGTATTTTTTATTTTCTCGTATTAAATTGCAATACTTAGATAAAATGGCGCTAAGTTTAGGAGTGGGAGGTATTTACGTCATAACGTGTTACAAAATGTGGCACGCTGTGACGTCACACGATATTTCAAATAAATACATCGTCAAAAGTATTTAATTTTGTGAGAAAAGAAAAAATACGTGTCTAATGTTTGAAATGAATGTACCAGACGGACATTAAAATAAAATTTACGAAACTACCCTATTGCCAGGTAGAGTGGATCGCATTCCTTCAGATTTATTAATTCAGTTCAGATTTTAATCGTCGTTTATCCCAGAGATGCACATTACGGCACTTAATGCCTCTGTACAATGTGACACTCACTTTTCACTATTTATGTTACGATTCCCATGTAATAGGTGAGCCTATTGCTAAATACCGGACACAATTCCAGACTTCGTGGTATTACTGAGACTATCATAAACGTGTAGTTTGTTTTAATCGGTTATTTCGGAAACCCCAAGAAGAGTAAATGAAGTAATGTCAATATGTATTAAAGGTTATTAAACCGTGATCAAAAAGCACTTGCACTGAAATTTTCTCCACAATTTGCAGTCTAGTTTACAAGAACTTGATTAATGGCCATTTTCTATATCCTATCTATCTCCATAAGCTTCATACATAAATGTATCAAAATTCTATCTCAGTAATTAAATCTGCAGATAGATAGGTTATAGAAAATGGCTGTAAGAAGAGTGTTCATTAGTGTCATAAGTCCCCAAATCATAGAAGACTCATGTTCTAATACACGTGACCAAAAATAGGCACGTGGTCACAAAAGAATGTCGCAATAATTGCCACCGATGATCATGGCGTTCGTTCCCCTGATTGGCGTTCAAGGATCATTAATTTTCGCCCCTTGCATTTTTTTGCCACACCACAGGCAGTCTACGTAAACGAGAAGAGCATTGCGTTGAACGTTCGAGTTTTAATGTGTGAAATTAAGTTCATGTTTTACGTCACGGTAAATTAAACTTGGAACATAATTATTTTTGCCAAAAAAATTGGCGTATTTATTTTGTATAAAAAGTTGATTATTAAAGAGTATGTTATACTTTTTGCTATAAACATTATGTTGCTAAGGCATCGTTCACACCGAACGTAGCATCTCTCGCCGAGTATGAGCACAGGATGTTAAAAAATTCTATATGGAAACGCGATTAAACTGTCAAACACCAAGCGGTCACCGGTGACCGCAACCTATTGTTCTTTAATTGTGTCTATAAATACGGTACTCGACGAGTTAAATACGTAACGCGCGTTCACAGTCAGCAGCCAAAAATACGTTTAATGTGAACGATGCCTAAGGAATAATTTTGATGTAGCAAGGAGACTTTAGTAATGAATGAACTTTTCTTTGATAAAATAAAAATTAACCATATTGTTATAACATAACAACATCACGCCTTTTATCCTCGAAGCGGTAGGCAAAGGTGCACATTATGCCACTGTACAATGTAACACCCACTTTCACTGTTTATGTTATGAGTCCCTTTTAATAAGGGGTGAGGATATTGCCATATACCGGAAACAATTCCAGACTCCGTGCTACTACTAAGAGTTTTTAAAACCCAGTAATACTTTGCCCGATCCGGGAATCGATCCCGAGACCCCTTGCGTCAACTCGACCAATGAGGCAGTCATAGCCATATTGTTATGTAATTAGGATTATGAACTAATTCTAATGAGAAATACAAGAGATGCATTAAAAACCATCTATAATACTTTCAATACAATTTTCGTTTCAATGTCAGTGAGAAAAGCAAACACATTGAAAAAGTGGTGGACACTCTCTTGAAACAACGACTGTGGCACCTGGCTACTATAGAATTACTAGCAGAATACACATACATTGACACGACTGACATCTGTCGCGTGACATGGCCCGTCATAACACTTCATACATTACGGTGTTGCAAGTACACGCACACATAAATACACCACTGACATTTTGGTGCTTCGATCATTTCTAAATGACATTACGTCCGTCTTATTTGCAACGACAAAGAGACCAAAATTGATTGAATAACATGTTGACATTTCTAATGCTATTTGCGACATATTACATACAATTTCAATATAAGTAATTACGACCTTTAACTTAATAAAATACTAAGAGTTCGATACATTTCTTTTAAGATATATTTATAACAAATATATAGGGAAAACGTACGATGACTTTTTCCTTAGTGAAATCTTTGTCCCTTTGACCTTTAATACGAAATAAGGAAGTTTCTTCACATTGCTTATTTAATGAACCGTACTACCTAGCGTTAAATTTATGTATAGCTTTATACGTATTTTGTAACTTCGGTTTAGTAAATTGTGTTCGTTTCTAACTGCAATTTATAGTGCTTCGGTGTTTTTTTTTTACCACGTCCATTCTTTTTACGGGTATCGTCATCATCATAATCATCATCAATAGCCTATAAATATCCAATGCTGAGCAAAGCCTCTTTTTACACGGAGAAGGTTTGAGCATTAATCACCACGCTTACTCAATGCGGGTTAGCAATTTCAAACTTACAATTAGAAATTATAATCCCAGGTTTCTTCAAGATGTTTTCCTTCACCATAATCTACTATATAAAAATAAGTCGGGTTTTCCTTCCTGACGCTATAACTCAAGAACGCACGAACCTATTTCCATGGTTTTGCATTCGTTGATAAGGTCTCGGGCTCCATGAGGTTTATAGCCAAAAAAATCAGGAAATTTTATATAAAACGAAGCCATCTGGTGGCGAAACGGAGTTCGCCGGGTTCGCTAGTGTGTGTCTAATAATCTTAGAAAGTACATATAATTCGGAATAAGTCACATTGGTACTTGCCAGTGGTAGGCTTCATACCCGCTCCCTTATGTATGACAAGCGGGCGTCTTAAGCCTTCGGGCCACCACGATATGGATGCCGTAATAGCCTATAAAGGGGCTACACATTAGACAGAAACTATGCAGCAGCGCTCCCTTATAAATCTGAACTTTGAATCGTGAACTGCCTGTCGATTTACGATTTGACTACTATATTTATAGAGGCCAGACCTCAGACCCTCAAATAAAAAAACCCTCTGAAATATAGGAAAACTTAGTCAAGCAGTAATCTGCCATGTTGTCACTAGACTTATCCTTTATTTGACAATGCGTCATGCAAATAATACTATAGTTTAACTAAAAATTGCGGGTTACTCTCGTGAATATACTTAGAAAAGCTCTACTAGAAATTGTCGCGACCGCGCACGGTGCTGATAGGGAAGAGCCCCTCTGTGGTTCGAAATTCGTAGAGCCTTTAATAGTACATTTACGTGAGTAAACCGCAATTTTTAGTTAAAATCTCAGTATGACTCACGATACGATATTTATTATAACAGAATATTGTACTTCACTGTAGATATTTGTATGCTTTAACAAAAATACGACTACCAACAAAATAACCGCCCCAATAACGTTGTCAACACAATACTTTAAATAAATAACTTCATAACGCAATAACCGTTATTGGGAAACATTAATAACGTTTGTACTATTGTTAATTGTGTCGCAGTTTATGTAGCTGTAAAAATATCACCTTGGTGTATGCAACTTATATGTACCAAGTTTGTTACATGCTGTATAATATAACACCCGTCTTTTATGGTCGCAGGTGTAAGTAGGTCGGACTGTAGGAAAAGATTCCTACGGGAATATGTAGTACCTATGTATATGTAGTTCTCTCTGCTTGGCTCGTTGGCCGAGTGGTCGCAAGTGCGTTTTTAAGAGTTTTAAAAAAAAATCTAAATTTAACCCTGTTTTCCAAATCAACATCAATATTGGCTTACCATTCAACCAAAGATAAGAATTACTAACGACTATAAACTAATTTAGACTAACCCAAAAAAGGAGAAGATTTTAATCCATTCCAATTTTTTTTAAATCTTATCATACCATCTAACGAATGGCTCAATAGTCTTTGGCAGTTTTGATAAAATCATTAAATTTATTAACATAACATAACATCACGCCTTTTAAGGGGTAGGCAGGCAGTAGGCAGTAGTGAAAAGTGGGTGTTACATTGTACAATGTAACACCCACTTTTCACTATTTATGTTAAGAGTCCCATGTAATATGGGGTGAGCCTATTGTCATATACCGGGCACAATTCCAGACTCCGTGCTACTACTGAGAATTTATAAAATACACAGTAATACTATACTTTGCCAGACCCGGGAATCGTACCCGAGACCCCTTGCACGGCAGTCGCTCTTTTTATTTATTTAATTTCTATGGTTAAAGGATGATTGCAGAATATTGTCTTGTGGCAATCCTCAAGAAGACAAGAAAAGGTCACTTCATTTGTATCCAACGATCACATGAAAGGGATTATACGCTAAGGGTCTGTTATAGACTTGTCCTTCGGCCTGAGACAACAGAATTAATTTGGAGAACGAGGTCATATGAGTATGATCCTATGATCCTTTAGTATCGATGTTACATTCATTCTGAATGTGGTCTACATGTACAAAAGTCTTTTAGCACTTCAATTATAAACTGTATAAGTTTAAGATATTCCAATTTTAGTGTTCTTTATGTAAGCATACGTCAATAGACGTCGTAGTCGATCCGGAAGGAGATGGCGGGATGATCTTGATACCTATGAAAAAGGATTGTCCACAGAAAGCTATAAGAAGAGAGAGATGAGTGTAAGTAGGGTAAGGTAGCCTTTGCTCTGCTATGGAACAACCTTGGCTAAAAATAAAATAAAACAATTATGTAGTCGAATATCAGTTCTAAGCCGAATACTAAAAACAGACTCTATGAACAGAATATGATGAGAAAAATGAACTAATTGTTAGCAATTAATTAAAAATATATCCCAGTATCACTCCATTCAAATAAAAAAGTAAAAAATAATTAGAATACATTTTCAAAATCATATTTTATTGTGGTTATATCTAGGAGAACTCTGTCATAAACCTACGTTTAAAAAAATCGAATTCAACTCCCTCTTTTTTTGAAGTCGGTTAATTAATATACTACTAAAACCTTCGATTTTTAAGCATGCTTAATGGAACGCTTACAACAGTATTTCTGTCTCTTCTGTATATCTCTTAATCGACTTTTGCGACACCCAAGAGAAAAGAAGAAACGGTTAAAAAATTATTCATTAAAACCTTAATAGGTACCTAATTCACAATTTTGTGGGCATTAAGTTATATCATTATGATATGAGCTTATGGCACCGACTTCTAACCTATCAGTGGGTGGGTAATCTATCAGTACTAATAATAGTTATTTTCTGCTTTTTAGTTTTGACTTTTTGTTTGTTATTAGTTTTTGGTTTTTTGAAGTCGGTTTTTTAAACGCAGTTTTTATTTTATTATTTTATCATTTTCAGTGTAAAGCTACATATACCCGTTTTGTTACTTATAATATACATAGGTGCAAAATTCTAATCAATACAAATTATACAAACCCAAAAACAATGTAGTTACAGTATACCGTTGAGGAGTTCCCTTAACAATTACACTTCTTCATCATCAGACCCTTAATGACAGCCTCACTCTATCCAGGTGTAAAGTCCTCATCAACACAAATTAATCAAGCCCAAACACAAGGTAGTTGCTGTATACCGTTGAGGAGTTCCCTTAACAATTACACTCCTTCATCATCAGATCCTTAATGACAGCCACACTCTATCTAGGTGTAAAGTTCTCATCAATACAAATTAATCAAGCCCAAACACAAGGTAGTTAATATAAACCGTTGAGGAGTTCCCTCGACTGTCTGTCGGCTCCATCATCAGGTCGACTCCAGACCCTTATCAAATTGTAGTGTTTAAAAATCGTATTTGAAAAACATAATAGACGCATTACTCGCCCATAGAATTTTCGAAAGTTCCCCTCGTTTTCCTCAGATCCTGACCTCATGGAAATGGGACCATCTCGAGAGTATACCCTTTCAAACAAAACAAGAATTTTCGAAATCGGTTCACAAATGGCGGAGTACTGCGCGAACAAACAAAAAAAAAGCGAAAAAAAAACAATCAGCCGAACATAGTACCTCCTCCTTTTTTTGAAGTCGGTAAAAACGTGTTCTACTCATCCGAAATCACAACTAATATCTTTATATCTAAGAATATTTCTTTCATAACACCAAAATTGACGTCACTAGGTCAACAAGGCTTGGCATTAATTGCGAAGCGTGTACTCTGATCCTCATAAAAGCTAGCATTTTGGCTTTGCAGCCACGAAAAACTAATACAATCACGAAATATCCTTCTAGGAACGTAATTCGGAATTTTCTTCGTATAAATTCCATGTAGTGGACCAATCTGGACAAATTAAGTGAAAAAGAGGTGTTTATTTAGCTTATTTGTTGTACTAGATGCCTTTGGCACGATACCAAAGATTTTTCGCAATTGGAATGAATTGGATTAATTCTGAATCTGAATCCTGACTTTCGTTAGGTATTATTTTTTTGGACTGTCTTTTTTGGATTAATTGGAATTATTACGGAGGCAGCCTTGGAGCAGTGCGCGGTGCCCACTGCAGAAAAGGTGCGCTCCGAGCTGGGCGAGATGCGGCGGGAGCTGGCGCGCTTGGCGGCCTCCAATGCGGCCCTGGAGGCCGAGCTGCGGACGGCCAGGGCCGAGCTCGCCGCTGCTCGCGGCAGTCACCCCCAGCCCCCGGCGGAGTCCGACGTAGTCGGACTGCTGCGAGCGGAGATGGCTGCCTTCCAGCGACGTTTTGACGTGCTGGAGGGCAGGCTTTTGCGCCCCCCGCTCGCATCGAGCCGGGCCTCCCCGCCCGCGGCATCGGGCTCATACGCGGCTGCTGTGGCCAAGCCTCCGACCTCCACTGGTCAGGCTGGCCGCGGCCCCCAACCGCCGGCAAAGGCGCGGGCGCCTCCTCCCGCGAGGCCCTCGGCGCCCCCGCCGGCGCAGACCCCAGCTGCGCCGATGGCGCCTGCGCCCACGAGGCGCAAAAAGAGGAGGGACACTCCAGCCCGGCAAGCTGGAGTTGCAGCAGCGGCGGCGGCAGAACCCGCCCCGCGAGTGGAGGACGGCGGCGGTTGGCAAATCGCCGGCGAGGCGAGGAGAGTCGCCAGGGAGGGCCGAAAGCGCCGCAAAAAGGCGCAGCGGCAGCGACGGCAGCAGCAGCGCAGGGAGAAACGCGCTGCTGCCTTGCTCCTCGCCCCTAAGACCGCGGCTGTAGTTATTACACTGCAGCCCGAGGCGGTCAATAGGGGCGTTACCTATGGTGACGTCCTCGCCAAGCTCAAGGGGGCGGTAACACCTGCGGAGTTCGGGGCCCCGGACGGGTTTGCGGTCAAGGTGACCGCTACCGGAGCCCGTCTACTGGAGGTCCCCGGCGCGGCCAGTGGCCCGTCGGCCGACGCCCTGGCTGAGAGGCTTAGGGCGTGCCTCGGGGCAGACGAGGCCCGCGTGTCCAGGCCCACCAAATGTGTGGATGTCCGGATATTGGGCCTGGACGACTCCGTCACGGAAAGTGAGGTGGTGGCCGCTGTGGCCAGGACGGGAGGGTGCCCTGCTGACCAGATCAAGGCGGGCACCATCCGTCCGGACAACTCGGGGCTGCGCACGGTGGTGGTGAGCTGCCCCGTCACAGCGGCCAAGAAGCTGAAGGAGGGCAAAAGGCTCTTGGTGGGATGGGTCTCGGCGCAGGTAAAGCTGCTCGAGACCCGGCCTCTGAGGTGCTTCCGTTGTCACGTGGGGGAGCACGTGAGCGCCAAATGCACCTCAGAGGTGGACCGCAGCGACTGTTGCTTCCGCTGCGGTCGGCCCGGTCACAGGGCCGGCTCCTGCACTGCCCCGCTGCACTGCAACGCATGTGCGGCGGCTGGCAAGCCGGCCAATCACCGGGTCGGGAGCAAGGGCTGCTCCCCTCCTGCCAAACCCAAGGGCAAAGGTAGGCCCTCCGCCACCCCTGCCGTTTCCGCCGCCGCCGCCGCCACTGCCGCCGCAGTCGCCGCTGCCGCTACTGGGGAGATCGGAATGGACTGTCAATAATGGCTCCATTCCGCCTCCTCCAGGCGAATATTAACCACTGCGCCGCTGCTCAGGATCTCCTGCTCCAGAGCATGGCGCAGTGGTCGATCAATGTCGCCGTGGTCTCCGAGCCGTACTTTGTCCCGCCCAGGGATCACTGGGTGGCGTACCTGGACGGCTCGGTGACCATCATCTCATCGGCCGCCGCCGGTACCCTGACTCTTGAGGCAGCTCAAAGAGGCCGGGGTTGTGTCGCAGCACGGTTCGGAGAGCTCGCTGTGGTGGGCGTGTACTTCTCTCCGAACCGAACTCTCGCCGAGTTCCACAACTCCTTAATGGAGTTGGTCACAGTCGTCGTCGGGTTCCGTTCCCTCCCCGTGCTCGTCCTCGGGGACTTCAATGCCAAGAATTTGGCTTGGGGTTCCCGGTTCACCGACGTCCGGGGTAGGATGGTGGAAGACTGGGCCCTTGAGGCAGGCCTAGTCGTCTTGAACCGGGGTTCTGTCCCTACGTGCGTGCGGATGCAGGGCGAGTCGGTGGTGGACATTTCGTTCGCCAGCCCTGCTCTGTCACCACGTATCGTTGACTGGCGTGTCATGGAGGAGGTGGAGACGTACTCCGACCACCGGTATATCCGGTTCAACGTCTCCGCCGAGTCCGCGGATCCGCCGGTCAGACAGGCCCCATGTGGCCCGCGTTGGGCGCTGAAACAGCTGGACCGGGAGCTGCTCCTGGAAGCCGCCATCGTGCAGGCCTGGGTGATACCACCGGTCAGGCCTGCCGACATTGACGATGAGGCCAAGTGGCTCCAGGACGCCATGTCCAGGATCTGTGACGTGGCGATGCCCCGGATCCGGTCGAGGCAACAAAAGCGCCAGGTGTACTGGTGGTCGCAAGAGCTGGCAGCTTACGCAAGGCGTGCACTGCTGCGCGACGCCAGTACACTAGGCACCGCAGGCGCCGTCTCCGTCCTCCAAATGCGGAGGCGAGAGAGGCGGAGTTGTATGAGGGATACAGGGCGGCGAAAGCCGTCCTCAAGGCGGAGATATTGCGGGCCAAGGAGGAGGCCCGCCGGGAGATGCTGGGGACTCTGAATAGAGACCCGTGGGGACGCCCGTACCGCATGGTACGCGACAAGCTTCGCGCTTGGGCTCCCCCGCTCACTCAGAGTCTCCGGCCAGAGGTCGTTGAGGAGGTAATTGGCGCCCTGTTCCCCCGGCTGTGGAGGGGCTTCACCCCTCCGTATATGACTCCGCCCCCTGCGGTGCCCGACGCGGGCTATAGCGACGACGACGACGACATCGTCCCAGAGGTGACCGAGGCAGAACTGAGAGCGGCGGTGCGCCGGATGGGCGCCAAGAACACCGCCCCAGGACCCGACGGCTTGCATGGCAAAGCATGGGTCCTGGCCTCAGAGGCTCTCAGGCCTCGATTAATCGGTCTCTACAGCGCATGCTTGGAGAGAGGCCAGTTCCCGCTGCTCTGGAAAGCGGGAAAACTGGTCCTCGTGCGGAAGACGGGGCGCCCTGCGGACTCTCCGTCCGCGTACCGGCCCATAGTGCTGCTCGACGAGGTGGGGAAAGTCTTCGAAAGAATCATTTCGAACCGCCTCGTCGCGCACCTGACGGATATTGGGCCGGACCTATCGGCGGCCAGTTCGGCTTCCGCAGAGGGCGCTCCACGGTGGACGCCATCATGCGCGTTAGGGACCGGACGACGGGGACTGCAGTGTCCAGGGGTAAGGTCGTAGTGGCGGTGTCTCTGGACATCGCCAACGCCTTCAACTCCCTGCCCTGGAGCTGCATCTTGGAGGCACTCCGATATCATCGGGTGCCTACCTACCTCCGTCGTGTAATCGAGGCATACCTGACGGACAGGTCCGTCATCTACCCCGGTCACCGGGGCGAGTGGAACCGGCGAGAGATGTCACGCGGTGTTCCACAGGGTTCGGTTCTGGGGCCGCTCCTGTGGAACATCGGTTATGACTGGGTGCTGCGCACCGACCTCCCGAACGGCGTTAGCATGATATGCTACGCCGACGACACGCTGGTGCTAGCGCACGGGAGGTCGCACCAGGCGGCGGCCGATTTAATGGCGACAGCGGTTGCGACAGTCGTTGAGAGAATCCGGCAGTTGGGACTCGAGGTGGCGCTCCACAAGTCCGAGGCCATGTGTTTTCATGGCCGCGGGAATGCGCCACCTCCTGGTGGGTCTCAAATAATGGCGGGAGGGGTTACCATCGGCGTCGAGACGGCGATGAAGTACCTGGGACTCGTCCTCGACAGTCGATGGAACTTCGTGGAGCACTTCCGACGTTTGGCTCCAAAGTTGGCGAGGGTGGGGGCTGCGTTTAAGCGCATCCTCCCCAACCTCGGGGGGCCAAACGCCTCCTGCCGGAGGTTATACGCCGGGGTCGTGCGGTCCATGGCCCTCTACGGCGCCCCTGTTTGGGCGCCGAACCTGCTGCAGCGGCCCGCTCGGGCGCTGCTTATGGCACAGAGGGTCATGGCGATCCGAATGATCCGCGGATACCGCACGATCTCTGGGGAGTCGGCGAACCTCCTTGCCGGATTACCGCCGTGGGATCTGGAGGCGAAGGTGCTCGCGCGCGTGTATCGCATGCGCGCGGAGGCACGTCGCCGGGGCGAAACTCCGCTGCCGCGCCAGATAAGTGCGTGGCGGGATGAGCTCCGGCGCGATCTCATGGCGGAATGGCAGCAACGACTGTCGCAACCGAGGGCTGGGCTCGCTGCCATTGCAGCGGTAAGTCCCCTCTTTGAGGAGTGGCTTGAGAGACGCTACGGCGTCCTCACCTACCGCCTGACGCAGGTCCTCACCGGACATGGAAGTTTCGGGAGGTACCTGTGTCTGATGGGGCGGGAGGAAACGCCCGGGTGTCATCACTGCGAGGACCACCCTGAGGACACGGTGGAACACACTGTTGCGGAATGCCCTGCGTGGGCTGAGCACCGCCGTGCCCTCAGGGAAGTGATCGGCGATGGAGACCTCTCGCGTCCGGGCCTAGTTCAGGCCATGATGCGGAGCGAGGGGGACTGGGATGCCGTCTCCTCCTTTTGCGAAGCAGTCATGCTGGCTAAGGAGGAGGCGGGACGCGTGAGGCAGCGAAGCGCTGCCTCCTCGCAACCCAGCCATCGCGAAGGACACACCGGGCGTCGGGGATCGCGGGACGATCTCCGGCCACCGTAAGCGCGGGCCTGCGGACGGCGAGCATGGGTGGCTCCCCGTCCGACCAGAAACAGACCCGAGCGTACGGCGCGCCGCGTTCCGCGCGCGCCTCAAAGAGCCATCAGACCACCACAGATGGGGCCCAATAGGGCCGATGCCGATTCGGAGTCGCGGAGAACCTAACGGGTAACCGGGGCTCCGGCTCGACGTGCAGGAGAAGGAACGGGGTGGTTTTTAGTCAGTAAGAGTCTGACACTCCCTTCCGCCTCACCCAGGCGGGAGCAGTCATTCGATGATTTTCCCCCCTTAAAAAAAAAAAAAAAACCCAATAACAGATTGTTATTTAGTTTTAGATTACTAATACACTTACACCCCTTAGAATATTAGCTACTAACTATAGCCCGCGACATAGTCCGCGTAGAATAGGTAAATATAAATAGTTATAAACTGTAAAATAATAAAAGTATCCTATCACCTAAGTCAGCCCATACCCAGAATACCAAATTTCATGAAAATCCGTGCAGTAGTTTCAGCGAGATTGACGGTCAAACATCCTAACAAAGAAACTAACATTTACAATATTAATGTTATTCCTAAATAAAATTTCAAGAAGTATATTAACTTAAAATAATCCCCTAGTCTATTTGAATGAAGGAATTAGTTCTATCTTTGTTCCAAATTAGGGATAAGCCAAATTCATGTTATCAGATATTTTCTGGAAGATTAGCGCTGGGTACCAGGTTCCGGTATCAATTGGGCACATTTCCAATCTTGATAATTGTCTTGCAGGAATCTGCTCTATTATAGTCTTAGGTGACCCTATTAGCCGGTATTTGGCGTTTGTTTTTGCTTAATTTGTACTATGTTAATCTGCGTAAGACACATTTGAATAGGGTAGATGACTAATTTTTATTTTAATGTCCTTCTGGTAGATTTAAAAAAAAAACATTAGACACGCATTACATTTTTTTTACAGAAAAGAATAGTTTCGAAGATATATTGATTTGAAATGTCGCGTGACGTCACTTCTATGTACATTTTATGCGTAGAAATGACGTTCTAGCCGCCACTCCTAAACTTTGATTCATTATATATATGAATCATTTTATTATACAACAAAATAAAAAAATACGTATCTAATATTTTTTCAATACCTAATTGACGGACTAATTAAATTTTTAATTTTCATACCCTGTCATCGTCCCTATTGCAGCACGCTAAAATATATTTCTTAACACAAATTTGTCAATTTAATCAACAATAATATTCATATTAATTCACCTATTTACAATAGAAGTTACCTGGAGAGACTGAAAACATAAAAAAAGGTTTTTATATGCAGACACAAAATGTTACCACTGATTGACAAAGAAATATCATAAACTATCGACTCAAAACATTCCAGTCCTTAACTAAAAATTATGAATTACTCACGTAAATATATTGTTTAGGTTAAATTCAATATGAAACATTTAAATTTTTTTTGTCTAACATAAGCCGATAATCGAGCAGACGGACACCTGGAACACCAGAGGCGTTACAAGTACGTTACCGGCCTGGGGATTAGGAGTTTAAGGATGGTTGGGGATTTGGGGATTGGGGAGATTGGGGGAGGGGGGGGGGGTTATTGGGCTTCCTGTAACCTCACTCACACGACGAAACACATCGCAAGCGTTGTTTCACGTCGGTCTTCTGTGAGGCCGTGATATCACTCCGGTCGAGCCGACCCATTCGTGCTTAGGCACTAATCGGTCGGCATGGCTCTCCCACACTAATATCTACATTAATGGGTTTTAGATTATACAAAGTCAACTATATTTTAAAAATGTTAACTTCATTTTGTCAAATGTTGCTGTGCCCTTACGGAGTCCATATATTTTTGTGAAGCTTTAAGCCTATTATCACACCGTATTCACTTTATAGTATACAAATGAATGAATATGAATATAAAAAAATATTGAAAAATGCTATACCAGTTTCTAGCTAGCCTAGTCTATACTAGCCTAACCAAGCCTACACAGGCTAGGCTGCGCGACGTTACCGCGATCGCTCAACTACTAGAAGAAAAGCTGTACTAGTTTCGATTCACAGAAGTACTCTTCCTCATGAGCATCGAAACTAGTACAGCTTTTCTCAGTATATTTACGTGAGTGACTCGAAATATTTAGTTTATTCAATATGTCTTACGATAGTTATTATAAAAAACATACCAGTATTTAATTCACGGTAATTCATCATGAAAAATCCTTATCCATTTTTGCAAAATGTATAGATATTTACGAAACATACGAGGAAAAGCCGAAAAAAAAGTCAAAACAGAACTCATTAGTGACAGACACGAAAAAAAAAAACAAAAGAAAATCCGAGGCCATGTCTCTCGTTGTTACTTAAAAGTCTACCAAGAACATCTAAGTGAACTAACTCAAGACGGTACTATTGTGTTGTTGGAGCGAAAATGAGGCACTCTATCAGACTTAACCCGTTTACGTAGACACACGGAGCCCGGTCCTAACGACCAAACAATGTTAAATATTCAAAAATTCATCAGTTCCACACAGTTCACTAAAAGGAAAGGTGGGTTCTTGTTTAGTAACTTTCAAGACATAGGCGTAGGTGGGTTAAATATTGTACATTTAGTTTTGATTAAGTTATTAAAATAAAGTCTAGCCTTGCTTTAGTCATTAAAGTTATATAACAATGGATATTAAATACACAGGGCAAGTTTTAATTTAATTTCCAATAAATGTAATAATGCATAATAAGTAAATTTATATCCAATCGTCCTTTTTTAATTATCTCGTAATTAAAATAGTGTTTTAAAAGGCCTCTCGTAATGTAATATACGAACGCTTGTAGAGTAATATTTCATGCGTTTTGAAATAATTAAAACTTGATTCAATTACTTTATGCTAGGCACAGCGCAATGTTAGACGGTTACAAAAAGGACAATAGCACCGTCTATTATTCGACACAACATTAATATTACTGTAATTAGTTTCGTTATGTAATTATTAAATAATTATAATAAATAGGAGGTAGTTAAATATTAAGAAAATATTGTAAGATAATTAAATTATTATCATACGTCATTAGATGTTCAATATTTGATAGCTGATGTAATTGGACGAAAGAAGCTCTTCCTATATTTGTGAGCTAAAATACGGTAAACCCTATTTTGCTCTGACGAAGTCAATCAATAAGGCAAACATTTTAAACTATTTCAAAACGCCTGGTCGACGGTCTGATTCTCGGTCAGAGGTTAAGCATTGCCATACAACGTGGCAATGCTGCCAGCCTTCTGGGTATTTTTGACGCCGATGTGGACAAATTTTTTTAATGCTCTCTGTAAATAGTAGTTTACTTTCATTAATTTAATTCTTATATTGGTTTTAGTGTCTCTTAAGTTGTACACATTTATTATTTTTCTTTTTCTTAAATGACAACGCCGATTTTGTAACTGTTTTTTTATGGAATAAGCCATCAGTAAACGAGCAGACGGATCACCTGATGGTAAACAATCGGCGTCGCCCATGGACATCCGAAACACCAGAGGCGTTACATGTGCGTTACCGTCCTTTTAGGGATTAGGAATTTGAGGATTATTCGGGATTGGGGAGGGGGGAGGGGGGTAATTGGGCCTCCGGTAACCTCGCTCTCACGACGAAACATAACGTAAGTGTTGTTTCACGTCGGTTTTCTATGAGGCCGTGTTATCACTACTGTCGAGCTGGCCCATTTGTTCCGAAGCATGGCTCTCCCTTCGATCGAGTCGGTCTATTTGTGCCGATTCACACTTTGTAGAACATTTTTACCCGTTTTTAATAGTTCTAAGTAGCCAAGTGGATAAATTTTAGTCCTCTCTCTCTGTATTCACTGAAAAAGGCTTATGCCGTCTCAAGAGTTTCCATATTTTTCACAAGAAAACAGTTAACCTTTACTCTTTATACTAATTGAAACTTTTCGTTCCAATTAAATCATTCAAAACGTAGTAATAATCTTCTACATTCAAAAGGTCACAAGTCAAATTATTGGTTTCACAATTTTCAACCTTATGTACTTTGGTGCCGCAAAACTTTGAGCCGTTTTCGTGTGGTATTCAGAAAAATGCTAAAATCCAGGATTGGTCCATAACGATAGATTTTTCTGCGAATTTTGTTTCATACCAATCATATAAAAAGGTTAGCTATAAATTCTTTTGATCTTAACATTTTTGTGTATTATAAATCCAAGTGATTTTATTGGTATTGTATTTGGTTTTGGTACTTACGGTAATTATTTTGATTGTTGAAGACTGAATATAGAAATTATTGGTTATTTTTAAAAGCTTCGTAGTTCTAGATTTAGAAGTCATGAATAATGTGGATTATATTACATGGGACTCATAACATATAATAGTGAAATTTGGGTGTTACATTGTACACCTCTACCTACCCCTTCAGGCATATAAGGCGCGATGTTATGTAATGTTATGTTCCAGTTTGTGAGTCTACTAATTTGAAATAATAAATCTATGTGTGTAAATAGGTGACAAAACAGCTCTTTTACACGGTATTCTGAACAATTAAAAGAATATTGTTCTTACAAACGTCTTTTAAAATAAAATGCTTAATAGCTACAATACCATATAATAATAAATCGCATAGAAAAAATCATAACATTATTTAAACACAACTTTCAATTAATAACAGTTACTTATCACTTTTTACAACACGCTCGATTCTAAATCGTAGTAAAAGTATTAAATTATATCGGAAATATCGATACAACGAAATTACATTCACGATACCGCAGTTTTCCGCGCACCAATATATCCATTCATTGGTCCAGGGCCGAACCCGGACCAAAAATTGTAATAAATTTATAGCTTCATGAAAAAAGAATAATTTAGGCTCATTCACTCGGACACACTCGTGTATTGAATCGCGTGGCCTTCCACGGATCACTGGCCATCACTGGCCTTACTACATTTTTTTTTCGAGCTAAAATCCACTTTTTGTTTGTATATTTTCACGTCAGTTTATTATTAACTAAGTACATCCCTGTTAGTATTGTGTGTGTTTAATTCCTGCGAGCTTTGACTTCGAATGAATAATTAAATTCATGTACATATAAGGCACACATATTTAAACTTTTTGTTGTTTATGATTAATATTAGGATTTGTATTTGTAAAGGACAGTTTTATTCTTTTTGTAGTGTTTAACGAACTGTTATGTATGAAATATAGTGATGGCATTTTGAAATAATCTTCGTCTGTAATAAGGAAATATACACGACTTTTTTGGATATTTTGATTCAGTTTTTTCTTTATTAGAGGACCTATAATAGCCACATTATTAGTGTATTCGATTGTAAAATTAAATAACGAAAATAATTATCTAAAACTCGCGGGTTACTTACGTGAATATACTGAGAAAAGCTCTACTAGTTTCGAACCACAAAGGGAGTCCCTTTCCTAATGACCATCGTGTGCGGTCGAGGCGATGTCGCGCAGCCTACTGTTTTAGTTTTAGTTGATTTAGTAAATCTCACGATAGTTATTATAAAAACGAAAATAATATTTCTAAACATAGACGAAAGTAAAATATTTCATGAACAAAATAATATTCTCTTGGTATAAAGATATTATCATAATTGTCTGTTTTCAATAGAAATAATTAACTAAATTTTCTTGTTTAGCCTTTTTGTTTAGTCTTTGACCATTTATTTGTTTAGTAAGAGTTTTTTCTATTGTTTTTGTTTTACAATTTGGAAAGTTTAAACAATAGTTTAAAAACAAAAATTTCAGATAGTATTTGTTTGGTACTAGAGTTTTCACGCCATTTTTTTTTTCAGTATAAACAAACAAAAAAGGGTATAGTTATTAAACAACGTATATTTTTCTCGTCATAATAATATGTGGCGATATATGGTACATACCAAAGGATGACGTCACAAAAAATTCTACATCGCACATGCAAATTAACAAGGATAGAAAATCCCAACGAACAACTGTAGCAGAAAGCCCGCCAGGCACGATCACCTCGCCTGGTCGGAGGATCCTTCTTTTCCGATCTTAGGGAACTATACCCTCTGTTCCCTAAAAATACCTTAGTACAATACTAGATGGCGTTAAAGTTTTATATATTAATTTTATGGTAACGTACTTAATAGCGCTTATAAATAGTCCACTGTACACAACGAACAACGTAGACACATAATAGCTTAATAAATATTGAAACTACGAAAATGGTTCTTTGGTATATAGAATTTATTTGTCGTCGATAACATAAGGGACCGTTATCTTGTGACCTTTAAAATTGCGTAGGACGGTGCTTGTAGAAATTGAGGTTAAGTAAATAACAATAGAATTGATTGACTTAATCATCTTTAGTTTTAATTTGGGTAATTTTGGGAATAATGTTCTAAGACTGATACATTTTTTATTAATCTTATTCTATTATATAAAAGCGGAAGAGTTTGCTTTTTTGTTTGTTTGTTTAAACGCACTAATCTCTGTCACTACAAGTCTGATTTGAATAATTATTTTGTGTTGGATAGCGCATTTATCGAGGATGGCTAAAGGCTATAAAACATCACACTACGACCAATAGGAGCTGAGCAGAGCGTGTAAAACAGCGCGAAAGTAGCTATTAATGTGTAATATATGTATTAAAAAAAATATATATGTATATACGTTTATGTAGATCAAATAAGTCGCTGTTAGTAGCCGTACGCATTAGCGTTTTCACCAATCTTTCCTAAATTATCCCCGAAAGGTGAGCAGAGGTGCACTTTAGGGCACTTATTGGCACTGTACAATGTAACACCCACTTTTCACTAATCATATAATGAGTCCCACGTAATAGGGGGTGAGCCTATTGCCATATTCACAATTCCAGACTCCGTGCTATTACTGACAATTTATAAATGACATTTAACGACATTTTAGCTTTTATCAACCTAGTGTAAGTGATACATAATGACACAGGTAGGGAATTAGATTCGGTGCTCTCTCAGGCTAAGTGAATTTTAGTTTGGATAATATGGTTTAGGGGTTGGTAGTGTATATGCCCATTAGATTTCGTTGCACTCGGTGATGATGGATGACTAGTGGATGTTGTTAACATCTAATAATATGTAGGCTCATATAGTAGTAGTAAATTATTACCTATTGTCTTAATTCGTTGAACCCGGCACTTGTTATTGGAACAAAGCATTTTTTATGTCAATGTATGCATAGATGATATTTTAATACGATGTCAAGCCTTGGGCAGTAAAGAGACCGGTACAAGTAAGAGTATTTGATTTATTACGTTTATGTTTTGTTTTCGAAAAGTTCAGCAATTTTATTGTTTTTGTTTTGTAAAAAAAAACAACGACAGTAGCTTTAGGCAGTCGCCCTATTTTTAGGACAAGGTTTAAAGCAAATTTTTTGAATGGTCTAATTTGTTATTTTAATAAATTTAATCATATATGTAAATATGAGCATCGTTGATCATTGTCCTTATTTCTGATATTTAATATCTCTTTACTCACATACAAAACAATCTGGAATCTTAAGACGCAACAAAACAGTCAACAAAGAAAATTTGATTGAATAAAACTCATTTTCAAATATCCAGCGTTATTTATTACTGTTAAACAGAGGAAATTCGACAAAAATACTCTTATATGAGAAGACTTTATTATGCAAAGGACTGTTTACCGACTAAGTAATCGAGTTACGACTCTCTTGATATCAAACTCGGATCCATACAGAGTTTTATACGTTAAAAGAATTGTTGCCTTCAAAATACTTGGAAATTCCCATGATTTTTCTCAATACTTACATAAAGGAGGTTTTGGTAAGAGCCACAATATATATGTTTCACCTGTTTGCTTTTGATAAAAGAATAATGGTGCTCCGTTGCCATGGTAACCGTAGGGTGGTTTGTTTGTCACTGAAAAGGAAAAAAGGTTAAGAAATAAAGTTATGTAACATATTCTCATCAGCTTTTTCGAGGAAAAATTCTTATGAGAAAATATTTCAGCTTATTGCCGATTATTATTCTTAAATCTCTTAACTCCACCCCCTTGTAATGGAAAAGCCTTACATCATTGTACACATTTTATGGGAACCTTGAGATTATTAACCGGAAAATTCTTTGAAATGACCTAAAATATGAGTGGATTATATCAAATATTTTATCATCCACTGTGTTGTTTATCGGAATTTTTAGACTCGGTTTATACTATGACGAAAAAATACCTTATTATAATAGTTGGTTTTTAACTGCCCCGGGGATTGGGACTGCCCCGTTTCTGCAGTGGATCTGGTATATTCGCTCAAGCACACGTTGATGGCTTCCATGCTATCATCAGACAGAAGTCAGCGATGCACGCTGCTCTGCAGGGTGCGGGCCAGTTCCAACTCCATCCTGAAAATATTGCAGGGAGGTACGATTCACCTACAATACACGGTATCGTGGGAAGATGTATTCCCAACAGTAGGCTTGTAACAAAATAGGTACTAACATAGTTATTAAGACTTTAAATTGTTTCTTAATAACCCCTACGGATGTATCAGTTGCCCGAAATAAACATAACTTATCAAATGTCAGTTGTTCACTAAGGAAAAATTTGAGTGGTGGTACTGTTGCACATATCTTAAAACAAGTCATTGAGCTCAGTATTCAGTTCTTCATAAGCAACGACGTCACCGCTTTTGATATTTATCATTTGGAACCAATTGTTCAAAAAGGCAGTCCGAACAAAACGTACACTATCTTTTTTATGGGATAAGCCGATAAACGAGCAGACGGCTGCACCTGATGGTAAGCAATCAGTTTGTCGCTCATGAACACCTTGAATGCCAGAGGCGTTACAAGTGCATTACCGGCCATTTGGAATTTGAGGATTGTTTGGAATTCAGGGATTGTAAAGGGGAGGGGGCAGTAATTGGGTCTCCGTTAACTTCACTCACATGACGAAACACAAATGTTGTTTCACGTCGGTATTTTGTGAGGCCGTGGTACCACTCCGGTCGAGCCGGCCCATTTGCGCTGAAGCATGGCTCTTCTACAGTTAGAACACAGCCGTATAAACATTAACTAATTCATTTTTAAACTCTGATAAATAAGGTCCAAGCGTTCCTCTATTACAAGAACTTTTTCTCATTACATTTTCTCCCATAATTTGAATACCGACAATCTAGCCAAACATAATTGTAGAAATACCCTGTCCCTTCGTTATAAAGCAATCTTCTACAACGTTATTATCATTTCTAAGAATCTTTGTACGTTCCTGATCTAGATATTTTAAGTAATTAAGTTTTTTGGCAAAGAAAACTTTTGCTATCTTGAAATTGGATACTTGCCTGCTTTAAAGAATGGGCCCGATGCCTATCATTATGGTCCGATTGCTAAAACTGTTTGTAGCCTTTTTTGTCTGTATTTTTTCGTCATTAAAGTTAGCGAACTTTTGACTGCTGGCCTTCTAAGCTGGTAGTCAGTAACTTTTTAATAGTTATGTGTTGTTTAAAACGTTGAAATCTTTTTTTTTTGATGGCATAAGCCGGTAAACGAGCAGACGGATCACCTGATGGTAAGCAATCGGTGTCCCCATAGACAACTAGAACACCAGAGGCATTACAAGTGCGTTTCCGGCCTCTTGGGGATTAGAAGTTTGAGGATCGTTGGGGATTCAGGAATTGGGGAGATTGGGGAAGGAGTGGGTAATTAGGCCTCCGGTAACCTCACTCAGACGAAAAAACACAACGCAAGCTTGCTTCACGTCGGTTTTTTGTGAGGCCGTGGTATCACTCCGGTCGAGCCGGCCCATTCGCGCCGAAGCATGGTTCTCCCATACTTACAATCTTTACTGAAGTTAAAAAATAGGGGCTTTCTAGATACAATACATTCTTTACCTAAGACTGTAGTATTTATTCACACCCAAATATGTAGATTATTATGTACTGCCTAAGATTATTTGAACACTACTGACAAACGGTGAAGGAAACATTTCGTGAGGAAACTCTTCTAATTTCTAGTAGCACTACTAGTAGAGCTTTTCTCAGTATAGTCAAGTGAGTAATTCGCGATTTTTAGTTAATTTATTAAAATAAACAATAATAAATTATTAATATAATAAATTTATTCAACCAAATCGAGTTTCAAGTCGTTGCAAGTGCGACTGCCGGTCAAAGGGTCTCGGGTTCGATTCCTGGGTCGGGCAAAGTATTACTGGTTTTTAAAAAAAAATTCTCAGTAGTAGCACGGAGTCTGGAATTGTGCTCGATATATGGCAGTAGACTCAGCCCCTAATACATGGGACTCATAACATAAATAGTGAAAAGTGGGTGTTACATTGCATAATGTGCTACCTCATGTGTAACATCTGCCTACCCCTTTGGGGATAAAAGGCGTGATGATATATTTATATCATGAAAACTGATGAAAACAATTTTTAGAATCTGTTGCTGAAATAGGTCTTAAGCTTCAGAGAGTGTGTCTCACGACAGTTAGTACACAAATATTTCTTTTACAAAATAATAATAATATACCTACATAAAAATAACCGAAGCAAAATAAATACAATGTGTTTACTAGACGTTTGTCTAAACAATTCTAGATTTCCAAACAGAATAAACATATAAACGAGCCTTGTTTATTTTCTGATCAACTCATGCAATAAGGGCCATTCTCGTTTAACAGAAAACCGTAACTGCTTTAGTATTTTTATAGGCATTCGCTAAACTGGGGCTCTGGAAAAACATTCCTTCGTGAAAAGTAAATTATTTGTACCAAAAAAACTGTGTACAAATAAGACAAACGGAATGACACGAAGAACGTGCCTGAGCCGAGTTAAGGTTACAGTACACTGTGGTACTGGTAATTTAATTCAATACATTTAATTATTAAGACGGTTTTTGAGGTAATAGGCAGGTGACCCATCTATTACGTAAGCGACCAGTAGATAAAGTTGTATTAAGAACCACATTTTTGCATGGTCATTTTTCTATTTAATTGTTCTGACAATTTAATGGCTGTATCAAGACGATGTTTTCTTTAAGAGATATTGTTGCCTTTTCCCTTAAAAATAAAAAAAAACCCAGAGCTGTTTTTTAAATTTTCATAAAGTAATATTTTTTCCAACCTGCTGAAGATTCAATTTGCTTGCAACGAGGTGGAGGTATTCATCTTCCAGCTTGCTTCTACGCCAAATATACTAACAGCAGTGATAGTTAAAGAAAAGTTTCAGACGAAAGCCGTCAGTGTACTACTAGCTTAATCCGTCTCACATACCGAAAATGCCTTCTCAGACGTTGGAAACACGTGCCCTATAAAAGTAGGTACTCGCCGAGCTTGTCACAGAATCAATGTACGCAGTGTACCTGATATACGGTTTACGTTTCAAGTAAATATTTTATTTCCATTCAAGTCCTTTCTTTCATAAAAACAAATTAGAAAGTTCTAGACGAATAAATAAATTCTGTGTGACTTATTTCGTCTCTGTTGATCATCTTATTGATGTTTAAAATGTTTATTTTTGTAGTTTATGAATTCGAAATAAATCAAACGTTTATATGGAAAGTAATTTTTAAAAACAAAACATATTAATACTAAATAACAGTGCTCTCACTATTAACTCCAACTTTTAATCTGCAATGATCAACAATGAACCTTATAATAAAACGATATTAAGGCATTATTTCGTAGTGGCCTATGGAATAGTCGAGCAGTGGACTCATCACTGTCTGTTGACGCTGATGATAATGAAAAAAGAAATTTAAGTATTTGAAAGTAGTGGCCTTTTTAGGTTAATTACTAACTATTTTCTTCAAATACTTTTAGTACTTCTATCTCGGGACTCAGGCCCATTAATAAACATTGAGCACAAAATTGAAGCCGTTAAAATTAATTAATATTTTTTCGTCCAACAATCTAATTCAAAAGTACTTTCATTAAATAATAAATGAAATTGATTTAAAAAAAATATTAAAAGGAGTCGATTTTATCAAATTAATGATTTAGTAATTCCAACACTAATGATGCAAGACAGGCCTTCGAGTTTAGATGAAAGTGAAAAATTTCATTAAAATTACTTTGAGGCGAATCTATAACTCAATGAAACTTGATTTTGAACGTTCATTGCACTATATACATTATTATGTTCACACAATATTATTTATTATTATATAAATTATGTTCAAACTGGGTTTGAAAGCTGCTAAATGAGTTTTCAGGCAAGAGGTCTTTCAAGTGAAAAATTAATGAGATTTTTTGACAAAGCAAACACGTTATAAATTATGAAAAGTATTGATAAAAATATTCAATTTTATAAATACTAAAGAGAATCACATGATTGGCGATAATTACATTTCTTTTTTAATTTGAGTAGTATTAATACGTACCATATTGTTGGAGTTATTGTGCGAGATAATGTAAATTAATAATTATCTTGTATACTTTATTCACTTAACCGTTTGACAGGGCAACTCGATTAGTTGCTACCCATACATGGCATCCATACCCACTGTCAGTAATCTGCAGGAGGCTCGCTACCTCATGATCGACTACTTGAATAAGGCGCTCATAATACCTAATTGGTAGAATCCCAGATATTATATTAAGATCACGGCAGAACAAGTTTTGAAACGAAGGGAGACAACTTAGTTAGTCAGTGAAACTCGAAAGTTAACGAATTGGGATCAAGTGTCCTCAGTATTGTCCCCACCTTTTGTGAGAAGAGGTGATATTACAAATTAATTAGGACGGCTCCTTCCCAATGTTCGGCCAAAGTTTTTGATAAATAGCTCCCTTTGAATGAATCGTAAAGTACCAACGAACTTTGCCTCTCAATGCAGCTTAAAATTGTACGTTAATTATACTGTATTCAAATATTTTATTTTGTAATTTGATTTATGGGTGTTGTATCATCAATCGTCATTTTCACGTTGGTATTTGGTAAATATTGACGAAATTAACCTTTTTGATTGATGTACTTTTGTTTAATTTTGTTCTGTATTTTAGTTAAAATAGTGGTTTATTTGTACGTGCATAACTTTGGATGATTGCACCAATTTGCACAACTATTTTTTAAATCAAATTAATGTTTCCATGAACAAGAAATTCATCAATTTTTTCGTGATATATGAACGAGGTCTGTGAAAAGTTAGAGTTGGATGAAATGCAAAAAAATCTTTATCTACTACTTATCATAGAATATACTTAAGCATTTACAAAAGAATTGAGCAACAGCACTCTCTGATGGTTTACATAGGTTCTTGAGTGAAGGCCATGTATTACTAACTGCAGCGTCAGACGTCCACAAGGACAGACGACTTGATGAAGGTCGCCATTTTTTTGTTTTTTAAGGTGGGAAAATCATTGAATGACTGCTCCCGCCTGGGTGAGGCGGAAGGGAGTGTCAGACTCTTACTGACTAAAACCCACCCCGTTCCTTCTCCTACACGTCGAGCCGGAGCCCCGGTTACCCGTTAGGTTCTCCGCAACATCTGTAAGCCATTGGGCGAGACCATGTTCAGCAGTGAAAGTTCTGTAGCTGATATGATGATGATGATGATAGTGATTCTCTAATGAACCAGTTAAAAAACTGCGATCTCATATCTATGTGGTAACTACACACAGATATAATGACAAATAATCAAATGTAGAAGAATTCAATAAGTTCAGTAGTAAATATAGTCTGTCACTAACTGTTGATATTAAAAATTGAGGTCTACTGCCAGTTTTAATATTGCAAGGCTTCAAAAACTCAATTTGGGTTCATTGTCCAACCTTCACACATTCAATGCTACAACCCTAATATGAATTCTTTATGAATGCCAACTTGGGTCCACGTGTCCACGTATCAAACTAAATCACACTGAAATTACTAAAATGCTTGGAAATTATACTTTTAAACGCTTTTGAACTAATAACTATGTCTCAAGATCAATTATTTAAAGTTTATTCACAATTTAAGTTTGATAAATAATTTAGTCTACTTGAATAATTTTGTAGTTTAACCTCGTTGTCTAGTGATAACGACGTTTCGATTTCAAGGTCAGTAAAGCTTTATTGGATTATCTTAATATTTTAAGTATTTTTTTGTCTAGAATTCATTGTTTTGTTACAGTAAACATTCCAAACTGACAGAAGTTAGTTGTTTAAATACAGTAAGTTGCTGTTTCATTACCTTGTAATAGATCACGATTAGCTAAAATGCATTAGACTGTTAGAAATCATAGATGACTTCTCCGATTTTTCGTTACTTTTTCTAAAAATCTGTCAACAACGCTAACTAAAAATAACGCTAAATAAAAAATTCTCTCAGTCACAAAACTTGACTTATAAGTGTTATCACATTCACAATATCATAAGGAATGTTTACTAAGACCAACTCTCCTACAAGTTAGTTCTTCAAGGAGGGAAACAGCTTTTATAAGGGTCGACAAGCCGCATGTAATGCCCCATGTGTTGCAAGCGTACATAGGCCACGGTAAACACTTACCATCAGCCGTATGATTTACTTGCCACCGTCGTGGTATAAAAAAAGTGTATCTGTAAGTGTATGTGTAATTCTGATATGACTGGTATCGATAAGCGGTGTATTGTTGGCCGGTTTAAAATAAAACCACACTATTGTTGATTATTTTTATATTTAAAAAAACTTTTTCATTGGAACTTTTTATACCCATGTGAATCGTTTTACGGAATTAAAATGATGACTTTTATGCCAGTTAATGTTTGGTAGTTGATTGTAGGTGTTGTAGTAATTTGAAATTGGCGCGTTCCATATAATGATAGATGACAGGTTGTTTTTTTTTTTTTTTTACTTTTTCTCTGCGCCATCACTGCTGTAATGTAGATTTGTTCTGTTCAATAAAACTAGATAATTAATATTAAAATCGTTTATTTACAATAGGTTATGGGCCCAGACCTGTAATCTGTTTGTAATAAGTATTGGTGAAAAGTTCTAACAGTGTAATCACGTAAAACAAAGTCGCCGGTCATCAAGTGATACGACCTAACCTAAAAGCCGCGCGTCGTTGTCGGTGAAAAATATTTTTCATACAAAATGTCTTCAAATGCAATGACTCTTATCGAAAAATTAGTTGGTCGAGATAACTACAATACATGGAGATTTGCCGTAATGACGTATTTACAACATGAAGACCTCTGGTGCTGTATCGAAAATGAAGGCAAAACTGTTGATTCAAAGCTCGACCTGAAAGCAAAGGCAAAAATTATATTGTTGGTTGACTCAGTGAATTACATTCATATACAAGAGGCAAAAACGGCAAAAGATGTATGGACCAATTTACAAAAGGCTTTCGACGACAAAGGGTTGACAAGACGCGTGGGCTTATTGAGAGATATGATTACAACAACATTAGAAAATTGCCAAAATATTGAAGATTACATTAACAGAATAATGAGTGCAGCACATAAACTTCGAAACATATCATTTGACATCAATGATGAGTGGCTGGGTACTTTGCTTCTTGCTGGATTACCCGAAGTCTACAAGCCAATGATTATGGCTCTCGAAAGTTCTGGTGTGCCGATTACAGCAGACTCTGTGAAGACTAAGCTCTTACAGGAAATAAAGAGCTCCGAGTCAGTTGCATTGTATGCAAGTAAGCCAAGTAAATATAAACAAAAGGATTCTGATAATTCTCCGAAGTTTAATAAAGGTCCCCGTTGTTTCAAGTGCAACCGGTACGGTCACATAAGTACAAATTGCAGAACAAAGAAAAAGGACCAAGGCAAAGAGTCAGGCAAAGAAACTGGATATGTCGCTGTGTTCTCGGCATCCGTGGCAGCTAATAGCTGGTTTGTTGATTCAGGAGCATCCATGCATATGACAATGAGGCAGGACTGGCTGTATGATGAATCATCACCTCCAATTACAAGCATCCGTATTGCTGATGATAAAATGCTTAAAGTAAAGAGCTGTGGAAAAATAGATCTGTCTATTTGTAATAGTAAAGGGCAAACACAAACCATACAAGTAACCAATGTGTTGTATGTGCCTGAGTTAGCAAGCAATCTTCTTTCCGTGAGTCAGCTAATAAAGAAAGAATGTTCTGTACAGTTTAGTAATGAAGGCTGTAAAATATTCAACAAATCTCAAGAAGAAGTTGTAGCTTGTGAGTTAGTGAATAACATGTATCGTCTGAACTTAGGTAGTGCACAAGCATATGCATGTAACACAAAGGAAAGTGACAGATACTTATGGCATCAAAGGATGGCTCATCTCAATATGACTGATCTGGATAAACTCTCCAAATGTACAGAAGGTGTGAAGCTTATCGACAATAAGCTGGATATGATATGTGAATTTTGTCAAGAAGGAAAACAGTCTCGGCTGCCGTTTCCCAAGGAAGGTTCTCGTGCTAAGAAGGTTCTAGAACTTATACATTCCGATATCTGTGGGCCACTGGAGGTGAAATCAGTTGGAGGAGCGCAATATTTTCTCACATTTGTGGATGACTATACCAGGAAAGTATTTATTTATTTATTTATTTATTTAAGTTTTATACAATTGCATAAGGAAGACTTAATGCTAACAGCATTCTCTGCCAGTCATCCTTTGGGTAGTGCAGAAATGTATGTGGTAGGTGGTAAGCTGCAAAACTATTATGAGAAATTTATTTATTTACTTAAAAACAAGTCAGAAGTGTTCAGTAAATTTAAAGAATTTAAAGCATTTGTGGAAAATCAACTTGAATGTAAAATTAAAAAATTAAGAACTGATAATGGAAGAGAGTATCTAAGCAATGAGTTTATTGAATACATGCAAAATTGTGGCATAGTACATGAAACTTCTAACCCATATACCCCACAACAAAATGGGTTAGCGGAGCGTATGAACCGCACATTGATGGAGAGAGCTCGCTGTATGTTGCTTAATGCTAATTTACAGAAACACTACTGGGCTGAAGCAGTGGCGACAGCTGCATACATAACGAACCGCTGTCCAACAAGATCCATTTCATACGCTACACCTGAGGAGTTATGGTCCGGGAAGAAGCCTAATTTGAAACACCTTAGAATCTTTGGATGTGAAGTCATGGTTCATGTTCCAGATGCTAAACGTCAAAAACTGGATGCTAAGGCAAGTAAAATGATATTTATTGGCTACTCAGAAGTCACTAAAGGATACAGACTACTAGATACTAAAACAAGAAGAATTCTTATCAGTAGAGATGTTGTATTTCTGGAAAATTCTGTACAAAGAAAGTATTCTATGGTTCCGCTAACAGAAAATACAAATAATGTTAAATGTGCTGATGAAACTAAGAACATTAATGAATCTATTGGGCTAACAAATCAAAGCACAAGAGAGTTAAATAACTCATCTGTAACATTATCCGATGATGATGAAGAATCATTCTTCTCCGATCATGATCCCGAGTATGTACCTGAAAAAGAAATAAATATTAGTGGACCTAGTAATATAACTCTAAGAAATAAAGTAGGAAACAGAAAATATGAAACTAATACTTACCTCTGTCAAGGTGGAGAACACGAAAATAATGAGACACCAATGACTTACCGGGAGGTTCTGTCATCACTGGATAAAGAGAAGTGGAAAAAGTCTATAGAAGAAGAGTTGCAAGCACACAGTAAGAATGAAACATGGGAGTTGGTGAAGAAGCCAGATGGAGTAAAAACTATTGGCAGTAAGTGGGTTTTCAAAGTGAAAGATACACCATCAGGACTCCTGTATAAATCAAGACTATGTGCCATGGGATGCTCACAGAAACACCAGGTTGATTATACAGAGACATTTTCACCAACTGTCAGGTATGACTCTGTAAGAGTATTGCTTTCTAAAGTGTGTCAGGATAACTTGCAAATGATACAGTTTGATGTTAAAACTGCTTTCCTCTATGGAAGTATAACCGAAGATATCTATATGAATCCACCAGATGGCGTATATGTACCTGAAGGGCATGTTTGTAAACTTAAAAGGTCCTTATATGGGTTAAAACAAGCACCCAGGTGCTGGAATCAAAAATTTGATTCAGTTTTAAAGAAATTTGGTTTCACCAATAGTCACTCAGATAAGTGTATCTATTCTGGTCAGTTTAACGGTAGTAAAGTGTACCTGATACTGTATGTGGATGATGGACTAATCATTACTAAGGATAAAAGTGTGTTAAACAAAGTTATTGATGATTTAAAGGAAAATTTTGAAATAAAAGTGTGTGAACCTAAAAACTTTGTTGGCCTTGAAATTGAAAAAGGCGAAAAATACATATTTCTACATCAGAGTACCTATGTACAGAAATTGCTGAATAAATTTAATATGATTAATGCCAATGGAAACAGTACACCAGTAGTGACAGGTATTAAATTAGAAAAGAATACATCACAGCTGGATAGAAACATTCCATACAGAGAGGCTGTAGGCTCATTGATGCATCTAGCTATAGTCAGCAGGCCTGACATAATGTTTGCGGTTAGCTTAGTCAGCCGATATCTGGATGGTTACGATAGTAGTCACTGGAATGCAGTAAAACGGATAATGAAGTATCTGAAAGAAACTAGTGATTATGGTCTGTACTATACTCCTTCACACGACAATATACTAGAATGTTATTGTGATTCTGACTACGCTAATGATATTGAAACAAGAAGGTCAATGACAGGATATGTGTTCATTAAGAATGGTGCTGCTGTTACTTGGGCCAGTCAACGTCAGCAAACTATAGCACTATCAACAACTGAAGCGGAGTTTATGGCTGCCTGTAGTGCTACAAAAGAAGTTATTTGGTTAAAGAGACTTTTGTTAGATATAGATGAATATAATCAGGATTCTGTAAAACTTAACATTGATAATCAAAGTGCAATTTCTGTCATAAAAAATGATAATTATCATAAACGATGTAAACACATAGATATTAAATATAAGTTTGTTAAAGAGAAATATGAAAGTAAAGAAATTGATCTAAAGTATATAAGTAGTAATGAGCAAAGGGCTGATATATTTACTAAACCCTTAGCTAAAAGTAAATTTCAATATCTAAGAAATAAATTAGGTATTTGTAAGATGTAACTATACTTATGAAACTTTATAAAACTTGGCTCTGACTTTGTTCAGTAATAGTATGTGTGTATAAAGTAACTATGTACTTATTTTTGTTTGTTACTATTACTTGTTTAACTGTTAGTTAGATTGAGGAACGCTGCAATTTGGAGAGAGTGTTGTAGTAATTTGAAATTGGCGCGTTCCATATAATGATAGATGACAGGTTGTTTTTTTTTTTTTTTTTACTTTTTCTCTGCGCCATCACTGCTGTAATGTAGATTTGTTCTGTTCAATAAAACTAGATAATTAATATTAAAATCGTTTATTTACAATAGTAGGAACAAAAATTTAAAACAATTTTTGAAATTATTCTTTGAATAAGAAAGCGGTTTATTGTTCCGTAATCACCGATCATTGATTTGTAACACAGCAACGCTTTTTATTCTTCAAAAGCTGACGTTATTTATGTAAGTGCGATAATTTAAGTGTGAGAGAGCCATACTTCGGCACGAATTGATACCACGACCTCACAGAAAACCGACGTGAAGCAACGCTTGCGTTGTGTTTCGTCATGTGAGTGAGGTTACCGGAGGCCCAATTACCCTCCGCTTCCCCAATCTCCTCAATTCCTGAATCCCCAACGATCTTCAAACTCCTAAACCCCAAAAGGCCGGTAACGCACTTGTAACGCCTCTGGTGTTCCAGGTGTCCATGGGCGACGCTGATTGCTTACCATCAGGTGATCCGTCTGCTGGTTTACCGGCTTATGCCATAAAAAAGTGCATGACCGAAAAATCAAAAATATAGTTCAAGATACTTTGAACATACAAATTATATTATTATGTTTATGTAGGATAAATAAAAAAAATCGATAATCAGTTTAATAATAAGTACCAAAAGTCTTAGTACAACTTTATTATCAAAAAATCGAAGATCTATGACTAAACCACGAACCAATTACAGGTGACACGTTCCCTTTAAACTTGAGTAAAGGGTTCAATCCTTAAAAAACAAATGGGACTTACAAATCAAACTGTACGGTATAAAGTATCAGGCCAAATTAACAGCTGCGCCCGCATCCAACGAGTTGATGTAATTGGTCGATTTATTTTCGCAAAACCTTCGCCTGACCCACGCTTTGTCGTGGTCTCTATGTCCAGTTATAAAACGCCTATTTTTTTAGGTTAGGTTAAATGAAATGTTTGTTTGCTAATAGTTCATGGGTATTTGTTTGTTAGCTGGACAAATATATAGGTGGTTATTTTGATCTGTTATAATTGAGTAGTGGATAAATGGTTTGCGGTGTTTATTTTAGTTTCAGTTTTTGTTAGTGGAACCTAGAGTTTATATTAACTATCGTGGTGTTTTTATTTTTATACTGTTTTGTATTCGCCCATAGACACCTGGAATACCGATTGCTTACCATCAGGTGATCCATCTGCTCGTTCACCGGCTTAGCCCATAAAAAAAACTTCTCTTAATCCCTCATAGTCCGCAAAACAGCGCACATGACGAGGGGAAACCTTCATAAGGTGGGAGATTTACCTTGCTAAAACCTCCCCAGTGGCCAACCACAGTACCTGTAGGGGACATCGGGTCTTCTAATAGACCTACCCCGGAGCCCCCACAGTGTTTTGCTTGTTGCGGTACATCCCTAGAGAGTTGCGCGTCTCCCTCACTCGCAGATTCGCCTCACTGTGCAGATGCACGGCAGCACGTGAGCATCGTGCTACCGTCTTTCCTGAAGCCATTGTGTAAGCACTTAGAAAAACCCTCCAAAAATACTTACATACTCTAAGAAACAAATTCGATACTCCTTATATAACAACACTACTTACAACTACTCGACCGATGAAATAGCCTACAAACACAAGCGACTGATGGATGAAACCTACATAAATTTAAACGTAAGTAGTTTGACGTTTTAACATACTTGTCTACTAAGAAAGAAGTTGTCTAACCCTCCTTCTATGACCGATGACATTTACATGTTTACTATACAGTTTAAGATATTCTGAGAAGGGTTTTAGAAAAGTTAACGGCAGATCTAGTTTGTCTACGAAAAGGCTTAAAGAATTTATTTTAGTGATGACATTTTTTTTATGGAATAAGCCGGTAAACTAGCAATATGGGCCGGCTCGACTGGAGTGATATCACGGCCTCACAGAAAACCGACGTGAAACAACGCGTGCATTGTGATTCGTTATGTGAATGAGGTTACCGAAGGCCCAATTAACTCTCCCCAATCTTCCCAATGCCGGAATCTCTGACAATCCTCAAATTCCAAATCCCCAAAAGTCTGGTAATGCACTTGTAACGCCTCTGGTGTTCCGGATATACGTATATGTCCCATGGGGGCGACGCCAATTGCTTACCATAAGGTGATTCGTCTGCTCGTTTAGCGGCTTATCCCATAAAAAACATTTATGGGAAACTTTACCTACCCTACCTCAGTTAAGTAAAATATGACAAATTACCAAGTCAACTCTAAGTCACCTCAAACGACAGGAGGTAAATTCATGCATCATTCGATGCAAGCTAGTACGAAACACACTCTGTCTTAGTTAAGCTTAAGTTAGTTAGCTGCAACTAATTGGACTACCTCGGCTAGCATCCAATTAAGCTGTAAGGCTACTCATTTGAAATTTCGCCAAAAATATCTCACAAAAATTGCTGGTTTCCGTACTTTGTTGGATTTCGCAGTTTTATAATGATTGCATATTTGGTTTAAAATATGGTTGTTCCTTTTAGAAAACTTACTCCCTTTCTGAAGTTGATTAAAAATGAATCAAAGATTAAACGTGAAATGACTTGATACTCGAATAAGTGGATCCCCAAAAGGCAGCTAACGTATTTGTAACGCCTTAGGTGTTTCAAGTGTCCATAGGCGACGCCGATTGCCACCAGGTGATTTGCCTGCTTGTTTACCGGTTTATCCTAAAAAAAGATAGAATTATGAGTTTTATTCTACAAATTATATGTCCCACGTAATAGGGAATGAGACTACTAGCATGCACCAGGTACAATACCTTCCGTGTGTAACTTTGTTGAGAACCCTGGCTTTTGAAACTTAAATTAATAAACTTATACATTGCACCTCTACCTTATGTGGCACTGTTTGCATAGTTCTTAGAACAGTAGCTTTTAGTTAAGTCTCCCTTTATCAGTGACCTCCTCAAAATGGGTCAACATCGCCACCGTACTTGTTGACAAACTGACAAGTGAAAATTAAACTTAGCTAGACTGTGAAAGAAGCAATTTCCATTAATTACTTCCCAAATTTAAATAGGGCATTGTAAATAGAGATGGTGCGATTGATTGTATTAAAGCAATAATTTTTAGCACTATGACCATCGAGCGAGATGGTGGCCAACACCATCCTATTAAATATAAATACAATCTTATAATAAGTGTGAGCTAAGCATCTAACAAAGGCTCAGTACATGTTATATTGCTGATGTTGCAGAAATAGTAAATAATATAGATAGACACATACAAAAATAAAGTTTCAACTTATTGCACAGTACGTACTTTCCCATTCGTTTTACTTATCGAATATTTTACCTATGTTTCAGCTTTTTTGGTATTTTACATAATGAAATACTACACAAAATCATGACAGCAGTCTAAAAATTGTATTGAATAACAAATCGTTGTACGTAAACATCCATACAAAGTTTTTTGTGGAAAGCATTTTCCAGCAAAAACAGAACAACGAAAGGCACGCAAAAATCGAGCGATAAACAAAAAAGTCCAAGTTGTGGACTTTAGAAATCATTTGTGATATACCCATCCTTTACTTTTGCATGCACAAAAGCGAGATGGATGATCTCATTCTACGAAGTAAAGCTAAAATGTACACCAAACTACCTGAAAACTGTTTCTGTGTCTATTTATTATAACAGGACTTGCAACGCGGACAATATTTCAAAAGCTCTCTAGCGTCAGTTGACATTTTCATTAAAATTAATAGAGGTGCACATAAAAGTAAGGGTTCGTAGAAGAGCATTTCATATTAAACATTTATAATACACATATGTGTGAATAACTATGTTCAGGATCGATTCTTTCGACAATGAAGTTCGTTTTAAATGACCTTGGAAAAGGGTAAAGAATATTAATTATATTTCTGTCACCTACATGTCTATTAGAATAATATTAATCGGTTTTGAACATATTTTATGTTTGTTCTTCTTCGTCTTAGTCATATTATGCTCTTGACAGAGCAGTCGTGGTCTTGATGCCAGTCGTCCATCGCAACTGTGTTCTCGTTCAGTGTTACCCTTAAGTCAAGTCAAGTCAAAATCATTTATTTCAAAATATTTAAATAAAAAAATGATAGTCTTTCGGTCAGTCCTCTAGTGAGGCTATTTGCTGGTTCCAAAGTGTAGATTCCTATGTAGAAGAACGAGCAAGAAACTCCATAGGTTACTCTTTTTCAATCTTACAATACGTCTCCTCGTAGCACGATGTTTGGATGAATGAGAATAATTATTTTTACTGATCTAGATCTTTATATATAGACGGCTTCACCCTCTCTCTCGTGGGATAGTGACCTTTGTCGTACTTCAGAAAATATTCCACCCCTGTTCCAAATTTCATCTCTTTCCCTTCAGCCGTTTTCAATGAAGGAGTAACAAACTTAATATTACTAGGATTGTATGTTTATGTAGGTACAATCATCAATAAACAATGTTTGTATATAAGGATCTCCATCCTTTTATATATCCTACTAGCTTTTACCCGCGGCTTCGCTCGCATCACAAAAGGATAAAAAGTAGCCCATGTGACTATCCATCCGTTCAACTACCTTCAGTTAAAAAATCACGTTAATTAGTACCTCCGTTCTGCCGTTTAAGACAGGCAAAGAAACAAATAGCTTTCCGCTCGCGTGGTATTCGGTTATATCGCGCTATTTAGATTTTTCCAATAAGTAAGTAATTCGTTGACTGGTTTTAAATGACATCCAACGCCATCTATACCTGTACATACAGCGCCATCTATACCAATATTTTTGTTTTTCCTAGGAAATATCAATTTTTTCCGGGATAAAAAGTACCCTATTATTTAATCCAGACTTCTAACTTCATGTCTGCAAAATTTCAAAGCAATCGGTCTAGTAGTTACGGCGTGAAGGCGGAACAAACAAACAAACAAACTCACTTTCCGATTTATAATATAATATAAGTAAGGAAGTAAGGATTTAATAATACATGTGTTGGACTGGGCTTTATACAATCCTATTAATGTCGAAACATTTTTGCACACTGCAAATTATTTTCAGTACAAAACGATGTACCTACAATGAGCCGATTTATTTATAGCAAAATATAGACATTTAATCATACATAATACGAAGTCAAGGGTTTAATAATAACATGCCATTGAAATGTCAATGTATTCCGAAATTCATATGCCTGTAATACCAAATTGATTCGAACAAAGAGGGTGGAAGACGCATAATTGTTTCCACGAAAATAGCTGAATATGGTTAATGCGAAGAAAATTAAACAGTAAAATTGATTTATCGCAAAATATATATTAATAGAAATTCGTCATTAATCTATCATACTGTTATTATACCGCAATTTTTTTCACGATATTCGTTGTCCAGTTTAAATACATAAAACTGATCGACTAGGGACCCTCTTTCTTAACAGAAAAGGTACGTAACTATGTTTAGTCAGCACCAGTAATATCATAAATATATAAGACACCATGCTACAATACGTTGTTGGATAATGTTTAAAAATCGAACGCCTGTCGACTCACTGGCATTCCCAACATTTTGCGTGCTAATTTTAAGAAACATTCTGACACACATGCTACAAAGTGACAAGGGCGCAATTGAAGCATACTATTAAGATTGAAATTATCAGTACCTTCAGGGATATAATAAAAATCTAAGTTTGCCTCTGGTAGGACAAAAAGTCAATTTGGTAGTTATTGAAGAATATCTTCTGACTAAGACATAGTTATGTCTTTTAGTTGATGAAGGATGGTATCAGTGAAGTGAATTCTTCATCACCCATATCTTGGCCTTCTTATTAAGCAGAACTGTAACAGATAGATTATTAGGAGATTTGCCAACTGGTATATCAAAATTTTACTTATTCAACCTGTAATTTAACCTACGACCCCAATTTCCAATTGACTTCTAAATTCATATACTCTATACTTACATATTCACCGGAACTGAGTTACTCAAGACTTAAGTTTATTATAATACCCCGGTCCTTCGCTTATTGCGTCCCTTAGCTCTTTGAAACCCTTTCCCTTCGCGACTTTCACGGACTTCGGAGATTTATAAGTCAATTATGTATGGGCCTTAAATCTTTTTCTATGTATCCAAGGTAACTACATCTTTAAACCTCTTAATACTGTTGACGTTTTGATAATGTACCTTATTAAAAGTTAAGAAAGTCGATTTTGGTTTTTGGTCGACCTTTTGTAGATTATCTCTTTTTGAAGTATTTGGTTTTAGTGTTATTGGTTATGTAAACATATATTATAGAGAAGACTTGCTGTTGCCCGCTACTTCTTCCGCGTAGAATATGAATTTTAGAGCATAACTTTTTTGGTTAATTTTTTTTAAAGTAGCCTATTTTTCTTCCTAGTACATCAGCCACCAGTAAAAGTCCCGTCAAAATGGGAGCCATTCCAGAGATTACCCAATACAAACAGACTGATGAAAATTAAAAAAAAAAGTTATTTTGGTATGTGTATCGTATTCATTTGTATGAAGTAAACAAGCGGTTATTTTAAAATTATAAACAGACACTCCACTTTTACTTACCTGTAGAGATTAAACATATCATAAAATGTTATTTTTATTTCTCTCTTTTTCGATCAATGAATCAATGCCTCTTTTCACCAAACTCCTCTCAATAAGAAATCTCTAGGTTAAAATAGGAGACTTTTTTATGTCATAAGCCGGAAAACGAGCTGACGGATCACCTGATGGTAAGCAATCGACGTCGCCCATGAACACCAGAGGCGTTACAAGTGCGTTACCGGTCTTTGTTGATTAGGAAGTTGAGGATCGTTGGGGATTCAGGGATTGGGAAGATTGGGAAGAAGGGGGGGTAACTGGGCCTCCAGTAACCTCACTCACACGAAGAAACACAACGCACGCTTCACGTGGGTTTTCTGTGAGGACGTCTTCCGGTCGAACCGGCCCATTTGTGACGAAGCATGGCTCTCCCGCACATTTAAAAACGATTTGGTTATCACTTATCTTTAAGTGACACTTAACAGTAATACAAGATAAGAGGTTAGTTTAGGTGCTACGTCAAGCTAAAGAACCTTTAGTTAAGAGATGGTTTTGGGTAAAAATTGCGGTGTTTCCTAACACAGGCATATCTTTCTTAAAAGGAGACTTCAATCACAATTTATAGATTCCGTAATCTGTTTTTGCAAATAAACGATTTTTCTTTTTCATTTTATTTATAAAAACGGCCTAGATTTTCGATGAACAAAATTCTCATAAATATCACTTGCTAGTAAGCTCGTTTTCTATTACAGAATACCTAATAACATGGCTGACGAGACGTATGTATGCGTAACACTTTCTACTCTATTCCTTTGGGAAATAACACACGTATATTGGAGTACGCGTCTAATATGAGATTGCATGTTCAGCTAAAATTCCAACTAAACACAATATTTCAACGCTGAATAAAATCACGTATTCATTCACTAGCGTTTCCTACTGGCTTTGTCTTCATTCCTGTGGGATAAAAAGTAGCCAATGTGTTATTCCAGATCATAATCTACTCGTAACCCAAATTTCATATCTAGAGGTATACCTTCAGCCGATTAGAAGTTATTGAGTAACAAACATACACAAACTCACAATCTAACAAACATCAGCATTTGAAATATTAAGTAATGAGTAAAATAGTTGGTTGGTTTGGACTGCCTCGTTGGCGGAGTGGCAGAGGGCAAAGTACCACTGGGTTTTAAAAACAATCTCAGTAGTAGCACGTATTATGGAATTGTGCCCGGTATATGGCAATAGACTCACCCCCTATTACATGGGACTCATAACATAAATAGTGAAAAGTGGGTGTTACATTGTGCATTGGCATTAAGTGCCGTAATGTGCTCCTCTGCGTACCTCTTCGAGGATAAAAGGTGTAATGTTATGTTATGTTATCTTATGTAAAAATTTCATAAGTAAAAACAGTGGGTATTTACTTACGAAATTGCAATTTTGTATGAACAAATAGCAACGAATAATTTTAATGTATTTTTTATTTGTATTAATCGAAGTAACCACACATGCAATCAATACATCTTTGCGAACGCAGTAGCAGTTTATCGAAACGGCAATTTCATAGTTAAAGACTCAATATAACCCTTAAACCTGAATAATGCACAACATTGAACAATTTGAATTCAAATACAATGTACTATGGAGATATTCAAACGAATGCGTAAACATCAACCATATAATCTGCTAATGAGCTTACACGCATTATACGCGAGAAATCCGCTTACAATTTATTAAGACCCGCCCGTGAATGTGTGCGAGTTATGTTTAGGTATGTATTAACTTATTATACTAATATAGGCGACTGCCTGTAGTGAATGATTGGTTGCTATGTTGGAATTCATGGTTGGGTAAATTATTATTAAGTTTTTGGTCTCAAAATCTTACTAATATTATAAATTCGAAAGTTTGTTTGTTTTTGTTGGTATGTTACTCTTTCAAGTCGAATCGGCTAAAGGGATCGGGATTAAATTTGGAAAAAGGGTAGATTATGGTCTGTGTTATAGGAAACCATCGGTCTGTGTTACCAGAGATCGGAAAAAGGTGAGCTAATTTACCTAAACTTCAAGGAACAAAAACAAAAAGTGGAGACTTCCTTACTACAACATTTTTTTCGGGAAAGTTCCGGTTCCAGTTTCGGGATATTTAAATATTACATTTAATATAATTATTATTAATACAGAAAACAATTGATTTCGTTTCGTGATTTTATTTCTTAACTCGTCGAGTACCGGTTTTATAGACACAATTAAAGAACAATAGGTCGCGGTCACCGGTGACCGCTTGGTGTTTGACAGTTTAAATTTAACACAAAACCAAACAAAATTTTTGTTTGGTATAAATATCCTGAAACTGGAACCGGAACTCTTTCCTTGAAGTTTAGGTAAATTAGCTCACATTTTTCCGATCACTGGTTAATAACACACACTGTTTATTTCACGAGAATAAAAGGCGAAGGTCGCTAGCAAAAGCTAGTTCTTAATTATGACTCAGACACTAGGCAAAAATATGTCATGTTAAAAATTCTTGTGGAGCATCGTAGTATTTTACGGTTTCAAAGTGCTCCATTATGACATAATTTCGTTCGTACCAATTGATGTGTCTTATATTACACTAGCCATGCCCGCAACCCGAAGGTGATAGCGTGATAATATGTAGTTATAGTATGTTAACCTGACCTATTAATAATAATCATACAAAATTTGAAGTAAATCTATGCAATACTCTTTGAGATCATCCCGGACATACATACAGACAAGCAGACAAAATTTCTAATTTAGCTTCTGTATCGTCTATAGATCACGCCCCTAGTAGAATACTTGTATTCTTTAAAAAAAATATTCAATGTACAGTTTTGATTTTTTTTACGATTTTATTATATGTATAGATAGATTTGTCTCATAATATAACGAAGGAGAAATGGTTGATCTGGAAACAAAACTCAGTCTATTTCTTCAATGAAATCTAGACATTTACCTAAAATAGTCTGGAAATCGAGACATTGTCCTCGGGTGAAAAAAAACAACATAAAGACGAATATAGTCGTCGTGATTTTTCAAGAGAATGGACTTTTTACAGATGTACATAAAAGGGTGATGTGTTTTGTGCCTCAGTGACTTATTGGCTATTTAGATTTTCCTAAGTGATGTGAGGGTTACGTTTTTTGTTGCAAATCAAGTAATTTACTTAAAGTGTTTATTGGAAAAAGTTTTCGTAGCCTTTTTGTGAATGGAAATCTTAACGGCTCGATTTTTTTGAGTCTTAGAAAGTAGGCCGAAGTCTGGTTTCATTTTGCGTGAAATATTTGCTTAGTGAACCGTTATATTAGATGACCTATTCGTTTTGAAGTGTACGTGGCGTTCATTATTAAGTGCACTGCTAAACATAAATAAATATGGGACATCTAATGACGATTTAAATGTATCTGCTCCTTACAATTTCTGTAGATTAAGTGAGATCAGGCAATAGTTAAAGTTCTTCATATACAATATTGACATAATCCTAGTCATTTGTTGTACATAGTTAATCTTACATACTTTTTTTGAAAAGAGTAACGAATGGAGTTTCTTGCTCGTTCTTCTCCATTCGAATCTACTTTTTGGAATGACCACCTAGCTTCACCTAGTTTCACTGACGGACTGACTGACAGACTATTATTTATTTTGTATTTGTTGACGTTTCAAAAGTACCAAACAATGGTTTAATTGAAATAAATGCTTTGACTTTGACTTTGATTTTGACTTAATCGAAACACGTGAAGCAACGCTGGCGTTGTGTTTCGTTGTGTTTCGTCGTGTGAGTGAGGTTAACGGAGGCCCAATAACCCTCCCCTTCCCCAATCTCCCCAATCCCTGAATCCCCAACAATCCTCAAACTCTACTATGTTTAATAACACCTAGTGAGATATAACATTTTTCACGAAGCACATAAATAAAAACCAAACTAAATTATCGTGGTTCAAAGTTTTCGAAAAATCCAATATACGACTAGATAGCTGAAAATTTATCGATGAAGTTATTACTGAAAACTGTCACGTACGTAGTTTGAAAAGTTTCACGAAACTTTAATCACTAATTTCGGTCGAAACTTGATAAAAAAACGAAATTTTATGAATAATTTGTTAAGTTTGATCAAGTTTATTGATTTTTTTTTCAAAGAAATGAGAGGTCTTCGGAGACTAGACTAACATAACATACATAACATCACGCCTTTTATCCCCGAAGGGGTAGACAGAGGAGCACATTATACCACTGTACAATGTAACACCCACTTTTCACTATTTATGTTATAAGTCCCATGTAATAGGGGGTAAGCCTATTGCCATACCGGGCACAATTCCAGACTCCGTGCTACTACTGAGATTTTTTTTAAACCTAGTAATGCTTTGCCCGACCCGGGAATCAAACCCGAGACCCTTTGCAAGCAGTCACACTTGCGACCACTCGGCCAACGAGGCAGTCAGTAGAAGTAGTAGAGTAATAAATGTTATGTCATATTATTATGTTTTCGGTTTACACACGTAACGTTACCATACTCATGAATATGAGCCTCTAACATGGCGTGAAACTAGTCGAGTTCCTCGTCAAACAGTTACGTGATGAGAAAGCAGAAAACATAATTATTAATTACTATGTCTCACGAAAGTTTTAAAATAAACTCAATTACATACATCTCAATAGCACATAGGATATACATAATTTCTAGTGTCCCAAACATAGCACGAACACATCAAACCTTTGTAAAATTCTCACAGTATTGAATTACGTCACATAAAATATTAAACACGGCTTCTAATCCTTTTTGAAGCGAATTTCTGTAATTAGTCATGTCCCAGATACAGCCTGAATTAATGCGTTACCTTCTTGAAGCGGCCGGATTACATTCCCAACATAATTTGTCTTGAGTTTCTCCAAAGTATTTATAAGTCAGGCTCTCTGAAGGAAGAGATTTCAACTGGGATCAAAAATGTAAAGTGTTGGACGAATGTTTGTACGTGTTTTAGTGCTATATACGATATCGTCGGTTTTGTGAAATCTTCTACTAAAATCTTTAGGATAGCAAAGTGTTACAGTGTTGTGTTTTGTACAATACACTTTTTGTGTTTGTTCGTTTGTCTTTTTGTTTGAACGCGATAATCTTCGGTACTAATGGTTCGATTTGAATAATTCTTTTTGTGTTGGATAGGTAATTTATTGATAAAGGTTATAAGGCTATAAAACATCAAACTACAATCAATAGGGCTCGATTAAAGCGGGAAAAACCGCACGGAAGTAGCTAGTTTACAATAAGTATTTCAAAATGATCATTTATCGTCACCAAACTAAACCGGAGTGATACCACGGCCTCACAGAAAACCGACGTCAAACAACGCTTGCGTTGTGTATCGTCGTATGAGTGAGGTTACTGGAGGCCCAATTACCCTCCCCAATATCCCGAATTCCTGAATCCAAAACAATTCCCAAGTTTCTAATCCCCAAAAGGACTGTAACGCACTTGTAACGCCTCTGAAGTTCCGAGTGTCCATGGGCGACGCCGATTGCTTACTATAAGGTGATCCGTCTGCTCGTTTACCAGCGTATACCATAAAAAACTCATCATCACCATATCACCCGGAAGACTTTCCTTTTAGTCTTCAATTCTCATGTTAAATTTTTCCTAGAGTGAAACCAATTGTTGAGGAACTGTTTTATAATTTGAAAATGTTATAAATTCTAAGAAATCTGTTCCCGTTGCTAAGCGAGTAATAATAACTGATAGTACTGAAAAAGATTGTCTATTTTATTTGTCTTCCAGCGAATTGTTGTTAGTTGTTACAGGTATTTTTTGGATAGTAACTAATTCTATTTCATGATAAATATTCTTATTATACTTCGTTCAATATTATTCTCGATGAAAACAGTATTCTGACGTTTTAAGGAAATATACATGAATATTTAATGTCATATCCTATATTGTCTAATTCTTCGTAGTGTTCGACTGAAACTGGATTTTTAACCGAAACCAAATTTATTGCCTTAGTGTAGTTCCGATTAAATCAAAAGTCATTGAAGAAGGTGGTGGTTGAAATTAAATCACTTTATTACACTTTTGGACACTAAACACCGAGTACCAACACCAACCGCTACACAAGGAGCAACAAGAAAGTGAACGAACAAAAATCTTGTCGAGTTCTGCAAAGATTTAGTCCTACAAAAAGACGATGTAGGACAAACGTAAGTGGAAGAACTTATGGGTTTTTTTAACAAAGTAAACGCCGCGGGGATCACCGGTGACCGAGACGTCAGCGGAGAATTTGCCTTCAACAATTTTCTTTTGGCAGTCAAAGGATTTTAGTAAACAATATAATTTAATATTGAATTACATGAAGCGTAAATCAGGCCGAGGCCGAAACACCAGTTTCGGTATTGGTTTCGGCTAAACATCCAGTTCTAACTGAACACGAATACACTTTAGTGTCAAAGACACTACCATCAAATCAACTCGACGTGTATCGTATAACAATTGTTTTTCTTTAACAAAGAACGTTGGAACCTTGTCATTCTTAGAAACTACTGAGTTGTTTGACTCAATAAATATCAGGTACGCTGCTGTTTGATTTAGACAAGGTTGTAAATATTGAATGTGAGCTAGACATTGTCGGGAACGTTTTACAATAATAATAATTTTACTGTATTCTTGACTTCTTTATTGTTTGTAGTATATTCATGATATGACCACAATGAGACAAGAAAGTTCTTTCCCCAAAATACAGACACCACTTTCATCAAATTGACTGTACTTTTCGTTCTCTCCCGTCCCCCGTTTCTTTAATTTTCTCCATCTACTGTACACTCCATTGAACTGTGAACTGCCCACAACAATTAACAAATTTTCACAAAAATGTTCACATCAAGAAGAGCCGAGTTCCAAAAAACCTACCGTGTGTCTGACAATAAATTACGCGGTTATTTTCCGCCAAAATTAGTTGTTGTTTACTCCATAATCTTGATAATATTACTCTAAACATAAACAAATTCGCACCAACATTATAACAGCCGGCTACACATAGAAACGTGGAAGAGATAAAATTATTATCAGCTCAGGACGGCTAAGGAAGACATATTGGCGAATCTTACACGTTTTTCATAATAAATTCAGAGCACGTTCGTCCTGGCGACTTTGATTCCAACGATCTTTACACGTTTTCTTCATATTGATGGCTTTCATTTTGTATATGCCAGTACGTCTAAACGTAAACCCGTTTCAGTTTTTTTTTATGACAAGCCGGTAGACGATCATACAGATCACCTGATGGTAAGCGATTGGCGCTGCCCATGGACACCCGAAACACCAGAGGTGTTACCGGCCTTTTGGGGATTAGGAATTTGAGGATTACTGGGGATTTGGGAATTGGGCCTCCGGTAACCTAACTCATAAGACGATACGAAACGCAAGTGTTGTTTCAAGTCGGTTTTCTGTAAGGCTGTGGTATCACTTCGGTTGAGCCGGCCCATTCGTGCCAAAGCATGGCTCTCCCAAACATAAAACGAATGAACCAGTGTAGAACAATCTTTTTGGTTTATTCTGTCCTTGTTTGGTCCCTGTCTGTCTAGTACTGCTCTGATTTGATGATGTTGATTTTTAAGCATTTCATCTTCTTAGATGTTCTAACATTTATGCTTTCTATGTATCGGGAAGAACAGAATACTGTAATACGATTCACTCTGTTTCTAATATTTTTCTACATTGACACTATACATTGCTTAATATACTGTACGGTTGCTGTTGTAGACACCACAGACCCGGATAATTGCCCTTGGATCTGGGTCTGGGTATCATGTTTGTTAACTTGTATGTTTGTAAACGCACCCACGACACAGGAGAAAATCCTTGTGTTAGGCTTTTTTTTTTGATAAAAATATAGGCAAATAAATCGACAGATTTGGAGATTAACAGTAATAAACAGACAAAACGCTTCCTAGATTTATTAACATATATTATTCTGATAATCGATTATTGAAAAAGAAGAACATGATAATTAAAACTTTGACTCAAACTAAAGAAAACTAGAAATTACCAACTAGCACACAACTTAATTTCAACATCAAAGCTGTCTCCATCCTCGAAGACAAAATATGAAATCCGACACGACACGTAATTCAAATAAAATGTAGAAACTTCTAGGACTTGCGCTGCAGATTTTATTATATGACTTATTCGACGTTCCTAGTCAAATGTCTACAACTGTCACATTAATGCATACGAAGTTTGGAATAGAAACGTGTTCTTCGTAGAGATGTCCTATTTTTGGACGAATTACTCTCAAGTTGTTCCTGTCGTGCAGTTTTGTTGAATGGAGTTTATGGAGCAATGGACTTTAGTTTTTTATTTTTGCTGATTTTAATTTAATGTGTAGTGTTGTCATGGTTTAAATATTATGTTAATGGATTAGTTTAGCGCTTATAAGTTTTTTTTTTGAAGTACCAACGTACTTAAGTATCTACTAGAAATAATTGAACAAACAAACTGAAGGGTATAACCCGGATGTCTTCAAGGCCCGAGTGAATATGTTGCTTATGGGACGACGTGATCCATCATATACCGCATCATTGCTTATCACCAGGCGAGATAGTGTCGTGGTGGCCCGGAGGTTTAAGACGCCCACTTCTCATGCATGAGGGTGCGGGTTCGAAACCTACCAACGGCAAGTACCAATGTGACTTTTTCCGAGTTATATGTACTTTCTAAGATTATTTAGACACCACTGACAAACGGTGAAGGAAAAACATCGTGAGGAAACCTGGACTTATAATTTCTAATTATAAGTTTGAAATCGCCAACCCGCATTGAGCAAGCGTGGTGATTAATGCTCTAACCTTCTCCGTGTGAGAAGAGGCTTTGCTCAGCAGTGGGCATTTATAGGCTGTTGATGATGATGAGGCGAGATAGTGGTTAAACGTTGGCCCATCACATTTAAAAAATATATAACTGACAATGGCTTGTTATTAGGATCTGATGAGCTGTAGTTCACCATTTTATCATACCATTAATAAAGTTTAAACCGACACATTTCACTTATAATAATTTTACCAACAACTCCATCAAAACTCCTAACACAAACAATCTGTAAACTATGACAATTAATTAAAGGCCTACGTTATAATTAAAAGATACATCCAAAATCCAGTCAGTCGTTCATTACAGAAGTTTCAGGGTTTCACCACAGGCATACCTACCTTGTTACCGCCACAAATGATAAGCAAGCAACAAAAATTTTAATGAGACCAGTTTACAAAATAATCTGGCCTACAACTTTGTCATGACCCAAATCGTCGCTACGGGGGTTAAATAATTCAAAATTTCCTGTGACAAGACACGCACAAATTAAAATATAATTGCTCACTCGCACATGTTTTCCTTTGCTCAAGCATTTTCGTTAGTAGAAGAAAATTTTCACTCAGAATTTATTATTAGAAGCTCGATGTCATAAAATATTAGGTTTTATTAAATTTTTATGACTTTACTTTGACCTAGTGACGTCGATGTGTGATGTGTAGACTTTAAGGATTTTTATAACTGTTATAAGTATGATTTTGAAAGAGGCCTTATGTCTCTGTATATTAACCCATTTGGGACCAAATGCAAACTACACATAATTTAATAAAAAAAACTTTATTAACTCAATGATATGACGCCCACAAACTAATATCAGCAAAAAAAATTCAAAAAATATTTTTAGAAGTATTAAAAAAAATGCCGTCCTTGATTGGGGACAATGGTCTCATGTGTAGTACTTTTCGAAGTAGTAACTGTTCTCGACACATAAAGTTCTAACGCATTATTTGCATTGATATCACAGTTTTTTTATGACGAACTGCGTATCGTAACAGATATTAACTAAATCTCTGCGGAAAATGTCTAAATCAATTTGATGTGACGCGCTTATATTTTTTTTGAGGGTAAAAATCATGCATTGCGTTTCCGCCTGGGGGACTCTTACTGGCTAAGAACCCACACGTTCCTAATTCTGCTTCAACTCGAAGCCCCGGTAACCCACTAGGTTATTCATAGTAGTCGGGCATCTGTCCCACTGGACCATCTCGATCTAAGGCGGTCTAATCTGCACTTTGAAGCACGCGCGTAACGCCACGCACCTTACAGGTACGGGTCTGGTTCTGGGCGGCGATCTGTTCTTGTTACTATGACTGCTTCGCAGAAAGAGATGTTTTCCAGTTCCCCTCGCTCCGCACCACAGCCAGAACCTAAGCTGGACGTGGAAGATTATCGTCGTCGATCACTTCCCTGAAGACACGGCGGTGGTCAACGTATACAGGGCATAATGCTACTCTATCCTCTGGGTGGACTTCGCTGTGCCGACACCAGAATACAGCTGGAGGAAATGCCCCCTACTACTGAATTCTGATATCGGATGCGACGCCTGGTACTGTAGGTGGACTTTTGCATCTTCGGTCTTGATGCCCATCAGATTTTAGAATATGAACGCGTAAAGATATGTGGGAATTGGTGATGCTCTTCGTGAATTAGCGTCTGTTGTCACCAAGTATTAGCTATAACTAAGTTTAGCCTATAGGTGACCTTTATAAATTGGAAAACAAAATACAAATCATGTTAACGCAAATAAAAAATATCTTTATCTTTATCTTTATCTTTAAATCAGGTATAAATGTTTTAAAAATATACTACAGATGTGCCCATTGTCCCCATACGGGGACACTATCATTTTTTCTAACTTTCCCCTAAGCGGAATTGAAAGTATAAGGATATTCTTCAATATTGTTTTAATTGACATTATAAGCAAGCAATAATCACAAAAAGGTTTTATAAATCTTCATAATAACGTACTACAAAACGCCTCTGCTTTCAATAATAATTCCCATTTCACTTCCTCTTGATAAAATTGACAATATGACCCCTTTTTTGTAGCAATTTCTCAAAAGTTCTAATAATTTTAGAAAAGTACACTACTCCTCATTATAACTACCCATGAAATGTGAAGATAGCTAAAATAATTAATAACCAGCGGGTAAAAGAAAACCTGTCCCCATATGGGGACGGCGGGCCCAAATGGGTTAATATTCACACATTATTATCTAAATAATATTATATTTAGATTCATTATATTTAGTATTTAAATAACATTTTTTTCATGAGACAGACCGGCAAATGAGCAGACGGGTCACCTGATGGCAAGCAATCGGTGCCACCCATAGATACCACTAATGCCAAATGAGTTACAATTGCGTTACCGGCCTTTTGGGGGCAAAGTTACTCAAAAATATTTTTATATCCTTCCTTTCTTTTTAAGCCATTTTGACCTACTCCAGAATGTACAGCCAAACACACTTAATTCACAAAAGAAAAACATACAAGGATTAAGCCCTTAAAACCTCCCTTTGAATTTCCACAAGGCTCTCAGAAAGTTGGTCACGTATTATAGGCCTAAAATATGAGCTATATTAGGTATATTTTAGATTGGCCGACCTAAGCTCATGAGTGTGCCCCAGACCTCTTATTGGCGGAATCGTAAGATTATTTCGGTATTATAAGGGCAATTCAGGTGGGATTTTGAATAATTGAATGGTTTGTACATGTGTAGGTTTGTAAAGCCTGACTTTTGGTTGGTATGGTCAGATTAGAATGAGCTCTAGTGATTTCGTAAAGGATGTTGATTTGCCACATGACACTAGGCTAGTAGAACCTCAAAGTAGGATGCCTCGACTTCGTTTGACAGTTCAGTCAATATTGGTAAATTTACTGAACATGGAATTGTGTTGAAAGTATTTTTTTATGGGATAAGCCGGTAATCGAGTTGACGGTTCACCTGATGGTAAGCAATCGGCGTCGCCCGTGGACACCTGGAACGTCAGAGGCGTTACAAGTGCGTTACCGGCCTTTTGTGATTCGGAATTTGAGGGGTAATTGGGCCTCCGATAACCTTGTGTGACAACGAAACACAACGCAAGCGTTATTTCACGTCGGTCTTCTATGAGGCCGTGGTATTCCTTCGGTCGGTCCAGCCCATTCGTGCCGAAGCATGACTCTCCCACACTTAGAAGTATAAAGTAAAGTAAAGTAAAATAATACGTTTTACGATATCTCCTATTATATGAATTGTACCCATTTTGATAAATTGGTGTTACATTGAGTACATCCACGAATACACCCCGTTTATAAAATAACATGCGTCATAGTAAAACGTAGGTGTCGACACTATTCTCATCGTAATAAGGGCTACTTCAAGCACTAAAAATCTATATTCCATTCTAAATTGTCCTTTATTGACGTCAACGTCCAAATATAGAAATAATGAAGCGTGTTAACGTGTGAGTCTACTAAATTATTGCCACTATAATGTTTATTTTTCCTTGTTTGTTTTTGTAGTAATTTCGTTTAAAGACTTCATATTAATCACACTAAATTATGATTGATACCGAAGGTCGTAGTGGTTTTTATTCAATACCAGTCCGACAGACCCCTTCATCTTCACCATGTAAACTGATGCAGTAATACTTACATTTAAAGAGTTCATTGAAATTTTCAGTTCCGTACTGAAATTACAACTATTTTTTGAAGACCGGCCGATTTCAAGAGACTTGCATCCTGTGTCTCTTTGCAATCTTAATAATGTGATTAGCCCACCTAGTGAATGAACGTATGAACGTCTTTCGCTGTATATGTATTGGCCAGACTATAAAAGGTACTGTTGGACATGCTCTAAAATAACATGCCAAAAAACTATTTCTAAGCGTTCTATTGAGCATGTTCAAAAATGTAAAAAAATGCAATGCTTGTGGATTCTCAAACACGCTTGATATGAGCATGCTAATTTTGAGTAACATTTCTATACAAAATGCTACTTACTACACTAAGTGACAAGTGAATTTAAACATGCTCTCATGCTTAAAATTATCATGTTTATCTTTGCCTTTCATATACCTACAAATACATCTTCTATCTTCCAGTAACATTAATACCAGATTTAGCTATTTCATATTAAGAAACTGTCATCTCTCATTCACAACCCACAGGAGATATTAACGCATTTTGACAAGATCTGATGTTAAATCTCATATGCTAGAAGATAAGAAATCACTGAGATTTTGTATGAAGGAAATTTATTTTTACGCTAGCATGAATCGTAATAAAATAACTTTCGTCTAGACTGTTGTTATTCAAGGTCCCGATAAAAATCCTTAAGGCAATCCTTTTGAACTATTTAAATAAAACTTTTCTGATAACGGTTGCGTAAATACCGCGAAGGGTCTCATTTTGTATACATCACAAATATGAAATACCGATAATATTTTTTTAACATCAGAAAAAGCAATAAATCGACCAAACTATATTACAAGCCGATGAATATGACTGTAGTATAAAGCTGAACACTTCCAAACTAAACGACTAACTTATAGATCTCCATCAATCTCTTCCTCGTCTTCTTTCTCTAAGTTCTACAGCTCATCTATTGCTGTAGTCTTCTACTACTCTAATCGGGCCATACAGCAGTATTAGAAGATAACAATCTTCTTCCATTCTTAATCATCTGTCATCAAATCACGTCAAGCTGCCATTTCTTTTAAATCCCTCCCGTAACAGTTTCATCAATTTCCTTTTTTATGTGTAGATAGATTCAGAAACATTCCATGTGTTTTTTACTTCTAAATAATAGGCAAAGAGTATATAATTGGTCGATGCTGATTAGCGCACAATTTCAAGCTACAGGCACTAGTAGGTAATCATATTATTTCGGCGGTTCACGGTAATGACGGAAAATTAGCGGACAAATATGTATAATCATCAAAGTAGGCCAGGTTTTGAAACAATGGTTCTAGTTTAAATGGCTTTGCTAGGAAATTTGTAATACATACTGTTTAGGCATATCTTCATTAGACGTGATGCGTGTATAATGTTTGTTTCAACGTTTCAGTGGAAATTGCAAATTAAACTAAAACTTGTATTGATATGTTAGGAACATTATACAAATAATAGGAATCACTTATTCTGGGAAAACAATAATGGTTCGGATGTGTGTAGTATTAAAACATCAAGTCTAAGTTATAAGATTTACGACAAAGTGGCATACGCGGTTTTCAGTAACACGATACTAGTTTTTGTAACTACTGAAATAGTCTTTACGTACAACTTTAAACTGTCAAACACCGCGAGGACACTGTTGTCCGCACACCTATTGTTCTTTAGTTGTGTCTATAATGACGGTACTCAAAGGATTAAAGGGAAATCTGGATTGAAAATGCACAGATACTTTATAACGACAATATTTAACGCAAGTTACTTGACAGTAACCCAAGCAAAACAAAAGTATCAAAACTTTAAAGGAAAATTGTTACAAAAATAAAACTTTTGTTCATGACGCCGCGTTGTCACAAAAAAAGTTTTGTAGACTCGTCGAAGTTTTGTCAGTAATTTGTCAAATAACACTGTCATTTTAAAAAAGGTCTTATTCTTTTCCACGTTACTTCTATTTCAGTAGTTTTCATATTTGTTAACTTGTTCACAAAGTTACATGTAATTACCGTCAAAATGGTTGACGACTTTAATTGCTGACCTAATTGTGTGTCAGAAACCTTTTACGAATCTAGCCTTTGTTAGTTTGAAGTTTAAAGAAGTACATACGTTTTTCATAAGTCAAAGTTGTGAACATAGAAATAGAACTTAATAGTCTCCGGTTAGTATGACATAACATAACATAACATCACGCCTTTTATCCCCTAAAGGGTAGGCAGAGGTGTACATTATACCACTGTACAATGTAACACCCACTTTTCACTATTTATGTTATAAGTCCCATGTAATAGGGGGTAAGCCTATTGCCATATACCAGGCACAATTCTAGACTCCGTGCTACTACTGAGAATACTTAAATACCCAGTAATACTTTGCCCGACCCGGGAATCGAACCCGAGACCCCTTGTCCGGCAGTCGCACTTACGACCACTCGGCCAAAGAGGCAGTCGGTCGGTTAGTATGAATGATAATAATAATTAGTGGGAGATAACAATTCAGTTAAGTTTCCGTTTTTACAATTTCTCCTTAACAGTACATTAATATTACGTTGTTGGCCGGCAATAAACTCATACTCAATTATATGAAAAAGTATTTTACAAATGTAACCACCCTCCAACCTTCCAACTGACCCTTTCAGAAAATGAAAAAGCATATTAACATAGAAATCATGAAAAATAAACTCGCCCAAGGTTTTTTTTTCAAAGCACGCAACACAAATGGAATCCCTTCATCCAGTCACAATTAGGGTTCAGATGATATGGGAAGCCATATTGTGAGATTTTGATGGATATGGCATCGTATGCCTAATGGACAGTACTGAAATGTATAAAGGAAAATGGAAATCACGTTGATAGAGATCAGGATAAACGGATTATGCAATGATCATGATTATTAATAGCGACTGCTGTTTCGATCTGTGTTAAGCGTTTGATACAGTTGTTGCAATTAATTTCGGTGTCGATTCTTTTGGATACCACGAAGTCATTATTTCGTACTTTAATACTTATTCTATAGGATCTAGCTTTTTGCCAATTATGTGTTAAACAGTTTAATGTAGTGCAAGCATCAAATTCTACACATTTTTGTAATAACTATGTACAGGTCTAAAATCCATTTGACAGAAAAAAACTTTAATAGCGTATAGATTCCATTTCAATTCTAAATGGAATGAAAATTCGATTCGTCAAAGCAGGCCATTAATATTCAGAACGTCATCTCTAGTTTCCATCATCAGAGGAATGCTAAACTGAATTCGAAGAGTTTCCTTCAAACGAAAACATACGATACAGCTTTTCCGGATATGAATGAAGAAAATCCCTTTTGATGTCATACGTTGAATGTCAAAGCTATCACTTTTTAATTTAGGCTGGATTCTTTTATACTTTACCAGCGAACCGACTTGACTTTGCGTATTTGGAATATGGTTGCTGTTCTTGCAAAATTCATGAATGGCAATCTTTCCAGAAGTGTATTCGTTGCAGACTGTGGCAAATATATTGTTAGTCTTGAAATGATAAAGCTGAACAAAATTAAGTTAACAACTTTATGCAGATTTCGATAGGGATTCACAAAACAAAGTAATTACATTACTTGAATCTACTGATAGCGTAAAAAGTTCCAAGAAAACTAAAGTCGATCTCAGTCCTAAAGTTATTGAAATACTAAATTCGCCAGTACGAAAGTGCTCAAAAATGTCTCGTAGGAAACTCCAATATTTCAGCAAATCAGCAAAGGAAACGACCTAGAAATATTCAACAAACGCTCAATCCTAAGCGTCCGTTAAAACTCTTGTTAAAATACAAGACGGTAGGGACCTATAGAATATAGACAAGTTTCCGATACGAGAATCGGAATAAGAAATTTTTGCACCAACGAATACAGAAATTGAATTGAGACTTTGTAAGAATTCATTTTTTGTCAGCATTCCCGTACAACCATATTCTGGGCTTATCGAAAGATATCCCCAAGAAATTATGTCAATGGCCTCCGTTTTTTTGTTTGTTTTTCGTATAAAAATATATTTTTTTCGGATTCGGTTCGTGAACATCTGAGTGGCACGCTATAACGATGATCGATTTACAACAAATTCGCATTGGATACGGATCACCGATGAAATTTGATGTTTTCCAAATGAATTACACTACGAGTTTCGTGTTCTAATGCTTTCCGGAATATAGTATTATATTTCGGTGAAAACATGTATACTTTTATGAGAATATCTATACTGATACAATAATTGTGAGTACTTTTGGTACTAGACTGCCTAGTTGGCCGAGTGGTCGCAAGTGCGACTGCCGGACAAGGGGTCTCGGGTTCGATTCCCGGGTCGGGCAAAGTATTACTGAGTTTAAAAAAAAATCTCAATAGTAGCACGGAATCGCAATAAGCTCACCTCCTATTACATGGGAATCATAACATAAATCGTGAAAAACGTGTACACCTCTGCCTACTCCCCTTCGAGGATAAAAGGCGTGATGTTATGTATGTATGTACTTTCGGTACAAAATACTTTTCTAGATCTAATTAAATAACCACAGACCAAGCTTACCACAAACGACGCTAATTACGACCACATACCCTATGAAACAGAAAGGAATGAATTGTAATAAAATTATAATTATTTCATTTTGGCTAGAATATTAACATCTTGTACATTTTCATTTACAATTTCTTAAGGTTTAATATTAAGAAAACAGTACATAAGACAATTCTTTATTAAAAAGAAACATTTTTTTGCTTACAAGTGCTCACTGAAACAGTTTACTTTATTAAGGTAAAACGATTCCACATTCAAGCCTCGAGCAAAGTTTTGTTTATTTCAATCTCAACAATGACGGTACATAACCTCAAATCCACACATTACCAAGAAACTATGAACATAACTCCCAATTAGACAAATTCAATTAACCAGATGTCGAACCAATGGAACAAATGGTTGAATATTCACAAACCTAAATCAGCGCTTAGGAGACTCGTTAGTCTACCTTTCGGAACTAGATTGGACGTATTCTAGATGGGACCGAAATAAGGCTGCCTAGATTACGGCCCCTGCAATGAGATTCCAAGTCTGCATATTTTTCCCTCTGCTTCGGTTCGATTTATTACATCCCTACCCGTTAGGGATTAGGGTTGGCTTTTGCTCGGGTACACATCACACGAGGGCTTTAATAGGGAATAAAAACAGGATGGACGTTCGACGTTTATTGGGTTATTCTCCCAAAAGTGTAACTGTTTTTCAAGCGAAATATTGTTTGAACAAAAAATGTGCGTACATTGTACTTTTTCATTTTTTGTTAGTAATAAAACGTTTGGTAGAAGTTATGGGTTCCGTCGTAATGATGATTTACGAGTTTTTGTTGGTAGGTTTAGGTTTGTAGATACAATCCTTCTTTCTTTAATAATCATGTTTCAAAATGTAGGATGAAAGTTTGGCACATAACTGAAATAGACGAAAACAAAATGTTGATAGGTATCATAAAGACTTACTAAGTTATCGGTACAAGAATTTTATTTATTTTTACTTTAAAAAAACGTTGCCCCACATTAGGATTTTCTCCTGTGTCGTGGGTGCGTTGACAAACATACAAGTTTGCATACACAATGACACCCAGACCCGAAACAACATTTGTGGATCACACAAAGTGCTGTTCCGAGAGGGAATCGATACCGCGACACGTTGCACGGCAGCCGGTTGCCCAGCCACCGCACCAACCGTGGAGTCAATTAGACAATTAGAACTCACTGTAACCTTAGTAAACCTATCAAACATAATGGTTAAGTTAATTACTCTACATAGCTTACTTGTACTGCACCTACAGAAAAGTAATATTAAAATTTTTGATATTAATAAAATTATACTTCTGAATAATGAAAGTCAAAACAGTATTTATTTATTCCAGTTGAAATATCATCCCCTTTTGATCATACAAAAGTAGTCTCTAAACATCGGAAATAAGGTCTATAATATAGTTAGTGGAGAGCTGTCACCGGTGACCGCTTGGAGATAAATGAGACCATCGCTAAATACCGCAACGAAACAATAATACATCAAATTTCTATTTAAGTCATAAAAACTTATGCAACTTTAAGCCATTCAGTATATATGAAATCCACTGATAATATTTTGTATATGAAATATGAAAAATAAATACACAAAATATTTTGTTTTCGTCTCAATAAACAAAAGTTTTGAATCGAGTGAGAATGGCCCTTTTATGCCGATTTCGGGTACAGGATTTGCATTAATTAAATTTTATTTTTCGAATACATTTTTACGATGCGTGTGGAATTGATGCCGTATTTCATATGGCTTTAGATTTTGAAATGGATGTCAAAAAGGTTTCTGTATATAAAACGTGGTTATAAAATTGTGGTCTTAATGTTTATATAAACTGTGTTTATATACAGTACATACTTCTGCGAGTGGCTTGGCCTATGTGTTATTGCAGATCTACCCCTATTTCAAATTTTATCTTGATCCCTTCAGCTGTTTTGGCGTGAAGGAGTAACAGACAATCAAACATACAAATTTCCACGTTAATAATAATAGTAGGCTATTTTTTCCACTTTATTCGTTTATCCTTCGTATTTGTAACATATCCTGCTCTTCAATATAGCTTTTTATTATATTACTAGCTGTGCCCGCGACTTCGTTCGCGTGGAATAGTGACTATGAGCAGCGTTTTTTTTAAATATATACTCACGATGTGATTATTATTAGTTTGACATAACTTTTTTATTTATGAACCGATTGACATGAAACAAACACTAAAGCATAACTGAAGCATACCACAATATAGTCGTGACCGCATCCAACTCGGATCAGCCGTTTCTGAGATTAGCGTGAACAGACAAACAGACAAACAGAAAAAAAAAGATTATTACATTTTTGGGTTCGACATCGACATAACAATAACCCCTGCTATTTTTTTTGTTTTTATTTTCAATGTACAGACAGCACTTTTCTACAATTTTATTATATGTATAGATATAGATATATAGATATGTAAGTACTTACCTATTTGCTTTCGAATAGATCCATATTTAGTTAATATTATCTTATTATATCATATCGAACTTAACATAACATCACACTTTTTATCCCCAAAGGGGTAGGCATAGGCACATTACGGCACTTAATGCCACTGTACAATGTAACGTCCACTTTTCACTATTTATGTAATGAGTCCTATGTTCTAGAAATAGGGGGTGAGACTATTGCCAGTTACAACCACAATTCCAGACTCCGTGCTACTACAAATATATATTTTTTAAAAACCCTGTAATACTTTTCCCGACCCTAGAATCGAACCAGAGACACCTTGCCCTATAGTCGCACTTGCGACTACTCGGCCAACGAGACATATTTTAATTCATACTTAATATTTCAAAGCTAAAGTTTGTCAGTCACAGAGAGTCGTTCTCATTAAAAGAATGTAATACATTTACTTTTAGATTTTATACTGACTTGTAGTACAAGAAATGATAATTAAAAACAAAGCAAAATTACTAAATGAAGATGAAAAATCGTTCCTCGAAATGACACAATAGATTGGGAACCGATTATGTTAATAAGTAACCAACGTCTAATTAAACACAAACATTACCATGAACAATGTAACAAAATAATGTTTATTAAAACAAAACAACCTGGATTGTTGTTCCAAAATCAAATCAAAATTATTGTTGTAAACTTCGCTTGTCAAGACCTCGTGTAATGTCAGTGAACTATGTTGAATAAGGTTAAATTATACAATTTGACCTCCATCATTTGAGACCTTATTCCTCCAAGAAGGGTTTTACCCTTTTGGCTACCTTTTTGGGTTTTCCAGCGAGGATCTTTGTAGGTATACTTGATGTTAGCTGTGAGCACCCGATTAAACCTCTTTGTTGTCGATTTTTATCTTTTGTGATTGGGTTAGGTTAGGTATCGGTTTCTATATTGAATTGATTACAAGTGACACGTTTAATGATTGGTAAATAATGTTTAATTTTAGAAGCACTTATTACTGTATTTTGAGTTATTTACACATTTTATACGTATTTTTTTTAAGGGGGAAAATCATCGCCCGAAAATAGCTCCCGCCTAGGTAGGGCGGAAGGGAGTGTCAGACTCTTACTGACTAAAAACCACCCCGTTCCTTCTCCTGCACGTCGAGCCGGAGCCCCGGTAACTCGTTAGGTTCTCCGCGACATTTTATACGTATACCGTGATCTTATTTACTAAATATTTTTCAAAATAACTTGATAATAATATCTCTTATCGCTGAACATGATCTCTCACTTTGTGTTCCTATTTCTGGACAAGGTATTACTGTAGCATTTAATTAGGAAAATATTAGTTTTAGCAGCTGAATTTTGGCAATAGATTTAGTATAATATATTGGAATTAAACGAATAACGTGACCAGTGACAAAAAAGGACTATACTTTGACAAAACACACACAAAAATCTATATCCACGTTTCTGCCCTACTTTTTCGGGGAAAATCAGGCGTAGTGTTACGTTATGTTCTCAAAAGGGTTCAAGACGAATAATAATAACAAATACGCAACATTTTTCAATAGCAAAACGGCAAGGGGAATAGAAAATGTTAGGAAAAATTATATTATTCCTTATCCGGTAAACCACTACACTTTTTGCCGTACCACGCAGAAATTTCTTGTACAGTCAGCTTGAAATTTGTGTCGATATTATTGCTATTGTTATTTATTTCCTTGGACTTTTTATTTATTGGGTAGCAACTTGCTTTATATTATATTTTTCGCTGAGTTGTAAGAGTACCTCTATATTTTTTATGGGATAAGCCGGTAAACGTGCATACGGATCTCCTGATGGTAAGCAATCGGCGTCACCCATGAACACCCGGAACACCAGAGGTATTACAAGTCCGTTACCGGCCTTTTAATGATTAGGAATTTGAGTATTGTTGGGGATTCCGGGATTGAGAAGATTGGGGAGGGGGCCTCCGGTAACCTCACTCACACCACGAAACACAACGTAAGCATTGTTTTACGTTGGTTTTCTGTGAGGCCGTGGTATCACTCCGGTCAAGTCGACTTATTCGCGCCAAAGCATCGCTCTCCTACATATCTGAGAGTTGAAATCAGGATGATTTGGTTAGATTGACCTTGAGGGAAGTTTGATAGTATTGACATATCTTTATTAATTAATTTTTAATAAAGTATTTTTTTTATAGTCGGCTTATGGTCATGTAAATGTTAATTTTATGTAAAACTGTTTTTTTTTTCTATATACTGGTTGCAATGTATGGCAAACGTCAAATTTACTTTTAAACCTTTAAAATAGAGATTAGAAGTGTGTGATATTTATTCTTGTTGGAGAGACATTATAAAATCTTGATGTGTTTTCAATGGAACAAGTGAAATTATGTCTGGGCAAAGAAGACCAATCCGCAATGTAGTAAAACTCAACAATCGAATTGAGTTTCAGAATGGACCAATAAGAAAAAACCAAGAAAAAATCGAATGCAAATGTAAAATTCCAATTTTATTTTATAATGAAAACAGCAGTCTAGTAATTAGGTCAACAACTCAATTAAAAAGACGATCGGCTTTCTTTTTTAATTAAAAAAGAAATAACTTCGAGGAGGAGCATGTTATTGTATAGTATTAACACTTACGATTTCTTTTTCTTTTATTCGATACGGCTCGTTGATTGTTACAGTTGATAATTATTTGTGCTGATGCTGATGCTGAGAAAATTATTGTTTGATTTTTCTAATCTTGCTAATGTTTTGAACTAATAGAAATGTATTTAGAAGTATATACATAGTACATACTGTTAAGAAGTAGAATTGTCTGCCAGAGTCTGTGTTTTCTGAATGGTACATCCTGGGTGTTTTCAAGGTCTGAGTGAATAGATTTCTTATAGATAGATATGCTTCATCGTAGGCCACATTATCGCTTCCTACCAGGCGAGATACTGGCCAATCGTCGATCCATCAATTATAATAAGAAAAGTTCAGAAAGGTTAAATTTAGTATTGCATTATTTTGGAATCTTTGAAGTTTCTTGTTTCTCCTGTATCATATCCCTATGACCTTAAATAAAACGCATATTTAATAATGCGCTAAAATAAATATTGAAGCTATTTTTATTTGTCAACTATAAGTGACAAAAATATAAAAAATAAAACCATATTCAATAAAATCTTTTTCAATTTCGTCCTTGCTACAAAAATATATACCTAATACCTCTAATCTCTTCATTTTGTTTTCCAAGAATGTTATAAAAGTACTAGAAAGTAATAAGAGTGTTATTTACTTTATATTGAGTTGCGAAATCTCTTAGGAGACGTCAAATGGACACCTGAAAAGCCAACGACCGAGCTATTAAAAGTTTATTATAGTTTTATTATTGCTTTCATTTTTAAAGAAGTCGCCAGAATAAACCTTCTGAGCAGCTTTCAGGCTTAGAGCATGCATGGTTTCTATTACATGGGGTTTATGTGCGTAACAAGCGAAAATTGATATTATTTAAATTATATACCTAATAGGTTTCTCACGCAACTGTTAGATGGCGTAACTTGTTTCAACTCAACTAGTTTCAAGCCACATTGGGGGTCTATAATACCGCGTGACAAAGGTCAAACAGAAAACCTCGTTAGACTGAAAATCCATGGAACATAATTTTAATATTTAAACTGTCAAACACCAAGCGGTCACCGGTGACCGCGACCTATTGTTCTTTGATTGTGTCTATAAAACCGGTACTCGACGAGTTAATGCATCATTTGCCATATTTGGGGAATATAGTAATCAATATTTTTGTGTTAAAACATCAACGTTTTGTTTTAAAAGTTCATTCAAGATTCACATGAGTGTGTCGGTCACCTTCGCCAGTGGTTTTAACTCCAGCTCACTAAGACACTGAGTGAAGTAACCGTGAAATTGCTTTAGCTATCCGAAACAAAAAGTCTTAAAAGATTAATATCTTTCTTTGGTACAAGCTTATCCTTTTAACACTAAAAACGACATCGCTCTTAAAATTAGATGGTTAAAAATGTTTGAGTATGTACACAGTTTTTATTGTTGGTTTTTTGTGGTGTCGTACATTTTATTTGTTGTCTAATTTAAAGAATCAAGACTTTCTTATTTTGAAATATATAAAAGAAAGTCGTGTTGGTTACACTATTTTAACTCAAGAACGACTGAATCGATTTGAATGAAAGTTAGTGGGGAGGTAGTTTAGAACCAGGAGTCGGACATGAAATACATTTTTTCAATACTTTTTTTACCTTTCACCAAATATCACGAACGAGAACGGGTAAAACAGAATCGCGCGTACGAAGTCGCGGGCAGAAGCTAGTTTTTAATTAAATATCTTTTTGAATCGGAATTTATATCTTTTTGAATGGATAATAAGGAATGTGAAAAGTTCAGATTTAGAAACATAACTATAAATGTCTTTTTAGTAAGAGTAGTGAGATCTTCTCATGCCGGAATACTGAAACGTTACTCAATTCTAAGTCTTGCTCAAATATCGTGCCATCTCTGTCATTTTACAAAGAATTTGTAGAGATAGAACTATACTTAAGCACGACTTAAAATTGAGTAGCGTTTCAGTATCCACATCAGGGTTTTCAGAATTGACTGGCAGCTATCTACTCTTCTCCACTCACTGAAGCTCAGAATATCTCATAATTTTCCATTCAATAGAATTTTAAAACGTTTGAAAAACATTGTTAATCCCTGGACAACGTCACTAAATAATACACTCTTAAGAGGTATAAGTGCGTACTTATTCTTCATTTATTTCAAAATAAAACACAAATATTTATATGATATACGTCTAGTATTAAATGCTCTTAGTACTCTAATATAGTTTCATCTTTAAGTGCAACGTCACATTAGGCCTTATTTACGAGTTTAAACTAGCCAGGGAACAATAAAAACTATTGTGTAACAGCCTTTATATTACAGCTAATTTATTTAAGTGCACTGTGTAGAGATGTGTATTCAACACGAACTTAGGATCATTAAATAGCGGATTCGAAACGTCAGTTATGAAGACAAAAATGAACGTAAACGTAATATCATTAGTTTAATGTCTCTCAAGTATTGTAGGTAGTTAATATTATTTATTTAGTTTGTACTTTATTGCACACACAGAAAAGTTAGTTTACATTGTAATAGTAATTTCAGTACAATGGGCGTTCTTATCACACGTGGAAATGGCTTCCAAACCTTTTTTTATCTTATAATTAATGTAAACTTAAAAACAATTCATAATTTTCATAAACATAAACTATATATTTTATTACAACTTACTATAAAAAGGCTGGTGTCTTGTTTCCTTAAGCATTTTTCCAAAGAAAAATAACCACGTTATCTATTTTGACAGCACCTTTTTTTGTCTACAGAAGACACCTTTTACCATGACGTGACCGTTGTTTGACGTGCAATCCAAAAACTACTCCCCTTTTAGCATGTAAAAAAATATCATAGGACCGACCGATCCCTTGTTTTCTTACCCGACTGTACACATACCCCGTTGTACCACGCACGAAATGGCACTCGAATATGTTTGACTCGTATTTCCTCATCTTACTACCGAACATAAATTATTCATGAGGATATTCCCAACATCGGACAATTTTTTCTACAAAGATGTTGCTTCCGATTTCGATAAGAATCTAGATTGTGTTCCTTCGGAGTTTAAGAATGTTTTATTTTATTTCTCATGTTCTTTTTTGACAGTTAGTGGCCGCAATTTTAGCGTGTTTTTGTTATTTTTATTATGTGTGTAATGCCATCGGAATAGGGTGTTATATTGACGTGTGATATGAATATTAAATGTGTACAAATATAAGGTTTGGAGTGGCTACGGTGTTGGTAAGGGAATAATAATACTTTATGAGGTATTTTACTGTTATGGCCGTATTTTGGTTGCTTATGGTTCAGGCCAGATGTTGATAGTGTAAGGCGTTCTCGCCTTTTCATGTCCCAAATCAAATTTGAAGGCGTTGAAATATTCAAATCATAATATACATATCTCTTTTTGTATAATACTTTCTTTTAAAAAATAAAATAAAATATTATTTTTCTGAAAAAAAAACGTTTAATATAATGTTGTTTAATATAATGTTGTTTATTTATATTTATTTTCGTGTTGCTTTGTATACATTTTTGTCATGATGCGTAATGGCACCCAAATGGGACATTACATGTATGAGTGACGTGAATACTAAACACGAAAGACAGTAGAATTATGACTATTTTTATAGTACTAGACTTTTTATTGTCGTCCTAATTTTTTTTATTAGCTATGCGAGTTCACATAAAATTTTATGGCTATTATTAATATTAAAATTTGATGTTAGTTTTTAGAATAAAATGCTATACCATAGAATGGATAAGAATCAATACATGAAACATAAAATGATGATATTTTTTAAGTCAAATAAGGACTATTTGATATTTATTACACTGAAAGTCATTGGTTCAGGCCTATGTTTAGCATTAGACGTCTTATGCTTATATAATGATGATGATCAGGAAGGACTATTATTCTAAGACGTTAAAATAACGAATTTAGGAATGCTGATCAAGCCTAAACGCAATGTAAATTATCCAAGTCAACTCAAGGCTCAAGTAAAATAGATTTATTTCGCCAAGATGAAAAGGTTTTCTAGTTTTTGATGTCAAAAAGTAAACCTAATACTACGTAGCTGACATGAGCCACGACACAAATACTGGAATATGACGTCACAAGTCATATTGACGGATATGCCTTTCATCGAACAATAGAGGGGTCAACATTTGACAGCGACACGATTGCAAATATACTACAGAACGCCAATTTTGCATTTTGACTTTTATGCAGTAGATAAAGGTATGAAATTGGAACAAAAGTTTGTTTTATAGTCAATTTGAAATGCTTTGTTCCTTTTCTGTGATATGTTTTGGTATATGACTAGAGGTATCTATCATGTTTCATTTTCTTTACAACACAGATAAACAGAAAATGTATTTTTTTTATTGTCACATTATCACTCGTTTCTCTGAATCTTGATCCGGAAAACTTCGGAAGTGATTCGGAACTTCGGAAGTGGCATCAAACTTTTGGTAATTATACAAGGTACTGATGAATTTCATTTGAATGCAAATATTATAAAATCACGTAGTATTCACGGGTGGTTTTTTAATAGATTTTGATTGTGGCAGGAGGTAGTCACTCCAAATAAAATAACACTCAACCAAACCTAGATACGACTTCGAGGTGACCTCAACCTACTTAAAAACATATATTTTTATATATTTTTTTTTTTAAATAATAATTCATTGAAATATATTATGACTTGAATATAATAGATATCACAAAAACAGAAGTGGTTGAAAAAAAAAACAAAAAAAAAACACAATATGTCTTTATTCCCACGATTTATTTTTAGCGTCCATATTGGAAATAGATACAAAGTCATTATTAATGTAGTGATTGAGGATAGAAGTACGTGTAAATAATAATAGACTAAAGCTCGTGGTCATATGACCGCAATACGACTATTAGTATGAACAATGATAATTCTGTAGACAGAATATGAAGTATCAAATCGGTGACGCTTGTATCTGTATCCTTTGATCGACTAAAAAGCACCGAATTAACTATTATAAATAGGCTTGATTCATCGTCAGCCATATCATCGCTAACCACTAGGTCCAATTATAACCAATTGCTGATCTATATATATACATATAATAAAATCGTAGAAAGGTCAAAAATGTGCATTCAATCTTTTTTTTTAAGAATTCATTTTTTTATTTACCGAAATTAAAAAAATTGTCTGTTTGTCTGTACGTATGTCCGGGTTGAACTCAAAAAGTACTACATAGATTCACTTCAAATTTTACATGAATATTACAAACAGGCCAGGTCAATTAACGTATAGGCAACAAATTATCACGCTATCGCCTATGGAAGAGGAGCTGTGAAGAACTATCCAAAGTCACTATTCCACGCTGACGAAGTCGCAGGTATAGACTAGTCTATTTATAAGCACAAAAAAGTGAAAAAGAATATCTAAATGGCCAACCGTCTATGAAGTTTTTTTTAAATATTAATAAGGAAAATTTGGAATAACAAACGAACCCCATAAACGATTATTATTTTTGGGAGCTATATTGACTCAGAACGGCATATACATCAAAATTATTCCTCCTCTATTGTATTTGTATCGGATTAAATAAATTACTTTAGCTGTACAAAACCAGCTCAAAATACAACTAATGTAAACATACATAAAATACAACTAAACCAGCTAATAAATGTAAAATTAACCCTTTCGTTTCTTACATTACAATTTAATATTAGCCCAAACAACACACAGAAAATTCCCAGAAACTAATTCCGCCTTGACATCATTGAAAGATTCGAAGAAACAAACACAAATTGTAGAGGATTGACTTAAATATCTAAATACTCGATTTTTCAATGTATCGATTTAATTTGAAATAGAATGAAGGCTCATTCTACCCAGTATTAGCTATGAAGGTCTTACAATCGGTTCTCGGTAAGCTATAAAGATGTATCGATTTTCAATCTAGGTATCGGGCTCGTTAAATTACCGTCGGAGCAGCCTATAACCACCCGGAACAAAAGGTCTTAAGGTCGTGATTGCTTTGCGGATTGAAAATTATTCTTAAACTTCAACCCACCCACATGTTTTTGATGTCCATGGAAAACAAGTCTCTTTTGACTGAATAAAAACTTTGATGGGATTAAAATAGATGTGTGGGCGTTAGAAGAAAAAAAAAACAGTTTATCGGAATTCGCTGAATAGGTCCCGTAGAAAAAAAATGAATGGCAGCAAAATCGTAGATTTTAATATTTTTTTTATAAACTGAGTTTTAATAAACTGACTTCAACCTCCTCTTTTTTAAAGTATATTAATTAATATACTTCAGCTTTTTCCTAAGGTTTTCCTTTAGTTTTCACAAACACTTTTCTGATAACCAGACCAAAATCGGTTAACCCAATCCCGAGATAATTGCGCACAACCATTCATACATACAGGTTGAACCAAAAACCTCCTTATTTTCTTTTTGAAGTCGGTTAGAAAAATCTTATATGTTTAAATTTTTTTATACATATCTTCAAAATTTACGTCATAAATTCAAAATACTACAAAGTTTCCATGTTGTCTATCTTAAAGTGACTACGCTATTCACAGTTCAATTCAACCATCTTTTTTGTGGACACCCACCTGTTCCAATTCACTCGCCATCAAATAAATTTATTACTCTAAGTTACTTCTCTCATTACAATACATATATCAAGTGAGTTGATCACCGTTCAGTTTCATTATTAGATATTACAACATAATATATTAACAATATGGTGTGCTACTAATTACATCATATCGATGTTATCTTATCATCACATATAATAAAATCGTAGGAAAGTCGAAATTTACCTCTATACATTTACTAGCGGACCCGACAGACGTTGTCCTACATATCACGACTGCAGCGCTATCTGCCAGGCTGATTTGCGAATCTAAACCATCCAGGGCGCCACTCAAACGCATACAGAAAAAAACATTTAAATCGGTCAAGCCGATTAGGAGGTGTTCAAGTGTGAGATACACACGCACAGGAGAATTAAAAGATAAAGATATCTATAAATACATACCTTTAATATTTTTTTTAATACTTTGAACGTGTAGGGTTTAGAATTTTTGTCGATTTTGAAATTACTAATAGGTCGGGTGAACATATTATAGGCTACTTATCACGCTATCACCTACAGGGATGGAGCTGTGAAGAACTATCTAAAGTCTATTCTACGCGAACAAAGTCACGGCCACAGTTAGTGTACAAATAATGTAGCTAATCGTTATTCGAGATGTTCAGATCTATTTACTGATTATATTGATATTGTATTAGTGATGTCTGAAGATCTTGCTCTGTAGGTTTGTTTTACTACAGTTTTCCTCGTGTTTTTTTAGCTAGTATCTTTTAAGATGACTTGTAAGAATGTTGTGATTAGGAAGGAAAAATAATACTAAAGGACATGTCTTTTGTATGAAAATTTATATCGACATTCATTGCTATAACTTTTTTATGGAATAAATCGGTAAACGAGCAGACGGATCACCTGATGGTAAGCAATCGGCGTCACCCATGGACACCTGAAACAACAGAGATGTTATAAGAGCGTTACTGGGGATAAGGGATTTGAGGATCGTTGGTGATTCAGGGATTGGTGAGACTGGAGAAGGGGAGGGTGTTTGGGCGTCCGGTAGCCCCACTCACACGACGAAACAAAACCAACGTGAAACAACGCTTGTGTTGATAAGCGTTATTTCACTTCGGTTTTCTGTAAGCTTTAATCTGTCAAACACCAAGCGGTCACCGGTGACCGCGACCTATTGTTCTTTAATTGTGTCTATAAAACCGGTACTCGACGAGTTAACATAGATTTGCTGTTTCAGACTTTTAGTTTTTACTGATTAATTGTGATCATTTAACATGAAAATGTAGTGATACCTGCCTAACATTGTTCTTTCCTTCTTTCTAGAATGCAACATCTCTCAAAACTCCAAAAAGTGAACAGAAGAAGATAACAGTGCCTAAAATGACTATTAATTTAAGTATACCATGTGAAATACTACAAATGTGACCACAGAACCAGTGCCAAAACAATGCTTTGCTGTGGAGAACTCAAACTACTCTACGCCACTATAATTCTGTTGCTAGAAGCCGAGTTGCTAGTGAATACGGGTGCTATGGAGTCGAAGAGGTCTTCCATTTTGGTTTCTCAGAATGCTGACGACTTGAAGTCGTTGGAGCTTTGCACTACAAGGAATCAGCAGCGGCTTGGTAGTGTGTTTGGGAACTTCACGAGACATCACAAAAAAGGTAAATACATAACATATAACATAACATCACGTCTTTTATCCCCGAAGGGGTAGGCAGAGGTGTATATTACGGCACTTAATGCCACTGTATCTACAATGTAACGCCCACTTTTCACTATTTATGTTATGAGTCCCATGTAATAGGGGGTGAGCCTATTGCCATATAACGTGCACAATTCCAGCCGCCAGGCTAAGATTTTTAAAAAAGCCCAGGAAGTCATAATTTGTTTGACCCGGGAATCGAACCCGAGACCCCTTGCCCGGCAGTCGCAATTGCGCCCACTCGGCCAACGAGGCAGGAGGGAAATATAGCACTTAAAATAATTTCTTGATAATTGTCATATTGACACCAACATTATATAAACAGAGAAGTGTCTATGTACTGTCTTTATATTGAATTAATTATGATTTTTTTAACTGTAAGTTATTTCTTGTGATATTACTAGTTACATCTTTCCAATTTCAGACTGTCGATTTATTAGGCAACTGTAATCCGAAAATCATACCAAATTTAATTTGAACATTTATTCAAAGACCGAACAGCATTAAAGAAACTGAAGTAATATATAATTTCACCCAAATCTTTTGAAGTAAAAGTGCTGTTACATTTTCCATGGGAACTTGCAACTGACACCATTGGTGGTTCTTAATCCCACTTTTAATTAATGTATGTAAACAAAAACAACGTGCTAGATAGACCTTGGAACAACACGGTAGAATTGAAAACTTAATTACAGTGTTTATGCTGTCTTCTTTGAAAATACTGTCGAAATTGTTCGTATAATAACTGGGATTGGAAAGAAATGCTATTTAGGATCTTTAACACATGTTCTGGCTTGAGAACATGGAATATTTTCTTAAAGATGTAAAGAATATGAATAAATGTATCTAGGCTGATAGTCTTACAGATTCTTAACGAACTTTATATTTTTTACTCATTTGATCATAGACGAAACATCGGGACGTCGTCATAAAGTCAATGATTTGGTACTGGTTCAGAAGTAAATTTCTTATTACCACATATTTTTTATTTATCTTACAAATAATTGACTGTAGTTCCAATAGCGACAAAAATATCAACGCAGCTATAAAATTACTCGTAGATGCAAATACAAACACTTATCTTAATTACACGAAACAATTCAGAACTAGAGATTATTTTCCTCCTTGAAGAACATTCAAGATATTCAATAACAAATATTTCTCCAAAAACTTAATCCTACAAGGATTTCGCAAAATACAAATACCAAGTCCAGTTCAAAGTTCTCAACCAAACAAAATAACTGGCAACAACTAGGCACTTCCCAATACTCCGCCATATTGAATTTCGAACTAAAATCCGCAGAATTGTGGAAAATTCTAGAAAAGATTCTATCGAAACTGACGTAGCGGTGTACTTATCTATATAATGCGTCATAGAAATGGACATCCTGAGCTCCACGAACGACGTTATAGCTAAGAGTTATTCGAAAATGGAACTAGATAGAAATAAAAGAATATTCTCGAAGTTTTGATGGAATTTCCATCTGATGTACTGTTATGATTTAATTGAAGTGCGCGAATAGAATCTCAATAAAGATTGGAATGAGAAAATGTGTTTTAATGTAGTAATTAGAGTGGTGTGGGATTGTTGCTTTTAAGTTAATTCAATTTCTAAATATTCGATTCGATATTCTATCTAGACTTTCTGTTCAATGATAAATTTCATTAAACAGAACAATAAGAGAAAAAAGATAACTCTGGCTATACCAAAATCCTTCAAAAAATATCATGTTTTGAATCCTTTAGGTGTTCTGCTAAACAAAAAAGTACCAAATAATTTAATATGTCTATTTTTTTCTTAGTTTCTTGAGAGCCAACCATATACAAGCAAAAGTTCCTGATATTACAGATATGCATTACACAGGCTTCGATAATCTACCTAGTTATAAATGTAAACAAGCATATTCAACAAATAGACCTTAAGCTTACGTAAAAACGCGGGTTACTCACGTGAATATGCTGAGAAAAGCTCTACTAGTCTACGCGATCGCCACGACCGCGCACGCTATTCATGAGGAAGGCCCTCTGTCGTTCGAAACTAGCAGAATTTTTCTCAGTATATTCACGTGAGTACGCCGCGTTTTTACTTAATTTAGTATGTCTCACGATAGTTATTATAAAAACAGACCTTAAGCTTGTTGGCCACCCACAATTTGTGCCTACTCTTCATTTCGGCGCCAGACATGTCCGAACCTGTTTTTTCACTTGTATGGCACGGTTATTTGATGCTGTTTTGTACGGACATTGATGTGGCACGGGCCACACAATGCAAATAAACATTTTTTTTTCTTCTCCTCTTATAATATCTTCAGATTCACTTCGTTGCGGGAACCAAGACAGGTACATGCTCTGGGAGGCACCGGACTTCAGTGTTCCGGTGTTTTCATGGTTTTATCTACTGTAGATCCTGGCTTACAGGAGTTGCAGCGGTTTTGGGAGGCTGTGGCGGGCTTGTCCCATAGAAAAAAAATGAATAAACAAGTACGCACGTGTTTGGCGTCTGCTAGGGGCGACGCATATGGTCACACTTGCACTCACGGAGTTTGCTACTCAGCCATTGGTTTTACATACTACTATTCATACGCGACTTGTGACAACCAATACAAGTTAGAACATGTGTGGTACCCCTTAAAGTAACAAATGCAATGTCATTCTTGTTAGATCCACAACCAAACCCATATCGTAACATAGCGATGTGATCAACCTAGAATTGAATGATGCAATCTATCCACTTAATAGAATCCCTTAATCGCTCACTAGTCTCCTGAGAATCGAGGCTGCGGTATCCGACGGGAGCTACACGACCTAGTGACACAGTATACTACATTGAAAACAAATATAGAACGTATTGTAATGTTCGTTAAGGGTGATAATTGTGTAACCGTAATATGGATTAGGATAGATTATAAGTTTCAAAACATAGTAGCAAGCGGTAGCTGTAATATTACAATGAAATTTCTCAATGAAACGAAACTACGTTTGAGCTAAAGACTTAGATAAGTTTTACTTAGCTTATACTGCACTCAAAACCTATTGAATTGATTTAGCAATGCTCGTTTTTATCCGATTCATAGAGGTTCTTAACATCATAACATCTTTTATCTCCGAAGGGGTAGGCAGAGGTGCACATTATTCCACTGTACAATCATGTAACACCCACTTTTCACTATTTATGTTATGAGTCCCATGTAATAAGGGGTGAACCCACGGAATATAGAATACAATTCCATATTCCGTGGGTGAACCTATTGCCATATACCGGGCACAATTCCAGACTCCGTGCTACTACTGAGATTTTTTTTAACCCAGTAATTGTTGGCCCGACCCGGGAATCGAACCCAAGACCCCTTGCCTGGCAGTTGCACTTACGACCACTCGGCCAACGAGGCAGTCGGTCTTTTTGAAAGAAATTCTACGCTGCTGAAATCGTACGCGAAGATCTAGTCAGAAATAAAACGGTAAAACGTTACATTTTTTTCTTTATTGGCTTACTCTATGTCACATCATATTAAACTTGTATACACTAATTTTCGATTTCCCATTACTGAGCGATATGTAAACTTCTAACTATTATAGTGTTTGAGTTGGACGTCTGTAAAGGTCATTCATGCTTCATGGTATGCCGATATTGTGTACACAACAACAGCGCTATAGTTTCTAGTTTTCCTTAGGTCATCTTACCAACGTTTTGGTTGTCGCCCTTTGCTCCTTTTCCCATCTCTGAGATACCATTCTGATATTGTCTTTGTCCATATCAAATTCCTCTCTTTTTAATCTCATTAATTAGGTTATAGTTTATAGTTAACGTTAAACAGAAACGTAACGGAAAACTGCTAAAATGTATAGAAACTTTTCAGTAGCATTACCTACTTAGTTTTTATAATAACCACCGGGTTTCGGACCACAGATGGGTTCTTCCTCATGAGCAGTGTGCGCGGTCGTGCCAATGTCGCGCAGCCTCCTCTAAACTAGTAGAACTTTTCTCAGTATTTTCACCCACGACTTTACTTAATACTTTAACTGCCAAGTTTAAAATGGTGAAAGTCAAACCTCCACTAGCGTCAGGCACCGGTGACTGACGTGGCGCTCTAAGGGTTAATTGACTTTAAAACTTTGACTGCCTCTTTGGCCAAGTGGTCACAAGTGCGACTGCCGGGCAAGGGGTCTCGGGTTCGATTCCCGGGTAGGGGAAAGCATTACTGAGTTTTTAAAAATCTCAATAGTAGCACGGAGTCTGGAAATGTGGCCGGTATATGGCAATAGGCTCACCCCCTATTACATGGGACTCATAACTTAAATAGTGAAAAGTGGGTGTTACATTGTACGGTGGCATTAAGTGCCCAAATGTGCACCTCTGCCTAACCCTTCGGGGATAAAAAGGGGTGATGTTATGTTGAACATAACATAACATCACGCATAAACATATGACTTTAAAACTATCAAATTTTAATCAAATTTAAAAAGAATACAATGAGTCTATTGCATATCTCATTGCTTTGTCAAAAGTAATAATATGTTGGTTCATTATTATCATCATCAGCCTAAAAATATCCACTACTGAAATGCTAACTTATCCACTACTGCGACATCGCGCAGTCTACTGTCATCATCCAATTAAAGATGGCTGCCTTATTTCTCAATCATGATGACATAAATTTGATCGCTCGACAAATATTCGTAGGTCACGTCGGACCGGACCGGCCCACTAATCCCGGTCCGATTGCCAGCCGGATTACCTGGGTCTGCCTTTGTATTACTGTTGCGCTATTAGGCTCTGATATAAAGGGGATGACGTCATTTATAGAGGTCATTTAGGGTAAACAACTCCGTGTTTTGACTAGAGATGGGTGTTTATGTGGTAAAATCGAATTGTTGGGTGAATAAATATAAATAACTATTTGAAAATATTACTTAACTTTGAACATGAAGTTACCTAAGGTACCGATTCTGTTGTTAAGAGCTGCGGTCTGCCCCAAAATCTATATGGGAAAAGAGAAAGACCCGAGACAAAAACTTACCATGTAATTTAGTAAAATCACAGTTTTGGCATTTCACGTTTTTTTGCCTTGCCTAAAAATTGAAACAAGTAGTAGTTTTGTAACGATTATTGAACCTAATCCACTTTTTTATTTAATAAAGTATAATAAATCTAATTTTTGTCTATTTTTTGGTGACATATTAAGTTGGTATATTATTGTTATTTTTTTAAGGTGTAAATATTTTAGTTTTAATTATTTATTTCAATAAGAAGTGTAAGTAATATCTGTAAGTTTTATAATACTTTCAATAAATATACATCAGCAAAAAAAGAATTAATAAGTTGGTTTATATTTATCATTTTACTTCTTAGTTGACGACTTAAGAAGACTTATCTTCAGCATCAATTTGCAGGTCCTGTACAAAAAAACTCATCGTTTTTTCAAAGAATAATCAATGGATTGGTCTAAGATAACTTAGGTAGACAAATACACTAGTTATTCTTTGATATTCTTCTATTAAACCAGAAACTAAAATTATCCTTCTGATAGAATGTCCTTTAGAAAATAAGTGTAAAATTCAAAAGAAAATCAAATCACAACAACTTTCCTTTTGCTCATAAAAGCATATTATAGTGATTTTGCTTTCATTATTATTTGTACCTATCCAAGGTGTAAAATGCTCTGTGACATTTCACTATTGTATTATGTTCTCAAAGATAAAATATATACACCACTTTTAAGTCTTGCCTTTATACAAAATTGAAGACTTACTTGTTACTACATAAAATACAAAAATATACCTTAAAACGAAAGTAAATAATGTTAAATTTGCGCAAAAACATCGTTGTTTACTATCTCGAAAATTTACAAGTGTATTTTGTATCCAATTATTTGCACAAGACTCGTGTATGAAGCAATATTAAAATGTAGCGACTAACATAATAAATACGTACAACTTAATTGGAAAACGAGTTAATATTTGAATTTCACTATAATAAAAAGTCAACATATTTAATATTAAGTTATAAAAATAAAGGTTTTTGGAGAGTAAAAAACATTGAAAAATATTCGTGATAAACACGTTAAATGCCCTGAGACAACCTTTATTTTGACTTTCAGAGACTGTACTTGCTTATTAAAATCAAAAACTAAATAAATATTACTTTGTCCCATTCAGGAATCGAATATACACTGATTGTAAGTCACACATACTTCAATTGAATAGATAGATGAAATACCCAACTATCATATAGTTTTTTAATGCTAAAAAATGTTGACATGAAAGAATTTGCATAAAATATAGCTCTTAATTTTTTAAATAGACAGTATAGTAGATTGGTGTAATGTCTAATGTCAGATGGTTCGGTACAAAAATATTACTCTAGATGTTTTACTGTATTTTTAGCTTTCAATATAAAAGCTAAAAATGTAAAATAAAATATACTAAGTAGTTTTTTCTTCCGCAGGTCACAGAAGAAGAACGACAACAACATCACCAGCTCCAACCACAGTGAACTTCTCAACTATAAACGGAGAAGATCCCACCGAGTTCTACACCACTACAGAATATGTCCTTACAACATATCCTAAGTTACCCAAACCACTACGCCTCACCTCCCTATTAGATAAAGAATACAATGACGATGTACATAATATACATAACATTATAGATGAAGTAACAATAGGTAGAGGAAGACACAGTAAACATGATAGAATAACTGATAAAGAAATTTTAAAAGAACTAGATGAAACTACACTATCTAAATCAATGAATAAAGTTAAGAAAATGTACAGAGATTCAGCTGGTTCAACAGTTAATAAATTAAGTGGAAAAGTCGGTAAAGCTGGTATATTTTTGACTGAAAACTGTACAACAGTTATAGCTCAAATAGGTACGACGGCGATACTGCATTGTGAAGTTAGTGATATCACCGAAAACACGGTAAGTATTGCTTTAATATCTTAAACTTTTTGATACTCAGAAATATAAACAGTTGTGAATCTGATAGCCTGATAAACTTTTGGCCAGTTATGCAACATTTTTATTGCAATAAAGACGACGTTGATAACCACGTCATTAACTCATTACGTTGGAATAAGAAACCCTAACAGTTACCCAAATTCAGTAATAAAATCTCCCAGATTGATAGCACGTCTAAGACGGACATGCTATCAATCCAGCTATCCAAATTCAGCAGTAGCAATATACAAACAAACCACGTAACTCAAACCATTCGTACCTACGCTATGAAAAATATACTGACCAAAAACTCACCCAACCCAAAAGAAAGTAAAGGCTGGTATTGTATTTCATTAAACGAGTTTCCAGGGAATTTAGTCCCTTCTGTACCTACGCACGGTGGCAACAATCAAAACGGAATTCTTCAAAAAGTTTGTAACAAAACTGAAGTACAAACACGCATGGAACTTGAGAGAACTTTGTTAACTCCTGAATGAGTTCTAAAACTTCAAACCGAAATATTTTGCTGTTGCTTTTTGGGGTGGAAATTACAAAAAAGAGTTTACGTCGAATTCATAAGCTGCTTTTGTATTATGACATCACATTTGCTTCTTGAAAGTAGGAGGTGGATTTTTATTTCGATTATCAACAACAGAATTTAAACTTTAATAGTATCTTAAAACAGTTGAAATTCCATTCAATAACAGTTTTAGATGTCTTCATGTGTATGTATGTCTATACACATTTTGGTTGTCAATAGTACTATTGCCGTTTAGGAGTACTATCTCTTTCAAAGAACTAGAGACATGATGTTATGAGCTTTCGTTCCGTTGCGTTCTATTGAAACTTCTCCCTAGTTCGTAAACCGAATATTATTAACAACTCTATATTTTCTTCTAGGTAACGTGGATACGAAGAAAAGACTACTCGTTGCTGTCCGTCGGACTTGTGACGTATAGCGCTGACAGCAGGTTCTTCTCAGCTCATGGGAGACATGTGAAGGTGAGATCTTATCACAGACTAATATTTAATAACATAATATTCGTACCTAACGCGAGCAAACTGCTGATAACAATATGTTTGGTACGTCCTTTGAAAATTTTCATACCAATCACGCCAAAAATAGTTATCTGATTTGGCTATAATGTAACTATCATTACCTACACCTAGATAATAATAATTATCTAGAATATGAGTACGAAATTAATTATATAACTGCTACTAGCCAGTAACAGCGTGATAGTCACTGCGCTGCGTCGCGGGTCGTGGAATGCTGCTCATAAATGCCAAGCCAAAACAAAACACAAAAGTTGTAATATAAAGGTATGAGTACTACTGCACTGTTGACTGTGTTAGTATGACTACCAATCAAAGGTTTTAGGATTTTCAATGTCGTCTTAGGCAAGGACCTATTACATTTTAAGAGCTTCAAAATTCTCTTCAGCGTGAAATATTAAGTGTTTTAATAATTCTTCAACCTAAACTCTTTGAGGAATAACAGACATGACATAACATTATGAAAAAGACTACAAGCCATTACATAAAAAGGCAATTTATTACACAACTAATACAAGGGAAGTTAACATCAATTTGAAGCCCTGTTTGCCAGTGCTTTGTAAAAAACCAATTTGGGTTACGGCTATTAATTTGGCCTATTCACCCGCTAACGACCACTTAATGATAGCCCAGCCCAGTCTGCGATGCATTTGACCATTACCAAGTAATTATTATGAATTTTAAACCGCAATACTGTTTAACACGAGGTTCTATTAGGTATTAATTTTGTAAGTTATTGCGTAGTTCGTATGTCAACAATGAGATTAAATACTGTGTTATAATTTTTAGAAGACGTTATTAGTAAGACTTGTATCATAATTGGGATGATGACAGGGTATGTAAATTAAAAATATAATTAGTCCGTAAGTTAGGTAATGAAAAAATATTAGACACGTGTTATTTTATTTTGTCGTCTAATAAAACAATACTTAGATAAAACGAATGAAAGTTTAGGAGTCCCCACTCCTTATCCCGCTAAAACGTCATTTCTTAGTATAAAATGTACTGAGAAGTGACGTCACTCGACATTTCAAATCAATATATCTTCGAAACTATTCGTTTCCGTAAAAAATAAAAATAACGTGTCTAATGTTTTTAAATAATCTACCAGACGGCCATTAAAATAAAAATTAGTCATCTACCCTATTGTTAATATTGTACTTATGTCAACAAGTAAAGTTGGAGGGGCAACGTTTTGACAGAAAATGAGGTTTTTGCTTCTATACAATTGTACAGTCGGCTCAAAAATAAGAAACCAAAACAACCATTGGATTGTAAAAAACAAAATTCAGCCCCCGAGAGTCGAGAGATTCATGGCATTCCAGCATTTATTACATCAAATAAATCGATTCATCCGTACAGGTCAGTGAGTTCGATCCCGGTCAGCGTTATCTGCAACCGTTCGGGGGAGTGAAAGGAATTTATAAAATTAAACTCAAACAATTCAAAATTTATACTATATTAAGATATTGGAATTTGTGTAACAAAGATTTAATTTTAACACTGATGATTTAATTCATAAAGAGAAATTAAATATTTTTAGCTGGAAATCTGTTCAGCAGCAAGTTATAGACTTTTTAATGTGCCATAGAATGCTCTTATTGCCTGTTAGCATTTAAAAATTATGTACAAAATGTTATAATTTTATAGAATTCTTTGTAAAAGATTGAACACTCTGATTTATTACAGCTGATTTTAAATTTAAAACGAAACCTAATAATACTCTAATAAGTTTACTTTGTAACCAATAAACTAGACATCCAAACAATCACCATGCTATAAAAAGGCCCAAAAAGTACCCAATAAATTAATCTACCCATTCTATTCACGACATAAAACCTCCACAGTGAAAATTAACCCCTTTACTCTTAGATCGTCTACTAAACTTACACCCAAAGGAACAACTAAAATTCAAACACTGAGCAACTTCGAAAACTAAGGTACTATAAAGTCTAATCTAAGGAAATTAGTAAAATATTCGAGCGAGGAAATAATTTAATCGCTAGAACTTTAATAAATGGGCTACTAATAGATAGTGTATGGTGATGATAAAATAGAATACAATGTCAAAGCTTTTTATTGATTTAGGTATTCGGAAAAGAAACATAATAGCCCCTCCCCCCTCCCATTTCCCCAAACCCTGATTCCCCAATAATTATCAAATTTCTAAAAGGCCGGTAACGCACATGTAACGCCTCTGGTGTTCCAGATTTCCATGGTCGACGCTGATTGCTTACCATAAAAAATACGAGTATGTAATAGTGGTAGTTATAGAAAGATATGAATAGTGGTTAATAAATTAATATTGACTATGATTTAAAGAAGAAATAAAAATTACGTGCACCTCTCTAAAACAAAACGTTGACGAGAATAATTTCAAATGAGAATATGTTTGTGCAAATTGTATTTTGTCACATATAACACAACACAACATCACGCCTTTTTTCCCCGAAGAGGTAGGCAGAGGTGCACATTATGTCACTGTACCTACAATGTAACACCCACTTTTCACTATTTATGTTATGAGTCCCATGTAATAGGGGGTGAGCCCATTGCCATATACCGGGCACAATTCCAGACTCCGTGTTACTACTAAGAATTTTTTAAAACCCAGTAATACTTTGCCCGACTCGGGAATCGAACCCGAGACCCCTTGCCCGGCAGTCGCACTTGCGACCACTCGGCCAACGAAGCAGTTGTATTTTGTCAGTAATCAAAAATAATACGAAAGGTTAGTAGGATATGATTATATTAAAAGAGGATTTACCAAAAATTTTCGAGATATTAACCCCAAGTTTGAAACCTTGAAGCAATATTAGTATGAAACAAAGCTACAGCCCCCTATTACATGAGACTCATAACATAAATGGTGAAAAGTGGGTGTTAAGTGTTACATTAGTATAGTGGCATTAAGTGCCGTAATGTGCACCTCGGCCTACCCCTTCGGGGATAAAAGGTAAGATGCTATATAACAGAGCCATATACTATAAAAAAAAAACTAATCTTACTACTACAGTTTAAAGATAGACCCTACAACAGACGCTCGAAAATCCAAGCAATGGAACCTTAATAAAAGCCCCACCGGGACCATTTCATCCCGTAATTTGAAAAAATCATGTGCCCAAGGCCCATGAACTTGAGTCAATGAACGATAATATAACAGAACTAAATATACCTCCAGAGCAACATACCAAACTTACGATAACCAATTAGAAGTATCTTAGATTTAATCAATCGGAAAAGGATTCGTGAACGAGCGACTTAATTTTCTGTCAAAGTTCTAAGAAGATAATTTTGGTTCTATAGCTAACAAGTCAATCGAATTTTTTACTAATTTTTGAGGCACGTGTGACCAATGTCACGGTTCAATAGTCAATAACACCAATGTTAAAGTTATAGTAAATCTTAATTACGATTTATATTGTACTAGTTACGTTATTAGAGCCATTAATAAATAAGAAAGAGTTTTCGGCCAAAATGTGCCATTTCAAAGACAAAGCTTGAAATACGCGTTTTTAATACGCATTAAGTGCCATCGCCATTTCGAAAATCAAAAAGTGGTTACATGAAATCAAATAAAGGTGTTGTGTAATTCTATTAATTTAATGTATAATTTATACTATCAGTGGCTAGCTGGCCAATTCCAAGAGCGGAAACCTATTTATTATTTACTTATTCTTTTGTTTATGAAACACTAGCTTCTGCCCGCGACTTTGTCCGCGGAATCCCGTATTTTTCCTTTTACGTAAGATTTCCGGTCATTTAAGAAATCTTTGGTTAAAAAATATCATATGTCAGTCTCCTGATTCTAAGCTACCGTCCCACCAATTTTAAGCCAAATCGATGCAGCCGTTCTTGAATTATAAATAGTGTAACTAACACGACTTTCTTTTATGAATTTAGTGTGCTTCTGACTAGCTTGTTTTATTCACATGTAAAATTATTCTGTATATTTTATTGAAAATTATATTACAAGGTATGGATTTGTCAAGAACAATCCGATTGTATACAAACATACACAGTGGCTTTTGTTGGTAGTAAAAGGGACTATCAAATAGGGTTATAATAATAAAATTTACCGACCGCAAAATTAAGTTTGAATAAGACGATGGTATCAAGGAGAATGGTGTAGGAATAGGACAAAGATAAGTGAATGATCTTGTAAAGGTTAGAACCTTTTGTGAAAATCGTTACAATGTCTTCAAGATTTTACCTTTTAACAATAATGGGCCAACCTTCATTAATGTAAACGGACCACATTATGAACTGATTCCGCTTTTCCATGAAGATTAGTCGATTAGGTTTATACAATAATGATGAAGGTGATGAAGAAAAGTGCTTTGGATAAAGAAGTTGTGTTTTACAAAAGTGGTGTAAATGTCATTTGAAATTTTTAATGCTTTACTACCAGTTTTGCACTTCTTAATTAATACTTCTGAGTTATACAATACCCATATTGCTTTTTTCTTTATCACCGGAGTGATACCACGGCCTCACAGAAAACTGACGTGAAGCAACGCTTGCGTTGTGTTTCGTCGTGTGAGTGAGGTTACCGGGGGCCCAATCCCTGAATCCCCAACGATCCTCAAACTCCTAATCCCCAAAAAGCCGGTAACACACTTGTAACGCCTCTGGTGCTCCATGGCCGACGCCGATTGCTTACCATCAGGTTATCCGTCTGATCGTTTACCGGCTTATGCCGGAAAAAAAATCGTCTAGACTTCATTACGAAATAAAAATATTTATTAAAGTTCTTTTTTCATAAGAATGTTCTCCATTACAGTCGAAAATTAAGAACGTAAAAACCTCAATACATTTCTTTCTTAAACGCTCTTAACAAAAATATATTTCATGAATTCTATTTTACTTTAGAAAATAGTTATCTTAAGTTCACGACCTCATTTCCTTTTACACGAGAATAAAAGAAAATAGATAATAAATATTTCAAAGAAAAAAAGGTTGTCAATGTAATTGTGAGTGGTTGGTGCAGAACGTACTCAATGCTCATTAGTGGGTACACAAAGTGTTGCAGATGTCGATTCCTGAGTGGAATAAATGTCATGATGGTTTAAGACTTCCGCTTCTTATGCACGAGGGTGTGGGTTCGAAACCTGCCAACGGCAAGTACGATGTGAGACACTTCTGACAAACGGTGAAGGGACAACACATCGTGAGGAAACCTGGGCTTATAATTTCATATTATAAGTTTATAATCACCAACCCACATTGAGTAAGCGTGGTGATTGGCGCTCAAACGTTCTCCGTGGGAGAAGAGGCCTTTGGTCAGCAGTGGCCCCTTATAGGCTGTTGATGTGATGTGTGTAGTCCAGAAATTATTGTTCATCCGTACTTGAAATTGTTAACGCATCTACGACACAAGAGAAAATATTAGGGTGGGCAATATTAAAAAAAGAGAAAAATGTTGCTCATGGTAGGTACACCAAATAAAACTAAAGACTAGACAAATCAATAATGTCAAACGTCAAACGAGTAAAAATCGCCGCAGACACAAAACAGTACATTAACACGAATGTACAAATGTTACGTAATATCATTTCGCAACTTGGTACGAAGGATTGTTCGAATAAATAGCCTAGTTTTGCCCGCTACCCGTCTGGTATAAACCCTGTTTTATATCGAAATACATTATCTAAATTCAGCTTTTATTTATTATGTTTATGTTTGAAGTTGGTGATATATGTTTTACAAATATTTAACTTTTTATATTATATTTTGAGGGATGGTTTAGGAACAAATCTTTATGGTTAAGGTACAATCTATTTGATATCAATCCCACCATCAGACAACGAAGATGTAGATTAGGGTTCTTTATGAAACAGAAAAAATATTTTGTCAAAACACGAAACATTCAGTAGTGTTTTGCACGTAATGCGTTACCTACTCGACGATTTGTGACTCGCCTTATTCGTCAACTCGCAGACATGAAACTCGCGCGTGCCCACGATTTAGTACTTTTTTACCTATTGATATCAACAATTGACTGAAACAGGTAGAAATACAGCTTTTCTACAGTTAACAACAAAATTATTCTCAGAAATTGTAATACAGGTACACTTTTATTTTTAAACGTTGGCCCACATAGTACGAGGGCAAAGAAATAGAAAATACTTATTATTAAAAACGTATAGTAACCATGTCGTGGTGGCCCGGGGGTTTAAGACGCCCACTTCTCATGCATGAGGGTGCGGATTCGAAACCTACCAACGGCAAGTACCAATGTGACTTTTTCCGAGTTATATGTACTTTCTAAGATTATTTAGACACCACTGACAAACGACGAAGGAAAAACATCGCGAGGAAACCTGAACTTATAATTTCTAATTATAAGTTTGAAATCGCCAACCCGCATTGAGCAAGCGTGGTGATTAATGCTCAAACCTTCTCCGTGTGAGAAGAGGCTTTGCTCAGCAGTGTAGGCATTCATAGGCTGTTGATGATGATAGTAAACCATTTTCATTCTTTAGTACTTAAAGTTGACAATATTTTTAATTATTAAATAATTTTACATATATATTTAATAAGTATAATTATCGAAGCGACACCAAACAGCAACGCACCACACTAAAATCGAGATCTAATGAACTAACAAAATTAAATCAAAGACCAACACTATTTTTGTTATCAATACCTTCCTTAGAAACTAATGTAGTATGAAATCCTCCTTTCAAATCAACATTCGAATCTAAATCCGGAGCACAGTTTCCATCTGACCGATCCTCAATCGATTGCATGAGCCGTTAAGCATTGAGGATTGTATGAACTGCTTTGCATTCAGTATCATCGGGAACATGTGTTTATAGAGTCGCTGTAGACCCTTCCAGTGTGGCGACGCATGCCACATGACGTCACAAGAATCCTACATCGCACATGCAAAGTTTACAAGCGAATAAACACGGATAGAAAATCCCAACGAACAACTGTTGGGCAGAAAGCCCGCCAGGCATGATCACCTCGCCTGGTCGGAGGATCCTCCTTTTCCGATCTTAGGGAACTATACTCTCTGTTCCCTAAAGTGGTGACCCCGACGTGATTGGAAACAACCTTCACTTCACGGAGCAGATTAGCACCGTCATCCGTATCGCCATCCCTCTCATTCATCACTTCTCCGCTGAGCGGTAACCAAGTCGCAGCCAACCAGCATCCTCGGCCTCATCAGGGACCACCATTACCTGCAACGAAGTTGTGCAGCCTGGTTCTTCCCTACGGCCTCACCAGCGTCTAGGCACAGCACTTCTGCACACGGTTCTGAAGGACATCGGCCACTACGCACCTACCCTCGCAGCATCTCTTCCCCGACTCACCGTGGGACACTGCGAACTCATCTCTCCGACTCACTGGAGTTTCACCCTGCACCGCTGACCCGACTCACTGGGCACTCAGCGGCACGGTTCCGACCCACTGGAACTAGGGACGTTCTACACTGGCTCTGGCACCGCTCATCTCAAGCATCGACAGCAGTCTCAGCGGGATCGACCTCCGGTCTTGGGAGGGAGTGATGTGGCGACGCATGCCACATGACGTCACAAGAATCCTACATCGCACATGCAAAGTTTACAAGCGAATAAACACGGATAGAAAATCCCAACGAACAACTGTTGGGCAGAAAGCCCGCCAGGCACGATCACCTCGCCTGGTCGGAGGATCCTCCTTTTCCGATCTTAGGGAACTATACACTCTGTTCCCTAAACCAGTTTATTACAAACTAAACTATTGATGGATTTGTTTTCAAGATCAAAGAAGGTTCCAGTTGAATGATAACATAACATTACATTACGCTTTTACCCCGAAGGGGTAGGCAGACGTGCACATTACGGCACTTGATGCCACAGTACAATATAACACCTATTTTCACTATTTATGTTATGAGTCCCATGTAATAGGGGGTGAGCTTTTTGCCACATCCCCGGAGCAATTCCAGACTCCGTGCTACTACTGAGATTTTTTTTTAAAACCCAGTATTACTTTGCCCGACTTGAGAATCGAACGAGAGCACCTTGCCCAGCTGTTGCACTTGCAAACACTCGGCTAACGAGCCAGTTAGTTGAATGATCTAGCGTTATTTTTTCTGTAGTAGAATGTATTTATTGTCTCTAGTATATTTGCTTATAGCAACGTATTTATGTGGATAAACCACTAGATAAGTAAAAATACGCCACTAACAATACAAAAATGCCATTTATTACCAAAAGGTATAAAATAATCTAAAATTACGGTTTTTATTTATTGTTACCAATTTAATGATTCGATTAAAATTAACGATATTCTATGATGAAACCTCTCGATGTCTATTCCAGGTATTTAGGAAAGCAAATTTCCAAATACTCATTGATATTTGGAGTGACGTCGCGGACGTCAAGTTGACCGCTTGTCGCAAACGTTGTGTCAAAAAAATAAAAACAAAACCTGTTCCAAATCATATAACTTTAATATAGAAGTACAGTGCAAGTAACAGTAGTCTGTGTTCAGTGTTTTCAATTGAATAAAATATGTGTTTGTGCGGAAATATCTCCTACTAATACAACTGTTTAAATAAAGACAAAATATAACTACCGTATATTTTCAATAAAAACGTGATTGACTTTTCTGGAGCTGTTATAGACTTAAATGGCAGCGATCTGGATCTAGTGTGTGCGCAGCCTATTGGTCAAAGTGTGTCGACCCATGGTGTTGAGACATTGCATCTCAATAAGCGACCCCATCTTATTTAATTGACAGTGCCATCTATCGGTATTTCCATAGCAACAACGGACTGAAATATTGATTGGACTTGCTTTAATTACACAAAACTGTAGAATATTCACGATGACAAAGTGTGGTGGTTGTGGACAGTTTATGTCGGGTGAAGTGGCAAGGTGCCATAGGTGCAGCGGTGTGTACCACCGGCGGTGTGTTGCTTTGCCTCGGACTGGGGTCATAGCTGCAACATGGCAATGCCCGGAGTGCAAGAAAAATTTGGCGACGGATAACAAGGCCGAAACACCCGTCAGGGGCCGTCCCATGGATCCCCCTGCGCCTGAGCACCCAAGTAGTGGAGACCCTACTAGCGCCGGCCGGTTTGTCCCTGAAACCACCGAGGACTTGACAAGGGATATTATGACAGAGTTGAGGACCTTCAGGGACAATCTAAGGTCGATAAATAAAGACATGCAGCTGTTTAGGGCTGACATTGCAGACATCCGTTCGACACTGAGGGACTGCCAGGAGAATGTGGTCAGGCTTGAGGATCGAATGGTCGTCCTTGAGGGTCGACAATCTACTGCACCACAGGACGTGGGTGTGAATGACGTCATCATACAACTAAAACAGGACCTAAATGACCGTGACCAGGATCTTTTGTGTAATGACGTCGAAATCGCTAATCTGCCTGAAACCAACGGCGAGAATCCTGTGCATCTCACTGTGCAGATCGGCCTAAAGTTGGGTGTAAAGCTGGATGAGCGTGACATCGTCAGCGCCGAACGCGTCGGGGCGCGCCGTCTGGTTGCGACGGATGCCGCGGGACCGGTTCCTCGCCCTCGACTGCTCGCTGTGCGCCTCGCGCGCCGAGATCTGCGTGAAGAGGTGCTAGGCAGTGCGAGGGCCCGCCGCGGTGCTACAACAGAGGGTCTAGGCCTACCTACCCCCTCACAGCCGTTTTATGTTAACGAGCGTCTTACCACACAAAACCGTTTGTTATTTCGGAAGGCGCGTGAAGCTGGTCAGCATTATGGCTGGAAGTTCGTGTGGACCAGGCGGGGTCGTATTCTCGCGCGTAACAAACCCGGCGACAAGGCGCATGTTATTCGGTGCGAGACGGATGTCGATCGTGTCTTTGGCCCTCAACAACAACAAAAACAGTAGTGAAGATTGTCTGAGTTTTAGTTTAGATTGGTATACAACTTGTTTATATTACCCTAGTAGCTGCTTATTTTTTGTGCCAATTTTGTTTTATTTTTTATCCTGTTGCAACATATATTTCTATACATTTGCACTTTGTCGGGTACTCATTAAAAATGTTTCTTTGTTTACCTCTGACTGTATTAAATTTTTGTTACTGACGTTGTCGGGTATTTATTGCTGTGTTTGTGGTGTAAGAGTGTGGGTCATTGGGGCTGGCGATCATTGTTCATTGAACATTACTTATGTCCGGTACATATACAAACATTTTCACTACACAAATTATATTTACATAAACTTTCTATCACCTATATTATACTTATATACTTATATTTTAAGAAGAGTACATATATGCAAAACTATCACATCTGCCGAATTGCGATCACATATCCTACATGTTAGCACTGCACTCAATAATGAAATAAAAGTAAACATAATTATCGTGATGTGTGTGGCCGGTGGTGTGTGTTTGTTTACATACGTATTAAAATTATTTTTAAATAAATGTCTCCGCATTTAAGTGATTTTGGCGTAGGATTCCTGAACGCGGGCTCCTTGGGTACGAACCATGATGATTTTATTGCAGTAGTGGAGAAGTATTGTTTTGATATAATGGCAATTAATGAAACTTGGTTGCGTCCAGGGGAGGATGGCCGTGCGCCGTCTGTGCCCGGCTATCGACTGCGTCATGTGCCGCGACCGGCGAGTGTGCGCTCGGGTCGGGGTGGGGGGGTTGGCTTCTACATTAAACGAGGTTTAAATGTGCGTACGCTGACCTGCCCTGCTGATCCTGCTTATGGCGCGGTCGAGCAGATGTGGCTCTCATTGTCTGTTGGTGGCAAGAGAGTCGCGATTGGTACGGCATATCGGCCGCCGTGGCTCGATCTGAACCTGTTTCTCGATGCTTTGACTGATAGCATAACAACGTTGAGAACAATTGATTGCGTTTTACTGCTGGGGGATTTTAACGTTAACCTTCTCAATCACAATGATGCGAAAACACAGAGGCTGTCGGAATTCCTGCATAGTCTGGGATTGTCGCAGTTGGTTGTCGATCCTACACATTTCACGGATACTAGCGAGTCATTAATTGATCTCGTTTGTACTAACATGCAGGCAAAGCGCGTAACGGTAGACGCTTTTAAATCTATCTGCGGTCACGCTGTCATTTCGTGCACATTTCAAGTCAAACGGGAGAAGTTCAAACCTTATGTAATCAAATATAGGCCCATTCGGGATATCTCTTTGGAAACATTTCAGAGAGATTTATCTGCTTTGGACTGGAATTATATGACTAATTTAAACACTGTAAACGACAAAGTTAACGCATTGTGTACAAATATTACCGCAGTATTCGATGTCCATGCACCGATTAAATTGTGTACTATCAGGGAAGCATCATACCCTTGGGTAACGGACAATATAAAACTCATGATGCTTTTGCGGGACCAAGCGTTAGCTAACTATCTAAAAACGAGGTTGGAGTGTAAAAAATTATATTATAAACAATTAAAGTCCCTTGTAACAACCTCCTTATACTACGAAAAGGCCGCCTATTTCAAATATAATATTAACAGTCAAAAACATAACCCCAAGGCTCTGTGGAAAAATATTAAGGCTTCACTTCTACCACGCAAACAACCACAAGACTTACCGTTTTATTTTAATGACCCTCACAAAATTAACTGCCACTTTCTCGATGTACCTGGTAACCCAAGAAGTGATATTTCAACCTTGACATTCTACGAATTTCATAGGTATGGCGACGCTGTTTTTTCATTGTTGCCGGTGGGACGGGAGGTTATTTCTAAGATCGTTCTTAATTTAAAATCCAATGCGGAAGGCAGTGACAACATAAATTTAAACATGCTTAATTTGACTTTACCTCACATATTAAATAATCTGACTGATATTGTAAACACATCCATTCAGGCCTCAACATTTCCTAATACATAGAAGATAGCAACTGTTCGACCGCTACCTAAGATACCTAACCCAACCGTTCTAAAGGATCTGCGACCTATCAGCATTCTTCCGTGTCTGTCAAAGGTTATGGAGAGAGTGGTCTGTGATCAAATGACAGATTTCCTTGAGAAGAACGGTATACTCCCTGCTCTGCAGTCTGGCTTCAGGAAGCAGCGTAGTACTGCTACCGCCTTGCTTGACGTAACGGACAGTATTTTGTTCGCTCAAGACCAGGGTATGGTCACAGTGCTCGTGCTATTGGACTTCTCCCGTGCATTTGACTGTATCAGTGTCCCCCTATTGCTGTCTAAGCTGACATACTATGGATTCGACCATAAAACCGTTTTGTGGTTCCACAGCTATCTGAATGACCGACGGCAGCGTGTAGTTTTGCAGTCGAATAGCGGAAATAGTATCTCATCTGATCTGGCCTCGGTGGGAAGGGGTGTGCCCCAAGGATCCATTTTGGGGCCCGTGTTATTTACATTATACTGTGCGGACTTAACTAAATGCCTAAAGAGTAGTGGATATCACATTTATGCAGACGATGTGCAATTATATGTCTCTTTTCGGACGAACGAATATCACACCGCAATTAACAGCTTAAATCAAGACCTAAATAGAATTGTGAAATGGTCAGAAGAGAACTCACTGGTATTAAACCCTGCAAAAACCAAATATATGTTGTTTGGTAGCAGGGTCAGCCTGAGTTCTTTGCCTGACTTAAATGTAAAATTAATTGGGGAATCGATTGAGAGGGTTGAAGGGGCGTGAAACCTGGGATTATATATGGATAGTGGTCTTAGGTACGAGAAACACATTGCTGAATCGGTCCGTAACTGTTTTTACCGCTTGTCTATTCTATACAAGATACGACCGTATTTGTCTGAGGAACTGCGGATACAACTTGTAGAATCCCTAGTTTTATCAAAGTTGAATTATGCCGATACCGTTTACGGCCCTCGTCTACTGACACGTACGGAGAGGCTCATTCAAAGGGTACAAAACGCCTGTGCTCGCTTTTGCTTTGCGATTCCGAGGAGAAGTCATGTCACTCCGTATCTAAACCAGCATTTTATTTTAAAAATGAAGTCAAGACGGAAATTACATCTGGCATGTCTTGTGTTCGGAGTCGTGAAGCGGAGGGAACCTTTGTACTTGTATGACAGGCTTAACTGGGTGTCAAGTGGAAGAGATTGTAAGCTTAGGCAGTGCACCCGCCCACTATCCATACCGAGGCATAGAACAACGGGCTTTCGGGGTAGCTTCCGGTATGCCGCCTCGAAAGTGTGGAATAACCTGCCTCCACCTGTCAGGTCTCTTAACGCCATTGGTACTTTCAGAACACACGTACGTCGATATTTGATGGACGCACAGAGAAAGATAGGAATGGCGATTGTCAACACATCATTAATATAACTGTTTGGCTGGGAAATGTGTCGACTTCAGTGTCACTGGTTCCACCTCGACTGGGCGCCGCAGCTGTGCTCGGTCTCGTGCGTGCTCAATATTGCTCACTGATGCCTGTCACTTCACATCACATCACAACACAATTGATCACATTCACATGTGTTCAATGGTCGCCGGCGTATGGCGTAGTGTCGCGGTTTTGCCTGCTTGCTGTCGCCATCTCAATCCCATGGCATGACTTATGCGGTCGCTGGGGTGGCGGGGGCGGTAGGATGCTCCAATTTCACTTTGTTTTTTGTTTTACGTTTTTTTAATTTCCTTTTTTGTTGTTATTATATGTTTGTTTTGTTTTGTGCATTTTATTTTGTGTTTTATCTGATTGGTGTCTTGTTCGTCCGCGGGTCACTTAAGGGGCCAGTAGAATACCAGCGCGAGGCCCTGTCTTGCACATGCTGAACTGGTCCCATTTCACCGCAGACTTGGGACATTAGTAGATGTACTTATGTGTAAAATGTCTAAAATCTGTACGTGTCACCTGTTTTAGCGTGTGAAATAAAGTTTTTCTTTCTTTCTTTCTTTCTTTCTGATAATAATTAAAATTGATATTGAAGTCAAATGGCCAATATCAAAACCAAAAAGTTATTAGTATTCAGTTAACAATGACTACATTGAATTTGCACGAATGAGACAGATTTTTCGTATGATTGAATTGATATAATGTGATAACTATCACTCATATAAATCTCTGAACTGAATCCCAGTTACTCCTTCACATGAAAACAGCTGAAAGAATCGGGATGTAATTTGGTACAACGGTAGATTATGGAGTATTTTATATCTGTCGAGAACGCGAGCAAAGCCGCTGGCAAAAGCTAGTAATCCTTACTAATATTATAAATCTGAAAGTGAGTTTGTTTGTTTGTTTGTTTGTTCCACTTTCACACCGTAACTACTAAACCGATTGCTTTGAATTTTTTCAGACATAAAGTTAGAAGTTTGGATTAAATAATAGGGTACTTTTTAACCAGGAAAAATTTTATATTCCCGAGGAAAAACAAAAGTATTGGTATAGATGGCGCTGTGTGTATTAGTATATGTCACATAGGCTACTTTTTATTCTTTTGTGACGCGAACGAAGCCGCTGGCAAAAGCTAGTTATAAATAATATATTCTGCGCTTCCTTTGTGCATGGACATTATAAAACGTCTTTGTCTGTCTAGAAATATCCGCTTGCAACGGCTGATTCAATTTTCTTGCGGTTCCTCTTCAGTAGAGTCTAGCCTTTTATTAAAGTGTTCCAGTGTGTTACTACGGTTTTTTATCAAGAAAATGATGACTTAGAATTAGATTAGGACGCTTAGTTCGAGTTCTCAAGAAATCAACTTAAAGAACTTCGTCTCATGAATGCTTGATCCTTTGTCCCTTTTTGTCTACACTCAAGTTTTAAGCAACTTTATAAAACAGCTAGTGAAATATTTACAAGTACGTAGTTTGTTAGCGTTGAAGTTTGAAGCAAAAATTGTTACTCTGTTTTATACTTTACCAGTATATTAACAAGTGTTGGTAGTAAAAATCCAACGGCATTTTTATTTGTTCAGATAAAATTCACAGCAATTCAGCAAAAACGTCACCCAACTCATGACACAAACATAAAATTAAACCACTTCTACACGACGCACATATAACGCAAAACATCCCTATTTTCCCCTGATTAAAATCATCAACACCGGTCCCTTAGCACAAACAATTTTTATATCCATACATCTCCTGACATGAGGTACAAGTGCTCTCGAAATATCCCGGTGAAGTGCCTGCGATTAAATTAATCTCGCGTCGATCTCGCTCCATCCGCCATTTCAAAAGTTACGTTCCATTTGAATTTTCTGTCTCCATTCTTTTCGTCGGCATAATGAGGGAGCCTGGATTTTGTAGTCTTTGTTTACATTTCTGGTTCATTTAGTTTTTCAAATGTAGGTATTACTTAAGCGGGGTGTAAATTAAAGTTATATGTTGCGCTGAATGAGGGCTGGATTAAGAGATTGTTGTGCTTTGTAATGAGATGTGTTACGGAGTTGAGATGTTGCGAACGTATTTAAGGGATAAGGATGAATACACAGGCGTTACTTTTTAGCTCCGGATTAAAGCAGTGACTTAGATTAAAGGTGTCAGAACAATAATGTTATCAAAATAATAATAGTTATTTTAATTAATGATGAAATACTTGGAAAAAGTTTTAATGGTATTCAAGAAATTAAAGGTATTGAGATCAAAGTTTCGGAAATGAAGATAAGAGACAATAAAGCAGCTATCAGAGAAAGTTCGGAACATTTCCCTAGGTGCCGTAGTAGGACCAATACAAATGAACAACGTAAGGTAAACGATGAAAGCGATTCGACGTAAGGACGAGTTTCCCTTTAAGAACACCCATTATTGTCAAATTCGTTTCAATTGTTCCTTGTGGTTTATTTGGAAGACTCCTATACTGTTTGTTTTTGTTTAATTTACTGATTACAACACAGTTCACTGGATTTGGATTGAAATCGAAAATTGTTTTAGATTTGTTTGGTTAAATCTTTCGGAACTGTATCCACGAATTATTGCTGTTGTTCGCTGTTTGTTTATTGTCTTGTACTCATTAGTTAGTTGTTTACTGTACAACAATATTAATTGCTGAGTCTATGTGTACTTTATTTCTTAGAATTAAGGTACTAAATGGATTGTTAAGCTTTTGGGAATTCTCTCGAGTTACTAGGGTATCAAAGCTAAAGTTTGTTTTCATTTAACAGTTTACTCACAACAGTGAACTGTCCTCCTAATAATAAGATTTGACTAATGCTAAAAGGTTGTTTTATAATATTTAATTTCAAGAAATACAGACACAATGTTATGTGTTGTGTATGTAATGTTACCCAAGGCAGTACATATAACAGAGATATAGTTTTAGTACGCCATTACTTATAAGTTATGTGATAAGTCCCTTACTACTATTTTACATTTTGATTGCCAAATTAGTGTTGTCTATTTCCAAATCCAGATCAAATAGGTCTTTTTAGGATTATTGGCTTAGAATGGAATTTAGAAATAGACAACCCAAAATTATTTTACGTAATATTTCTAGATCTGACCTAAAATCCTACTTTACCTCAACTAGAACCACTTTACAGTGTCATCTTTTGTAAAAACGAAATCAGCGCATCCCAAAAACATGTACCATCAAATCGACTCCATCCCCAACCAAAACTTTTATCAAGATAACCTTTTACTTCTTGCAAACAGTTAACGTGATTTATTTCTACCAGGACTGGGCGTTACACATAAGGTTTGCTACATCAGCAGACGCTGGCTACTACGAGTGTCAGGTCCCTACACACCCACCTACCAGTATCTTCTTCAAGTTGGTCCTTGTTGGTAAGTTCTACGTCAGCTTGTTTTGTGTTCAGCGTTTATTTTGGATGTTTCTTTTGGTTTTTATCCTTGTGTTGATTTGTGTTTGGGGTCGTTGGGAATGTTTTCTAGATGAAGGCTGTTGTAAGCTTTCATTTTAAATTATTTGCGTCTATAATGTTGTGTAAGTAGTTCTTACTCAACTTTTTTCGTGTGACCCTATATTTTAATTTCACTGTACCTAATATCTTTATTTTTTGCTGTAGTTATCATGATGATTATTATACTTTTGACTATTACCTGTACAAAAAAGGCCCATAATTAGTTATGATGAATTAATTGGTCATTAATTTATTTACTGAAATTTAAATAGTGAAAAGTGGGTGTTACTTCTGTGTGCACTTCTGCCTATCCCTTCGGGGGTAAAAGGCGTGATGTTATATTATGTTATGTTATTTATTTACCAGTTACAAAATAAAACATCTTTTAAATACTCTCATTTTATTAACATATCTTACATATCGTCTCGCCTTTTATACCCGAATGGTTAGGCAGTGGTGAACATTACGGCACTTAATGCCACTGTACAATGTAACACCCACTGTTCACTATTCATGTTATGAGTCCCATGTAATAGGAGGTGAGCCAACCTCCTTGCAAGGCATTCGCACATACGTCCACTCGTCCTATGAGGCAGTCATTTTATTAACCCAATTGATAATGGGTAAAACGTAAATATTTAAATGGCTGCTCACTATTAAATTATTCAATGCCCGGTAGACACACATTTAAAGTTGAAATGTCGGTATTTTTAAAATTAATTACGTTCCGTTACATTTTGGAGCCTTTGTGAAAATTGTCAATTAAAATTATCATTATAAATTCATTGATATGGCCTCCCAATTTGTGGGAGGTAACAACTGAATTAATTTTCTGCGGTTTCATTGCATTGTTGGGTAGCATTGTTACTTTATATAGCTCTGTACCTATCTTGTTCAGTATTTATGATAAGCGGTGTTCGTCATTTTACTTGCCTAAATTTTCTGGATGTAAATAATTGTGATGCGTTGGAATATGCAGTAATCGCAAATGCTAAGCAAGAAGTACTGCCATTGTCACTATTCAAGAACAGTTAGAATACTGATTTGAATGTTCTAAGAAGTATAAAAGCGATATTTTTTAATTTAATTGGTTATAATGTTAATATTTGCGTCTTCTCTTATGCCGTCTTACAAAATAGCACTAAATGCTCGAGTTTGTACAAACGAGTTCGCTCATGTCTGTCTCATGTTACGAAGCGACAGAACATTACTGATTTAAAAATTAATTTCAATTCGATATCAATTTCTGTTACGTATCTGTCTAAACTAATTAATAAAGAATTAATAAAATATTATTAAACGACTCTCGTTGGCCGAGTAGTCACAAGTGCAACTGCCGGGCAAAGGGTCTTCGAGTTCGATTTCCGGGTCGGCCAAAGTATTCCTGGTTTGTTTTTCAAAAATTTTTAGCAGTAGCACGGAGTCTGGAATTGTGTCCGGTATATGGCAAAAGGCTCACCCCCTATTACATGGAACTCAAAACGTAAATAGTGAAAAAAAAAATATTTGCATGCCCAATGGGTAGAACAAAGAGATATGTAACTCAAATGAATAATACCTTAGTCACTATGTACTACCCAAGCGCGTACGCGCGGAACGCGACGCGCCTCAAAGAGCCATCAGACCATCACGGATGGGGCCCAATAGGGCTGATGCCGATTCGGAGTCGCGGAGAACCTAACGGGTTACCGGGGCTCCGGCTCGAAGCGCAGGAGAAGGAACGGGGTGGTTTTTAGCCAATAAGAGTCTGACACTCCCTCCCACCTCACCCAGGTAGGAGAAGTCATTCAATGATTTTCCACCCTTAAAAAAAAAGTCACTACGTACTACACCTTTGTTCAGCAAATAAAGGTATTTGATTTGATTTGATTTGAGGATTTTTCCAAAACCACTCGACTCACGTATCGTCCAATTCTGTTGAACGTCAAACAACGCGTTGGAGTGTTGTATTTGTCGAATATCGTTCGAAATGTTTTTGACGCTCGGTCCTCTCATTCCTGTACTGAAATGCTAATCAATATCACACTTGTACAAAGTTACATTCGTTAGCTATTTTAGCTTTTATGCTGTAGGACGTAGGGTTGTAATTGTAGAAGTATTTATGAGTTGCTTTAAGTTTTAACTTGTACGACATCGAGTTCTAATTGTAGAAGAGTTTGTGATTATTTAGATTTTAAGTTATAAGACATAGAGTTCTAATTGTAGACGCTAATTTCAATGTTTAAAATAGATAATAGGTAATCATTTTTGTGCGCGATCCTATGTCTTATTATGTTCGTCTTAATTTTTTGTTTTAGTTTTTACACAAAAATAGATATGTTAAAAGTCTAATGCGATCGTTAATAGACGAAATTAATTAGTTCAAAATGATATTAACATTTGAATTACCATGGAAAACTATAAATTGACCTCCATAGTAATTATAATAGAGCACAATTTTATTCAACAGCCTACAAAACGCGATTTCAGGATAGGTATACCAGTACACCTCTTTCTTTAAAATTAAAAGAACATACAGCCTGTCCCTACATGTACGTGTACACCGCAAAGCGTATTTTTGCATCTCAAAATCTAGGTTAAGACCACGTGTATATTAAAACCCACCCTGTATATAATGAGTCACGCGACTTCCTCCCTTTTCATTATAGTGTCGTAACTTTAAATGCGATTACCTCTCGCGGGCTTGCGTTTGGTAATTAATATTTTAAGTGGGTTATCTTGCGTGGGAATACTATATGAACTCAGCCAGAGTATCTCTAGGGTGAGATAAAAGTCAGCTATGAAATTACGGCAGTCAAATTAGTATCGTATGTTAAATAGCTTGATTTATTATTTAGTTTGTTTTGTGGAGTTTGCTGTTAGTTTTGAAATTATGATTTTCATATACTCGTATAAAATATAGCATACATAAAATATAGATCACGAATTTGTTCGCACAAAAAGGCGCATTTTGCGTATGTCCCGCTCCTTTCTAGATCCACTAGTTTTAATTTTGCAGTAATAGTAAGCAATCCGTCGGTTAATCAGTCAGTCATTCAGTCAGTGAGTCATCGAGTCAATCAGTCAGCCTGTAAGTTATCCAGTCAGTCAGTAACAGAAGAGTTATATAAATATACAACAGTTACACAGTGGTTGCCACTACTACATATGACTATACAAAACTATAAAAGCTCTTTAAAAAGAACTGGAATATTAAAAAACTGTCGAAGTTAAAATAAGTAGGTACCTAGGTCCAGCACAGAATAATATTTGCAGTACCTACGAAATGTCGCGGAGAACCTAACGGGTTACCGGTTCTCCGGCTCGACGTGCAGGAGAAGGAACGGGGTGGTTTTTAGTCAGTAAGAGTCTGGCACTCCCTCCCGCCTCACCCAGGTGGGAGTAGTCATGCGATGATTTTCCCCACTTTAAAAAAAGTACCTACGAAATGTTTGAAATGATGAAGTCTTTTACCTAGAAACATTCCTTTTAATGCTTTTACTTCTTTTGCAGTCTAGCCCCTACAATTTCCAACCATTCCTAATTAATTCAGTCCTTTGTGATCCAAACCATATTTCCGTTACAGAAAATTGGGTAGAAACTTTAATTTTAGACTTAGAATATTCTGTCAAGCGTACAAATACGTACCAAAGTACGCATTATAATTACCCTTTGTTTATCCTAAAGTTCCAATTTAACATTCGTTATATCATTTAATCTGCAAAAGTTCATGTCATTTACATCTTTAACTTATTAAACCGGTAGAAATAATATAATGTCACCTCATCAACATTATAACTAGGAATAAGTCACACTGGTTCTTGCCGTTGGTAGGTTTCAAACCCGCACCCAATCACCAACGATCCTCAAACCCCTAATCCCCAAAAAGCCGGTGACGCACTTGTAACGCCTCTGGTGTTCCAGGTGTCCATGGGCGACGCCGATTGCTTACACATCAGGTGATCCGTCTGCTCGTTTACCGGCTTATGCCATAGAAAAAAAATCCTCATGCATGAGAAGTGGGCGTCTTAAACTCGGAGCTACAACGACAATGCCACTTAATACGACCTTACACACAGAGGTTGTGTACGGGTCAATTAACTTATTGGGATGCACTGGATACCATTACTGCATTTCTAGTTAACAATATTTTGTTTTAATTGAGAATCAAGTTCCTTTTGTAAGAGTGAAAAATCATCGTGTCAGACGTTAACCTCTTACTAACTAAAAACCATCCTATTACAACTCCTGTTTTGAGCCGGGGCCAACAATAATTTGTTACGTTTTATCTTATTTTATCAACCCTGGAGAATGTAGTCCCTAAATAACCTATATGTAATTTTAAACCAAAGATACAGTCATAACATTACGGTTTTTTGTTAACAGCGGCATACGCGGAGATAGTGGGCGAGTCAGAGAAGATTATCCACGAAGGTTCGATGCTGAGACTGGTGTGTGTCGTCAAGCGATCCACGGAGCCGCCATCTTACGTGTTCTGGTACTTCGAGAACAGAATGATCAACTATGATTTGAGTGAGTATTAAAACCCTTATTAACTTTATTAACCGCCTCAAAAAAAATGTAGGTTATCACTTTGACCTGTATGTATGTATATATATGTATGTGGGATGTGTTTGTTATACTCAGGAAGAAGTTTTAGTATATTAATTAACCGAGTTCAGAAGAGAGGGGGTTGATGTCGGTGTTTTTAAACGTAGTCTATAAAAGATTATCAAATTTTTATATGTAAGTTTTATGTGATTAAACATACAAAATATCCAAGCTATGTGTCAAATAATATACATGCGGTTATTTTATAACACGCCTAAAACTAGCCGAAAGATATTTTTATATCACAATGGTAGCAACAAAATTTATAGTCATCGTGGTCACAGTATACCTGTAACATCTAAGGTTACAAATACGATACTTGCGGCAGAATTAGGAGAGATAACAAATAAATGTAAGTCTTCTACCATCACTTAAGTGTGGGAGAGCCATGCTAAGGCACGAATGAGCCGGCTAAACCTGAGCGATACCACGGCCGAGCAGAAAACCAACGTGAAACAACGCTTGCGTTGTGTTTCGTCGAGTGACTGAGGTAACAGGAGGTCCAATCACCGAATCCCTAGTAATCCTCAAATTCCTAATTTCCAACTAGTAATAGTCTGGTGTTTCGTGTGTCCATGGGCGGCGCCGACTGCTTACAATCAGGTGATTCGTGTGCTCGTTTACCCGCTTATTTCATAAAAAAAAATCACAAAAACAACAGGACTGAAACAAATTAACAATAAGTTTTCTTGATTGTCAATCATACAATCACTGTAGCAACAAGACAATCAAGATAAACAAGCTTTCAAGACAAGTAACACCTCATACAGAATACATAAATTGTTAACTTTACTTAGACATTATAAGCAACACTTAAACTTAGTTCAAAGTCTTGTATTCAGTGTTGAAGTCAACTTAGAAATCTTGCTTAGAACTTATTTATTGTTTCTCATACATATAATATTATTACTCAATATATAATAGAGAAACAATATTTGAATACTTCATTGGCCAAGTGGTCGCAAGTGCGACTGCCGGGCAAGGGGTTTCGGGTTCGATTCCCGGGTCGGGCAAAGTATTACTGGGTTTGTAAAAACCTTAGTAGTAGCACGGAGTCTGGAAATGTGCCCGGTATATGGCAATAGGCTCACCCCCTATTACATGGGACTCATAACATAAATAGTGAAAAGTGGGTGTTACATTGTACAGTGGCATTAAGCGCCGTAATGTGCACCTCTGCCCACCCCTTCGGGGATAAAAGGCGTGATGTTATGTTATGTATTTGAATACTCTTAACTATTTATATTCTACTGACTCTTAGTTAGGTATATTAAAGACGGTTTCTTCAATACGACCTTGCGACGATTTGACGGATGCATGCATTTGTCAAAAAACCTTAAACTTTTCTTTTCTTTATCTTTTAAATAAAACGTTGCCCCACACTAGGATTTTCTTCTTTGTCGTAGGTGCGTTTACAAACATACGATTTCACATACACATGACACCCAGACCTGGACTAACAATCTGTGGATCACGCAAAGAGTTGTTCCTTGTTGAAATCGGACTCATGACACGATACGCGGCAGCCGGTTGCCCACTTGCCCAGGCACCACGCCAACCATGCAATCAATTAGGTATTAAAAACGATAGGCGGTCGTAGACATATTCGTTTTTTATGTCATAAGCCGGTAAACTAGCAAACGGATCACCTGATGGTAAGCAATCGGTGTCGCCCATGGACACCTGGAACACCAGAGGCGTTACAAGCGCGTTACCGGCATATAAATTGGGGATTAGAAGTTCGAGGATCGTTGGGGATTCAGGGATTGGGGAGATTGGGGAAGGGGAGGGGGATAATTGGGCGTCCGGTAACCTCACGCACTCGACGAAAGAGAACGCAAGCGGTTGCTTCAAGTCGGTTTTCTGCTCGGCCGTGGTATTACACCGGTCGAGCCGGCCCATTCGTGCCGAAGATCTATCACTAAGTTTCATTGTTTCTAAGCAAGAAGCAAGCATTTGCCATTTGTACGCCGCCTATTTTGTGAAGAATGCATGCATTCTTCAAATGACGCCACGTGGACTTTAAGTTTTTAATTCTTTGTTAAAAAATCTTGAAAGTTCAACAGACAAATTACATTTTATTCCACTGACATTTTCATTTAACTGCGAAGCCGATTAGTACATGCACATTATACCTAAAACACATTTATTTTATGTTCTTATAAACACATTCATAAATCTCAACGAGATTAAATTTAAATTAATATTTTTCTACCTTTAATATAACTGGGTAAACAAAACGATAGCAAACGTAATTTACATTTCATTTTTGTGGAATTTACAAACGACCTAACCCAAAGCCTTTTTTAATCAAAAATGAGCCACAAGCATTACCTACATTTTTAAAACCCACTTTATTTAAAATGTATGTCCTAGGGAGAAGAGTTCTTCGCGAGTTTTATTCGCATTTCGTATAACACTAAAATAAACGTTAAATTCAGAATTATGTTTTTAAAATATCAACATGACATTTGAGAGCGAGTTTTTAAATAACTTTAAAATTCATATTAAAATAAACATCGTTAGAAATGTCGAGGTAGAAGGTAGGATTTGCACTATTTGCTCTTTTGAACGAAGTGAGTTGTGGGAAGGAGTAAAGGGAATATTCATATTGTATTCGCAATCATGTAACTAAGTGGATTATAATATAAAGTTGCATCCCCAAATAGGGTATATGACTAATTTTTATTTTAATGTCCATCTGGTAGATTTCTTAAAAACAATAGACACGTATTTTTTATTTTCTTACGGAAATGAATAGTTTCTAAGATATATTTTTTGAAATATCGCATGACGTCACTTTTGAGTACGATTTATTCTCTAAAATGACGTAACTTACCTGCCACTCCTAAACTTTGATTCGTTTTATTTTATCTAAGTATTGTTTTCTTATACGACAAAATAAAAAATACGTGTCTAATATTTTTTTATTATAAAACTGATGAACTAATTAGATGTTTAAATTTCACACAGTATAATCATCGTCCCTATTGTAGTGAGTGTAGTGAAATTGAAGATGTGTATCATATCGTAAGACGATGCGTCAGGAATGAAAGAATCGCACTGAACATTGAACACAATATCAGTATTAGTAAGTTCGGTAAATGTAATATAGTCCTTAGTAACCCATTTTCGAAGAAGCCTAAAATATTGTATAGATTAGTTAACTGAGCTATTAAGCGTAAATTATAAGTTGTTAAGTCCATTCTCATGAGGATGACATTTCCATTTTTGATAAACACTTTCATTTTTAAAATAAAGAAAATAAATATGGATTATAAGAGGATTTCTACAGAGTAACCTATAAACAAGAAATTATTTTTGTTTTCGTTTTTTTTAAAAACGTTGCCCCACACTAGGATTTACTCCTGTGTCGTGGGTGCGTTTACAAACATACAAGTTCACATACACATGACACCCAGACCCGGAACAACAATTTGTGGATCACACAAAGTGTTGTCCCGTGCGGGAATCGAACCCGCGACACGTTGCACGGCAGCCGGTTGCCCAGCCACCGCACCAACCGTGCAGTCGACTTCGTTACATAGTTTATTTACTGATTATAAGTAACAAGCACGTCCTAATATAACAATTATCTACTATTTCTATCTTCACACCTAAGGCATTTCTGTTCCAGTGTAGAAAATGTTGAGTATCTATTAAACTAAGAATACCGTCAAAGAAATCTAATAAATTAATCATTAAAACCACTAAAAAGAAGACTACAGAATAGAATCACACACAACCAATACAAAGCCACAACTAGATTGAAAACTACACAATATTTCACTAGAAACAAATTAAAAGTACCCTTAACCGACGAGCATGCATGAAAAGATTGATGACTGTTGATGAAGCGAAATAGGTATGTGGGAATTGTAGTAATTGGCGTTCCCTAGTTTCTGCCTACCCCCATGGGAGACAGGCGTAAAGTCATGTATGTTAACTACAGGCAAAATTCATTCTTGTGTCGAGCCTGTCGTACTTTTAACGACATCAGTAGCAAGCATGATGTAGATATCTTTTGTACAAGTCTGAGGAAAGCTAGAACTATGATAAGTGGAGACTTTTTTAATAGCTGATGTTTGTTTTAAATATGTATTCACCTTTTTTTTTCTTTAAATAATTTTCTTGCTGTGTGCCTGTTTTATATAATTATAATTATAATTTTGTCTTAGCTGTTACCTCTTAAGTCAGTATTCGTGTGAATCTGTAAGTGGCTCAATGTTACTATTTTTCTGCTAAATCTTTGTACCTAATGTAGCTGTTGATTCACCATTCAATAAATAAATAAATAAATATGTATGTATGTAAACGTTCATAAAATTGACTAAGAAAAGAATTCATAAACGTTTCAAAGCAAAGTGCTAATTACATCATAAATTCTGCTCCTAGCATAATATTTTATGAAGTTGAAGTTGCATCCATCAATGTACGGTGCAAAAACTACAAACAGAAAGTTGTACCCTTGCGTTGCGCATTGCTGCAGTTTTATTCCAAATGGGATCATGGCCGTAATTAGGATTTTTTACTTTCGTACAGTTTGTTCAATTAACAGGATGGCTGTATGAGTTTTTATTTTTTAAAGAGACAGAAAACAGATTTTTTGAGCTGGAAGTAAATAAATGCATAGGTGTTTTTTGTTAGTGATTTTTTAGCTTTACTATTTAAACTTGGGCACGTCAATGTTATGTACGATGTCTTAGTTTTCTGAATAATAATTAAGTAGGTATCGATGTTTTTTCTCAAAGTAGGCAGATGGAAAATATCTGCACTTCATACGAATTTTAATATTGGCTTTATTTAAATTGAAAATAAATATACTTTCATATTATTTCCATAGCTAGTAGAACAGTATATGGAACTGTACCAAGTTGAATAGTATGTAATACCATTATTTTTCATAAAAATAAGGCTACTAATTACATAGAGTTGTCATTCAAAAGTCCTTTAAGTATAATGAACCTTTAAACCAAGACATAACATAACGTCTTTTATTCCTGAAGGGGTAGGCAAATGGTGTACATTACGGCACTTAATGCTACTGTACATTATAACACCCACTTTTCACTATATAAGTTATGAGTCCCATGTAATAGGGGGTAAGTCTATTGCCTATCACATTTCCAGACCCCGTGAGAATTTATAAAAAACCCTGTAATATTTTACCCGATACGGGAATGGGGACGATGACAGGGTATGGAAATTAAAAATCTAATTAGTCCGTCAGTTAGGTAATGAAAAAATATTAGACACGTTTTTTTTATTTTTTCGTATAATAAAACAATACTTAGATAAAACGAATCAAAGTTTAGGAGTAGGGGCTAAAACGTCATTTCTACGTATAAAATGTACATAGAAGTGACGTCACGCGACAATTCGAATCAATATATCTTCGAAAGTATTAGTTTCTGTAAGAAAATAAAAAATACGTGTAAAATGTTTTTAAATAATCTACCAGACGGACATTGAAATAAAAATTAGTCGTCTACCCTATTGACCCCGAGACCCCTTGCCCTGCAGTCGAACTTGCGATCACTCTGCCAACGAGGCAGTCCTTTGAACCAACTTCTTTAGAAATAAAAGAACTTATGTTCTGTCTTATGTCATGTCTTTTCTAAAGTCTCTTGTCCTTTAACGTGTGTGAAGATACAAGTTTCTGTTACCAACTACTTGGGCCAAGTTTTACCTGTCTACGGGACTTCGTCTGTAGTAGTTAGACCATAGTACTGATGGTTTGTGAGTATTTTACTTGTATTATCAAGATTAGATTTGTCAGTCAATTATTGTTGGTTTACTCGTTTGCTTGATAAGATAGGGATGTGAAGGTTTGATAGATGAAACGAAGGTTAAATACAACATAACATCATGCCTTTTATCCCCGAAGGGTTAGGCAGAGGTGTACATTATGCCACTGTACAATGTACTTAACACCCACTTTCCACTATCAAAAATCAAAAAAAAATCAAAAATGTTTATTTCATTATTACACGTTAATACAAAGTTACACAGTTGGTGGCGTCCCCTTTTAAGCATATAAATGCCTGTACCAGGAGGCGCCGCTCTTTTATATCATACAAGTGTAATACGTTACAATAGTTAAAATTAATAATTGAAAGTCTAGTTATATCATAAGTCTGTTGGTGTGTGTGTGTGTGTGTGTGTGTGTGTGTGTGTGTGGTGTGTGTATGTGTGTGTGTGTGTGAGTTACTGTTGACTATTTATGTTATGAGTCGCATGTAATAGGGGGTGAGCCTATTGCTATATACCGGGCACAATCCCAAACTCCGTGCTACTACTGACATTTTTTTTAAACTCAGTACCTAATACTTTGCTCCAACGGGGAATCGAACCCGAGACCCCTTGCCCGGTAGTCGCACTTACGACCACTCGGCCAACGAGGCAGTCACAAGATGTTAAATCATAATTACCTCAGACAAACCAGAAAAACTTTATGAACTTCTTTGATGAACGGACAGTTATTACGTCATTTTGATGTATGTACCTACCTATAAGTCTATCATAAAATACATACATAACATACATAACATCACGCCTTTTATCCCCGAAGGGGTAGGCAGAGGTGCACATTATGCCATTGTACAATGTAACACCCACTTTTCACTATTTATGTTATGAGTCCCATGTAATAGGGGGTGAACCTATTGCCATATACCGGGCACAATTCCAGACTCCGTGCTACTACTGAGATTTTTTTTAAACCCAGTAATACTTTGCCCGACCCGGGAATCGAACCCGAGACCCCTTGCCCGGCAGTCGCACTTGCGACCACTCGGCCAACGGCGCAGTCGCGCATAAAATACATGACGAGGTAAATAGCAGTTCAAAATCTTTTAATAAACAAAACAGAAAACGAAAACAAAATCCACAAAACCCAATACCTACTTATACTACACGAATAATTTGGTCCACAAAAATACTTTGAAACAAAAAAAACAACTATTTCTTTTACAATGGACGACGCCATTTTGCCAAAGTCTGACAAAGCTGTAAGCTTGAGTAAATCTCTTGAGAATTTTGCTTCGTTAGCAGTCAGGTGAGTAGCAAGCTAAAGAAATAGTACAAATAAATATATTAAAGTACGTAGGTATACATATTTCCCTTGTGTCAAGGAAAGTAGGGATGGATTTATTGTTAAGGAATCTTCTCCTTCCTTGCCTTTGATAAATGCATTACAATTTAGATTCATTTGCTTAGTCATCGTGGATTGTAGTAGATTCGGAATATTGCTTTTTCGTAATATGTTTGCGGTTAGAATAAGTGTTATTGATGGTTATCTGTTATAAAATCAATGTGTTTTTTACTTACTACTTATATTTTGTTGAAAAGTAATTTAAATTTGCTTTTTAATTGCTTCTATGATTCTGATATTATATTTACCAACTTGTAGAAAGCTATGGATGATAAAATTTCATTTGATACCATTCCACAATGAGATGTATACTGTCATAGTCGTAGTTACTGTTATTTTCTTCTGTCCACCCTAATTCAAAGTTACTTGAAACGCTTTATCTTCTCTCAAATTCGATTCTAACCCTCTTGTAATGTTTATTTAGTTTAACCTTACTCTTTGATTCATAATCATTATTTTTGATATTGTAGGTGTACTGTCCACGACGAGACATTTGACGAATGCATGCAACATATTTGTATGATGAGTGTCTGACGACATATCACCGCTCTGTGAACACGTTTTTTTTTTAATTTTTTCTCAAGATGCGCAATCATGAATTGACGAACACGTACAAACAGGAGCAACTTACGTGGAGTAGGTCTTAAGTTCATATTATTGTGTTTCTTCAAATCCCTTTGTCCAAAACATTATTTCATAAGCTGTTCTCGGACAACATCTATACTGTACCTATTTATTAGTAGTTATGAGAAGGTCAAACAAGCAAATCCATTGTTAAACATTAAGGCTACCTAACTGTATACATTACCTACGTATTGCAATCCTAATCTGATAGACCGATTAACGTGAATACCCTTTGAGTCATGGATTAGTGTCGATACGTAATTACGCACAGGGTCACTTAATCATTAACATGTAGCTTTTAACCTACATATACATATGTATATGTAGTGCAACACAATGTTCTGCGTATACTGTTGTACTGAGCAAGTTTCTGAGCTTCATATATTACTTACAATGTTGAAATCTAAGTTGCTAAAAGTATTATTTCGTATCTCGAAACGACAGCCTGGTTCTTCTAATCAGGTATCATCATTAAAAAATTTTTAAAACTCACTTGTCATATTTTTTTTATGTCATAAGCCAGTAAACGAGCAGATGGATCACCTGATGGTAAGCAATCGGCGTCGCCCATGGACACCTGGAACACCAAAGACATTACAAGTGCGTTACCGGCCTTTTGGGGATTAGGAGTTTGAGGATCGTTGGGGATTTAGGAATTGGGGGGATTGGGGAAGGGGAGGGTAATTGGGCCTACGGTAACCTCACTCACACGACGAAACACAACGCAAGCGTTGCTTCACGTCGGTTTTCTGTGAGGCCGTGGAATCACTCCGGTCGAGCCGGCCCATTCGTGCCGAAGGATGGCTCTCCACACTTAATATGGTTTGGAGACGGCAGTTTAAAAGTTTGACCTTTATCTGAGAACCCAGTCTCCTATCTTGTCGAGTCTCTTAGTCGGCTCTTACACACCCATATAAATAACAAGGCTGTTGAGAAATGTATTTTACTCTATTGATTTATCAACTCCTGGTTTCAAAACACAACCTCAGTCGGAATAAGTTCCACAACAAAGAGATTTTACTTCAAATCAAGTAACACAATCCTTTTCACCATCAAGCACCTCCAGTGTTTGTCTAAAGAATTTTCTAGAGCATTCCGTCTAATGTAAATAAAACTCTCGTGACCCAATTTAAAAGATCTTAAAGTGGACATTCTGCTTTGTCTTTTACTTGTGTTTCAATCTGAAGCGAGTGGCGTGTCTTGTGAAATAAATAAATAATTTATGTTGTACAAGCTGAGATACTGGTGTATGGGTTCGCTGCGCAGAAGGGATTGTTTTGTTTTGAATATAAAATATGGATTGCTTGTGCGTACTGCTAAGGAGCGGAATTCTTTGCCAGAGTCTGTGTTTTCTTAAGGGTATAACCTGGGTGTATTCAAGGCCCGAGTTAATAGGTTGCGTATGGGCAGACGTGCTCCATCGTAAGCCGCATCATCGCTTTCCAGAGAGCAGAGGAGAGAAACAAGATAGTAGCCAGACGTCAGCCCTTCAAATATAAAAAAGAAATATATTGTTAGCCAGATAGATTCCTTTGTTTGGTGTTTTAGTTTTATGCTGGATTCTTGAATATAATTATCGGCAGCTGGAAAAAATTGGTCTTATCAAGCTGGAAATGAAACGTTTAAAAGAAGTACTTAAAAAAAGTGTTATTATACCTACGTAAATTCAGTTAGATTATAAGGTGGCATCAAAGATAATTATATCACTATAGTCCTATAGTGCACTTTCAAGTAATGTTAATGATGATGATGGAGTATCTAGTACCTAATCTGAAAAACAGTACATAAATACCTTTTTCGATAACGGGGGGAAACCTTCAAAAGGCGCCTAGCTGGTTTGGGATAAAAAACTAGGGTGTGCGGGATTTTTACTTTACTATAACCACCCCGGCGGCAACCATCATCACCTATGGGGGGCACCGAGTCCTCTATAAAAGACCTGCTCCGGAACCTCCTGGTGAAACGCTTGTGACGGCACATCACAAGGGAGATATGTATCTCCCTTAAGCTTCACTATGCACGTTGGCACGTGACCATTGTGCCACTGTCTTCCCAATAAATAAATACCTTTAAACTGTCAAACACCAAGCGGTCACCGGTGACCGCGACCTATTGTTCTTTAATAATTGTGTCTATAAAACCGGTACTCGACGAGTTAATTACAACAAATGACTGGTGAAACCAAACCACATACTCTTAAAAATGCATGTTAAGATATCCTAAACATTTCAATTTTGTTCATGCAGATGGCGTGAGTGTCCACAATGGTCGTCAGACAAGCGAGCTAGTCATTGGGAAGGCGGAGCCGCGTCACGCCGGAAACTATACTTGCGTGCCTGCTAATGCAAAGGCAGCTTCTGTGACTGTCCATGTTGTTCAGAGTAAGTAGTTGTTTCCTCTCTTATTATTTAGTATACGATATTATTTAGACATTGACTGACTGCCTCTTTGGCCAAGTGGTCGCAAGTGCGACTGCCAGGCAAGAGATTTCGGGTTCGATTCTCGGGTCGGTCAAAATACTACTGGGTTTTTACAAATATTCTCAGTAGAAGCACGGAGTCTGGAATTGTGCTCGCTTATGGCAATAGGCTCGCCCCCTATTATACCTCTATAAATAGTGAAAAGTGTGTGTTACATTGTACAGTGGCATTAAGTGCCGTAATGTGAACTTCTGCCTTTCGGAGATAAAAGGCATATAAATGTTATGTTACTGATAAATGTAATAAAATATTTATTTGTTAAAATCATTCATCATTTCAATGGTTTTCAATCCACAGCAGAGTTATAGGTAATACTCTTTGCAGTACCTTAACGAGTTCCAAGAAGCTCCTCAATTCAAACGTCAAACTTAAATTTTGTGCAGTTAAACTTAAATTAAACTTAAATTATTTAAATTGTGAGGTCAGATTAAAAAAAAAAGATGAGACTCCTCAATACATACCGACACCGGCATATGTTATGTGACTAATTGACGTCAGGTACATATCTGAACCTGTTGACAAGTAAAGAGCTATTAGGTTTTCTAGAAAAGTATCCCAATTTTCTATACACTTGCCACAGAGAGATTCAAATTATAAAGTCAAAGTAAAAGAACGAATGTAAGAACATAAAAAGAGATCTCTTCTTTGAAGCAAAATGAATGAATGACAAAGTGTACTGGAACAAAATAAACAGAAAACGCGTAAGAAAGCACACAACACAACTTTACCGTTGTTTTAGTAAGAAATTAAAATCGAAAGAAAAAATACACGTGGAAACCCCATATAAAAGGAGTGAAATATTTTTAACACATTGAGTAATATACTTTATTTTCAGCACAGTAAACTTCAAAGTAGTACAAACATTGATTCAGACTTCAAACGGCTCGGCGCCTCCGGTGCCTTGCACGCGTTCTCGTTTGCACTTTTATTCAATGGAAATAAAGTTTATTTTTGTAAAGCAATATAAAACTTTGAATCCACGCCTTTATAAGGCCTGAAATGATTTTATTTTTCTGAACAATACTTTATTAATACATGCTGTATTAAAATAAACGTTACTTATCAGTTTGGGAAAAGGATAATCCATGCGATAAAATATGTGACGAGTTTCAATTTTAATTAACGATTAACAGACTGTATGAGAAATTTTAACACAACATCACTCCTTTTATCCCCGAAGGGGTAGGCTGACTAGGTGCACATTACGGCACTTTTACGGGAAACGGTCCCGAGACCCTTTGCCTAGCAGTCGCATTTGTGACCACTCGGCCAACGAGGCAGTGAGGAATTTTACTAAGGAGTAAAAGACGAGAGTGTGTTTCATAAATACGTTTGATATGGTAGAATAAAATAAGAACACAATAAGTTTCTTGGGAATCCCAGCTCAGGTTTAAAGACAGGGAAAACAAAAACACTAAAGGTAAAAACTCAGAATTATAATCACACCATTCTCGTCAAATATCAACTGTCAATCCACATTTTAGGTCTTGATTGATCAATCAGTTACAGTCGATCAACTGTAACAGAGTACCTCAATAACATAATTTCCACACACTTGTAAGTGCAAGGGGCTTTCGCACAACAGACGTCCGAGAAAATCAATTAGTACTAGAATACTCTATTGGTCTAACAAAGGATTTGGTCCAGAAACCTGTCAATAGCCATTTGAGAAACGTTAGCTTGTTAAAGTTGCAAGCTGAAGCAACACCACAAATAGAAGGTATTGAAGGTTTTATAGCTGTTCTATATTTGTGGTTGTTTGTTTTTTATTCATTTGCGCCAAAACGGGTAAAGGATTTTTTTTAAGGGGGGACAATCATTGAATGACTTCTCCCGCTTGGGTGAGGCGGGAGGGAGTGTCAGACTCTTACTGACTAAAAACCACCCGTTCCTTCTCCTGCACGTCGAGCCGGAGCCCCGGTTACCCGTTAGGTTCTCCGCGACAACGGCTAAAGGGATAGGGATGAAATTTGGAACAGGGGTACTTACATTATGGTCTGGATTAAGATGAAGGTTTATTTTTATGCTATGAGAATGCTGCTGAAGCCATTTTTCTTTTGACGGGAACTTTCTGACGCAATGTATTATTCTGTATAGAGGTAGATTCTGCATTCAAAAATTGTGCAATGAATGTTCGGAAAGTCATATTTTGATTTTATTATATTTCTGGTGAAATAGTTATCGTTAGTTTTATGACACTTTAAAAAAATTATAACATTTTTGATTATTTCAAGTTCAAAACTTATTTACATAATATTAAAAAGTTTTGTTAAAATATAGTTCAGTTTTCCAACCACCTTTATTTCTAACAAGATTTGAGCCTTACCTTACAGAGCTCTGGAAAATAAAGACGTTATGGCAAAGATTCAATTTTCTCCTCGAAAAGTAAGCGGATATTGAGTTCCAAAAATAGGCATTAACCCAACAGGCTTAAAGATTATATTCCCATATTAGATAGATGTGAAATATAAAAATCTAGTTGATTTTATTGGTATTGGCGTAAAATTATATTGTGATCTGGATTTGATTTTGGTAAAATAATAGTATTCTTTCATTGGGTGTAAATCTTTAGTCGACAATAGTTTTTGATAAGATAGTCTCAAATCACATAACATTACAGAACAAAAAGTTATGCTTTGATCGATAACAAAAAATGCTTCTTAGTAAAATTGTTATTATAAAAATCTAATTTAACATCACAAAAGTGATGCCCCGAAGAAGTTATTTTGAACAGATGAAAGCAAAGACATCTACTATATAGGAATTGTTAATTTAGAAACCTATTGATACTTTTAAACTTCCAATCTAACCTTAAAATCGTAGAATCTAAAAATACTTCCCACGAAAATCAAAACACATTTTCAAAAGAGAATAACAATAAAATATGGAAATGAAACAACAAAGAAATGCTCCAGCACTCCTATTTATAAACCGGCAAAAGATATAAACATAATTCTCATCTTTCTTTTCCTTCCTTTTTGCTTAAATGCTCTATTAACAATAATTTATTTTTATATACGAGAAAAAGATCGGTTATCTAAAAAAGAAATGTTATCCATCGGGAATGTGACGTAATAACCCGAAACGCGTTCCCGAAACTGATTAAATATTTGGCATAAAATAATGTTAAATTACAAAATCCATTTTGCAAATATAATTTCGTTCTTGGTACAAATGTTTTATGAGATTTAGGAGGCAGTACAAAGGCTAATGAATTTAATGTAATAGATGAAGGTAAATTGTCATTTCGAAGACAGTCGGGAAACCTAAGTACATTTCTGTAATTGGATTTCGTGGGCCATCTTAATTCTTTAAAAGTGTCGTAAAAACACAGAAAGTGCGAGTATTGTATTGTTTGGGGGTTCTAAAGGGTGTTTTTACCAATAATACGATTGAAAATGATTTTAATGTACGTTTTAAAATGGATAATTTTTATAGTAGGTTTCGATTTTTCAATGCTTATATTTGTTTTCTTTGCTCTTTCACACCAGAATATGACAACAACATAATTATGTAAAAAAAACTAAATTAAGTTCTAGCTTTTGATCAAGTTGATATTAGGACGACTACCACTATTAAACATTGGGAACTTTTTTATACCACGACGGAGGCAATAAAAGCACACGTCCTACCTGATGGTAAGCGCTTACCGGTCGACAAAGCGCGATAAGTTTTCCTATCAATATTTAAAAAGTAAAATATTTGGAAACTTCAAATCGCGTCTCTTGTTTGTTAAGATGAGGCTTCTTATATAGTTACCTTGAACGAAAAGATCAATTCTAGTATTGAGATTAGAGACCAGTCAAAAACAGGTTCCATAGACAGCTTCACCATTTAACCGTCTACTGGACTTTGACGACGGCATCCTGCGCAAAAACGAAACAAGCTAAACGGACACCCAATTAGTACAGTTAATAAATTAGGAAGTTAATAATTACAAAGTTTTTCTTGTTTATTCTAGCCGAGTAATTACATTATTGTCATTTGTTTTGACCTTAAACTCTTCAAGATTCTTCAAGCGTAAGGCTCTGTATAAAGTTTAGAATCAAATTAGTTTTCCTTGAGACTAGACTAGAGTTTCAAACACGCTAGTTTAGTTGAATATATTTTGTGAAGCTATTATTTTGATTTATGCTCTTTTGTGAAGTAGCTAGAGTCCTAATTTAGTTGCATATTCCCTGTTTTGTTATTTCATATCAGACAAAAAGTCACGAAAACGAAAAAAACGTTGAAAAGAAATGTATCCAAAATTATTTTTTTACCTTTTGGTAAAAAAAATTACTACCAAAATCAAAAACCATTTCTTTAATATCAGTGAACAACACTTGAAATTCCTTTAGCTTAAAACGGGATCTTGGTCTCAAAATGTTTGCGAAAGATAGAGGACTTTTAAGCCATGAAAGTCGATATGAAGTTGTGAGTTTAAAATACTTGCGAATTATTATTTGAAATGGATTTCAGTTTAAAACTTTTGAAGAAATATTGATAAAGTTATTTGATTGTCTGTGATGTTATAAATTCATTTCATACGAAAATAGAGGTTCTTAAAATTCAGAATTCGTCATCATCATCATACACCATTAGTCTTGAAGTGGCCACTATTAAACAAATGCCTCTTCTCGCACGAAGAAGGAATTGAGCACTTACTAAAAGCAGATTGACGATTTCAAACTTTAATTTGGAATTAAAACTAAGTTTCCTCAATGCTTAGGTGGATAAACTTTTGCGTTATTCGATCGCCAGTTCGAAGTAGGAATATGAACGAGGTGGATTTAGTTAATAAGACTCTAACACTCCTTCTCGTTTTAACCAATGTGGTTGAAGTCATTAATGACGATAGAAAATCCTTTAAAAAAACTATTTACATGTTTTTCTTCAGCGTATGGTTTTTATAATATTGGTCCTTTTCTCATTGATGATTCTCGTGAACCTGCTTGAAACGAGTGCCTTAAACTCCTGGCCACCGCAGTTCAGGGGGAGTTCAGGGGGAGTTGCACAACTTGGTTCCACCTAGTCCTTTCCATCATTGTACCACAAGACAATCGGCGAAGCGTCACTGATTCATAGTAGATGTCCCACTTACACGCACGAAGTCCTTCGCATCAAACTTCCTTGTGCGTACTGCTAAGGAGTGGAATTCTTTGCCAGAGTCTGTATTTCCTGAAGAGTATAACCTGGGTGTCTTCAAGGCCCGAGTGAATAGGTTGCTTATGGGTCGACGTGCTCCATCGTAGGCCACATCATCGCTTACCACCAGGCGGGATAGTGGTCAAACACAAACGTCAGTCCCATCTAATATAAAAAAGGGAAAAATGTTTTATTAATATTTTTTCTCCTTTGTCCACAGGTGAAACACCAGCTGCTATGCAACATGGCAATAACTCGTCAGCGTCAAATTCACAAACACATTTATTAATCTACCTTCTAGTGACCTTGATCGGTTTGAGGATGATCTTCCTACAAAATCATCAGGAATTTGGATAACGTTACTTGTGTTTTTAAAAATAATAATAAGTAAAATGTCATTGTAATTAATTTTCTATGTATAAAGTAATACTCTCTGATGTTGATCGCTTTCAGCTGTAGATAGATGTAAATAGAATGTGTGGAGTCCGTAATTATGGTACAGGGACATGTCGATTTAGTCTAACGTGTCATTTTATCCATCATGGATTTTCGAATTTATTGCAAAATTGTAAAGTTGAATTTTTATTGAGTAACCTGACAGATTAGAGTAGGTTAATTTGCTGGTACCTATCCATACTAAGTATTTTCAGACTTGTAATAGATTTTAGTTGGTGTAAAGGTAAAAGTATACAAGATTTTTATGCATGAGGATACAATATTTTCCTTTTTGGACGTAAAAAAAACAACAATAAAATTGGCTCTTATTTTAAGTTAGTAGTAAGTTAATTATATGTATTCCAAAATAGTATGTAATTGAGACAATTACCGAAAATTACACAAAAATATAAAGTCAGAGATCTGATACAAAAACCAGTGCGATGCATTGGCAGCATGCCATACCAAATCGTAACGAAACAACTTTTACAATCGCGTTTATATGGAAAACGTTTACTGATAGTACTTCTGTGCTATTTCGAAACTCTTTACTATGTTCTGAATATATTCTACCTTTTATTTTGGGAACAAAAAAGGTTGAGGTCACATTGTTTTAAAGGCACGCTTGCGATGTGACGAGTAATGTGATATCGTGTTCGTATTTCTTCAAAGGAGGTACGAATGTAAAACGCAGAGGTGAATGTAGTTTGTCCGATGTGTTTAATGTTGATTTTGGAATTGTGTTATAGGGAAAGTTGATAATAATTATTGGGGACAATTTTATATTCCTTACTCGTAATGAGAATTAAAAAAAGTTGGAGAAAGCTGAATCACATAATCTAAAATTACATGGAACCCCCTATTACATGCGACTCATAACTTAAATAGTGAAAGTGTGTTACATTGTAAAGTGGCATTAAGTGCGGTATGTGCACAGTATGTTATGTTACACGATAGAAGGCGCTATGTTATGTTACAGAATCTAAACTGAAACTTAGTCCTACGCAGTCACAGTTTCTAATCAAGTGATCAACAACATTATCTATTGTATGATAAATTTCTGTTCCCAATTCTATTCAGGGTGATTACAAAGTAGAATAGACTCCAGTTCTACCAGTAGGTATGTTAGAATCTAATACAAAACTACACATTTGACAAAGATCTGGTAACAGCCCTCTTTGGTAAAACCTGATTTTTTTAGCTACAATTTTAATATAAACAACAGTCCATAAATATAACAGTGAACTTTCTCGATCTGACAAAGACTCCTATTTAAATCTTGAAAATAAATATTTCAATCATACGTAACACCAATGAATACCTCAAATAACAATGCATTTAACTCGATCAGGTAGCCCACCTCGTTAGAAACGAGATAAGGAAATAAATACAAGCCAAAAAGGCTCTTAACAAAAGGCTTTAACGTTAAACTGGATGGATGAGTCGTCCCGCATAATGGGCCTCCTCCCGTATGAACAGCACCCTTGACTATACTTTCCAATATAACTTGACCTTTCAAAGTCGAGATAACCTTCATAACATAGGTCTGTTTATGCTGGATGGTATAGTTAGATGAGCTGCTGATTGAACGATACATTGAATGCTTTGGAATCTCACGTGGAAGGTGATAAAAGAGATAAAAGAAATTTAAGACGTGTCGCATATTTTTCTATTAAATGAAATTAATTAATAATTATATAAAGTATTGTCACCACGTTCAAGGTAACTTGTAGTAGAAGTAGGTATATTAAATAAAAATGTAATCCAAGTCCTAAAATAATCGCGCTAAAGTATACATTTGTTTGATCAATGTAAGATATCAATTCAGTTAATGAACATTGAAAACATAATCCTCAAAATAGAGTACTGGAAAAATACTACAAAACGTTTATAATGATACCTATTTGTACGTCAAAAACGTGAATATTATTACAGTAAGCTGTTGTTTCTAGGTCAAATATTCGTGTAGTTACAAAAACATACTGTTTATAATAATATCAATAACCTCAGAAAGACCAATACTGGACTATGATCACCCTATATATAAAATTTGGTTGCGACAATTTCCTCGTCCGTAAATGGCTTGAAGATTATATGTTAAAAGGTTCAGGTTTAGTTTGTTGTTCAGAGAGCTCTGCTCCTTGATCTCTGCTAACCGTATAGTTGTTGGAGCCTAATAAGACTCCTGAAGACGAATAGGGAGTAATGGAGACTAAATAATTTACGCTAGATGACTCCAGAGTAGATTGTATCAGTTGTGGGTGAAGATCTAATGACTCGAATAGAAGTCAAAAATGCTTTAACCAATTTACATCATTATTTTTTTAACTGACTTTAAAAATCGAACAAGTTTTGTAGTTTAACTTATGACTTTTGCGTTCTTCTTCATACTGACATGAATACCTCAAGAGAAAAGAAAATACGCCTTCGTAACAGACGTGTAACTAGGTATTGATTTTGAGTCATAACAGTCTTTGTATAGCTTCAAGTATTAAATATAGAAATAATAATTACGTGAAAGGAAATATCAGTTACACAGTGGGAGGTAAATGGGGCCATGAAAAGCGTGTATTCACTTATGAGATTTCTCTGTCGTCAGTTTCTTGTAGAAATATGTTGATATTATTTTTATTGGAAATAAGACGACCATGTATTACTAACTTGACTCTTGTAAACCATCATATAGAGGTACAGTAGAGACACAATAAGTAAAGTTTAGACAAATAAAACAACTGCAATTAACATCTCATCATTAAGTCATCATCAACAGCCTGTTCTCATCCACTGCTGGACAAAGGCCTCTCCATTGGCATGGCACCACTAAGCTCGACCTTTAGGTCTTCGTATCTAACCACTACCAGCTACTTTACGGATATCGTCACTTCACCTAGCTGGAGGGCACCCTACATTACGTTTGCCTAGACGCGGTTTCCACTCCAGACTCACACTCTACCCCAATGGAGCTCGGTTCTTCGACAAATGTGACCGGCTTACAGCTATTTTAGCTTGCTAATCTTTTGGGCTACGTTGGTGACTTTAGTTTTCTGCCGGATCACCTCGACATCTCACTAGTTCTGAATGAATGAAAATCAATTATAATATGTTCAAATATTCTACCATAAAATTGCACATAGGTGGAATAATTTAATACTTAGTGTGTAGTGTACCTGTTAGTCTACCGTTTGAGTGACGTATCGTATGGGTGACTATGAAATACGATTTGAGTTTACCAATAGATCGATTACACAAAAAAATAACATTGTATTGTTTAACTAAAGGTATATATACACAATTTTTTTTACACAATGGGTATTTATACACAAAACAAAACTTACCTTCCTACGTCATCACAGTTCCTTTTATAGCTCAAGTAATAAGGACATCCAAAAATAGATCCTAATCTCTCTTAAATAGAGCATAATGTGGTTACTCAAGCGTACAAGTTTGTTCTAACTTGGTGAATTTTGAAGGGCAAAGTTCTCTCTGAGGTCACATTTTAAGTGGAAAATAACACGTTCACTGCAGTTATGTTGTAATTAGTTATTTATCCTTTGTTTGTGTGTAATGGCCAAGAATGAGGAAGGAGTAGAAAGTTAGAGTGAGAAATCTTTTCATAGGAGTTGATGCAAGTATGTCAACAGAGAGTGGGGTTTCAAATTAGACCCTCAGATTGGAAACTTAGAATTCATGACTTTATTTAAACATTCAGTTTTAACCGTCGAATGTGTGAGAATATCATACAATGCGACACTATAATTTACTAGTTATGTATAGCTTGATTTGTAGCTAATATGTACGGTGTACACCAGGGCAAATAACTTTAATATTAGGAATGGTATCGCACAGAGTATAAAATGAAATAATAATATTTATTTGTATATTGTGTCTAAAATTTAATTATTAAATTGAATGATTTCACCAATTGACTCGCTAGATAAAATTAAATTAACTCATGATATTAATTTAGTCATCGTTTGCAATTTCATTATTTGAGTAATGTATTAATTAGATGTAGTAGGTATATACAACATGTAACTTAAATAACGCATATCCTGAAAATAGTTTGTGCAGAATCGTTAACTGAATCGATTTATATAATTTTTAGTATAGGTAATTTTTAATCCTAAAAATAATTAAAACGACGGAAATTATTGTCATATTAACCCTGTATTGTTAAAACAAATCGAAATGGACCGTAAGTCAAAGCAATAAGACTTTTAAAATCATAGTTTTATTTGTATTCATGCAAATTCTATCATTCAATACAAAATAAAGAAAAATAGACCTAAAAATAAACATGTTAAATTAAAAATTTAGTGTATGTATTATGATTATAACATAATATTCTAATTGCGGTGTTTGATGGTGTGCGTTAATTACGTTACATGTGTATATACTACATTTTTGTTACGCAAATTTGAATAGTGACTTAGTTCTAATTAACCGTATTTTGGATGTATAAATTTCTTACACTTTATATAACAGCTGACACACAATAATTATCACGTTATTTATGCTTTTCTGGGTAGGATAAGAAAGAGGTACGTACACAGTGCAATCGTGTTTTTCCAGATACGTCATCAATGTCGTGGAATATAAATATATATACATGTATATGTATATACTTTATTATACCATCTAGGCTTTTAAATTATTAAGTTTTCGGCTTACTCACGTAATAATTTGACGAGGAACTCGACTAGTTTCAAGCCATGCTAGAGGCTCATATTTATGAGCAGCATTTCGTGACCTGCGACACGGCGTCTGTCGCGCTGCTACCTACGCCGAAAACAATAATTTATTCAGTATGTCTCACGAAAGTTACAATACAAATCTAGGTTTTTCTTGTATAAATGTGTAAAGGTGATATGGTGTGATGTTATATATTTTATTTTGTTATATATCTATCTACAGCTGAAAAAACTTGTATTAAAGGTTGAAATTTATCAAAGTTGATAAATAAATAAATAAAAAATAATAAAAAATGGTATACCAATCGAGTACAATAATGTTAAAGTTGTAAATATAATTATTGAAATAAAATAAATAAAGAAAATTATGTGAAATACCTATATTCTTATGTAAGTCATGTATAAGAGAAAATGTAATTACTTGTCATTTCGATTTAAGAATAAATAACAATTTTGAATTTAACGTGCCAAGTTTGATTGTTTTATTTTTTACCTTATAATTATGTCTTAAATTTATACATCTATAGTCTATATTTATGAATAAAATTGTGTGTGTCTGTTTGCATTATTGAAATAACCGCTTTCAACTACATGATGAATATACATACGATACATATACCAAAATAAACAAAAAAAAAAATCATTTTTTGTCTATGTGTTCTGGCTAATCTCTGAAATAGATGCATCAATTTCGATGGGACTATTATTGGCAAGTAGCTAATATACCAAGGAGTAGCTAAGGCTTCTTTCTCTACGCAAACGAAGTCGCTGGTACAGCTAGTTTTTAAAAAGTCTTGTACTGCTGAACATGGATCTTCCTTCATAATGCCTTCCTGATCAGCCAGTTTGAAGTTACAACGAGCACACACAACACATGAACAGCCTATCAGTAGCCATTGCTGACCAAAGACCTCTTCTCGCATGGAGAAGGTTTGAGCGTTAAACTGTCAAACACCGCGAGGACACCGGTGACCGCAACCTTTTGTTCTTTAATTGTGTCTATTATGACGATACTCAAAGGGTTAATCATCAGGCTTGCTCAATGCGGGTTGGCAATTTGAAACTTATAATAAGAAATTATAAGTAAGCGTAAAACTTAAAAAAAATCAAAAGAAGACTGTCTCTTTGATAGAGGTAGAATATCAAATACTGAATAAAAAGTACAAGTACGGGTCAAGCCGCAAGTCCAAAGCTTGATACGCTATTGACAAAATACTAACTCATTGGTGTTATCAATTGTAATTCAATCGTTATTATGCACAGCTATGAAATTCAGCTGCTCTGCTCTGAAATTCATCTGACTGCCTCGTTGGTCGAGTAGTCACAAGTGCGACTGCCGGGCAAGAGGTCTCGAGTTCGATTCCCGGGCCGGGCAAAGTATTACTGGGGTTTTAAATAGTGAAAAGTAGTTGTTACATTGTACAGTGGCATTAAGTGTCGAAACGTGCACCTCTGCCTACCCCTTCGGGAATAAAAAGGCGTGATGTTATGTTATGTCATGAAATTCATCTCACAAATTAAATCTGTAGATGGTATCAGATATACTATAAGCACCTCTGCTTCTATTGATCCCTCTGGGAAATAACCAGTCCGATCTTAAGTACTCTTATCGATAAGGAAATTACGAAGCAAAATAATTAATTGTGTTAACCTATAAATAATTAACTATCTATTATACAACCTTCATTCTACCGTACCATGTCCAAAGAATCAATATCCCACAGGTCATCAAAATTTCATATATTAATACTGAATTCAATACTGATAATTACAAGGGAATGTCTAATTAATACCTCATAATTATAAGTAGATACTAATTAGGGTACATACGCTCGTTGGCGTCCTTTCTACAAGCAGAAACATAAGTTCAAGGAAACATTCTTAGCCAGTTTGGATATAACACCCATGCAGCAGAAGTGAGCCTATTGCCTTTTGCCCATACACTAAGTTACGTAAGAGTAGTGGAAATATATATTACTTTCTAATGACGCCTAGTTCACCAGTTTTAGAAAATAAGAAACCTACCACCATGGTAGTAGTAGTTAACACTATAGTGTTGAGAACCTAACGGGTTACCGGGGCTCCGGCTCGACGTGCAGGAGAAGGAACGGGATGGTTTTTAGTCAGGAAGAGTCTGACACTCCCTCCCGCCTCACCCAGATGGGAGCAGTCATTCGATGATTTCCCCCCCTCCCCGTTAAAAAATACGGTTTGATCTTACCCGTTTTCGGTATCTTAAATTTATGGTGATTAGTAAAATGGACGCGTGTAGGCGAACATTGGTGGTGGACGTGAACGGGCAAACTTACCTTGTATATTTAACTCGTTGTTCTACAGTCGTGACGAGAACCATTTTGGGGTTATGTAATGAACAAAAATTGGTATTTTGAGCCTTTTGTTCTCATTAATTAATGTATTGTTTTAATAAGCCTTTTTATTTGAGTACAAAAGGTGGTATGGTTGTATTGAATGAGTTTGGTCACGATGTTTATGTTAATGTCTATTATTATGATCATACACTAGTGAATGTCCTACTTACGCTAATTATTTTATGGTCATAATCATTTATTCATTTACGAACATGGGTACAAAAGATCGTGCACAAACATAGATACATACAGGCCACATTGTGAACACCATTTTCACTTTTTTTCAACAAATTTTTCTTTTTTTTTATGGCATACGCCGAGTAAAAAAGAGTAAACGAGCTGACGGATCACCTGATGGTAAGCAATCGGCGTCGTCCATGGACACCTGAAACACCAGAGGCGTAACAAGTGCGTTACCGGCCTTTTGGGGAATTAGGAGTTTGAGGATCGTTGGGGATTCTGGAACTGGGGGGATTGGGGAAGGGGCGGATAATTGGGCCTCCGGTATCCTCACTCACACGACGAAACATAACGCAAGCGTTGCATAATATATTAAAACCTTCTCCTAAGTTTAATACACACTTTTCTAAAAACTGCATCAAAATTAGTTCAGAGAATGGCGAGATAATCGTACACAAACATAGATACATACAGGTCACATTGAGAACATCCTGTTTCTAAATTAGCTAAATTTAAAAAAAATAAGATTTTAATGCGGGGGAAAATCGTCCAATAAATTCTCAGCCTTGGGTGAATGCGTCATACTATAAACACAGTTACACGCTAGCTATGTATATCGTAGGTATTATATTGCAGGCCAACCAACTAAAACCGGACTAAACAATGATATCATAACACTCAAAGGCTGAATGAAGAACAGAGCTATGCCTAACAAAGTAAAAGCAAATTTTTCAAGTAAACCATTTCTGGGAACGTCCCAAAGGCAGTCAGTTCTGCCAGTCCGATTTTTAGTTGATTCTAGATTCTTAAATTTACTCAAACGTAAATTCATATGGTAATATCAAAAAGTTTTTAAATATTAATAGTTTTTTTTATTTAAAATTTAAAATTTTAACTTTTTGTATTTTAAGTTGTATATATTTAGAACTAATAGTTAGTATTTATTTTATTTAAGTATATATTATTTTTAAATAAAAGATTTCATGTCATTACACTTGTTCGGTTTAGTAATATTACAATTTATATTAGTTCCGAAGCAGAAAATTTTGTTTTGCATTAAAATCCTGTAACAAAGAATAACGAAGCAAACATTAATGACGAATAACGAAGAAAATTGGTTAAGAAAAAGAAGACAACTGATAAAACTATGGCATAGCTACTAAAACTTCAAAAAGAAACTCAATAGAGAAAAGGGATAAAGTGTTTTGGCTAGGCTTCCTTATTGACCGAGGTCTCGGGTTCGATTCCCGGGTCGAGCATAGTATTACAGGTTTTTTTAATATCAGTATCCCCACGGAGTCTGGATTCGTGCCTGGTATTTATAGCAATAGGTTCCCCCCTATTACATGGGACTCATAACATAAATAGTGAAAAGTGGCTGTAACATGATGGTACAGTGGCATTATACCGTAATGTGCACATCTGCCTACCCCTTTGGGAATAAAAGTCATGATGTTATGTGTTATGTTATTTTTGCTAGCAATGATGCTATGCAATTTGCTAATGTACCAAAATATCTCTAAAACTTATGCTTTTTATAACAATATTAATTCTAAGAAAAGCCTTGACACCTTGACACAGTAAACGATGTCCAAATACCATTTTAAGTAAACGAGCAATTTTCTCATTGACTGTCCCTATTATATAGAATAATTGTTTGTCCTTTTGTTCAAAACCAATACAATTATGTGAATTCACACAGTAACTGTTTCTGTCAAGTGATTATTATATACCAAACTAAGCCTCCATTTTCAGATGACCTGCGGGTGTATGGTTATGTTATTTGATTCAAGGTCTGCTTATATTGGTTTATGTCTAATGTGTGATCGACTATGCATATTATTATATTGTGTAGATACTTCAATTGTTCCAATATGTATTGTGACAAATTGTATTGAATATTTTGTTATGGCGTCTTGATTAATGTTCGTGATGTACTGTTTTTGTTAATAGATGAAAAGTTGTAAATCAAATGCAACTGCAGAAGTCATACTTTCATCCGAAAAAATATTGTGTTTTACACGTTCAAATTGTTTATAACATAAATTTACTGAATAAATTATTATGTTTTCGGCTTACTCACGTAATAATTTTACGAGGAACTCGACTAGTTTTAAGCTAAGCTAGAGACTCATTTTCATGAGCAGCATTTCGCGACCCGCGACGCGGCGACTGTCGCGCTGCTACTGTCGAGTTTCTCGTCCAATTATTACGCGAGTAAGCCGAAAACATAATAATTTATTTAGTATGTATCACGAAAGTTACAATACAAACATAATATTTACATTTAAAACAAACTATAAAATCTAAAATGTGTCTAAAAGACCCTAAAATTAACTATTTACGAGAGAGAGGAATGTTTTAAGTTTTGACTTAAAACATTTCTCTAAAAGTCAAAATCATTTATTTTAATAAGACCAAGAAGGCAATTTTGAACGGCAAAACTAAATGATGAAATAGTAAAAAATGTCAGTCCGTCGGTCAGTCCTTTAGTGAAGCTATTTGCTCGTTACAAAGTATAGATTCCTATGGAGAAGAACGAGCAAGAAACTCCTTTGCATTCAGGATTTATAGTTTCGTTGGTTGTAATGAGGATAATGAAGTTCACAAATTTAACAATAATTTGCCCAACTTGATACGTAGTTGAAGCCTAGACCTCAAATTGCCGGGGCTCCGGCTCGAAGCGCAGGAGTAGGAACAGGGTGGTTTTTAGTCAGTAAGAGTCTGACACTCTTTCCCGCCTCACTCGGACGGGAGCAGTAATTCGATAGTTTTCGCCCCTTAAAAAAAGACCTGTAATAAAGCAATAGTACATTTATTTACAAATTTGACAACTCAGTCATTACACTGAAAACAAAAGTTAAAGCAAAAGAGAATAATGTGAACACTAGAAAAACGGCCAATGTTGAAACAAACACGTTGAAGCTACAATTCGAAGTAGTTAGGTCTAATTGACGTCTAAAATTCTAACTAAGTTTGATTTATAGAACAAACACAAGGAAGAAATTTCAAAGAATAAGCTGAGTACAGAAATGAATTTATTTTCCAATAAAGTGCTGCCGATATTTCAAAGGAAACACAATTGAACAATGTGAAGTAGACATTTATTAGTTGTTTTTTTAACATAGCATAATATCACGCCTTTTATCTTTGAAGGGGTAGGCAGAAGTACACATTTTTTCCGCTTCACGCCACTATACAATGTAACACCCACTTTTCACTAATTATGTTATGATTCCCATGTAATAGGGGGTGAGTATTGCCATATACCGGGCATATTTCCGGACTCCATGCTACTATTGAGATATTTTTTTTTTTAAACCCAGTAATACCCGCCATTGGACCCTATTTTCTCTAATTTGTAGCTCGATATACTATCTCAAATTGGTGTACAATAAAGATTATTATTACATCGCCCGACCCGGGAATCGAACCTGAGACGAGACTCCTTGCCGAGCAGTCGCACTTGCGACCACTAGGCCAATGAAGCAGTTGCGTTTTAAGTTTAAAAAAAATGTATTCGGTAGAACTCAAATCTAATTATTGTCCCAATTAGATTTATTTTGATGTTCTTCTTGGAAATTCTATTAATATTGACAGTTACAAGAATAATCTAATATAGGCTATATAAGAAGGTACATAATTCTTATACATTACATAATTTTTATATAGCCTAGTCAACAGCCTTAAAAAAACTACGAGAGGTTCATTAAAATTAAAAAAAAATAGTTACTATGGGCAAAAGACAATAGTCGGTTCTCTTCCTGGAAGTCATACCCAAAGAAACAAAGAATGTTTTTATGACGTTCTATGTTTTGCTTGTAAAAATACTTTAAAAGTTTAGTACAGTACATTAGCTCTGGGTAGATGTGTTGATTTTTTTATCGATATAATTTAAAATCGCAACGGAACTATGAAGTTCATTGAACTGACCAATCAAAATTAATTCCACTCTATTATAAAATCAGTACAAATATAATTTACCTGCGTTTCACACTAGTTCCGCGGTAATTTCCACCCCGTTGCGGTCGCCGGTGAACCAATAATCTTCTATTATGTCCAAATAGTTATTTAGCTTGGTGAGCACCTGTTTTGCGGCGAAACCTATTACCATGGCACATTAACTGTGATTAAAACTTCGTTTTGTTGGTCAATTTGTTTTAAAAATACTTTGTAGCCAAAAATATGGTTAAAGATTGACCAAATTAACACAGGCTACTATTATTTTGGAAAATTTAAATAATAAATACCCATATTCTCTAAAATTTTTGAGAAAGTAATTTATAAGCAACTACATTGCTATTTGGAGAAACAAAATGTTTTAGCGGAAGAACAAAAGGGTTTTAGACCAAAGAAAAACATAAATAGAGCAATTTATGATTTTCTGGATGTAGTTGTGGCAAAAGTCGACCAAAGGGTTCCAGTAAGCGCTGTCTTCTGCGACATGACGCAGGCATTTGATTACGTAGATCACAGTATTCTGCTAAAAAAACTTTTCTATTATGGTATACGGGGTAATGTCCTAAACCTAATACAATCATATTTGACCAACAGAAGACAATATGTTGAAATTAAGCGAATAAATGTTACAAATAAAACAGTAGAGGCACACAAATCACATATACGCACAAATAAGTTTGGTGTGGGGCAGGGCACCGTCTTAGGCCCATTACTATTCATTTTATATATAAATGACTTACCTAGGGCAACTACCCATCCAGTTACATTATTTGCTGACGATAGTACAGTTACCATAGAATGTAAAGACAAAAATTTGTACGAAAATGACATCAATACTACTCTAATAAGTATAGTAAACTGGCTTGATAACAATAATCTCAAAATTAATATAAGTAAAACTAAAATATTGCAATTTTCTCAAAGACTAAATCATACAAATTTGGACATTAAATATAATAATAATAAAATAATACACGAAAATTCAACAAAATTTTTAGGACTAATTATCGATAGCAAAATGGACTGGAAATCTCATACAGAGACGTTATGCAAAAAATTAGTAGTGCAGCATATGCCCTCCTTAAATTAGCGCCTAAGGTAAACCACACTGCCCTGCTTACCGCCTACCATGGTTCGGCTGCATCACATCTTAGGTATGGTATACTTTTCTGGGGAAACTCCACAAATAGAGATATGGTTTTTAAAGCTCAGAAACGGTGTCTAAGGGCAATTTCAATCTTAAAGTGGGGGACAGCTGTGAGACATGTTTTAAAAAATATAAGATTCTGACACTACCTTGCCTATACATTTATGAAGTTGCAATATTTATAAAGTCGAATCCGGAGCTCTTTGAATCTTTGGCGGACACGGTCACTCGTAGCAGACGTAATGCTACATGCAATAGGTTACGAATACGCAGGGCAAACACAGCCCTACTTCACAAAAGTGTCTTCTGCATGGCTCCAAACATTTACAATAGAATACCTAATGATATTAAGAATCTTAGCATAAACTTATTTAAAAGATATCTACATCGGTTCTTGATAGATAAATGCTATTATAATGTTCAAGACTTTATTTCAGGAAAATAAAGTAGATAATTTTTGTAGTGGAGTAAATTGACGGTGTGAATTACGTATTGTACCTACTATAATGACATCAGATACTTTTTGTGAAAACCTTACAAATTTGTTATTACAATTTGATTGACTTTGACATTTAAATTTAACTAATTTATGACTAATTGATTTTCATACTATTATTTTCTGTATTTTTTTTTTGTCGATTATTGATGTATAATTTCTATGACTAAGTTGCTCTATGAATGTGAAAAGATATTTTTGACTCGTACCTACATATATTGACTGATTGTGAATTTCATTAATACGTACAATGGTTGAGATATACCCAATATTTGCATGCCCAACGGGTAGAACAAAGAGATACAATATGTAACAAAAATAAATAACACCTTAGGCACTAATTATGTACTACACCTCTGTTCAGCAAATAAAGACATTTGATTTGATTTGATTTGATTTTGATGAAGTCGCGGGCAGCAGCTAATTTCAAATATTTTTACGCTAGCACCAGACATGTGCACACTTGCTTTGTCACATAAGTGTTCAGTGTGGCATGAAGAAAAATCACTATCAAATGCTCGCGCCATACAATGTGAACACACAAATGAGCAAATAAAAGCGCACATGTCTGACACCGGCATTATAATACACCATTTGAAGTAAAACTCCTTGCGTAACGTAAACAGCTCCAAATGTTTTATTTCCCTTGTAGTTAGTTCGTAACTGTTAAAGTTATGGTTGTTAGCCCCCACTAAGGACGCTTTTAAGTCCTTTTTAAACTATGTAAGTTTGTTTTATCAATGACCTAGTTCCAGTGTACTGTAGCATAAACAGACTGCCTTGTTATTACTCTAAAAGCAAGTTATTTTACTGCTCTTACTTATGTCTTCAAAGATTATATTATTGTTGTCTTTTAGGACCACTTCATAATACAAACAGATAAATAAAACTGGATTGTGTATTTTTCATATTAAATTAACCACTTTTTACTACACGCGTATACATACGATACACATACCAAAATAACACTTTTTGTTTGTCTGTCTGTTTGTTTGTTTGCACTGGATATTCTCTGGAATGGCTGGACCGATTTTGACGGGACGTTTACTGGCAAGTAGCTGGTGTACCAAAGAGTATCATAGGCTAATTTTATTTTTGACAAATGAAACAAAATATAGTTATGTCCTAAAATTCATATTCTACGAGGACAAAGTCTCGGGCAACAACTAGTCATTCGTATACATCAACAGCCCACGACAGCCCAATGCTAGATTATGGATCTCTTCTACACAAGAGAAGAGTATATTATAATCTCTATGCGAAATATGTTGACTCAGTACTTTTAGAGTATATTATTTGAATCATGGTGATCCGAAGGCGGCGGGAGCTTCTCATTCATCAACCTGGCTGATTCTGATAATTATGACTAGATTTTTTATGAGATAAGCCGGTAAATGATCAGACGGATCACCTGATGGTAAGTAATCGTCGTCGCCCATGTACACTCGGAACACCAGGGGCGTTACAAGTCCGTTACTGGCCTTTTTAGGATAAGGAATTTGAGTATAAGAAAGAATATTACATGACATTATGTATGAGGTTCGTAGTCTATAAGACTATGGTTCCGTAAACAACACTTTTAAGTACTTATAAAACTATACAAGTTTGTTAGTAGCGATGTTAAAGTTTCATAGTTGTTTCAGTAGGACGGTCTTGATCGAGGTTTATGCCCATAATTATAATGTTTTTGTAATGAGGTTATGTTAAATATTAGAGATATTTTAAAAAGTACCTCATAGTAATTCATCAGAGGAAGCGAAATTAAGTCAAAATTGGTAATGAATTGGTTAACAAGTGACAGAAAGAGAAAACGAGGTACACTTTTCAGACGTCGGGATGATGACATTAAAGCTGTGCCGGGCAATACAAGAGTAGCAAACGATAGAGAAAAATAGCGCCAGTTGCTTTTGTTAATCAGTGAGGCCTTTGTAAATCAGTGACATACAGCGGGCACATTAACATTATACTTAAGTTTATTAAAAAGTTTTGTGTTATCTGAATAAAAGGCTTACATTTAATTATTATTATCTAATAATAGTTACAGTTAATATTAGGCTTAAAAGCACCTAGATATAAAGTATTTATTTCGTAATCGCAATCAACAAACCTAGTATTATGTACAAAATAAATCACTATTAAATAATACGATTCTAACCACATTATTACGCCAAAATAACTCATAATTTAATAATGTTACTACCACTATTATATAAAATAATACTCACTTACATTTAACCGACATTAATTTACATAAACACACATTTAATTTAGAATGTATGAAATAATCGTATAACGTGTCAGTAATTGCTACGGCGTAGCAATTCGTAGCTTGAGCGTAGCACTTGCTACGAATTAAACATAGGTTCATTAGTAGGTGTTGATTTGACAATTTGTACAAACACTATTTAAAATATTAATTGCTTGTATTTAATTGGTGGTTTAGTGCTGACTTAGGTAATGTTTCATTGTATTAATGAAGTTACTATTCACACAATCATTAAAGGTTTAGAAGGTCAATGCTTTGTAAAGAATTAGGCATCATTTATTTTATTGTAATGAAACTGAAATATGGTTTGTGTTTGTCGTTTAAAATTAGAGAAAGAATTCAAACATGTTAGTACCTAGCTGCGCACGGCCTACTGGATTCCCAATGGTCTATTCTGAAGCAGAAGTCTTACACTCATGCTTGTCTCACCCAAGACGGGAAAAGTCAATGGATGATTTTACTCCCTCAAAAAACAAAGAACAAGTACTAAAAATTTAAAAGTTAATAACAAACGAAATAACATACAAATCCCAAGCTAAGAAATAAACCCCATACAATATTATTTGACTTCAAAATCAACCGAAAAACATTAACCAATACTAACCTAATCGTCTAAAGCAGATAAACCTTCACATTTCCTTACTGAAGCAGTATATTTTATAACTTTGCCAACCAATTTATGGGCGCCTTCCATACACTCGCGACTTCGCTGTTGAAACTTTTTACAACTTAATCGCTCGGAGTTAAATTTATTACGAAACCGTAAAAAGACAATTCAACTTCCAACTTGGTTTTGGTTCGTTTCATTTAAGTGCTCCTAAATATCGTAAAACGAGTGACGATGTGGCGGAAAAGATAGATTGTGACCTTTTATTGTAGGGTAAACATAAATAAGGTCGTGGTGGGCTGGAGGTTTAAGACGCCCGCTTCTCATGCATGAGAAAGAAAACTTACAAGTACCATGTATCTTTTGACTTAGCTTTAAGTACCTTCTAAGATCACATATACATATCAAAACTACATTTTAGTCCAGAAGGGGTAGGCATGATGGTACTTTATGCCACTGTACAATGTAACACCCACTTTTCACTATTTATGTTATGAGTCCCATGTAACAGAGGATGAACCTATTGTCATATACTGAGCACATTTCCAGACTCCGTGCTACTACTGAATTTTTTTTCAACCCCAGTAATACTTACCGCTCGACCCGGTAATCTAACTCGAGACCCCTTGCACTGCAGTCGCACTTGCGACCATTCGGCCAACGACGTAGTAAGATTATACATAGTGAAATAAAATATTATAAGGAAACCTGGACTTAATTATAATTTCTAATTATAGAGGTAAGTTTGAAATCTTCAATACGCCATGAGCAAGCGTATGCTCTATATAAGTTACTTTTAAACACAAACAAAGATAAATGAATGATCCAATTAAAATTTTGCACTGAAAAAACTATAAGAACACCTTTTTCATCTAACTTTAATATATAGTTCATTAGCATTTTTCTCTTCCTTAACGTTAGATTAATCTTTGAACTCAGTGCGACTGTGTCTGGCACTCCTCAGTATAGTACGTTGATTGGGGCTCTTTGAACTCGAATCAAGGCCGTCACAGACTTAGCTATAAAATATATTGATATATCGAGCTATATATTAGATGTATAGTGCATGTCAGCTATACATAATATATTATAGTGTGTAAATATTACAGACGGGCGCTTTACTATAATATATATTTTCTGCCTACGATCGTAACATAACATATCACGCCTTTTATCCCCGAAGGAATAGGCAGAGGTGCACACTATGCCACTGCACAATATAAAACCCACTTTTCACTATTTAAGTTATAAGTCCCATGTAATAGGGGGTGAGCCTATTGCCATATATCGGGCACAATTCCAGACTCCGTGCTACAACTGAGAATTTTTTTTTAAAACCCAGTAATACTTTTCCCGATCCGAGAATTGAACCCGAGACCCCTTACCCTGCAGTCGCACTTGTGACCACTCGGCCAACGAAGCAGTCATATTTCTACGATCGTATTTATTATTTAAATATTATATATCAAAATATATTTCGTGGATATATTTCGGTGACGTCACAGAAATATAATTATGTTATAGATGCGTGTGTGGTCACTCAAAATTGTATTGAACACATATGTACCTAGCTATAATATAAATATATTATAGCTAAGTCTGTGACAGTCTACATTTGCCGACAAAATAATATCAAATTGAATTCTCCTTCCTTCATTTATATCTCATACAAGTTTGATATGTATTTTCCGGTGTATATGATTGAGTTTTGCTTTTTCTCAGAATTTTTTCCTTAATTAATAATTGTTCGTTGAAATTATTTAACGTAACCGGTTCGTGACAGTGATTTATTGCTTTTTGGGATGTTTTTATTGCGCTGTATTATACAGCATCGTAGATATATCTAGGGAATATACAGTTTAAATATTATTTGGGCATCGAATGGAAATCGAACAAGCTATTATTGATAGTTTCCAATAAAATTTTAATGAATAAATACCCACAGTTTGAAATAAATTTTCCGGTGCGAAATTAAATCTTTAATAAAATCTGACTTTCATTATTACAACTCACCAAACTAAACTGCCTGAATGTATAACAAACAAACGTCAAACATTTACGTGAGTAAGCCGAAAACATAATGATTATAACAATAAAAAATATAATCAAAATACAATGAAATAAACATTTTGTTCACTTTTTTTAAAAACATCGTGTTTAATTTTGCAGGTCAAAACTAAACGTCGGTGTAATGAAATCGACAGGTAGTGCAAACTTAAGTTACGGACACACGACGCGCATTATCGCAAGACGGGCGGAAGAAAGGTTATTTTTTTTTTAAAAAAACGTTGCCATATATTAGGATTTTCTCCTGTGTCGTGGGTGCGTTTACAAATATACAAGTTCACATACACAATGACACCCAGATCCGAAACAACAATTTGTGGATCACACAAAGTTTTGTTCCGTGCGGGAATCGAACCCGCTACACGTTGTACGGCAGCCGGTTGCCCAGCCACCGCACCAACCGTGCAGTCCTCAAATAATCAGTTGAGTTCCAGACCGGCCCTTTCATTGCGATCCCGCCAACCAATCGCAGAGCGCGCTGGTGCAACCCGCCGCGGCAGCTGCTAGATCGTGGCAGCTTCAGGACCGCAGCCGCGTTCGCTGGTGCAGCGGGAGCGATAAACAATCGCAACCGCCGCGGCCGTAAAACGCGCCGTGAAATGTGCTTTGATTACATATATATCTGTTTTCTACAAAGGCTGAGGGCCCGCATACATGGCAAGCACGGGAAAAAAATACGCCGTGAGTCCTTAGCCTTAGTTCGATTAAGTGACCATATTATTATATGTACCTTTCGAAAATCAAACATTTCATAATACTTTTTTAAATATTACAACTTTCGTGGAACATACTAAATTAGTTATTACGTTATCAGCTATGCAAGAGTGGTCATGCATAAAACTAGTCGAGTTCCTCGTCAAAAATTTACGTAAGTAAGCCGAAAACAGAATGATTAATAATATTTTAAGGTCAATTCAAAACCTAATTCTTGAATTCAACCCCTACCTAAATAACCCTCTAAGACTCCGAAATAAACATAAGCTGGTCAATTATGAACGGTAGGAGCGATATTTTATCTGTTTCAATTATCTACGGTGTCAGACGAAAGGGAACATAGGTCTGCATTAATTAGAACAGTATGAATTTACACATTGGGTATTACTACAGGGGATACCCTAGTTTGTTTAAATATTTGTGTAGCTACAACCATGCCTCGCTGTTTTTCTTGTACTTCCGTAATAATATGTATTAAACTAATCACCTATTACACATGTTCTGAAATAGCATGCTAAGAGGTGTTCTATTCAACATTCTCAATAATGTTTAAACGCCTGTCTATTCGCAAACATGCCTGAAATGAGTATGCATATTTAAGCAATGTTCTCACACACATGCTACTAAGTGACAAGTGTTTAATTGTAGCATGCTTTCATGCTTGAACTTAGCTTGTGTAACAATAACTAATAGATATAACGCTATGTAATGGTTCAAATGAAAATTCTTAAGTTTAAGTAACTGCCTCGTAGTTGCGATTACATCAGCCGACAGTGTGAACTTTTGGTATCCATTGTATATCGACAAAATACTAAATTAACTAAAAATCGATCAAATCGATGTCGCGCAGTTTACTGCCCGGCAGCATACGCAGCCCTTGAGGGAGAGCCCTTCCGGCTCGAAACTAGTAGCGCTAGTAGGCTCGAAACCAGTAGAGCTTTTCTCAGTATGTTAACGTGAGTAACCCGCGATTATTAGGTAATTTAGTACCTATATCTCACGATTGTTATTATAAAAACATTCAAATACTATCATGAAAGAGGTCTGAAAACCTTTCTGTGCTTATTATTACGCCACTGTTCTTAATTTATCAAAAATAAAGTTCCTCTTAATCGCAGAAAAATCTAGGTGCTTAAGTATTTGCTTTATCCCTTTGAGGCACATTAGATTTGATAGATCTGTCTTGTCGAGAAAAAGCAAGTAGGTTGAGACAATTAATTACCGAATACACTATTTAGAAATGACCAACTCACAGACTAGCGAACGCTCAAACTTTCATATTAATAACAATACAGCACGGGATAACCTTCAAGCCCCAGGTGGCTTAGTTATGTATGAAATTTATGTTACACTAGAATAGGTCGGGGAATATAGAATGTGATAATGTTGAAATAAAGGAAATTATTATTACTAAAACCACTCGTTCGGTACAATACGTGTAAGTTGGTAACTGAATTTTGTATGTGACCTTGAATTTCATTGTTGTAAGCAAATACTTAGTTGGCTTTGATCTTGAAAAGAAATTGTTTCAGTAAAACCATTTTATGTTTTAAGCGTCTAAGGGTAACTACATTTTGTCGCGGAGAACCTAACGGGTAACCGGGGCTCCGACTCGAAGTGCAGGAGTAGAAACCGAGTGGTGTTTAATTAGTAAAAGTCTGACAATCACTCTCGCCTCACCTGAACGGGAGAAGTCATTGAATTACTTTCGCCCCTCAAAAAAAAAAAAATATCCACAGAATTAGGGTTAAGACGGGTTATTAAAATCGGCTGTTAGTCGGCTTTTTGATAAGTAAGGATAATCACAAATGTATTTGCATAAAACTCCGAAAAAATATGGTGTTCTCAGAAGAAGAAAATTGATTTTAAATGCCATGTTACATAAGAAGATAATCCCTTAGGCACAAATAACTTTGTCATAGACGCAGAAGAAAATAAGGTTCGTCATTTAGATACTGCTTGTAATTTCCTTGCCTTGTAAATTATTAATCAAAGTGAGGCAGCAGAGAGACATTTAACACCTAAAGCCGCGACAAACAATCGGTTGCCAGTTTTATCGTCAAAGAGTATTTTATTGAAGAAGCGACGATACCGCATTTTTCTCGGGCGATTTTATTTTATTTATAACAACTTGGAATGTCGATTATAAAATACCATTACCCGCCTGAAAAACAGTACTGAATTTATGTAACCTGTGGTTTACCAAAATTATTCTCATCAATCAAAACTCGGGAGTTAGGTTGGAACTAGGGTTAGCCTGTTTACGAATTAGGCACACAATTTGTCAAAACTCTCTCTCTTTCAAACGTTTATTATATTTAGGCAGATTTTTGTAAATTCTGTAACAAAATATGGAACCTCTTTGGAATGCCTTCATTTTATCTATATTACAAGGATATGAAACACGATACCTCAGTCTGACTACTAGATTTAAACCTTAATATTACGGTTATTTTCGACAAGGAGGTTTAATTACATTCACCGTCTCAATGAGTACTTCTACAAACTTCTTTAGGCAAAAAAAACCTAGTCTTACGTTATCGGTTTGATAGAAATTCACAACATCTTTTCGAAATGTTCTCGAATAAAATCCGTAGCAAGCAAAAAGGATCCTTTTCTCGTCCTTTAGGGGATTTAAATTGTTTAGGCTTAGCCTACTTAGGTGCACATAGTTATTTCGTTTGAATATAAGCGATCCTATTGGTTCTTTGTGCCTTTGTAGGCTGATACAAGGTTAGATTACTTTCGTATACTAGGTATCTAGATGAGGAAAGGTAAAAAATCTGAATCAAACGGTTTATAAAAGCTTTTACTTATTACAATTTCTTATTATAGCTTGAGGAATTATTTTGTATTTTTTATGAAATAGAAAGCAAACGAGCCGACGATTCATCTGATGATTAATGTTCAGCGCTGCCCATGGACACCCGGAACACCAAAAGAGTCTCAAGTGCGTTGCCGACCTTTTTAAAAGGAATACACACTTTTCTAGAAGGTTTGAAGGTCGTATTATTTCATATGAAATATATATATATAATTATGAGTTAAAAAAAAAATATATATACATATGTAATATGCCACAAAAAATTGAGTGTTGACATTATTTTTTTTCTCACCACTATAAGCCCCTACGACAACTTTAGACTTGTTACTACTTGCTACTTTTGAAAAAAAAAATAAACACAACATGCCACTCTAAAGATATATACACCAACAAGGCCATAAATAACAAAATTAGAAAACATATTCGATTTCAAAATGGCAATCCGAAAATTTTCCTCATAAGATTTCGAAAAAGGAGATAAATCTACGTAATATTAGAGACACAATTTCAAATTTAGTATTCGAAGAATTTTGAAGACTCGTAGATTTTCCAATCACTCTTCCAACCAGTGGCATTCAGAAAAGCCGACCAAACGTATAAACAAATTGCAAAAAGTAACCTGAAAACACGGCGCAAAAATTTTCCAAATGAACGGACAGTCGCTTCTATTCTCTCATCATACCTACCCTATATTAGAACACCTTTGAGGTCATGGTTGGATGACGGTGTCCAATAAATCATGCATTGTTGTTGACGACAAAAGAAGTCATTTTTGGCTGGAAAGTGCCCCATTGAAGTAAGGTGGTCTATAATATTTGTATACACAATGGTTTCGTTTCCAGTAAGGTCATGTTATTTACAATAGAACGGTTTTTAAAGCATTTTTCGTGGGTGTGAAGTTTTTTGTGAGGACAAAAATGTCTAGGCATTTTGCTGGCATGACGAGGAGTTTTCTTTCTCATTCTGTTTCCTGTGACCTGTTTCCAACTGAGTTACCAAGAAGTACCCACTGGATTCCTCACCAGGTTATTTTTTGAGGAAATAAAATATTAAATGACTTTCTAGCCAGAATATCAGACTCTTATTGACTAAAACCACCTTGTTGCTACTTCTGCTTTGAAACAGAGCCCCGATAAACTACTAGATCATTTGTGGCTTTCCTCACTAGGTTCCTGCACTTAAGTAAAAGTATCATTGTAATAACAGCTTGGCCAATTGCGAAACTCGTTACACAAATCTAAATCAAGAAATAATAGTGACATCAATCAAGCAACGAGAAAGAAAACCCTACGTAACTGGATCATAAGCTCGACTCATAACATATTTAATAGCCCTTCTTAAACATTGAAGTACCTCTAAAACCTATACTTACCAAGCACTTAGAACTTAAAAAGGGTACTCTACTGTCTAATTCAGCTATTTCTCGAAAATACTAAAACCCAATATCTTGGCAACGTTGGCCCTGATAAAAAGGTTGGCGTACTTAGGTTGAATGGAGGGGTGATTCAAAATAATTTTTATTCGTCTGTCGCTACAATAACAGGGAATGGCCCAGTTTACAGTGATCCACTAGGCTTGGTGAGAGAAGACGTGTGCCCCCTACTACGAAAAAAATATTTAGGGATGTACAGGGATTTTGAATGTAATTTTAGGCATTTGGAATTCAGGATTGCAGCAAGTGGTCAGATTACATGAGTCAGATTCTTTTTAAACATAGCAAGTAAAATAATATTTTGATGATGATGGTAATAATGGTTAAGAAAATTTTAAATTATTTATCATCGTCATCACCATTCCAAAACTCGCCAACTGCTGAACAAAGCTCGTTTGAAAGACTTCTAAACAAAACGCTTAGACTAAATATTCCCACCGTAACCACAAACGAACATACAGAGCGATGTTAGAATTCTTGCAATCATCACGATTGATGTATTCGTTAAACTCAGTTCGAATTCTCGGAATAAAGCCCATGCCGAGTTGGTTCAGGTCACTGACAGTTCAAACTGCTCAACCTTCTATGAAACACAACCACAATAAATGGAATTAGCCAACAAATCACCGTCCTCCGGTAGTTTCAAAGTTAACTGTCGTTCAGAGTTTAACCTCACGGTGTAACTGAGCTACAAAATGTTTGTTAAATTATATTAACGTGTACTTTGCGCTTGTAAAGTTTTCTCATTTAACTTGTTTCATGTAGGATAAAGGCCTTCTTGTTATAATTTACTCTAGCTGTCTTCATAAGTTCAAGACTTTTAAAAGAATTTCTGCAATTACTTTATAAATAAAACATTCTTTTTTGGGAATATTCTATAGCGTAAATGTGATTTTTGAAGTACTTAAATTGGCACGAATCTTTTCGTTTATGATTTGTAATTATTTTTTGTTGTGGTGTGTAATTGAATGTCCTGGGCTAACTCTTAATAGTGCCGTAATAGAAATAAAATAGTTAAATTCAACTTTGTAAATGGTTTGGTGTTAAATTCTTGAAGAGTAAAATTCTTCTTAGAATGCGAAAACTCAAGGTCATGCTACCGCTCGGAGTGCAAGAGTAGGAGCTGGGTAGTTTTTACCCGACTGCCAAAGAAGGAGGGTAATGTTTTTCGAGTGTATGTAAGTATGTATGTATGTCTTTTCCTTTGTGACCACCTGTAGCCTAAACGGCTTGATGGATTTTGATGTATGAGGTATCGTTAGATTTGTCTTGATTACGGGAGTGTCATAGGATACATTTTATCCTAAAAGTCCCACGGGATAAAGACATAATAATATTTTTTCTAAATTTCCCTTTAAAAAAATATGTATGCGGTATCATTAGATTCATTTCAATCACGGGAGTAATTAATATAGGATACGTTTTTTCTCAAAATTCCCACGGGAACATGTTAATTCTGCGTCAACGCAAAGCAACTCATGCGTTAGCAAGCAAAAAGATAGGGCGTGGCCTGGCATGCGGCGCGCGGCGCGGTGCGGAGGGGGATATGCTCGAGTATACAGCCCGATTGCGGGCACACGCATGAGGGCACACGTCGTTGACGATAGTCTTCTACATCTACAACATTTTCGTTAAATAAAAACAGCTAAAAAGTTATAAATAAAAAAATTATTATTAAAAAAACAAAATACCCGACTGCACACTAAAAAAAGAGTAAAACAAGCCCCACAATAATATTGATCAATCAAATGCTAAAAACTAATTATGTAATACCGTTTAAACAATACCTATATTAAAATACACTACAATATGTGTTCGTAATCGATAGTTAAATAAACAGAAACTTATTTTGAATACAAATTTACTGAATATAATTTATAAATGTTGATGGAAAGCATCGCAGGCGGGGACCACCTTGACCGCCACCAACGAAAATTCTGCTAAATCTCAGCCAAGCAGGAGAAGCCATTCGATGATTTCCTCCCCATAAATAAAATCGATCATTATTTCTTCTATCTATTATCATTACATGTTAAATTTTTACAAAACAAATATTTTATGAGAAATTTCGTAACGGACACATACGAATTCAGGTCAAACCAATTTAGTAAGTCTACTGGTAAGGGCCGGCTTAGTCAAACAATACTGTGGTCACGTGACCTTCCAGGCAAAGTCGGGTAAAGGCCATATGGTCTTTATTGAGTGTATAGGTACTTAGTATAGGCTTAGTTGATCCTCCCCTTTCCTTTACATTTTGACCCTTTCATCTGGGACGTTTATGATCAGAGGATAAAGATAAATTTGATCAGAGACCTTGGTGGTATTACAGCTTAGATGAAGTGTATAATTTTTCTATTAAGATCGATATGTTTATATTAAAACTTTCGTGAGACATACTAATTATTATGTTTTCAGCTTACTCACGTAACTTTTCGACGAGGAACTCGACTAGTTTCAAGCCATGCTAGAGGCTCATGTTCATGAGCAGCATTCTGAAACCCGCGACACGGTGACTGTAACGCTGCTGAAGATCGACATTAAATAAAAAATTGCTGCCAACATTTCTGTCTGATGAACAAGTGATCGCAAGCATTAAGACAGGCAGCAAAGGCTAAAGAAGAGATCATTCATTTGTCAGGTCGTTTAAAGGTTTGTGTGTCTCCAATTTAGATATACCAAATTTGCGAACACAGAGTCTGGATAAGTGACTACAGCAAGTATGGGAATAAGTTATGCTTATCTATATTTTTATTATGAAAAGAGAATTTACGACTTGTGAAAAGTGAGTTAAAATTATTATATGTATATAAAAAATTTCGCGAGACATACTAAATTAATTATTACGTTTTCGGCTTACTTACTTAACAGTTTGACGAGGAACACAGTTAGAATTATTGTAGATTTTTTTTTTTATAAACTACGTTTAGAAAAACAATTTTAATTCTCTCTTTTTTGTTGTGGTTTTATTAATATACTAAAACTTTTTCCAAGTGTAAAAAACTCTTTGAAAACCGCATCAAAACCGGTTCATCTGATCGAGAGAAAATTGCGTACGTAAAATTTCGTGCATGTTGAAGTTAGTTAAAAATATACCTCTAATTTTTGAAAATAAGACAAAGAAATATAAACAGAAGCGAGGTGACCATGATGACAATAAACTAAAATAAAAAAAATCGTTAGCCCACACTAGGGCTTTCTCCTATGTCGTGGGTGCGTTTACAAACATACAAGTTCACATACACATGCCACCCAGACCCGGAACAACAATTTGTGGATCACACAAAAGGTTGCTTCTTGCAGGAATCAAACTCGCAACACGTGGCACGGCAGCCAGTTGCCCAGCCACATCGCTAACCGTACAGTCAATGCTGCAATAAATATATTATTTCACATATGAACAAATATTAGTTGCACTCTCAATTCATACTCATCTAAAATTAGGCTAATAAATCAAATATCAATATTAATCTTCATAAATCTGACAGAGTATTATGAATTAGGTATCGAAATAATATCATTAGCTGCTGTGATGTGGTCGCTGAATAATGTCAACCAGCCTTAATTTTAGCATTCATTGATATTTAGATATTTATTTTATTTATTTAATAATTTATGTACACACAATAAGCACAGAGGATACCACATATATATAAAATAAGTATGATATAAAATAAGAGTACTAATATATTGTTGGTGTTTGGAGATTTAGCACTGTGTATTTTATTCTTGTTAAACATTGAGTGACAAGACTCTAAGGACCAGAAATCAAGATATTTGAATTCAATTCTGGGTAAAATATATATTAACCTGGAATATTTGTGACTCATAGTTTTTAAAAACTGCTTTGTAAAAGTTATAAATATAACCTGTTTGTTGGCTGTAGCTAATAACATAACGACACATAGAGTCTGTTGTTCCCGAAGTTTATTATCTGGGTGTTTTCATGGCCCAAGTAAATAGGTTGCTTACGGGTAGGCATGCTCTATTGTAGTTTGCATCATCGCACAGTAGCCAAATACAGCGAATTTAAAAAAATAATTGTGTAATATCAAAGTACTATTTAGTACGTACTACTAATTTAGTAAACTACTACGAACTCATATTATTACAAAATATATGACGTATATCCTACGCGATAAAAGTGATAATTGAATGACTTCAAAATTCCATAGTAAGGACTAAAGGGGAATCGTAAAGCTGTCTTTATTGACAATTCGTTTTCACTGATACGGAAAGAGAACCGGTTTTTCAGGCTTTTCTACCTGTTTGAATTTTGTATATATGGTCTCAAGTACAAATTATCCGTAATACAAATGAGTACTTTGAAAAAACATAGTAATTGGTAATTCAGTCAAAATTTAGAATCGTTAAATGAAATCCATTTTAAGTATTTGTGACAAACAGGTCCAATTACCCTCCCATTCCCCAATTTCCACTCGTAAACTCAAACTCCTAATACCCAAACGGCTGGTAACGCACTTGTAACGCCTTTGGTGTTCCAGGTGTCCACCATCGATCACCGATTGCTTACCGATTGATTGATAGGTGATCCGTCTGCTCGTTTAACGGCTTATACCACAAAAAAAAACAGAAACATAAACACTTTTCAATGATGATATATTTAAAAGTCAAAACAAACCCTCTTTTAATAGAGGAAGTCTATAGTCTAATAGTAAACTGTCACGATCTGAGGATGATGGTGCCATTTCATTATAAAAATTATAACGTTTGATTATGGTACTAGATCTACATAGATTTCACAACAATATTAAACTTTGAGTACAAAACTATATAAAATATGTATTTATTCTTTTGAAATAGCTTAATTACTGCATCAGTCAATATTGTCAGAAAAATATTCAAATTTTCATATTAACAAAATTGAATAGATCAACTATTGTCATAACGACGTTATTGTGTAAAATGGTAAAAAAATCGTCGTATGTAGGTTTGTTTTTTTTATTATCATCGATTTTCACATTGACGCGGCCGGAGTGATGCTCTGGCTACGCCATGACCTCACAAAAAACTGGCGTGAAATAACGCTTCGGTCACCATGTAAGTGGGATTAGCGGAGACCCAAATCACTCTTCACAAAAAGCTGGCAACGCACTTGTGACTCCTCTAGTGTTGTGGGTAGCCAATGAAAATAAAACAATTCTATGGACAGTGAACCAAACTAAAAATGCTTTACAATATTCGACAATGAATTAAACTCCATTGTCAAGTGTATGTATGTCACTGCGTTGTGTTCGACACTTACATTGTACTGTAGTACTGTTGGCAACAGAAAACCAACATAAGCGCACTTTATCTGAAAAATATGCTAACTGAAGTATTAGGCTGGTTTTACAGTCACACGTTTCGGCAGCGCCGTCGGAGCGCGCGCGCTCGGATATGTATTGGGGTATTAGTAGCGTTTCAAATTCGCGCGCTTGAGCAGCGCCGTTCGTTGAACGCGTCCTATTCGCGCGGCGCGGTCGAAGCGCGCGCCGCTCGTGCGCTTCTACGGCCATTGTGCGTTTTAGTCTCACGCCGTTGAGACGTGCCGTTAGGTACTGTTGTGTACAAAATGAATCACATCGATACGGGTCGAGTAATTGACGAAGTGCGAATTATGGGGATGCGACGTATGCTGGATCTTCGTAAAGAAAACTCTAACTTGCACAGTAATTCGTCGAAACTGCTGGTTGATAGGCGAAAATATTTATAAAATTTATAACTATTTTCTCGTAAATCAGAGAAAGATGTTACGTGTTCGCCTCTCAGTAACCTTGTAGCGTTATAAGGATCAACACCTACTGTTCTTCGACGTTTTTGTTGCCTTTTTTTCCATAAAAAGTAAATAGCCAGTACTCTAACCGCATTGCCGTTCATTTTGTATCTGTTTGTACACGACTGTCTCACAGCAGCGAAACGCGCCGTACTAATGTCGTTTTATGGTGCACCGCTGTTCAAACGCGCGCTGTCCAACAGCGCGCTGTCCAACGGCGCGTCTAGCGGCGTGACTGTAAAACCAGCCTTAATTTTGGTGCTCCCAGAAGATACAGACTTAGCTATGCTTACATCGACATACAATAATTTAATTAATACGAAACCAAGTCCAAACATTACACGCGAAGCAAAAGTAAGAAAAAAAAATAAAAATGAGAGTAGATACGTACAAAAAATTAAAAAAACAAAACATTAAAAATTCCTATTATTTTGTGCCCGTTGGCAGCACCAAAAATGCCAGACATCTAGTGTCAATACTGAACATTTATCATTTTTTATAGTTATTAACAAATCAAGCTTAAGACCTTGACTGCCAATAAAAATACTGTTGAAGGTAAATCCTCCGCTAACGCCGGTCACCGGTGACCCCCATGGCGTTTAACGTGACAAATATAGAGGAGTTCCCATATAGAAATTAAACTTGTAACACAAAGGTAGTCAAACATGGCATAGATTTGATTTCATTTCTGTGTGTGTAATGAACCTGAATAACTCATAGTCAATGTACTAGAAAAAAATCCTTCTAAATTAATTCCATTATGCAAAAATCAAGGTAACATAAATTGAAAATATTTTGTCACCAAGTCACGTGACACCTTTCTTCTTTGCCATTGAACAGCGATTGAAATGACTCTGCCAACAGTACTCAAAAACCTTTATGACTGCAAAATTCATTGAATAGCTCGCGAATATTTTAACAATTTCCGAATTCAGGTATCTACGAGTCCTATATACGGTTCGTTTATTTCGTTCGTTCGTATTAATGTAAAATGCTAAATGCTTTTATATTTATTGCTTTAATGTATGAAACGTATACTGCGAAGCTGGTGGCGTGTAACTCATGAATTGCTGGAATTTAATATGAGAGTACTTTTATTATTTCAATAATATTAATCTCATATAATGTTATTTATTTAAACTTTCATGTACACAAAAACAAGTAATGGTACATAAGGCGGACATTAATACCATATGGCATTCTCTCCCAACCTTAAGTTAAATAGGAAATCGGCGAAAAAATAGGCATGTGTAATTATAAGAAACAAATAACTTAATGATTCGATTAAAATTAACCATATTCTATGATGAAACCTCTCTATGTCCATTGCAGGTATTTAGGAAAGCAGCCTTCCAAATACTCATTAAAAAATGTGTATGTATGTCTATAAGAAAAAAATAACATAAGTAGACTTTATGAAATATAGATACTAAAAAATATTTAAAATGTACACTACAATATAAATAAAACATTTCATTATCGTTAATTTATAATCACTGTGAAAAAATACGTTGCGCCTAAGATGGTGCCTTGTGGAACTCCATTGATTTACAATCTGTATTAAAATTTCATGACTATTTCTTAAACATTTGTCAATGTTTCTGAAACAGCATAAACAGAAAGATCTACCCCCGTAATTGAATTTCAATTTAATATGCAAGGTGACATATAAAATCTAATAATACAAGTCAAATGAATACGTTTGAGCATAAAAGTGTAAAAAAACATTAACCAATCCTCTAAACAAATAAAAGAAAGGCGAGCATTCAAAATTCAATCGTATTGCGTAGTAACTAAAGTTCTAAATAGACAAGCACACACAATCTTTGCCTGTCTAGACCGCAAGCTCAAGTGGAAACCGCATTGAATAGCCAGTTACTTTGAGGACGTCACGAACATAGCAGGTGTCAATCACATGTCTACCTCAGCGCGGAATAAAAGCGGTTTTGAGATGCAGTTGGAGCGAGACGATATTTAACTAGGAGGAAGTTCGTTAAGTCTCAAAATATCCTGAGATATTTTAATAGTCTTTTTTAATAAAGTGTCATTTTGATTTACTAAGTTTATGAAGAGTTTTAGTTATGTGATCCTAGTAATGTAATAATGTATTTGGTATAAACATTAACTAGGATTTCCTCATCTATCTAAATTTTATTCGAAAAGTGTGAAAAAAGCGATTATCTTTATTCTGCTGTTCGTGTGTATGTCATTGAACTCCTCCTAAACGGCTTGACCGATTTAAATGAATTTTTCTGTACGCGTTTGAGTGGCGCCCTAGATGGTTTAGATTCACAAATCACCCCATCCAATCCAATCATCTAAGTTAGTTAACCTAAACGGCTGAAGTAATTTAAATGAGTTTATGTTTATACATTCAAGTGGATATGCAGGACAACGTCTGTCGGTTCCGCTAGTATAGTATAAGTCCAAATGACTGTCAGTATATATCCACATCATCGCATACAACTGAAGTTATAATTCATTGCTGATGAAACTCGTTGTACATACTTTTTATGAGTTAAACAACCCTTCATTTAAAAAAAACAGATTCAATATTTTCCCTAAGTAACTCTTTTCTCTTATTCCTTCTCTTACAAGAACAAGAAAACCACAATCAAACAATGATTGATTGAATGCCCATTTTTTGCACCTCGAAAACAAATAAATATCTCACAAACATTACTATCAACTTTAGGCAAGTAATTAGTCACAAATCCAGCATCCGAAGATGGCATACTAATTAAATTTATCACGACATTTTTATTATAAAGAACAACAAAGACTTTGATCTTGATGGAGACAAATTAAAGTTAGAAGAAGTTGTTAAACGTGTGGCTTCAGAGTGAACGGCAGAGTTAAGCGTTCAAGCTTTAAACTGAAACTTATGCTTCATTATAAAGTTCCTTGATAAATAAACTATACGGTCGTAGATAAATATATTAAGCAGTGTTTACCTGGTTGGTCTATGTTTGTACGTATGTATGTGCATAAACTCATAGTTTTGTTGACACTTCACTCATCTTTATCATTAACCATCAGATATTAGGATGGTGCCCAGTCGTTTGTCATTCAAGCGAAAGGTGCGGGAGCTACTTTTGAAGAGATTGGCAGAGTCGTAACTATCAATATACTATGTATAATTACGTTACGTCTAAGTAGTATATGTAATATAATTATGTAAGTTTATTGTTATCTATTATATAAAAATAAGTCGGGTTTTCCTTCCTGACGCTATAACTCCAGAACGCACGAACCGATTTTCCCGGTTTTGCATTCTTTGGAAAGGTCTCGGGCCCCGTGAGGTTTATAAAATACAAAATAAAAAAAGTGTTTCTTCATCTTTTAATCACCAAACGAAATGTTACATAAAACGAAGCCATCTGGTGGCGAAACGGAGTTCGCGGGGTTTGCTAGTGTCATATACATGTAAGTTTATATAGGAATTTATTTTATGTATGAATTTATTTTCCTTATTTTATGTATTTCTGTTGAGTCTTAAATACGCTTGCTTCTTGCATCGACCATTGTTTTTGTCTCTGCATCACCCAAAGGTCTGGCTGGAGGAGAATGTCCTAGGCATTAAGCCCACCTTGTACATTAGTGTGTGCATGAAGTCTTTTAAAATAAAAAATTAAATTAACATTTCAAAATTAAGTCATAATATATAAACAATTTTGTGAGACATACTAAATTAATTGCCTCGTTGGCCGAGTGGGCGCAAGTGCGACTGCTGGTCAAGAGGTCTCGGGTTCGATTCCCGGGTCGGGCAAAGTATTACTGGGTTTTTAAAAATTTCAGTAGTAGCACGGAGTCTGGAAATGTGCCCGGTATATGGCAATAGGCTCACCCCCTATTACATGGGACTCATAACATAAATAGTGAAAAGTGGGTGTTACATTGTACAGTGGTATAATGTGCACCTCTGCCTACCCCTTCGGGGATAAAAGGCGTGATGTTATGTTATGCTATGTAAATTAATTGTTATGTATTCGGCTTACACATGTAACTGTTTGACGGGGAAAACGACTAGTTTGCGACAAGCCATGCTAGAGGCTCATCCATGAGCGTCACGTCACGTATCGCGGTGCTGCCACTCAAATCTAATAATTGACTGCACGGTTGGTGCGGTGGCTGGGCAACCGGCTGCGGTGCAACGTGTCGCGGGTTCGATTCCCGCATGGAACAACACTTTGTGTGATCCACAAATAGTTGTTTCGGGTCTGGGTGTCATTGTGTATGTGAAAATTTCAATGTGGGGCAATGTTTATTATTAAAAAAAAATCCTTACTAATATTATAAATCTGAAAGTGAGTTTGTTTGTTTGTTTGTTCCACCTTCACGCCGTAACTACTCAACCGATTGCTTTGAATTTTTGCAGACGTAAAGTTAGAAGTCCGGATTAAATAATAGGCTACTTTTTTACCCGGAAAAATTGATATTCCCGAGGAAAAACAAAAGTATTGGTATAGATGGCGCTGTGTGTATTGGTATATGTCACATAGGCTACTCTTTATACTTTTGTGACGCGAGCGAAGCCGCGGGTAAAAGCTAGTAAAAAATAAAATGAAGTCATTTATCAGACTTATTATTCAGACTTATAAGGCACTTTTGAAAGCCATGTAATTTAAATCTAAACTAACTTAAAATCGGGCAATTAGTTCATTCAATTCAATATTGAATATTGAACTTGATTAAAAAATAATAAGCTAAAGTATTCTATGAAACACAAACATATCAATGTAAAATATAAAAATCAATACTCATAATACACAGATATTCTGAAGTGTAACAATATCACTTTGACCTCCTTTTTTTTAAAAAAAAAACTTTACCAAACAAATGAAACTGGAAGCTTTTAGTACAGAAATATTGATATTGATTAGTACTGTGTACAATATCATATTTTTGTTTTGAAAAAACCATAGGATTATCTCATGTGTCGTACAACACATACGCATCACCGCCAAACATTCGCACAAATGTTGTGATTGCTTCTAATTATTCAAAAACATTTAATTAAAACTAAAGAAATTAAGTATACATATATTTGTATTGTAATTCTATCAAAGTATTAAAAATAATGAGATTGTTAAGTAATTGTAATATCTACATTTAAAACCTAGTAAATGGCGGATATGATGTAACGCCGTTATTATTGGGTGGAGTGGGTAAATGTCATTTTGATTAGAATATGTTAATATTAAGGCAGTCGTTGTTCGGACGCAAGAGAGCGCAGTCGAATATTCATTAAGTATACTGACGTTACCTAATTGTATATTGTAATTGTTATTTGTTAAACTGAATAATAGAAATCGAGGAGAAATAAATTGGTGATTTGAAAAGAAGGTATTTTTATTACAATTCAGAAGTGGGATAGACCGTCAACCATGTCTCGGCGAAACTGTAAGTATTTTTCTTTGTTATGATTATTGCTGTGATCAAGCCATGTAGGTGTGCTTGTGTTTTGCCATGTAGTTGTGCTGAAGTTATGTTACCTACATATGTGTGTTGTGATCAAGCCATGTAGGTGTGCTGTGATCAAGCCATGTATGTGTGATGAAATAAAGCCATGTAGGTGTGCTTAAGTTTTGCCATGTAGGTGAGCCGAAATTAAGCCATGTAGGTGTGCTTAAGTTTTGCCATGTAGGTGAGCCGAAATTAAGCCATGTAGGTGTGCTTAAGTTTTGCCATGTAGGTGAACCGAAATAAAGCCATGTAGGTGTGCTTAAGTTTTGCCATGTAGGTGAGCCGAAATAAAGCCATGTAGGTGTGCTTAAGTTTTGCCATGTAGGTGAGCCGAAATTAAGCCATGTAGGTGTGCTTAAGTTTGCTATATATGTGTGCCGAGGTGGAGCCATGTATGTACATTGTAGTGAAACTATGAAGGTGTGTTCGAGTCACATAAGTGTGCTATTGCTGAGAATTGTTAATGTCTAGTGAAGGCATTGTGTTCGGATCAAATTATTCAATAATGACATAATAACGATATAGTTGAATGAATCATTTTACATCAGAGTAACGAAAAGAATTTGATGTGCTTGAAAAAAATTTTTCAGCTGGGAGCTCAACAAGTGGTCACGAAGGAAGCTTTACTCCAGAGCAGGTTGAAAACTTCACACCAGAGCGCCTAAGAAGACGGCGTCGCAGATCTTTATCAAGTGACACCGAAGAGATACCTGCTAAGGAGAAGCGTACCTCGGAGGGACTAACTTCAGATGATGTTCTGAAGATTATCGCAGCTGTACAAAAGGGGTCACGTAAGAATAACCCAACTACTAACGTTGTACCTGATTTTGATCCTGACAATAGATCACAAGATATTGAGCGATGGTTGAGAAAAGTTAATGAATGTGCTGTTATCTATGAGTGGGACGAAAAACAAACTATTCATTACGCTCTTCAAAAACTTTGTGGGTTGGCAAAAAGGTGGTACGAATCTCTACCAACGCTCAATTTCTCGTGGAAGAAATGGCAATCCAAAATGAGAAAAGCTTTCCCAAGTGAAGAGAACTTCGGAAAACTTTTAGAAGAGATGTTGAGCCGTAGGTCCCGTAGCGATGAGACTCTTAGAGAGTATTTTTATGATAAGTTGGCATTAGTTAGCAGGTGCGAAATAGAAGGCCGAAAGGCCGTAGATTGCATTATTTTTGGGATTCATGATAGTTCAATTAGAAATGGTGCACAAGCACTCAAATGTAAGAAACCAGAAGATTTATTAAATTACCTGGGTTCCCAACAGCTGAAAACGTCAACCGAAAACTCCAAAACGTATTCATCGAATTCGTTAAAAAAACGTGATTTTCGTGATACGAATAATCAAACTAAAGTTTCTAGTAATTACCCTTATAGAAATATTGAATCGTCATGTTTTAATTGCCGTGAACGAGGACATCGTTATGAAAATTGCCCAAAACCTATAACGAAATGCGGGAAATGTAGTAGAATAGGACATAATTCAGAACAATGCTTTAGGAAACCCTTATCATCTCATGAGACTACCAGTAACAATAAACAGACTGTTCATAAAAATGTACTTAATATTAGTTCTGACCATATTGAAAAAAATAAAACCCACGATAGTAACTCCCATTGCCAAGAAGCACACCTTGCTTTGACTCCCTTAAATAGTGATAGTAAATTCTATAAGAGCGTGTTCATTAATGGGTCACTGACTGATGGATACGTGGATTTTGGTAGCGACTGTAGTTTAATCAAACATACGAAAGCGAAAGAACTAAATCTCGTAGAAAATATGAAGGACCTTCCATTAATAAGAGGTTTTGGCAATTCTGTAACTAGACCCCATTTTTATTCTACTGTCCAAATCAGAATAGACGAAGTGGACACTGAGTTAGTGGTTTTAGCGGTTGATGATGAATATTTACCAGCAACTGTGCTCGTTGGACAAAATTTTACCGAACTACCGTCGGTAACTGTAATGAAAACCAATGAGAACTTGCTGTTTTATCATACCGCATCTGATGGCATAGTCACGAAATCTACTGCTGTCTTAAATTTATATGTTGTTAAGGATATAACTATAGTAAAGGCTGGCCTAGTAGAAATCTTTTCTAAAGAATGTTATTCAGGCGATATTTACATAGACGGAAGTAGTCGAATGACTCCAAATGAAGAATATCATTTACATCAAGGTTGTTACAGTATGCACAATAGTAAAGCAGTTATATTTGTTACATCATTATCAGCATCCCCTCTAAAACTCGTGGCAGATACTCTAATAGCTAGAGCTAATGTTATTGCCGAAACTAAAACTTTGTCTATACATACCGAGGCAAATAGTGAAGTTTTGATGCCACTTAATAAATCCGATATCAAAGTAGGGCAGGACGTAGATCAAGTCACTTTGGAGCAACTATATCAGTTATTGCAAAAATATAGAAAATGTTTCGCGCAAAATCTTAGTGAAATAGGTTGCACAAGTCTTAGTAGTATGAGTATAGAATTAAATGACAAATCCCCTGTGGTATATAGACCATATAGATTATCTCATCATGAGCGCCAAAAGGTTAGAGAGATGGTCGATGAATTATTAAATAATGATATAGTGCAGGAATCCGAGTCTAGTTATGCTAGTCCAATAGTGGTAGTAAAAAAGAAAAATGGGGAATCTAGACTATGTGTCGATTACCGAGCCCTTAATAATAAAACTATTAAAGACAAATATCCCTTACCCCTAATCGACGACCAACTCTCGAACTTGAGTGGTAATAAATTTTTTATCACACTAGATTTAGCTTCAGGGTACTACCAAATACCAATGTCGAGGGACAGCCGTCATCTTACTGCATTTGTCACCCCAGACGGCCATTATGAGTTTAAACGTATGCCGTTTGGACTGGCAAACGCACCTGCCATATTTCAGAAAATGATAAATAGATTATTGGGTTCTAAGAGATTTGATTCCGTATTTGCTTATATGGATGATCTTCTTATACCTTGTGTTACCATGGCAGAAGGTTTCAAAAGACTCGAGGAAGTCTTAGAGTTACTTCGCGATGCCGGCTTGACCTTAAAACTATCAAAATGTAGTTTCTTTGACAATACTATTGAGTATTTGGGTTGAAGTTTCTGCCCAGGGTATTAAGCCCAGTGAAAGAAAGATAGCTGCTGTCAGAGATTTCACGGTCCCAAGCAACATCCACACGGTACGCCAATTTCTCGGGCTAGCTGGTTACTTTCGCAGATTTGTGAGAGGGTTTGGTGAAATCGCTAGACCTCTAACTAATCTCCTAAAGAAAGATGTACCATGGAAGTGGGAGCGTGAAGAAGCGGATTCCTTTTTAACTTTGAAAAAGAAGTTGATAGAACGCCCTTTGCTCGCTTTGTATGACCCTACACTGGTAACCGAGCTACATACAGATGCTAGCTGTCTAGGGTTGGGGGGCATATTAATGCAGTGGCAAAAGAACCCTCGATCCTTAAAGCCTGTAGCATATTTTAGCAGACAGACTAGCCCAGACGAACGTCACTTACACTCTTACGAGTTGGAAACGCTGGCAGTGGTCTGCTCCTTAAAGAAATTTAGACCGTTCTTATTAGGGCTTAAATTTACTGTTTACACGGATTGCAATGCACTTAGAACAACCTTGATTAAAAAAGATTTAATTTCTCGTATTGCGCGATGGTGGCTACAAATTAGCGAATTCGACTTTGACATACAATACCGTCCTGGTTCTAAAATGAGGCATGCTGATGCTCTTAGTAGAAATCCTCAAATAAGTACATTACCTAACAGTGTGAAAACCCTTAATATTTCAACAGAAAACTGGATACTTACCTTGCAAATGGCCGACCCAGAGCTACAGCGTATTGTTAAGATTTTAAAACCAAATACTGACCAAGATACCATGGAAATTCGCAAAAACTATGTCATGAAAAATCATGCTTTACATAGAAAAGTAGGAGATTCAACGCGGTTAGTCATTCCCAAAAATGCTAGGTGGCAGATTTGCAAAGCCAATCACGATGATCTAGGCCATTTCGGTTACACAAAAACCCTTGAGCGAATCCAAAGCCAGTATTGGTTTTCCAAATTAAGACGTTTTGTAAAGAAATATGTTGCAGCATGCATCGATTGTGCTTATAATAAAGATAACGCCGCGAATACACGTAACGGTCTTTTGTATCCAATAGAAAAAGTTGCTATACCATTCCATACGCTTCATATAGACCACTTAGGGCCATTTGTGCGCAGTAAGTGTGGCAATAGTTATATACTAACAATAGTTGACGCTTTTACTAAATACGTTTTCGCTCGAGCAGTTAAAGATACAAAAACTAAAAACGTCATCAAAATTCTTGATAACATTTTTAATGATTTCGGGGTGCCAGTTAGGATTATATCAGACCGCGGAACAGCGTTTACTTCAAAACAATTTAAGGTTTTTTGTACTAACAAAGGAATTAAACATGTGCTTAACGCAGTTGCTTGTCCCAGGGCCAACGGCCAAGCAGAAAGGTTTAACCAGACTATTCTAACGGCGCTGTCTACACAAAATTTTAGCAAAGATGAACGTGTCTGGGATATGCAACTGGGTAAAGTGCAATGGGGTATTAACAACACGGTTAATTCAACAACACGAAAAAGTGTATCTGAGTTACTTTTCGGTATCAAACTTAATGGTCCTCTAGATAATATGTTAACAACTGGCAGTGAAGATGCCAATGTTACAAATGATGTACACGAAGTAGATGCCCCTATTTCCTCGAATGTTAGCGGAATAAGACATGACGCTTCAATTAACATTGCTAAAAGTCAAAAACGTATGAAAGATGCTTATGACTCTAACAGATCGCCTTCCCACGTTTATTCGGTAGGCGATTTGGTAAAAGTCACAAAAACAAATTATAACAATGACGGGAAAAGTAAGAAATTACTTCCTAAATTTGTAGGTCCTTATAGAGTAGAAAAGTGTTTAGGTAATGATAGATATGAAATCGTTAGCATGCCAGGGTTTAAGGCACGAAAATATGATAGTGTTGTCGCTGCAGATAGGATGCGTCCTTGGATTCACATCCAATCGTTGGGAATTGATAAATCTTCTGGTTCAGAGTGTGAAGTATCGGATTCCAGTGATAGTTCACAGTCAGACAATTAATGAGTATGATTAAAACTTATTATACAAATGGTTTCTACGCGCAATTATATATTTACGACTATTTAATCATTGTAATTAATTTTTGTTACTATTATTGCTGATATTATTTCTGTTGATATTATTTTTATTACTTTTGTTGTTATTATTTTTGTTGTTGTTATTTTTGTTGTTATTATTATTTGGTAGATTTTTTTTTGTCTAGCTTGTATTCAGTGTTGTGATTATTGCGTGCTTCGGAGTTAGCACGCTGTCGGATGGCCGAGTGTTGTGATTGCTTCTAATTATTCAAAAACATTTAATTAAAACTAAAGAAATTAAGTATACATATATTTGTATTGTAATTCTATCAAAGTATTAAAAATAATGAGATTGTTAAGTAATTGTAATATCTACATTTAAAACCTAGTAAATGGCGGATATGATGTAACGCCGTTATTATTGGGTGGAGTGGGTAAATGTCATTTTGATTAGAATATGTTAATATTAAGGCAGTCGTTGTTCGGACGCAAGAGAGCGCAGTCGAATATTCATTAAGTATACTGACGTTACCTAATTGTATATTGTAATTGTTATTTGTTAAACTGAATAATAGAAATCGAGGAGAAATAAATTGGTGATTTGAAAAGAAGGTATTTTTATTACACAAAGACCTATCATTTTTTGAGTTGGTCACGTAACACATTGCATAGAAGCCAATCACTATACCAACCATGCAAATTAAGTAATAAAGTATGAGAGAGCCATGCTTCAGCACGAGTGGGCCGGCTCGACCGGAGTGATACCACGGCCTCACAGAAAACCGACGTGAAGCAACGCTTGCGTTGTGTTTCGTCGTGTGAGTGAGGTTACCGGAGGCCCAATTACCCTCCCCTTCCCTAATCTCCCCAATTCCTGAATCCCCAACGATCCTCAAACTCCTAGTGCCCAAAAGGCCGGTAACGCCTCTGATGTTCCAGGTGTCCATGGGCGATGCCGATTGCTTGTGATCCGTGTGTTCGTTTACCGGCTTATGCCATAAAGAGAAAAAAAGAAAACAAGTTAAAAAATGTAATGGTTTATTTTTACATAACTAGCTGTTTTCCGCGACTTCGTTCGTACGCGTATAATAATGACTTCTGGCAAGTTATGGATTTTTTTATTAGTCTTTTCCAAGGATATTAAATTGCAATGCTGTGTAAAAAAAAATCATCACAATTGATTCAGTTTTATTTATTGTGAAATATTTATACAAAATTACACTATCAAATCCTATTTGCAGAACAAAATCAACAATTACATTAATTTAAGGTTATTTCATAGCCCCGTTTAACCCTAATCCGGCCATCTTGAACAAATTGGCCTCGATTTAAGGCCCAACCATAATAGTCGTGTCTAATTGAGTTTGTGTTGTAGTTCTAAGTGGTCAGAGGAGCTGTTGTCGCAATGTTTGTTAGCAATTGGGTCAAGAGTTCATTTGGTACATGAGACTTTTAGAGTATGAAAAATACTAGATTTTGAACCATAATGCTTATTGTTTTTCATGGGATAAAGAGACAAAAGAAGGAACGGGTTGCTTGATGCTGGTAAGCAATCACAACCTCCCACAAGGATTATGTATAATAGATGTGTGTTGTCGACCGTTGGGTATGAGGCTTGGGCTTCGGTGTCCTCACACGGTGAAAACATAACTAAAGCGTTGTATCATGAGCTGATGATACGGAGCCGCGGAGGACTGAACGAGTTGCCGGGGCTCTGGCTTGAAGTGCAGGAGTAGGAACGTGGTGATATTTAGTCAGTAAGAGTCTCACACTCCCTCTCGCCTCATCCAGGCGGGAGAAGTCATTGGATGATTTTCCATCCTCAAAAAAAAGCGTTATAATACGCCAGTTTTCTGTAAGGCCGTGATGTCACTCCGGTTAGATATTTTATTCCGAAGCATGTGAAAAAAGCATAAAATGAATGCACTATAGACAAAAGTAAGTGTTTGCATCTTTATGCTGAACATACGTTTATTTATATGCTGAATATACGTTTGCCTCGTTGGCCGAGTAGTCATAAGTGCGACTGCCTGGCAAGGGGTCTCGGGTTCGAATCCGGGGCCAGGCAAAGGGTAACTGGATTTTTCTAAAATTTCCAGCAGTAGCACGAAGTCTGAAATTGTGCCCGGTATATGGCAATAGGCTCACCCGCTATTACATGGGACTCATAACATAAATAGTGAAATGTGAGTGTTATATTGTGTTATATTGTACAGTAGCATTAAGTGCCTACCCCTTCGGGAGTAAAAAGGCGTAATGTTATATTATATTAATTATATCAAAATTTTTATTGATTCTAAATTAAATTATTTTCATTTGTTATATGCTTACTAGGCCTTAAAAAACTAATATACCGAGAAGATATTAAAATGGATTCCTAGAAATTCTCTCCTTCGTTTACCTTGTTTAATTTTATGTAGATTCCAGTAAAAGCTATTCAATTTGATTAATAAATCGTTTAGTTACTATGATGAAGAGATTTCCATCAGATATTTTTGCAGTTCTTGATAGGTCGTCCAAAGTAAGAGACTAGAGTATTACTTCAAGAGCATCAGTGCCTTTAGCCAAACGCCACTTTAGCGCTTGTCTTCAGAGAGAGTAGAAAACTAAATGTATGGGGATGACACTGACAAGTGTCAAAATTTACGTCAATCCCATATAATTTGGTTTTCTATTCTACATGTAGACAAGCGCTAAATGGCATTTGGCTACAGCTGCTGGTCTCTTCTATCATTATATTTATTGTTGTTATTTATATTACATTTATACATATTATTTACGAAATCAATAAAATAACGGTCGGCGATAATTTTACTCCGGAAAACTCAATAGGTACTTCTACTAATAACAGCAAAACGGCAACGGTCTAATTACAAAGATGGAATTATAGAAAAATTCCATTTTGATTATGACAGTAATTCTAATAACACATTCAGTATCCAAACACAATTTTAATTAGGACATAATGGCTTAAGGTAATCACTAAGTAAGCAAGCAATTACAGACAGATGTCCTGTTGGCTATAGAGTTTAATTAATTAATGTTTAAACAAGTGATTACAGATCCATAGCTTTGAGCAAACACATCAATTATATTAAGGTTGTGTGGACGCGTTGATGTCATACAGTTTGATACTATATGGAGGCAGTTGGAAGGTAGTTGCAGGTGGTTGAATATATTTGTCGTAACGAGAATCGTCATTTATTTTACCTTACACTTTCAAGCAGTTTTCGGTTTCTACTATCCCGTTGGGTGAGTCTTTTTGCCACCTAATGGTAAGCAATTGACGCTGCCTATGGACATACGTAACACCAGAGGCGTTACAAGTGCGTTGCCGACCTTTTGAGACTTAGCAATTTGAGGATTGAGAATAATAAATTGATCATTTGTAGTTTATTTTAAAATCTTCTATAATATGACAAACTGCTTAAACCTCTATTGAATGGGATTTATAATATAACCGCCATAAAAAGGGGCAGTATGAAAAATGTGCATTATGTACCTCTGTCCACCTTTTCGGAAGTTACGAGGATTGATGTTAGTTTATACAGAAAAAATAATCGCTATAAACCGTCCACAATTCTAAGCACCATTCAATAAATAAGATTTTAAAAATCGAAATCTTTGAGACGTTTCGCTAACACCTATGCAACTGTTAAACCAAAAAGCCAAAAACAAATAACAACCGATCAAAATCGAGAACTCTACAATACAACACATGCGAAACTAGCTCTTAAATATATGGTAACAATTCACATTTTCCCAAGAAGAATGTCGTTTCAAAATGCTGACAAATCTAATGGCCATTTTGAAACGACTAGAATCGTTCTCAGTAGCCATGCATTCATCCGTTACCTAGGTAACCGCAGTTTTCATACACGTCCAACCAGAGTTTTATCTTGAATTTTAAGTTTACAGCTTTCACAATGCGGTCTGGAGCCGATATCTGAAAAGGTATGAAATTCTCTGAAAGAATCTTGGTGCATATTTTCTCCAGTATATTTAGATTTAGACTGTGTTGTTGATGGAATAACTGAAGGAATGTGTTTCAGGACCAAACATAGTATTATTAGGTTATTCTCGGGTTTTTTTAACTGACTTTCAAAAAAGGAGGTGGTCCTCAATTCAGCCTGTATTTTTTATATAGTTTTCTATATGGAGCCTATAGTTCATAGTTCTTCTTTCCATGGGACAGGATAGCTGGAGAAAAATGAGTTGGGTGGCTTACACTGAACTTATGTACACAGTGTACCTTTGACTACCCTATCGACTATTTTACATCGTGACTTTAAGTGTATATATGAAAACACAATACAAACAGCTCTATTTTCGACCATTACTATTAAAATAAGTATCCAAACTAAATGTTCTAACATAGACCGTATCGAAAAAACTTCAATAAATAGTTTACTTATAACGTTCGGTTGACGTAACCTTCACTCGATCACGCAACATCGACATTATACGATAATCAATACCGATTTTTACATCTTAAAATTGTTTGCTTAACGATTTTCAACTCTATTGTTGAACATGTAGATGCTATGAATAAAGAAAATTACATGGCTCAAAATAAAGTAGAATTAAAAAGGGACGAAGGGTAGTGTTATCTAACTGAGTCGGCCTTTGGGAATTCAACACGTAGTTTTAAGAGCCCCTTTAGATTTTGACGTAATTGCATTTCCGACTTATTGAAAAAGAAGGAATTATTTATTTAATACATTTCGTGTTATAAAAAACCTTTTATTTTACAAGGTAAACATTTAAATTGGCAGTTTAGGTTTGAAAAATAAAGTAGTGTGAGAATTCTACCTCATCACCTAAACCATCTCGATGATCACCTTCAGAACCTTTAAAACGATACCGAGTTCTTAGAATAGACCAGTTCTGAAGTCTCCACAATGCAATACATGTTGCAAGACATCCCTAAAAAGACGCAGACGTGGTAGCTTTGTGTCACCAAACGCGACATAGAAGCGTAAGTATTTTAATATTAAAAAACAATAATATCACAAACTTTCGAACGAAAAAAAAATTTTGAAAATCGCTCCATAATTTTATTCGCGGATTAATCGGTGAACACACATAAAAAATAATCATCCGAACATAGATCCTCTTTTGAAGTCGGTAACATCAACACCAAATGAAAGGTTACAATTATATTATTAAAAACATCTAAATCTATATAACAATCTACACAAGTATCATAAATATAATCCAGGAAATCATTCGCGTTAAATCGGCCTAAAACGTTTTACCGAGTCATCGTTATACTATTACGGTAATCGAGCTTCAGCTTCGTAACGTTCACGATTATCATCTTTCGGACCGTTTGCCCTAAGGCAATGACTTAAATAATCTAAATTACTCTTTACTTCGCCTTCAGATATTTCTCCTTAGCTTTTGCACGCAGTATTGCTTGGAAAAATGAATTTTTATTTAGTGTCATCTACAGCATATAGGTACACACGGCTACACTGAACGTTAAATGTGTAAAAAGATGATGCGACTCAACACCAGGATAAACTGATTTGTATAGATTGATGTCTGGCCGTGCCGTACCAGTCAAATAAAATTGGCCTCTTCTACATTCTACATAAGTTGGTATGCCATCTCTATGATTTGGCAGACGTTTTGTAAATACGGAAATTCTTTTCAACGTCCATTTATTTCATTCAAACTAAAAATAAAAATTGCATAGTTCTACATATATGTACAGTATTGGAATATGTTGATACATATTCCAAATTGGCTCTTTTGTCTCATCAGAGACATTGTAGAACATACAATTTCACCAATCGAATGCTACATTCTTCCAATTTGACATAGGCTACATTTCATTTTGAAAAAAAATAGGGATGCTTGGTAAAATTTGAACAATGTAACCGAAGGTGTAGAAAAATGAGTCTTAAAATGTCTTTCGTCGAATGCGCTGCCGAAACTATTAGCGACAGAACAAAATAATGTACAACAATATTGAAGAACATCATAATGTCTACAAAAAACTCCGCGATAGCATATGTCCAACTATTGTAGTTATGTCACTACAACAATTCAAATTTCCAAAAATAAATAATTGTCTACCCTGTGCGAAGCCGGGAGGGGCTGCTTGTTCGATATAAAACTGAAAACTCACGGTGTATATGTAACACAAAACCAAAAAAGAAAATCACCGCAAAACTCGCCCCTACTGAAATCTAACTCAATCTGAACTAGTCTAGCTCTCGAACTAACGCGGTGACCGTGAGATTGTGCGGATTCACAGCGCAAGACGCGGTCACCGGCTTCATTCTTTGGTGCAGTGGCGATGAAAACAAAAGATGTTGCACATCCCTTTGGCATGTACTGAGGATAGCTGCAAAGTCTATCCGATTGTGGAACTGTGGTTTTACAAACTGGCTTTTAAAGTGGTAACAATACTATGAACTAAGAAAATCTTTATTTATATTACGTTTCTGGGTTTGATAAATTTATTATTCATTCATAAACAATAGTAGACTTTGGGTAAGTCGTAGACTGTTTTTATTTAATTACTCTACTTAGAAACAGGACCATTTTGTGCAAAAAAATAAAGTTTAGCATAATTATTATCATCTTATGTCATATCGAACAGGGGGCTTATCTAATTCCGATCGACATTGGTATTGTGAAATTTTGTAGTCTTTAGTGGCAACACTAGTGCCCATTGCATCCGTATTGCGTGTATATTTAATGAACCAAATAATATTGAGTTTGGCTTTGTATTCTGTACTCTGAGTGCTATTTTAACAGCTACGAATACAACAGGGGTTGTATAGTTTTGACATTGAACAATTATTAAATTTCATTCGATTGAAATTGCATTGACATTGCGATTGATTCAAAGAGTAAACAATCAGGTCGTTACCTACTAGAAGTTACCAATGGAAAAAATCCTACAAAAATCCGACTATACAATATGGCAATGGTTCCATTTGATCAAAGAAGGATGAATAGAACAAACATTTTCACAATTTTATATAAGACATGGACTTGTGACAATAAAGGAGATGAAAAGATAAATATTGAAAGGATGGAATTAAATAATGAGGTGAATGAGATTTCTGTCCCCTGTTCATTCGGATTGATAATTTTATTTGATAAAACATTTTACGATAAAGCTTGGGACTGGCCTGAGGGACTTTTTGGGAAATATTAACCGTTACCGTAACTGGTATAACCAAAATATTGACGGCATTGTTTATGGAACAGTGTTATATTAGTTTGATATCGATGCACTCATTATTTTTGACGTAGGAGAAAGGAACGATAGTTATCTTAAAATTTACTGCAACTACATACTTCATTACTGAATGATTTCATGTGAAAACAGAAAATTCTCGTTGTACTGTGTACTCCGGGTACTTATTACTGCGTCCAATCAAAAACAATATATTTATTTTTCATTCTATAAATAGGTATAGATTAATTATTATGTTTTCGCCTCGACTAGTTTCAAGCCATGCTAGAGGCTCATATTCATGAGCAGCATTTCGCGACCCGCGACGCGGCGACTGTCGCGCTGTTACTGCACAATATAGCAGCGTGGTAGCAGCTGCTCTACCCTAATATACTCACGCTGCTACCATATATATAGCGCAGCGCTGCGCTATATAGTGCAGTAGCAGCGCGAGCATTATTATGTCTCATGAAAGTTTTAATATAGCTAGATATAAGCCCAAATTCTTCATTTTAATTTTCGAATCAAACTTAATATTTTTGTTTTGTTTTTCTTTATTCTCTAGGTTTAAATTTTTAAATGTTTTTTTTTTTCACATAAAGTCAGCGTAACTATAACGTGATTGCTTTCGGCTTTTAAGTTTTTAAACATTTTATTTTATTATTTTAAGCTGTAAATTGTGGTAAAAATCATGTGATTTCATAATTGTAGCAAAATATTTACCATTGTCTGTGATATCATTTATTCAGTATTTTCATTGTTTAAATGCTTTATTTTGAAATAATTTTTGTTTCGTGGTATCACCACATAGTAGAGTTGCTATCCATCATCTGTCTGTCCCTATGTATGCTTAGATCTTTAAAACTACGCAATGGATTTTGATGCGTTTTTTTTAAATAGATTGAGTGATTCTTAAGGAAGGTATATATGTTACATAGTATAAAACAGAGTCGCTATCCGCCGTCTGTCTGTCCCTATGTAGGCTTATATCTATAAAACTACGTGATGGATTTGATTTTGACGGTTTTTTCAAATAGATAGAGTGATTTTTAAGGAAGGTTTATATGTACAATACATGCATATTGCACCCGTGCGAATCCGGAGCGGGTCGCTAGTATATTATATTTATTTGTTTTGTTTGAATATTCATTTCAAACATTGTGTAGGTTAGAATGTCAGAACATCAATTTGCTTTTAAAATGCTTCCTATTTCAATTCTGTTCAAAAATAATTTCAACTTTTCGTACCTATCACTTCAAAGGGCAACCCTCGGAATGCGAACGTAGGAAAATATGAATGTTGTTCAGCTAAAATTTTATTTACCCGACAATCCGATAAAGTCTGGTGAACATACAAAGGGTTTAACAAATTGGCTACCTTTCATTTTTTTAAATATAGGTTTTAATACACACATACATAACATCACGCCTTTTATCCCCGAAGGGGTAGGCAGAGGTGCACATTATGCCACTGTACAATGAAACACCCACTTTTCACTATTTATGTTATGAGTCCCATGTAATAGGGGGTGAGCTTATTGCCATATACCGGGCACAATTCCAGACTCCATGCTACTACTAAGGTTTTTACAAACCCAGTAATACTTTGCCCGACCCGGGAATCGAACCCGAGACCCCTTGGCCGGCAGTCGCACTTGCGACCACTCGGCCAACGAGGCAGTCAGGTTTTAATATTCTATCAAATATATGTGGGTGTTGTACTCTTGTAATATTTTTTTATAATAATTGTTATTGAACGTCGTTATTGGAATTTCTGGGTTAATCTTTATATGACGAAAATAGATATTGCAGTGCTTAACTGCCGAACCAATATCAAACCAAACTCTTTAGGTTAAGATCGAATTTTGAAAGTAGTTCTACAAAGATGTTTCACGAGTTTTCTCAAAAACCAAGATCGTTTTTGGATTATAATAAAAGTCAAAGTCGAAGTCAAAATCATTTATTTCAATTTTTTTTTTTTTATTTATATATTTCAATTAGACGCGAAAGGCACTTTTAAAAGTCAATAAAAGTTTAAAAATGAAGCTATTTGCTCATTCCAAGGTTTATTGTGTACTCCAGATTCATATGGAAAAGAACGGTCAAGATATTCCATTTTTACAATTAAGTCCACAATACAATTCGTTGGTTACATAGTTTTGATCGGGTATTGTAATCGACAACCAGAAATTTTCATTCATATTCGTAAACAATATATAAATTAATTTGTGTTTGTAACACCCACTTTTCACTATTTTTGTTATGAGTCCCAAGCAATAGGGAGTTAGCCTATTGCCATATACCGGGCACAATTTCAGACTCCGTGCTACTACTGATATTTTTTAAAACACCCTGTAATACTTTGCACAACCCGGAAATCGAACTTAGGACCACTTGTCTGGCAGTCGCACTTGCGACCAATCGGCCAACGAGGCAATTCTAACCTAGCCTTTGGACAAAAAATACATTCGTACCTATATATCTTCCATACGTACAGTTAGGAAAACAGTGAACATTAATCTCAGATTTTGCGAAGTTAGGGGCCATTTTCGGTACAAAATAGGAAACAATTTGCTCCAATAGCTTGCCTTATAATTCCAACCCGCACCTTCAACTTCATTGTTGTCTAAAATCGAAAATCCCAGTTCACAGTTTACGATTTCGTGTTTACAATTGACTTGTAATTGTTTTTAGAAATACAATATAATTAATTTATTGCTTTTGTTCGTTTGTTTAGATATTGTGTTCTGAGGAATGGATACCAACTATTTCTCGCAATTTATGTACTTAAGTACCTAAATTGTTCAAGGTAAGGTTGCTATTTGCATTTAATAAATACTTTTCTAGTATTCTCACTACGACTGCCTCGTTGGCCGAGTGGTCGTAAGTGCGACTGCCGGGTAAGGGGTCTCGGGTTCAATACCCGGATCCGGCAAAGTATTACTGGGTTTTTAAAAAAAATCAGTAGTAGCACGGAGTCTGGAAATGTGCCCGGTATATGGCAATAGGCTCACCCGCTATTACATGGGACTCATAGCATAAATAGTGATAAGTGGGTGTTACTTCTGTGTGCACCTCTGCCTACCCCTTTGGGGATAAAAGGCGTGATGTTATGTTATGTTTTCGTTGCCTAGTCTGGTTTTTACGAACGACTGTGGTCAGAAAGAGGGTTTAAGGTATTATTGGACAATTTCATTACTAAAATTAGCAGAGTAAGCACATAGATTTGTGTGCAGTGTCTAATTGGCCTTATTTTGGTTGGAGGTGATCCCAATGGAAGTTCTTTTTTTTACGACATAAGCCGGTAAACGAGCAGACGGATTACCTGATGGTAAGCAATCGGCGTCGCCCATGGATACCTGGAACACCAGAGGCGTTACAAGTGCATTACCGGATTGTTGGGGATTCAGGGATTAGGGAGATTGGGGAAGAGGGGGGGATTTGGCCACCGGTAATCTAACTCACACGACGAAACATAACGTAATCGTTGCTTCACGTCGGTTTTCTGTGAGGCTGTGTTATCACTCCAGCCGAGCCGGCCCATTCGTGCCGAAGCATGGCTCTCCTACACTTAGAGAGTTTTATATTTAATACAGTACAGGATGAATTTTTTGAGGTGTATCAAATCAACCAGTTTTGTAAAATTAAACACCGTATTTCTTTTAATAAAACCGGTCAGCGGTCATAACTTAGATCCTGTACATGATGATTTCTATAAATAAACTTCTAAGAGTTCAATCGGCTTTCTTATTCTTAGTATTAACTTTATCATCGAACAACAAAAATATCCACTACATTTATTATTAGAAGCAAGTATTCCAAGAATTAATAATACAATATGAAAGAACATACAAAGGCTACTTCAAAAAGAAGTTTATAATAGACTGCCTCGTTGGCCGAGTGGCCGCAAGTGCGACTGCCGGGCAAGGGGCCCCGGGTTCGATTCCCGGGTCGGGAAAAGTATTACTGGTTTTTTTTTAAATCTCAGTAGTAGCACGGAGTCTGGATTTGTGTCCGGTATATGGCAATAGGCTCGCCCCCTATTACATGGGACTCATAACATAAATAGTGAAAAGTGGGTGTTACATTGTAGAGTGGTATAATGTGCACCTCCTACGCCTACGCCTTCGGGAATAAAAGGCGTGATGTTATGTTTATAAAAAGTATGTTGAAATAGGCCGAACTAAAAAGTTTTTGTTAACAAATATGGGACAACGTAGTACAACCCTTTGCCCTTGTAATGTCGATACGCCGACATATTCCACGCTTCAGTCCTTTATGATAAAACCGAACATGCATACATACCCCGATTTAGGGAATTTATTGTAGACTAGCTGGTCTCTCGTGGTTTCACTCGCTGCTCAGTTTTTATTGATTGTAACCTTCTTTGATAAAAACAAAAATAATTGTTCAATTTCGAAACAGCGGTTCGAATTCGCGCGATTAAGATACTAAGCTTCTGCCCGCGACTTCGTACGCCCAATCCCGTTTTTTCCCGTTCCCGGTACTGATTTTCAGTAAAAGTAATAAAAATATTGGTTATAAAGTATCCTATGTCCGTCTCCTGGTTCTAAGCTATCTCCTCATCAATTTCCTTTAGTTAGTTAGTGTAACTAACACGACCTTCTTTTATAAATATAAGATTTATATTATGAAGAAATGTTGCAATTTTGTTGGAAATTTATATTTTCTACAGCATTTTGTTTACAAGGATTTATATTCAGCAGTTTTGCTAATAGGTACACGAGGAAGAATTTTACATAGTCGTGTGTGCTGGATTTTATGGCAGCACTCCAATTCGAGTAGCTGTAAGTGCTCGGTTAAAAATGGCAATAATGAATGTTTCGCTTACCTTTACGAGAAAGATGGAACATTTCGTAAATATTGTAGTGCTACATACAAGTAGAATATGGAAATAACAATATAACATAACATAACATAACATCACGCCTTTTATCCCCGAAGGGGTAGGCAGAGGTGCACACAGAGGTAACACCCACTTTTTACTATTTATGTTATGAGTCCTATGTAATAGGGGGTGAGCCTATTGCCATATACCGGTCACATTTCCAGACTCCGTGCTACTACTGACAATTAAAAAAATCCCAGTTATACTTTGCCCAAATCGGGAATCGAACCCGAGACCGCTTGCCCGGCAACTGCACTCGACCAACGAGGCATTCAATTCTTCTAATGATAAAATATTTTATGAATAGAATATTTAGAATATTTTATGCTTAATCTTGAACTATAATCTCAACTTCTATCATTATTTATCACTCGATTTAGTGTCCAATAGAAAATTCAAAAGACCTAAAACGATGTCAAATAAAAATCAACATTAAAGATATCCAAACCCAACGAACTCAAGCTAAGAAAATAGCATCTAAATTAATGAACGTGTAGGCACTTGAAAAAGGTCAAAATGATTTCATAAGATCAAAAGTTGGATAACAAGACCCGATCACTCGAATGGCAGTAAGGGAAAAGTTTTTTCATTAGCTACAGGAGCAAGTTAGGATATTGTATGATTCATAGTAATTGCTTTTGTTGTAATCTATACAGATAATGTCGTAAAAGTCAATGATGATACGATAAAGGGAGTAGGTAGTAAAAAGTGTTTGTTCACTGGAAAATTTTTTTGGAGCTTTTGGGAGCTTTTGGGAGCTCACCTCCTATTACATGGGACTCATAACATAAATAGTGAAAAGTGGGTGTTACATTGTACAGTGGCATAATGTGCACCTCTGCCTACCCCTTCGGGGATAAAAAGCGTGATGTTGTGTATGGAAGAATTACTTTTTCGAAGAAGAGATTTTCTTTATATTCCATACAGGCAAAGCTACACAAAGAGTAGTTACATTAATTCAGTAATATCTTCTTAAGTTCGTCACAATTCCTTCTCAACGAAAATAGCCCACAAAGACCAACAGTCAACAATCTGCCTTAACCATTTCAATAAAAACAAACAATAAACAGCCTTATGTATCACCAAATAAAAGTCTTTGCTCGCAAACTAATGATGGACAAAGCATTACATATTCATCCACAACTTCGCAAGGATGGGGAAAGCTAAAACTTTTATTTCCTTTCTTTATTATTCAGTAAGACTATTGTATTTCCTCTTAAAGATAAAGTAACGAGGGTGAGCCCTCGGTTTGGAAGGAAATGCACTGATATATTGAAGGTCAATAGGTCGATCTTGGGGACTTCTTTTGCGACAATTCTCTAAATAACCGACTATTTTGGTGATTTTATAGTTCCAAGTGGTCTTAGGTCAAAAAACTAGCGTAGAATATTGAAATACTGTTAGGTTACATTTTGTTAATTACGATTTTATGGTACTAATGCCGGAATACTGAAACGTTACTTAATTTCAAGTCGTGCTCAAATATCGTGCCATCTTTGTCATTTTACAAAGAATTTGTAGAGATAGAACTATACTTAAGCACGACTTAAAATTGAGTACCGTTTCAGTATTCCGGCATAAAACTAGTGTCTTTTTCTTTAATATTTACTTTTATGAGCACGCTAATGGCAAAGGAGCGAGCACGTAGCTTCACTGACGAACTAACGGACAATTCAATTTAGATGATTCAAAAGTTCCTAATAAATTAGGAATTAAATAATGTTTTGACTTTGAAAAATGTAGTCAAGTCAGTAATCGCGATCCTGTACAAATTAAATCAAAATATTCCAACCTATCAACTTCAAGAATACCACAAACCACAAAGGTTTATAAGAATACTCACACCATCTGTTTATGACAACGGAAGAGTTGAGACTATTTGTAATATTTTCCTTCGTTCCCATATATGAAAGTGTCAATCCCATAAGAATTTTCCACAGGAAGTTTATTTTCGAAGATTTCCTTTGCCTATAAATTGACTACGGATACACAGAAAACGTAATGATGTTTGGACTTACTTCTAAAGGGTTTCCTATATATAAAGAGATTTAAAGGACTGATTATTGAATTTTTTTACGGGATATGCCGATAAACGAGCATACGGGTGAACAGACTGATGGTAAGCAATCGGCGTCGCCCATGTATGTACCTGGAACACCAAAGGCGTAGTAAGTGTGTTACCGGACTCTTGGGGATTAGTAATTTGAGGGTTGTTGAGGATTCAGGGATTGCGGAGTTTGGGGAAGTGGGGGGGGGGGGATATTGGGGGGCCTCCGGTAACCTCACTCATACGACAAAACACAACGCAAACGTTGTTTCACGTCGGTTTTCTGTGAGGCTGTGGTAACACTCCGGTCAAGCCGGCCCAATCGAGCCGAAACATGACTCTCCCACACTTAAAACATTTACACTCGAAATGTACAGTTAAATTGTACGGTGTGTAATGCCAAACAGTTCAACTATATTTTAATTTTAACTAAAGGTATGCACAACATCACAACATCACACTGAAGCTGACGGACCTATCTGTCAGATAGGCCTCGATTACACGAAGGAGAGGAGGAGTTTAAGGTGATAGGCCAAGGTGCGTATTACGGCTAAGTGCCGTGCTATTACTGTACAATATAAAATTATTTTTCACTATTACGACCTGATTCACACCTCCATATAAGTACCCGATAACCTTACGAATCAGATAGTTCATACAAATTACTTTCTTAATTCAAATTTATCAGATACCTAGTGGCTATTCAGACATTGTGAAACAAGCCCTTAAAGCGCCGGTTTCACCACCTCCTTATAGCTACTTGATAAACTTATGTGACAGATAGTTCATACAACTTATGTTCTTAATTCAATTTTATGTGGCAGATAGCGGCTAACCAGGTATTGTGAAATGTTAATGTTAATGGCCCTTAATGTTATGAGTCCTATGTGATAGGGGGTGAGCCTATTGCCATAATTATACCGGGCACAAATTCCAGACTCGGTGCTACTACTGAGATATTTTTAAAAACCCAGTAATACTTGGCCCGACACGGAAATCGAAACCGAAACCCCTTGCCCTTGCGACCACTTTATTTATTATTATTTTATTTATTATTTATGTGCAGCTTGCATAATACAGATCAGTCGATTACAAGTTGACATACACTACATATTAAACACAGGCTTGCAGATCGTAGAACAAAACGCCTGGTAATATTTGATAGCAAACTTAGTATCCTATACCATAGTCTTGTCACTAACAAAGTAAAGGAAACTCTAATACAAATTGATTTAGACTGCAAATTACTAGCCACTGCCCACAGCGTACAGACCAAGTTAGTTTGTGTACGATAACTTGTGAACGGCTATGTGGGTCGTATGGCCACCGACTTCACCCCCAACTTAATGCACTCTACCAATATTAATATTGACAGTTTGTCCTTAGTTCCGACGATAACCGTGAAAAATGGTCACGCTTTTAAGACTGTGTGGTCAATACGGTCTTAAGTGGTTTGTTCAATTTTATTGTCTCACGTCAGCGTTATTTCTGTGAAGAACGTACTTCAGCAGTTATATTTCATTTACTGCGAGAATGAGTTAATGCTATTTTTGTTATCTTATGTATTATTTACGTCTTTGACTAGGGGAAGATATAAATACAGAATCAGGTATTTAGAGTAATACCTAATTCCTTTTATTCATTTTTTACACAGGGGTAAGCGAGGTGCACATTACAGCACTTAATGCCATTGTACAATGTAACACCCACTTTTCACTATCTATGTTATGAGCCTATTGTCATAAACCGGCAGTAATTCCACACTCCATGCTACTACTAAAAATTTTATATTTAAAAACCCAGTAATACTTTGCCCGACACAGGAATTGATCTGAGATCCCTTGCAGTCCCACTTGCGACCATTCGACCAACGAGGCAGTCTTTCTTCAGTTCTTTATTTTTTGTCATTAATTAAACTACAGTCATTTTAATAATTCCATTTTTTACCACGAATTGCTTGGATTTGTCTCTGGAGAATTTGGAAACCACTTTATTACTAAAATGAATCGTTTAAAAGTACGACATAAAATAATAAAAAAATGAACCATGTACAGGTACAGCGATTTTATGCACAGATTCGACGAAAATTATATGAAAATGTTTTCTTTCCATCGACGTCAAAAAAAATCTACGTTGCTATTTTTTCATTTACGCACATGGTACCAATATACTTTTATCGTTCATAATACAAATATTCCATCGAGTTTTATCTCCTGTCGTAAAGCGTTCCCTTAAGCCCTAACTCATCAATTATGACTACAGATTATGGAAAAGAAAATATGAAGACGTCACGTCTTTACCCTCTATTATAAGTAAAAATTTCCGCCCAGCTATACCATCAGTTATTGATGGTCCAACTTTGGTCCAACTTCGTCCATTATACTCAGAGACTGCTTGACAAGACCTCCTGATCGTTATTAAAGACAGCCACTATAACTTGAAACTATTCCCCTCCCTTGTTCAAAGATACGTCCAAATAAAAGACAGATGCAAACTTGGATGGGGGTCTTTGTAAATTGGTTTCCATTACCCCCTCAAGTGTAAAATCTATTAAACTAGGAGTGAGCATTTGGTTTGAACGACTTTTTTTTCGTGTGTTGTCGTTGTAAAAGAAATATGGTTCATGGTGGATGAATTAAAATATTTTTTATGATAGTATACAGGTCCCTGTTACCAGTTATGAAATATGAATTCTGGAACTTTTTTCAACTGATCGAGATAGTCATCACAATTTAACCCATGTGAGTGACAAATAAAACACCTTTATTAGAGTGACGAGGTACCCGGGTACCTTCATACAGTTTAGACGTAATGTAAACAACAAAGGTCTGTTTTAACGTTACCCACACTTTAAATATTATCATTTTAGTTAAGATAAATTCCTACCCCCTAAATGGACAAATATATACAGGAAAGTCAAGTGATCTCGTGGCTAAATATAAAAATTCAGGACTGAATGTAACTACAGATAATTTTTTTACGTCTCTTCAACTGGCTCATTCCTTGAATTCGTGGAACATGACACTAGTTGGAACGGTAAGAAAAAATAAACGTTTTATTCCTCCAAATATGCAAGCACACAAGGAGAGAGTGATCTATTCTTCTAACTTCGCCTTTAGCAAAGAAGCAACTTTGTGCTCCTATGTACCTAAAAAGAATAAAGCAGTAATAATGTTGTCATCAATGCACATGTCACCAGTTATTGAAAGTGATAAGGAAACTGCCAAGCCAGAAATAATTTTACATTATAATAAAACCAAAAGTGGAGTGGACAATATGGATAAACTGTTAGCAGAATACACCGTAAAACGCAGAACAAATCGGTGGCCTTTAGCACTTTTTTACAATATCATTGACATTGCAGCTTTGGCAGCATATATCATTTACATGGAACATAACCCACAATTTGTCTCGATTGACAGACGTAGAAAGTTTTTGAAATCATTGAGTCTACAACTGTGTGTCAAAAATATAGAAGAAAGATCAAAAAAATCCATTGTGACATCAAAATTACATGTGAGATCTGCAATGCAGGACATGCTTGGCCAAGAGCTAAGGCTTTCGATTCCTTCTAGATCTACAACTTCTATAAGTCAGACTAGACGAGATTCTACAGGGCGTGTTGCAGTCGTCGGAAGTTGCTACATATGCAGAGAACGCATACGCAAGCAAAGAAAAACACGAAAAGCTTGCAATAACTGTAAAAAACCAGTTTGTGATGAACATGCAGTAACTCGTCCAACATGTCACCTGTGAGAGCTGTACTAATTCTGCATAAACAAATAATTTGTACTTTTTATAGAAATAAAACATTATAATAAACGATTTTTATTTCATTTTTGCACGAAATTAGAAATACTTTTTTTTCATTTTCATACAAAACACAAAGAGGTACCCGGGTACCTTGTCACTCTATTGTAAGTTTAAAATATGTTTTAGTTTCCACAAAATGTTGTAAATAGTTGACTGGGTCAAAACATCAAAAAATATATAATTTATAAATAGTTAAGAGCTCTCAAGAAATCACAGCTACCTACAGAGCGTAAAACATACTTTTCGTTAAATTTGAAAATGCCAAAGGTACCCGGGTACCTCGTCACTCACATAAGGGTTAAAAAAAAATCAGGTACATAAGAGAACGCAACTGTCCATCTATATCAATTATGTGGTCCCTTAGCCAAGATTAACGATATCCAAAATGTCAGTAACTGCAATAGCGGCAAATATTTTAATAGAAAAGCGAATTAACTATTCTGTTCAATCAAGTAAAGAACGGGTTGCAAACTGAAAATATACGTCACAGAAAAAATATCCAATCGGTGCGCGTTTCTTGTACACAATTACCGTGTGTACAATTGCGCGATGGGCACTCAACTCTCTCGTACACCCGTGTGTACGAGAAACACGCGAGAGGATATTCTACTCTGCCACAGCTACACAAAAAACCAGACAAATTTATAAACAGAATAAAAATGTGTTCTAAAGTAACTACAGAATAGTGAATATTAAACTAGATTCCAATTATACTGAATACCGGTTTGTAGTAGATGCTGAGAAAAAATCCAATAAGGTCATAATCTAACGAACCAGAAAGCTTAATTAGTTTAATTAGTTCGATGCTCATTCGATTAAAATCCTCAACTGCAACTGTTGATTCTGTTACGTAATAAATTAACCCACTTGTTCCTGAAACAACTTTTTTGATTATATCTTAATAAATTTAACATATAACGCTAATAATACTATATTGTATACGAAAAAAATATTAAAAAAAATTTTCCTCAATTAGGAAAGTGGGAAAATGCCGTCCTTTTAAAAGAACGCTAGCAATATGTACTACTATGGTATTCATAGGTGAAATAAAATAAGACTATAGGTTTCACACAGTTTTATTTTGGAATATGAAAGCTTTCGAAGCAAAACTTAGGATGCAAAGTAACATTACATTTAGGACAGTAAAAATTGGCTTTTTTATGACATTCAAAGCACCGAAGTTGATTATCTCTGTATCTGATTAGGTGATCTTTTCCATCAAATCGGGAATCTTCGCGAAAATTTTGGGAGACACGAGTTGCTTTACGATCTGATCTTTTCTTATACGTTTCCAGAAGAGCTGTTGCCACACTTCTGCGGAAGTGAAGGAAGTCATATTCACCTCCGTTGTTTTTGTATAGTTGCCAAGAATTATGTAAGGCCATGTCCAATCCGTGGCAAATCAAAGAGAAGTACCATTTCTTTCCCCTAATTGACGTTCTGTACAGACCTATATTTTGATCGGATCTATCGACTCCCCCATGTTTTCATTATATTTTTTAACGACAGCTGGCTGATCAACAAGTACATATTTTTTTCTTGCTGTGAAAATCTTTTTACTTTTGTTACAGGCTCAATCGTAGCGGCATTTGATGCAACACTCACAACGCTGTTATCATGCCACTTGCATACTAAAATTTGCTCTGCCCTAGTAGACTGGTGTTTGAATGTCCCTCGTGGTGTCTTCTGCAGTTGTTTGTTGGTGGGCAAAGGACATTTACCTGTGCGATTTTCGCGAACAGTTCCAGTGGCCTTTATTCCTCGAACTCTCAGTTCATCAATCAGATAGATGGATGTAAAGAAGTTATCGAAAAACAAGTGGAACGGAGCTCGATTATTGATTTCTTGCAGCACATCTGCATATTGCAAGACCACGCTTGCACCTAAACCCAAAGCCAGTTTGTATTTGTTTGAAGTAGCAGTTGACTGTCCTTGGTATGGATCAAACCAAACTATATAACCTAAACGTGTTGCTCCGACCCAAAACTTGTATCCCCACCTTATGGGCTTTCCTCTTATAAACTGTTTACATGAGTGACCGCCGTAATACGGAACCACTAATTTATTATTAGAAGCAAGTATTCCAAGAATTAATAATACAATATGAAAGAACATACAAAGGCTACTTCAAAAAGAAGTTTATAATAGACTGCCTCGTTGGCCGAGTGGCCGCAAGTGCGACTGCCGGGCAAGGGGCCCCGGGTTCGATTCCCGGGTCGGGAAAAGTATTACTGGTTTTTTTTTAAATCTCAGTAGTAGCACGGAGTCTGGATTTGTGTCCGGTATATGGCAATAGGCTCGCCCCCTATTACATGGGACTCATAACATAAATAGTGAAAAGTGGGTGTTACATTGTAGAGTGGTATAATGTGCACCTCCTACGCCTACGCCTTCGGGAATAAAAGGCGTGATGTTATGTTTATAAAAAGTATGTTGAAATAGGCCGAACTAAAAAGTTTTTGTTAACAAATATGGGACAACGTAGTACAACCCTTTGCCCTTGTAATGTCGATACGCCGACATATTCCACGCTTCAGTCCTTTATGATAAAACCGAACATGCATACATACCCCGATTTAGGGAATTTATTGTAGACTAGCTGGTCTCTCGTGGTTTCACTCGCTGCTCAGTTTTTATTGATTGTAACCTTCTTTGATAAAAACAAAAATAATTGTTCAATTTCGAAACAGCGGTTCGAATTCGCGCGATTAAGATACTAAGCTTCTGCCCGCGACTTCGTACGCCCAATCCCGTTTTTTCCCGTTCCCGGTACTGATTTTCAGTAAAAGTAATAAAAATATTGGTTATAAAGTATCCTATGTCCGTTCTCCTGGTTCTAAGCTATCTCCTCATCAATTTCCTTTAGTTAGTTAGTGTAACTAACACGACCTTCTTTTATAAATATAAGATTTATATTATGAAGAAATGTTGCAATTTTGTTGGAAATTTATATTTTCTACAGCATTTTGTTTACAAGGATTTATATTCAGCAGTTTTGCTAATAGGTACACGAGGAAGAATTTTACATAGTCGTGTGTGCTGGATTTTATGGCAGCACTCCAATTCGAGTAGCTGTAAGTGCTCGGTTAAAAATGGCAATAATGAATGTTTCGCTTACCTTTACGAGAAAGATGGAACATTTCGTAAATATTGTAGTGCTACATACAAGTAGAATATGGAAATAACAATATAACATAACATAACATAACATCACGCCTTTTATCCCCGAAGGGGTAGGCAGAGGTGCACACAGAGGTAACACCCACTTTTTACTATTTATGTTATGAGTCCTATGTAATAGGGGGTGAGCCTATTGCCATATACCGGTCACATTTCCAGACTCCGTGCTACTACTGACAATTAAAAAAATCCCAGTTATACTTTGCCCAAATCGGGAATCGAACCCGAGACCGCTTGCCCGGCAACTGCACTCGACCAACGAGGCATTCAATTCTTCTAATGATAAAATATTTTATGAATAGAATATTTAGAATATTTTATGCTTAATCTTGAACTATAATCTCAACTTCTATCATTATTTATCACTCGATTTAGTGTCCAATAGAAAATTCAAAAGACCTAAAACGATGTCAAATAAAAATCAACATTAAAGATATCCAAACCAACGAACTCAAGCTAAGAAAATAGCATCTAAATTAATGAACGTGTAGGCACTTGAAAAAGGTCAAAATGATTTCATAAGATCAAAAGTTGGATAACAAGACCGATCACTCGAATGGCAGTAAGGGAAAAGTTTTTTCATTAGCTACAGGAGCAAGTTAGGATATTGTATGATTCATAGTAATTGCTTTTGTTGTAATCTATACAGATAATGTCGTAAAAGTCAATGATGATACGATAAAGGGAGTAGGTAGTAAAAGTGTTTGTTCACTGGAAAATTTTTTGGAGCTTTTGGGAGCTTTTGGGAGCTCACCTCCTATTACATGGGACTCATAACATAAATAGTGAAAAGTGGGTGTTACATTGTACAGTGGCATAATGTGCACCTCTGCTACCCTTCGGGGATAAAAAGCGTGATGTTGTGTATGGAAGAATTACTTTTTCGAAGAAGAGATTTTCTTTATATTCCATACAGGCAAAGCTACACAAAGAGTAGTTACATTAATTCAGTAATATTTCTTAAGTTCGTCACAATTCCTTCTCAACGAAAATAGCCCACAAAGACCAACAGTCAAATCTGCCTTAACCATTTCAATAAAAACAAACAAAAACAGCCTTATGTATCACCAAATAAAAGTCTTTGCTCGCAAACTAATGATGGACAAAGCATTACATATTCATCCACAACTTCGCAAGGATGGGGAAAGCTAAAACTTTTATTTCCTTTCTTTATTATTCAGTAAGACTATTGTATTTCCTCTTAAAGATAAAGTAACGAGGGTGAGCCCTCGGTTTGGAAGGAAATGCACTGATATATTGAAGGTCAATAGGTCGATCTTGGGGACTTCTTTTGCGACAATTCTCTAAATAACCGACTATTTTGGTGATTTTATAGTTCCAAGTGGTCTTAGGTCAAAAAACTAGCGTAGAATATTGAAATACTGTTAGGTTACATTTTGTTAATTACGATTTTATGGTACTAATGCCGGAATACTGAAACGTTACTTAATTTCAAGTCGTGCTCAAATATCGTGCCATCTTTGTCATTTTACAAAGAATTTGTAGAGATAGAACTATACTTAAGCACGACTTAAAATTGAGTACCGTTTCAGTATTCCGGCATAAAACTAGTGTCTTTTTCTTTAATATTTACTTTTATGAGCACGCTAATGGCAAAAGAGCGAGCACGTAGCTTCACTGACGAACTAACGGACAATTCAATTTAGATGATTCAAAAGTTCCTAATAAATTAGGAATTAAATAATGTTTTGACTTTGAAAAATGTAGTCAAGTCAGTAATCGCGATCCTGTACAAATTAAATCAAAATATTCCAACCTATCAACTTCAAGAATACCACAAACCACAAAGGTTTATAAGAATACTCACACCATCTGTTTATGACAACGGAAGAGTTGAGACTATTTGTAATATTTTCCTTCGTTCCCATATATGAAAGTGTCAATCCCATAAGAATTTTCCACAGGAAGTTTATTTTCGAAGATTTCCTTTGCCCATAAATTGACTACGGATACACAGAAAACGTAATGATGTTTGGACTTACTTCTAAAGGGTTTCCTATATATAAAGAGATTTAAAGGACTGATTATTGAATTTTTTTACGGGATATGCCGATAAACGAGCATACGGGTGAACAGACTGATGGTAAGCAATCGGCGTCGCCCATGTATGTACCTGGAACACCAAAGGCGTAGTAAGTGTGTTACCGGACTCTTGGGGATTAGTAATTTGAGGGTTGTTGAGGATTCAGGGATTGCGGAGTTTGGGGAAGTGGGGGGGGGGGGGGATAATTGGGCCTCCGGTAACCTCACTCATACGACAAAACACAACGCAAACGTTGTTTCACGTCGGTTTTCTGTGAGGCTGTGGTAACACTCCGGTCAAGCCGGCCCAATCGAGCCGAAACATGACTCTCCCACACTTAAAACATTTACACTCGAAATGTACAGTTAAATTGTACGGTGTGTAATGCCAAACAGTTCAACTATATTTTAATTTTAACTAAAGGTATGCACAACATCACAACATCACACTGAAGCTGACGGACCTATCTGTCAGATAGGCCTCGATTACACGAAGGAGAGGAGGAGTTTAAGGTGATAGGCCAAGGTGCGTATTACGGCTAAGTGCCGTGCTATTACTGTACAATATAAAATTATTTTTCACTATTACGACCTGATTCACACCTCCATATAAGTACCCGATAACCTTACGAATCAGATAGTTCATACAAATTACTTTCTTAATTCAAATTTATCAGATACCTAGTGGCTATTCAGACATTGTGAAACAAGCCCTTAAAGCGCCGGTTTCACCACCTCCTTATAGCTACTTGATAAACTTATGTGACAGATAGTTCATACAACTTATGTTCTTAATTCAATTTTATGTGGCAGATAGCGGCTAACCAGGTATTGTGAAATGTTAATGTTAATGGCCCTTAATGTTATGAGTCCTATGTGATAGGGGGTGAGCCTATTGCCATAATTATACCGGGCACAAATTCCAGACTCGGCTACTACTGAGATATTTTTAAAAACCCAGTAATACTTGGCCCGACACGGAAATCGAAACCGAAACCCCTTGCCCTTGCGACCACTTTATTTATTATTTTTTATTTATTATTATGTGCAGCTTGCATAATACAGATCAGTCGATTACAAGTTGACATACACTACATATTAAACACAGGCTTGCAGATCGTAGAACAAAACGCCTGGTAATATTTGATAGCAAACTTAGTATCCTATACCATAGTCTTGTCACTAACAAAGTAAAGGAAACTCTAATACAAATTGATTTAGACTGCAAATTACTAGCCACTGCCCACAGCGTACAGACCAAGTTAGTTTGTGTACGATAACTTGTGAACGGCTATGTGGGTCGTATGGCCACCGACTTCACCCCCAACTTAATGCACTCTACCAATATTAATATTGACAGTTTGTCCTTAGTTCCGACGATAACCGTGAAAAATGGTCACGCTTTTAAGACTGTGTGGTCAATACGGTCTTAAGTGGTTTGTTCAATTTTATTGTCTCACGTCAGCGTTATATTTCATTTACTGCGAGAATGAGTTAATGCTATTTTTGTTATCTTATGTATTATTTACGTCTTTGACTAGGGGAAGATATAAATACAGGAATCAGGTATTTAGAGTAATACCTAATTCCTTTTATTCATTTTTTACACAGGGGTAAGCGAGGTGCACATTACAGCACTTAATGCCATTGTACAATGTAACACCCACTTTTCACTATCTATGTTATGAGCCTATTGTCATAAACCGGCAGTAATTCCACACTCCATGCTACTACTAAAAATTTTATATTTAAAAACCCAGTAATACTTTGCCCGACACAGGAATTGATCTGAGATCCCTTGCAGTCCCACTTGCGACCATTCGACCAACGAGGCAGTCTTTCTTCAGTTCTTTATTTTTTGTCATTAATTAAACTACAGTCATTTTAATAATTCCATTTTTTACCACGAATTGCTTGGATTTGTCTCTGGAGAATTTGGAAACCACTTTATTACTAAAATGAATCGTTTAAAAGTACGACATAAAATAATAAAAAAATGAACCATGTACAGGTACAGCGATTTTATGCACAGATTCGACGAAAATTATATGAAAATGTTTTCATTCCATCGACGTCAAAAAAAATCTACGTTGCTATTTTTTCATTTACGCACATGGTACCAATATACTTTTATCGTTCATAATACAAATATTCCATCGAGTTTTATCTCCTGTCGTAAAGCGTTCCCTTAAGCCCTAACTCATCAATTATGACTACAGATTATAGAAAAGAAAATATGAAGACGTCACGTCTTTACCCTCTATTATAAGTAAAAATTTCCGCCCAGCTATACCATCAGTTATTGATGGTCCAACTTTGGTCCAACTTCGTCCATTATACTCAGAGACTGCTTGACAAGACCTCCTGATCGTTATTAAAGACAGCCACTATAACTTGAAACTATTCCCCTCCCTTGTTCAAAGATACGTCCAAATAAAAGAGACAGATGCAAACTTGGATGGGGGTCTTTGTAAATTGGTTTCCATTACCCCCTCAAGTGTAAAATCTATTAAACTAGGAGTGAGCATTTGGTTTGAACGACTTTTTTTTTCGTGTGTTGTCATTGTAAAAGAAATATGGTTCATGGTGGATGAATTAAAATATTTTTTATGATGGTACACAGATACCTTACCAGTTATGAAATATGAACTCTGGAACTTTTTTCAACTGATCGAGATAGTCATCACAATTTAACCCTTATGTGAGTGACAAATAAAACACCTTTATTAGAGTGACGAGGTACCCGGGTACCTTCATACAGTTTAGACGTAATGTAAACAACAAAGGTCTGTTTTAACGTTACCCACACTTTAAATATTATCATTTTAGTTAAGATAAATTCCTACCCCCTAAATGGACAAATATATACAGGAAAGTCAAGTGATCTCGTGGCTAAATATAAAAATTCAGGACTGAATGTAACTACAGATAATTTTTTTACGTCTCTTCAACTGGCTCATTCCTTGAATTCGTGGAACATGACACTAGTTGGAACGGTAAGAAAAAATAAACGTTTTATTCCTCCAAATATGCAAGCACACAAGGAGAGAGTGATCTATTCTTCTAACTTCGCCTTTAGCAAAGAAGCAACTTTGTGCTCCTATGTACCTAAAAAGAATAAAGCAGTAATAATGTTGTCATCAATGCACATGTCACCAGTTATTGAAAGTGATAAGGAAACTGCCAAGCCAGAAATAATTTTACATTATAATAAAACCAAAAGTGGAGTGGACAATATGGATAAACTGTTAGCAGAATACACCGTAAAACGCAGAACAAATCGGTGGCCTTTAGCACTTTTTTACAATATCATTGACATTGCAGCTTTGGCAGCATATATCATTTACATGGAACATAACCCACAATTTGTCTCGATTGACAGACGTAGAAAGTTTTTGAAATCATTGAGTCTACAACTGTGTGTCAAAAATATAGAAGAAAGATCAAAAAAATCCATTGTGACATCAAAATTACATGTGAGATCTGCAATGCAGGACATGCTTGGCCAAGAGCTAAGGCTTTCGATTCCTTCTAGATCTACAACTTCTATAAGTCAGACTAGACGAGATTCTACAGGGCGTGTTGCAGTCGTCGGAAGTTGCTACATATGCAGAGAACGCATACGCAAGCAAAGAAAAACACGAAAAGCTTGCAATAACTGTAAAAAACCAGTTTGTGATGAACATGCAGTAACTCGTCCAACATGTCACCTGTGAGAGCTGTACTAATTCTGCATAAACAAATAATTTGTACTTTTTATAGAAATAAAACATTATAATAAACGATTTTTATTTCATTTTTGCACGAAATTAGAAATACTTTTTTTTCATTTTCATACAAAACACAAAGAGGTAGGGTACCTTGTCACTCTATTGTAAGTTTAAAATATGTTTTAGTTTCCACAAAATGTTGTAAATAGTTGATGGGTCAAAACATCAAAAAATATATAATTTATAAATAGTTAAGAGCTCTCAAGAAATCACAGCTACCTACAGAGCGTAAAACATACTTTTCGTTAAATTTGAAAATGCCAAAGGTACCCGGGTACCTCGTCACTCACATAAGGGTTAAAAAAAAATCAGGTACATAAGAGAACGCAACTGTCCATCTATATCAATTATGTGGTCCCTTAGCCAAGATTAACGATATCCAAAATGTCAGTAACTGCAATAGCGGCAAATATTTTAATAGAAAAGCGAATTAACTATTCTGTTCAATCAAGTAAAGAACGGGTTGCAAACTGAAAATATACGTCACAGAAAAAATATCCAATCGGTGCGCGTTTCTTGTACACAATTACCGTGTGTACAATTGCGCGATGGGCACTCAACTCTCTCGTACACCCGTGTGTACGAGAAACACGCGAGAGGATATTCTACTCTGCCACAGCTACACAAAAAACCAGACAAATTTATAAACAGAATAAAAATGTGTTCTAAAGTAACTACAGAATAGTGAATATTAAACTAGATTCCAATTATACTGAATACCGGTTTGTAGTAGATGCTGAGAAAAAATCCAATAAGGTCATAATCTAACGAACCAGAAAGCTTAATTAGTTTAATTAGTTCGATGCTCATTCGATTAAAATCCTCAACTGCAACTGTTGATTCTGTTACGTAATAAATTAACCCACTTGTTCCTGAAACAACTTTTTTGATTATATCTTAATAAATTTAACATATAACGCTAATAATACTATATTGTATACGAAAAAAATATTAAAAAAAATTTTCCTCAATTAGGAAAGTGGGAAAATGCCGTCCTTTTAAAAGAACGCTAGCAATATGTACTACTATGGTATTCATAGGTGAAATAAAATAAGACTATAGGTTTCACACAGTTTTATTTTGGAATATGAAAGCTTTCGAAGCAAAACTTAGGATGCAAAGTAACATTACATTTAGGACAGTAAAAATTGGCTTTTTTATGACATTCAAAGCACCGAAGTTGATTATCTCTGTATCTGATTAGGTGATCTTTTCCATCAAATCGGGAATCTTCGCGAAAATTTTGGGAGACACGAGTTGCTTTACGATCTGATCTTTTCTTATACGTTTCCAGAAGAGCTGTTGCCACACTTCTGCGGAAGTGAAGGAAGTCATATTCACCTCCGTTGTTTTTGTATAGTTGCCAAGAATTATGTAAGGCCATGTCCAATCCGTGGCAAATCAAAGAGAAGTACCATTTCTTTCCCCTAATTGACGTTCTGTACAGACCTATATTTTGATCGGATCTATCGACTCCCCCCATGTTTTCATTATATTTTTTAACGACAGCTGGCTGATCAACAAGTACATATTTTTTTTCTTGCTGTGAAAATCTTTTTACTTTTGTTACAGGCTCAATCGTAGCGGCATTTGATGCAACACTCACAACGCTGTTATCATGCCACTTGCATACTAAAATTTGCTCTGCCCTAGTAGACTGGTGTTTGAATGTCCCTCGTGGTGTCTTCTGCAGTTGTTTGTTGGTGGGCAAAGGACATTTACCTGTGCGATTTTCGCGAACAGTTCCAGTGGCCTTTATTCCTCGAACTCTCAGTTCATCAATCAGATAGATGGATGTAAAGAAGTTATCGAAAAACAAGTGGAACGGAGCTCGATTATTGATTTCTTGCAGCACATCTGCATATTGCAAGACCACGCTTGCACCTAAACCCAAAGCCAGTTTGTATTTGTTTGAAGTAGCAGTTGACTGTCCTTGGTATGGATCAAACCAAACTATATAACCTAAACGTGTTGCTCCGACCCAAAACTTGTATCCCCACCTTATGGGCTTTCCTCTTATAAACTGTTTACATGAGTGACCGCCGTAATACGGAACCATCGCTTCATCAATGCTATAATGTTCTTCAAACGGTGCATTAGCAACAAAACTTTTATTTAGCAAATCAAACAGTTCACGTAACTTTGCAAACTTATCACTGGTGTTTAGATTTGTATTGTCACAGCAGTGAAAATTTGTCATAATGAACGTGAATCTGTCTCTGGACATGGCGTTGTATACTAAAGGCATGCCACAATCTGCAGCGTTTTGCCAGTACATAGATCTCCTAGGCAGCACCACATATCCACTGTAAAGAAGAATACCTAAAAAGCAAAGTATTTCGTCTTTGCTGACTTTGGCAGGCGTGTTTGCATTTTTTTTGGCTGCATATAAATTTGTGTAATGTACAAACATATTTATAATGTCTTCGCCAAAACACCAATTGAAAATATTGTAAAGGGCTAAATTGAGTTCTGGTGGTCTGCATATGTTGCCATGGCTCAAAACTTGGGCGAATGTCCCGTGACACCCAATCATATGTCTTTTTTTTGGAGACAGTTATAATATGACCCGTAGACTCGATGGTGGATGTTGACTGAGAAGCGAGATCTGATTCAGTAGAAACCACGCGTCTGCGTTTAGATAACTGCATGAGTGGTATGTCATCATCCTCATCACTACAATTTTCTGACTGGAAACAGGCTTCTCCCAGCGCCCGTAACTGAGATCCGGGTAAATTGTCTAGAGAAACTTGGTTTTCATCACCTGAATCCTCATCAGTGACATCAGCATTGCAGTTTTCAGGAGGCAGAATGATAATGGAATCAGGTACTTCCTCTTCATCATCTTCTTCTAACTTTTCAACTATTTCATTTAGCGTCAAATGCCGAGACCACTTTTTTTGATATCTGAAACGCATAATAGATGATAGTAACAGATTTTGCTATTGGTTGTTTAAAAGGACGGCAATTAAAACTGAATAAAATACATATTTGTAATGGCAATAAAATACTGACATTGCTATTAAACTTTAATTTAGGCAGTATATAACTAAGTTCTAGCCTTCTTGAAAAAATAACATATTGTTATAGTTATCATTCCTTACCTTGAATTCTCCATAGTTAAAACCTTGAAATCATAAATGTATACAAAATAGAAGATTAATTAAATCACGAACAATGAATGATGTGTCCGCTTCGTACACTTAAGACCCGTCGAATGAATAGAAACAACAATGTTATAAATACCCTCATTGTTCACAATAATTTTATTTATACATCGACCTTTTAAAAGAACGATAGCAACAAGTGGGTTAATATTGCACTGTTTGTACTTTTATTCATTTCAAGTTTTTAATTAGTTTTTGTTGCAATATTTCATAGTTTAAGCTTTATGATTGCTTTTTTGGTTTTGGTTGCGATTGTGAACAATAAGAAACGCTTTTCTGGTACAAATTCAAGATTGTACAAGTTATTATTTGGGTTTTCGAAATAGGGATATAGCAATAGATTTGTCCCCTAATTCTTACTAATATTATAAATTGGAAAGTGAGTTTGTTTGTTTGTTTGTTTGTTCTACTTTCACGCCGTAACTACTAAACCGATTGCTTTGAATTTTTGCAGACGTAAAGTTAGAAGTCTGGATTAAATTTAGGTACTTTTTATCCCGGAAAAATTGATATTCCCGAGGGAAAACAAAAATACTGGTATAGATGGCGCTGTGTGTATTGGTATATGTCACATTGGCTTTTTATCCTTTTGTGACGCGAGCGAAGCCGCGGGTATAAGCTAGTTAGTATATAAAGGTATCGATTGCTTTCCAAATAGTTCGTGAGCTGCGCATTCACACATTTCCGCCTGAAGTCACGGCAATGCATTGGTTCTCAACGCCTACAAGGTTCGTATAAATAATAATTTTAAATGCAAGCGCGCAGCACATTTTCGGAACATTCACACTATGTGAATGCACACTTATGTATTCTTCTAAAAAATAAAAGACGATACATAATAATATTAGTATATGAAAAAAAATCAAACGAAAAATTACAAAATACCAAGAGTAAAAGTATGTCTTGTAGATTAAATAAGCAACGAAAGGTATAAAACACCTTACCCGCGGTTCACAGTTAATCTAATCCTGAAGGGTCTGATTAATTCAGGTGTACCCTGTAATATATAACCGTACCTACATGTTCAAGGTAACTCTCTACCTTAGGGAACCAAATGAATCTATTGTTTCGTCCTAGTACTAATATTGTAATGAAAAAAGTTCTGTCTTGTTTGTTTGTAATGAATAGGATCTACAAACTGTTGGACTCTTTCTTCCATCGTACTTTATCTCTAGTAGATTGGGGTTCTCATTGAATCTGTACTAGATTTTTTTGGGATAAGGTACAAACGAGCTGTCAGAGCACCTGATGGTAAACTACCGGTGGTGCTAATGGAGCCACAGAAGAGTTACAAGTGCGTTTCAAAGACGAAACGAGTATACTTCGGTTAAATATGTATCATGAAAAGGCTAAGTGTGTGAGTTTTAAGCGTGGGAAGGCCATGCTTCGGCGCGAATGGGTCGGCTCGACCGGAGTATACCACGGCCTCAAACTGACGTGAAACAACGCTTATGTTGTGTTTCGTCGTGTGAGTGAGAGTACCGGAGGCCCAATTACCCAATCTCCCCAATCTTCGAATAATCCTCAATTTCCTAATCCCCCAAAGGCCGGTAACGTACTTATAACACCTCTAGTGTTTCGGATGTCTATGGGCGGCTGCTCCTTCACCGGGTTATTTCATAAAAACACTGTGATCTTAATTTTTTAGATCTGGCTATCAGATTTTTTTTCTGGATTGATATAAACTTAAACTTTTGTATTAGATACAATAAATTACCTCAGTAATTTTGAATTATTGTAAATTTTACGGAAGCGGAGCCGCGTATAAAAACTAGTAAATAGTACCTATAAGTGAAAGTGGATTTTGGTAACTGTAGACATGAATTATATTCCCTAGATAGGCTCTCTGTATTTCTATTTAGTGGCACCGTTTTTTGTTAGACGCCCGAAACATTTTATGTGGGTTGAATGTGGAATTTTGCTAAATTGTATTTATTGCTAAATCTTTACTGCTTGTGTAGTCATTTTCTTATATTTTTAATATTTGTATCTTTCGCCTTGTTGGTCGTGTGGTCGCAAGTCAGACTGCTGATTGTTTTAATGGTATGGAATCTGGAATTATGTTCGGTTTGATTATGGTAATAGGCTCTCCTCCGCATAAATCTCATAACAATAACATATGTAATTGGTACAAAATGTGTCTTATATATATTATACACATAAATACACTAGTATTTCAAGCTCATACATTTAAGAAATACAAAAGAACACTTCTAGTTACTAGAGGTAATTAGTTACATTAGCACGGTCATATACAAATACATCTAAAAGAACACTCTTTTTTTGTTTCTATTGTCTTTTTAATATTTTTCAGCAACAAAGGCCAGTTTTTACGATCTCAAGATCACAAATAAACACATGTTAAGGTTTTATTATGACAACGTTGCACGTGCCGGCCGGTGCCGGACACCTTTTTATTAACTTCCCAGCACCTTTGTTCTTGTTGTTCTCAAAATATTACGGAATGCAAGCTTTTTGTCAGCATAGTTACTCTTCTCGTCGTTATCATAAGAGCCGACGAAGGAACTACACAGAGGCTAAGCAGCAGCGCTCTCTGATAAACCTGAACATTTTAACTGCAATTGGGTAGTTTCCAGGGTATCAAAATTAAAAATCTAATTAGTCCGTCAGTTACATAATGAAAAAATATTAGACACGTATTTTTTTATTTTCTCGTATTAAGTTGCAATACTTACATAAAACGGCGCTAAGTTTAGGAGTGGGAGGTCGTTACGTCATAACGTGCTACAAATTGTGGCACGCTATGACGTCACACGATATTTCAAATTAATATATCGTCGAAAGTATTTAATTTTGCGAGAAAAAATACGCGTCTAAAGTTTAAATTAATCTAACAGACGGGCATTAAAATAAAATTTAGGAAACTGCGCTATTACCAACCCACTTTCTAAGCATAGAGATTTTAGCCAACCTCTCATTCAAAAAAAGTCTATAGTCTGGCAGTACTACCATAGACTATAATTGATGATTAATTGAATTGATTTGAGTTTAAGTTTTAGTTGACTTTAGACTCTATTCAGAAGGATGAATATTGTTTGATAAAAATAGATACCAATCTATTGTCATATTTTTCGGCTTACTCACGTATTATTTGATGAGGAACTCGACTAGTTTCTCTAGACTCATTAGCATTGCGACAGTCGCCTTGTCGTGGGTCGCGGAATGCTACTCATGATTTTCTCTAGCATGGCTTGAAACTAGTCGAATTCCTCGCCAAATTATTTACGCAAGTAAGCCGAAAAATATAATTACCACGAAAGTTATAATATAAATATAATCTTTTGTTCATTACTAATTGTCTTTTCGTGGTTGCCCAAAGGTTCAAAACCTACCAACGATAAGTATCAATGTGACTTTTTTCAAGTTATATGTTCTTACTAAGTTTTTTTCGACACCACTGACAAATGGTGAAGGAAAATATCGGGAGGAAACCTGTACTTATAATTTCTAATTATAATAATTATAAGTTTGAAATCGCCTATCTGCATTAAGCAAATGTGGTGAATAATGCTCAAACCTTCTCTTGTGAGAACAGACTTTGCTCAACAGTGGGCATTTATAGGCTGTTGATATGTCCATTACCAAAGTCAAAGTCAAAGCATTTATTTCAATTAAACCATAGTTTGGTACTTTTGAAACGTCAAGAAATACAAAATAAATAATAGTCTGTCAGTCAGTTCGTCAGTGAAACTAGGTGAAGCTAGGTGCTCATTCCAAAAAGTAGATTCGAATGGAGAAGAACGAGCAAGAAACTCCATTCGTTACTCTTTTTAAAAAAGTATGTTCTACAATGTCTCTGATACATATTTCAATACTGTACGCATATGTAAGAACAATGCAATGACACGCTTGACGCATTATACTAATAACTTACTAAAATTAAAAAAAAATAAAATAAATAAATAAAAATCTTAAAGTCCAACATGGTGCTCACATATTATGCATACTGACAATCCATAGAATTAATGCTTCTATACAAGAAAAGGAAACTCTTTGTTTCAATAAAGAAATGCTCGATGCCATAAGGAAACTAGATTGTCTACATTAGAATTAAAGTATTAAATTATGTATTAAATTACCTACTATTGGAATTTAGCTACTGACTAAATTTGAGTATTGTCCAGTGGAGCCGAACCAACATGCTGTCAAGCATTCTTATCTTCAATATAATCTGCCAGTGTGTAGTAAGCTTGATTACATGATTCGCGCTTAATATATGATTTAAATGTACTAAAATCACCCCCGTCTAATAATGTAAAACTGATCATCAATAAGATACAAAACAACACAAACTATATTTTCTAGACAAGCAAACACGCAAAACAACTCGATAAACTGTTGCAAGAACAACATAAAGTGGAATTCTTCTCTAGTTCAATATATCGAAGGTGGCAATACAAACCGACCGACTGAACTGACTGCTTTTATGTCAAAGGCTAAATAAATACTCCATTCGCTTCCAACCTGATGCACACAGGTGGTGCGCGTTATTGAAGACGTCAATCCAAGGAGATGTGAATGAATTAGAATGTGGTTCGGCTTTGTTGAACTGAATAATGTGATTTTTTTGGAATCTTTTGTAGGTTAGTATTTACTGACTAGACATAGATTTTAGACGTTTATAAGTGTGCCAGTCTGTAGTTTATTGGTTTTAAAAGTACTGTTGATTTTTATAGTAGTTTCATGATCGATACGGGGTCAATTAAAACGTAATTGTTGACTACGATTGGCGCAGTGCAGGGTTTGGACAGCCGCCTCTAAAAAATCTCACAGATTTGATATTTACATGCGGTCATTATAAATGTTCGAAGGTTTTCGAGGATGCTCGATAGTTTTCGAGCAGACTTGAAAGCATTTATGTTATTCACAAATTCTTCTACCGAGTCTGAAAGTGATAATTGGGATGAAAAAGAACTTGAAGAATTACAAACCACATCACACCTCTAAATACACCACACAGTAAAATAACCAACGTCTAACTGAAAGCCAGTTTCATTTTAAACACAGAACTAAACCCCTAATGTCTAGAACTGGCTAATTAATTTCAAATTCACTGACATACTAATTATGCGCTTTAATGTCGAGTTACATTTCGCTGCCGTTTCCAGGGTAGACGTTGAATATATCTGGGACATATCCAGTCACATTGTGGAATTGGAACGCGGGAAGCTTATGCTAATGATATGATATAAAGATTTTCATTAAAATTGAAGTAATGTTGTTTTTTTTTCTTGTGAAATTTTGAGTGCTTTGTTAGTGTAGATCAGTAGTAAGTATACCTAGGTAAAAATTAGTCTACGTTTTAAATATTAGGTTAATTTTGGGTTTTGCTATTTTGAAAATTTCTCGGTTATGGCACAGAATCTGCCTCATTGGCCGAGTGGTCGCAAAAGCGACTGCCGGGCATCTCGGGTTTGATTCCCGGGTCAGGCAAAGTATTACTGGGGTTTTTTTTTCAATCTCAGTAGCAGCGTGGCGACTGAAAATGTGCCCGGTATATAGCAATAGGCTCCCTTATTACATGGGACTCATAACATAAATAGTAAAAAGTGGATGTTACATTCTACAGTGGCATTTTAGTGCCGTAATGTGCACCTCTGCAGGAAATGTTGTTATATGGCACAGAATCTGAAATAGTACCCAGTGGACAGACTCACACCCTTAAAACGAATTACTCTATACATAACTGACGAAATGTACGTACATTATTTCAAACATAACGCACCTCTGCTTAACTACCTCCTCATCAATTTAAACGTCTATTATTAATACATTATCTTCAACTTTATCCATTTCATCATTATTATTTATGATGGCTTAAGTAACAACGTTCCATTTTATACCAACCCTCTAACAACCTACATCGATACATTACCTACAACAATCTTACCTGATCGAACCACTTATCCATCATCTAACCCTTAAATGCCAGAGTACCGCAAACCGCAACGCGCTTATTGAACATAGAACGCAATTCAATTCTATGCGGCACTAACTGGTGTCGAGTTAGGGCGAAGGTGCCGCATTGATGGAACTATCACCGTTGTGATTGGTTAATTGTTTTCCATTGTTGCTTTCTGATTGGTCCATTTGTTTCGATGAGGTGTTTTATGCTGCATGGTATATCGGGTGGTTATTGTGTCTTATATTTACGTCGCTGTATAGGCACTTGGGGATATTTTTATATGATGTGGTAAGTTTCGCATGGCGCTGTAGTTTTTTGTACTTTTTTCTATCTTTTAGACCTCTTTCTATTAGCAGCGGAAGACTACAAGATTGTATTTGTTTTTTTTTTGACTCAAAAATAAATGCCATACTTTTCTGAATTTCCGGATTTTATCAGCCGTATTGAGAATGTCTCAAATTCTGTAACTTAAACAGATTTTTGTATGTCAAAGTCAAAATCATATTTCAATTACGCTAAGAAGGTACTTTTGAACGCCAACAAAAAATTTAAAAGTGAAGTTATTTGCTCAATTCAAATTGTAAATTCCTATGGAGAAGAACGAGCAAGAAACTCCATAGGCTATTCTTTTTAATCAGGTTTACAATAAAATTATCTAATTAAATAGTTTTTACATGTTGTTGCATGTTTTGAGTTTTGAGTTAGAAAAAAAATTAATGACTGGCGTGCTTGGGAACCTTTGGACGTACTTTTGCGTTTCACGACTTAGCCAAACTTGTTTGACAGTAAATTTTCAAACCGTACTTATATCATTTTAAAAGTAAGCCAAATTCGGCTGCTTGTGATCAATCCACAAACGGTCACCAGTGTCCGCTCTTTATTAACTCCATTATAGACTTTATTTTTTACCCTTAGCTACTTTTGTATAAATCAATTTTGGCGATAGGTGATTTTGTACGAGTTAAACTGATCTTCATCAAAGATTTTTGTGAAAGTAGTTGTAGTGCGTGACTTATCTAAGATGTCATGATTCACAATCTACCAACAAAAAAGTCAGCCAATCAAAAAGTAATAAAACTCAACCTAAATACAAATTAAACCTCTGTAACGACTTACATCAGTCGTGAAAGCTAAGCGTTCCGATTCAAGAGATATATTGAATTTGCATTTGGCCCGTTCATTAATTGGGCTAGTAAGTGCCTCGCTATGTCGAGTACCAGTGTCGGAGCGAAATTCGATTTGTTGCCCTCTGATAGTCCTCGGAGTCAAAATTTCATTTTAAATAATAATTTGCAAGTCATTACATTCTAGCGCTAGTGGAATGTGATTTGATTTCAATTAGGTTTTGCGGTTTATTGAAATGGCGTGTTTAGGACGAATGGAGGTCGTTTTGATGGTTTATTCCACTTTGTTCACCTGGGTGATTTCACCTAGGTGAACAAAGTAGACTTTTTGGAGTCCTCAATTCACCTGGGAATTATTTCACCCAGGTGATATCACCTAGGTGAATTGAGTTGACTCAAGTAGTCTCCTTTGTTCACTTGTCAATTTAATTCACCCAGGTGCACAAAGGCGACTTTTTACTTTTACGTTGTGGACTTATATCACCTACCTACCTTACATCAAGTTAAATAAAAACTTTCAATTTAACATAAATTTTAATATGTTCAAATATCAGATTAATGTTGGTCTATTACACATACAAAAACATATCACAATTTCTAACACTACCCTAGGAGTTCCAGCTTATAGCTGTACACTGGGTATAATTACGAACGAAATTTTATTTACACATGTGGTCTGAATATCCGCCGAAATGTTCATTGAAGTGTACCTAGAGGTACTTCGCGGTGTCGCCAAAACTATTTATCTATACTTGTAATAAATCTGTAGAGGGGTCAATTCTATACATGAAATATATTTCCAAAATAATTATCAGGGGGTGATTGCTACTAAGTAATGCCAAAAATGCACACAGTAAAATTTTTCTCTGTCTGCCTGTATGTTCCTTATAGAAAAGACTACTCGACGGATTTTAACGAAACTTGGTTCAATCATTCTTTATACTCCTGGGGAAGTTAAAGTATACTTCCATCACGGTACAATCAATAGGAACAGAGCAGTGAAGAGAAATATTGGGAAAACAGGAGAAGTTAATCCATTTTTAAGCTTCCGTCGCGTGTGCAGCATTATTGGTTAAATCTACATAGAAATCATGTATGACGGAAATATTTTACACAAAATTATCTAAATAATATTTCGGAACAGCATATGTTTATCTTTTATGGTTGACTCACAATAACACGTGTAACCCACGAAAGGTTAGGAGTGTCGAGCTTTCTGCTTATATTTGTTTAGTCTAACTTTTATAATACTATCACTCATCCATAATTTAAAAAAGTATATATTATCACCTATTCAATAAAAAAATCTAATCGGAAAGATCACATCAAAATCTACAAAATAGCCAATTTTTAAAACTCCGAGAAAACATTAGAAGCAACAACTACGTAATTACTGAATGTATAGGTAGATAAGGTGCATGGAACTCTATGAAGTTTGGAATTATACCCAGTGTACAGCAATAAGCTCACCCTTTACATGGAACTCCTAGCGTAGTGTTAGAAATTGAGATATATTTTTGTATGTGTAATAGACCAACATTAATCTGATATTTGAACATATTAAAATGTATGTTAAATTGAAAGTTTTTATTTAACTTGATGCAAGGGTGCAAGGTGATATAAGTCCACAACGTAAAAGTAAAAAGTCGCCTTTGTGCACCTGGGTGAATTAAATTGACAAGTGAACAAAGGAGACTACTTGAGTCAACTCAATTCACCTAGGTGATATCACCTGGGTGAAATAATTCCCAGGTGAATTGAGGACTCCAAAAAGTCTACTTTGTTCACCTAGGTGAAATCACCCAGGTGAACAAAGTGGAATAAACCGTTTTGATAACACTACTTTTCGTTTTACAGATTATCGAACTGATGGATATTACATTTCATGATGCCTTTATAGATACTGTGGGCTCTTAAGGAGATATTATTTTTAATAGTTTACATTGCCAGACACTAGTTAAAGATATAATGCTATAATAATACAAAACTTTCACAATCGACAATTCAAACAAAGCAGTCCATTTGTATTATAACTTTCGTGACATATAATAAGTTGAATATTATTTTTTTCGGCTCACTTACATTACTATTTGAGGAGGAACTCGACTAGTTTATTCAGCTAAATAGTGGAATGTTGCTCATGAACATGAGCATCTAGAATGGTTCGAAACTTGTCGAGTTCCTCATCAAACACTTACGTTAGAAAGCCAAAAGCCAATGCAATTCGAAATCAAGAGTGATAAAATGTCTTTGACGGGTAATAAGACAGTTATAGGTTGATAATGGTGTTGATGGTTAATCAGCATCAAACAGAAATTGCTATTAAAACCTCCCTAAAGTTTGAACATCATTAGTCCCCTAAATCGTTCAGTTTACCGAAACAATCGTACCAAACCAAATGCCACCCCAAAAACAAGCGACAAAATTACTCCACATTCGAATGACAGAACGGTATAAATGTTCGTTCCTTCCTTGAATCAGTGAAGCCAACATGTTTGCTAATAGACCAGCACTAAATTGTGCATGTACTCATGTGCATAGAACTAATTTATGGCCGTGTTACTTAGCTATGATCTGGCACAAGAGAGAATGTTCGTTGCGCCAAAGGTTGAGGTTGTATGTCTAGGTCATATGAGTACTAATAATGGAATATTATTGAACAAGTATTTCTAAGAACTTTAAATTGTTAGCATGAAACAGAATAAGAAAAATAACATAACATAACATCACGCCTTTTATCCCCGAAGGGGTAGGCAGAGGTGTACATTATGCCACTGTACAATGTAACACCCACTTTTCACTATTTATATTATGAGTCCCATGTAATGGAGGGTGAGCCTATTGCCATATACCGGGCACAATTCCAGACCCCGTGCTACTACTGAGAATTTATAAAAACCCAGTAATACTTTGCCCGACCCGGGAATCGAACCCGAGACCCCTTGCCCGGCAGTCGCACTCGCGACCAATCGGCCAACGAGGCAGAAAAATAAATCTATATATATAAAATAAAGACGGGTTTGCCAACACTTATAACTCGAGATCAGCTAGACCAAATTTCATGGTTTTTGGTTCATTGGATTTGTCCCCGCCCAGAATAGCAGAATATATCTTAAAAATAATTAAACTGTCAAACACCAAGCGGTCACCGGTGACCGCGACCTATTGTTCTTTAATTGTGTCTGTAAAACCGGTACTCGACGAGTTAAAATTTGACGAGAGCATAATTATAAAAGTCCATCAAAGCGTGAATTAGTTCAGCTAATAGGTAACACGACATTTATTGACTGTTAGGCGGTATGAAGTTCGCCGGATCAGCTAGTATAATAATAAAGAATGAAACACCAAATTTAATGAAGAAATTGTTAGTGATATAAATTAGACATATGAAAAATTGAACAATAGGAGTGAATCAGCAGAGGTTTAATTTGTCAAATCTTAATGTAAACATTTTTGAAGGAAAAACACGTCAATACTTTTCTCTCTTAATGAGCTCAAAAAAAATAAAATAAATTAAGTTTCTATTCTGCCTCAGACAGCAATATAAAACCTAACTGTGACACAAAGGTAGCTAAACTTATAACCCAATCAAATGAAGTTAGTTAAGACCTTGGGCTCTTCTCAATAGAAACTTCGCGAAATCTTCTTTCACAAACTTTCTTACATAGTACGTGATAATAATTTATAACTCGCGAAACTAGACTGTAGTGACGTCACGCTCACAGTTTTACTTATCGCGAAAAAAGTTTCACATGGAGCAACTTAGAGTGCCTTCACACTCGCGTTACAGCGTAGGCATTCGATAAACGCATATGTATATTATAAAGGGTAAATGAATTCGCGGCGTGGCGAAGTGAACTCACGCCTTTCCCAAGCGCCCACGTATTTTTTTTGCACTGACGTCGCGACAATGTTACTTCTGCGCGGCATCTACGCGGCGTATACGTTTATCGAACGCCTACGTTTGACAAACGCTAGTGTGAAGGAGGTCCTAGTAGCGGTGTTCTGAAAACAGTGTTATTTTTAGGAGTAACTGTCTACCTCTAGAGATAGCAGCGTTAGATTGTAATGTTAGCTTGTTACAAGTTTTCTAAGACATGGCTGTTTTCTTAGGATAGTGTTCAAAAGTGAGGGACGTGAGACTTTTAGGTCGATTTTTTTTTGGATGTTTGCTTTAAACCTGGTGCCGTTTGTGGCGTTCTTGGCAGCGGAGATGATGATGAACAGTACCTACCTAAGTATAAAGACTTTTTTAAGGGGGAAAATCATCAAACGACTGCTCCCGCCTAGTTGAGGCGGAAGGGAGTGTCAGACTCTTACTGACTAAAAACCACCCCGTTCCTTCCCCTGCACGTCTAGCCGGAGTCCCGGTTACCAGTTAGGTTCTCCGCGACAAGTATAAAGGCTAATGCTTGGTTAAAAGTTTTAGTGGTGCTACTGAAAAAAAATACTACTGCTAAGATGTTGAACTTTTGGATGACCTGAGTGTCTTCAAGGAGTAAATAAGTTGCTTATGAGACTACGTGCTGTAGAGTACTAGACTTCGTAGACCGCATCATCGCTTACCACCAGCCGAGATGGTCAAACGTCGGCCCATCAAGTAAAACATATCTAGTGCCTAACGCTTTAAAGAAGAATCTATGATCTTGTGACATTCGGCCATCGAAACATTTTGTTTTATTTTTGTAAATCCACTCAACGTCCCATTCAGAAATCATTTATCAAATTATTTAGCATAGTTTATCAATACCAACGTTCAATATCTTTTCAAATCGTCTAACGACAGTTCCCTTTGTTCTTTGACACCATGCTCCAAATATTTCACAGTGCTGCCAAAGAAAATCAAGAAATAATATTTAGTTCAATTTTATAGGGAAACGATAATAAATAGCGTTTTGTATTATAGTCATAAATCAGTAGAGAACGGGACATAGCCTATTGTTAATATATTTTTCATAGAACGCCGACTCGAGAAAGTTCAGGTGAAAATTGCTTGCTAGATGTGTCAAAAAGATTGATTTATTTGATTTTTATACGAAAGTGCTCAATGAAATATTTATTTTTTGTTGTATTTTTTTTTTGCCTTGAGTAGAATTTGTCATGTGTTGTCTCATGTGTGAGATTGGTGAGTACTTAGTTCTAGATGTAGCAATTAAGTTGAATATTATATTAAGAAAAACTTTTTCGATTTTTCTTTTTGCTGTAGATAATGTCAGCTTGTCGATAATGGTACAAATATAGTCTTGGATAGAGCAAATTATTGGTAATGGCATATACTTATCATGAATCAATTTGTTTAGTAACTTCACAATGTTTAAATAGGCTCATGAAAATTGTAACCACCTCAAAAGTGTAATCCCATGAAGGCTAATCATCTGTACTAATAGTATAAAGAGGAAATCTTTTAGTTTTTTTTTTTGTTCGAATGGCATCTCCTCCGACACTACCGGACCGATTTCAAAAAATCTTTTACCGTTGGAAAAAAAATACTAATAAAAAAATCCAAAATATACCAGAAGTCAGTATTATACGCGGACGAAGTCGCGGGGAACAGCTAGTCATGTATATATGTATGTCTATGTTTATTTGTTTTACACAATAAAATAAAAACTGCGTTTAAAAAACCGACTTCAAAAAACCAAAAAGTCTAAACTAAAAAGCAAAAAATAACTATTATTAGTACTGATAGGTTACCCACCCACTGATAGGTAAGAAGTCGGTGCCATAAGTTCCATACAAAATTATTCATTAAAACCTTAATAGGTACCTAATTCACAATTTTGTGGACAGTTATATCATTATGATATGAGCTTATGGCACCGACTTCTAACCTATCAGTGGGTGGGTAACCTATCAGTACTAATAATAGTTATTTTTTGCTTTTTAGTTTAGACTTTTTGGTTTTTTGAAGTCGGTTTTTTAAACGAAGTTTTTATTTTATTATTTTATCATTTTCAGTGTAAAGCTACATATACCCGTTTTGTTACTTATAATCTACATAGGTGCAAAGTTCTAATCAATACAAATTATACAAGCCTAAACACAAGGTAGTTACAGTATACCGTTGAGGAGTTCCCTTAACTATTACACTTCTTCATCATCAGACCCTTAATGACAGCCCTACCCTATCTAGGTGTAAAGTCCTCATCAATACAAATTAATCAAGCCCAAACACAAGGTAGTTAGTATAAACCGCTGAGGAGTTCCCTCGACTGTCTATCGGCTCCATCATCAGGTCGACTCCAGACCCTTATCAAATTGTAGTGTTTAAAAATCCTAATTGAAAAACATAATAGACGCATCACTCGCCCATATTATTTTCGAAAGTTCCCCTCGGTTTCCCTAGGATCCCATCATCAGATCCTGACCTCATGGAAATGGGACCATCTTGGGAGTATACCCTTTCCAACAAAACAAAAATTTTGCAAATCGCTTCACGCATCTCAGAGTTATGCGCGTACATACATACAAAAAAAAAAAAAGCAACATACCGGCCGAACGTATAACCTCCTCCTTTTTTGAAGTCGGTTAAAAATTCTTTATAAACACATCAAACATCAACATTTGACAGAAGCAATTCATATTCATTTATTCACCATTGAGTCATTTCTAGTTCAAATTTAGCCCATGATACATTTACAAAAGGTATTTTATGGGCACGCTACCAGGCACCAAAGAAATAATCATTATAGCCAACATGAAAACAGCAATTTTACTTCAATACAGACATTAGGCTAGATCACTATTTTTTGAATGCCCTAAATTTTGTCGGCATCCGAATTTAGATTCTAAATTGGACGTCATTAGAGGTTAAATAAGTACAATGTCGTGGTGTGGTCTTCGGGTAAATAATATTTTTGTCAGAGGACCTAGTGCCAGTTCTTTTACGGTATCACATGATCGGAACGTTACCACATTTAACTTTCTGATTGGTTGGTCAATTGGAGCAGGCTAATCTGAGCGTCGAATGTCATAAACGTGTTGATCGCGCTAGACCCTCAGGCTGTTTGTTGATCATAATTGCAAAGTGAAGAATCAATGTTGCTGCCAACTCTGAGGAATTGCTTGACTTGATACCTGCCGCATCTTTTCGCCATCGACCCTTACGACAGCATATGCATCCCCATCATATAGATGGTTGGCAGGCTACAAATGTGCGCTTCTCACGATGCTTTCTGCCTCGCACTGCAAACTGTGATCTGTCGTCGGCGGTATTTCCGAACCGAACCTTCAAGAAAAAAGTGTATTCCTTTTTTAAAAACCAGCAACGCACCTGTGACTTCTCTGGTGTTGTGGGTGTCCATGGGCGGCGCTGATCACTTACCATCAGGTGATCCGTCAGCTCGTTTGCATTCATTCATTTTCCTCAAAAAAAACTATCCGATTAACGCTTTTTATAAATATTCGACAAATGTTGTGCAATAAAATGTATTTTTCATACTGCTGAATATTATTTCGATTTTGAATAGATTCTCTCTGATAAACCTGAATAATTGTGAGTTCTGATCCGTCTTCTAAGCCCGGAGATTATGACAAAATCTTTTATTAAGACTATACTCCAGATCAGTGTACTCCAGATCATGATGATTTAGTAAAAAGTCTTGTCTAGGAAATAACACTAGCTATTCTATTACCATCAAAATTTAATAACTTAAAGTTAAATCATTCAAAACTTCCGTCAATTATATAGTCCTAAAATGTTGACTCCCATTTAAAATTATACTCCATTTCGCGTTTTGTACGCCATAAAACCGCTCGTAAGTCTAACGAACGTTGCCCCATAATGGTTTTAAAGTGCCATAGAAATTAAATACAACAATATACATTTACCCACAGGTTGTTTTAAAACGAGGTCAATTATTTTAATAATTTTATGCACGGTTTATTACAGTCTTGACAAATCTTTATGGATGGATGTATGGAAGAAAATGATAAGAACGGTTTAACTGATCATCACACTATCACATCGGAGGTTAGTCTAAGTGTCAATGTATTATAGGCTGAGTCTATCAAGTACAATTTTAACACATACTATAGAAAATTCTGAAACTTTTAAACGCACTATTAATCAGATCAGTTTTGTTGAAATATTTGTTCATTATTAATACTCGAATAATTGATAGGCAACACTTGAAATACTGTACCGATTTCACCCTCCATCAATGCTACATAAACATCCCCAATAAAACATCAAGAACCCAAAATCTTTAGCACTTTGCAACCTATAAGTCGTTCCACTCAAAATTCAACCCGTAATATTCCCCAAACAACTTAATTACTACCATTCAGGGGCATTATCAAACGAATTTGTCTTCCCCAGCCCCCTAGTGTTGAGACACGGTGAAGTTTTCAACTACCCGGCCTAGTTTCCACTGATACTGGCCGTCGACAACATTTTAAGTGTTGACTACACCGATAGCTAACGAACAGTTCGACCAAACGAGATGAAGTCGCATCATTTCACATATTTACTAACTGAAGTACAGAAATATGTTTTTTTTTAACATTGCCCCACACTAGGATTTTTTCCTGTATCGTGGGTGCTTTTACAAACACACAAGTTCACATACACATGACACCCAGACCTAAAACTGTGGATCACACAAAGTGTGCGGGAACGCGAGTTCCGTGCGGGAAACGAACCCGCGACACGTTGCTCGGCAGCCGGTTGCCCAACCACCGCGCCAACCGTGTAGCCAATTATCAATTATCATCAACATCCGTTTTCATCCACTGCTGAACATAGGCCTTTCCTAGTCAAAACAGAATCAGGAATAACAAAAAAATATAGTTTTTAAGTTATTTTAAACGTTATTCAATGGATTCTAGAATTCTATTTCCAAGGACTTACATGTCATACAAAAGACGATTCAGATAGAGAGCCATGGTTCGACGCAAATGGGCTGACTCGACTGGAGTGATACTACGACCTCACAGAAAACCGGCGTGAAACAACGCTTGCGTTGTCACACATTTAAGGTTACCATAGGGCTAATACTTCTCGAAAGTTTTTAAACGGTGTATTGTTATTGCTCAATCAACGCCGTACTCGCTGACATTGTAACCTACGCAAAGGATAAGACACATTAATGAGATTTCGTTTCGTAATCTGCTTAGCCTTGAATATTAATTGCTTTTATGAAAAGTACTTTAAATTATTCAACAATAAATTGATGTTATAATAATTAATTTTCAGCTTTTGTTTTCAATTGTTAATAATATTTCATTTCGAGTTAATAATGTTTTTTTATCTTCTTATCAGGATTGAGTACTATATCACTACATTAATTCTCATTTTATACGCTCTTAAATCCTAGGCATCGCTCGCTTTGGTTTAACATAGTATTTTTTAAGAAATGCGCTGGTATACGAGCAGACGGATCACCTGACGGTAAGCAATTGGCGCCGCCCATGTGTTGTACACCCATAACACCTTAGGTGTTACAAGTGCATTACCGGCCTATTTGGGATTAGGTATTTAAGGATTCTTGGGGATTCGAGGATTGGGGAGGGGGGTTATTGGGCCTCCGGTAACCTCACTCACACGACGAAACACAATGCAAGGGTTGTTCCACGTCAGTTTTCTGTAAGGCCGTGGTATTACTCCCGTCGTGTCAGCCCATTCGGGCCGACGCATGGCTTTTCCACACTTATAAAAGTAATGTAATTTACTAACTTCTGCCCATCCTCACCGATGGTGCTCTAACTTGGTCTTTGACATAACATCAGAAGTCCAAACTTTGGGTTTGTCAGCGGGCCATGGAGCGCAGCATCTTAGGAGTTCGACTATCAGACAGAATTAAACACCACGCTGTGTTCCACAACTAAAATCGTTGACGTTGGCCTTAAAGCCGCAGGCTTGAAATGGAACTGGGCTGGTCATGTCTGCCGCATGTCAGACGAGTAGTGGGTAATACCTACTTACTACTGAGTGGAGCCCACTCAACGTCAGTAGACGTCGCGGCAGGCCCTTTTGGGCTTTGACAGATGGCGGGACGAATTAGACATGTATGACAAGGATTACCTGCAAAAAGCTTTACATAGAGAGAAGTGGAAGGAGGGTAGCGAGGCCTTTACCATACAGTGGGACGATCATGGTTCAATACTTGAGTAAGACTATTCAAAACATTTTATTCTAAATCGAGAACACAACACACTTTAGCGCCTTCCTATCAGACGTCAGTAAAATTTTACAGTAATAATTACAGCACTCAGAATCATTTGACTAAATTGAAGCTCCAAAACAGACGCTTCTATTGTCTCAAAATTTCTGGCGAATAAAATTACAATGGCCGCTATCTAGACCAATTAATTGTTGAGCTCTGAAGATGTTTCACTTTGCTCAAATGAAGTAATTTCTTAGTTATCAGCTGAACGCGGTTCAATGTGATGTGAGACGGAATAAGAAGCTTAAATAATGTTCTCCAAATATATGGTAGAAAGTATTTGTTTACTCAAAAATATGAATGTAAACAACTTGTAGTATGTTCTTTATTTCGTATGATATTATGATATACGTACGATATATGTAGGCATGTGTGCCTACAGATAAATACAGTACCTTATCAGAATTGTAAGTTATAAGGAAGTTAGATATAATTCCTCTTTTGTTGCTTAAGTTGTTTAAAGACTCTCCTCATGCATGAGTTCTGGTTTCGGAACCTTCTGTCGGTAACTACTAATGTGACCTTTTCTCGAGTTACATGTATTTTCTAAGCTTAATTTGACGCCACTGACAAAGGACGATGAAGGAAAACATTGTGAGGAAACTTGGACTTATAATTTATAATTATAAGTTTGAGATCGCCAAACCGCATTGAGCGAGCATGGTGATTAATATTCAAGCCTTTGGTCAGCAGTGGCCACTTATGGCCTGTTGATGATGATAAGGACACGTATATTAACTATACATTTTTAATTAATCAGTCAAAACTGCTGGACACACATCTAGCAAATGCACGTCGCAAAAAATTTTGCCGTAACACAACTCTGACATAAAAAAACAAAACAGTAAATAAATAAATGATAATATGATTACAGCTCACGGCTGAATGAACTCAAAATAAATAATATTTGTGTATATTTCCAACCGGTATTGTGAAACCAAAATCCCTTTTTTGAATTGATGTATTCCGAGGAAGCAATTCTAGTGTCAATGGTTTTACGCTGTTCCCGGAGCCTATGATACTCCATTGTTAAAATAATATACTGAGAATTTTATATTCCGGTATATTTTTTTATCGAAATTTTTTATTAAAATAATCCTAACTGTCTACTTTTTATGCATCTATCCAATTCGTTTGTTTATATAAAGCGTTGTCATGATTTCATGGGAAATGTATTATACCTTTTTATTTTATACGATAACATCCGTTTACTTTATTTTTTTATTTGATGGGCCGACGTTTGACCAGTATCTCGCCTGGTGGCAAGCGATGATGCGGTCTCCGATAGATCACGTCATCCCATAAGCAACCTATTCACTCGGGCCTTAAAGATACCCAAGTTATATCCTTCAAGAAATCCAAATTATTCACCCCTAATCAGATAAAACACATGTCGCGGAGAACCTAACGGGTAACCGGGGCTCCGGCTCGACGTGCAGGAGAAGGAACGGGGTGGTTTTAGTCAGTAAGAGTCTGACACTCCCTCCCGCCTCACCCAGGCGGGAGCAGTCATTCGATGATTTTCCCCCTTAAAAAAAAATCAGATAAAACACATACCTCAATATTTTTTTACTTTTCTAGGAATCATAAAATAATACTATTAAAGCAAACCAAAAATTGAATTTCTCGGAAAATACAATCATAGTAAAAGCTAGCTGTTAGCTAGCTAATGCGACTTCGTCCGCGTCGACATATTAGCCTACGTACAGCTGAAATAAAAGACCCGTCAAAATCGGTTCAGCTTATTTGAGTGATTAACCAGAACAAATAGACAGACAAAAATTTAAATACGATATTTTGGTATAAACAACTACATGTAAATAATGTGATGTACATGGTGAATGTATTCTTACGAATGTAATAAAAATTGGTTATTTCAATATTACGAACAAACACTCAAATTTTAATTATAATTGTGTATAGATGTATAACGTGCAGATGTACAGAAGTATAGATATACAGTTGTATAGATGAATCAAATACGAACACAGATCACAAAGTCATTGAATTTTCATGAAATAATTCAACAAACTAGATTACTATTTATATGGCTGAATGGACAAAGCGAGCCACGAGCCGTACTGGCAAATTAAACTAATTACTTTTCATTGATAGTCATAGTCAGGAAATGTGATATGACGTAGAAATTTCTATTTCAGCAAATATGAAAACTAGGGATGCACGTAACGGATTTTATATAATTATATGTAATGGGTCGAGCGCCGTTTTTCCACTATTTCGCCTGGTGGTAAGCGATGATGCGGCGTTAGACGGAGCCGCCTGTCCTTAAGCAACCTATTCACTCGACCCTTGAAGAAACTCAAAAAGAAATCCACTAGCAAAAATTCTACTCTTATCGGTAATTATAATTCTGACAGCCAATTACGGATTTACAATTATTGACTTAACATACACAATTACGTAATCGCTACAGAACTGAACGTGAGAAATGAGTTACAATTATATAATATACAAATTTACAATTTACTGACTTTTCGTAATTCATTCTTGTACGAGCCATAATGCTCACACAGCAGTTTTAAATTGAACGCAAACGTATATAATGCATCGAAACTTAACTAATCGTACACAAGTTGTAACAATGTCGATATGACGTGCCAATGTGTTAGCAATCGGGACTAACATAAAATACGTAATAATACGATTCAGATAAAAACGTAACCATTAATTGATAGTCGAAAAATAAACAAGTTATGTTAAAGAAACTTCGGAGTCTGAGTTATTTCGTACAAATTACAACTACAATCGGAATTGTCGTCAACGACGAGAAAACTTCTTTTCCTAGAAAAAAAACAAGAGTAATGAAGAGAACTGAGTAACAACTTATACATAAAAAAGATCTAATAATGTCAAAATCCGCTTTACATAAATCAGTTTACGCCAAATCACGAAGTAACAGTGGAGGAGGAGTAAGTTGTTATGCATAGTTGTCACCAGTTATGTTATAAAATCTATTTATAAGCCGTGCTACATTACCTTAGATACAGCAGGATGTCTATAAGAATACCAGAACTAAAAACCATTACCCTGACTCAGGAATGGATTCCGAAGCATGTTATCTAGCAGTGACAGTTACAATACTCTCTCTACCTTTATGACTATAAAATTCTGTTGATACCTGTATAAAAATTCCAGCGCAATGTTACGCTACTCCTAATTAGAACTGGCTAAATACATAATTAGTTCATGTCCGATCTTGGAACTAAAGTTAGGCGTTAATATCGGGAAAAGTTACTGAAATATTACATCATTAGTTACTTTTTGTAGTAAATAAGACGTTCTGTTTTCTGTTTCTTTTCAACATTCACAGCCTTTTTTGAGAGGGTTAAAACATCCAAAAGAGTCGTGGTAGCCCGGACGTTCAAGACACCTGCTTTTCAACCATATTTAATTCAAATTTTGTAGTTACATAACAAAGAAATAACATTTACTTTATAATTTAAAATCTTCATCCAATCACAAATAATACCATACATTATTACACATCACATACTTATGTACATAAAATACATAAATATCAATCCTGTTTATTGAATATTGAACATGTATTGTACCTGCTTCTGCTTTGCAGGGCAATTGTAGTAGCGACACATTATGCGAAATCACGGATTGTGAAGGCAGTTTTGTTAGGACGGTGACATGGTGCATAGGAGGCAGCGATTTTATATATCATCAATTTAAGCATTGAAGAACCATGCTTAAGCTCGAATCGGCCAGCTCGACCGAAGTGACACCATGGTCTCACAGATGAAATCGGCGCGAAACAATGATTGTGTTGTGTTACGTCGTGTAAGTGAGGTTATCGGAGGCCCTAAATCTTAACATTAAGGCTTACTTTGCTCATAAAATATGTCTCAAATCTGTATACGCTGCAATACATAATTAATAATGTTTCGTTGACCCAAAAATCAACGTCAAAACTTTATGATTCGCTTTGCGAACGTGAGGAGACAGTTTTAAAGTTTTTTTTAAGATAAAATTGTTTTCTACTGAACAGAAAAACTTTGAACCCTCTTTGCTTGTCACTCAATAATGAACCTTATCGATTCGAAAATACAAAACAATCTCGTCGAGTCACATTGTGTCCGTGCTGATGATTTCGAACGTCCACTTTGTGATGTATTCAACTAAAACCATACACGATTATTGGATGTTCAATAACAAATACATTTATGTTTGGCAGGCAGTTCAAATACGTATGATCATTGGTTTTAAAATCAATTGTTATTTTATTTCCTTTTGTTTTTCTGGCTGTTTCATTTTGTAGCAGTTGGAAGTATGTTTTTGGGACGGACTAAGTATTTTTGGAGATTCATAATTTGTTTAAAGTCCAAATCATAATTAGGATGACGACAGGGTATGAAAATTAAAAATCTTATTAGTCCGTAAGTTAGGTAATGAAAAAATATTAGACGTATTTTTTATTTTGTCGTATAATAAAACTATACTTATATAGAACGAATCAAAGTTTAGGAGTGGGGGCTAAAACGTCATTTCTACGTATAAAATTTACATACATAGAAGTGACGTCACGCGACATTTCAAATCAATATATCGTCGAAAGTATACGTTTCTGTAAAAACATAAAAAAATAAGTGTCTAATGATTTAAAATAATCTACCAGACGGACATTAAAATAAAAATTAGACATCTACCCTATTATTTATTGCAATTAGACCAAGGAGGCACTTACTGATAAACGTCAAATAAAATAAAAATTGTAGTGTCAGTCCGTAGGTCAGTTCTCTACTGAAACTATTTGCTCGTTCGCCGAGTCATCGCAAGTACGATTGCCGGGCAAAGGGTCGACGGCTTTTTTTTAATTCTCTGTAGTAACACGGGGCCTAAAATTGTGCCTAGTATATGGCAGTGGACTCACCCCCTATTATATGGGACTCATAACATAAATAGTGAAAAGTGCGTGTTACATTTTTACATGTTACAGTTAGGCATTAAGTGCCTTAATGGGTACTTCTGAATACCCCTCCGGGAATAAAAGGCGTGATGTTATATTATGTTACATAAGTGACACCTAACAGTATAAGTAAGGGGTTAGATTAGGGGCTACGTCACGCTAAGTAAATTTAAGAGATGATTCAGGGATGGTTTATAAACACGGCCATTATTAAACACACAATTTTCCCTATAAAACCGTCTAAAAATAACATCTATACGACTAAATAAAATTGGAGTGTCTGTTTGTAATATTAAAATAACCACATTTTACTACATGCATATTACATACGATACACATACCAAAATATTTTTTACCATTTCGTCTGTCTGTCTGTCTGTCTATCTGTTTGTACTGGCTAATCTCTGGAATGGCTGGACCGATTTTGATGAGAATTTGATTAGCAGGTAGATGATGTACTAAGGAGCAACATAGGTTAATCATTTTTATTTTGGAAAATTAAAACAAAACAATTGTTATGTTCTAAAATTCATACTCTACACAGACGAAGTCGTGGGCACAAGTAATAACAAATAAAGCAATAACAGTAACAACACACTATCGAACAGGTTGGATTTGTGTAAAATTTTGCAATATGAGTATCAATGTTTAACGGCTGTAGGTCACGAAACGCCGGAGCAGCTGTTACAGCCGCAGTGATATCACGATTGTACATACTGTTCTCAACGATGGATAACCATGTTGCTATGCTGTTTGGAGCTGTTGGGATCACGCCAAATCGTGTATGTTCGTTGCTTGGTTGAAATTGTACTTAGTACCTATATTACAAATGTGAAAGTACCTAATTGTCTTTTTTAATTTTGAGTAGTTGAATCGGATTGAGGCTATAATTTTTTTGCTCACTAGTAATCTGACTTATTTTCGTACAACAGTGAATTAGCTAGTATAACACTACTACACACACACATACACAATGACACCCAGACCAGAAACAACAATTTGTGGATCACACAAAGTGTTGTTCCGTGCGGGAATCAAACCCGCGACACGTTGCACGGCAGCCGGTTGCCCAGCCATCGCACCAATCGTGCATCAGTTGTAGGATTAGCTACCTAATCTTTAGCTAGATAAGCGTCATTTGCTGAGCAAGAAAAACGACGGCTTCTGATAGCGTAAAATGATTTAACGAAGTTGGAATTTGTAATGAAGAAGGATTATATTTTGTTGGACATAGCATTGTTCGTATGTCAGTTCGCTACAAAATGCCATTCAGGCATAGCATGCTTGTAATTTGAGTCCAAATGCTGCTATTTTGATGTTTTGCGATGAGAATAATTTCACGCTGTAAATATGAATTTAAGTTATACATACTAAAGCATATTTTTTCATGATACTTTAAGTTGAGAAAAATGTTGTTGTTGTTATATTTTTGGTCCTTTTCTAATGTGTGATTGAGCTATCACTCAAATAAAATTAGATTTCGCTTAAAAAACCCGCAACATCAGTGTGAAGTTGAAGTTATTCATGAATTGCAGGGCACTATAGGTTCTACGATAATGTTAATATACGTATTATAGATTTTTTAATACGTTTTTTATGTTCAAATACTCAAATCGTCACTAAAATTGCTTATGCGTTGACGTGCTGCATCGTAGTCTGCATCATCGATTACCACCAGACGATATAGTGGTCAAACGTTGGCCCATTAAAAATATGTCTGTCACTACAAATTCTTTGTAAAATGACAGAGATAGCAAGATATTTTTAAGTAGAACTTAAAATTGGATAGCTATCAGTTTCGGATGTTAGAGCAAAAAGCAGATTAGGATTTGGTATCTAGATTTCTGTACTTCCACTTCAAATAAATTATCATACCAAATAAATAAAATTTAAAGGAACAGACAACGTTGATAAACAGAAAATGTGTACATGATTTCCTAGAATTAAATTAACGTCTTTCGCTCTCTATTTGGTTTTAGTTAGAAATTCGTATTCGGCAAAAACATCTGTTTAGTTTCCGTACAAATTCCAATTTTCTCCATAAAATCGTTAGCTCACAAGACTAGTACAGTAATTAGAGCGTAATAGCGTTAAAGTCGCTTAAACCCACACATGTAAACATTGAAGCGAACAGAATCGACGAACATTCTCATTGGCCCCATTTTGCATTCACATTTTCCACACATTCACCTCGATACCTTCAAATTGGACTTTAGCACCTTGATATAAGACTGTTTACATGTCATTTGGCGTATAAATATAAGTTTGGAAATCGAAACTGAACCCAAGTCTGCCAAATTGTTTCTTGAATGTCTTAATGGCGAGGATTCTACGTCAGCCAAATGAAGTGGAAGATTTTACATCTTCGAATGGAATGGAATACGGAATCAGGGTTTTATTGTTAAGAAAAACGGTACGTGTGTTGTTATCTGGGACGATTGGTGACGGTTTGTCTCCGTCATGAATGTTAAGCGTGAAGTTTTTATGGTTTCTACTTGAGATGAGAATTTGCCATGTGGTACACAGGGTGTTTTGTGGACATTCCGTTTTCTTCTCTAGTGCATACTGTAGTATTTCTTTAGATTTGTACAATAATATTGCATGTGTTTTCCCTGAGTCTTTGTATCTAAAAGACTGAGTTTAAAAGTCTAAAAGTTAAACATGCTAATTTCAAGCACGAAAGCATGCTTCAATTGAGTCCTTGTCACTTAGTAGCATGTGTCTCGGAATGATGCTCAAAATTACCATACTCTTCGGGCATGCTTACAAATCGTTCGATTTGTGAACATATTTAAGCATGCTATTTTAGAGCATGTAACTTTAAAGTAAGTGAAATTTACAGCCTATTAATAGTACTTTTGTCTAGAAGATCACGGTAATTGTGATTTTTGTTTTTAAGATCGGTATTAAAAGGATTTTTTTATATATATTTGATGGACCGACGTTTAACCACTATCTCGCCTGATGGTAAGCGATAATACGGTCTACGACGACGCACGTCGTCTCATAAGCATCCTATTCACTCAGGCCTTGAAGAAGAGAAGAAGGGTGTTCCGTTCAGGAAATACAGAATCTGGCAAAGAATTCAGATTGAAGTCTAGGATTAGTCTGCTACAGGCAGTTGTTACGGATCCAACTTTCAAACAACTGCCATATTAATTGTCCAATCTGTTCGAATTTCTCTCTTTGTGTCGCTATGGGGACACCATTGTTGGATGTGTGGCCTAATAGATTGTTATCGATACCTTTGCCAAAGGGATTTGTATCTACGACGACGACCGTTGTAAGTTCAAACAGATATTCTGATAAAAAGGATTAAAAATACTGGTCTGAGTTGCTATGGAGACATAGCGAAGGAATAAAAGAATGGTAAACTAAATAGCAGTTAGATTGTATTAGGCACGTGACGATGTCTGATAGGAAAAAGAAGATGATAAGGACAGTTATGGCCGTTTTCACCAACTACCCCTAAAAACATTTCTTAAGTAAGAGTTACTTATCCTGACACCTATATACCTCTAACTTTGCAATGCTAGGTGTCATTTATAGGTTGGTGAAAACTTAAATATCGTTAAATGCCATATTTTAGCTAAGGGGTACTGTATGGTAATCCATACAGTACTATGCTTACGCCTTTTATTCCCGAAAAGGTAGGCAGAGGTGCACATCACGGCACTTAATGCCAATGTAACACCCATGTTTCACTCTATTTATATTATGAGTCCCACGTAATGTCCAATAACAACGTAACTTAAAAATATCTATTTGTGTTCAACATTCCATTGCAACACGAATGAAATAACTAAACCAAATTACAGTGTTTTCGAACAAATGAACAAACAAACAAACAGACAGATACAAATAAAGATTTCTAGACGTTGCGTTCAAAGTTTCACGCTAGGGAATTTTATTGCGGCAAGTCACGTGCCCCAATGTATACTGAAATCACGAGGAAATAAACTAATATTGCCATAGAAATTGTTCTTCAATTTGAAACCAGTTTCTCAATTAAGATTCCATTAATGCTATTTTCTAGTAACGATCGCATAAAAGACTTATTTCCTTCCCAAACTCGAATTACATTTTGCAAGTGCCTTTTAATTTGATGGTTTTAAAATGAAAATTCTTAATCTGGGTCTTATTTTAATAGGTAGAGAGATGCTAATTATACAAACAATTTTAAAATAACGACCAATTTGTAGGTGCTCACACTCAGCAGTTATACCGTTAGAGACTGCTTTAACATTTGTTTTTAAACAAATTGTAACAAAAGTTGTAGTAATACCATGACATGTTGTAGAGTATGTTACAAAATGTTATCGTGATACATATTGTGGTACAACGTTACATAACTACCGTATGTTATATAATATATATATAACATTATATATATATATATATATATTTAACATAATAATATATAACATTATATATATATATATAATACATATATTTAACATGTAATTTTTTTTTCTTTGCCCCACACTAAGATTTTCTGCAGCGTCGTGGGTGCGTTTACAAACATACAAGTTCTCATACACACGACACCCAGACCCATAAAGCCATAAAATTATCTACGTATTTTTAATTAATCACGCTTATGCATCAGCCAAGCTTATTTATCTTAAATGAAAGTTGCTATAGTTCATAAACGATACATACTTCTCATGTAAAACTAACTCAAAATGAAACCCAACCTAGACAAAAACGTTACATATTTCCATTCTAATATTGTGATCTTAATATGGGTTTGTTTGCCCCCTTTTCACGATAAAACAGATGTAATTTTTGTGTGAAGATAGTCGGAGAGCTAAATTGTGACACAGATTATTTTTTTTTAGATAAATATTATGACTTCCACGGAACCAACATTTGGTCAGTATCTTTCTTGATGGGTAACAATGATGCACGCTGTGAAGGAGCACGACTGCATGTACCTATTCACTCGGGCCTTGTAGATACTCAGGAATATTCTCTGCATGCCCCTACCCGGTCTTTCATATCTATGATATTATGGTAGTCCGTAAGTAAGAGCCGGACGGTTCTTCTCGCTTCACCCACTTCAAACATATTCCATGATTTTTCACTGTAAAAAAAATTATATTTATATTTAACTTCACAGACAAGCCCACAGGTTACAGCTAGTAAACCTTTACGCTAAAACATAGGTTGGCAATACCCAATGGAGCTTTACAAATCGGCCGCCGAAAATCTTCAGTTTTATGACACTTTAAGTACAAATACTTATTCAGAGTTACGTAAAGCCTCGATAGATACACGAAATAAATAAGAATAAGATCTAATCCGCTTTACTTATCCCTGGATTGATAGGTTAAAGCCTAGCTCGCCGTCCTTAGGGATAAAGGTTTTGGGAACAAATGATAATGGACTCTAGTTGTATAATATTTGAGTTGAAGTTTCGAGGTATTTCTGAGACTGATGGCAGTTTACCTATAATAATGGTGTTAGTGCTGTATGTAACCTCAAATCAAATAACCTCAAATTGTGATAGTAGTAGGGTATAATGCCTTGTTAGCCCGAGACGCTAGTAATTTAGTCGAGTAGCGAGTTTTTAATAGTTCTTTCTCACTTTGATTTTGGAACAGAAACGAGAGAGGACTACATTGAATATTATATATATGTATATATTTATATTGACTGCCTCATTGGCCGAGTGGTCGCAAGTGTGACTGCCGGGCAAAGGGTCTCGGGTTCGATTCCCAGGTCGGGCAAAGTATTATTGGATTTTAAAAAAAAATCTCAGTAGTAGCACGGAGTCTGGAACTGTGCCCGGTATATGGCAATAGGCTCACCCCCTATTACATGGGACTCATAACATAAATAGTGAAAAGTAGGTGTTACATTGTACAGTGGTATAATGTGCACTTCTGCCTACCCCTTTGGGGATAAAAGGCGTGATGTTATGTTATGATGTTATATTTATATAATACTCGACTAAAATGTGTAAAGAAGGCATTTTTTTAAGGGGGAAAATCATCGAATGACTTCTCCCACCTGGGTGAGGCGGGAGGTAGTGTAAGACTCTTACTGACTAAAAACTACACCAACCTACTCCTGCACTTCGAGCCGGAGCCTCGGTAACCCGTTCAGTTCTCCGCGGTTCCGTATCGGCATCAGACCCATTGGGCCCCATTCGTGGTGGTCTAATGGCCCTGTGAAGCGCGCAGGGAACGCGACGCGCCGTACGCTCGGGTCTGGTTCTGGTCGGGCGGCGAGCCATCCATGCTCGCCGTCCGCAGGTACGCGCTTACGGTGGCCAGAGATCATCCCGCCATCCCTATGGACACCTGGAACACCAGATGGGTCACAGGTGTAGCTAATATATACAAGGCAGTCTCACCTCGTTCTTCAAGTGGTTGCAAGTTTGACTGCCGGGCAAGGGGTCTCGAGTTCGATTCCCGGGTCAGGCAAAGTTCTACTGGGTTTTTTTAATATTCTCAGTAGTGGCACGAAGTCTGAAATTGTGCCCGCTGTATGGCAATAGACTCACATTACTACATTATTACATGGGACTCATAACATAAATAGTGAAATAACATAAATGGACTCATAATATAAATGGTGTTACATTGTACAGGCATTAAATTCCGTAATGTGCACCCCTGTCTATCCCGTCGGGGATAAAATGCGTGAAGTTATGGCTATGATAATAAATGAATACTGTTTGTCAAAAAGTAGACGTTACATAACTAAACATTAGCCTATTCACAAGAGAACAATAGTCATAATAATATTATGAAAAAATAATGAGTGTACCATAAAACCATAACGAAATCATGACGTCATAACATTCTCAAACAAATAATACTTTAATTCCCCAACCAAACCAAAAAGGCTATAAATATTGATAAACGCAGGTTATATTTTCTGGTATATTAAACTCTGTTCAAAATTATACCTGTAATACATAACAGAACGGGACCTTATACAGAATCATTAAAATAAATGTCGCATACTAAGTGACTGGTTTGCCAAACGACATTGAACTTTATATACAACACAATAAGAGGGCCTTCGATCTCGTATTTTGTCAAATTAGATTTTTTCGGCGGTGTTTAATAAAAAAGTCGGTCTAATCCCCAATATCCGTTTTGGAAGAAGAATTATCATATAAATAGCGTATTAGTTTTGACCCTGCTACTTCTTAGTCATTTCTACTTAAAGTATATAAGTATGTGCATATTTGCCCTTTATTTTGGACGTATAATTACATTAGCTTTGTTTTATTGGCTGTTATTTTAAACTAAATCGGAGTCATATCTTAAAATTCTGATAACGTACTTGTGACTCTTCTGGAGAAATTAGATAGCTCATAAGAATTATGAGATAGATTTTTTAACAGCTCACACATAGGACCCACTTAGTTTTTAGTCAAATTTCCGTGGTGCTGTGCGACTGGGCTTCACCTAGTTGTACAGTCTCTTTATTGTGCCTATGGGCTTAATTCATTCTATTTCCTGCCGTAATTCACCGAGGGAAGTGGAAACTATCGTTTTTTTTGCTTCTCCTCTTATAATATCTTCTGATTCACTTCGTTGCGGGAACCAAAACGTTAATCATGTCCCTGAGACGCGCCAGCTTGGTGTTCCGGTGTTTTCGTGGTTTTATATACTGTAGATCCTGGCTTACAGGAGTTGCATCTGTTTTAGGAGACTGTGGGAGGCTTGTCCCATTAAAAAAAGCTCATAAGATTTATTAGTTAATCCTGTTGTTACACTGTCCTGTTATTGGAAGTTGGTTGCAGTTGGAAGCATCTAACTTCTTATGATTGCTGGAAAAACGACTATCGACTTCTTTCCTTTATAAGACACAAAGAATCCGCGGATTCACATGTCGTGGTGGCCCGGAGGTTTAAGACGCCCGGTTCTCATGAATGAGGGAGCCGGTTCGAAACGTATCAACGCGACGGCTAATACCAATGTGACTTTTCCGAGTTATATGTACTTTCTAAGGTTATTTAGACACCACTGACAAACCATGAATGAAAAACAATGCGCGGAAACCTGGACTTATAATTTCTAATTATAAGTTTGAAATTGCCAACCCAAATTGAGCAAGCGTGGTAATTAATGCTCAAACCTTCGCCGTGTGAGAAGAGGCTTTGCTCAGCAGTGGGCATTTATAAGCTGTTGATGATGATGATCGATGATAATTCACATTTTTACCTTTGGCTTATTAGTCAGTCGACTAGTTATCCTGATGACTATAATATTATGTTGGTCATAATGATTACAATTACGACACGGCTCGAGGTAAAATAAGTAAAGGCTTTTTTATTAAAATAGAGGGAGCACCTTATGGTATGCAATCGGCGCCGCCAATGTACACCTGGGGACTTAAAAGTGCGTTACTGGTATTAACCTTCAGCTTAAGGAATTGAGAATTGGAGATATCAGGCCTTCGATATTCGATAATCTCATCTATACGGCGAGTCTAAATTACTTATTGAATTTTTTATTTGTGGTTTAAAAGAGTAGTTTCCATTTAACACCCACCACAAACTAATAGAACTTTCATTCACAAAATAACAGGCACACACAAAACATTAATTTCAACTTCATCCTATATTTAGCACCAACCTACATCACTAACTCGTGAGTCCAATTAATTTTGATTACATTCCCCGCCCAACACTCCACGCACTTTTAACAAAACCTAGAAAACCGTCGATGTTTATCTTTATTGCGTAAATTACACAAAATGTAATAGATGGCGTTACGTAGTTATTAGAGCCAAAGCACTTAATAACTTAGGTGACATTATCAAATTCAGATCGGTGACTGCGATGTAATAAATAACTAAAATTACACCCTCCTTGATAAGGGGACCCTTACTAATGAAAGGGAGTGTCAAGAGAAAAAACCGTACCGTTGAAAGAAAATTCGTTGAGGATTTTGCAAGAAAACCGCTTTGATGCATGGTTTTAGTAGACTTTTTAAAATGAAAATTTAATTAGAATTTATGCAAGATATTTTTTTTATAATTTGATTAATTCATTTTAGTAATCATTTTGAAGTAAACAAATATTTAAGGAAAAGGAATTTGTATTAACTAATAGCTATATTTGACTAGTAAATTGTATTGTGAACCTGATTGAAAAAGAGTAACCTATGGAGTTTCTTGCTCGTTCTTCTCCATAGGAATCTCCACTTTGGAATGAGCAAATAGTTTCACTTTTAATTTTCTTTTTGTTGACGTTCATAAGTGTCATTCTGGCCTAATTGAAATAAATTATTTTGACTTTGACTTTGACTTTGACTTTGACTTTAATAAGATAATTACGTTGTGTTTTGCATTAAAAATTAAAATGTGAATATTTTTCCAAAAAAAAATAGTTAATATACCTACACTATTAAGAAAAGCAGTGTGAAGGTCATCAGGTCAGCGAGTTCATTCTATTATAAACCTTTCACTGCGATTAACAAAATCAAAAAGTTCACAAAATCAATCAAATTGAATCGAAAATATTCTTTGTAATCACGTACCTACTGTATTATTTTTAATCTAAATCCAATTACATGGAAACTCACTCCCAATTCACTTATGAGTATATTTAGGAATACATGTTGCAGTCAATGTAAAAAATGTGGTCGAAATTAGTAAGTACCAATATTCATTTTTAAAATCAAATTCAACCTCATCTGTGTAGATTAGTATCTTATAGCAGGAGTAGGAACGGGGTGGTTTTTAGTCAGTAAGAGTCTGATAGTCTTTCGCCTCACTCAAGGCGGGTGAAGACATTAATAAATAAATAAATAATAACATAGACATTGGATGATTTTCCTCCTCAAAATTAAAAAAGAAAGCATTTTTATTAATTGGCCTATGTTATTCAGTAAATAGCTTCCTAATGATAAAAGAAACCGTTGCGTGAAAACCATTACTTAAATACAAAACAAAATAATATTTCCTCTTAAAAATGTGTATGCGATATTCGAAAAACGAAGCAATAATTCCAGTAATTATTTAAAATCTCGAATCAGTCTCGCTAGCGGTGACATTAATTTTTATTTCATTGTTAAGTGTCGTTCTGGGTATGTTATTGAATTCGAAAGTGGTTATAACATGTTCATTACTCTTCAGATATGATTTATATTAACTGTCAAAAGGTTATTCATGATTCGAAGTATTTTTCTGTCTGTTGGTTGGCTGTTTTAATAAATTTATTATTATTAATTGCTCTATTTACAATATATTTATATCTTCTAACCAGTGATTCCTGAAATAAAGGTATGGAGTTCATTTCTTGAGTCAATATTTCAAATAATACTTGATTTTGCCAGCGACTTTGCTCTCGTTCTCGTAGTATTTGTAAGTAATATCGCTACAATTTTATCTGCCGTGTGCAAAAAATACCTTTAGTAACAGTCAACCTAACAACTCCAAGCTATTCAACGCAGTTCAACTAGAAAACCACTAAATCATTCAATGCGAAACGCAAGCCCAAAAAATACGCAATGCCGAAACGTTTTATCTCCCACAAACACAGTCACAAATCAAAATATTACAGTTCTAGGTCCGAATTTATTGTCCAAAACTGTTTCGGATACAGAGTTCCAAAAGTGACAGAACTCTATATCAACGGGCTATTTGTCGTCCAGAATATATCGGTGGAACGTCCACACTATCCATCATTTTCGTCACAAAATGGGTGCATGCTCGCAACAGGTGTTGGACAAAACAAAGTTTAAGGTTCTTGTGTACTACAAGCGATGCTCAAATGTTTGTATCCTAAAGTTAGTAAGGGGTCCCAGGGTAAAGTTTTCTTTTGTGGTATACCACATTCATTTGTGGTGGGGGGTAAATAAAATAGAAGGAAAATGATGGTCATCGCACCTAATAAGCACGGCTCCTGATCGGCGCGGCGTATGCTTTGGAAATAAATAAAAAATGGCGCGCTGGGGGCGCGCTTACAACTTTTTATATTGACGTAATGAAATAATTGTCATAAGGCATACAATTTAAAGTACTTATTAAATGACTGATGAATGTTTGGAGCGTTTGTTAGATGTATGACCGATGACCTTAAGACGGATCACTTGACAGTAGGTAATCATCACCACGCATGGACATGGCTGGTTTTAATTGCGGATTAGACTATTTGGAGAGAGTTGGAGAGACTGCTCTCACACTAGGCTACTGTTCTGTCTTCTCTCTCTCTCCGAAGTTTGTAGAAATATTCTAACATTATTAGCGTAACAACAGTGTGCGTTTTTAATTAATGAATAAACTAAAAATTATTCGAAGTATTACTAAAGTAAGTCAAAGCATTTATTTAAATGAATCCTTAATCAAGCGGTTTTGAACCGTCAAATAGAATTGTTAGTGAAGCTTGGTGCTCGTTTCTTGCAGTAAAATTACCTGTAAGTGCCAGATACGATACTCATAATATTTATAGTATCAAAAAATGTAAATCCTAAGGTGCTGAATATTTATTGCGTACATCTATTTATTTCTGGAAATTCTATTACCTACCTTAATAATAGTTTTAAATTATTATCGTCCAATATTCATTATTATCTCGTGCATTCCATCTTTCGTTAAGATAATGAATAGGCCATAATCTGCGTTGAAAAATTTGGGTCCACGATGATGGAAGGTGACAGGCGGAGCTCAGTAAAGCCTTTCATCCGACAGAGAATCAATTTGATTGATGAATTGTTGACAAACCGATTAAATGCGTGGGCAGTTCTCAACGTCAATCATGAGATAATATAGCGTTATATCAGACCTGTTGTTCTCAAAGGGAGATATAGAAATCATAATATTTTATGCTTTTTAGGTTTTATACTTTTGTAATATGAGGTCAAATAATTGTTACAATTTTTTTAAGGGGAGAAAATCATTGAATGTCTTCTCCTGCCTAAGTGAGGCGGAAGGGAGTGCCAGACTCTTACTGACTAAAAACCACTCTGTTCTTACTACTGCGCTTCAAGCCGGAGCGCCGGCAACCTTTTACGTTCTCCACGGTTCCGTATCGGCGTCAGCTCTACTGGGTCCCATCCGTGGTGGTCTGATGGCTCATTGAGGCGCACCGTACACTCGGGTCTGGCTCGAGCAACCCATGTTTGCCCTCCGCAGGCCAATGCTAACGGTGCCGCGAAGGCCGGAGATCGTCTCGCGATCACCGACGCCTGGAGTGTCCTTCGCGACGTCTGGGTTGTGAGGAAGTTGCTGATCTCTGCAAATAATAAAGGGTCTAGAATAACACATAGGCTACTTTTATCCCACGAGAACGTAGGCATCGCCACAGGCGACGCAGCCAGAAGCTAGTTCTGTGTATTCCATCAAGTAACTAAAAAGCATATTACAATGTAATTACAACACAATTCTAATTATTTAAACATAAGTACAATTCACGAGATAAGTTCATACACAGAGCACGATCCATCTTAATTATTACAACCATTAAGAACAAACAGTCTGGGACATTTGAGACGATAACATTCTGTAAGCTGTACTGAATTTAATTGTCATTTTATTTCGTAACGTCTGCTTTTAGTACGATGTGTGTGATGAAGATTAATTTCGAATTAGATTTTCATTTTGTAATGAATTCTATTAAAGCACTGCATTTGTCGTTTGTACTGATTGTTTGTTGGTTTCATTTGTAAAGCTACTAGACTAATTGTTCACATTTGTTTTTCTTTTAAGAGATAATACATATATTGTGTCATCATGCTTTTTATCCCCGAAGGGGTAGGCAGAGGTGCACATTACAAACAATGTAACACCCACTTTTCACTATTTATGTTATGAGTCCCATGTAATAGGGGGTGAGCCATGTACCGGCCATAATTCCAGACTCCGTGCTACTGAGATTTTTTTTTAAACCCAGAAATAGTTTGCCCTATCCGAGAATCGAACCCGATGCTCCTTGACAAGCAGTCGCACTTCCGACCACTTGGCCAACGAGACAGTTAAAGTAAGAGATATAATTATTATTATTTATTTTCAGTCATGATCGTCCCACTGCAGGACAAAGGCCTCCCTATTCCACTCCTCTCTATGTAAAGCTTTTTGCGGCTAATCCTTGAAAGAGAAATAAAAAAGAGATATAATAGTTCTCGTAAATTATTTTTGGGTGAAGTAATATGTATGAGTTCTCTTTTTTAAGGAAGAAAGGAGTTTGTTCGAAAAGTATAGACACAATGATTCTAAACCACATTGTATTTTGAACCTAAATTTAAACCTGATACTAATAAATCTCCAATATCACTCTGATTGCATAGTAAGTCACTTTTTAAATTGAACAACTTTCCCATATCCTCGCGTATCTTCCACTATGACCAATCCTAGTTCAAGGAAGCTGGAACAAGTTCGTACAAGATTGGCGAACTTGTCAAATTGGGTTTACGACTTCGTAGTTCAAGGCTTATCCTGTCTATGTAAGTTATGTTCGCACCGGAATGACGTGGTACCAGAACTGTGTGACGTCATTGTGTGTACTTGAGGTATAATGAAGTTTGGAGTTTAATTGATTTTGAATTATGAGGGTCTGGTTAGTTCTAGTGTGGTTAAGGCTTTATAGCTGTATGACGTTATTAGTAGAACGTTATATTACAGCTGTATTATCAAACGTATACGTACCATTGATCGTACATACATAGAAGTCGAACTACTTCAATGTACAATGTTGTACCTCAGTTAGATCTTTTTTACGACAGTCCTAAAGTTAGTGTTTAAATATTATTTTTTACTAGCGACCCACCCCGGCTTCGCTCGGGTGCAATATGCATGTTTTATACATTTAAACCTTTTTCAAGATTCACTTTATCCATTATAAAACCGCATCAATATCCGTTGCGTAGTTTTAAAGATCTAAGCATACATAGGGACAGACAGACGGCGGATAGCGACTTTGTTTTATACTATGTGTGATTATTATTAAGGTTTCGATTTCCGGTCGGGCAAATGATTACTGCCTTTTTTAATTCTCAGTAGTAGCACGGAGTTTGGGATTGTGCCCGGTATATGGCAATACGCTCACCACCACCTAACATGAGACTCATATTATAAATAATAAAAAGTGGGTGTTATATTGTACAGTGGATCGGTTTGATGGCAGCCCAGTATCGGATGAAGAAGAAAAAATACTTAGAAATTACTCTAATTCTGGACAGAATATCAATTTAAAAAAAACCATGCCGCGCACTAGGATTTTTTCTGTGTCGTGAGTGCGTTTACTAATATACAAGTTCACAAACACATAACACCCAGACTAGGAAGAACAATTTGTGGATTACACAAAGAGTTGCTACGTGCGGGCATCGAACCCGCGACACGTTACCGACCAACCGTGTCACCAAACCGTGACAAATTATTACGGAGAAGAAACACACGATGAGGAAACCTGATCTTATAATTTCGATTGATAAGTTTGAAATTACCAACCTGTAAAGGCGGGTTACAAAGATTAATCGAAAGCCCAATTCCCCCCTCCCCAATTTCTCCAATCCCCAAGTCCCTAATCCTCGTATCCACCAAAAGACTGACAACGTACTTGTAGGTCCATCTCATCAGAAGTGGGATTACCAAAGGCCTGCAGCACACTTGGAACTCTGGTATTTTGGGACCCCGTCAGTAGCGCCGATTGTTTGCATGAGGTGATTCCTTACTCTTTTGCCGCTACATTCTGTTAAAAAACTCTCTTTATTAATTCCAAGAAGTGAGATCACTACTAAAGTTTCCAGAATATTCTCGCAGAATAATGTTTTAACTAGTTATCAGTGAATTTTGAAGTTACGCTCTTCTTGCTTGTTTTATATTGAAACTTTCCCTTCATAGTGATAAAGTTGCTAACTGAGTTTAGATCGTCCACCAACATAATATATTCTTGTTTATAAAAAGAACAACCTTTCTTTTAGCGCTTTGCTAGAGTTTTGCTGATGGATTTTTGAACGATTTGTGAAAAGGTCAGTTCTTCAATGTTTGTGTGACGTTATAGTTCTATGCATAATGTATAATGTAGGTACTTACACATAAAACTACAACAAGCTATTATAAACGTTTAGTCAGGTATATTTTTGTTTTGGAGGTTTCTCCTTCTCAGGGTTGACCCTATATAAGGTATATCTGTATTTTATTTATTGTTATTGTTATATATTAAGTATTTAATTTATATATTTATTTATAATATATTTTTTGTCTTCTGTTACTCATTGTGTCTTATGTTTTAATTCATTTCCTTTCATGTATGTGTTATTTACTGTGCTGTTTGTGTGTACATAAATCATTAAATAAATGACGACACGGGTGGCGCGGTGGCTGGGCAACTGGCTGCCGCGCAACGTGTCGCGGGTTCGATTCCCGCACGGAACAACTCTTTGTGTGATCCACAGATTGTTGTTCCGGGTCTGGGTGTCATGTGTATTTGATATTGTATGTTTGTAAACGCACCCACGACACAGGAGAAAATCCTAGTGTGGGCCAAAGTTATAAAAAATTTAAAAAATAATAAACCGATCGTTGAATTTGAGGAAAGATGTATACAATGTGAGTCCATGCAAAACTTGTTTTGTATAGCTCGACATGTAGCCATGTGTATATGCTACACAAAAGTAATTAGGAGAGACTTTATAGAGGTTCATCGGAGCCAGCCAATCAGAGCGCCAAACGCAGTCGCATTTCGATCTCGTTAAACTAACTCGTACAGCACCTCTATCGTTTGCAATTTTCTATTTGTCTGTGATCCAGACAATTAGAAAATTGCAAACGACTCAACTGTAATTAGGGGTTATATTCATATATCGTCTACTTTTTAATATATATTTTTTATGGTCACCGTAACTCGTAACTCGGTAAACAAACAATCGTATCACTTGATGGTAAGCAATCGGCGTCGCCCATGGAGACACGGAACGTCAGAGGCGTTACAAGTGCGTTACCGGCATTTTGGGGATAAGGAATTTGAGGATTGTTAGGGATTCAGGGATTGGGGATTGGGAGGAGGAGACCCGGTAATTTGGCCTCCGGTAACGTCACTCATACGATGAAATACAACGCAAGCGTTGTTTCACGTCGGTTTTCTGTGAGGCTGTGGTATCAGTCCGATCCAGCAGGCCCATTTGTACCGAAGCATGGCTCTCCCACACTTGAGTTCGATATCGAAGACTTATGTTTAATATAGACTAGTTATTCGTATGTACCTAATTCTTGTTGTCAATGCCAACATTTTATCGTAACTGACAAACTGAGTCTAGGAAAATAGCACTATGTTATACAGAGACATAAAATGAATACCTTATCGTTCAAAGTGAATCATAAAGTGTAATGAAGTGTAAACTAAGAGATAAGTTGATGTGTTAGTTTTATCCGTTACAATGTATTTTTATTATGCTTTAAACATTTTAATGGTTACAGGTGTATTTATTTTTATTTTATGGCAACGGTATTTTAAGATCGCATGCTGTCTTTCGTCGTGATAGTGACCTGGAGGTCTAAGACGCCCGCTTCTCATGCATGAGTACTTTCTAAGATTATATAGAAACTACTGACAAACAGTGAAGGAAAATATCGTGAGGAAACCTGGACTTAAAATTTCTAATTATAAGTTTGAAATCGCCAACCCGCATTGAACAGGTGCGATGATTAAATTATGCTCAAACCTTTTCCGTGTGAGTAGAGGCCTTTGGTCAGCAGTGGCCAATGGGCTGATGATGTAATGCTGTCTTTTAAAACACGTATAAGGAGCTTTACATCAATAAAATTTAGGAAAATATTGAAGCACCGCCCGTTCAGTTCTCTGTCATATTTCTTTCAAATAATATGTAGTTTTGATCATAATTATTGGTGTTGCGATAGACTAACCTCATGACTTAAGAATGAAGAAATTGAAGACTTGGTGGTCATTTAAAAAAGAAAAAGAAATGAAGGAAAGATAACTATTGCATTTTATTATCTAAACCATTTTTGATGAAACAAATTATATACATTTTAACACTGACATCTGGTGAAGAACAATATCTTGAGGAAACCTGTACTTACAATAAATTTGTCAGTTTAAAATTACCGATCCGATTGAGTAAACGTGGAAATTAATCCTCATTCCTTTTCCGTGTGTGAAGAGGACATTGCTTAGTAGTAGGCACATATAGGCTTTCTTTTGTAAGAGGAGAAAATCATGCAATTGTTCCTCACGCCTTGGATGAAACGAGATCCCTCATCAGAGATCGTTCATCAGAGTTCCTACTCCTGCTTCAAGCTAGAGCCATAGCAACCCGTTAAATCTTCCACGGCTCCGGAACGGTAGTTATTGGCTGTTAATGTAATGTGAAGCAAATCACAATGTTGATAATTATATTATGTCTTCCACGACCCCGCTCGCCCCGCTCTCCCGCTGGATCGCGGAATGCAACTCATGAATATGAGCCTCTAGCATGGCTTGATAAGCCGAAAACATAATAATTAATATAGTGTGTCTCACGAAAGTTTTAATATAAACACTGATACAACTATCTTCCCTTAGGTCCATCTGCAGATATTTTTGTTATAAATTGAGGCGTTGATAGTTGGCGATCGATCAGAATCTAACGACGTTCTCAACTCAATGGATTGAGATAAATGCGCTCCACTATTTTTGATAGTATTTAGGAAGATCAGAACTGAAAGTTATATAATTTTATCGCAAAATAAAACTAAATCGATGGTTCAGATTATTTATTTATGCACATAATTTATTAAAAACTTAAATAAAACTAAAAAAAAACTATTTACATAAAGCATCGAAAAATTCGTCCGCATCGACGTCAATGGGGAAAGTAGGTACCTACCCAGAAGGCTGGCAGCATTGCCACGTTGTGTGGCACAATGCTTAACCTCTGACCAAGAAAAAGACCAGCCCTCTGGTCACGAGATGCGTCGATCAGGCGTTTCGAAATGTTTTTGAATAATTTAAGCGCACTCGGACCCCACGGACCTACCGTCTCAACCCCAAACGGCTCAAAATATGAGGTTTTTTTGGTTTAGATACATTCTTAAACGGTTTTATTTAGCTTGCCCGTTTGTTTGTAGGGTCAAATTTAATTATTCATAACGTAGTAACTCGCTTAATCTTGATATCACTATAATATTATTATTTATTCTAAGTATGGAAGAGCCATGCTTCACCACAAATCGCATTCTGCGATAACACCGCCCATTGTAAATTTTTTTTCTCTCTTTATGTTATTATAGTGTACAATAAAATATAAATAAATAAATATTACTTATAAATATAAATTTTATCTATTTTAATAAAAACGAACTCCAACTTACAGTAATACAGCAATATTTAATACATTTTGATGTTGATGTATTGTAGTTAACTTCAAAATAGCCCAAAGACAATAGAAACCTTTTAAAACTATTCTTTATATGTCAAACAAAGTAATTTTGAGTAAAGATTCAAGACAGCTTTCACATTTTGGTATTTTATAGTTCTTATTTTCTAGAACATTTATAATGTTTCTTTAACCGACTTCAAAAAAAGGAGGAGGTTCTCAATTCGACCGTATATATGCTTTTTTTTTTTTTTTTTTATGTTTGTTCGCCGATATCTCCGTTGTTTATAAACCGATTTTGAAAATTCTTTTTTTGTTAGAAAGGAGATAGTTCCAGAATGGTCCCATGATAAGGAAATCAGGATCTGATGATGGAAGACCAGGGAAACCGAGGGGAACTTTTAAAAATTATAGGGGTGACTAGGGCATTTGTTAATTTTTTCATTAAGTATTAAAAACCACTACAATCTGATAAAGGTCTGGAGCCGATCTGATGATGGAGCCGAGAGCCAGTTGAGGGAACTCCTCAACGGTTAACAGTAGCTACCTTGTGTTTGGGTTTGATTATTTGTATTGATGAGGACTTTACACCTGAGTGGGGTGTAATTGTCAATAAGGGTCTGATGATGAAGTAGTCTAATAGTTGAGGGAACTCCTTAACGGTTAACAGTAGGTATTTTGTGTTTGGGTTTGATTAATTTGTATTGATAAGAACTTTACACCTGAGTGCGGTGTAATTGTCAATAAGGGTCTGATGATGAAGTAGTACGATAGTTGAGGGAACTCCTTAACGGTTAACAGTAGCTATTTTGTGTTTAGGTTTGATTAATTTGTATTGATGAGGACTTTACACCTAGATGGGGGGGGGGGGGTGATGGTCATTAAAGGTCCAATGACGAAGTAGTAGGATAGCTAAGGGACTCCTCAATGGTTAAGAGTACCCACCCAGTGTTTGAACTTGCATAATTTGTATTGATGAAAACTTTGCATCCATGTGGGTTTTGTATAATATAATATATCAAAGTACTAAACTAAAAAGTATAAAATAAAATTAAAAAACTGCGTTTAAAAAAACCGACTTCAAAACAAATGACAAACAAAAAGTAAAAACTAAAAAGGAAAAAAAAACTAGAGGTATTAGTGGTCATACGTACTTATAGCTTACACACCCACTGATAGGTTAGAAGTCGGTGCCACAAACCCACAATAAAATATAAAGTAGACAAAAGTCACAGCTGGTATAATCCATAGTAAAATTGTAAACAGCTCAATAATGTTAGATATCTATTAAGGTTTTAATGAATAATTTTGTTTAAAACTTGTGGCACCGACTTCTAACCTATCAGTGGGTGTGTAAGCTATAAGTACGTATGACCACTAATACCTCTAGTTTTTTTTTCCTTTTTAGTTTTTACTTTTTGTTTGTCATTTGTTTTGAAGTCGGTTTTTTTAAACGCAGTTTTTTAATTTTATTTATAGTTCTTATCAATTTTATTTACGTCTACATCACAGAAGTAGGTATTTAAAAAAAATGTGGAACAAGCGTGGGAGACCCATGCTTTGGCACGAATAAGCCAGCTTGATACAAGTGATACCACGGCCGAACAGAAAACCGACGTGAAACAACGCTTGTGTGAGTGAGTGTGTGTGTCAATCCCCGAATCCTCCACAATTTTCAAATTCCCACTACCCAAAAGGCCGGTAACGCACTTGTAACGCCTTGGTGTTTCAAGTGTCCATGGGCTGTGTAGATTGCTTACTATCAGGTGATGGTGATGTACCGGCTTATGCGATAAAAAAAGTAGAGAACATTTATAATGTTTCTTTTATAGTTCTTATCAATTTTATTTACGTCTACATCACAGAAGTAGGTATTTTAAAAAAATGTGGAACAAGCGTGGGAGACCCATGCTTTGGCACGAATGGGCCGGCTTGATACAAGTGATACCACGGCCGAACAGAAAACCGACGTGAAACAACGCTTGTGTGAGTGAGTGTGTGTGTCAATCCCCGAATCCTCCACAATTTTCAAATTCCCACTACCCAAAAGGCCGGTAACGCACTTGTAACGCCTTGGTGTTTCAAGTGTCCATGGGCTGTGTAGATTGCTTACTATCAGGTGATGGTGATGTACCGGCTTATGCGATAAAAAAAAGTAGCTAACACCGAGACGAGATTATCGATTCTTTTCTGTCAATTATATTCGAATAAGCTTACAATTATAAATTTCAAAATTCATAATATTTAAGATTTTGATTAAAATAAAGATATCTAACAGAACAACTCATATTAAGAAATAATCGCTAGCACCTGTGTATCCGCAATTACTTTCAAGAGTCGCAAATCCTACACTTTGTTTCGTGAAACAAAGTGTACGCCCAAAGAGATCCAAACTTTACCACGTTGAGCCTTCTGATGGATAGATTCATTGGAGTAGGCCAATCAGAGCGTCGAACGCAGTAACGTGATTAAGTGTATAACAAACTCGTACTAGGCCCTCAGTCAGTATCTTTGTCATTCGTGGACGAAAAAAATCAAGATGGCGGCGAACGTGACGCCATTGGTTAAAGTGACATTGGCGCAGAACGTCGTGAACCCCTATACTTATTATACTCTTTGGTCGTAAACAAGTGCGAGTGTGGATACATGCGGCAGGACTAAGGAACTATTTCACAATATCTATAGCTACTACATTACGTAGTTTTTATACCTACTATACTATCTGTCACATAAGTTTATTGGGTGTACCTAATGAAGGTGGTGAAACAGGTGCTAAATACACTTCAAACTAACGATAAATTTCCCTCGGGACGTACTTCTATTAAAGTATTAAAAACATGTTTATAAAATGTAGGTACGTTTAGGGTGAATGAACTCTCTCTCACTCGTACCTTTAAAGTCACAGGATCAACGTAAAATTCACATTTATCATTCTAAATTCTAAGAAACGAAATAATCGGAGTTGGCTATCATTTGATTCAAATGGTAATGTATGTAAAGGTAACTTTGATATAGACCTATGACTGTATTTCACTAAATATTTTGTTTGAACCTGAATATTACATTGGTTTTTAGTTATTTTATCTATGAATTTATTTTAATAGCTTTGCCTATGCGATTTTACCGCAATTCGACTTACTCGGTTACTGAACGCGCCGCTAGCTATTAGAAAAGTAAGGAATTAAAAATGTTTTATATATTATACGGCGAACGCTTAAAATCCACAAGCCCGTTTTTGGATCGAATAATATAAGGCGTGATGTAAATTATTACGTAGTACTTATTATTAAACACAAGACAATTGCCGTGGTGACCCGGAGGTTAAGACGCCCGCTTCACATGCATGAAGGCGCGATCCGAAATCTACCAACAGCAAGTACCAATGTTACGTTTTCCGAGTTATACACGGTTTAAACGGAACGCTCCCGAAAAACGCCAACAGATTATGGTCAAAAACCAGTTTTATTTTCATGAAAGTAAGGAATTAAATTTTATCTTTATGTAATAATTGTTGTAATTAACCGCTCAAGGCTGACGTTGTATGAATAATATTTAAACAATAACGATTAGAATTTTAAAAACTATTATTTTGTCAGCGTTTTTAAGGAGCGTTTCGTTAACAGGGTGTAAGTAAAAGTACATCTTTTTAAGATCATTTAGACACCACTGACAAAAGATAAAGGAAAACATCGTGAGGAAACCTGGACTTAAAACTTCTAATTATAATTTTGAAATCCTCAACCCGCAATGAGCAAGCGTGGTGATTAATGCTCAAACCTTTTCCGTGTGAGAAGAGGCTTTGCTCAGCAGTGGGCACTTGTAGGCTGTTCATGATAATGATATTGTGAAACAAAACGCTCTATTTAGCCAACCAACTGCGCTGATTGGCCTGTTCCAATCAACCAACCAATCAGAACCCTTAACGCGGTGTCGTTTCGACCTCGTTAAATGTTAAATAAACTGGTGCTAAGCCCTCAGTTTGTAAAAATCCAAGCACAGTACAATGTTTCTCGAATTATCAACGTGGTACGAGGTTGCGTTAAAAACATATTACAATTGTCCCGGATTAAAAATACACTGAAAGTTTGTAGCAGCATTCTTGCGTGTTTAAAAATACAAACGTAAAAACAAAAACTCGGTTTTTGTTCAATTTTGTACCTAATGTGGGGTTTTACACGTTATTTTATGACGGGTTTTTTTTAACTGCCTCATTGGGTGAGTGATCGCATGTGCGACTGCCGGGCAAGGGGTCTCGGTTTCGATTCCTGGGTCGAGCCAAGTATTACTGGGTTTGTAGAAACATCAGTAGTAGCACGGAGTCTGGATATGTGGCCAGTATATGGCAATAGGCTCACCCCCTATTATATGGGACTCATACATAAATAGTAAAAAATGGGTGTTACATTATACAGTGGCATTAACTCCTGTAATGTGCCTGCCCTCCCTCTCCTGCCTATCCCTTTGAGAACCTAACGGGTAACCGGGGCTCCGGCTCGACGTGCAGGAGAAGGAACGGGGTGGTTTTTAGTCAGTAAGAGTCTGACACTCCCTTCCGCCTCACCCAGGCGGGAGCAGTCATTCGATGATTTTCCCCCCTTAAAAAAAAAAATCCCTTTGGGGATAAAAGTTATGTTATGATATGTCTATTTTTTATTTGAATGGAAAATAATGACTACAAAAATATTGTTTTACTAGCTTCAGTCAGGATTTTCAGCGTCCATGTCTTCAGCCGTTTTGGTGTGAAAGAGTATCAAACACAAACATACAGACTGTCACATTTTTAATATTAATAAGATTTTACTGTACAAAAACATTATCCGAGTAACATCCAGATCCTATACTCGTTAGTAGTGTAAAGCCTACGTTAATATCTTTATGTTAGGGTCCATTGTCCTCGCACGCTTTCGTTAATTGACGATTGCAAGACGAATGCTTGCATGTTGCGTTAAAACAATGAAATCAGTGGCCATAAAGCGGCAACTTCGCTCCAGTCATACAAGTTCGTCTATCGTCCTTGAACCTCACGGGTTACCGGGGCTCCGGCTCGACGTGCAGGAGAAGGAACGGGGTGGTTTTTAGGCAGTAAGAGTGTGATTTGCCCCCCTTAAAAAAATCGTCTTTTGTAGGTCGCATGCATTCGTCAAATGCCGCGTCGTGGACAATGGGTCTAACAGAAGTTACTACTGACATTAAAGACTAGAACTACATCAGTTGCTACGCAATAACTTCGAAGATTTCATTAAAAAACTGCCTCGTTGGCTGAGTGGTCGCAAGCGCGACTGCCGGGCAAGGGGTCTCGGGTTCGATTCTCGGGTCGGGCAAAGTATTACTGGGTTTTTAAAAAATTCTCATTAGTAGCACGAAGTCTGAAATTGTGCCCGGTATATGGCAATAGGCTCACCTTCTATTACATGGGACTCATAACATAAATAGTGAAAAGTGGGTGTTACATTGTACAGTGGTATAATGTGCACCTCTGCCTACCCCTTCGGGGATAAAAGGCGTGATGTTATGTTTTTCAATAAAAAACTCATCACTGACAATTATAACTTTACTTATGGTGTCTGAGTTTTAATTAACGATTCATTCACGGTTCTTATCTATACCGTCAGGCGAATGCCTTTAAACGTTCCTTAAGTCACGCTGCAAAAATGTATAGAATTTACAAGATTTGTTTGCGTAAGTATTAACACTCATTTTATTTATCCACTTTTTTTTTTAAGGGTGGAAAATCATCGAATGACTGCTCCCGCCTGGGTGATGCGGAAGGGAGTGTCAGACTCTTACTGACTAAAAACCACCCCGTTATTTCTCCTGCACGTCGAGCCGGAGCCCCGGTTACCCGTTAGGTTCTCCGCGACTCCGAATTAGCATCGGCCCTATTGGGCCCCATCTGTGGTGGTCTGATGGCTCTTTGAGGCGCGCGCGGATTATTTATGCACTACCTTCTGCCAGCGGCTTCGCCGGCGTTCCCAGAGTTAAAAAAAAAAGTAGCCTATGTATGTTACTTTAGACCATACTCTACCTCTTTTCAAAGTTTTATCCCAATCCCTTCAGCCGGTTTAATGTGACTGAATAACAAACATACACAAATTCATATTTTCACATTTGTAATATACAATCACAGCGTAAAGTCCACTGCGGACAACATGACATTCGACAAACATATAGATAATTGCGTTTGATAAAGTAACCTGGTCTAGGGATTGAGCTGCACAATTAGGTTTGTTTTTTCGTGTATACACATACTTTTTCGGGATTTTCAGTGCTGTGCTCAGGATATTAACGTATAATACGAAGTTCCATCGTAATGGGACCGGTAGTTTTTTCGTGATGCGTGAACAAACAGACAAACAGACAGACAGACAAATAATTTTTAAACCCATTTTTGGTTCGGTGTCAATCAATGAACACCCTCGACTATTTTTTTTTTTTCGCCTACCTTTGAGTACTACCATACCCAAGTTGTTACTTTAGTAATGTATAAATGTTTGTTACAGAATCAGTAATAGTAATAATAACATGCAGTGCATTGTCACAACTCATACCTGGACACACAGAACCTTTCATGGATCGACCCTGGTCTCCTACACAGAGCAAGACATTGCGCCAAGGGAAAGGGTAAAACTTGTTTTAGATCTATGCTAGAAATGTGTACTTAAGTAGCGATGATTGGATGGCTTGGTTCTTATCATCATCATCTTCATCATCACCTTCATCTTCATTTATTAATTTATTTATTATACTTTATTACTGCACACACAGAAAGAAAATCATCATCAATAGCCTTTTTAGAGAGAAAAATTTATTCAGTGATTTTCCCCGCCTTGGATGAGGCGAAAAGGAGTGTCACAATCTCAATAACTAACAACCACCCGATTCTTAGTCTTGTTTTCACCCGAAGACAATCTAACGGGTTACCGGGGGTAACCGATTCTCCGCAGCCTAGCCTATATCAGTGTAATGTTAGACTGTGGCACTGTGGTTAGGTTAGATACTTCCTATTGGTGTACGTTCATAATTCTATTGGTATCTCATTCAGTCTACTGCCGAGCAAAATTCTCTTACGGAGGAGGAGATATTTTAATCATCACGCTTGTTTAAGGTAGATTCAGTTCGTATTATGAATCATCAAAATGTTGTCTTTTTATGACATGACAAATATCATATATTCTGATTCAGATATGAAACATACAATGTTAACTTTTTAGCCCCCCAGAACTTTTAATTAGGAATGATAATTCCTGGTTCGATCCTCATGTAATGTTTTACTTCACTCTAGCTTCTAATCGCGAATTAGTGATAAAAGTAAAGGAAAAATAAAAGGAAAAGTATCCCATATCCGTCCCCTGGTTCTAAGCTACCTCTCTTTTTTGAGTTTGATGATTTTCCCCCCTTAAAAAAAAACTACCTCTCTACAAATTTTCAGCTATCGATTTCTAATTTAAAACAATGGAAGATACGTCAATGTTGAACTATTAATACTACTAACATTTTTGTATAGGTGCTGTTCTTGTAGTCATTTCATGTTCAGTATTAATAGTAAACTGACAATTATTAATAAGTAAACTTTTTACTTGTACCTTTATTGGGCACACGTTCCGTGTTTTATTATTAATTCCGTGGTAGTTTTTTCCTTTTAGAGACCGTAAAATGTGTTCGCAGCTGGAATATAGCCAACTAGCCGGGTTTATACCTAAGTGCTATGTTTTTTTTTTTGTGTAAGGTTGTATTCATGAGTATTTTGAGAAATTACAAGGTGTTTGAAAATTTGGTGGTATCAATATGGTTTCCCAATACGTGTAGTCTGCGCTGTCCCCCCCGCAAGGTAAGGCTATATTTTACCAGAACACCATGGCCGTGAAACCAGTCGCCGCTGTCAACAACTTGTATTACAGCTATATAGAGTTACTCACCTGGTGTGTGCTTGGTTGCACAACCAGCTTATACATTTTGTTGGCAGCGCGAGTGGCGATGGGTCACGCATGGTGTTCTGGTGAAGTATAGTCCTTTTATAGACCTAGCACATACTCCAGGCGTGGTTCTGCTTTCATCATTTTCATCATAATTTTAGAGTCACAAGACGTCTACTGCAGAACATAATAGACCTCTCCCAATAACTTCCACTGTATTGACTCAACTATTATTTTATTTTATTCAAAAGGTAATGCGTTATCTAAGAATCTCTAGTCATTTCCAATGTACCTACATATCTTTGCTGTCCTATGATTCAAAGAATTAGTAACGTTATCCTATCCTATGCCGGCTCGACGTGCAGGAGAAGGAACGGGGTGGTTTTTAGTCAGTAAGAGTCTGACACTCCCTTCCGCCTCACCCGGGCGGGAGCAGTCATTCGATGATTTTCCCCCCTTAAAAAAAAAAAAAAAAAAAAAAAAAAAAAAATCCTATGAATTAGGTATATTTTTGAATGGTAATATATTGGAAATTTAGAAAGTCTGTCATAATTTTGACACTCATACACTAAATTATTATTATTACAAGATTGCATAACATCACGCCTTTTTATCCCCGAAGGGATAGGCAGAGGTGCACATTATACCACTGTACAATGTAACACCCACTTTTCACTATTTATGTTATGAGTCCCATGTAATAGGGGGTGAGCCTATTGCCATATACCGGGCACAATTCCAGACTCCGTGCTACTACTGAGAATATTTAAAAACCTAGTAATACTTTGCCCGACCCGGGAATCGAACCCGAGACCCCTTGTCCGGCAGTCGCACTTACGACCACTCGGCCAACAAGGCAGTCTTACAAGTTTGATAATATCATAATGTTCAGTTGATGTCGCGGAGAACCTACCGGGTAACCGGGGCCCCGGCTCGACGTGCAGGAGAAGGAACGGGGTGGTTTTTAGTCAGTAAGAGTCTGACACTCCCTCTCGCCTCACCCAAGCGGGAGCAGTCATTTGATGATTTTCCCCCCTTAAAAAATGTTATGTTGATGTTTTTACCAAGGTCACTCTGAATGTCATTTTATCATCTTCTTTTATTAAAAAGACTATTTTAATCTGATACCAATACAGAATCACATTAAAACTTATTATTACTTCGCATATTATCAGATTTACTTTAGTTCTCACTGAATGAACAAAAAAAATCGCATTCAAGATTACATCTAAAAGCCCTCGACATTTTTAACTCTGAATGGGATCTGAAATAGACTTAGGGCACTGTGTTCAACTTTTCTTTAAGAAAATTCTTCGGGAAAACTTTACGTTCGGGCCTCTCCTTAATTTAGGTGACCTCAATCAGGAATTTTTAAGAGGGCAGCTGTTTTTTTTTACTTAAGATTAGCTATTCAATTGAGTATAATATGTGTCTTTTTTAATATATATTCTTGATTCAATAACATTTTTTTTCTGTTTTACAATTTTATTTCTTTATCGCCATCTGTACTGGACAAACGACCTGGATGGATCTGGACCTTCCCACTTTAGAGAACAGAGAATAAGGTTTCCTAAGAAAAAGAGTAACCTCTGACGAGGCGAAGTGATCGTGCTTGGCGTGTTTTCCGCTCAATAGTTGTTCGTAGGGATTTTCTATCCCTGTTTATTCTATGTTTAACGTTTATTCACAATTTATTGTGCGATGTAGGATTTGTATCGTTGAGGTGTGGGGAGCTAGTGTAAAATAAAACAATACGTCTGTCTCGTTTCACGGTGCTCTTTAATCTGACCCACTAACTACTAACTACAATAAGGTATACCCCACTTCACCTCCGGGGTAAAAGAAAAAAAAATTAAATCTAAAGATTACATTTTTTTTTTTGAACTTACAGCTAATTGCCAAACATAAATGTTAAATGCTAAATCCTTAATCATGTAAAGATTAAATGTACTTAAATTAAGCTTATATAATAAAATTTATTTATCTTTAACAAATAATTTTGTTCTATTTTTGTGAACAACATCAATTTTTCCATTTTTCATGATTTTTACATTTGGTTCTTGTTCTTCTATTACAATATATGGGCCGTCATATAAAGGTTTTAATTTATTTCCTGTTTCATTTTTTACTAACAACATATCATTTGGATTATACTTTATTTGATTTACAGTTTTATCATAAATTTGTTTTCTTTTCTCTTTACACTTTAACAAGTTTTCTCTGGCATCTCTATTAGCTACTTGTAACCTGTATTTTAATTCTAAACTGTAGTTATCAGGATTGTACAATGGTTCTATATTAGAAAAAATTCTACTTGGTATTTCACAGGGTTTACCAAAAACTAATTCGTACGGGGCATATTTTGTACTAGAGTGAACTGTATTATTATATGTGAAGCACCAAAATGGTAGCCATTGGCTCCATGTTTCTGGATGATTATCGCACTGTAGTCGTAAAAATGAACCTAGATGTTTATGTACATTTTCAAGTGAACCTATGGTTTGGTGATGGTATGCGGTAGAGTTTAGTTTTTCTATGTTAAGTAATTTACATACCTGTTCCATTGTTTCCGAGATGAATTCTGTGCCACGATCTGTAGTGATTGTTTTGGGAATCCCAAACCTTAAAATGAAATTGTTCACAAAACTTTTAGCTATACTTACGGTTTCCTTATTTTTAAGAGGATAAGCCTCAACAAACTTGCTTAACTCGCATTGAATTGTTAATATGTACTTAATTTTTTCTAAATCTATATCTAATGGGCCTACTACATCTAAGAATACCTTTTCTAAAGCATAACTTGCTGTGGTTGTAATAACCATTGGTTCTCTAACATATCTGGAATGTTTCATTTTCTGACATTTCTCACACTTTTGGATGAAGTTCTTGACGTCATTTTCGATTCCTGGCCAGTAAAATTTACGTTTTATATTATTAATCATTCTGCGTACCCCAGCGTGTCCGCTTGTTGGTAGCAGATGATAGTCATTAATAATAAAATTCTTTTCCTCGTCATTGTCTATTCTTTTTATTCCTCTTAAAATACAAATGCGTGGTCCGGACCACTGGTCTATTCCTTTTATTCCTTTTACAATATTTTTTATGAATAACGCGTTATCATCTTTTTTTATAATACAAATCTCTTTTATTCCTAATTTTTCACATATTTTTCTCAATTTTTCCACAAAAACGTCTCGCGTGTAATGTGCTTTAAAATCGAGATTAACATATAATATATTTTTATTGGCTATAAATGCGAAACATTCTGATTCGACATCTACGCTTTTATTCTCTTTCATTTTCTTTAATTCTTCACCTTTCACTAAACTTAACTCGACTGCACCACTCGGTATTCTAAGTATTTCCACAACTTTTGGTTGATCAGGCCAATCGTCTAGGCGAATACTTGGGATACCGCTTTTCACACTATCATTCTCACTTTCCTCCCCTTTCTCAGATTCTCTTATTCTTCTAGCTTGCGCTCTTGTTGTTACTGCTATTATTTTATCATTCATATCTTTTAAATCTTGTGAAGTTACACTTATTCGTGACAAAGCATCAGCTAGTACATTTTCTTTACCTTTGACATATGTTATTTTGAAGTCATACTCTTCTAGGGCTAATCGAAATTTCAGAAGTCTACTGGACGGATCTTTCATTCCAAACAGGTATATCAAAGGTTTATGATCTGTCATTATAGTGAAAGTACGTCCGAATAGGTATGGTCTGAAATATTTTACACTCCAAACTATTGCGAGAAGCTCTTTTTGTATTGTCGGATAATTTAGTTCTGCTTTATTCAAAGGCCTGCTAGTATAAGCTACTGGTTTCATGTCACTGTTACAAAGTACTGAGCCTATCGCTGTTCCAGAAGCATCGGTTTGTAATATAAATTCGTTCGAAAAATCTGGGTATGTTAAAATGGGTGGTGAAATAAGAGTATTTTTCAAAAAATTAAATGAATTCTCACATTGCTCCGTCCATTCAAATTTAGTATTTTTCCTACATAGTTTATTTAAACAATTGGTTATTTCTGCAAAATGTTTTATGAATTTCTATAATAATTACACATAGCAACAAAACGTCTGACTTCATCAACATTAGTTGGTCTTGGGTAATTTTTTATACATTTAACTTTTTCTGGATCAGGGCGGATCCCTCCAGAAGATATTGTGTGACCTAGATACAATAATTCTGTTTTTAAAAATTGACATTTACTCGGATTTAATTTAAGATTGACTTTACGTAAACGTTCAAAAATTTCAATTAGGTTTTTATTATGTGATTCCAAATTTCTGCCAAAACAAATGCAATCATCTAAATATATAAAACAATTTATATAGTTTAGTCCTGACATAGCAATAGACATTGTCCTAGAGAAGGCACTGGGGCTCGTTTTTAAACCCATTGGTAGGCGCTTCATCTGGTATTGTCCTGTACTTGTGGTAAATGATGTAATTGGTCTAGACTCTGGTTTTAATGAACATTGGTAATAAGATTGACTAAGGTCTAAATGTGAGTAGTATATAGCACCTGATAACGAGTCTAAAATGTCGGTAATATTTGGTAATGGGAATTTGTCATCTTGAATTACCTCATTTAATTTTCTGTAATCGATCACTAAACGCCACTTTTTAATTTTCTCATTATCTGACTTTTTAGGAACTAATAATATCGGACTGGACCATTCACTTTGTGATGGTTCAATTATGTCATCGTCTAACATTTGTTTAATCTGATTTTCTATTTCCGGTTTTAAACTATGTGGTAATCTGTATGGTTTGGTATATACTGGACTTACATTTTGTTTTAAATGAATCGTTTGTTCCTCTAAGTTAGTAGTAGTAAGCTTATCGCCGGGTAAATGAAATATGTCGGTATATTTAGAACAAATACTCTCTATACTGTTTCGTTCGCTTGTACCTAAGTGATCAAGTTTCAAGGTTTGCAACAATGTTGTTGCTCGTGTGGGATTAGAGTCACATTTATTAAACGAGCATACATTGTATTGTTTTAAAGGTAATAATTCAGGTTGAAAAACTGAAATAACTATATCTTTATCGCTGGTATTCATTAGCCTGATAGGTATTATGTTATTTTTTGGTTTTACTATCAACCCAGCCAAAAATAAATTTTCTTGTAACTCCTTCTGCACAATCACACTGTCTTCTCTCACATCTGAGGTTAGCTTTATGTAATGAATAGTTTCGCATCGTGCTGGTATTGTTATATATGCAGTACACAATTTGGGTGAGGTATGTAAAGGCAATATGCTTTGTTTTTCTTTTGTTAAAGTTAATATATTTTTCTCTAAATTAATAGTAGAATTAAAATTGTTCAAAAAGTCTAAACCTATAATTCCGTCAGATTTACAAGGTAAATTGTCAAATAAATAAAATTTATGTTCATAAAATGTTTCATCGGAAGCCTGCAAAGTTAAATAAACATATCCTTCTGAGTACGTCTTACCACCTATACCGTTTATAACTATAGGGTCTCTATGTACAGGTATCCGTTCCGATAAGAAATTACTGCGAATTGCTGATATTGAGGCGCCTGTGTCTAGTAACCATGAACATTTTTGATTACCTAACTGCAAGAATATGTATTTTACATTATTGTCACAATTAAAAATATAATGTTTAGGTCCGAAAAAACTGATTCGATTCAGTAGCTTCTTGTTCTTGTGGGTTTTCGACTTGTGCTGAACAAACTGGTCGATTATTACTCCTACTACTGGAACCTCGACTACGATTCGAATTTACAAAATTACCACGATACTGCCGTGCTGGTCGGGAATTATTATATCTCCAGTTATGATTATTTAAGTACTTACCTCTCTGGTTATAGTTGTAATTATTTTGTCCTCGATTCGAATTGTAATGTCCTCTGTTCATTCGACCTACAGGCGGGCGACTTATCCGTGAAGACCTATAGTAATTAAATTGGTTACCTCGCCTTTGCGTTGCATTAAAAATGTTGTTGGAGGACGAAGGCTGTCCCAGCTCTTCATCCTCGGCCGCACGCACCGCGTCCTTCAGCTGCGAGTAGTCCCTGGCTGATATGATCGTGCTTAGCCGCCTGTTACGCAAGCCATCTGCAAACCTTTTAATTGCAAGTTTTTCATTTATAGGTCTCAAAATCTCACTTGCTTTGGGGTTTTCGTCGCTTTGTGCGATAGTGAGACCTACAAATAAATCTGTCAATTTATCACCAAACTCACTTATTGACATATTGTTTTGAGATAAATTATTTAATTGGTTAAGTATCGAATTTGCCGATTTTTTAGTTAGTAAGAAGTTCTTAATGTCTTGTATTAAATTAGGTACATTGTCATATTCGCTTTTTAATTTTAACTTAGCAGATTTTGATAACCTGGTTTTCAATACAAATGTTATTAGTAACTTTTTCTGTGTAGTATCTACTAAATATTCATTATACATCTCAATTCCATCTATAATTTTTTCAATAGTTTGTTCTGAATTATCCATTACTGGTATTAAAGAAGTAGCGGTTTTTATATCGAATTTCTCCATGTTTGTTACAGTTGTATTTTCCTCGCAATTACTAGTTTTATAAGTCAAAATCCGTTTATATGTTAACTCTATACGTTCTTTTAATATATCATGCACATATTCTGCAAGTTCTACTGAAGTTTCTTTAGTTTTAAAACTACTAATGATATCTTTATATGTTAGAAATAACTTTTCAGCTTGTAAAAATTTTTCATTTATATTACCTGCATATTGTACTCGTCTAGTAGGGCCCAATTTTCTTAGATTAATTTGAATATCATTCAACTTACTTAAAATAATTTCTAAGTTTTGTTCCATATAACTATTTCACTTAAAAATATAGTTCATTTTTCCATTGATTGAAAACCGTATTTCCATTGATTCACGCATATTTCTCATAGACGCAGAGAGCACCGTAGCACCGAGCACCCCTTCAAACTGGTTCAGCTTCTTCATCCGGTCTGCCAAATCTTCCCGAGAGTCTCTGTCGCATACGCCTTATAAATTCAAAGTGCATCTTTCTTTCCATCCATTTGCGTTCATTTTTCTTCCATTTCTGACATCCGAAGTATATAACAGCCATAATACCAATAGTCAAGGCCGCTGCTAAGAGTAAGTTGGTCGTCATCATGTGGTTCTGGACCTCGATGTCCTCGTAAATCGTTGCTTTATTGGGTCCTGCTGCATTTTGGTTCAGAGTGAGTTCTTTGTCTTCGGTTTTAGAGTATGATTTTCCCATTTTACGGAGTATAAGTACAAAAGGAATTTGAGTACGGTAAGTTCAAGTTTTGATGTCACTGAGTCTGATCACACACAATCTTGATGCAGCAAAATTTTTGGAAGTGGAAAGTTAGCATTAAGTAGAAATAAAATCACTTTGCACACTATTGTTCTTGGCGAAAATCACTTTGCGCACTTGTACTTGTTCTTGGCGAAGCGTTATTCAATTGTTCAAAATCGGTGCACCGAGGCACACAAGAATCCGCGGCGTCAGCGTTCGCCGGCCACCCGACACTCGCCCACGCCATGGCAAGGCAGGGTCGCCATGAGGTGTGGGGAGCTAGTGTAAAATAAAACAATACGTCTGTCTCGTTTCACGGTGCTCTTTAATCTGACCCACTAACTACTAACTACAATAAGGTATACCCCACTTCATCGTCATCCGCTAATTTGCTCATCGATCGTCTACGTGTGATTGCTGTCGTCTGCCATTTTGTCATATGTCATGTGTTGCCACAAACTAGCCTGTATTCAGCAGAAGACGACTGGCGGCTGATATGATGATGGTGTCGATGATCAGTATGATCACCCCCTAAGATTTAACCAAGCCATACTGAAAGATCTTTTCAAGATACATTGAAAATGGTCTTCGTAGAAAATAGTAATAAAGTTCACAATATTAATTGAATATTAATTTTAAGGGGGTTTTGCTGTGCTTGGAAGGAACCAGACTACCACGATGCTGATGGTTCAGTCGCTGGTGTAGTGGGTGAGGGTGATACAGTGGTCGGTTCAAAGGGCGGTTTAATCCTACTACGGTACTATTTTAATGATAAATGATATTTTTTTGGAAACTGCCTTGTAGATCGAGTAGTCATAAATACATCTAAGAGTTTGATGAGGGCAAAGTATTATTGGGTTTGATGTTTGTATTTGAATTATTATAAAGCACGTTTACGTTTGTATTTATTAAATTTAATCTGTCAAACACCAAGCGGTCACCGGTGACCGCGACCTATTGTTCTTTAATTGTGTCTATAAAACCGGTACTCGACGAGTTAAAAATCATTCAATATGCCCGATTGAACTAAGGTGGAACCGCGACGGTTTTTAACCGCCTAAATTTATGAAACAGGAAATGGCTGAGGCCCTACATTAACCCATTGTTGGCTAGATGCTCGTACACGCTGACTATCTAGCGAGATTGCGGGCGCGGTCGCGAACTATCAAACATATGACACGATATCCCGCTACTTGGCATCGTACCTGCATTTAGTATCTCATTACTTGGATGTCGTATCATGTTTAATATTTCACAGCCGCGGGCACGGTCACGTCTCAGTGGGGACAAGCAAAAGATTATGCATACCTAATCGTTCCTTAACAGTTCCAGAATCAACACTGCAGATGTGAACCATCGCTCGGAGCAAACGGAACCACCTCCAAGAAGGGACTGCGTCTGCTCTAAGATTTACGATCCAGTCTGTGCGTCAAATAATGAGTCCTATTTCAACCTTTGTTTTTTGGAATGCAAAGTACCGAAAAGTGAAAATATTAGCGTTGTCCACCAAGGAAACTGCATACCATTTTAAAGTTAGACGTAATTAGGAATCGGTAAATTAAATTCATTGATTGTGTTTCGTTTTATTGTTTGAACCTTTGTTGATTATTATGATAGGTATTGTGACGATTTTTTATGATATTTTCAGACGAAATTGTGAATTTATGTACCAGTTAATGTGTCCAAATTATTTCGCTGTTTCTGTGTAACCTAAGGAAACCGACAGTCCTTTTCGTCCTCCCTTGGAGAGGGAACTACATGGTGATTGGGGTTGGGTCAAAATAAATACAAAAAAAATCATACAAATATGTCAATGTTTGGTTATGACACACAAATATTCTGTACATAAACAACTGAAGCAAAAATGCCATAGAAAAATAATAACCTAGATATATGTCAACAATATACCTTCCATATAAAGTAAATCAAAGCCCATATACCATATATTAAAACTTCTACAAACTAATTTAGAGCTCAAAGCCAAATCCTGGAGTTCAATTAAGGCCTAATGTCATTTGACGATTGCATGCATTCGTCAAATGACACAACGTGGACAGTTACCCTAATAAAATGTAGAAACGAGTTAAAATAATACTTAATTAACAAACACAGAGCTCTTATCCATTAAAATGAAAACCACAGAGAATATAATTTTTAATTCACGTTAATATTAAACCTCACAAGTTCTTCATGCAATTTAACTTTAACGGAGTTAAAAACTGCATTATTCAGTTTTGTGGGCGAGACGGGACGTAAGAACACCTTTATTTTATTCCCTTCAAATGTTCGTTAGACGTTGGTGTTAGCCGTTTCATTTTACTTAATTAGATTTTATTCCTAAAAGTCGTAAAAAGTGGAGGGATTCTCACAAAGTATGTCCAAAGTCCCATACGAAAAAGACTAGACAAGACATTTTAGACATTTTTACTACTCGGATTTACTTACACTATACGAGATAGAAGAAAGAATTAACTTAATGCTGGTTTAATTTGGCTTTTATAAAGTTAGGCACTCGACTGGTTTCAAGCCAAACTAAGGGCTCATATTCGCGGGCCTGCGGACGGCAAGCATGGGAGCATGGCTCGCCGCCTGACCAGAACCAGACCCGAGCATATTATGGTGTGTTGCGTTCTGCGCGCGCCTCAAAGAGCCATTAGACCACGGAGATACCACGGATGGGGTCTAATAGGGCTGATGCCGATACGGAGCGGCGGAGAACCCAACGGGTTACCGGGGCTCCGGCTCAAAGTGCAGGAGTAGGAACGGGGTGGTTTCTAATCAGTAATAGTCTGATACTCCCTTCCGCCTCACCCAGGTTGGAGAAGTCATTCAATGATTTTCCCCCCTTAAAAATAGGCTCATATTCATGGAGAGCAATTCGAACACACTACGTCGAGCAGCTTACTCGATAAAACAAAAACAGCTACTACAAATCTGTATGCATGATTGTAAAATGTATATATTAGAGGTATTTTTAAAAAGAGTAACGATGGAGTTCTTTCTCGGTCTGTTCCATTCGAATCTACACTTATGAACGAGCACCTAGCTCCACTGACGGGACTATTATTTATCTGTTGACGTTTCAAAAGTATCTGATAATGATTTAGTACAAATAAATACTTTGACTTTGACTTTAAACTGTCAAACACCAAGCGGTCACCGGTGACCGCGACCCATTGTTCTTTAATTGTGTCTATAAAACCGGTACTCGACGAGTTAAAAGATATCACCACAAGAAAACACATAAAATAGTCAATGTAGTAGTTTTTAAAGTCCCACAATACCGAAGTAGTAACTCCATGGAAAGAAATGAGGTTGTGAACGAAAAAGTTTAAGACCCGAGACGACTTATTGCAATTGTAAGAATTTCTTTGTGTATGGATGGATATTGTTGTACCAACTTGGTTACTTAGAGTTGGTTTCCTAGCAGTTTGAGAAAAGAAGTTGTATCTTTGAAGTTTTAAGGACTTAGTTTGTGTAATAATGTTAGAAGTTGTTATGGTGAGAATTTTAAGATCTTTTTAGTACTTATTAGCTTCTGGCCACGACTACGTACGCGTAATCCCAGTTTATCGCGTTCCCGTAGGATTTTCAGGAAATATTTGAAAAAAATGTACCCTACATAAGGACATAGGAAAGTGGGGAGGTAACTGAAGTAGATCACTATGTATAATATATTATAGTGCACAAGTGTGTGCGCAAACACAGGCTGCACTCTCTGAGGTGAAAAAAAAACCGCCGAATTCGGGCGGTCATTCAGAAAATGTAAGTAGTACTTTGCTCGACGCGGCAATCGAACCCGCGACACGTTGTACAGCAACCGGTCATCCAGTCACTGCACTACAAAGTTTAGTTTATCTTCACTTATTGCAATATTCTAATAAAATACCGAGAAGTTATCCATAAAATGTCTCAATCAACACATTTCGATCTCTTAAATCGATTCCTAAGGGAGAATCGATTATCGAATCGCCTATAATCACGTTATCCTTATCGTGAGACTTTGATTGTTTCCGTGACTCGAAATGATGGGAAATTAAGTTGTTCGAATGCTCCCCGATTGGTCTTCTTGGTGTTTGTTGTATTTTATTATGTTTGCAATGCAACTCAAAGTAGTCTTCTTGGTGTTTGTTGTATTTTATTATGTTTGCAATGCAACTCAAAGTATACTCAGCTCGTCTGAGCTCGTATCTATAATTTGGTAGATAACTTAACGGTACACTACCTAATAATAGTTATTGTTCCTTTTTGTATTTCTTTTTTATTATTTTGGTGTTAACATAAACATATTTTCTATTCTCTCTCCTTTCTATGTAGGTACTGTTGAATAAATTACACGATTTCAAAGCGTGTAAAACGAAGGGGTATTTTTTACTGGCATTAACCTGTAAATGTGCAGTCGTATCACGTGACAATAAGCAATTGGTGTCGCCTATTGGGGATTAAGAATTTGAGGATTATTGGAGGTTCAGGGATTGGTGAGATAACCATCAGACCACCACGGATGGGGGGTCCAATAGGGCTGATGCCGATACGGAGCCGCGGAGAACGTAAAAGGTTACCGGGTCTCCGGCTCGAAGTGCAGAAGTAGGAACGGGGTGGTTTTTAGTCAGTAAGAGTCTGACACTCCTTCCCCCCTCACCCAGGCAGGTGAAGTGTTTCGATGAATTTCCCCCCTTAAAAAAATGGGATTGGGGAGATTGGAGAAAGGGGAGGGGAAGGTAATTGGGCCTCCGGTAACCTCACAAACACAACGCAGCATAACGCAAGCATTGTTTTACGTCAGTTTTCTGTAAAGCCGTGGTATCACTCCGGTTGAGGCAGCCCATTTGAAGTATGTCTCTCACACACTTAAATAACATCAGAATCTTCACATTACAAGCCATTTCTTATTTTCTAAAATATAGTAGCTAAAGTTCTAAAAGACCAACAATGTAATGCAGCTGCAGTGGCGACCGTAAAAAGGAGTTTGCACGTCCTTCATTCTCGGTTGGATTAAAAGACAAAAGGGAACGTCATTAGCGGACACAAACGGTCCCAGCTGTAAATTAGTTGGCATTATTAAATTTTTCCACCATTTTTGCAATTCCCGCCGATAGACACTTATCATCCCTATTCTAACGAAACAGGGATGGTGAGGTGATATGAAAATTAAACATTTATTTAGTCCATCAGAGAATAATAAAATAATAAACACGTATTTTTTTTATTTTGTAATAAATAAATAACATCACGCCTTTTACCCCCGAAGATATAGGCAGAAGTGCACATTACGGCACTTTAAGCCACTGTACATGTAACACCTACTTTTTATGAGTCCCATGTTTTTATTTTGTCGTATAAGAAAACAATACTTAGATAAAAATGAATCAAAGTTCAGGAGTGGTATAATGAACCCGTGTGATCCAATAATGATCCAATGACGAGAACAGTTATTTTACAATGAAAATAAATGAAAAAATACTTTTTAATAATAAATACAAATTCCTTTTTGAACTATTTTGACATCACTAGAGAAGTTATTGCAAACAAAAAAACACAAATTCATGTACGACTTATTCTGACTGCTGCACACAGGAAAATAAACCACAGGACATTTCTCACATGGTCGTTTTTTGTCTAAAGGTGGGAAAAGTGAATCGTAGGATTTAGTCGTTCCATAGGCCAGATAGATGAACGTCAGAAACGTAAGTGTATCTGTGGAAAATATGTAATTTAAAACCTAAAAACGAAGAGTCTATCTGCACAGTAAAATTAAATCTGTCTTATTTCTATTCTAATAATAAATAGGTTATAACGAAAACGATATAAACTTCATGGTAGAAGAAAAAAATATAGTAACAAGAGTCAAAAGACAGAGGATACTTTTTAGTGGATTATTTAGGTTGCTTATGGGACGACGTGTTCCATCGTAGGCCGCATCATCGCTTACCGCCAGGCGAGATAGTGGTCAAATATTGGCCCATCAAATATAATTATTAAAAAAAACATTACAGTGACTTATGACATTGTAATTTAAAAACTATAGGATTTTTTATATTTTTCTGATAACTGCTGGTAACTTGCGGATTGCCTGGTACCATTTGAACGTCGACTTGAGGGGCATTCTGTATAATATTTATTTATATTATTTATTAACACTTCTGTATAATAATCATACGATGGCGGGCTTAATGCCGGGTGGCATTCTCTAACAGTCAACCATGGGTTGATGCAGAGATGTGCAACAGTAGGTGTAATAGGTATAATGGTTTATGTGACACAGAAAAGTCTATATAAATAAATTTATGATTATGCATATCTGTAAATACATACATATATCCGTACATATAGGTATAATATAAATTACATAAGATGCTAATATTGTGCTATCATTAACTTAGAAAAACACAGTACTTACTTATTATGACAAATCGGATGCTAGTGAAAGAATTCATAATTGTTCAATTATGGAACTGCGTTCCCGAGATTTCGCGTCACTCACTTAAGTAGTTCGAAGGAAAAGTCATGAAAAGGCGTAACTAGCTAATTATACTTGAACGATAAACATTTTAGTGCATTAAAACAACATTGCTTTTTATTTCCTTAATGAAGCCATACTCATAATGCGATTGTACAATTTTTTCACTAAATATTTTTATTTAGCTTGCCCCGTTCATTTGTTTGTGTCTTTAGTGATTGAAATTTTACTATATTACTAGCTTCTGCCCGCGACTTCGTACGCGTAATCCCATTTTTTCCCGTCCCCGTTCGTGATTTTCGGTAAAAAGTAAAAAAAAAATGTTGGTTAAAAAGTATCCTATGTCGGTCTCCAGGCTCTAAGCTACCTCCCAACCAATTTTCAGCCAAATCTATTCTGCCGTTCTTGAGTTATAAGTGGTGTAACTAACACGACTTTCTTTTATATATATAAGATTATGTTTATAAACTGACAGTACCCCCAACCTCATCTGCCAAAATAATCTGGCTGTTTTCAAGCCCCAGATTAATAGGTTGCTTATGAGTCGACGTGCTCCATCGTAGGCCACATCATCGCTTACCACCAGGCGAGATAGTGGTCAAACGTCGGCCTATCAAATGTAATATAAAATAATATATATGGCATTTTATCCCAGTCAACGTTTGGGTTAAATATAAAATCAGTGTAATATGCAAACAAAACAAACTAAATAACTAATAGTAATTATAAATACTGTATAAAATACATAATAAATATAAAATATGTACATAAATTACTATGGCATACTATGTCTAACTATATCTGTATCTACTATGTGTAACTATGTCAACATATTATAATAAACTTGTAGAAAAGTTAAATGTACATTAAATATTTAAAAAAAAATAATACTTAGAGCGTGATCTGCAATCGATACCGAAGCCAATAATATGGTATGGTTTGTCTGTTTGTCTGTATGTATGTCCGGGATGATCTCAAAAACTACTGCATGGATTTACTTCAAATTTTTCATGAATATTACTTACAGGTCGGGTCAACATATAGGCTACATATTATCACGCTATCATCTACGGGGAGCAGCTGTGAATCGTTATTTCTCTTACCTATGCATATCTTCTATCTATACAATTATATAAAGAATTATAAAAAGAATACTTAGAGCGTGATCTGCAATCGATACCGAAGCCAAAAATATGGTTTTTGAAATTTTTGTCTGTTTGTCTGTATGTATGTACGGGTTGATCTCGAAAAGTACTGCATGGATTCACTTCAAATTTTGCAAGGATATTACTAACAAGTCGACTCAATATATTATAGGATAATTATCACACTATCGCCTATGGGACTGAATCAATTCTGACGACATTCATTACCGTAGAATATCCCTTGATCAAAACTAATTCAAAATTCAAAATTCTGCCAGAAGTCATTATTCTACGCGGACGAAGTCGCGGGCAACAGCTATTATATGATAATAATATAATATAATTGACGAAGACACAAACTCAGCGTTATAGCGCCTATAAATAGGCCTTACGAACACTACGTTTCAAAGCCATTTTGTTTGGAGATATTTTTATACTATGGGGTAGTGCATTCCATAATTTATTTACACCAACTCTGAAGGAGTCAGAAACGAAGGAACTGTGGTGAGAAGGAATTTCTAGAAGCAAACTATCAGCTGAACGGAGATTTCAGCTGTGAGAGCTGGCCAAAATACGATCCGTTGGCTCGTTTTCCTCCTATTTTATAAAAAATAAAATAAACTCAAACTTAAACTCAAAAGCATTTATTTCAATTAAACCATAGTTTAGTACTTTTAAAACGTCAAGAAATATAAAATAAATTATTGTCTGTCAGTCTGTCCGTCAGTGAAGCTAAGTGCTCGTACCAAAAAGTAGATTAGAAGAACGAGTAAGAAATACAATTCGTTATTCTTTTAAAAATAGTGTAATAAAAAAACACAAAGATACAAAACATACTTTTTAGTCCCTTGTAGGTAAAGTTATACCAGAGAGATCATCAGAAACTTCTGATTCATTGAATTCTGTAACTTCAATATATCCGAAGCACCTTCCAACGTACAACATTTTCGTCGCGTTTTCGCCCGGTTTTAATTTTGTATTGTAACAATTCATTTGGCATATGTTTAGGAAGCTTTTAGCATTATCCGCGCAGATTGGAATGTATATTCTAGGACATTTACAATTCTTGATTTGTTCTAGTAAAGGCAAATCGTCTACTGGTCTTTTCATATACCAATCCTGTAATTGTTTGTTAGAATTCGCCTTCGTGACTTCCAGTAATACATAAAGAAAGGCAGCAGCAACTAAAACAAGAAGTGTTAGTTTCATCTATATCTTCTATACACATAATAAAATCGTAGAAAAGTCAAAACTGTACATTGAATATTAAAAAAAAAATACTAATTTTAGTGTGATCTACAATCGATATTGATGTCAAACATATGGTTTTTAGAATTTTTGTCTGTTTGTCTGTACGTATGTCCGTGATGATCTCAAAATCTGTATGGTCTGCATGGATTTACTTCAAATTTTGCATGAATATTACTGACAAGACTGACGGGGCAACATATAAGCTACATATTAACACGCTTTCATTTACAGCGGAGGAGCCCTATACTATGTAATGAAGCAATTCTGACGACATTGACGTTACCGTAGAATAATACCTTGATAAAAACTAATTGAAAAGCATAAATTCTGCCAGAAGTCATTAATCTAAGCAGACCAAGTCGCCGGCAGCTAGTAGTTAATGAAATTATTGTTAATCAGCTACACCCGCGCGGATTTTCTCGATCTGCTCGGCTCCTATAAGTCCTATATCCTTCCTCGACAAATGGACTACTCACCACAAAAAAAAATATTTAATTTCAACTAGTATTTCCAGAGAGACTGTCTCGTTGGCCAAGTGGTCGCAAGTGCCACTGCCGGGCAAGGGGTTTCCGGTTCGATTCCCGGGTCGGGCAAAGTATTACTGGGTTTTAAAAAAAATCTCAGTAGTAGCACGGCGTTTGGAATTGTGCCCAGTATATGGCAATAGGCTCACCCCCTATTACATGGGACTCATAACATAAATAGTGAAAAGTAGTACTAACTAACATTTTACAGTGGCATTAAGTGCCGTAATGTGCACCTCTGCCTCTTCGGGGATAAAAGGCGTGATGTTATGTTATGTTAGTTATTTTGGATCACGTTAGTCTCTGAAACTCTAAAGTACTCCAATTGAAAAAAAATGATTTTATTGGACACTGGACAGTCCATTACTGGAGGAGAGCTGTATGCCAAGGTCATTACGTGTTATATCGTAAAAAAGTAATGAATTTCATTACTTTTTAGAGATAAACTATTGACTTGACTATATAATTTGACTGCACGGTTGGCGCGGTGGCTGGGCAACTGGCTGCCGCGCAACGTGTCGCGGGTTCGATACCCGCACGGAACAACTCTTTGTGTGATCCACAGATTGTTGTTCCGGGTCTGGATGTCATGTGTATGTGATATTGTGTTTGTAAACGCACCCACGACACAGGAGAAAATCCTAGTGTGGGGCAATGTTTTTTTTTGTTTTTATTTAAAATAGAAATAGAAAAATAGAATAGAAACTAGCAGCTCCATCAAGACTTGGCTAGTTTTGTTTTGAATAATGTTTTTGGTAGTATAAATATCTACTACAGAACTGAAAATTTATAAGCTACTCACAAGTTGGCACAAACGTATTCTTACACCAAAACATAGCTACAATCTATTGAAATTTTAATTTAATAAAGGCATGAGTGTATTTTATATGCCTTTAACAAACATTTGACTAAGTTATTGTTATCACGTTTCTACTATACATTTTAAACAGGCAATAAAAATGTAATAAAATAAAAGATTTTGTGCTGCAATAGGCAAATGAAATACGCGATAATATTATAATATAAGTATATTGTGAAAATAAAATAAAAACTGCGTTTAAAAAACCGACTTCAAAAAACCAAAAACTAATAACAAACAAAAAGTATAAACTAAAAAGCAAAAAATAACTATTATTAGTACTGATAGGTTACCCACCCACTGATAGGTAAGAAGTCGGTGCCATAAGTTCCATACAAAATTATTCATTAAAACCTTAATAGGTACCTAATTCACAATTTTGTGGACAGTTATATCATTATGATATGAGCTTATGGCCGACAAATTATTTTACAGCGTATCTATGCAATGCAGACAGTTTTGGGAGCAACACGCAGTTGTGGTCTGCGAACCATTTATATGTATATTTTTTTTAAGGGGGAAATCATCGAATGACTGCTCCCGCCTAGTTGAGGCGGGAGGGAGTGTCAGGCTCTTACTGACTAAAAACCACCTCGTTCTTTCTCCTGCACGTCGAACCGGAGCCCCGGTTACCCGTTAGGATCGCCGCGACTCTGAATCGGCATCGGTCTTGTTGGCGCCGTACGTTCGGGTATCTATATGTATAATGGGGACGGTAGTGCTATCGTGTTGGTCGATTGCGAAAAAATGTGGCAGTTATTTCGTCCAAACAATTCCTCAGAGCAATCCTCGTGCGTGGTAACGTAATAGACTAATTAGCTACCTCTATATGCCAATGCAATATTTGAAATCAAGGTACAGTTTTCTTTTACTCGGCAAATTATTACTGGTTTTTTTTTTAATCTCAGTTGTAGCACGGAGTCTGGAATTGTGCCCGGTATAAGGCAATTGGCTTACCCCTTATTACAAGGGACTCATAACATAAATAGTGAAAAATGGGTGTTAGATTGTACAGTGGCACTAAATACCATAATGTGCACCTCTGCCTACCCCTACGGAGATAAAGAGCGTGATGTTATTATGTCATTTTAGACCAAATTAAAACTTGTAAAAGCAACTTACCTTTCATTTGAAAGTTGACACAGAGATCTAAGGAACATCTTAAAATAGATGCAATATTGTAAGAAATTTTCCTTTGCTTAATAAGCCGTGGTGAACATGTTAGGTCCAATGACGTGTACCTCATTTCCATACTATGAAACTTACACGCCGTATTAAACAGATGCCGAATGTATAGACTTGTCAACACGGTTTCAAGGTAAATTTTGAGAACCATTCAAGTAGAACAATTTAGTTCGAACAATGAACATCACATTTCGCTGCGTGAATAAACACAAAGGGAACCATGGGTAGGTGCACTTGAAACTTCAGATTTAAATACATAATGTAATTTATATGGTGTTCTATTATTAAAAATTTTATACAGGGTATCCCTGAAGTCGACAATCAAATGGCACCTGGCGATCAACAAAGTTCCAACAGTTATCAGAAAAAAAAACTAATCTAAGATAGTTTTTAAATTACAATAACTTATGTGTTATCCACGAAAAAGTACACCCTGTGCCAGTCTTTTGATTCTTGATGTTTATTTATTCGACTGTATTTTTGCTTATGGTATCCTGAATAGTGTTTCACTATTATGGAATTCCCAATTCTGAGTCAATTGCTTTAGTTTAGAAATGAATATCATTTTGTACTTGCCGTTGGTAGTTTTTGAACCCACACTCTCATGCATGAGAAGCGGGCGTCTTAAACCTCCGGGAAACTACGACATAGCATTAAGATAATTATTATGTCCAAATTATTCACGTTACTTATAAAACTTTAAAGCTAGTTCATAGAATGATAGCATTCGACGAATTTTCTCTTTAAGTATAGATATAGAAGAGAAATATTTGTATTTCAAACCCTATGAACGAAGACGTGTTTTCATTATTTTAACAATTCATTTATTTACATAGAGACTATTAAAATATACAAATCGAATTACTTAAAATAGGTAAGTCTACTTAAATACTAAGGGAACATTTTACAAGGGCCTTCCATTACAACCTTTGGTATATCAGTCTCATTCACCTTTTTTCTATTTATATATATACATCTGAGTCTGCATTCATTTACGTAAGTTTTATTATCTTCTGCACACACTGGATAGAAAACAGTTGGACAGCTCGTGCAATCTTTGGTTATTTCTATATCCCTTATGTCTATTGGATCGTAGGAGATTGTTTGAAAGAAGTTAAGAAAATATTCACTTTGAGAGGAAATTAATGTTATTTGACAACCTGCAAAAAATATAAATTGTTTTAGGTCTGAATTAACTAAAATCGCGGGTTACTCACGTGAATATACTGAGAAAATCTCTAGTAGTTTCAAACCAATTCAAGTGGATATGCAGAACAACGTCTGTTGGATCCGCTAGTCTATATATAAAAATGAAACCCGTGTCCCGTTATCACGCCATAACTTGAGAACTGTTAGACCGATTTGGCTGATTTTATTTTGTTGTGTTCAAACAATAGTAAGCTGCGCGACATCGCCCCGACCGCGCACGCTGCTCATGAGGAAGAACCCCTCTGTGGTTCGAAACTAGTATATTTTCAGTTTATTCACGTGAGTAACCCGCGATTTTAGTTAATTTAGTATATTATAAAAACATATTTTAGGCTTTGCCAATATTTCAGAAACTACGATCTGCTGATTGCAAGGTTAGCGCAGTTATGGGCAACTGGTTATTGCGCGTGGGTTCACAGCACTTTTGTGTGACCCTCAGCTTTTGTCTTAGTATGGTTTTATGGTCAATGTCATCCACACCACAGCAGAAAATACTACATAATTTATATCGGACTGAAGCTGAACTTAATAATAATAATTGCTATACTCACATATTATAATAATAGCTATCAAGTTTAGATGATAAACAGTAGAAAATAGCTCCATGGCAATGGTTCAATACAAACTAAAGAATTATCATGATACCTCTCGGTTTTATAACGCCAATGATTGAACTTAGTTTAATGGGATTTTTACTGAATCATGTTAAACGTTGTAAAATACTAATTGACTGATTATATTAATTGAATGAAAGAAGTGTACCGTACCATCCATACTAGTATAGTAAATTGTGCTGTCTGTCTGTTTGGCTCTCCTTCGTGCTATATAGATGAAGATCCAATATAGATGAAGAAACCCAGTCAAAGACAGAAATGTAAATAAATATAATTACAAGTTTGAAATTATTATTCTCTCCTAGAAGCCATCTCGCATAGAGCATACGTGGTGAAAGTACCGGTATAAGTTGAATAATTCTTATTTTGAATACATTCTCGAGAAAGGCTATACGTTATAAAACATCACAATCGAAGAAGCAGTGAGTGAAACCGAGAGAGTAGCTACTTTATCAACAGCCTATAAGTGGTCACTACTGACCAAAGACCTCTTCTCGCACGGAGAAGAGCTAGTAATAAAATACAAAATTTTTGGAACCAATACTGTAATGAGAGGCCATATACGAGTTTGTTTTACGTTTAATGAAATCGAAACAATACCGCATCCAGCGCTCTGATAGGCCCGCTCTAATGAACCAACCAATCAGAACGTCAAACGCGGTCTCGTTTATACAAAATCATACTAAACCTTCAGGTACTAACCTAAAAAAGGTTTTGCAATGAATAGGAAAAGTCAATAGAAAACAGGTGTGACTCCGTCAATAGTATCGTAACAAGGTTTGGACTTGAGGTAATTTCCCGAAGCGTTACCTAAGGGATGGAACATTTACTGTGTCATTCAAATGAGTCTGTCAGGGAAGAAACCCCGGAACCGGTTTCCAACCTTACAATTTGGTTGCATTTACACCGAAGTAGAACTAATATTTTTTACGCTATAGATCTACGAACTGTAATAAAAAAGTTATATGTTTCGCTAATTAATATTATGGTAAGCAATCAGTGTGGCCCATGGACATCCTACATCAGGAGTAACAAATACGTTGCCAGCCTAATTACTTGGGGGGAATAATTGGGCATCTGGTAACGCCAGTTCTGTGAGGCCGTGGTATCACTCCGGTGCGGCAAGATGGCCTTATCGTTCCAAAGCATGACTTTTCCACGTGACTTAGTTTTGAATGTTTGTAGGTAATACACCTACAAACTTAGTTGTTTGTAATGTATGAAGGGAAAAATCCACGTTACTACAAAACGTTATTTTTTAAATTAAAAAGACTCGATAAGACAAGCCCTGTCATAATTTCCTCGATTGGCTGGCAAATTGGAGACTTATTATAACTACAGTAAGTAGATATCCCTATTGCAGCGAGTCGACAAATAAGTCGAATTAGATATCGCAGTCAAGGTTTAGTTCACTTATTAGAGCGCGCTGATGCCCAATCTCTAATAAAGGATAGTCACTTAGAGGGCTTTTATATAATAATTAGCGGACCCAACAGACGTTGTCCTGCATATCCACTTGAATGTATAAACAAAAATTCATTCAAATTAGTTTAGCTGTTTAGGATAAATAACCTAAACATCGACTGCAGCGCCATCTGTCGGGCTGATTTGTGAATCTAAACCATTCCCAGATTCCCTTGAACACACACAAAAAATATCATCAAAATCGGTCCAGTCGTTTGAGAGAAGTTCAGTGACATACACACTCACAGAAGAATTATATGTATAAAGATAATCTGTACTTCTGTACTATTAATAAAATTTTACTCTATTGTAATTTTTCGAATAACTTCATAATTATCTTTTCTTAAAATACCAACATAAGTTCACCGTGGTTCACTAAGTAGTCACCGTAGGAAATTGTTTAGTACTTCATGGCTATTAAAAGATGTTAAAATTTACAAACATAATTTTATTTTAATACTAGCTGACCCGGCAAACTTCGTACCGCCTAAAAAATTATTTCCCACCTTTTAAACCTTCCCTGCACTTCCACTAACATTTCAAGACCAAAATTAGCCAAATCGGTCCAGCCGTTCTCGAGTTTTAGCGAGACTAACGAACGGCAATTCATTTTTATTTATATAGATTTACTGTTTTATATTTTAAATCAGTGTACCGCTGTATCATGCAGTGTTTACTTATAATTGTTGGTTACAATTAATTTGCTCTTAATATCATCAACATCAACAGCCCTTAAGTGGGCACTGCTGACCAAAAGCCGCTTCTCATACGATGAAGGTTTGAGCATTAACTCGTCGAGTACCGGTTTTATAGACACAATTAAAGAACAATAGGTCGCGGTCACCGGTGACCGCTTGGTGTTTGACAGTTTAATCGCCACGCTTGCTCAAGGCAGGATGGCAATTTCAAAAATATAATAAGAAATTATAACCTTAGGTTCCCTCACGATGTTTTTCTTTACCATTTGTCAGTGGTTTCAAAATAATCTTAGAAAATACCTATAACTCGGAATAAGTAACATTGGTACTTGCTGGTGGTAAGTTTCGAACCAGCACCCTGCATGAGAAGCGGACGTTTCAAAACTCTGGGTCACCACGATTCTACAATATTTGCGTTATATTATAAAACTTAAGCTAATAGATATTGTAAAGAAATTTTAGTAAACCCAAATAATTATTATGTTTTCGCCTTACTCACGTAACTGTTTGACGAGGAACTCGACTAGTTTCAAACCATTCTGAAGGCTCATGTTCATGAGCAACATTCTACTACTTAGCTGAGTAAACTAGTCGAGTTCCTCATCATACAGTTGCGTAAGTAAACCGAACAATATAATAGTAATTTTAACATGTGTAACGAAAGTTGAAATACAAATGGACGGCCTTTGCTTGCTGATTCAAGCCATGTTATAGCCATGGAATAGCAGCGCGGTAATCGGCGCGTCAAGGGTTGCGGAATACTGCTCATGAATATGAGCCTATAGCATAGCTTGCTTAATTTACTCTCTCACGATAGTTTTATAATAAACTAGAAGCCCGTCCCGGTATCGCACGGGGTAGACATATATTAATTTTTGGAAATTTGGATTATTGTAGTACTATACATATGCTACCGCGGAATTTTTTGTAGACATAATATGATGTTCTTCAATATTGTTGTACATTATTTTGTTCTATCGCTAATAGTTTCGGCAGCGCATTCGACGAAAGACATTTTAAGACTCATTTTTCTACACCTCCGGTTACATTGTTCAAATTTTACCAAGGATCCCTAATTTTTTTCAAAATGAAATGTAGCCTATGTCAAATTGGAAGAATGAAGCATTCTATTGGTGAAAGAATTTTTTAAATCGGCCCTGTACTTTTTGAGGCTATTCATTACAAACATACAAAAATAGGTACAAATCTTTCTTCTTTATAATATTAGTATAGATATAGATAAACCCAAATAAGTAAGCCCTTGATTGAGTGGCAGAGATCTTCATAAACTCACATTTATAATTTCGGTGTGACAGGCAGATATTAACGGATATTCGTACGTAACGACTACGCCGTATAGCAGAAATCCTTTAACCTTTTTGCCTTTTGACCCTTCACAGGTCAACGTAATAATGCTTTTAGTATTATGAAAACGTGACCCGTGGTAGAAGTAAAAAATAAATTGTTCTGCTCTTATACTTGAGTGTCGTGTTTCAGATTAGGCGTTTGGAGGCATGTTTGTCAATTGGATTAATTGCACTGTCATATTCTATTCTAAATATTGTGTATATAAAAATGTATTGCCGTTCGTTAGTCTCGCTAAAACTCGAGAACGGCTGGACCGATTTGGCTAATTTTGGACTTGAATTGAAATGATAAAAAAATTGAGTTAATACGAAGTTTGCCGGGACACCTAGTATACATTATTTTTCTTACGACTATTCGTCACAAAAGAGCTCTAGGTCCACCTGGTGGTGAGCGGTCATTGTAATCTAAGTATATTTGCAAACCATGACTATGAAACTGTTCAAGTGTTTTTTCTTTAGTTGCATATAAATTTTTCTACGAGCCCTATTTGTAAAAAACATATTTTAACTATGTTCGTTACTGAACTATTCGTATTTTAGACTGTTCCTATGTTTAACCCACGTTAGATAGCTTCGGTAACGGTAAAAAAGATAATAAATTACATTGTGCCGAAAATATGGAAAAATAAATTACTGGTTATCTGAGGTCGGGAAATAGATGGGTGTTTGTTTTAAGCATAGATATGGGTATAATAAAAAGGTCTCCTGTATAATTGAACATCTTTATTTAGAAAATCTCGATAAACCAAATATTTTAAACACTCTTATCTCCGAAACCGCTGGTTCGAGTTTAAACGATCTAATTGTGTTAAATAGTCCACCTGTCGTCATAAGTCGGCTTTAAAACTTTACGTTATGCCTAATAGGAACAGGTGAAATCGCACGGAATACCTAGAATTTTTTACATTATAAAGCTGAACAGTTCATTTATACAGACTATCCTCCGGATCCGCAGGTTATAATTATAAGCAACACCAATTTTTTTTTGCTGATTCAATGTCTTACATGGGAACAAAAAGACCTGAGACTTTAATGGCATAGTCCTCGTCCCCGTAAGATTTCTGTGAGTAAATTCTGTTACTTTCTTAAAACTGATAGAATAAGTTCTTTGATTGATCCAGTAATTATGGAGCCCATTTAATGCAAACAAGGGTAACAAAAGCATATTTTATCTTTGTATATAATTACTTTAACAATTGTCAGTTTTTTGTAGGCATTTCCATTAAAAATTTGTCCGCACAATCGTTAAACTCAATAAAAATAGAATCGTTATGCGTTTTTTTCCATTTTGTTGGAATTCGTAAATTGTATACAGAATTGTCCATTCTTCTATACAACACACATGGGCCGAATCTTACAAATTCAGACTCGCCGATACACCTTAAAACGCAATGGTTTACGTAGGTATCACCGTTTTTAGCACACACTGGAAAATGAACGCGCGGGCAGTTGCAGTCTGTCATATTTTCAATGTCAACCAGGTTTACGGAGTCGTATTCTATTTGAAATGGGTCAATAAGTCCAAATTCTCTTTTAAGTTCACTGTAAGATGCACCTTGGACGAAATGGTGGATGCCTGTTGGAGAATGTACGAGTATAATGTTAACCGTTAATATTTTTAATACGTAATTAAATCGAGTCGAGTAAAATAATATCCAGCAAAGCTTCACTTGCTGTAATGCAGTGTGCATTGACACCAACGCTTATGTATGGTAGTGAATCATGGGTGTGGCAGAAGAAGCATGAAAGCAGGATTAATGCGGTGGAAATGAGAGCCCTAAGAAGTATGTGTGGACTATAATTGAGTGATCGAGTGAAAAATAGTGTTATTAGAGAAAGGTGTGGATTGAAAGATGATGTAGTGAAAAGGATCGAAAAGGGAATGTTACGCTGGTTTGGACATGTAGAAAGGATGGATGAAAGTAGAGTAAGGAAAGAAGTATACAGAGCGGATATGAATGGGGCCGTCGGTAGAGGGTGCCCTAGACAGATATATACTGACTAGATTGGCGATATATTAAAGAAGGGCCAAATTAAAAGTACCCTTAACCAAAGAGCATGCATGAAAAAATGTATGACTGTTGATGAAGCGAAGGAGGTATGTAGGAATCGTAGTGATTGGCGTTCCATAGTCTCTGCCTACCCCCATGGGAAACAGGCGTGAAGTTAAGGCGATAATATCTTAGAATCTGAATTACACACACTTCTAATTGTTGTATCGTTGTAAAACTTGGTAACCCATACTTTCTTATGCACTTGGGAGCATAGAAACGGAGTTTACCGTTTGTTCTTGTTCATTTCTTGATAAATATTTTATTATACAAAAATTTTATTAATTCGTAACGTATGTCGTATAAAAGGTAGGTAAATAATTTAGTTACGTTTGATTTGTAATTTTGTTGCAAAAGGATTTATTTAAAGTTAGAGTGGATTCAATAAAATGAAAACACTAGTAGCTCCATATCTTTGCTTCAAATTGTATTATAAATGGGAAAGTGTGTGTGTATGTGTGGTTCTTCGTCGTTCAAGGCAAATCTTAGGATTTGTAGAATATCTAGCATAAAGATAATAAGTGCTAAAATACTTACTTATGATAGCAAAAGCAATCCAAGTGATAGTAAACGTAATTAATTTTAATGAAGGCAATGTACTAGGTGATTTTAGTATCATAGTGTATATTTTTTAACAAACGACAAACGTAATGAAAGTGTAAATTTCTAAAGAGAAAAATGGCATTATCGTTCGTTAATCACTATTTGCCTTATCGTTCAAAAATTCATTTATTGATAGCACGGGTGGCGCGGTGGCTGGGCAACCGTCTGCGCTACTTGTAGCGGGCTACGATTCCCGCACGTAACAACACTTTATATGATCCACAAATAATTGTGGGCTTCTCCCAGTTGTACAATCTCTTTTTTGTGCCTTTAGGCTTTATTCATTCTATCTCCTGCAGTAATTCACAGAGGGAAGTGGAAACTATCGTTTTTTTCCTTTCCTTCTTCTGATTCACTTTGTTGCGGGATCAAAGGCAGTTTCATATCTCTGGGACCGAGAGTTCCGGTGTTTTCATACTTGTATCTATCCAGTGTTGTGCCCAAGACATAGAAGTATAATCATACGAAGTTTCATCGTAATCGGATTAGTAGTTTTTGCGTGATGCGTGAACATACAGACAGGCAGACAGGCTAATTTTTTTTAAATTACTGTTTAAGCTCGGTGTCTATCTAGTAATACCCAACCCAATATAAATAGTAGGTATTTATTTTTATAATACTTTCAATGTACAGAATTTTCACTTCTACAGTTTTATTATTTTATGTATAAATATAGATATATGTAGACTGCCTTGTTGGCCGAATAGTCGCAAGTGCGACTGCCGGGCCCATGGGTTCAGTTCCTGGGTCGGGCAAAGTACTACTGGGTTATTAAAAAAAATCTCAGTAGTAGTACGGAGTCTGGAATTGTGCCCGGTATATGGCAATAGGCTTACCCCCTATTGCCTACATGGGACTCATTTCATAAATAGTGAAATGTGGGTGTTACATTGTACAGTAGTATTAAGTGCCATAATGTGCACCTCTGTCTATCCCTTCGGTGATAAAAGGAGTGACATTATATTATATTATACATCGATATAGATTTTTACTTCAGCTATTATCCGGTCTGATCCGTTGTTTACGCATCAAGAGAGTTCTCACGATCTCCATTAGATAATGTAGTTTGCCTAGGCCTAGACTAAATTGTTTTTCTTTAGGAACTTAAATAATAGTTTCATGTAAGTACTAGCGTTTACCCGCGGCTTCGCTCGCGTCACAAAAGGATAAAAGCCAATGTGACATATACCAATTCACACAGCGCTATACCAAAACTTTTGTTTTCCCTCGGGAATATCAAATTTTTCTGGGATAAAAAGTACTCTATTATTTAATCCAGATTTCTAACTATACATCTGCAAAAATTAAAAGCAATAGGTTTAGTAGTCACGTCGTTAAAGTGGAACAAACAAACTCACTTTCCGATTTATAATATAAGTAAGGATTTTATATGTCTTTTTGCTCGTAATCTGTTCATTTTGTTATTGTTTTACTTAACTATTATTATATTTATTGACTAAGAGCTACATGTCACCAGGACACCATGGCGTCGCCGCCATCGTCGCGGTCAACAAAATGTATACAGCTCTATAGAGAGTTACTTACCTGGTGTCTGCATGGTTGTGCAACCAATCTGGCGGCGTGACAAGTTCGGACGGCAGCATTAGAGATCTATTTTGATACTGTCGCAATGTGGACTCTAGTGTCTAGTCTGGTAGCTTCACGTAATTAGGCAGTCCATTTGTGTAATTAGGTAATAAGCGACAGACGTGACTTTTAAAACACTTTTAAAGATTAAAAGTGATCCAAGTCTCCACACCCTAACTACAGACTCCAGAATAATTAAAGCAAAACATGTCAATGTTCGACCTATGCTTCTACAAATTTCGTCGACCTATTCACGTTAACACGTCCTACGCTCTTTCCAGACCATTGGCTATCATTGAACAGGAAAAATGTAGGTAACAAAGGCCAGGCGAAAATGGAAGACAAATTTATAAAAAAACTTTTAATGCTTTCATAGGCACTTATTCATAGAAAGAATCTGGCCAGAAAACGTCATGACAAAAACTTGGAACAATTAATAAAATGGAGGAATAAAGTAGGAATGCAAGGAGAGCGAATAAAAAACTTTCCTCGCCTGATGTTCATAACTCATTCTAAACCGAGCACACACTAGCACCCTTGAGAGAACTGAACAGACCTTCGGGGAAAACTGCGATGTTGGTGCAAGTTATAGACGGGTTTATGGAGTTAACGTTAGATATGCTAAACGAGCTAGTACAATTTCTTATTTAAGTTCTATGTTAGGTACGAATGTTGTTTGAATTAGAATTGAAAACTTTAAAATATAATTTTACTAGCTACTCTCACACAATACTCAATCACCGGTCCTGTGTTGTCTCTCGCTCACATCACGCTACATTATAAACCTCCAATGGCACCTACATTTTTGGAGATAAAAGACTAGGAAATGTGGGATTTTTACCTCACTAAAACCACCCCGGTGGCCATCCTCAACATCTGTATGGAGGTACCGGGTCCTCTAACAGAGATCTGCTCCAGAGCCTGGCAACACCTGTTACGATACATCCCTAGGGACGTTGTTTTGGACTATCCAACACAAAATTACCTATTCAGTTTAGACCAGTACCAGCGCATTCAAACAAAAAATCACTTTTTAGCTTTATAACTATAATCACTACATAGTATAAAACAAAGTCTATCTGCCGTCTGTTCGTCCCTATGTATGCTTAGATCTTTAAAACTACGCAAGGGATTTTGATGCGGTTTTTTTAAGAGATATAGTGATTCATATGGAAGGTTAATATATATAATACATGCATATTGCACCCGTGCGAAGCCGGGGCAGGTCGCTAGTGTAAAATATAAGACAGATCTAATCAATGAATATTCTTTATCTTAAAATTATTTACTGATCTACCTCCATCTCATCCGCTATCCCCTTCTGTTTCAAACTCTTCATATTATGGTCCCACACACGTCATAACTAGGTCACTTGCGCTATATATAAATCACGAGACAGTTTCCGTCCTCGTGTTAACATTATCAAATGAAATAATAAGCACAATGCTTACCGGAACAAAGATAAGGGTATTTCCCAAGAGACTAAAGGAATTAACGATTGAATGAAATATAAATCTTATCTGGGTTGTGGTTTATTTTAATCTATTTATAAATTATTTGTCAGTTTTCATTTATGCCTATGATTGCGGTATTGAATTGGGTGTAGTAGTGTAAATTCGCCTATTCGCGTCCATCCACCATTTGTGGTTTGATTTCGTCACCATTTCGTCACTGATTGCCATGAATTTAAGATATTTAAAACGTGTAAGATCAAACAGACGCACTAACTAATACTGAAGTGGTGGTTTCTTTTATATTTCTGGGTATTTTTGAAGGACGTTCCGTACCTATCATGGACGCGAACTTATGGGTGGACACAAACAGGCAAACTTACCCTATTAATGAAAACCATTTATTTAAGATTAACTCTATTTTTACTTTTACTGAATTTTCACAATCGATGTAAGTAAGATCGAGATAGCAAAGTCCAAAAATAGTTAATTTAAATGCTATCTTTTGTTAAAAATCTTATTTTACTCGAATTTCTTGGAGATATATATTCTTTCTGGCACGGAGATACGAATCTAATTAAAGAATTCATTGGATTCCGAGACATAAGCTGATTACTATTGCACACAAGATGGAGTTTTATATAGAAATTGCTTTACTATTTCAAATGTAAGACGTAACAGTTCAAATGGGATGATATACATACATATACTTCGGTGACATTATTTAAACATTATGTATTTCTTGACATTTTCATTATTGTTTACATAGATTGAATTTGATAATCTTAATTATTGCTTACTATTATATTGAATCTGACAACTTTTTTACCATATTTTGTGCCAATAAACGGGCAAAATGTATACGGCCACTATATTATAAATCTGTGACAACCTATTTGTAAATACCTACATTTTATGCAAATAAATGATTTGATTTGATTTGATGACTTTTTTATTCTTATACGAAGTCATGTTGAAGATTTTAAGATGGAACATATTTTTAACTGGATTGTACAAAGAAATTACGTTAATTTCATATGGCCAGTTAGAGTTTCAAAGCTAAGTATATATTAGGGGTCCTGCAGTGGGACGACCATAGCTAATAAAAAAAACAATATAGGTAATAATATATGTCACCGGAAAATAACAAGAATCGTAAGTTTATTTTCCTCGGAAAATTATAAATTTCTAGAGGTATACAAGAGATAAATTGTATTGTCATCGACCTTGTTGGCCGAGTGGTCACAAGTACGACTGCCGGGCAAGGGGTCTCGCATTCGATTCCCGAGTCGGGCAAAGTATTACAGGGTTTTTATAAAAAATAAGTAGTAGCACGGGGCCTGGAATTGTGCCCAGTATATGGTAATGGGCTCACCCCATGGGACTCATAACATAAATAGTTAAAAGAGGGTGTCAGATTGTACAGTGGCATAATGTGCACCTCTGCTTATCTCTTCGGGGATAAAAGGTGTGATGTTAAGTATCATCGACCAGTCAGAGAGCAACTATCAACACGGCATTGTGGCTAAATTATGATGGCGATGAATAAAATGAAGACATCGGTGTAGTTTCAAAGTGTAATAGGTTCTCATTTTCTATTAGGACTCTTCGCAGAGCGGGATCGTGAGAGCATCACCGATCCTGCTCGTAGAAGGCGAGGAGGTAACCGCCTTGGCGCCTAACACGCCGATATTATGCCTGCATTATCTACAGGCAGACCTGTGGGGTCACGGGCACCCAACATGGGGACTCTAGGCGCCCACCCAGTGACCTCAGGGTAGACAGCACAGTGGTCACGTGCCACCGTGCACTAGGCTTAAGGGAGATGCATATCTCCCTTGTGATGTGCTGTCACAGGTGTTTCACCGGGGAGGTTCCGGAGCAGGTCTATTATAGAGGACTCGGTGATGATCGTGGCCACCGGGGTGGTTTCAGTGAGGTAAGAATCTCACACTACTTAGTTTTCGATCCCCAAAAAAGGTAGACGCCTTTTAAAGGTTTCCCCCGTTATCAAAAAAAAGGACTCTTCGCAGAATATCAAGAATTCAAATCACGTGCGATAAAAAACTTATTACTATTTTTACGATTGAAATGAAAACTAAAATGGCTAGGACAATTAATATTAAACACGATTTTGAAGTTTATAGACTCGTAAAATATGGTATTTGAAATTACTTCCATTTCCAAGTTAGTTATTAGTTGCTAATTCTGTCTAATCATTTTATAGTCCACTAGCTTCTGCCACCGGTTTTGCCCGTGGGATAAAAAGCCTATATGTTATTCCACATCATCATCTATCCCTGTTCCAAATTTATTCTCGATACCTTCAGCCGTTTTGACGTGATTGAGTAACAACATAACATATCACTAACACCTTTTATCCCCGAAGGGGTAGGCAGAGTGGGCATTATGCCACTGTAAAATTTAACAACCACTTTTCACTATTTATGTTATGAGTCCCATTTAATAGAAGTTGAGCCTGCCAGCCTATTGCCATATACCGGGCACAATTTCAGACTCCAGTAATACTTTGCCCGACCCGGGAATCGAACCCGAGACCACTTGCCCAGCAGTCGCATTTATAATATAAGTGAGTAAGATTCTAGTTCTAAGAAAATTTTGGTGAAAGACCAAGATCACAAAACTTCAAAAATCATCTCAAGTTTTAAACTACAGTTCTCGTCCTACAAATTAATCACACCGCTAGAGCCGATTACCAAGTTTTAATGTATGAAAATCCTCTATATTAATTTCCGTCTTATCCCTTATCTACTGGCTAATCTCATACTTGTTCAACTTGACACGACGTTCGTCCCATCAACCACTGGTCTGTCCAAAACTTAGTACATTAATCTCTGAGGAGTCGATTCAAATTTATCTTTGTTTTACCAAGTTTCCAAAATAAATTTAGCCCCCTCCTTTGCCAATGTGAGATACCCCAATTTAAGGGCGTTCATGTACAGACTTGCGACTTTAGATTCAGGGGAATTTTTCAATTAATCAGCTACTGGAGTAGCAGTACGACAGTCGCTCTGTCGTGTGTCGTGAAACGCTAAGTGTTTCCCATAAAAATGCTACTTATGAATATGAGCCTCTAGCATAACTTGTCTAGTCAAATTCCTCGTCGTCGTTACGTGAGTAAACCGAAAATGTAATAATTAATTTAGTATATCTCGCGTAAACTACAATATAGACTTTCTTTAAGCTTTAGTTTAACTTACAATGACCTATGTTTGACTGTATGTGTGTGAAGTGAAATCTTGTGGCAAAATTTTTAAACAGATGTCTTCAACAAATTGACCTGAAATTCTGGACATACGTTAACTGAAATGGGCTGCATAAAATAATGCAATAAATGGGCTGCATAAATGCAATAATGCAATAAATGGGCTGCATAAATATGCTGGGCTGCATTGTATTAAAAAAGTTTTTAAATTTAAATTGATCAATGCTAAGGTTTTAGAAGGTTTCTACCTTCTTTTTAAACTGTCAAACACCAAGCGGTCACCGGTGAACGCGACCTATTGTTCTTTAATTGTGTCTATAAAACCGGTACTCGACGAGTTAATATTAAAATTTATTGGGCAACATATTTTAGTCTTTCGTCTAACCACCCCCATTCTGCGGTCTTAACTTAAAAATTGACAAGTTCATGAAATATGATATCCAAGATTTCCTTCTGTCCTTAATGCTTTCATTATAAATTACTTTTTCTCGAGTTTTATACGATTCATTTCTTCTATACTCTGTCATCTGTTAAGTGGCAAGTTTTGAATTGATGATTTTTATGTGAGATGGGGATTGAAATTAACTGGGAAAAACCAATCTAGTTATTATTATTTTTTGTTTCTCGAACTGTGTTTTGGTAATAAGGTTTACTTTTAGTTTAGGAAGCTTGGATAAATGCAAAGAGGTGTTGTTTGAACATATTTATTTTCACACTAGTTGGTACTAGAATATTGCACACTAATTTAAAAGGATGGCTTTTTATTCATACAACAATAGACATGTTTTATGTATCGAACAAATAGTTTTGAATGTTTTTATAAAAAACTTTTTTAATTTTAATTTTTTAAGGTGGAAATTTATCCAATGACTTTTGCCGCCTTAGGTTAGGCGAGAGGGAGTGTCAGGCTCTTACTCAATTAATTAGGTATTGTGTTTTTTGGCTTACTCACGTTTGGTACTCTTTGATAATGACGTCAACTAGTTTCAAGCCACACCAGAGGCTCATATTCATTATGAAGCTTTCTACGACACACCACATGACGCAGCGACTGTCACGGAACTACATTACAATTACAAATTACATTACAATTATTAATCAAACAGTTAAAATCAAAACTGAAATTTGTGATTTAATTACGACTCTTTATTCATTTTGACTTTGAATTATAATTATGTAAATGTAAAATTATACTGTTGAGATTATTTTAACCTAGAAGAAAATTTAGTTCTGTATAAAAGGCATGTTGAGTGCATAACCGCGCTCTCTTTTGTTCGAGATTCATCAGACTGTCAATACGGTTATCCTGGCAACCAATATTTCTTTCTTAGTTTGTTAATTTGATCTTCAATAACTTTGACACAATTATCAAGTCGTTCTAATTACATTTTTTTAAGTTTGCCGTAATATTATTCTTCTTAAAACATAAGTTTATACCTGTTTTCTAATAATACCACAATATTTGCTTTGGCATTTGGCATTGTCGGTTCTAAAATAAAACTATCGAATAGTAACTATGTACGTACCTATACAGTTTGACACCGGCAAAGTTTTATGCCATTACGAAGTTGGTCGTTACCTAGTCTCAACATTTGCTCCTGTTTTCCGAATCATTGGAATTCTATTTAAAAGTTGCAGCGTTTAAAAGTAGACTAAGAGTTTCTGGAATGTTCCGCAGAGCTTGATGCTGAAACCACATTCGAGGGTGGGAAAGCCATGCTTCGGCACGAATGTACAGTATGTTTTTATCATGTACCCTCCTGTCTCTCAAGGTTGTTTTATTGTATTGTCATACTCGTGCATTAGATATCAATGATTTTATAATACATTTACAAATTTACAAACTATACATTATAAATAATAATTAGGGTAGACAACTAATTTTTATTTTAATGTCCGTCTGATAGATTATTTAAAAACATTAGACACGTATTTTTTATTTACTCACAGAAACGAATAGTTTCGAAGATATATTGATTTGAAATGTCGTGTGACGTCACTTCTCAGTACATTTTATACTAAGAAATGACGTTTTAGCCCCCACTCCTAAACTTTGATTCGTTTTATCTAAGTATTGTTTTATTATACGACAAAATAAAAAAATACGTGTCTAATATTTTTTCATTACCTAACTTACGGACTAATTATATTTTTAATTTTCATACCCTGTCATCATCCCCATTGGAAGAAACTAACATCTAAGGTACAGGCTCGGCCTAGTTTAGATGTTAGTATTCATAAACTGTGTGTCTAATGTTTTTGTTACAATAAACACTTTTTATTTATTATTTATTTATTATAATGGGCCGGCTCGAATAGAGTGATACCACGGCCTCACAGAAGACTGGCGTGAAATAACGTTGCGGTGTGTTTCGTCGTGTGATTGAAGTTACCAGAGGCCCAACTACTTTTTAAGATTATTCAGACACCATTAACAAACGGTAAAGGAAACCATCGTGAGGAACCAGGAACCTTATAAATTTTAATATAAATTTTAAAATATGCTGTTATTATTGCTGAATCATTCTTCGCATGAGGAGAGGCCTTTGCTCAGCAATGGACTCCTATAGGTTGTTGATGTGATGTGATTACGCAGAACGTAAAATACTATATGGATCATTAAAGATATTTAATATTATAACATAACATAATAACACGCCTTTTATCCCCGAAGGAATAGGCAAAGGTGCACATTACGGCACTTAATGTCACTGAACAATGTAACACCCACTTTTCACTATTTATGTTTAACCCAGCAGTCACACTTGCGACCACTCGGCCAAAGAGTTGTTGTACAAAAGTTAAAGTATAATATTAAATGATGTATTTAATAGTATACTTTAACTTTTGTGCAATATTGATAAAATATAATACCACATCCATATTTCTATGTTATGTATGTATATCCGTAGACGGAAGCTGGTAAGTAATAATGCTCGAACTGGCTCACAGTTTACACTAGCCAAAGTTTCAAGCGAGTATTATTACATCTTACTTGTAACAGACTTTGGATACCTGTACTACTTACCAACTAGTTTGCTATATAACTTTCAACATTTTGTGGTTTTAACACGTTTTTAAAACAAATAATGTAATAAATGAATCCATATTGATACAACAGACTTAAAATAGACTGCCTCGTTGGGCGAGAAGTCGCAAGTACGACGCCGGGCAAGGGGTCTCGGGTTCGATTCCCGGGTTGGGCAACGTAATACTGGGTTTTTAAAATAATCTCAGTAGTAGCACGGAGTCTGGAATTGTGCCCGGTATATGGTAATAGGCTCACCCCTATTACATGGGACTAATAATATAAATAGTGAAAAGTGGGTGGTACATTGTACAGTGGCATAATGTGCACCTCTGCCTACCCCTTCGGTGATAAAAGGCGTGATATTATGTTATGTACAATGTAATAAAATCTGAATTAGGTTCACTTTTGAGTGTTGTATCAGTATGAGACTTGGCAATTATAATTAACTAGCTTTTACCCGCGGCTTCGCGGAACAAAAGGATAAAAAGTAGCCTATGTGACTATCCATCCGTTCAACTACCTTCAGTTAAAAAATCACGTTATTAGTACCTCCGTTCTGCCGTTTAAGACAGGCAAACAAACAAATAGCTTTCCGCTCGCGTGGAATTCAGTTATAGCGCGCTATTTACATTTTTCCAATAAGTAGGTAATTCGTTGACTGTTTTTAAATGACATACAACGCCATCTATACAAGTACATACAGTGCCATCTATACCAATATTTTTGTTTTTCCTAGGAAATACCATTTTTTCCGGGATAAAAAGTACCCTATTATTTAATCCAGACTTCTAACTTTACGTCTGCAAAATTTCAAAGCAATCGGTCTAGTAGTTAACAACAAACAAACAAACTCACTTTCCGATTTATATTATAAGTAAGGAAAGTAAGGATTAGAAGTACATACAATATTACGGTACCATCAAGTTTGTTAGAAGATGGAATTGAAATTGCTTATGGTACTTTTGACTGATAAAAATACCGAGTTTGGATTGATTTAGTTTTAAGTGTGGGAGAGCCATGCTTCGGCAGGAATGGGCCGACTAGACCGAGGCCTCATAAAGAAACGACGTGAAATAACGCTTGCATTGTGTTTTGTGGTATATTTGATGTTACCGAAAGCCCAATTACCCCCTGTCCAATCTCCCTAATCCACGTATAGGTACTCAAATTCCTCAACCCAAAAGGCCGGCAACGCACTTGTAACGCTTTTGGTGATCCGGGTGTCTATGGGCGGCGTCGATTCCCTACCATCAGGTGATCCGTCTGTCCGTTTACCGGGTTATCCCATAAAACAAACGTTAATTAACGCTCAGCTCGATAATAAATCCACAAAGAATAAAAGGAGGAGAACATTACAAATGTGGTGCTGGAGACGTATGCTCTGTATTCCCTGGACCGCTTGTCGCACCAACGTCTCCATTCTCAAGAAGATCGGAATTACTGCGGGACTGTACACCGCATGCCTGCAGCAAATACTAACCTATTCTGGCCACATTGCGCGTAGAGACCCCAAGAATCTGGAGAAGCATGTGGTTGTTAGTCAGGGTAACGGGCAAAGACCTCGTGGTCGCTCACCTACCCGTTGGCTAGATTCTGTAGAAAACCTCACCGGCCTGACAGTTCCACAAGCCATAAAGACCGCAGGGGACAGAGGCGCTTGGAGAAGCCTCTTCCAAGCTGCTGTCTGTGATGTAATCTAGTGATTAGACACGACCTTCAGTAATGAAGAGAACGACTAAAAAGAAGAGAACATTACATAAAAAATTATAATGTGAGAATTCAATTTCACTGGTTTATTGTAATTATTTCACAGATGTAACGACAAACGACATTAATATCAAGTAGTACAATATCCAATCAGACAGTAAATGAATTTCGATACTGAATTGATTTATAACAGGCATTGATCTAATTCCGTGGGGAGTGGTAACTGCGAAGGATTGACGCGGTGTTTAATTCCGTATTTTATACGTAACTAGATTCTGTTAGCGACTTTTTCCAAATTACTGTGTAATAACATAACATAACATCACGCCTTTTATCCCCGAAGGTAAGCCAGAGGTGACCATTACGGCACGTAATGCCACTGTACAATGTAACACCCACTTTTCACTATTTATGTTATGAGTCCCATGTAATAGGGGATGAGCCTATTGCCATATACCGGGCACAATTCCAGGCTTCGTGCCACTACTGACATTTTTTTTAAAACCCAGTAGTACTTTGGCCGACCCGGGAATCCATCCCGAGACATGTTGCCCGGCAGTCGCACTTGCGACCACTCGGCCAACGAGGCAGTCCTGTGTATTATAAAGTAGCTTTTGTTTTATTCCATACCATAACCTTATTCGAAATTTCCTCAGCCTTCAGCTGTTTTGAGGTGATTGAGTAATAAGCATACACACAAACACGCAAACGCTCTTTCATTTATAATATTAGTAAAAATCGGAGCCATATCACACCATTGTCATACTTTTGTCGTAACATCGTTTTGTATTTTTTTTTTATGGCATAAGCCGGTAAAGGAGCAGACGGATCACCTGATGGTAAGCAATCGGCGTCGCCCATGGACACCTGGAACACCAGAAGCGTTACAAGTGCGTTACCGGTTTTTTTGAGATTAGGAGTTTGAGGCTCGTTGGGGTTTCAGGGATTGGGGAGATTGGGGAAGGGGAAGGTAATTGGGCCTCCGGTAACCTCACTCACACGACGAAACACAACGCAAGCGTTGCTTTACGTCGGTTTCCTGTGAGGCCGTGTCGTTTCACTCCGGTCGAGCCGGCCCATTCGTGCCGAAGCATGGCTCTCCCACACTTACCCCCTGGCCACAGCCAAGCGCGGCGCGAATTGCGGCGCGACAAGCGATGAGCGGGGAAAACAAATGGTAGACAACGTATGCCACAGCTAACGGCGACGCGAATTGCGAAGCGACCTGCGGCGCGAAAAGCGTCGCGCGGCATGCGGCGGCGACGGGCGGCGCGGTGTGCGAGTGAAACAAATGCAATGGGGAGTATCGAGGCGGCAACAGCCAGAGCGGCGAATGCAGCGACAGCGAGGGGACGTATTTGTGTTCGCGCGAACTGAACAAACTATTTTGAAAATTTCGCTCCGCATCAAATGGATACCGAAAAACTTATTAGTGAGAAATTGATAGTTAGATTAGATAGTTTGGATAGTTCCTATATTCGTGATAAAGCGTGTGAAATTCGCCAAGGTTTTTCATTTTTTCATTAACTGGGTGCGTTCCAATTTTAGAGTTAATGATATCTTGAGCTAAAAACGCATTAGTCTCAAGACAATATCGTGCCACTTTTGATAGGGCCATTATAAATAATACTGAGTACATCCACCGCTGACGCCGCCGCGGTCGCAACTAGTCGAGCTGTGGCATACCAACGCAAATCGCGTCGCCCGCCGCGCCTCCCGTCGCACCGCGCGCCGCACCGCTAGAAGCTGTGGCCAGGGCCTTAAACACGTATTACACAAAATGTTATCACATAAAAAAATTAACCGTGTTTATTAACTATATTTTGTATAAAACTGTACCAATACAACTTTTGGCAACCCATGCCAACAAAATCAGTGGAGCAACGTCCGTATAAAACAAGTCGATCATCTTAATGAAACCCGAGCCTTTATTAAATTCAGGGACACCGAAAATGTAGCCAATTCTTCCAGAAGCTATACGCCAGCAAAATTCCTTATCACACGTCCAACATACATTACAGTTTCTGTTCGCTGGGTCGGTTTGCGCAAATTCAGCGGTATGGTTAATGCCTCAAGGGATTTCATTTAGCAAATTATAGACGCTTGAATAGTGGGAGGCTTTATAATAATTCTATGGAGCACAGGGTATGTTTGTGCGTGTGTACACAATCGTATTGATATTGTTTTGTGAATTAATTGTTGTTGTTAGTGTCGCGTTTTGGTGTGTTTTCGTAATTTGTTGAATAGGATAATGTAGTTATGAGGACTAAGTAGGTGATAACGTGTGTGATAAACGATCGGAGTGATACCACGGCCTTACAGAAAACCGACGTGAAGCAACGCTTGTGTTGTGTTTATTCGTCATGTAAGTGAGGTTACCGGAGGCCCAATTATCCTCCCTTTCCCCAATCTCCTCAATTCCTGAATCCCCAACGATCCTCAAACTCCTAATCCCCAAAAGACCGGTAACGCACTGGTAACGCCACTGGTGTTCCAGGTGTCCATGGGCGACGCCGATTGCTTACCGTCAGGTGATCCGTCTGCTCGTTTTCCGGCTTATGCCATAAAATAAATAGAGAAGAAAATGGGCCTCTACTCAGTTCTGCAGCAATAAGTAAACCTAGGAAAGACTTCTTATCAAAATAAAATGAGAACAATCATGAGTCGAAGCATATTTCAAATAATAGTACTAGGCTTGACTTGTTTACGGTAGAAAAATGAACAATAATATTATTAAAAAGATTTTATGTTTAGTCAAACAGCTAATTAATTCACTTGTAGCTTTGATTTAATTCAATTCTAGACTCTATTAATAACATAACACGTGCATATTACGGCACTTAATGCCACTGTACAATGTAACACCCACTTTTCGCTATTTATGTTATGAGTCCCATGTAATAGGGGGTGAGCAGATTTCCTGACTTCGTGCTACTATTGAGATATTTTTTAAAAACCCCAGTAGTACTTTGCCCGACCCGGGAATCGAACCCGAGACCCCTTGCCCGGCAGTTGCACTTGCGACCACTCGGCCAACGAAGCAGTCTCATAAGATAATTCAACCTATTTTATTTTAATGTTCTGTTCTTAAGAAATCATTCAAGCATACTTCGATTATTCGGTATGCCGTTAAATATTATCAGGGTAGCAGACAATGTCTGAAAGTGCGTCTTCGCCGATTAATTCGCCGGGAACCGTCTATTAGTCACTGTCATTCACTGATCGAAAATGGTTTACGACGCGACTGATTGTGTTGTACTATCATTTGTTATGTTAGAATTCATGTTCTTGTGTTGTTTATTTAAATTGTTGGAATTAAAGTTTATTTATATACTAACTCTTTGATGGGATTCAAGGCAGTTTTATCTTCTTCTTATAAATAAAAATGAATTGCTGTTCGTTAGTCTCGCTAAAACTCGAGAACGGCTGAACTGATTTGGCTGATTTTGGTCTTGAAATGTTTGTGGAAGTCCAGGGAAGGTTTAAAAGGTGAGAAAAAAATTGTAGGCGGTTTGCCGGGTCAGCTAGTAAAGAATAATAATAATGTGTGACTTTTTTCATAGCCACAATTATTCCACAAAACAATTTTTATTCTGTTTTGAAAATTGTGGAATGCTAAGCCCCCCTACGTACTAGCAGTCAACCGCGCGGCTCAAATCTTTATATATATAATTCTTCTGTGAGTGCGTATGTCACTGAACTTTTCTCAAACGACTAGACCGATTTTGATGAAATTTTTTGTGTGTGTTCACGGGATCTGGGAATGATTAAGATTCACAAATCAGCCCGGCCGGGTATATATCCTAAACAGGTGATCTAATTTGAATGAATTTTTGTTTATACATTTAAGTGAATATGCAGGACAACGTCTGTTGGGTCCGCTAGTTTAATATACAACCGCTATGGCAACCGCGTCTGTTGATACGAACCGCCTAAGCGGTCAACCGCTAGTGCGTAAGGGGGCTAAACGTCTTCGATAAAAAATAAAAATGTACTATAAACTAAAATATACATTCTATCAATTCATTATGTTTACGTCACTTCAGATCAACAGCTATAGGCCACTGACCAAAGGCCTTTTCTACCACGGAGAAGATTTGAGCATTAATCACAATGATTGCTCAATGACGAGTTGAGGATTTAAAACTTAGAATAGAAAATTATAATACATCAGGTCCAACGTAAACACTGTAATATCTCAACTAAAATCGCGAGTTACTCACGTGAATATACTAAAAAAAGCTCGACTCATTTCGAACCACAAAGGGGTTCTTCTTATGAGCAGCGTACGCGGTCACGACAGTCAGTCGATATTCACGTGAGTAACCCGCATTTTTATTTACTTATTTTTTTAATAATTTATGTACACACAAACAGCACAGAGGATAACACATATATATAAAATAAGAGTACCTACAAACGTGTTAGTTAATTTAGTATGTCTCACGAAGTTATTATAAAAGCATTGTAATATTTTTTTATCTTTTGAGAATAGAATAGGTTTAATGTGAAATGATATTCAATAAACATAATATGCAAGGTCTTAAAATATACGTGTTATGAAAACAAAACACTAACTTTTATAGCCCAAATATTGGATTAGTCTGGCAGTGAGACTATTGGCTAGTTCTAACCGGTTTGCACCTTGTTAGTATGTGCTAAATGCATTTCTGTTGTAAAACCAATCCGCAAGCTGTCGCAGTACACACCAATCGAAAAAGCTTTAGGACAGAAAAACAAAAATAGTTGAATATCCTTACTAATATTATAAATCGGAAAGTGAGTTTGTTTGTTTGTTTGTTCCGCTTTCACACCGTAACTACTAAACCGATTGCTTTGAATTTTTGCAGACGTAAAGTTACAAGTCCGGATTAAATAATAGGGTACTTTTTAACCAGGAAAAATGTGATATTTCCGAGGGAAAATAAAAGTATTGGTATAGATGGCGCTGTGTGTATTGGTATACGTCACATAGGCTACTTTTTATCCTTCTGTGACGCGAGCGAAGCCGAGGGTAAAAGCTAGTTTTTTTAATAAATCTTTGTGTATTGTGCAACTAGGGTTTTCTCCTATGTCATATAAAACTAGGGTTTTCTCCTAGACCATAGCACCCAGACTCGAAACAACAATTTCGGAATTGTGCGGCAATTGACATCCTACACGTTGCGAAGTAACTTAAGTATCTTTCTAAGCATACAGTTTCACCAATGATATTAAAATTTAATAATATATTCATTGATATATTGATGATATAAACTCCTAGAGCCAATAGGAAACACAAATTTAATAAAATTAAATAAACAGAACAATTAAAACACGAAATTCACTGCATTGATAAGTATTAACATTAGCTGATGTTACTTATATCCTATCCATAGCGAACGGTAGAGTTGACTGCCCTGAACTCCTTGAAAAGTTGTCCCTCAATGTTCCGTCGAAATCCTTTAGGAGGCACGCACCTCTTTGTGCTCCGGTAGCAAACAGTAACTACAGGCAAAACTCATTCTTGTGTCGAGCCTGTCGTACTTTTAACGACATCAGTAGCAAGCATGATGTAGATATCTTTTGTACAAGCCTGAGGAAAGCTAGAACTATGCTAAATGGAGACTTTTTTAATAGCTGATTTTTGTTTTTTTTTTTATTTTAAATATGTACCTTTCTTTTGTTTCTATATTTAAATAATTTTCCTGCTGTGTGCCTGTTTTTGGTGTATTTATAATTTTTATTTTGTCTTAGCTGTTATCTATTAAGTCAGTATTCGTGTGAATCTGTAAGTGGCTCAATGTTACTATTCTTCTGCTAAATGTATGTAATGTAGCTGTTGATTCACCATTCAATAAATAAATAAATAAATTAATAAATACATTAAACTCTGCAAGTGGAAAATAAATTTTATAAGCGGAAAATTCGCGTTCAAAATCTCTTCACCCTTAACTTTCGGAAATCGCGGTTTCCTACGAAATTCAATTAATTCGTTTTCCCGAAAATGTCTGCAATTTTGATAGGTACGTCGGCACGTTTTCCTTGTAACTTTTGCCATTTTATATTACACAGTTAATTTGGATACGTTCAGTATATTGTTTACTTCGAAATAATTAAATGGTATTTATATACATACATTTTTAATATTTAATTTAAGATAAAAGATTTAAGATAAAATAAAGTATTATTTATTTTTATAACCTTTTATAATTTAACTTGCAATATTTGTATGCATCATATGCATGCATGTGTGTGAAGTGGAATCTTGCTACCAAGCCAAGCCATCGATACCACTAATGGAGGAAAGTGCGCGAGAATCACGGCATAGGGCGCGCTAGGCCTGCAGACTGCAGACAGTTGCCTCGTCGTAGATCGCGAAATGCTGCTCATGAAGCTGCCTCTAGCATGGCTTGAAACTAGTCGAGTTCCTCGTCAAATAATTACGTGAGTAAGCCGAAAACATAATAATTTATTTAGTATGTCTCACGAAAGTTGTAATACAGATATCTTCAACCAATCGATTGGGCTGAAATTTTCAAACTTATTTAGTTTTCATGACCATATATTCAAAGCTGTATAAAAAATTGTTTCTAAAATATTGATTTTTTTTATACCATAAACCAGTAAACAAGCAGACGGATCACCTGATGGTAAGCAATCGGCGCCACCCATGGACAGCCGAAACACTAAGGCGTTACAAGTGCGTTAATAAATTCGATTTAAATTTTTAATTCCAACTCTTTGCTCTTTACATAATTCTTTATTATGATGGTTAATGAATTGTTTTCGTTTATAAAGCCCCTAGCTTTATTTATTTACTTCGTATCTCTATTCGTCTTTATGGCTATGTTCGAATAATCATACATTCTTACAGTATTTAAATAGGTAATGATGCTTAACACAGTAATTTTTTTAATCCCATACTTGAAAATAATCATGAAGTTTCATCGCTTGGGAAAAATGAAAGATTTCTGTTCCACCTCGAATCAAAGTTTGAACCGTTTTGATAAAGGAATCAAGTCAACACCTATAAAGTACATTCCTAATTCAATCTCATGTTAGATTTTGAGAACAAATGAATGAATAGATGGTATTCTTTCAAGCAAGAGATTTAGAACATGAAAATAATTTAGCAGCACAGTTTCTTTTAAATACTGTCGAATACAATAATGTTTGAAGAGAAACACATTGTTACTTCATAATATTATTACTGGCTGCTATAATTAGCATTATGTCTAATGACCGTGGTCCCTTTACAAAACCACACGCGTTCACAAAGTCGTTCACATCAAAAGTAACAAAAGACAATCCCATCCTTATTTTTATAATTATTTTTCCCTTATCTGTGCCACCCATAATATCTCAGTCCTTAACATTTTTCCGTTACGAAAAATCCATTGTTCGTATTCCCCTTCGAAATTTGAAAAGGGAAAATGGCGGATAAAATTTTACGTTCTGTTGGCTGGCTCGTTGCCCCGACGACTTAAATTCGTTGCAAAATAGGCTTGAGCGGTAATAAGTATGCGGGCGGACGAATTTCTAAAGTTTTTAGCAAATATTCTTGTTTCTCGGAAATGTTTTGAGTTTAAAGCGAAATAATTTTCAAAGTAACTACGTTGATATAAGATTTGCAAGGTTAACTTTATGCTCGGAAGAATAATTGGGGAGATGATCTGGACGCTTTATGTAGGTATAAACTGGTTTATTTGGCAGTTGATAGCAACCATTCTTGGAAGGGTTGTGCTATTTTTAGAAGTACTGCTTCATGTCTGTACGTGCAAAGCTAAGCTAAAACCCGAGCAGCAGCGCTCTCTGATAAACCTTAACGTTTTAAAATAAATTAAAAGCGTGCAAAACAATGGCAAATCTTATGTATGTATATTTGTTTACACAAAGGAAAGTGCCTAACTATTAACAAAAAAAAAAATTACATGAGACCGTTAGACCAGCTGTAGATAGTCGTGTCACAAGCTGTACATGAAATACGCAATCTAAAGATCAACCCATACCCATATTAATGTCGCGGAGCATCTAACGGGTAACCGGGGCTCCGGCTCGACGTGCAGGAGAAGGAACGGAGTGATTTTTAGTCAGTAAGAGTCTGACACTCTCTCCCGCCTTAACCAGGCGGGAGAAGTCATTCGATGATTTTCCCCCATTAAAAAAAATACCCATATTCATATTAGCAGACGTGAATATCTCTATTTAATCAACAAGACCAACAAACTGGTCGAAAGCACACAAATCCCTTTTAGGTGCTCAAAAACTTTTACACTGCATAATAATGCTTATTCTGTTAATGCACTTTTAAGTTTATAATGGGCTCATTACTGATTCTCTTACATATAAAGCAAACTGTACTCTATTCATATTAAGTTTACAGTTAAGTATGCCTATCCAGCCCATCCTATGTGAAATACGTATATTTTACAAAGACTAATGAGCTCTAAGAGACTAGTGACCCGTTCTAGCTTCCTATGCTTCTTCCATAATACCATGTTCTGATAATAACCAATATTTCGAAACTAAATCATTATCCCCAAACTGCTCAATTCCTAAATCCCCAACCTGGTCCTTAAAAGATCAAAAGTCAAATGTCAAAGTCAAGAAGTTATTTCAATCAAACCATAATTTGGTACTTTTGAAACGTCAACAAATACAAAATAAATAAATAGTCTGTCAGTCAGTGCAGCTAAGTGCTCGTTCGTGTAGATTCGAATGGAGAAGAACGAGGAAGAAACTCCACTCGATACTCTTTTTAAAAAAAATAATATTTTACTATCTCCCTAATACATTATCCAATGTTGTACGTATATGTGAGAACATGTAAAGTCACGCTTGATGCATAATACAAATTATAAAAGTTACTTAGAATAAAAAAACTAATTTAGAATAAAAAGGTGTCTTAGTATGTCACAAAAATTGTTGACCTTTGGACCAAAACATTTCTTAAAAAAATATTTCAAATAAGTATACAGTCTCATCACTAATAGGAGTGTGATTATGTCATTGTTTCGAAACGTCAAAATATATTTTTTATTAAGAAAACTACCTAATTGTCGAAACATGAAACGATCAACTTACGTCACAGTAACTAGTGGGATTCAATTAAAACAAAATATGGCACAAGTGAATTTTATCCGTGCTCGCTGTTCATCCAACACGTCGTTCATTAATACTTGCCTTCACTTCTCTGAATATTTTGTGCCAGTATTATAATTATGTGATTTCAAGTAGGTATGTGGTAATAGTATTTTTATCTGCATTGCGTTTTTGTTAGGTAATGTAGTTGTTTCAGTCTTGTGATGAGCATATTAAGATTAATATGCTCATCATAATAGATATTAAGGTCCAATTTTTCAATCATCAGTCAATTCTTAACTGTAAAATAAATTGATCTGTTTTCAGAAATTACGAGAAAATTTTAATAACATAACATGGGATGACTGTTTGGTCGGTTTGAATGGTGTTTTTTTTTAAAGCGGGGAAAATCATCGAATGACTGCTCCCGCCTGGGTGAGGCGGGAGGGAGTGTCAGACTCTTACTGACTAAAAACCACCCCGTTCCTACTCTTGCACTTCGAGCTAGAGCCCCGGTAAGCCGTTAGGTTCCCCACGACTACGTGGTTCGAATGGTGTGCGAGAGCGATACAGCGTTATACATAACTCGCTAATTTTTGCAGAGTAAATTCGAAATAAGTTTAAGTGTCTCCATTTTTATGCGGTTACCCTTTTTGTTGTGGGCACAAAGATTGTGTTTACAGGTACTATAATAGGATCTAGCTACTAGATGCATGACTGAATCTAAATAAACGAATGTCCGGTTTTGAGTCAACAAATAATTTATCACCTTAGTTATATTACATCGACTACTAAGTCAGTAGACTCTCTCCAAAAAGACTTACGTAAATAAATCAGCCTCGAAACCTCGCGAGATTAAGAATGGCGACTCGAATCATAAGCAATCTTCGTTCGATTGTATCGTCAATAGTTTGGCAAAACTAAAATTGCCTAGTGGGCCCCAAAGCTTAATCGGATTGATACGGATAATGACATCACATCCCATGAGGGTGAATCCTACCCATGTTGTGTTATTGTTGGTCGTGAATAATTCAGTTCAGGACAACGGTTGACTGAAGGAAAAGAATTATTTTAAGCTCATGTAACGTTGAAATGTAATGATAGGAAAAATTATATAACTTATGATGAAATAAGAAAAGATCAAGACTGAGTATCGCTATTGATTTTTACTAGGCGCTGTGCATGTCTGCGTATCTCTCTACAACTAATGACGTCATGCCTTTCATCTCTCGTAGTAATAAGTTGAGGAGTAGAGTGTATACTACGCAGTGTGGTGTCTAATATTTTTTCATATCCAACTGACGGACTGATTTAGATTTTTAATTTTGACAACCTGGAAACTACTCATTTAGAGGTATAATATTCTTTATCTGTTTTTTATTAAGGGGTTTTTATCTTTGATATGCCAACCCCATCATACCTGTTAACAAAATTACCAGACGGACATTAAAATAAAATTTAGGAAACTACACTATTGCGAAAATTACAGGGACATATAAATGCATATGTTTGTTGATATTTCACGAAAAAACTACTGGATTTAGGCACAGATAGAATATAAAAGCTTGTAAGCGAAATCGCTAGCTGAAGGTGACATAAATGCTTTGGAATGATGCACAAGGCCTTTGATTGTCAGACTAACCGTAGTTTAGTGTTCTCGTAATCTAATCGTACGATCGCATGTGATGTGATAAGTCAACAAGATGAACAGTCTAAACCTGCCAAGATTATGATTTACAGGTAACGACCGAGTGTTTGCAATTATGTAGGTACTAATTGCATTGTTATCCATATTATTAATATTACAAATGCGAAAGTTTATATTACTCCTTCACGTTAAAAGGCTGAAGGAAATCGAGATAAAATTCAAAACAGGGGCAGATTATAATATAAAAAAAAGATCCCAATAAAATCTCCTTTAATCATCAAGTTTACGAATTTATTTCAAATCGCTGCAACGTTAGGTCTGGGTCTTCGTCGATATATATTCATGTATGTATTATTTTTAAATAGTGAAAAGTGGGTGTTACATTGTGCATTGGTATAATGTGCACCTCTGCCTACCCCTTCGAGGATAAAAGGCGTGATGTTATGTTGTTATTATTTATACCTTTTTATTTTATTCATATGAATATATATACTATTTACTAATACGTAATATGTACAGCTATATTATTTAATAATTATCATTAGAACTTTGCTGTTAGTTATTGTCCGTACCTTATTTCTCGCAGATTATAGACCCTAAGGTTGACTGGTAGAGAATGCCATATGGCATTAATTTTGTTTATTTTACCGCAAATAAGAATTGAGCTGAAGAGTTGGTTTGTTTGAATATCTCCGGATCTAATGGTAAGATTTCAATAATTCTTTTTGTGTTCGATAGTCTATTTATCTACGATAGGCTATAAAATAACATACAATCAATAGAAGCTGAGCGGAGCGGGTGAAATCACGTGTATCTAGTCTATAAAGTTTTCTATACTCATTTTATTAAGTTAAATTTAAAGTCTAGCTCAAAAATACTGAACTATTATTCAATTAAAATTACTGCTACGGTAAACAAGCTTGAAACTCAATCACAGAACTTGTGATTATTTTATTTTAATTAGCCACAAACAACAATATTTTAAGCGGCTGAGCGTAGAACGTATAATGCATTCGAAGTCATGCCCCGCGCGTGATATCTCATTTAATGACTCTAGGCTGGATAATTTTCATACCTAAGTTGGTTTTTGTGGTAAAAATGGGTATTTTGTTACTATCTTCTTAGATAGTGTCCTCTACCTATTGGTAGAAGACAATACCTATATCAATATCAGCGTATAAGTGCGTATTGTCTACGAGGAACGAATAAGGTTGAACATTAATCATAGTTGATGATTTTAATAAGAAATTATAGTGGTGTACATGTCGTCACAGAAATCAAGTCTATAATTATTACTTATCTAGATTACACAACATCACGCCTTTATCTCCGAAGGGGTAGGCAAAAGTGAACATTACGGCACTTAATGCTACTGAGGGTTTTTTAAAAAAACTCAATATTACTTGCACTTGCAACCACTCGGCCAACGATGCAGTCTCTATATTTATATTAATTTTAAAAATACAAAAGATCTAGTAGTTCGCGTTGTAAAACTATTGTTGTGCTGGACAGTCTATTTATCGAGGCTTTAGGCTATAAAACATCAACAATCATGTATAGTATATGAAGTAAAAATAGCAATTATGAAGTAAAAATGGTAAAAATAGCGAATCAAATAAGACAATAAATAAAGAACTGCCGCTCAAGCATTCAGATCTCGTGCATAAGTCGCAATTGCATGAAAAATCTCACCGAGTTATTAGAAGCAGTGCACTATACCTTGCACCCATTTATCTTTCAAAACTTCGCACGGATGCGAACAACATTTTAACTTTTCTATATTTTTCTTTCTATCCACTTGGTACAGTCATTTTTTGCCATTCCTCTCTTGAAATTAAATTCGTTGGAGGCAACAAAACAATTGTAATTTGTCTTGACTTTGAAAGAGGTGAAGTTTTTATTTGTTTTCTTTTGTTCTGTTGATGTCATCATTAGCTTTAGGATATTGTTTCTGGACTCGGTTGATGGTTGAGTTACTTTATCGGAGTGACGTCAGGTTCGATCATGATCGGGAATTTAAAGTTGACGCTAATGAGAAGGAAATTATTATTAACTCGTCGAGTACCGGTTTTATAGACACAATTAAAGAACAATAGGTCGCGGTCACCGGTGACCGCTTGGTGTTTGACAGTTTAAGAGTCTTAAATTAATAATGTTCATATTATCCTTTCTACATAATATAACATCAAGCCTTTTATCCCCGAAGGGGTCGGCAGAGGTCGGGTCGGCACGGGCCATCAATCAGAACCAGATTCGAACGTACAAAAAGAGTCTGACACTCCCTCTCGCCTCACCAGGGCGGGAGAAGTCATAGGATGATTTTTCCCTCATAAAAAGGGGGTAGGCAGAGATGTACAATTATGCTGCTGTACAATGTAACATTCACTCACTCACTCACTTATAACAAGTCAAACCGTTACCATCAAACACGGCTACAATTTTACTATTCTCACAAAATCACATTAATGTTTTCATCCCACAAACAACTCATGTTTATTTTGTCCAAACAAAAAACAGGATTATAATCAAAACACGAAATTTACATAGTTTTAGACTTTCGCAGTAAATATAGAAGTTTAGTTCGAAAACTTTGCCCATATATTAAATGTGGATAAATAAAATATCTCATGTCAAAGCGCAATTTTGTATCGAAGTTAACTTTGAATTGTATATGTAAAGTTTTGATTACCTCATTATATGTTTTAAGTACTATCGAAAACCAATTATATCTAGACCAGCTTCGGCCCGGGCCTCCGAGACGTTGCACGGAGAAGTACATTCCAACACCTGTTCAGTTTTGGGCTGCAGAAGAATTTTGTTTCCCGCACCCTCACAACCACTTGGGAGACGGGATACCGGGCCGGCTACGAAAGAGACTGTCAAACTCTTATTGACTAAAAAAACAGTACTTACTGTTTAGTCAGTAAGAGTTTGACAGTCTCTTTTGTTTCCCTGCACCCTCACACCCACTTGGGAGACGGGATACCGGGCCGGCTACAAAAGAGACTGTCAATCTCTTACTGACTAAAAAAAATAACAGTACTTACTGTTTAGTCAGTAAGAGTTTGACAGTCTCTTTTGTTTCCCGCACCCTCACAACCACTTGGGAGACGGGATACCGGGCCGGCTACAAAAGAGACTGTCAATCTCTTACTGACTAAAAAAAATAACAGTACTTACTGTTTAGTCAGTAAGAGTTTGACAGTATCTTTCGTCCTTCCCAGGCGACGGGGCTCCATGAGGATTCTGCCCGCGTTCATACAACTCTGATAAATAACAATAAACCAAAAACAAAAGCAAGATCCTTGTTACAATTTACTAGAAAGATCATTTCGAAAAAGTTTTGTAAAATTACAAAGAGATTTCGAAAGGGAAATGATATCGGATGAAAATTTTAATGTTTTGTTGAAATAAAAGTTCCATTATACTTTGAAGGGTTCCATAGCCAAAGGGGCTTAGATGAGCCCTTTTATTTGGAACGACGAAACATCTTTATTTGTTGCTGTTGATTGAGTAGAATATATTTTAAAGATAACATTGACTAACATTTGAGGAAGTACGAACTATCTATTGAATATCTATTATTACAAAATATTGGTATTACGATTGTGGGTATATGGTGTTGTAGTAAAACATAAGATCTGCTGAAAGTGCAGGAGTAGGAACGGGGTGATTTTTAGTCAGTAAGAGTCTGACACTCCTTCTTGCCTCACCCAAGGAGGAAGGAATAATTGAATTTTGATAATTTTGCCAATAAATTAAAAGACGTTCTTGGGAAACGTCATACTCTACAATTACACCTACCTATCCCAACTATTCCAGTTATATTATTTGTAAAAATCTTTACGAATTTTGCTTCTGAAATCATCAAAAAGAAACTCAACTCACCCTTAGCCGATTATTATTTTAGATTCTTTTGTAACACAATCACAAAAGAATTTGATCTCTTATCCCGATTTGCGTAAAAACCAACAGTGTTTTCTTTGAAATGAATAGGGATTGGTTTGGTCCATAAAATATGATAAAGGTATTCACATTGTCCTTAACGTTTTAGTTATAAAATATAAATATCAAGAACTATTGCCCGCGACTTCGTCCGCGTAGTTAATGATTCCTGTTTTATCCCATGAGAGCATTTAGTCGGTATAGAAAGTATCTGATAAGATACTTAGGTGTATCACCTAAGTCAGTCCATACCCTGCCTGTATAATAAATTTCATCAAAATCGTTCAGTAGTTTCAGCGTAATTGACGGACAAACATCCAAACAAAGAAACTGTCACATTTATAATATTAGTGTCGTTTTTATTTAAGGTCTAATACCTATGTTATAAATGTTTTGTTTAAATCTCAAATAAAAATAATGAAACCGCGCAATGTGTCTTTACGTTTTGTGGGGTCGATGTCTCAAAGATAATTGAAAGAATTAGACATTTTGGAATCCCTTGAAAGGTCTCAATCATTATTGCCATCTTCATATCAGCCACTGGACGTGCACTGCTAAACATAGACCTCCCCCAATGACTCATGAAAAGTATCAATGCTAACGGATAATTCATTAGACGCTATTCTATAACACTTTTAATAGCCAATAAAAGCCAATTCTCCGGACAGGTCCTATCACGAAACAAGCACACATGAAACATTAATCCCAATATTTTTAAGTCCCTCAAACAATTCCATTTTATTTCACAAATATTTGTTTATTTATAAAGAATTCATCGCTCAAAATCCTTTCTCAAAAATCTCGCTGCTTTCAAAGCTTCAGAAAGTTTTGCAAACAATTTTATTTCCATTCATATTAAAATTTTATTTCACTTCTGTCATTACACGTTTCAGTTGCCCGCCTCTCTCGATGAAAGTTTTAATTGTTTGTACTTGAATAATAATAAAAAATTCCGAACAGTTCTCTCGAATTTACGACAAGATCCGCTCCTGAGTTTAAGTCCCTGTTTACACTTCCACTGTGAAAATGTTTCCTTTAGCCGGGCTTTTGTTGCAATTTTTAAACGTACTCCTAGGAATGTATTCATTTATTTATTTTTTATTTATCATTTCATGTAGACACACCACCGTAAGCGCGAGCCTGCGCACGGCGAGCATAGGTGGCTCCCCGTCCGACCAGAAACAGACCCGATCGCACAGCGCGTCGCGCTCCGCGCGCGCCTCAAAGAGCCATCAGGCCACAACAGATGGGGCCCAACAGGGCTGATGCCGATTCGGAGTCGCGGAGAACCTAACGGGTAACCGGGGCTCCGGCTGGACGTGCAGGAGAAGGAACGGGATGGTTTTTAGTTAGTAAGAGTCTGACACTCCCTCCCGCCTCACCCAAGCGGGAGCAGTCATTCGATGATTTTCCTCCCTTAAAAAAAACACCACACAGTAGACAATATTGCAAAGGACAATACATTACAAGCATGAGGTACATAGGTACTGCATATCCCTTATGGTATTTCATGTAGTTGTTTAAAGAGATTGTCATACTTGGTATTCATTGTTAATGAGATTTTATTGTGTCCACCTGTAACGAACTATGTACTTGCCTGTGTAGTAAAATCTGTGAATCCAAATTATACCACTTCTGTTGTAATAGTTGCAATAGTTGCATCATTATAAAACTTGGCATTTAAACCTGGGTTTATAATTACCAATCATAAGTTTGTAATCGCCAACCCTCATTGAGCAAGCGTAGTGATTTATGCAGGTGGCAAGGTCAGCAGCGGATACTTATAAGCTGTTGATGATGGTGAACATCTTCTTCTTATTTCATATCCTTTGTTTCATAGCAGGTAAACACAAGTATATATTCTATTTTTAAACCCTACTTCCTAAAACTTATAAACTACGTTCACAAATACTTAGAATTTCTTCTATAACTACGATTTCTTGTAAGTACTTTATTTACATTGTTACAGAAATAAATTTTACAGAGGTTGGTAGTAGATAAAAATATAATATGAGAGGAAATAAAATGTACGTTTATTTTCTGTCATTTAGATTTGAAAATTAAAGAACGTTTTTTAGAGTCATTTTCAATGTATAGTCTTTTAGTAGCTGCGCGACAGGCTCATGAATATGTGCCTCTAGCATGATTTGAAACTAGTCGAGTTCCTCGTCAAACAATTACGTGACTAAGCCGAAAAACATTACAATTATTTTCGTACATCTCTTTATAGATATAATGTAAGTATAGGCCTTTGCTTAATATACAGTGGCTGAGTTTCGTTTACTAGCTAAAACTAAGACGTACTGAGGGCGAAGCACGAATAACTATCGCATTCGTATCGTAACAGAATCGAGCGAGTTAAGCGTTTTGATTGGTTGGTTCAATTGAGCCGGCCAATCAGAGCGCCTATGTACTATAGAGCGCCTGATACTATTACGTTACGAATGCGATAGTTATTCGTGATTGGCACTCTGTTCACGTTGCGTCATTTCACGAAGACAAAGATTATTTATTTACAAAAACACGTGTCAAATAATAATAGGTAAATCATATAATGCATATTATAGGTTGTACAGACGAGCAGAGAGCATCATATCTCATGTTTGACCATTACTGTCCTACAAATATGGAACACAATATTAATATCTAATAATAATTAAAATTCGATTGCGACATTCATAGTACACATGAACGGGACAATCAATTAAGAATTACAAAAAAAAAATACTTACAATGCATGAGTTCGTCTAAAACGATAGGCGGATTAAAAGTTGCCACTTTGTGGACAGTTTTCTATTTTTCTGAGCAAGTATTTGTCATTTGTAGGCTGCCTATTGTTTGTAAAGGATGTATGCATTTATTAAATGAAGCAATGTAGACAGTAAGTCTAAATAAAAATGATAATAAAAATTTACATTACCCGGCAAACAATAAATTCTAAGAGCCGTGGCTGCACCAATTAGATAGTATTTTTATTAATATAAACTAAAACGTTTTTATATATTTTATTAGGCTCTGAATTTTTAATTTCTTTCGAAACGTAAACATTGCTACTTTTAAACTTCATTGCAACATTATTCTTTATGCTTGGCAAAATATTGCAAATAAACAACAAAGTTCTTGTACTATCTTATACATAAACTCTTTTATTTTAAAACAACTTTTACCACTGATTTCGCCTTCGTGGAATTCAGATTTGTCTTTAAGAGGACCTATAGAAACTATCATCATCAACAGCCTGTTTACGTCCACTGCTGGACATAAGTCTCTTCAATGGCACGCCACTGAAACATATGACACATATTATCATTGTTAAAAAAAACTAAAAACACGCCTTAATCGTTTGTGTCCCTGTCAATAAAGGCCTAATAGAAGTTTCTTTTTCATTTCGCGAGCTCGAAACGTTACCGCATTTAGCGTTGTGATTAGTCGGTATACTGGAGTAGACCGATTGGAGCGTCGTACGTCATAAACGTTAAACTCATAACAAATTCGAACTTAGCCCCCAGGAATCTGTACTTTTGGATCCTATTCAATGCAAACAAACAACCAGTCAAATCTTTGTTCTTCAGAAAATAGTATCTATAGACAAAAACTTTATAGTTTTAAGTTTCATTCTCAGAATTACGAATTATTCCTTTTAAAGTGTTGAAATGAAATTGTAAATGTAGTTTTTAGTTGTTTCATGAATGTTTGTGTTCGTGGAATGGTCAATGACCGTCTTGTTCTTGCACTGTTTCTTGTTCTATTATACCCACGACAGCTCATTATTACTTGAATATTTTCAACACTATTCTTTTGTAATAAAGTGGAAATCTCCTCATTGTACTTTTTTGTACTTATCTGTATTGAGATTTTCAAAATTGAAAACTTTAATAGTATTTTACCCAACTCATAGGTTTATTGAGGGAGAAGTATTATGCTTTGTAGACAAACACACATAAACAGTCGTTGAAATGTTCTTATTTCAATATTTTGTATTTTTCGTACCTTATATGATTTTAAATGAACACAACAGTCGCCATATAGACTCAAACAAAAATAAATAATAAACTCTATTAATTATTCCACAGAACTCTTATTCCCTTAACACAAACCAAACAAACGGAACGCTATTAAGCCATAACACTGTTTATATTTTTACTTCCAACAAAACATTAGAAGGTTTCAAACAACAGGTGCGCTCATGTTTATCTTTTACCCTCAACGGGAGGATTAAAGACAAATAAAACGAAGAGAAACATACTCTCCCACACATTCAAATAATGCAGGCTAGCTTTGTATATTTCAACGGAAAGTAGCAAGAACCACCAGTTTATTAATTATATACACTTCCGTAGGATTTTAAACAAGACATAAATTGTATAATCATCGAACTATCACAGAGTAACTGTCAACAACAACCAATTGGAGAGCAGTGTGTTATTTTTCGTATTGTTTTTATGATTGGTCAAATCGTTTAGTCAATATCCGTAACTTCATAAACTTACCACGAGACGTCGGAAAATGATAATTTGCAAAAAATTATATTATGGACCATAAAATTATACAATTTATCTCTCATTTACAATTCTACGGAAGTTTATGACTTTCCTAGGAAATTTATAAACTTACGGTTCTTGTTACTTGCTTTCCAATGACATATACACGGCATCATATAGACATATACTATTTACTCAGTAACTATTATTTGAAGAAATAGGCACGTCAAAATACATATATCAATCTGGCAGAATTATATGTATTATTTTCAACTTTAAAGTTGAAAAATAAAGATGAAAGTCGTTTAAAGACTAATGACCTGTTTCCATTCTCGGTAAATTTGTTGGTTATTTTTTTGTAATTCTTATTGATACAGTTCACGAATTGGTTTCTAGAATATTTTAATGAAGCTTTTCAAATTTTTTATAATAATTATGTGAGACAAACTGAATCAACTAAAAATTACGAGTTATTCACGTGAATATACCGAAACCGCGACCAGGCACGCTACTCATGAGGAAAAGTCCCTCTGTGACTCGACACTAGTAAAGCTTTCCTCAGTCTATTTACGTGAGTAACTCGCAATTTTTTTTAAATCAGTATGTAAACAAACATAACATAACATCACGCCTCTTTATCCTCGAAGGGGTAGGCAGAGGTGCACATTACGGCACTTAATGCCACTGTACAATGTAACACCCACTTTTTACTATTTATATTATGAGTCCCATGTAATAGGGGGTGAGCCTATTGCCATATACCGGGCATCAGTATGTCTCACGATTAATATTATAAAACACGATGAATCAGTTAAGCTTGTCAATATTTCGTTGGCAACAATTCGTAGCCTCAGTAAAACAATGATTTTCCATCACAGAAGTAAACACGCTAGCAGTAAAATAAATTATTATAAACATTTTACCTTTAAAACGTATTACATAGAGTGCACTTTGCAACGAGCGGCGACGAAATGACAACCTTTTAAACTTCAATATTCTACAAAGTGAGTATAAGTGAATCTATAGATGTGAACGATGAACTTAAACTTACAATTATAAACTTTATTGTAACAGAATAAGATCTCTATTATTTTTAAACCATGCCATTGAAATGTAAGGATATCATTGAGATAGTATTTAGTATATATTGTCATCATAAAACACTTAAAAAAAACATTGACTCATGGATGGAAAATGACGTAGCTTGGACGTATTTTATTTTAAACAACTTTCGCCCACGCGAACGCCAGCGTTAAAAAATAGTATGTGTGTTAATCAAGCCGGTAAACGAGCAGACGGATCACCTGATGATAAGCAATCGGCGTCGCCCATGGACACCTGGAACACCAGAGGCGTTACAAGTGCATTACCGCACTTTTGGGAATTAGGAGTTTGAGGATCGTTAGGGATTGGGGAGATTGGGGAAGGGAAGGGAGGTAATTGGGCCTCCGGTAACATCACTCATACGACGAAACACAACGCACACGTTGCTTCACGTCGATATTGTTATGTCGTGATATGTTCCAAATTTCATGCCAATACCTTCATCCGTTTTAATGTGATTAGGAAACGAACATTCAGACAGACACACGGACTTTCCTATTGATATTACTCGCTTCTGCTATCGGCTTTGTCCGCGTTCCCGTGAGACGAAAAGTAGCCTATGTGTTATTTCAGACCATGGCCTCTGTTCCAAACATCTCGATGTCTTCAGCCGTTTACATACAATCGTTAACATACATCTTCATAAACTGTCGCAATAGGGTGCGATCCTAATTTTTATTTTAATGTCCGTGTGGTAAATTATTTTAAAATATGAGACTTGTATTTTTTTTTCTTACAGAAACGAATACTTTCGACGATATATTAATTTGAAATGTCGCGTGACGTCACTTCTATGTACATTTGCTACGTAGAAATGACGTTTTAGCTCCCACTCTAAAACTTCAATTTGTTTTATCTAAGTATTATTTTATTATACGACAAAATGAAAAATACTTATCTAATGTTTTTTCATTACCTAACTGACGGACTAATAATATTTTTAATTTTCATATCCTGTCATCATCCCTTTTATAATATAATTATGTAGAAATAGTCAGATTAGTCTATACTAATATTATAAAGAGGAAAGATTTGTATTTTTGTATTTTTGTATGTTTGTAATGAATAAACTCAAAAACTACTGAACCGATTGCAATAATTTTTTCACCATTCGAAAGCTGCATTATTCAGAAGTAACATAGGCTATATAATATCACGCTAGGTCCTATAGTTGTGGAGCAGTAACCAAAAATGTTTTAAAAACGGGGGAAAAGTATCGTTTCTGAGGCCTTCCGTGGCGTGCGCTGAGCATATAGTTAAAGTTATACAAAAATGTTCTATAGATGAATTGTTTATCTTAACATTATTTTTAAAAAAGTCCGCGAGAGCATATGTCTACCTTTTATAGTTTACCCATAACAATCGTTTTAATGAATGGTTCAATCCTTATAAAAGTTTGCTCTAGATAACTTTTGAATTGTTCAATCGGTTACCTTAAGACGCGACATCGACAACGGAGGGCAGGTCGCTAAAAAAAAACTGAGAATAAATATAAATAAAACGTAAAACTATGTAAAAAATCTTAAGTCCCCCCGTGCGAAGCCGGGACGGGCCGCTAGTAAGACATAAAGAGAAATTAATATCATTGGAAAACTAATAGATGTGGGACTAAGTAGAGTAAGTATACATCAAATATGCGCCATCAAAACACCACGTATCTAAGTAAAGATGTAACAAAAATCTCGCAAAAAAAATACCCCAAAACAAACAAGGTACTAAAACTTGAAACGGTAGTAACTTATATGGTTATAGCTACCAACCTAAAACCATCACAAAGTGCTTTAAAATTTTACTTTGTTTCGCAAAATAACCTATAGCTACCTACGTGAATGTATCACACGAACTTTTTCCCGATAAATAAGTTGTCGCCCACTGTGAAAATTGAAAAAGTTTCATCGTTCTACAATTTGAAGGCACTTTTGGCGCTGCGGTCGAAGTTGGTGCACTACGTGACGAGAACCGATTACGAATACCGAACAAAATATTTACTCGATCGAAATCGAAAGGTGAATGTTTGTGGGTGTTAGAAGGAAATGTATAAGTTTATTTGATTCCTATTATTTCTATGCTAAGTTTGACGTTCACAATTTTCTGATTGGGTATATAAAAGTGTATCTATCTAAATAATTGATGATGATTTAAATAATACAGTGTTACTTGTGCATCAAACTAAACAACAGCCGTGTAATTATCACTAAATCCCGCGCGGTTTCATCCGCTGCCCATAACTTTTCTCTATAAATGGACTATCTAAAACAAAAAGAATGTTATAATAGGGATGATGCCAGGGTATGAAAATTAAAAATGTAATTAATCCGTCAGTTAGGTAATGAAAAAATATTAGACACGTATTTTTTTTTATTTTGGCATACAAGAAAACAATACTTGGATAAAAATGAATAAAAGTTTAGAAGTGGGAGCAAAATCGTCATTTCTGTGTATAAACGATCATAGAAGTGACGTCACGCGATATTTCAAATCAATATATCTTCGAAACTATGCGTTTCCGTAAGAAAATAAAAAATATGTTTCTATTGTTTTATAGACTATTGTTTTAAATAATCTAAATAACCAGACGAACATTAAAATAAAAATTAGTCATCTACCCTATTGGAATCATTAGTTCTGGAGATTAGCATGTTCAAGAAACGAACTCTATAACCTTATGCATCAAAGTATAGATTAACTCGTAAAACAAACTATGTTCTAAACCACATCTTATATTTTTACATCACCCTCTATTAACATCAACCAACGACCACACAGTTGTACGGTCGTTGACATCAACAGATAGCAAAATCTATTCAAAATTCAGCATCTACTTATTTGAGAGATGATCGCCAATTATACTCTTACAATTAAAACATCAAACTTTGGCAAAACTTCCTTATAATCAAAAGCCTTTGAAGGCATTTCGTGACGATAGCCAAAACTTGAAAGACATTATCAAGACAATCGGAAGTTTGAGGAACTGGCTAATGAAGGAGGAGTGGCACTTCCCTAATGGTGTCATTGGAATCAATGCTGTTAAGTGGTCGTCGGTTGATTCCGGCGACAGTACCTAGTATTCTGTGACGTCATTTTGTTTTAATTTGTGAGGTGGGAGCTATGTGCTAATGACTGCATAGTTGGTACTTGTAACCTTTTTGGTCATCTCTTTTCATTTAAGGAAATTGTACTAAGGGCAAACATTAATGTTAAATGGATGTAGTCGTAATTAACGGGACATTAATTATATTAAAAACATTTTTATTTTAGTTATTATATTTTGTATCTGCTCTCTCTCTCTCTGCTATGTCGGATGGGCAAAGTATTACATACACAAAAAACTCAGTAGTAGCACGGAGTCTAGAATTGTACCTGGTATATATATGGCAATAGGCTCACCCGAAACATGAGCCCGCTACGCATGATCACCTAGCCTGGTCGAAGGATTCTCCTTTTCCGATGTTAGGAAACTTTACTCTCTGTTTCCTAAAAATGTATCTCTAATAAAAATCTACATTAATATTATAAATTCGATAATATCTCACATTTGATATGTTATATCGTGATTATTGACGTGATTTTTTAAGTGAAGATAGTTAAAGTAGCAAAAAGTATATGGTTACTTTTTGTCTTTTTTAACATTCTTCTCCTTCTCTTCTCTCCTTCTCAAAATGCTTCAAAATGGGTTGAAGTTTGTACCTATGGATCAGTTTTGCAAACCTGCTCCAACCCTTAAAAGACTGCTACAGAAATTAAAACCATACTTGTTTTCTTTCTCATACAAACCAAGTCTTCACTTTCCAAAGCCAGCCACACTATGTCAAAGTTAGTAAACTTGTCTAATACTTTTTTCAGTCGAAAAACTGCAGTACAGTTATCCTACAACGCTGACCTGTGTGAAAATATAAAATTTCCATGCCACAGCAATTGGTTAAACTTGGATAGCCCCACTGGCTGTGTTCTGCTCTATTTTTCCGAATTTTTAGAGGCGAAAATTTCTACACAAATGTTTTCTAACATGTTTGACAAAAAAATTGTGGTAAGCCTTAGGTGGGGCTTGCTTATTCATTTTTTTAACGTAAGTATACCTAAACTTCTGATTAAGGTAGCACAATTGTTTATTAAATTAAAAACCTAATTAATAAAGAAGATAGTTCTACATTTAATTGCATATACCTATGTATATACGATGGATTCGCAACACAAATAACAACACCAACGCAAGCACCAACACTAGCCAGTAGGCTGGCGACATCGCCGCGACCGCGCACGCTGCTCATGAGTAAGAAACTCTCTGTGGTTCGAAACTAGTAGAGCTTTTCTCGGTATTTTCACAATTTGTATTTTTTTTTAATTCCCATTCCAACAAAGTAATAAATAAGTAATTATTCATCATCATCATCAACAGCATATAAATGCCCACTGCTGAGCAAAGCCTCTTCTCACACGGAGAAGGTTAGAGCATTAATCACCACGCTTGCTCAATGCGGGTTGGTGATTACAAACTTATAATTAGAAATTATAAGCCCAGGTTTCCTCACGATGTTTTCCTTCACCGTTTGTCAGTGGTGTCTGAATAATCTTAGAAAGTACATATAACTCGGAAAAAGTCACATTGGCACTTGCCGTTGGTAGGTTTCGAACCCGCACCCTCGTGCATGAGAAGCGGGCGTCTTAAACCTCCGGGCCACCACGACATTCAAGTAATTATTAAATAGTAAAAATTTTCTACTCCTTAGCTGTTAAAATAGACAAAAGTTATAAGTATTTTTAACTTGCCACATACTTCGGTATTGTCCTTAATATACAAATAAAAAAAAGAAAAATTTACATTAACCCGTTTAAAGAAAATCGTTACTGAATTTAATTAAAAACCAAATTTTAACACGCTCGGAGGTTTCGACCCTGATGGACATGGACTGACCTCATCGGTACTATAAAAAGGTCAAGAGGGATACTCCGTATTATAATTATTGTGACTTAACATGGGCATCATAATATTTACGCAGTGTGTGTTACTTGACAGAAAATGTAATCTTTAACAAGTCTTTAATTTTATTGTTGAAATTGTTGTTTCTTCTTCAATATAATTAAGTATCACAAGATGGCTATTTTAAGCTAAAGTCATTCACCGACAGCTTTCATCAGCCACTAGTTTTATAATTCCACGCAATAGAGACGAGCCAGTTGCTATAAACTGATCAGAACGTGATCGTGAACACTTTTTCTTTTTCTTTCTATGTCAAAAGTGTAATAATATTAACCGAATACTCAAATTAGAAATAAAAACTTGCGATCAACTGCATCTCACACATAAATAATACAGTAACAAGTGTGAACGGGAGCTAATTCCAAAATTACCATGACATGATATACGGCTGCAGAAGTTCCCAACTTGCGTCTTTGTTTTGGACATCCCGGTCCAAACTCCGTCCATTAGCTGTAATTGGACGGAACCCTTTATAATGACTTTTACGAAAAAAATTGAAGCGAGCCCATTGAAGTTTGTACTTTTTCGCTGAGAGCCTCGTTTCATGCCGCCATCATTACCTCGCTTAGTTTGTTTTTTTACTACGCTCCCGTCAGTTAAAATCATAAACGATGATTTTTATTTTAATATTAATTTACTCTGTTTTAGGTTTTAATCGCTCTGCTATAATATGCTTTGAATAAAACAACATATGTATATGGCAGTTACACATGCAAGAACACAGTAAAGCAAATCAGTTAAATCAGGGCTGATTTTTCAATCAACAGATAAATTGTCAAAAATGAACAAAAAATATTCCTAAACTATTTGGTGTTGGAAAAATCGGGGTTATGTTAAATGAATGACTGTTTAAACTGAGGTTCTAGCATCTTGTCAGCGCTTCACACAATGTTTGATTGTATACATACATCATAAGTACAATAAGTAATCAAAAGTATACTGCTGTTCTTATTATACCTTACTCAAACATCTTAATCACAAGCAGCAAAAAAAGTGACAATGTCGAATTATTCAAGACACTACAATGATATCCAAAAGGTACGCAAAAATGAAATGTATGACCTAAATCTTGGGATCGATTTTACAAAAACCATTTGTTCTAAGGCCGTCCGTAATTCAAGTGCGTAAAGCCGAACAATGTCGAGCACGTAGGCAGTCGATCCTGGACATTATACCTATTACTGTTTATGCTATAACTTTACATAAATACAGAAACCTTTCCAGCAAAAGCAATTTCTTCCTTCATGATCCGATCGGCCGGTAATCGGGCACGACCGGAGAAGTCACGAGTGAGACTATTGTCTTTACGTGCCTTCTCAGAATGGGAGTGAAATATGACTGAATTTTTAGACCGTGGCCAAGCTAAACTAACTCTTGTAATAATATTTTGGAACTAAACGCTCCGCTTGCCATAGATATAATTTCTATCTCATGCGTAATTCTAAAATCGAGAAGACAGTACATCCCAAAAAATAAAATATTATTTCTATGCTTTCATTTCATGTGCTTATGTCAAGCATAGAAACATGCTTCAATTAAATACTTGTCACTTGTGTGTGCAATAGGCTCACTCCCTATTACATGGGACTCATAATATAAATAGTGAAAAGTGGTTGTTACATTTAACAGTGCTTACCCTTTCGGGGATAAAAGGCGTGATGTTATGTTATGTCTAACAGTACCTTAAAAGTAACAATCTCCCGATGGCGTAAAACAATACATTTTTTTTACTCATCGTCTTTTCAAAACCTTTAAAAATAAACAATGATTGAGTCCAAAAAAGTATAATAATTCCTTCCAAACTTTGCGCAAATTGTATACAAACTTTCCTTTTTACATTTCCAAACAAATAATTTTGTGTAGCCTCCAGCGCTTATCCGGGTACATGTTCATATTGGACCTTCGACCCGCCTTCCAATTTTAAATACTGATTGTTCACATTTGAATAATTTCTCTTTTTATTTGAATAATAATGGCGTCGAGAACGAATTCTTTTATTGAAAGATGGATTTGAACGGAAAAGAAAAAGACGTTTTCGATTCTTTCGATTTGAGGAAGTAATTTTAAAGAATTGAAGCGTTATTTTCATTTTCAATTTATAATTAAGTTTATATTTAGATTTATTGGGAAAATTGAAAAGTAATTAGGTCGATTAATTTGTTCTTTTTGCGCCGCGATCATTGGGCGAGAGAGTGACTTTTTTTAATTAAATTCTTTCGGTAAGTACTTCTCTTAACTTCGCTGACGACACGAACACCCATATAGAAATAAAAAAGTTAATTTTACAAGCGATTTCTAATTAATTAACTTATCTTAAGTGAAATGGCATTCAATAAAAAACGTACACAAGTGTTAGTATGGATGTTTAGTACTGTTTCTCAAAAATAGCTTTTTTTATGGCATAAGTCGGTAAACGAGCAGATGGATCACCTGATGGTAAGCAATCGGCGTCACCCATGGACACCTGGAACACCAGAGGCGTTAAAAGTGCGTTGCCGGCCTTTTGGTGATTAGGAGTTTGAGGATCGTTGGGGATTCAGGAATTGGGGTGATTGGGGAAGTGGAGGGTAATTGGGCCTCCGGTAGCCTCACGCACACAACGAAACACAAGGCAAGCGTTGCTTCACGTTGGTTTTCTGTGAGGCCGTGGTATCACTCCGGTCGAACCGGCCCATTCGTGCCGAAGCATGGCCCTCACACACTTAAAACACAGAGCTTACTAGATCTGCTTAAAATTTAGCACAGAGGTAGACTAAATTTTCTTAATGAATCCTCAAGCCGAAAACGGCCGATTTTATATTGGTATTATGTGCAGCGAGGTAATAACCATAATCAGATCATCTGACCGCCTTGAGGGTGGACGTCTGACGCTGCGCTTGCCTGTACGTAGCCTCCACTCGAGAACCTTTCTGCCTCAGCGGCCGTTGGTTCTTCGCGCTATGTGCTCTGCCCACTGCCACTTCAACTTGCTAATCCGCTGTGCTATGTCGGTGACCTTTGTTTGTTTGCAAAAATCCTATAGGAATGGGAAAAAACAGGAGCGCGCGTACGAAGTTGCGTACAGGAGCTAGTATTATTATAATAAAAGACAAAATCTCATTTCCAGATCCTATTAAGAATTTGTTTCGCAATAAAGGATTTATAAATAAAATCATATTAACTTCCACCATTCCTATACGTGTTAAATTCCGAAATGAGGTAATTTGAGAATTTATATTTAACTCGTGTAATGAGATCTGTTAAACTCCGCTCATTATAAGAGATATTTCATTTCATTCATGATTGTGTCTATATTACGTAATCTGGTGATAATATTACACAAACTAAGTCCTTAAAACTTCGAAGATACAACTTCTTTTCTCAAACTGCTAGGAAACCAACTCTAAGTAACCAAATTGGTACAACAATATCCATTCATACACAAAGAAATTCTTACAATTGCAATAAGTCATACATTATTAGTATGACGTCCTTCTTAAGTTAGTGATTTCAAGTGAGAATTTGAATATTTTTACGCACGAAGGTTTGAGCATTAATCATCACCACGCTTGCTTAATGCAGATTGGTAATTTCAAACTTATAATGACTCGGAAATGTCACATTGGTACTTGCCGTTGATAGGTTTCGAACCCGCACTCTCATATATGAGAAGCGGGAGTCTAAAACTTCTAGGCCACCGCGACATTATACTGTATGGTCATCAAGATTAACAGTATGTATCAAATATCAGATCGATCTCTCGCCAGAATGGGGATTAAATTCTAATTATTAAATTTGATTGAAACAAACAAACGAGGCAAGCTAAAAAACACTGTTTGATAATTAAAACAATAATATTAACACCTAATTCTTCACCTGCGGCATATCTTATTAGGAACATGGGAAGGACCAATCTTTATAAAACTCATTTACGTTTTTATTTTTTTACGAACTAAAAGACCATGATAATATATTCCTTATTAAATATCCGCAAGAATATTGTTTCTTACTAGAATAAGGCTTGCAAACAGCCGGTCGAAAAGTTGCCAAAACTGTACCGGGATTGTTCCGTGATGTTTTTTTACTAAAAAACTATATCTGGAACGTCGCCAGCCGGCCGCAGCCGTTTCTTCGGCGAAACTGTTCAGACCGCGACAGTGGTGAATAGCCTTCTTATAATGGATGCCTGAATTCACTTACAGTATGTTTGTTATAAGTTATCTTGAGTCAGTTTTAAGTAATGGGAATTTTGTGATATTGTTTACTCCCTTTTAAACCCTATTTCTTGATTTTATGGTATTGCCGTGTGGTAATTGTACCCTCTCCATACGAGAAATGGCCTTTAGTCAGCAGTGGCCACTTATAGGCTGTTGATATGTGTGTGATATTTATGACGGTGAATCAAATGACATCATTTATTCAATGAAGGCCAAAGCGTACAGACTGAATGTGAAATGGTGTGTGTGTAAACGCACCCACGACACGGGAGAACATCCTAGTGTGGTGGTACTTTTTTTTAATTATAGTTTTAAGTGTGGGAGAGCCGTGCTTCGGCACGAATGGGCCAGCTCGACCGGAGTGATACCACGGCCTCACAGAAAACCGACGTGAAGCAACGTTTGCGTTGTGTTTCGTTGTGTGAGTGAGGTTACCGGAGGCCCAATTACCCTCCCCTTCCCCAATCTCCCCAATTCCTAAATCCCCAACGATCCTCAAACTCCTAACCCTCAAAAGGCCGGTAACGCACTTGTAACGCCTCTGGTGTTCTAGGTGTCCATGGGCAACGCCGATTGCTTACCATTAGGTGATCCGTCTGCTCGTTTACCGGTCAAGAAAAAATCAAGTTACCTCCATGTGGCTATATTATAACGGGAAGTGGCTCTGAAAACTGATATTCCCGGAACAGTGCGAAGCTTGCCTTTGTCCTCAGTTGTAATGATGTGACATTAAAGACTCCTTATAGCTTATTCCAGTGACTTCTCGATATAAAAACGTGTTCGAACCAAAGAAATGTTACAATTACAATTGAACCCAACTGGATACCAATTGAAATGAACCGCTGACGTACAAAGGTGCATCGTCCATCTTCTGAGACGTTTCTAGATAACAGTCGTAATAAATCTTCGAATCGTTTTTGCCTAATTTGAATATTGCAGTAAGAAAGAGAACTATTTTCTATAATTACGAGAAATAGCATAATTATTCTGGGAACGTAATGTGCAAATGCCAATCCTGCTAATATTATAAATACGAAAATTTGTAAGAATGTATGAATGCAATGATGTTACAAACATATAAAAAGGTGTAGATATGTTTTAAGCGCTCTGAAGTGGTCCACTACCGATTACATGATTTAAATGATAAAATATTGGTATTCAATGTCGAATTTCGGCGAATCAGATGCAATGTGTGATCATGAGAAATTAATCAAATACCTTTTTTTGTGTTACATAATCCATTTATTGAGAACAGCCATAGGTCATGAAATGAATGAATGGTAATACTTTGCACGCTTGCTTACAAGCAGAATACGATGACGTTTAGGCTGTAAGGTCTTACTTTGTAAAATATGATTTTTTTTTGTTAAAAAATACATTGCCCCACACTAGGATTTTCTCCTGTGTCGAGGGTGCGTTTACAAACATACAAGTTCACATGCACATGACACCCAGACCCGGAACAACAATCTGTGGATCAGACAAAGAGTTGTTCCGTGCGGGAATTGAACACGCGATACGTTGCGTGGCAGCCAGTTGCCCAGCCACCGCGCCAACCGTGCAGTCTTTGTATGTGTTTCTTGCAAATAAATGAATTTAAATTTGATCTTCCTGTGTTCATAATAATCACTTAAAATCAAGCCAAACCTAAAAAGACACGGTTTTCTGGCAAACAAACAACCGAAAAAAAATCCGTAATCCATCTCAATGGCGACGAATTAAAAATATATTTTCCTCTCCCAAACGTTCGATCAACAAATCGTACAATTAACAACCAAAAAGTATTATCAATGGAGAAACCTTTTTTGTATTAATACTTTGAGTCCCTCATTACTGATAAAGAAATTCCATAGGGATTTTTCCAAAGACTTGGAAATATTCCATTCCAGTAGTACCCTAAATTATTATGCTTTAACGCCAATTACTTCTAATCTTTTGATCGTGTGTTCAAAAGATATTGATTGGAAATAATTATTGTTTTTAAATATAATCTAAAAAGCGCAAAGATATTTGTTTCAATTGAAAAAAATGGCTGTTGATTTACCAATATCTTTCTTTGTGTAATACGTGATCAATTTAAAATCCACTGCATTCTAATAACTGATTTACTATTTTTTGATGACGCAGGAGAAACTTTTCATTATAATTTGAAGGGAAAAAGAGTAGGCAGCGCAAGCTTCTTAGATATATAAATACATAACCTAACGCCGGTCTCCCGTGGGAATAAGCAGAGACTATGGAACACTAATTCCTACGATTTCATCTATACTTCTTTTGCATTCTGTGCTTCTTACGTCACTAAAATCGATCCAGTATTTACCAGCACCTATGACCTTCTATAATAGTATACCTGCGATAGTTGTGAGTATTTATGAATGTATATTTGTTACTCTTTCACGACAAAACTGCTGAACGGAATTTGATTAAATTTGGTACTGGGAACACGATCGAAGCGGCTAGTAGAAGCTAGTGATAATATAAGGGAACCATATCTTCTAAATAGATGAACTCAGTCTACTGTGGAAGGCCTGATTTTCTAGCTCGTTCTTTTCCATAGGAATTTATACCTTGGAATAAGCAAATAGCTACACTTTTAGTTTAAGGTTGACGTTCAAAAGTGCCTTATAGTACGTACTTCTGGTCTTATTGAAATAAATGATTTTGACTTTGACTTTGCCTACAATATTCTGGCACACTCCTAGACAAAATTAATTGCGAAATTACAAAACCGTACAACACCAAAAATGTTGCACCATTTCCATTCGAAAAAGCATTTTCTCAACCCAAATATAAAAGAACAAAGAAATAAGGGTTTCTTGAAAAACAAAGCGACCACAATACGTTTTTAATTTACATTCTTCATACATTTTTACGTTAGTTTAAACTACGAAATTACTTCAAGGGATGTTCTCTACACCCCCAAAATAAAATACTAGTCTGTTTTATGGCATAAGCCGGTAAACGAGCAGTCCGACCACCTGATAGTAAGCAATCGGCGTCGCCCATGGACACCTGGAACACCATGACGTTACAAGTGCTTTACCGGCCTTTTGCGAATTTTAAGGATTTTTAAGGAAATTTAAGGATTGTAGTGGATTCGGAAATTCTGGTAATATCACTTACACGACGAAACACAACGCAATTGTTGTTTCACGTCGGTTTTCTGTGAGGCCGTGGTGTCACTTCGGTCGAGCTTAAACCAAAGTCTTGAGATTTTATTAATATCCCCAGTTGGGAGTGAAATTAAAACAAATATGTAATTCAAGTATTTCGGAGGTGAAAAATATAATTACTTCATTCGAGAATATATCTCGTGACAACGGTTGAATAAATGACTAATAACAAAAACCTAACAACGCGTTTATATATTATTACATCCTCATCATTAGGGAAATTGATAGATATAAATCGAAATTGAGTAAATATATCATGATCGCTATTTTTATATAATTGTCGTGGTGGCCCGGAGGTTTAAGACACCCGCTTCTCATGCATGAGGGTTGGAAACCTACCAATGGCAAGTACCAACCAATGTGACTTTTTCCGAGTTATATGTACTCTCTAAGATTACTCAGACACCACTGATAAACGTTGAAGGAAACAATCGTGAGGAAACGTGCGCTTATTATTTATAATTATGTATATGCTACAAACCATTCACGCATTAATTTTACATTTAACAACACCACTTTCTACTTACTTCGTCATTACAAAAGATCAAAACGAATTTCAATTTGAAGCTCTCAAATTTTCAGGGAATAAATTTAACAATGCATTCGTACGTCTCATACAGCCTGTGGGAATCAATTTCGAAATAAATTACTCCTCCTAAACCCCATACCTTCTATTTTCTACAAGACAAGACACATAATACATACTCATCTATTTCTATTGTCGTATAAATGAAACACCGGAGTATGTAATGAATGGAGACTTAGGCCTGTAATACTTGCAGTCAGTTCTTTATGAACCTGAATGAAAAAACCGACTTCAAAAACCAAAAACTAATAACAAACAAAAAGTCAATACTAATAAGCAAAAAATAACTATTATTAGTACTGATAGGTTACCCACCCACTGATAGGTAAGAAGTCGGTGCCATAAGTTCCATACAAAATTATTCATTAAAACCTTAATAGGTATCTAATTCACAGTTTTGTGGACATTAAGTTGTATCATTATGATATGAGCTTATGGCACCGACTTCTAACTTATCAGTGGGTGGGTAACCTATCAGTACTAATAATAGTTATTTTTTGCTTTTTAGTATTGACTTTTTGTTTTTATTAGTTTTTGGTTTTTGAAGTCGGTTTTTTAAACGCCGTTTTTATTTTATTATTTTACCATTTTCAGTGTAAAGCTACATATACCCGTTTTGTTACTTATAATATATATAGGTGCAAAGTCCTCATCAATACAAATTAATCAAGCCCAAACTCAAGGTAGTTACTGTATACCGTTGAGGAGTTCCCTTAACAATTACACTTCTTCATCATCAGACCCTTCATGACAGCCCCACTCTATCTAGGTGTAAAGTCCTCATCAATACAAATTAATCAAGCCCAAACTCAAGGTAGTTACTGTATACCGTTGAGGAGTTCCCTTAACAATTACACTTCTTCATCATCAGACCCTTAATGACCCTTAATGACATAAATTGTAGTGTTTAAAATTCGTAATTGAAAAACATAATAGACGCATTACTCCCCCATAGAATTTTCGAAAGTTCCCCTCGGTTTCCCTAGAATCCCATCATCAGATCCTGACTTCATGGAAATGGGACCATCTCGGGAATATACCCTTTCAAACAAAACAAAAATTTTCGAAATCGGTCCACAAACGGCGGCGTACTGCGCGAAAAAAAACAAAAAAAAAAAACAATCAGCCGAACATAGTACCTCCTCCTTTTTTTGAAGTCGGTAAAAAAGTAACCTATTGAGTTTCTTGCTCGTTCTTTTCCATAGCAATCTACTACTTGGAATGAGCAAATATGTAACTTCACTTTTAATTATCTTGTTGAGGTTTAAAAGTGCCTTCTTCGTCTAATTGAAAAAAATCACCTGGGTAAGATAATGTATATTGTAAAAATATTATTGCTCGGGAAAAATCCCAACATCAACAAAAAAGGAAAGACTTTTACTAACATTTTCTTTAAGTTTACTCTCTGTGTTCCATCTCCTCTGTTTCACATCCAAACGTATCGTTAATAACTTGTAAACACGGCAACGCATGAAGCTATTCAAAACCAGTATAAACTGACCCTTGATTGTGCGACAAGATCTTACGAAGCGAGACCACGATAAACTGGTTTTGTATAGCTCAATGTGAACAAGGAATTGAGTAATTTAATGATTCAATTAGAAAACATACTTTCAGACAATCGTCTTAAGTCTTAAATTGTATTTATAATGTAGGTTTTTATACCTGATACACTAAGGTCCCTTTTCACCAACGAAACTGATCACGATTACACCTAACAAAACTGATTTAAAGCGTCTAATCGAATTTAAAGCGTTTAAACGAAGTTACAGCTTCATTTTACATTTCACCGCTACAAACAGAAACTAGTTTACACGGAACTTAGTACAGAAAACACAGAACTTAGGTTACTTTAAACTTAGGTTACGTGTAACTGAGTTTTTACAGAGCTTGGTGAAAAGGGGCCTTAGTACCTATTTCTCCCTAAATTCTTAAAAAAAACGTTACCCCAGACTAAGATTTTCTCCTGTGTGCACATACCCAGACCCGAAACACCAATTTGTTTTTTTATGGAATAGGAGGCTAACGAGCAAACGGATCACCTGATGGTAAGCGATCAGCGCCGCCCATGGACACCCGCAACACCAAAGGAGTCACAGGTGCGTTGCCGGCCTTTTAAAAAGGAATACGCTCTTTTCTTGAAGGTTTGAAGGATATGTTGATATAAGGTTTGTGGATCATACAAAGAGATGCTTCATGCGGGGATCGAACCTGCTACAAGTAGTGCGGCTGCCGGTTACACAGCCACCGCGCTAGCCGTGCATTCAATAATTATTTCAATCACTGAGCTCTTTAATTTGTATTTCTGTTCGTTGTAGGTTCCCAATTTCCGTCTACCACCACCATAGATTAAATATTTTAATGTGATGTCTGTCACTGTCAATGTCAATATTATTTTATTTCTATTTACTTTTTTTATCTGTGGCTCCTTTATTTATACTGTCGTCAGCGAAATGTAGTCTTGCTGCTCGTCGGCGAACCTCCTTGCCGGATTACCGCCGTGGGATCTGGAGGCGAAGGTGCTCGCGCGCGTGTATCGCATGCGCGCGGAGGCACGCTGCCGGGGCGAAACTCCGCTGCCGCGCCAGATAAGTGCGTGGCGGGATGAGCTCCGGCGCAATCTCATGGCGGAATGGCAGCAACGACTGTCGCAACCGAGGGCTGGGCTCGCTGCCATTGCAGCGGTAAGTCCCCTCTTTGAGGAATGGCTTGAGAGACGCTACGGCGTCCTCACCTACCGCCTGACGCAGGTCCTCACCGGACATGGAAGTTTCGGGAGGTACCTGTGTCTGATGGGGCGGGAGGAAACGCCCGGGTGTCATCACTGCGAGGACCACCCTGAGGACACGGTGGAACACACTGTTGCGGAATGCCCTGCGTGGGCTGAGCACCGCCGTGCCCTCAGAGAAGTGATCGGCGATGGAGACCTCTCGCGTCCGGGCCTAGTGCAGGCCATGATGCGGAGCGAGGGGGACTGGATGCCGTCTCCTCCTTTTGCGAACAGTCATGTTGGCTAAGGAGGAGGGGACGCGTGAGGCAGCGAAGCGCTGCCTCCTCGCAACCCAGCCATCGCGAAGGACACACCGGGCGTCGGGGATCGCGGGACGATCTCCGGCCACCGTAAGCGCGGGCCTGCGGACGGCGAGCATGGGTGGCTCCCCGTCCGACCAGAAACAGACCCGAGCGTACGGCGCGTCGCGTTCCGCGCGCGCCTCAAAGAGCCATCAGACCACCACAGATGGGGCCCAATAGGGCCGATGCCGATTCGGAGTCGCGGAGAACCTAACGGGTAACCGGGGCTCCGGCTCGACGTGCAGGAGAAGGAACGGGGTGGTTTTTAGTCAGTAAGAGTCTGACACTCCCTTCCGCCTCACCCAGGCGGGAGCAGTCATTCGATGATTTCCCCCCTTAAAAAAAAAAAAAAAAAAAGTCTTGCTGCTCAGTCATTTTATATTCTAATAAATCTAGTTTTGGAATTACTCATTAATTATTCTAAGTGCCTATTAACCATCATGGCGTACTATAAAGGACATCACGACTCTATGAACACAGTTAAAATAGAATAGGTACGCGAAATGCGATAATAATAAACTAACGAATTATCCCAACAACAACACAAATCTACAGACAATAATTAAACCTTAAAACCACAGCAATTTTATTAACGACCATTTAATCTATCTATGTCGGAAATTTACGCAAATTGTACTCACGGTCACGGCTACACATGAATCTATGCATAACCAGTATAAAGTGACTGTCGAATATGCGAAAAGTTCATATAATGCGAGGCCATGCTAACCTGGTTATTTATAGCTTGATATGAAGCCTTTTATACACAAAACTAGCGACTATATATTTACATCGCGAAGTCTGTGGGTTGTGAACAAATTATGGGACAAGGGATGCGATGTGGATTAAGAACGTATGGAGGATTAACGTGGACTCAGTTACCTTTGGGATATACAAAAATTTAATTGGGTTGATGGGACAGGAATATGTAACTTGGTTATGTTTTGTTTTATGTTTGTTGTGTTTTTTTCTGTTACATTTAGTGAACAGTTTATTGTCGATTACATTCAATACCTTAAATTTTATTATTAAGAATAAGAAGGTTTATTTGCACGAAGTATGGTAATTAATAATTATTAAAAATAGTCCCACATACATCGCCCACTGTTTTCGGCATGGTAAATAAAATTTTACAATATAATAATGCTAAAATGTTTCAATTAATAGAAACTAATTACAAAACTGCTTACAACTAGGATAACATTATTATTTCTCCTAACATGTTATTATTAGTTCTCTTTTTAAGTTCCTACATATTCACACGTCAGACATTCGCATATTCTAACAAAATGATACTTAGATACCGAATTAAACCAATAACGTGTCTACAACTTTACCTTTTAGGCCTACATTCCACGTTGCGTCATTTGACGGATGCATGCATTCTACAATTAATGGCAAATGCTTACTTCTTGCTTAGAAACAAATAAATCTGTCTGCGAATCGACAACATTAAATCTTGACGAATGCGTATATCCTTCACAAACAATAGGCGGCATACAAATGACAAATGCTTGCATCTTGCTTAAAAGTGTGGGAGAGCCATGCTTCGGTACGAATAGGCCGGCTCGACCGCAGTGATACCACGGCATTACAGATAATCGATGTAAAACAACGCTTGCATTTTGTTTCGTTGTGGTAGTGAGGTTACCGGAGGCCCAATTACCCCCCCCACTCTCCTCAATAATCCTCAAATTCCTAATCCCCAAACAGCCGGTAACGCACTTGTGACGCCTCTGGTGTTCCAGGTGTTCATGGGCGACGCCGATTGCTTACCATCAGGTGATCCGTATGCTCGTTTACCGGCTTATGCCATAAAAAAAAAGCAATGAAAACTGTCCGCAAAGCGGCAACTCGTCAAATATTACAACGTGAATAGTACAGGCTTTAGTCCTTACACAATTCCACTTGCAATTTAACTTTCCATTAACTCCTTCATCTGTGTCCAACCCGCATCCAACTTGTGCCTAGAGCACACCCTAATCTCAGTTACTTAGCTGTTCTACCGTCAATTTGTACTTTATTATGTACCGTATATTAATTGCACCTACTTGTTTCAAACTATGCTAAATTCGAGCGCCTTTTGTAGGTTGAGGTACAAAAGTTACCCTATTAGAGTAAGGTTGAGTTTAGACTACATTAATTCAACACGTTTCCTCGAAATTGTTGAGGATTTTCTTGAGTAAAATATATAGAAAATTATAGTCAATCTGTTTTTATACTAAGAAATCTCGTATACTGTTATAAAAACTTAAGTTTATAACAAAACATTATAATTATTAGAAGACAACAGACTTCTGTGTTCTAAAAGGACATTCAAAGACGAATAGGCTTTATATTAGCTTTATTCATATTTGAGTATACTTTGGGGATAATATGGACTATGGCATAGCCATATTGTCCTTCATCAACAGTCTATAAATGCCCACTGCTGAGCAAAGGCCTCTTCTTACACGAAGAAGGTTTGAGCATTAATCACCACGCTTGCTCAGTGCGGGTTGGTGATTACAAACTTATAGTTAGAAATTATAAGCCCAGGTTTCCTCACGATGTTTTCCTTCACCGTTTGTCAGTGGTGTCTAGATAGCCTTAGAAAGTACGTATAACTTGGAAAAAGAAAAGTCAAATTGGTACTTGCCGTTGGTAGGTTTCGAGCCTGCACCCTCATGCATGAGAAGTTTTAAACCTCTGGGCCACCGCGACATATCGTCCTTAAAGCAAACAATATAGGCAAGTGCTTAAGGCTCCAAGTTGCAGATAGGGCAGGTGCCGCGAAACATGCGTGCCTACGTCTTGCGGCGCCAGCCTGTAGAGTGGCGACGGCACCAAAAGAATTAGAGTGCCTATGCGCAGGGAATCTCTAGGTTTAATTCGCTTCTGGGCACAGCCACTGACATCTTGTATCAATGAGCCTGTTACCACAAACTGGAATCAACACAAGACATACATGTTCGAAAAACCCACACTTAAAGATCGGGCCCTGCCTTATAACCTCAAACACATTTATCCTCCACTCTACAAGACCAAAATATCATTTAATTTCCTAAAATTATTCACAGAAGACACTCTATTAAAGAAAAAAAAAGGAATATTTATAATGATTGAGGTTGAATCAGTAAGATTGTCCGTAATTAGCATTTTAATTGAAAGTAATTTACTGTTCAAGCACTAGACCTTAAGGAAAGGCAATAAAAACGTTCAAGCATTTGATTTCTTGGGTGAAATATTAAGTCGTTATTTTTGTTCTTCATAAAGTGAGTTCATTAAAGATTTGAATATTGAGCATCTGTTGTAGTAGTAGTAGTAAATGTTGTCAGTCAAGTGTACGGTCTCGAATTAAGTCCATACATAACATAACATCACGCCTTTTATCCCCAATGGTTAGGCAAAGGTGCATATTACGGCAATTACTGTCATTGAGCAATGTAACATGTTTACTATTTATGTTACGAGTCCCATGTAATAGGAGGTGAGCTTATTGCCATATACCCGACGCAGTTCCAGACTCCGTGACACTCGGATTGGGCGGGAGGAAACGCCCGGGGGTCATCACTGCGAGGACTGCCCGGAGGACACGGTGGAGCATACGGTGGCGGTGTGTCCTGCGTGGGCTGAACACTGCCGTGTCCTCAGGGATGTAATCGGCGACGGCTACCTCTCGCGTCCGTCTCTGGTTTTAGACTATGGTACGAAGCGAGGGGGATTGGGATGCCGTCTCCTCCTTCTTCGAAGCAGTCATGCTAGCTATGATGGGTCTGGGTATCATGTGCATTTGAAATTGTGTGTTTTGAAAGCACCTACAGCATAGGAGGAAATCCTAGTGTAGACTAAGATGTATTATTAAAAATATTCGAGAAAAACTAGGACAAATAAAATGTTTCCTAGAAATAAGTAAATGTCTATAAAGACCAATTCGAGAACAAAGAATCAATCAAGAAAAATATTAATGGTATAAAACTTTTCTAAGACTAAAATATTGGAAAATATAATGTCAAAATAAATGTGTGGAAATAAATGTGGAATAGAAAAAATCTATTTATTTACCTAAATATTACTTTGGGTCTAGATAGTAATAAGTTCATTCAACTTCTTCATAAAATTTGTCTCGTAAAAAGCAATATTAAGATTAAAATCTGCTAATCCGAGTCCCTTAAGACGCTGATAATAAAAACGATAAAACTGCCCGCCCATGTAATCTTTATAGGGTAGAAAATTAAGCCTTAGAATGTTTGAAACGATTTCATTTTTGAAAACAAGGAAATAGGTGGAATTATTAAATTGTGTTTTTTATTGTGTGTAATTGATTTGTTTTCTTCATAAGAGACCATGACATAACATAACATCACGTTTTTTATCCCCGAAGAGGTAGGCAGAGATGCACATTACGGCACTTAATGCCACTGTACAATGTAACACCCACTTTTCATGAGAGTACTATTTATGAGTCCCAGGGTGAGCCTATTGCCATATACCGGGCACAATTCCAGACTCCGTACTACCACTGGGAATTTTTTTTAGTAGTAGTATGTAGTGTTTTGCCCAATCCGGTATGTTTTTTAAAAACGTTGCCCCAAATTAGGATTTTCTCCCGTGTCGTAGGTGCGTTTACAAACATACAAGTTCACATACACATGACAACCAGACCCGAAACAACAATTTGTGGATCACATAAAGTATTGTTCCGTGCGGGAATCGAACCCGCGACAAGTTGCACGGCAGCCGGTTGCCCAGCCACCACACCAACCGTGCAGTCGGTTTTGAATTGAGAACTTTTTTTTTGAAGTCCATTAAAAATGTATCGGGTTTATGGATATAGAAAATTAGAAATGTATAATAATATCTTTTTATATAATCTCTCTTATGAAAACTGCCTCGTTGGTCGAGTGGTCGCAAGTGCGACTGCCGGACAAGGGGTCTCAGTTTCAATTCCCACGTCGGGCAAGGTAATACAGGGTTTTTAAAAAAAAACTCATAGTAGCACGAAGTCTGGAACTGTGCCCGGTATATAGCAATAGGCTCACCCCCTATTACATGGGACTCATAACATAAATAGTGAAAGCGGATGTTACATTGTACAGTGGCTTTAACCCCTCGAGCGTCCTTATGAGCACCCGGTGGATCATAAGAAAAAATGCTCCAAATGTCACGTGTGCACCCGTTGGATCATACGGAACCCGTCCGCTCGACGAGTTGAGTACCGTAGATAATGTACACTTCTGCCTACTCTTCGGGGATAAAAGACATGATGTTATATATGATGTTAAGTTTCGTAGATAATAGTTATCCAACTATTATCCTGAATCAATCTATTCATAAAATAATTGAAAATATTTAATCAAGACCTTAAGAAACAACACCAAAATTTAATACTGTTAGTTAAAGACAATAAAACAATAAACCTACTATTAAAAAGGACACAAAATTTACCTAAAACTCACATTTCTTCCTTTCTTCTCAGTAGAAAGTACACAAGACCAAAGTATAATTTAGTTACATTAAGTCTATTCACATTTCCCTCTTACCTAGGACGTATAGCACTGTCAGAGGTTCTCCTAATGTTAGAGGTTCTAAGTAAAAGCCACCGCAAGGGTCGCATCACATGACTTGCTGGATTGCCACGTTTGTGGTACAAGGGAAAGACGATGGGCGAGGAGAAATCTTCACCAGACCAATAACATATTCGCCATGAAACAATCAAACCGTTATGTTATGGTGCGTGAGTGAGGTTACTGTAGGCTCAATTTCACTCTCCCCCAATGTCTCCAATCCTCAAATTCCTAACCCCCAAAAGGCCGCAACGCTTCTCCTTTGTTATCGGTGTTTATGGGTGGTGCTGATTGCTTACCATCTGACGATCCGTCTGCTCCTTTGCCAGCCTACCTATTTCATAAAAAAAGTTGCTCAATTTCTAAACGAGATACTTTTCAAGGTCACTTTTTTATATTCATTTCATTTCAGTATGTGTAGTTCATTATAATGTTGGTGTATATACCTTCTTTACACAATAGACGGTTTTGCCATAATTTCTCAATATCAGTGCCGCTACTCGGTATCTGTCAAATATTTGGTCCTTTAGTCGGCTCTTCGACATCAGTAGGAAGAAGTAAAATTTATTTTATATTGCCGTATTTACCCTGAGTGGGGTTCCATAGCTAAGTAGTGGACTTTTGAGGTTAAAACTAAAGAAACAGTTATTAAAAAAAGTATTCCTACATTAAACACTTTCACTACATCTTAACACTTAGACCATACAATAAAAGGTTGGACATTAGAAGAGTGGGGCGTCCATTTCCAGCGCGACCCAGCTACCGATGTTATTTAGAAATTTATTCATGCGATGATTGTCGATTTCATGTTTAAGTAATGTTCGTACATAAAGGACGGGCTTGCTTAGGCTACTACTATTATATCGGTACTATGAAATCGCAATTTAAAATGTTCAGAGATGTTCAAACGAATAGTTAAAGAAACGTGTACTAAACACCCAAGTATATCCGAAAGCGCTGATACCGGGTCTCTGTAATGTGAAGTACTCTTAAGGTGCTCATCACCGCGAGCATTCGCAAGTAATGTAACTTTACAGATCTAAGCATTACATCAGTGAAGGAGGAGGACCGAGCATTACAATGCGCACATTGTAATGATACAATGTGTAATATCTTGATACAACTTGTAACATCAATGCGCTCTACATCCCCCAGTCCCCGCCCGCCCGCTTCGTCTGACATCTTGCTATGAAATGCTCAAAGTCGAACCTATATGTTACATTACACATAAATGCTTGTTAGTCAGGGAGGCAATATTGTAATGTAATGCTCAAAGTTGAATCTGTAATGTTACATTACACGTGAATGCTCCCGGTGAGGGAGCACCTTTAAGATCATTTCACATCTGAAAAGCACGGCTCCGGCACGGTTTGGCGGCCACGAGTATATAGTCAACAATATCTACATACGATGCGACGTTGTTTCGCTGGCGCCTGGCGGGTGACTTGCCGTCAACTCACCATCGCCTAGCCGACGCCACGCCGATGCCGCGCCGTCACCACGCCGACACCACGCCGTCACCGCGCTGCCGGCACGCTGTCGGCTCGCGGGCGCCTCGACTACAACTTGAGTGAACCGCGCGCTGACCACTTGCCGTCGGCTATGGACGTTACGAAATATATCATACGACATACGATTTAAAATTCATATTTATATGACAACTCAATTGCTGGGTTGACGGAGCGCTTATTAGATTTGGGATGACCTTTAGTCGGCTCTTACGAATCCCGTGGGAAGAGAAGGGGTGGTTATAAATGTATTCTAGTCTGCCATGAAGGTTTTATATCGTGTTATTACTGAAGCGGTGAAACTCAACCTGATTTTATTCGCTGGTCAGTCCCGGTGGCGATCACTGGCCCCACACTCAAGCTCTTCGAGTTACCATTTTAATATAAAAATGATTAATGTGCAAATTTTTCGACGGCAGGGGACCGAATTGGTTGTAATGAAATTTTTAATAATTTCCTGTTAAAAAAAATGTTATTGCCTTGTTAGTGTGATCGTCGAATACTTTTTCCTTGAACAAGCAATTTGTTAGTGATTATATTTCGTTTTTTAATGTATATATAACATGACATAACATAACACTACGCCTTTTATCCCCGAAGAGATAGGCAGAGGTGCACATTACAGCAACAAATGCCACTGTACAATGCAACACCCACTTTTCACTATTTATGTTATAAGTCTCCTGTAATAGGGGTTGAGCCTAAACCCAGTAATACTTTGCCCGACCTGGGATTCTAACCCAAGACCCCTTGGCCACCAGTCGCACTTGCGACCACTTGGCCAACGAGGCAGTCAGATAATATATCTGAGTTAATATTTTATTTTGCATACAATTTAGTCACGTTTTTAATCCCTGAAGAGATACATACATTTAGGTAGAGATGCACCCAGAGCCGCATTATACCTAAAGCAAACTAGGTAAGTGCCCAGGGCGCAAGGCTACAGAGGGGCGCTGCGAGAAGCGCGTGCCTAACTGCCCAAAAAATAAGAAATGCCAATGAGGTGTTTACGTAGGTGCTCTCTAGGATTAACCCGCGGCGGTGCATAGAGTGGGGACTCTAGGTGCCCACCCAGTGGTGTCAGGGAAGACGGTGGCACAGATGTGACGTGACGCCGTACACAGCTAGGCTTACAGGAGACGCGTGTCGTTAAAAGGCGTTGCACCGTGGAGGCTCTGAAGCTAGACTCTTTTAGATGACCCGGTGCCTCTATACAGATGTTGAGGGTGGGCACCGGGGTGGTTTTAGTAAGGTAAAAATCCCACATTCCCCCTAGTTTTTTATACCCAAAAAGCTAGGCGCCTTTTGAAGGTTTCCCACGACATAAAATAAGAAAAAAGTTCAAATAAGATAAAATAAGTTTCATTCAGAGGTTAAACATTATGGTCACCAACGTATTAAGAGACTATTACTATTATTTATACTGGATAGAGGACATATAGAACAACATATTCCTTTTTAAAAGGCCGGCGACGCACCTGTGACTCCTCTGGTGTTGCGGGTGTCCATGGGCGGCACTGAACGTTTACCATCAGGTGATCCATCTGCTCGTTTGCCTCCTATTAAAAAAACCTATACTAATCAACTATCTTGAATATTGAATAGCTACATATTTCCACATATATATTATTAGGTACCTATTTTATAAACGTCTACCCTGTATAACTTAATAAGTAACACATGTACCTAAAACCTACGTAGAATTATCCAAACCTAACCCATTTCTATTTTACGAACGATCAAACGTCAAATGTTCTATGAATACGTACGTCAATTTTAACCACAATTTCTATAAATTGGAACGGAATTTATAATGGATTAAGTAAATTAAACATTCTGCTTTCTGTGTATAAATGGTAAATATTATATATCTATGTGTGTTGGCGTAAGTTTATTGATCGTTTGTTGAAATAATTCATTAATTGCTTCACTGCCTCGCCAAGTGGTTTACAGGGTCGGGCAAAGTATTACTAGTTTTTTGTTATTTATTAGTAGTAGCACGGAGTCTGGAATTGTGCCTGGTTCAATTCGATTTCCAAGTCGGGCAAAGTATTACTGGGTTTTTGGAAAATTTTATTAATAGCACGGAGTCTGGAATTTTGCCTGGTATATGGTTATAGGCTCACCCCCTATTACATGGAACTCATAAAATAAATAGTGAAAAGTGGGTGTTACATTGTACAGTGGCATTAAGTGCCGTAATGTGCACCTCTGCCTCCTCCTTCGGGGATAAAAAGCGTGATGTTATGTTATGTATGTTATTGCTTCACAAACTATAAACAGCCTATTAATCAAACGACTCGCGAGTGGTGTCATACTCGGACCGTCATGCATGAGAAGCGGGCGTTTTAGACTTCCAAATAATACTTGTCACGTGGAGCAGCTGGTTGAACAGTTACTGCGCCAACCGCCAACTATACACTCGATAATGATCTCAAATTAAAGTGCATATTATAAAGACTGCCTCATTGGCCGAGTGGTCGCAAGTGCGACTGCCGGGCAAGGGGTCTCGGGTTCGATTCCCGGGTCGGGCAAAGTATTACTGGGTTTTTAAAATCTCAGTAGTAGCACGGAGTCTGGAAAAATGTGCCCGGTATATGGCAATAGGCTCACCCCCTATTACATGGGACTCATAACATAAATAGTGAAAAGTGGGTGTTACATTGTACAGTGGCATTAAGTGCCGAAATGTGCACCTCTGCCTACCCCTTCGGGGATAAAAAGGCGTGATGTTATGTTTATGTTTATGTTTATTATAAAAATGCTTCTGTATCTTATCTTACTAATATTAGAAATGCGAGAAATGTGAGTTTCTGTGTGTGTGTGTATCTTTGTTACTCTATCACGTCAAAATGGCTGAATATATCAAGTTGACATTTGGAACAGCGGTAGATTATGCCCTTGTTTTGAAGAGGGAAATATCATCAATGACTGCTCCGCTCGGGTAAGGCGAGAGGGAGTGTCAGGCTATTACTGGCTAAAAACCACCCCGTTCGTACTTCTGCACTTCGAACCAGAGACCCGGCAACCCGTTAAGCCCTCCATGGTTCCGTGTCGTCATCAGCCCTGTTGGGCCCCATCTGTGCTGGTCTCATAGCTCCTTGAGGTGCGCGCGGAACGCGTCGCGCTGTTCGTTCGGGCCTGGTTCTGGTTGGGCGGCGAGTCGTGTCCGCAGGCCCGTGGGTAGAATAACACACAGGCTACTTTTAAAACTCACAGAAACGTGGGCGAAGCGTGAGCAGAAGCTAGTCACTTCATAAGACATTATGATTACCCATTTATTACCTACAATTAATGTAATGAAAAAATGAATTAAAGCGCGAGTGTGTCAGTCACTTCCTCGTTCAATGTAATTATCCCCTAATATAAATGTACTTAACAAAATTACTGTTAAATGTTGCCTAATAATGTTTTAATAAAACGATGAGAGAGGAAGTATGATATTACTTAATAATAATTAAGGAAGTACCTACGTCGGTTATTATATTCTTATATACATGTATAGGTATGTTATACATAGACTGCCGCACTGGCTGAGTCGGAAGTGCAACTGTTGAGGAGTCTTGGGTTCGATTCCCGGGTCGGGAAAAGTAATACTGGGTTTTAAAAAAATCTCGGTAATAGCACGGAGTCTGGAATTGCTCCGGTATATGGTAATACGCTCACCCCCTTTTACATTTGACTAATAACATAAATAGTGAAAAGTGGGTGTTACATTGTACAGTGGCATTAAGTGTCATTATTGTACACCTCTGCCTACCCCTTCGGAGATAAAAATGTGACTAACAAAAAATATGTCTATGCACAAAAACACACACAATCATGATTTCTACGACATTATTTAAAATCTACAAAGTACTTTACATAATATTTTTCTAGTTCAAACTTGTTAAGCATATATGAACGACATTTTATATTTTCCAGGCAAACTTACAAGTTTGTTTGCGTAGACACACTTGCGGAGTATTCTGTCAAAGCCGAGTCCTTTACTTTGCATAAGGATGTATATCGCAGATGTATCTAAAGGTACTGTTACACTTGCTCTAAAATAGCATGCTCTAAAATAGCATGCTCTAAAATAGCGCGCTCTAAAATAGCATCCTCTAAAATAGCATGCTCTAAAATAGCATCCTTTAAAATAGCATGGTCAGTAGACCATGCTGAGCATGCTCAAAAATGTTGAAAAATGGATTGTGGATTTTTTTTTCATTCCGACACATTTACATAAACATAACATCACGCCTTTTTATCCCCGAAGGGATAGGCAGAGGTGTACATTACTACACTTATTGCACATTTGTTTTTGGAATATACCAGTGAAAGAGCAGACGTATCACCTGATGGTAAGCAATCGGCGTCACCCATAAATACTTTGAACACCAGAGGCGTACAAATGCTTTGCGCGCTTTTGGGGATTAGCAAATTGATGATGGTTGGGGTTTCAGACATTGCAGAGATTAGGGAAGGGGGTGGGGAGTGGGCCTCCTGTAACCTCAGTCACATGACGAAACACAATGCAAGCGTTGTTTCTACTTTTTGTAATGATTTCTCTCTTTCTGTAATGATTTAAAATAATCTACCGTCTACCCTATTGTATTACTTTTTTGTTTTTTTTTATGGTTTGAGGTTTGGTATGGCTTTCGATGAAGCATGTTTACCCATAAGCAATCTATTCAATCGGGCCTTGAAAACACTACACTTCTACTTTGCTGTCGCCGCACATGCTTTACAGATACCTACTGCATTTTTTACACTTGACTGCTGTGTTAAGCATCGCACACCATCATGGAGTAGCCATTTTGCGAATAAAACTTACTCCTAAATAAAGGATCATACACACTAACAAAAATAAATGCGAAGCGACATAAAAATAAAACCTAGTTTGGTGAACTAAAGAAGAGAAAAGAGCCCGTCGACTAAAAGGGACGGCTCGACTGGACTGATCCCACGGCCTTACAGAAAACCGACGTGAAGCTACCTGCGTTATGTTTCGTTGTTTGAGAAAACAAGGACGGATCTCCCCCTCCCTCCAAAAAGACCGTCAACTCACTTAATACTCCTCTGGTGTGTCCATAGGCGACGCCGAATACCTATCATCAGACGATCAGCATTTTCACTATGCTGCTTTTTTATAGCATAAGCCGGTAAACGAGCATACGGAACACCTGATGGTAAGCAATCGGCACCGCCCATGGATACTCGAAACACCAAGGCGTTACAAGTGTGTTACCGGCGTTTTGGGAATTGGGAATTTGAGGATTGTGGAGGATTCGGGGATTCGGGAGACGGGAACTAGGGAGGGGGGTAATTGGGCCTCCGGTAACCTCACTCACACGACGAAACACAACGCAAGCGTTGTTTCACGTCGGTTTTCTGTGTGGTCGTGGTATCACTCCGGTCGGGCCAGCCCATTCGTGCCGAAGCATAGCTCTCCCACACTTAAAAAAGAAGTGTAGCGTAGTTTGTAGTGTAGTTGAACCCTTACGCTAGTGTCGACAGCTGGTCGTCACTATCAAATATTCATGCATTGCGGGTATGCATTGCGACAAGGCGACACATGTTTAAAATAATCTCATGTAGAAGTATGTCGTGGTACAAATTTTGTTACTTTTACTCTAGATTTAGACTGAAGACACGAGGTTTCTCCTGTATATTTACTAATATTATCATAAAATCATAAACATTTTTTTTTTGATGAGCTGACTTTTGACCACTATCTCGCCTGGTGGTAAGCGATGATGCGGTCTACGGTGGAGCACGTCGTCCCATAAGCAACCTATGGGACCCTATTATTTCCCTAACCTATCTATTTCCTTCCACATGGTAATGGAGCAGTTTTATAATAGACTAGATACATACACCTGCGCTGTGTTCACCCCCTGCTCAACTCCATTTGGACATAGCGTGATGTTTTGTAGCCTTTCTCAATAAATGCACTATCAACGTAGTTTCGAAGACTAGCGCGGTCAAAAAAAACTCTTCAGCTTTCTTTACAACGTGAAATCTATTTCGTTTTCGTCCAGAATTAAATAGTTATGTATTGGTAATACAATAGTTATACAAATTAATAAAATGCCTACAACATAAAATTACTGGTTGAACTATTGCAAAAAGAAAACTTCAAAAGAACGAACTCATAGTACCTACATTATCAAAACACACGCCATGCAATTTTGGAAGACGTATTTCTCGTCGGGTGGCACTTGTGACGCGAATAGTGCCTACAAATTTAATTTACGTCCAGTGTTTCATGTGCCTATTTCCATGATTTTTTTAAAGTAATACCTAAGAAATACATATTATTTTTGTTTTTACTTTTGTTTTCATATTATTTGATTTCACGGTGTAATAAAAAAAAGTATACAAATGGAAACTTTAAAAAAAAAGTTTTTATTCAAATGGATCAGTACTTACGTGTTTACAAAATGCAAAAAAATAAGAACGAAAATTAATAAGTACAGTTAGTACAAACATATCGTTTTCAATTAATTCGCGTGTAGAAGTACAAGTACTACAGCGAACAGCGAATCATAAGTTAATTAGTTCAAACATGTTTTTAATTAAACTTCCTTGCGGTACACCGCTCATAACATGTTCTCGTTACTCTTATTTATTTTGTCAATAAATCAAGTAGTGCATGTATTGCGTTTATTAAAAAAAACTGTTATTTTGTTATTCATAATATAATATTGAGCTTTTTATTTTTAAAAGATGCAGTGGGCTGTACGCATTTTAAATGTAACACTATCTAACCTCTCACAAATTATGTTTTGAATCCTACGTAGGCAATAGGAATAGGTTCGGTTTAGTCTGAAAGAGCTACACTTTTTGAAAACCATAATATGTATTAATCTTTTCTCTCGGGTTGGTACCTGGAAATCATCGGAGATCCTTTGCTGAACATTCGCTTCTCCACCAGTCGACTAACGAGTACGTACATATAAAAAGGATTAATCAACCAGACACATATCCATACTCCGTTCAAGAAGGCTACCAATTAGTACTTTGCCAGCACTGTAAATTGACCTTGACATCAGCAGTGTTTTCTATGGTAGAAGATAGATCACCTGATGGTAAGCAATCAGCACCGGTTGTGGACATTTTTAAGGGGTGAAATCACCGAATCACTTCTCGAGCCTGGATGTGGCGGGAGGGAATGACAGACTCTTACTGACTAAAAACCTCCCCGTTCCTACTCCTGTACTTCGAGCCGGAGCCTCGGTAACCCGTTAAGTTTTCCGGGGCTCCGTATCGGCATCAGCCCTATTGGGCCCCATCTGTGGTGGTCTGATGGCTCTGAGGCGCGCGACCGGTCATGGACACTAGCATTGGAGATTTAGGGATCCAAGACGGCTAGGTGCGAGAAATTGGGCCACCGCCGGTAACCTTGCTCACAACACAATGCAAGCGTTGTTTCACGCCAATTTTCTGCAAGGTCATTCAATACGCAGCCGAGCTGTTCATTCAGTAAGCCGATTTATCATCAAACAAATTATAAAGGAAATTCCATCCAATTAAAAGTCAGTCCCCAAGTTATATACATCACTTAATATCCTATTCCAACACGTCAATGAATCCGGTACGCGGACTAAAATACCATGGAATCGTCTCATTCCTCGGAAAATTCAGTTAGTGAAATACAAAAGAGGCCTGCACTCCATTGTGTTTATTGTCCGTCCTTTTCTTATGAGGTCATCCTTTTGTTATAAGGGAATTATGAATTCTGGAACTTAGCCCTGACTGCGAGTAATTTGGGAAAAGATATAGAAGAACCGAAAAAGATTTTTGGGATTTTTTTGTCAATATCATGACATTGCGTTGCTTTCATATTATTTGGAAGAAGAATGTTACTAGTTATTTTCTTTTCCAGTCTTTGCACTATGTAGGCTTATTTTTGAACCGTCTTGGTTAATTTTCAAATCCATTAATTCTAATCGTGTAGTCGTGTAATAAACATATTTCCTATAACCTTAATACCTTTGTGCTTTAATCTTTTTTTATCAACCAAAAAAGTAATAATAGATATTGGGAAAAAAATATACTACATCTTTATCTGACTCCACGTTTATAAATCTGAACTTTAATACCATAAACAGAAATGATATTAAAAGAAATAAGTCGTTTGACGTGAAAGGGAATATTTCTTTAAATAAATAAACATTCGTGTTTATTCTAGCTCTTAACATCTCTTTAATCTATTTGCGTAGAAGCAACCTCAACTTTATTTTGGGAGCGGAAAATGTAGTTTTTGCTAAATAGAAAGGTTTAAACGTCGTGGAAATTTATCGTTTCTGCAAAGCAGATGTAAGGCTATTGACCTTCTTAAAGGTCATAAAGATTTTCTACTTTCTATTGGAAAGGATTTAAATGAGTAGACGTATCATGTGGATGGTAAGTGATCATATATAGGGTTATACTGAGACATCCGCAAGACCAGAGAAGTTTCAATTGCGTTATTTTACGGTTATTAAACCTCGTTGGTCACGGGTTGGAGAATAACCGCTTAAAAAGTTTAGATTTTATCAGACAGCCCTGTTGCCCAGTCTCTTTTAAATGAGTAGTCCCTCAGTCGTCTCTTATATTATCTGTGGATATACAAAGTGGTGACAAATGTATTCTACTCAGCCATTACTAAACTACAAAGGATTCAGAATGCCAAGCACGAATAACTATCGCATCTGTAACGTAATAGTGTGTTTTAAGTGTGGGAGAGCCATGTTTCGCCACGAATGAAGGCTCTACCGGAGTCATACCACAGCCTCACACAAAACTGACGTGAAACAACGCTTACGTTGTGTTGAGCCGTGTGAGTGGGGTTACCGGAGGCCTAATTACCCCTCCCCCAACAATACTCAAATTTCTAATTCCAAAAGACCGGTAACGCACTTGCAACGCCTCTGGTGTTTCAGGTGATGGGCGACGTCGATTGCTTACCATCAGGTGATCCGTCTGCTCGTTTACCTGCTTATACCATAAAAATATACGTTCTAGTACGTTCGACGCTATGATTGGTTGGTTTACTGAAGCTGGCCCATCAGAGCGTGGAACGCACTAGATACTATTACGTTACAAATGCGATAGTTATTCGTGCTTGGCACTGTTAGCTATAACTGAAAAGTGTTTGCTGCAAACATTGTCTCACAACATTTTCCTTAAAAAAATAATCCAATGATGAATGTTCTCATAACCTTCAGTAAACCAAGTCCATATTTTTCCTAGCGTCTCACATTACAGCCGGGTGTCAACCATTTTAATTTCCTTCATTATATTTTATTTTCAATATCCTGTTTTACTAACGAGGACAATTAATTACAACATTATTTATTGTTTCAAGCCGCGCTCAAGCTTAATGGCGGGAATTTATTATTACTTTTTTTTCTTTTTTTTTAAGACAACGGATCTCTGTGTACCAAGGAGTTTATGAGACATAATTATTGTGTCGCTGTCGCTTGCTCTAATTTTCCTGTGTTTTGAATATTAATTGTGGTTAGCTTTGTTGTTTAGTAGAAATATACATTGTTTTTTTTTCTGTGGCGTGCGCCGAAAGAAAAGAAGTACGTGCATTTATTTCTCAACTCATATTATAGGAGAAATTTTTATTAGCAAGTACCTAATTCATCCCATGTGACAAATCTTTATGTTTTTTTTATTGTTAAGCTAACTTAATGTCATACATATATGTTCTTAGGGGTCCAACATTAATTCTTGTGCCACTAAACTAATCAAAGTAATGTAACACTCAAAAAGAAATCAAAGCTACTAATAAACTAAGTACTAATTTCCATAAAAACAGACTATCTTCAAAATAAACGTCTACAAAATACATCGAGTATTTTTCTCACATATTCATCAATACAGTAAGGTTCATTTTAGCATAAATAATTACGTACATTCACTCAATCTGCACCTAATGGTAGCAAATAATCAATATCTTTCAATTCTATCAAAGCTAATGTCTATTTACCAGGCTAAAGAAAACGTGGGACGTGGTGGGTGACGTCACACCGTAGTGTAAGTGTTTACTTGTATATTTTTTTAAAATCAAACTTGTTCATACAGAAGTAGTCTCTAATCATTGCAGATAATATGGTCTATAGTGGAGGAATAATATGGTCCAGAGTAAGAGAGTACATTGGTATCTTTTTAGGGATTAAGATGTCAACACGCTTTTATCAGGTCGACCTAACGAACTATGTAATCTATACTTATAATAAATCTGTAGAGAGGTAAATTCTGTACATAAAATATATTTAAAAAATAACTATCAAGGGGTGGTTAGGGATCGCTACTGATGCCAAAAATGCAATCAGTAAAATTTTTGTCTGTCTGTCTGTCTGTCTGTATGTTCGTTATGGAAACAAAAACTACTCGATGGATTTTAACGAAATTTGGCACAATTATTCTTCATACTCTTGGGCAGGTTATAGTATACTTTTCATTACGCTACGATCAATAGGAGCAGAGCAGTGAAGGGAAATATTGGGAAAACGGGAGAAGTTACTCCATTTTTTAAACTTCCGTCGCGTGTGCAGGCTTATAGGTTAAAGCTGCATAGAAATCATGTATGACGGAAATATTCTCCTTAAAATTATATAAAAAATATTCCTCGACAGCATATGTCTATCTTTTATGGTTGACTCACAATAACACGTGAAACTCCAGATAGCTTAGCAATTCGGTGATTTCTGATTGTATTTGTCTACTCTAACGTTTACAATACTCATTCATAGACTTTACGCTGTAACTGAAAGGCCAATGGTTGAAATTAGCTTGACTCGATATTATAAATGAAAATATGTGAGTTTATGTGTATGTTTGTTACTCAGTCATATTAAAACGACTGAAGGGACCGGAATAAAATTCGGAACAGATGTAGAATATGGTCTGAAGTGATACATAGGCATTTTACCCCTGGGACCGCGGGCGAAGCTGCTGGCAGAAGCTAGTCTACTATATAAAAATAAGTCGGGTTTTCCTTCCTGACGCTATAACTTCAGAACACACGAACCGATTTCCACGGTATTGCATTCGTTGGAAAGGTCTTGGGCTCCGTGAGGTTTATAGCAAAGAAAATTTACTAATCACCAAACGAAATTTTACATAAAACGAAGCCCTCTGGTGGCGAAACGGAGTTCGCCGACTTTGATAGTAAAATCTAAAAATCTCAATTATACGCATACTGCTATATATTATTTATATCGTTATGAAACTTGACAATTATATACAAACCAAATGACAATATTTATTGTATTATGATTCTATCGACCTAGTTTGATTATGGGATTGGAAGGAAGGAAACTTGGACTATTTATTAATAAGCATAAACCAGTTTGGACTAGTAAATAGCCTCCTTTTTAAACAAGCTTCAATATTAAAAGCATTATTTTGTGCTCAAAAGTTACCTACCTAAAAAAAATTCTTGATGAGACTTCTGATTCTCATACCATGTTAACACATTGGGTGCCATGTCGTTCATTGGCGATTGACGCTAGTGGAGGATCCCATAGTTTTTGTCGGCAGTAAAAATTCGACTTCGGTGTAACTAGCTCCCACACGCCGTAATATACGCAAGCAAAGATCCCTGATAGCAGACAACATAGGCCCATTTTTCTCCCATCCACCCTAAGGAGAGACCACCCATCTTTCTGCCATATTTATTGGTCCAACCTTTCTTTCTGCGACTTGATTTAGACCTTTCCCTGTTATCTTAATTGGCAAAGTTCCCTAGAGATGCGATTCGTCTGTGAATCTGTGATCTGTATTCACACGCAGTCTTTTTTTAGTTTTCTTTTTTTTATTTGAATTTGGAGAATTCAATAAATACCGCCCCACCTCGAATGGGTTGCTAGAGGTGCACATTATATTACGTGATACCAATGTATAATGGTTTTGAGTCCTATGTATAGGGTGCGCCAGATTATGTAAATTATAATCTAATTAGTCCGTAAGTTAGGTAATATTAGACACGTATTTTTTTATTTTGTCGTATATTAAAACAATACTTAGATAAAACGAATCAAAGTTTAGGAGTGGGGGCTAAAACGTCATTTCTACGTATAAAATGTTCATTGAAGTGACGTCACGCGTCATTTCAAATCAATATATTGTCGAAAGTATTTGTTTCTGTAAGATAAAAAAATAAAAAAACGTGTCTAATGGTCTAATAATTTAAAAGAATCTACCAGACGGATATTAAAATAAAAATTGGGCATCCACCCTATTGCCAAATTGCCATGAAGGTTAGTTTTTCGATTTTTTAAACACAATATTGTATAAGTATTTACTTTTTCCCAATTATATTTCTTTTAGTGTATAATACGTTTGTGTGTTTAGAAATTCACCCAAGCCTGAAAATTCACTAGACAAATATTTAGTGTAGAGCCATAATAAAAAAAAATAGAAAACTAATTATTGACTTGAGTTACTTGTTAAAATATCATCATAATATTTTGCCTCTCATATTGTTCCTATTCAGTATCTTTTCAATAAAGCCTCTAAACAAGACCAGAGAAAGCGCAAATTTTATTAAATAACCGCAAAACAAATTTCGCGACATTTAATAATTAAATATCTAATTAGCGCGCAGCCAAATGATTATACTACCCTCAATGCGGGCACCACAGATTAACGGATTGAAACGGACGTCCGGGCGAATCTGAAATTATGTCCATGAAAAGATTAATCTTGTGTGCAAAATAATCTCTTTGTGCCAGTAAACATAGGATTATAATATCGTATGGAGTTTCTATTTTAATTTTATTTCAAATGTTCATAAGGAAAGCCATTGTATTATAAAAATAAAATACGATAACACCATCTAGAAAAAATAAAACAAATAATCTTTTTTCGCTATAAAATATCAGTGACATGTACAAGTACAACACAGTTATGTTATTCTATTAGTAGGTACTGATGCATATGTTCATGTCCTAAGTCTGCCGTGAAATGGGACCAGTTCAGTATGTGCAAGACAGGACCTTGCACTGGTATTCTACTGGCCACTTAAGTGACTTGCGGACGAACAAGCCACCAATTAGACATCAGCAATTTAAGTCAGCTGGACTTTTACCCATAAATATCTCCTTTTGATTTTCACTATCGAATGAGATTATATAACTAAAATAACATAGAACTGATTATAAGAGGAATTGAATATTTTGTAGTGCATATCTAGGTTAAGAGAGTAATCTCTGAACTCCTTACTATAATGAGAAGTAAGATTGACCGACAATCAAACAATTATGCTTTAAGTGCTGCAGTGAAATAAGGTTGAATTTCCAAACCATAGTCTGGTAATCTCACTTTTTTTTTTGCCCTCAACCCAAAGTTCGTCTCATGCTCATTGTTTTTTATTAGTTGACAAATATATCAGAGTGAAAATTCCAAGTTCAGCACTCATATTTATGAACATCAAACGAATAATTGTCTACTATTTAGTTAGGTGCTTGGTATCGCCGTCACCACACCTTCAAGGCAGCCCATGAATGTAAGTCTCCATGTGGCTTGAAACTAGTAGAGCGTTCCTCAAATACAACATAAAATCAAAACAAAATTGGAATGATGATGGGGTATGAAAATTAAAAATCTATTTAGTCCGTAAGTTAGGTAATTAAAAAACATTAGACACGTATTTTGTTATTTTGTTGTATAATAAAATAATACTAAGACAAAACGAATCAAAGTTTAGGAGTGGGGGCTAAAACGTCATTTCTACGTATAAAATGTGCATAGAACGCGCGACATTTCAAATCAATATATCGTCGGAGGTATTCGTTTGCGTAATAAAATAAAAAATACGTGTCTAATGATTTAAAATAATGTATCAGACGGACATTAAAATAAAATAAGGCATCTACTCTATTATAAAATCAAGTTTAAATGAGAATATCATGGACACAGTCCTGTCTAATGAAACATTCAATAATGTGGTTTCAGTCATTTTAACACACGTGTACAAAGCGGAACTGTTATCTACTATTAACGAACAAAATATGTAGTTATTGATCTATTGTGAAATTAATTCCTCTATCAAAAACCTAAATCAAATAAGTACGAGCAAAGCAAAAAACTTTTATGTGTTTTGAAAATAAGTTTTGATTGATCGTAGCAATCTAGTTTAGTTTGTGTTACCTCAAAATACTTGGAAATTTCATTCGCAAAAGGTCAAGTAACTTAGTTAAACTTTTTACCTGTTTAATGTATTAATGCTCTAATCATAACGCCTTGGCTTCCCCGAAAAGATGGGGTGAGATGAATATTTTAATTTTCAATCATGTGGATTAGATTCCACGCGGTTTATTAGGTTGGTCTTCAGTGAATAAATAATGTGCACCTTTGTCTATCTTGTTGATGATAAATATTTTCAATCTTAGATTGACAGATACCTAGATCCCTTAGGCTTAAATATGATAATTATGTGCCTTTGCGCTAAGTCATTCTGTCTCCTACATAAATTCATCGAGGGAAGTGAAAATTATAGTTTTTTTGGTCTTTTATATTAATATCTTCTGAATTATTTTGTGCAGGATCCAAGACTCTTAATTATGCCCCTGTGACGCGTCGGACTTCAGTTTTCTGGTATTTTCATGGTAATATCTAATGTAGATCCTGGCGTATAGGTGTTGCAGTGATTTTGGAAGGTTGTGGCGGGGTGGCTCAATAAAAAATAAGATAGATCAATGGGTTAGGGTAAGCTTACCATGCCCATGGTATTGGCCTGTACAATTACTGGGATGTCACAATAAAAAAACAAATTAAGTTATATAAGAAATAAAACAACAATATCCTGAAGGTAAGTGTACTTATTTTCCTTTATAAAATACTTAAAAATTAATAATTACATTAAAATTATAAAACTAAATAATATCACATATCATCAACGACGTCTAACAATTATATTTTAAACATTTTTACAAAATGTTCAATACTACCATTTTTTGGTCGATTCGTAAAACCAATCACAGACTTATATAATAATCTCTTGTAAGTAATAATATTGGCGATGAAGCAGATGATTATAATGATCCATAAGTAAGTACTATTCAATATACAGAAGAAGCTAATAGCGATGAAATAGCAGACAAAATTCTAATTGTAACAGACAATTTACTAACTAATAAAAAGCATGAACACAGAAAAGGTATGAAAAATTTAGGACATTTTGATGACACGAATATAATCTAAATGTTCATGTTCTCAAGCTCAAAGGTGATGACATAATATTTATACAATCTCTACATCAAACGCTAATTTTATTTATTACCTTGATTACTCTGAATGAGGCAAGACAAAACTGACGGCATAGAAATTCTTGTTAATCCCCTAATTAACTATTTCTAACATTGCTAATGTAACAGCAGCTGAAACCATTGCTAGGTTTACCCAAAAACATTATTAAAGCCATTTACTTTCTCTAAAACATCCATATTACAATTTATATTTATCGTAACATCTATTTCGTTTTTGTGTCAAAGAAAATATTCAATAAACTAACACTTTATAAGAAATAAATAATAAGTAAGTAAGTACAAATTCCAATAGAGGACTGAATTCTTGAGTTTAACAGTACTGCAGACTATTAATTCCAAGAATTCAGGTTTAATAAACCTAAAATTCGAAACTATGATTTCAAAAATGTCGATAACAATATACTAAATACGATTGCTAATGCAGAAGCTTGCACACTGGTACTTGCTGATGTGTTATTTATAAAAACTACAGGCCACCAGTGTGATATAGAAATTGCGTCATCACTCTTTGGTTTCTCTGTAGTTGCATGTTCCAACATGTTATCTGGCAGGTAACTACCACATGAGGGAAAATCTCTTGGCACTGGTGCCATATCTTTATGCTCACCTACTTTGAATACTAATGCCATACCAATTTCAACGTGGAACTCAATATGACAATGGAACAGCCAGTACCCAGGATTGTCTGCCTTAAATCTGATGACTGTATAACCTCCATCAGGTACAGTAACTGTATCCTTAATTGGAGCATTCTTTAGATTTCTTTTAAGCAGACCTGCTTTATCGTATGCCTTGATTTCATCAACAGTGATATCTTTAGCAAGTCTTCTGAGACCGACTACTCTAAAGCTATGTCCGTGGAGATGGAATGGATGGTTGGCATCAAAAGTTACACCTTCATCAACGATGATAATTTCTACTACAGAATTTAGCTTTACTGCCAAGACGTGGGAACATTCACAGTAGCCTTCGGTGCAGGCCTCGTCGATGCTGGAAGCGTTGCAGAAGTTGTCAGTAGAAGGTCTTGCGGTGAGCAGTGGACTTGAAGGTAACTTCATACTGATGTGGTTCAGTTGTGGTGTGTACAAACGATTTGTCTTCTCTGGGACTGTAATGGAAAGAAAATCACATTAATTTACATTTAATATTAAAGATTAGGAAAAGGATCTTCTCGTTAACAAAGGGATGATTATTGAATATTATCTATTTTTAAAATAGCTTCTATTTATCTGAAGTGATGCGATTCCACTCTGATATTACCAACTCAATCAAATTCATATCTAATGAAAACAGAATTAGCAATTACCCATAAAAATCTCTTGCGAGTTCGTGGGGAAAATAAGTAATTAAAATCGGTCGAGGTTCCATGAATGCTTTTAATTAGATACCTCTATTTACTTGATGAATTGCAAAATTATTAGAGAACCATTATTCCGTACTTTAATTGGGACCTTCTCGTTTCATAATAATTACATCAATCATTTTAGGGAAGTTCGTGTAATATTATAATAATTGTAATTATAACAGGTATTTGTATATGATAAAGTTGGTTCATATTATTAGGTATATTTTGTTTCATAACAATTTACTATTTTTAATGTTCCCATTAATTAATTGTCTTTGCAAGTCATTATTTAGAATGTATCCAGTTATTTCTGTATTACTAAACATCAGAATCTAAATAACGTATTAGCATATCCAATTAAGAGTTGAAATATACACTTATATAGTATTAATCTACACACATATTTTGTATCTAATAAACCAGTACCCATTTTCACCAGCATATCCTAAATTTTTAGGCAACCCTAACCCCCTACAGTTTTCACTAACCTATAAGTGACACCTAGCAGTACAAGTAAGGGCTTAGTGTAGGTGCTAAGTAACTTTAAGTTAAGAGATGGTTGATGAAAACGGCAATATGTAATTTTAGTAGACGAGCCGACAAAGGGGCGGCAAACTGTATCGCTACCAATAATAATACAAAACATAATGTCTTGGCTTACCTTGGTAATATCCATAGTAAGGTGATCTGTGGAAATGAGAATTATTCTTCGCATAGAAGTCGTAAGCTACGTAGAACTGGTAATCAGCAACTTCCTTGAGACTATCGTCGTACCCTTCCAAAGACCGCATCTCAGCTACACTGATCGTTTCTTCATCCTCTTCACCCTTGTTGAGAGCGTTTAATTGCTGTGGAAGAACAAAATTTTTATTATTATTTATTTTTTACTGTCGGTAAAATTTTAATAGTTTTATTGGTTCAATTCTCAATTTTCTGGCTTCTCATTCAGTGTTCAGTTCATAGAATATACTTAATGTCTTTATGCGTCACGGAGATTTTCAATTCCTATCGTAATTATTGTCTGCACGGTTGACGCAGTAAGAAAGAAAGAAGAAAGAAAGACAAACATAGTAAAAACAACAGTGATTGGACAATCATCTACTGTATGACATGTGGTGGTTTTAGTTTTCAATTATAACAAATTCTTTGTGCGATTCACAAATTGTTCCGATTACGGGTGTACGTGTGTTTATAAACGCACTCACGAAACAAGACAAAATTTAAGGTTTCATTAAAGTTCAATTAAAAAAAAAATTAATTACGTTCATATCTTTAGAATAAAGGATCTACGTCGTCTTACCAACGATCATCCCTATACCAAGAATACATGCAACAGCAATGCAAGGCGAATTTAGGTAGCACTTGGCACACATGTAGCCCATGACCCGGTTTTACTGTTTACCGACAACACGAGTGAAGCCTGTGGATCTAATGAATTTATAATTTACGAATACCCAAGAGCCGGTAAGGTTGAAACTAAGTTACATGGATTGGACTTACTATTTGAATTTGACAAAACCGTGCTGGTTGAAAGTTGTTTTTTACGTGTTACACAGTTGCCAAATAAGAAAAAAAAGTATTACAGTTGAAGGAATTTAAATGGTTTTATATAGCTTGCTCTGTTTATTTCTTTAAGTATTTAGTATTTATTCTAACTTAACCTTTTACCCCTTCCTGACGATAAGTTGATCTGTTTTTTGGTACCACTGTTAGTCTTGATGACCATACAATATTATAAAACAGAATTTTCACAACTACCTCCATTCCAGTGGTCAGTTATTTGTAATTTTACGTAACGTATAATAAACGTCAGATACAATCCCAGACTCAACACTACCATCAAACTTTATAAACCTCACTCAAATACACTCAAAAAACAAGATCCTCATTATATTACCGTACGAAATCGTTCATAAAATAATTCCCATAAAAATATTCCCCTAAAGTGTCTGGTGGCGCCATCTAATCCGCATTAATATTTTATGGAGTGCGCGGGAACTACTTCAGAAACGTACAGTTAGTGGCTTATCTTGAACTAACATGGATGCAGGTTAATGTAGCGATTTAAGACTGAATGTTCTGCTTTTATAGATAATACGACAGCTCGGAACATAGCTATCACATCTTATAGCTCATAATGTTAGATAGGTATAACCACATCCATTTTGTTATCGCTTACACTCACGATTTTTATCCATTTAAAAAGACTAATGGCTGGCTATGCAGCCTCCCCGATAGTAACTATCCTTATAAAATATGGACGAAAATTAGTATGGGTTGTTATAATGCCGCATCTAGAATGATTTTTGTTTTTCTCTTCAATCACATTGATTCATTACAAAAGATGTGTTTTTAAAATTTAATGTTACATTATTGGCAAATCATTACCACACTATTATTTACATTTTTAACTAAAACAAATATCTTGTTAAAACAAGACCAAAGTAAAATTACAGCGTCTAACGAAATTCCCACACACAATGGACCTAATAAACAACACTGAACCAAACACATTAGCCCAATCGATCTTCCGAAGAAGCTCTGATAGTAACTCTAGAATATTTTACTTGGAACCAGTACATTATTCTAATCGTTGCATGCAAAGCCTTCGCAGATAGTGTCTGGCGTACTGCCAGCTTGCTACTACCGTCGTTATACCGAAGGGATAATTTCACCGCATCTGCAAACGATTTGATTTTGTGACCTGCCTAATGCCGTTCTGCCGACAAGGGATTATCTTATAGTTCTTTGCTAGTGCCGTGGCTTCCAGAATTGATTATGAAGAGTTATGAAGATAAGGGCGGGTGTGATTAGGTCACGGTTTTCTTGGTTCCGAAAGATAATTTGTCGTACATGTGTTAAGTTAGGAAGTTTTCTCGGTTTGTTTTTGACTGCTATATTAAATATCGTGGTGTTGTGGCTGAGGCCTTATTTGGTTGCATACTAGGTACGTAAGTACGTAATGAGTTTGATAAAAAAAAATATGATTAAAGTGGATATTTGGCTATACATAAAGGCTTTTTTTTAAGGGGGGAAAATCATCGAATGACTGCTCCCGCCTGGGTGAGGCGGAAGGGAGTGTCAGACTCTTACTGACTAAAAACCACCCCGCTCCTTCTCCTGCACGTCGAGCCGGAGCCCCGGTTACCCGTTAGGTTCTCTGCGACATACATAAAGGCTAGTGAGTAGTTTTTCAGCGTCAGTTCTTAAACTTTATAATTTGGAAACCTCCAACCTAAAAAGAAACTTGAGACAGGTACTTTACATTCGAAATTATACTAACCTACATTCAGAATCATTCGACACAGCTCTTAGATTCAAATTCGGATCATAAGAGAATACGATTATAGCACGTTGGCGTTTGAAGAGCTCATGAAAATCCAGCGAGGTGGACCGTTGCGGTTGACTGGCGATATTCGTCTGACGAAACTAGGAGAGCAGGGGATATTACAAATATGAGAATAGGTATACTGTCTGTCTAATGAGCACACGGTCTTAGATTTAACGATGCTAGTTCTAGCTGTGTGGTTAGTTTGAATCAGTGATGAAAGTTTGTTTCTTTATGAGAAATACTAGAAATCCGCCCTGATCCCATACCATAATTTAACGTTACAGTACATTTCGTGGTCATCATCTCTGCTCTTCCTACGAGTGTCGCTACAGCGGATTAAGCGATTTCACTTAAGACAGAGACCAGGCAGCAGTTTTCTTTGATAAATATGAACTCCTTAAAATGAGATTTCTGCATGCCATGCCAAGCATGAAGATTATGGCAGACCCTCTTGTGTAAGAAGGTCAATATTCCAGCAGTAGACTATCAAGTGTTAATGATTATTCGATTTACAATAACACCTCAATAAAGCATTTTGCTAGTGCTATAGTTATCCACTAGAGATATTTAGAGATTGTCTCGACTGTCTCAGACTTATGCTGTTGAAACCTCAACACATTTGGAATGCTCATCTTACAATCAATATCAAATTCCTTGTTAGAATCTTGAACTAAATTCTGTTTCTCCAAACACTGCTGTTAGATACTTGATAAATTTGTTATACGAATTATATGTTATAAAAAATTAAGAGATTTTTTTATGGATAGGAGGCCAACAACCAGACAGATCACCGCATGATGGAAAGCGATCAGCGCCGCCCATGGACACCCGCAACACTAGAGGAGGCACAGGTGCGTCGCCGGCCTTAATAACCCTCGCACGACCAACAAGACATATATCCATACATTGCTAACGAGTAAATTAAATCCCAATAAAACTTTACGATTTTTAATAGCAATAAAAAATTAACTCGTCTTCAATTCATTGCCATTGCAACCACATTTACCTGACATTCATATCACCACTCAAAGTTCTGGAAACTTTTAAAACCACTAAAAAGCACCATGAGAACTTTACTTGGTAAATTAAGAAGTTTGCAGACAGAATGAACCGAAAAGTGAACAAAACGCAAAAATAGTTTGACCTTGAGAATGAAAAGGGTTAATGAATAAGGGGTGCCGCAAGTGCTCATACTCGCCCTCGTCCACGAGCCTGCACCAATGGCGCTTTGACATTGACATTACATAAGCCAGCGTCTATAAAATTCGTAGACGAAAACAAAGCAGATGTACGGTAACATGACAATCAGTGGCTGTTAAACGAGGTTGGTTATTGAAGTTAAACGGGGAGGCCACGTTGATGCGAACTAGCGGCCCCCGTACAAAACGCATGATTGTTTTTCCCTGTTTTTCCCGCTCATCGCAGACGTACGAGGCGCCACGCTTACGTAAGCTTATGCTTGCGACCCTGCGCAAGTCGTGAACGAGTGCGAGTGTGAGCATATATGGCGCCCCTAATACCTGCAAAAAGTCTTTATGAATTTAGGACATACGTAATTGGGGGCCTTTTTTTACAGTCTTTTTTTGGACATGTTTTAGTAGGAATGAAGTTGAAAAAGAGGGATTTTATTACCACTGAAGCATGAATGTCAACCTCGTTAACATTTAACGCTGTAACTGTGTTGACACAGTTTAAATCTGATTATTAGTTTATTGGCTCTCTGACGGTTGAGTTGCAAATACGACTATTGGAATTGTGTCTAACTTAGATTAAATTTATTATTCAAGTTAGCCAATCTATAATAATAGGACTTATTGCAATGGTGCTAAAATTGTCATGGACTGGCAAACATTGAAGGAAAACCTCGTGACGAAACCTGGGCTTAAAATTTCTAACTATAAGTTTGAAATCGCCAACTCTTATTGAGCAAGCGTGGTGATGAATGCTCAAACCTTCTCCGTGCCAGAAGAGATATGGTTTAGTAATGGGCACTTATAGGCTGTCGGTGTAATGTGTGATGTGAAATTAAATTTCTTTTAGAATATAACTGATATGTTTTTTGATTTTGAGTTATAAAAATAGAAATAGTTTAGTGGTTATTATTTCCTTCCTTAGATATTAATAACTCATTTTCGAGTTAATGTCACGAGTACAACGACCTCTGGTTGTTTATTATATAACTATATGATATTTCTGTTCTAGCTATTTTGAACATTTCTGAAATACTGAGAAGCATCGACATTGAACTACCACAAACTCGCATAATAGGATTACTCTGGCATTTCACGAGGAAACTAAAATATTTTACTATTCAGTGAATTAAATAATAGTATTATGTCTTTGATAAAGCTACTAAGATTCATCTATACATAAAATTGGAGTTTTGTAAAAAAATCTCAGTAGTAGCACGGAGTCTGGAATTGTGCCCGGTATATGGCAATAGGCTCACCCCCTATTACATGGGACTCATGAAATAAACAGTGAAAAGTGGGTGTTACATTGTACAGTGGCATAATGTGCACCTCTGTCTACCCCTTCGGGGATAAAAGGCGTGATGATGTTACGTATTTTACATTGAATTTACCTCCATACATTCCTTCAGGGAATAACAATAACATAACATCATTCTTTTTAAAACTAAGATTTTTATAACTTCACCATTCACCATAAAACTTCAGTCCCCTCTAACTGCCCAAACCCCAAAACAGATGTTCATAAATATCACTTTATTATGCGTATCATTGATAACAGTAAGGAAGCTGTCATCTCATGATAGAGGGAATGTTCCCAGCTGCAGACCAAGCTACGAGACCCAGTATAAGTTGACCGTTGAACGTACGGAAAGGTCATACAAAACGAGTTCATAATAAATTGGTTATGTATAGTTCGATGTGTTCCCGTTACTATCCTTAAGTTTTTACGAGCCGCAAGGGTGCGATACTGTACACCGATGTATAGGAAACTTTACCCAATACAATTTTATAGGGTTAAAATGTGACCTTGGGCGGTACTAGTGTTGAATATGCAATGATATGGCGCTTTTACCGAATTTATTATTTAAATATTTGCATGGACCGCCCGTTCCCAAGGTGTTGAATGGACCGTAGTTTAGAATTATGCGTGTGTCCTTTTTTTGGTTGTATTTTTTTGTCTTTTTGACGAACATATATTTTTAAGTTGGATAATACAAATCAGTCTTATTTTTTTTTTTTCATTTAAATAGCGCTGCCCCACACTAGGATTTTCTATTGTATCGTAGGTGCGTTTACAAACATACAATATCACTTACACACGAAACCCAGGCCCGAAACAACAATTTGTGGGTCACACAAAGATTTGCTCCGTGCGGAAATCGAACCCGCCAGCTGGTTGTCTAACTTCCGCGCCAACCGTGCCGTTAGCAGTATGGAATGGATGAACTCTGAATTTTATCATAATGTCTTTCTATGATATAGGAGATTATCAAAGTTTCCCATCTGAACTCAATCAGTTAGAAATTCCAAATCAATATTCATAAGTTTGTGTGTACCAATTCAGTGATTTTCATATGGCATAGTGTTTTTTTTCTGTATGGAATTCTAAGAATGGTTTTCCACTTACCAATCCTTCATTATGCAATTCTTCCCATGTGGGGTCACCAGGGGGCTCCAAATCCATAGCTCCTTCGTAGTGCAGGACCCCAACTTGCTTAGCTTTCGTGAATCTGTTAAAAAATATACACATCGTAAATATTGCATTGTCAACTTTCGTGGTTAACAGTGAGGATAACACTATAACAGAAGAGTTTTTCCTACTTTTGGGGATTCTAAAGATGTTGTGCTGTCTGCTTTCCAAACCTCGTCTAGATTCTTGGCCCTAATTTATATTTAGAATCCATTTTCCTAATAAACTTTAGTTATCTAACAATAAGTGAAGGAACATCTACATTACTTTCGTTATTTTATCATCTAGAATATAGCGAAAGAAGATTTGTTCACTGTCGAAACTATTAAATCCAAAACGGCAAAATCAATTATTTCAATTAGACCAGAAAAGCACATTTGAACGTCAACAAAAAAAATTAAAAGTGAAGCTATTTTCTCATTCCAAGGTGTAGATTCCTATGGAGAAGAATGGGCAAGAAACTCCATACGTTACTCTTTTTCAATCATGTTCACAATACAATTCTCTAGTTACATAGTTTTGTTGTTTAGATTGTGCGAAAACAATGGAACACTAAAATATAATCAAAGAGATTGAAAAAAAATAACCTTAAAGGACGGTAAAAAATACAGTCTAAAAAGTCAAAACGACAAAAATTTAACATTACGATAAACAGACTCAAACATTTTTTTTTTTTTCACTTCTAATTCAAAGAGTACTACTGCCAATAACCCATTCATAATAATTTCCCAATGGGCACATTTGTGTCAATGAAACATTAAAGCTATAACTGTTATGATATATTATGATGAGACTAGCTTCTGTCAGTGGCTTCACCTACATTGCTATGTGATAAAAAGTAGCCTATGTGTTATTCCAGACTATACCTCTGTTTCAAATTTCGTACCTATATACCGATCCCTTCAGCCATTTCGACATCATTGCGTAACAAACATACACTCACTTACAAGCTGTTGCATTTATTTTATAAACTCGCTGTGCCCGCATCTTCGTTCGCGTGGAATAATGATTTACTGCGCTTACCCCGTAGGTGATAGCATAAAAATATGTAGCCTATATGTTGACCCGACCAGTGTGCTTACTCTTGTAACCAATTTCAATGTCAATGCAATTTCAATCCAATAAAATCTCAATAATTATTCAATGTCAACACTATACAACCACAATTTTAGCTGTCAAAATAGCATTCAGAGTACAGAATATAAAGCCAAACTCAATACCATTTAGTTCATTCAATATCCACGCAATACGGATGCAATCGGTGCTAGTGTTGCAACTCAAGAGTACGAAATTTCACAATACCAATGTCGATCGATCGGAATTGGATTCAAGAGTAAGCCCCCTGATAGTAATAATCATACAAAATTTCAAGTAAATCCATGCAGTACTTTTTGAGATCATCCCAGACAACAGACAAAAATTTTTAAAACCATATCCTTGGCTTCAGTATCGATTGTAGATCACGCCCTGAGTATTCTTTTAGAAAAATATTCAATGTATAGTTTTGACTTTTCTACGATTTTATTATATTTATAGAAGATAGATGTGATACTTACACTTCGTCACAATCCATCAGACCGCGGTACCGGATCCAGTAGTTGTCTATTTCATTATTCGCCTCCAATATGAAGTCGTATCGCTCTCCTGCATACGTCACTAGCGATGTGGCTGTAACAAGACAGAGGTAATTTTAATATATGTTATTGATATTTTTTAACTATTCCGACTGCCTCGATGGCCGAGTGGTCGCAAGTGCGACTGTCGATTCGATTCCCGGGTCGGGCAAAGTATGGGTTATTAAAAAAAAATCTCAGTAGTAGTGCGGAGTCTGAAAATGTGTCCGGTATATAAATAGTGAAAAGTGGGTGTTACTTCTGTGTGCACCTCTGCCTACCCCTTCGGGGATAAAAGGCGTGATGTTGTTGTTGTGTGTTAAGTATTCATTTGAGTTTCTTGCTCATTTTTCTCCATAGTAATCTACACTTTGGAATGAGTAAATAGCTTCACTTTTAATTTTTCTTTCAACGTAATGAGCTGCATCTGGATGAAAGTTACTTCTTGGCTGATCTAGAAGTCCTCGGGCAGTTTTTGGTTCAGCAGTAGCCATATTGTGAATGATTTGTTACACAGAAGACGATTAATGATATATCTGATTATTTTTATTTATGGTGCTGTAAGTAGTTGGTATAAGAGTTTTTGACTTCACGGTTGGCGCGGTGACTGGGCAACTGGCTGCCGTGCAACGTGCAGCAGTTTCGATTCTCGCACGAAGCAACCCTTTGTGTGATCCACAAATTGTTGTTTCGGGTCTGGATGTCACGTGTATGTGATATTGTATATTTGTAAAAGCACCCACACATAAATTTGTTTTTTTTTAAAGAAAGTAGTTCGGAAAGTAAGTTAATGCGTAAATTGTCTAGATTATTAGTGATTATTCGACTACCACGATGTAATGGTTACATCCTCAAAGTTCAAACTCGAACCCAACGGCATAGACTATTGGTATGCAGTATTGTGTAAATTCAGGACCGTAAACTCTAAAATTATATTTAGTGTCTTATTACAGACTAGCAGCCCGTCCCGGCTTCACACGGGGTAGACATTTATTTTTGGAAATTTGGATTGTTGTAGTCACATAACTACAATAGTTGGACATATGCTACCGAGGAGTTTCTTGTAGACATTATTATGTTCTTCAATATTGTTGTACATTATTTTGTTCTATCGCTAATAGTTTCGGTAGCGTTTTACCAAGGGTCCCTATTTTTTTTTCAAAATGAAATGTAGCCTATGACAAATTAGAAGAATGTAGCATTCTATTGGTGAAAGAATTTTTAAATCGGCCCAGTACTTTTGGGCCTATTCATTACAAACGTACACAAAGAGGTACAAATCTTTTCTCTTTATAATATTAGTATAGATTCATACTCTTTAACTAACACTGAACAGTATCGGCCGAAAGTCCTTTGGAGCCTATTACTTGAAATAATACGAAGTACCTCAGAGCAAGACAATTTATTTAGGTCAAAGCAGACAACCTAATGTTTTGCCGGTAACGAAACCATAGCTTGAATTTAAATCGGCCAACGCCATCTATCGAGCTATGGGACAACACAATAAATAGTAGTATGGCGTTGGCCGAGTGCATCTTTTAAACAGATTATTTCTACACTGAACATTCCGCCCACCAAAAGGAATATATTCCTTTTCGTACCGCCCACCATGCATAAACTTAACAACTAGGAGAACAGTGGACTGTATGACAATTATATTACTATATTACGAATAATACATCGAGATAGATCTAGTGGACGGCTTCTTTTAGCAGACATTGGCGCGGACAGATATGGTTCCAATCAAAATGAATAGATATAAGTACAAAAACATTAATCTGGGTGACGAAATTCTTGATACCGGCAAAAATATCAGGTTGACAAAATTCTGACAAAAACAATATAACTAAACTACTAACTAAACATTGTAATCAATACATGACAGTGCACAAGAGTAAGAGACATTGTTATTTCAACAGTGCAGTATAAGAAAATAACATAATAAAACCTTATCTAAAAACATACGCAACTTAAACAATTAAATCTACAAGATTTTGTGCCTTATTCAGTAACAGGAAGAAAACACAATTTTGAAATTGGACGTTTAATCATAGAGCCCTTACAACGAACAGTGACAACTCGCGTCAAGTTATCTCTACCCGGATGCAGCTCAACAATTCTGCCATACAACCATTTAGCTGGAGGTAAGATATCTTCTTTTATTAAAACTACATCACCTATTTTACAGTCAGGTTTACGAACATTCCACTTATGCCTTTGAAAAAGTTTGTTAAATACTCCTGTTTCCATCTACGCCAAAAGTGCTGCACCATACGCTATACGAATTGCCATCTGCGTAAAGTGCTAACTGTGACACTTTCATAGTTGTAGTCAGGAACCATTACCAATGGATGACCCACCAAGAAATGACCCGGAGTCAGAGGTACAGGATCCTCTGGATCACTACTACCCTGAGACAGGGGCCTAGAGTTTAGGCATGCCTCGATTTGGGAAAGTACTGTGGACAGTTCTTCGAACCTCAAAGTGGAGTCACCTATCACACGCTTCAAGTGGTGTTTTACACTTTTCACCCCTGCTTCCCACAACCCACCAAAATTAGGAGCGTGAGGAGGGATAAAATGCCATTCTGTTTGAGAGTTTGCAAGAGCAGCTGCAATGTCTTTGTACATCGAACTCTGTTGGTTGAAAAGCATCTGCAACTCTTTAGCAGCACCCACAAAATTTGTACCATTGTCGCTCCAGATATGACGACAGTGACCGCGCCTAGAAACGAACCGTTTGAACGCTGCCAGGAAACCCTCAGTCGTCAAATCTGAAACAACCTCTATGTGTACTGCGCGCGTAGCCATACATACGAACAAACAGATGTACCCCTTATACGACCGCTGTCCACGACCTTTGGAGACTCTAATGTGAATAGGGCCTGCATAATCGACACCGGAGTTCAGAAACGGCTTACTGGGAGTCACTCTGCAAACCGGAAGTTCTCCCATAAGCTGTTGATTCGTGGTCGCCGAGTATCGAATACAGCGAACACAACCACGTATATAAGCTCGTACAATATTTTTAACCCGACTGATCCAGTACTTGATGCGTATAAAATTAAGTACCAGTTGCTGTCCTCCATGAAAGGTCCTTTCATGAGCGTCGGCTACAATTAACTTAGCCAAACTTGAATCATGAGGAATAACAACTGGGTGCTTTGTATCATCAAGTAATGGTGAATACCGTAGCCTTCCTCCAACTCGCAATATCCCACATTGGTCGATAAATACATTCAACTTATATAAAGAACTCGACCTTTCCAATGGACTCTTATTTTTCAGGGCTGTCAATTCAGCCTGAAACCATTGCTGTTGGCTTTGTTTGATACATACATTCAACGCTTTGTGAATTTCGGAAGCTGACAGGTATTTTGCAACCTTAATATTCGCTTTACGAAGTTTTAATGATTGCAAAAATCTTTTACAATACGCAACAACTCTCACCAAACGTGAAAGTGATGAATACTTAGATCCCCAAATGACTTCAAAATCAGGCACTACCTGGCAGTGTGAACATTAACTTGCTTTAACTCCTCATTAGTATGAATGGCACTAGGCCGGGTGAAGTCTATCTGAGCATTCCTTAACCAACCTGGTCCATGTTTCCAAAGATCATCACCAAGGAGAAATGCTGAAGACACTCCCCGGGAAGCTATATCTGCTGGATTTTCTTTAGATTTAACATAAGCCCACTGTGAATTGTCTAGCAAACCAAGAATCTCAGAAGTACGATTAGCCACGTAAGTTTTCCATCGACTTGGATGATCATTTAACCAGGCCAAAACAACTGATGAATCCGTCCAAGCATGTATATTTGCCTTAGGAATGTTCATTACTTGAGCTACATCAATCAATAATTTTGCTACTAAAACAGAACCGCACAACTCCAGCCGTGGAATGGATATTTGCTTGATGGGAGCTACTACCTTTGTCTTTGCGGTTATGAGGTGCGAGTGTATTTGCCCATTAGCATCGACAATGCGACAATACACCACAGCCGCATAAGCTATATTTGACGCATCGCTAAAGCCATGTAACTCCATTGTAATATCTTTTTCGCTTTTATGTATCCATCTAGGAATGTGAAAGTTTACCAGTTTCTTTAACTCTGCTCTATAATATGACCATTCTTGTAAGAGATTTGGTGGCAGTTCATCATCCCAGCCGATTCCACTAATCCATAGCTTTTGTATGAAAACCTTCGAGGTTATAATGCACGGTGCTATCCAACCCAACGGATCATAAAGCCTTGATATCTCTGATATAACCGTCCTTTTTGTTTCAGGTGCAGCAGGAGGTGACATCTTCACAGAATAATCAAATTCATCAGTGTTCCGGTTCCAGGTAAGTCCTAAAATCTTAGTTATACTATCCATTTTTATTTCAAGGTCTCTACCAGAAGTTTCCTTCAACGTTTCCAAAATGGATGGTCTATTGCTTGTCCACTTTTGCAATTGGAACCCCGCTTTCTCTAATAGACAATTCATTTCATCATAAATTAGTTTTACTTCTGTTTCAGATTGACACCCAGTCATCAGATCGTCCATATAGAAGTCTGACTTCACCCTTTCAGCAGCCATTGGATACCTCTCGCCTTCATCGCACGCAACTTGCTGCAACGACTTTACAGCTAAGTAAGGAGCGCATGACGTACCAAAGGTGACAGTCAGAAGTCGGTAATCCTCGATCTCTTTGTTTGGATTCTCTCTCCAAACAATTCTTTGATAATCTGTATCAGGTCGAGCGACCTTGATTTGGCGATACATTTTGACGATATCGGCAGCCAGACAGATCGGATGTTGACGCCATCTCATGACAATATGTCGCAAATCTGCCTGAAGATGGGTCCTACCATTAAGTGAAAGTATTTAAAGGATAAAGTGTCATTTAAGGAAACCCCGTTCGTTCCCTTACATGACGCGTCATAAACCACTCTTACCTTAGTGGTTAATTTATCCTGTCTAACCACTGCGTGATGAGGCAAATAAACAGCATCGTTTTTATTTATTTCAGCCTTATCAACGATTTTCTCCATATGACCTAGCAATAAATATTCTTTTATTACATCAGCATACTGTTGTTTTAATTCATCATCCCTACCCAGCTTCCTTTCTAAACCTAGCAATCTTTTTACAGCTATATTTTTAGAATTACCGTATTTACAAAGTGGATCTTCGGAACGAAAAGGTAATTTTACGACATATCTCCCATTGACATCTCTAACTGTCGATTGTGCGTAAAACTCTTCGCAGGCCTGTTCTTCAGGCGTGAGAAGCTTTTTCGTTATAGCAGGTTCGGAATCCAATTCCCATAAACGTTTTAACATATCATTCTCTTCTATTTGAGTGTACATCGTGATTATAGTATTATGAGAATTTAGAGAGCTATCTGCCTTACTGACATAGCCTGACACAATCCAACCTAAATGCGTGTCTTGTGCGACCGGAGAGCCTGTAGGACTCTTGATCAGACCTTCTTTTAAAATACGGCAGTATACTTCCCCCCCTAATAAAATATCAATTTTATTAGAACGACTGAAATTTGGGTCGGCTAGACGTATGCTGTGAATTTCTGGCCAATTGTCAAGGTTGACATTCTTATCTGGCATAACCGATGTCAGTGAACGTAGTACATGCGCAGTTACGTTTATGGTATAAGAGGAATCATGCAACGATTGAATATCAATATTCACTACATGTTTAGAAACGATCTTGCTATGCTCACCTCCTATACCTGCAATAGTAGTCTTTGAGACTACTCTCCTTAAACGAAGTAATTGCGCAGCTGACTCAGTTATAAAGGATGCTTGTGATCCTTGATCCAACAAAGCTCTCAAAACCTGAGAGGACCCATTTTGTGATTCGGCTTTAACCAAAGCCGTGGCTAACAAGACCTGACCCTGCGTTTGTTCATTCACAAAATGAGATGCTATACTTACCTTGACATCATGGACTGGCTCTGAAGTACATCCAAGTTCAGGGAGAATAGGTTCCCCTGACGCAGTAACCCCAATGGCTCCACTATGGTTCTTCGGATGTAGCAGCGTATGGTGTTTACGCTGACAAATACGGCATTTCGAAAAAACACGGCAGTATTTGGAAGTATGATTACTTCCCAAACAATTAAAACAGGCACCCAAAGATTGTGCTACGGCACGACGTCCGTCCACATCTAGTTGGCAAAACTTCTTACAATTTAAGAGTTTGTGACTCTCCGAACAGTGTGGACATAACATATTAGTCGTACCGTGCATGACCTTAGTGTGAGATGTAGGATGATGATCGACTTTTAATTTATTTTTAGGCTCAACGCATTCGAGAGCACGAAAACGTGTTTCCAAAAACTCGCAAAACTGTTTAAAGGAAGGTAGATCGTCGGATGATTTAGTGACATGCAGTTCCCACTGCTTCCTCGATTCTACGTCCAATTTTAAGCTTGCAACGTAAATAATAATTACATCCCAAGAACTTACATCGATCCCAATATTAGTAAGTTCGTGCAAACAGTCACTGGTCACATCTAGTAAATCTTTTAGTGCTTTTGATGATTCATTTCCAATATTACGTTGGCCAAATAATCTATTTAAAATATATGTGGATACAAATCTCTTGTTATTATACCTATGTTCTAACATTTCCCAGCATTTTTTATAGTTTAAATCAGTTATAGGTACATGTTTTATAAGCTGCTCCGCTTCACCTGACAGTTGAGTTTTTAAATAATGGAGACGTTGGACATCATCAAGTTTTTTATTGTTGTGTACTAATGACACGAACAAATCACGGAATGACGACCACTCTGTATATTTTCCGCTAAAAGTAGGTAAAACTATTTTTGGCAATCTTACCACACTGCTGTCAGATGAACCATCGCAACCTTCCTTCCTGGAGCTGTGAACTTTTAATTGGGACAAAACATTTTTTAATTCTACCTTGTACATTAAATAACACTCATAAACCGTCTCATAGATATCTTCCTGGAAAAAGTCCTGTAATTCTTCACTTTCGCAATCACCTACGATGACTTCATATTTCGCAGAAAAATTCTTGAATTGGGTCTCTAAATCTCTAAACGTGCATCGACATAATTGTAGTTTATCCGATCTCTCGGGACTTCTTGTAATTTATCCAGCCCTTTTCAATTGTAATTTGATATCTTTCAGCTTTCATTAGTTCTTTCTCCATGTTGTTTGTATTCATGAAAGAAAATTCTAAGTGAAAGATAGATGAAAATTCTCGTAAGTCGCTGACAGTTGACAATTGACAAATTTATCCAATCCAAACTATAGAGAATTTTCTAAGTGTTTAATACTTTGTAGATCGCTTCGAAATCGGGCATAGATTCGACGTCTGGTCGTTTTTTCTTTTTTCTCAAACTATTCGAAACTATTCTAAGTCCCTGATCGAATGCACGCGAATTTTTCTAAGTCCCTAGTTTTAATGATTTGAATGTACTCACAGTTCTTTGTCCACAATTATGCACTTCACTTCACTACTACGAAGTTCAACGAGGATTCCCGATGTATGTCCTCGGCAGCTGAGCACGTAGTCTTCCACATGTGGTATTGTTAACCGACAACTATCACCATCTCGTATCAATTAGCACAACTATATTTAATTGTATGTGTTCTTCCATAAACACCCTTCGGCTCGACTGGACCATGAACAATATCGGCCGAAAGTCCTTTGGAGCCTATTACTTGAAATAATACGAAGTACCTCAGAGCAAGACAATTTATTTAGGTCAAAGCAGACAACCTAATGTTTTGCCGGTAACGAAACCATAGCTTGAATTTAAATCGGCCAACGCCATCTATCGAGCTATGGGACAACACAATAAATAGTAGTATGGCGTTGGCCGAGTGCATCTTTTAAACAGATTATTTCTACACTGAACAAACACCATCAGACGCTACACCAATAGACAATAAAGCAACTACATATACATACCCACTACGTATGTAATCAAAATGATTCACCCAAGCGTCTGCGGCAATAACTATAAACCCATTCAATTCAGTTCAGACACTACCGTCTCAATTCTCCTCTAATTGAACTGGACAAAGCAACAAGAAATACCGCAATATCCCAGATTTTCTGCCAACCAGTGGTTATAGATGTCCAAGCATTGCCATGGATTACAGGTGCTCGCAATGGTCAGAATTACCTAGGATTGTACGGAGTTACAATTGAATATCGTCCTTATCTACAATCTGATATAATACCGACGGCTTTCCTGGAGCGTCTTGTGTTTTGCTTGTTTGAAATGCTGGGATTATGGTGATCTAAGATGCTAGGGGACAATAAATGTTTATGTGTATTCTGTAGAGGTGTTTAAGAAATATTTTGTTACTATGAGAATACATTATTATTTATTTCAGGGTCATAAAAGTGACTGGTGAAACAAGATCTCTTTTCAAATTGATGATTTGAGAACATTTTTGAAATACTCAGTATTATTGCTACTACAGGTTTAATACAAATTTCGTATCTTCTATAAAATATTTCATTTAAAAATAATTCACTTTTTAATAAAAGTCAATATTGTGTAAAACAACACATTCCTCGTAATAATAAACTACAATTTCCTGAATTTGTTTGCGATACAAAAAGTTCGTTATTACACAGAGTTCTTTATACATATAAACGGCATATTGCCCTAAATATTGGACTTTTGACTTTGTCTGTAAATCTTGATAAGTAAACGAGTTTCACCGTTGTTTGGCAAAACTTATTTTCTCTCATGGAGTGAGCACATAAGGTCTATCGTTTGGGGAATAAGGAACTAGCAACACACAAGATTCAAAAAAATAATCTTAAACTATTCCATTCGGTTTTCCTCAACAAAAACATTTGACGTTCATGTGTCGAAGCTTGGAGGCGATCACAGCAAAAATCTTTGAAAAGAAAATCCGATGAAAAAAGCGTCCAGAAAATCCTAACCTTTACAAATGCGACTCGAGAGTATTTTCCAAAGAAAATGTACAATAATACAGAATTCGGAGAGATGAAATAAAGGAGATAGAAGTAATGGATGAAAGAGACAAATTGAATTAGTAACAAGATGCATTTGTGATGAGGCTTAATCGAGAACGATTGTACTTCTTAAAATGTAAATTAACATCGCGCCTTCCTCCCAAAGAAAGTAGAGAGATTTTGTATAGAACATCTACTTTTTTAAAGTATGTCGTAATAAAGAACAAACCTTTTTAAATCAAGCATAAAGTTCTTATTTCAATATCCAGTGCTCGGTAACTACACCTAACTTGCCTCTATGTAGTTAAACAATAAAGTATAGATACTTTAGAAAAAAATTCTTACTGTATATTATGTCCTACCATTTTTTTTTATTGAAAACCATCCCATCGCCAGATCCAATTTAGTTTTATTTTTTAATGTAATCGCTTAAAACTTTTCTAGTTTCCTCGGTTCCTTCTTTGTATGGCGTAGAATTTCGTTTTGAGATGAAGTTTGATTCATGAGCCAGTCACTTCAAATATGGTAGATTTCCACAACTTCAAGGGAAAAAGTTAGCCGGAAATTATTTTTGGAGGCCTTTGAATTAGCTCTATAACTTTTAATATGGTTTGAAGTCAAATTATTATTTTAATTGGTACTTGTTCTAGTGTGATATGGATTCTTAGGGTAGGTGATATTGAAATTAAACGTCTTTCCATTAAGAGATAAAGAAGTTATGTAACGATACTGTGGTTATAGGTAATCATTGGATACCAATGTAAGGTATTAAACCCGTCTTAAGCAAGCGTGATGATTAATGCTCAAACCTCCTCCGTGTGAGAAAAGGCCTCTGGTCAGCAGTGGCCACATTAGCTGTTGATGTAATAAAAATACAGTTCTACCAAAATCTAGAAGGCTATGCTAGAAGATAGTATTTTAAATCCTTACTAATATTATAAATCGTGGAAAATGAGTTTGTTTGTTTGTTTGTTCCACTATCACGCCGTAACTACTGAACCGATTGCTTTGAATTTTTGCAGACGTGAAGTTACAAGTCTGGATTAAATAATAGGGCACTTTTCTTCCCAGAAAAATTTGATATTCTCGAGGGAAAACGAAATTATTGGTATAGATGGCGCTGTGTGTATTGGTATATGTCACATTGGCTACTTTTTATCCTTTTGTGACGCGATCGAAGCCGTGGATAAAAGCTAGTAACAAAATAAATTTCGACGTTGCTTAAAAATGATACCTTTGGAGTAATAATGTCACTCAAACGTGCACTTTATGACAATTAGATTGAGATGGCACAAAATATCATCAATATAAAACAAACTTAAGTAGGTCAAAATTATTTTAAAAATCTCTTTAGCATAAAAATGATAATTATAAAGCTTTTAATTTGTTGGTAGCGTTTAACAAAAGTTTATCAAAGGCCTTTGTTAATTGTTCTCAGCCAACATTTTCTAAGTAATTATAATTTATAAAGAACTCCGTTAGAATATTAAAATAAAATAATCCATTTTTAATTTGGATTGACTATGATGCGTATTGGGTACCTATGGTTGATGTGGAATGGTAGTTACATTGTACAATGGCATTAAGTGCAATAATGTGCACCTTTGCCTGCCCCGTCGGGGATAAATGGCGAGATGACTTTAATTAAATTGGTGACATTATATTTTGAATTCACTTATATTACAATAATTGTGTTGAAAGTTTGAATTTTGAATGTACTTGATTTTTTTTCCAAATAACATTGTAAAACTGTAATTTTTGTAAATTTTGTAATTTGAATGCCTCAAGGCGTAATATGGTCGGAACTGTATCTACTTATGTGCTAACAACTTAATTTACCCATATTAGCAAATAAATGATTTGATTTGATTTGACATTTATTATTATTATTTATAGACTCCAATTGTTAATCCAACTAAGAAAATAAGAAGATAAAGACAAAGTTTCCAACTTTTTGAGAATGTTTTAGCTAAAAGCTTTGACGATCACCCCTCATGTATTCCATTTCCTCGCGTTGCCTAGTAAATTGGATTGCGGTGAGGTCGTGATCTTAACAGGAAGAGCGCACAAACTTCGTATTGAGTTGTTAAGATGGGACCTCCGGTTTGTGAGTAAATATATGTACCTACGTTTTACGTATGACTTAACTAGTAATACTATGTAGATGTGTGGTTTAGAAAAGATTTTGACTGACATCATTTATGTTTGAGCCTTTTTTGAGAATAAGAGCAAAAAATAATTTAATAAGGTGATAACACGGTTAGTGTGGTTACTGGGCAACTGGCTGCCATGTCGCGGGTTCGATTCCCGCACGGAACAATCTATTTGTGTGATCCACAAATTGTTGTTTCGGGTCTGGGTGTCATGTATATGTGATCTTGTATGTTTGTAAACGCACTCACGACACAGGAAAAAATCCTAGCGTGGGGTAACGTTTTTTAAAAAGGAAAAAACAAAAAAACATACCGGAGGGAAAAAACAACATATGAATGAACCTAGTAGTATCATACTATAGCCAAAAACAATTAGGTGCCATTGCACCTTGTAACCCATTGGTTACACGGATGATTATCTACAGAAACCATAACTATTAACCTAACAATAAAACTGACTAGCTAGCAGCTTCGTCCACCTTCTCGTGTGGTAAAAAGTATCCTATATCTTATTCCAGACAATAATCTACCCTTGTTCCAAATTTTATCTCGATCCGTTCAGCTGTTTTGAGGTGAAAGAGTAACAAACACACACACACATCCTCATGAACTTACACATTTATAATTTTAGTGGGAAGTAGGATAGGATTTTTTTTTTTAAGGGGGGAACATCATCGAATGACTGCTCCCGCCTGGGTGAGGCGGAAGGGAGTGTCAGACTCTTACTGACTAAAAACCACCCCGCTCCTTCTCCTGCACGTCGAGCCGGAGCCCCGGTTACCCGTTAGGTTCTCCGCGACAAGTAGGATAGGATATCCTTACTAATATTATAAATCGGAAAGTGAGTTTGTTTGTTTTTTTATTCCGCTTTCACGCTGTAACTACTAAACCGATTGCTATGAAATTTTGCAGATGTAAAGTTAGAACTCTGGATTAAATAATAGGGAATTTTTTATCCCAGAAAATTTTTATATTTCCGAGGGAAAACAAAAATATTGGTATAGATGGCGCTGTGTGTATTGGTATAGATGGCACTGTATGTCATTTAAAACCAGTCAACGAATTACCTACTTATTGGAAAAATCTAAATAGCGCGATCTAACCGAATTCCACGCGAGCGGAAAGCTATTTGTTTGTTTGCCTGTCTTAAACGGCAGAACGGAGGTATTAATTATCGTGATTTTTTAACTGAAGGTAGTTGAAGGGATGGATAGTCACATAGGCTACTTTTTATCCTTTTGTGACGCGAGCGAAGCCGCGGGTAAAAGCTAGTTAGGATATAAACAGATATCTTTCTCCCAATGAGGAAACTTGTAATACCATAGGTACATACATGTAGGTAAGCTAATGAAAATAAAGAACAGTAACTGAATTCAAGGAAATGATTATATAAATGTAATATTTACATTGATCGGTAGGTAGAAATTTCTAGGAAACCATTAGTTCGAAACGTAAATAGAACCGAGTGAGCATAAAATGAATTGAAAACATTCATATTTTCCTTGTAGTAGTTCATAAAAGTTGTGTAGTATAACGGCAGAATAAACATATTACCTCATTTATTATTACCGCTACTCTTAATGTGGGTATCAAAAGACTATAAAAGACACATAAGATCACACCTTTTATCCCCGAAGGAGTAGGCAGGGGTGCACATTTTGCCACTGTACAATGTAACACCTACTTTTCACTATTTATGTTATGAGTCCCATGTAAGAGGGAGTGAGAGTATTGCCATATACCGTGCACGTTTCCAGACTCCGTGCTATTACTGAGAATATTTAAAAAAAAACAGTAATACTTTGCGCGACCTGGGAATCGAACCCGAGACACCATGCCCCACAGTCACACTTGCCACCACTCGGCCAACGAGACAGTCTGTAGTCTAACTATAAAGGATTACATATATTTAACAGAAACCAAGCCACAACACTGTTTTGAGTGTCGTGGTGTAAAATAAAAAAAGGAACTAAACGTCATTTAACTGATACCAGCCACCAACAGTTTCTAGTAAACCTAAACTTTTAAACTTCTTCAATTCTGTCTGAGCGGCAATTATGAAAAACTGTTTTTTTTTTCATATATTTTTTTTATATTCGATGACCGACGTTTGACCACTATCTCGCCTCTATGTTTATGGAAATGAGGCCTACAGTCAAGCAGTGGACTGATGTATCACATCGTAGGTACGTAAGTGGACAAAGTTGGTGTTGGTGTACAAAAAAGACTAAATATACAAATAAGATAACTTAATAATATACAAATAAGACATAATAGCATAAATCCTCAACAATGATAAAATTTCCCTGACTGGAGTGATACCACGGCCTTACTAAAAACCGACGTGAAGCAACGCTTGCGTTGTGTTTCGTCGTGTGAGTGAGGTTACCGGAGACCTAAGGCCCAATTACCCCCCTCCCCCATTCCCCAATCTCCCCATTCCTGAATCACCAACAATCCTCAAAAGGCCGGCAACGCACTTATAACGCCTTTCGTGTTACAGGTGTCCATGAGCGATGCCGATTGCTTACAATCAGGTGATCCGTCTGCTCGTTCACACATCATAAGAATTCAGGCCAACGACCTCAAATTGAACAGCCCGTTTTCAGTCAACAAGAGAATTAAATAAACAAATTACATTACTATACACCCTTCACGCTTACATCACTTAATAGAAAACCACCACACTAAAATTCAATTTGCTCAAACAACGTAATTATTTCACGAGACTTGTCTCACACGGTACCGCAGTTGTCTCAGAATAAGGCCGAAACTAATTAATCCGTAATACTCCACACTAAATTGTGTGAAGAAAATAAATTGTAAAAGACATTCTAGTTCTTTCATTTTAGGTATAGTGATGGGTGTATGAATGCATGGTTTAGGACTAAACCGAAATCTGTATTTTGTATCAGTTTTTCTTTATTTTGTAGGCTATGATAATCATCTGGTTTTAATTGACTTACTTTACTTAAGATCATTTTGCCCCCTACATGAGGCAGAGGGCGTCCACAGAAGGTGCCAAAAAATATTTTAAACTATTTCAAAGAAGTAAACAATTCAACTTCATTTCAATGTGTTGTAGAATCTGTTACATTTTCTTTTCTCTAAACCATTTATCATTCTCGCACGTCTTACGTACACAAACAACTAGGCCCAAAAAGCAAAAACACTAAAAAATACTTGTCTTGATCTAAAATTGCATTCATTGACTTCATATTTTACTTGAGCCAAAATCACAATATCATTGCATTTTTTTAATCGAAACAATAAAACCAATCCTAATCTTCACGCACTAAACTTCCTTATACAATATTGAATTTATTTATCCTTCACAATTTCATAATATAATAAATAGAAAAGAAAAATAAATCGTGCGATCCAAGAGCTTGTATTTCAATCGAATAAGCCTGTTTATGTGTAAAACCATAACAACAAATCCTTTTTAGCCGAAAAATAACGGAATAGTCACGTTTTCGGCATACGGTTTCGGCGAAAGGTCCCTCACTGGCCGAGATAATCTTTTGGAGATAACACGTTCTTTGTACACGAGTTTCTTTTGGTACTGATTTGATTGTTTTCTCTGTGATAAGGTGGAAATAGATAATAATCTACAATGGCATGGAGGAAACTTGGAATGAATGTAGAAACTTCTTCAGCAGTACATCTGGAACTTGAGGCAAGTTTCGAGTTGTTTTATACCTCCGAATGGCCTCTGTAGTACTGTCTATTCTCTATCTCTTTTCTTTTATGTTTAGTTTCCTTGTTAGAATATAAAATGTTTTCGTTTCCACGTGCATTCATCTACCTACAGCAGGAATACCTCTTTGCTTACAATTTTGATTCAGTAGTACCTACGTAATTTTTAATCAGAGAGCAATGCAACCATGCAACAATGCTTGTTGTAAATTTATTATCATTTGAGCATGTTTTGGCTGCTGTTTTGTGTATCAATTCAACATTAATAATTATATTTCCTTCTCTTGAAGGTTTATTTACGTAGTACCCGTTTTTATGACATAGGTGTAAATAAGAAAATGGGTCACCTGACGGCGAATGATAAGCACTGCTTATGTGTATTGCACATCTTAAAATAGTTTACTTATGATCTTTAAAGTGCCATCTATAAACGAACCAAAATCCAACATCAGAATTCATTCAGAGATTTTAAAAAATCATTACCATTAGCTTCTTTAAAAACAAATAAATCGTTCACGTTTAATCGAAATCGTATTGTTTTTATCTGAATCGAGTTCACATCTGCTAATGTACAGATAACTTGGATTTTCCAATAAGCATTTTTAAATTTTTCCTATCTCCGAGATTGGAAAAAGTTAGCCGTCCAACTGAATGGTAGAATGGGTTGCTGTGTGTGTGCGTGTGTGTGTGTAGGTGGTATTATGTCGAGTTTAAGGGAAATTCAAACTAAATGCAAGTGAATTTATTCTATGTAGGATTTCTTTGTATGAGTGGCGATTTTGTGAGGTTTTTAAAGGTCATTATTGATTGTAAATACGAGTATAAAATGAGTTCGCACTATGCTAGTATTTTAGTCAAGTAGCGAGTATTTAGTAACTCTCTCTAGCTTCGATTTTAGGTTAGAATCGTGAGGAATTTACTAAGAACTTGCTGCTCGACTAAAATACTAGCATAGTGTGAACAAAACATAAAAGAGTAAACTTCTTAAAAGTATACAATGTCAATGTTACAACAATAAAATATATTTGCTCTGTACTAAATCAATCTTTTTTTTCGTACCTACATCTGGTGGCCAGGAGGTGAACCTATATTTTCCTATCTTTGTTACATCTTTATTTCATTGACTTAGAATCTAAAATCCAATAAATAATGACAGATTTTACTACCTAACCTACTTAAAAAGTTGTATGGGCTTATTTAATTTAAATGATTACTCAGCCAATAATTAAATTATTTGATCCATTATAAGTCCATTCATGCGTATATAACACATTTTGAAACCGACAGCAGTTAATAATTTAATCCAATTAGATGAATTAAGTTTTAATTTTATTATTAAATGTAAACTGTAGAGTTAAAATTGCAAAATTAAATATTTATTTTTCATTTTAATTTTTATATACAAGGTGTAGTTTTGAAACCGCGACATTTCTCGGGGGCATGTCACAGAAGTCATAAAGGTTTAATATAAGAGAAAGTTTTGGGCCAATAGTTAAAAATACGGCTATAATAAATTGTCTAAGTTCGACAGTATTTCAGAATAAGGAACAGCAATGGTTCTTATTGGATTCTTATGGAATTAGGAATAATATAATTTACGTGTTTGAGTTTGTGTGTGTTAAGCCGGTTTATAAAACTAGTTACAAGACGGCGGCGTGTAGTTCGCGCTTAAGGATTTCCGTAATTTACAGAAAAATGAAAAATATTTACCTACAATTTTTTTATTGATTCGGACTCAGAATCCATAGCTGAGTTACCTCCTAGAAAATGACGTGACTTTAAAACAACACTTTGTATAATAGTCGAATTTTCAATTCTTGTTAAAATAAAATAATTACGTGGAACTATATAATTCGATTGAACAATAAGTTCGAAACCAAACAAAAAGTAAATAATCATACCCGGTATAACCAATTATTTTATTTCGTGTATTAAATAAAGTATACCATGTATTGATGATACGAGACTTATGCCCGAGTACTGAGAGGCTAATTAATTTTAACTTGTACTTAAATATCGTGCCATCTCTGTCTTCTAATTCATTTTACAAAGAATTTGTAGCGACAGAACTATACTTAACCGCGACTTAAAATTGAGAGACGTTTGAGTATTTCGCCATGAGAATTAAAAACAAAATAATTTACCTAACAATATAAAATAACGTTTTTGTACGAATTTTCCCCGAATAATATAACGATAACTCTCGAACTGAATTCTCTACGCACTATAAACACTAGCCATTTTGTAAAAAAATAATCAAAATAGTAATAATTAAGGCACAATAAAATACAGCAATTTAAGCTGCCTCATTGGCCGAGTGGTCGCAAGTGTGACTGCCGGGCAAGGGGTCTCGGGTTCGATTCCCGGGTCGGGCAAAGTATTACTGGGCTTGTAAAAACCTCAGTAGTAGCACGGAGTCTGGAAATGTGCCCGATATATGGCAATAGGTTCACCCCCTATTACATGGGACTCATATATAAATATCATAACATAAATAGTGAAAAGTGGGTGTTACATTGTACAGTGGCATAATGTGCACCTCTGCCTACCCCTTCGGTGATAAACGGCGTGATGTTCTGTAAAATGCAGCAATACTTTACAAAAGCCCGCTCGAACAATAGTTACTATAATTTGTTTACGTAACACTCGAAATGTTGTTCGCATAAAGTTACGAGAGAATTTTTTAAACCAACGTTTGTTTTAGATGGACTTTACCAGCGGAATGGACGGTGTTGAGGGTTATAGCACACTGTACTGGCGTGTTGCACTGCCAGTTTTAGATACTGCGCTGAACGCGGGTTAAATGGTTGACTGGATTGGTGCGATGGCTGGGCAACTGGCTATCGCGCAACATGTCGCCCTCGATTCCCGCACGGAACAACTCTTTGTGTGATCCACAGATTGTTGTTCTGGGACTCTGTGTGATTTGTATGTGAACTTGTATGTTTGTAAACGCACCCACAGGGGCAACGTTTTAAAAACAAATGGTATACAAACTCACATCACCAACGTCATTTTGTAAGGTAACATTTCGACTGTACCAGCGATTTGCAGCTAAAATGCAAGAGATTTAGAGACTCAATTGAGACAATCGTTTGCTTGAACTTTTCTAAAATCAAGTTGACTCACCAACAAATGGGTTTCTTTTGACTACAAAGTTACATTTACACTATTCGATTTATCACACGCACTTTATACTCTTAAAACTTGCTCTTTATACTCTTCTAAATAGAAAGCTTTCAGACGAAACATGTAATTGCAAATCAAAATTCTAATTCCAAAGATTAGAGCGTCAAAGTTCCAAATAAATAACTTGATTATAGGTAAACTGTACAACACAATTTGAATGGCAATTTTACTGCTCAATTTTTTAAGCGGTGCCGATCTAGTGTTACCATGTTCTTTAGGTTGGTATTGTTCGTCGAATCAGTCAGCCTCACCTATTAATGGAGCTGATTGTAAACCGACACATGCGTACTGCCTTCAGAACGTCCCAACTCAAACTGTTGTGGTTCTTTCCTCTAAAGGCCACTACAGAATGAACTTGCACGGTTCTCACACATAATCTTTTATACATATTTGTCTGGACTTTAAAAGAGATGGACCTCTGAGTTTGTTTCGGCATTCTTCTCAGTAGTCAGTTAGGAAATGTCGGTCTCATCGTTCTCTTGATAAATTGACGTGTAAAAGTGCTGCCTTGTAGCCTATTTGCAGAAATAAATTCACTTGTTTCACATGATGTATGATAACCTTTACACTACGAAATTTCATGACGTGCTCTTTATTTTATTATTATTGCACGCGAAAATATGGCTCGCTACAGTGTTCGTTAGAAATAAATTGTTGCAACGTTTCTCGTGTGGGTGATTCCGTTCTTTCTGTATTGCATTCATGGTATTGTCTACTTTCAGTGTTATTTTAGGTTGATAAAGAATCGACTGATTTTATAGGTGGTGTTGTGTGACAGATATTGGTGCAATAAGGTTCAAATTACAAATACTTATAAAGTGATTTGTTTAAAGCTAATTGGAGTATTCTACTCTTAGCGTGCTTGTGTCATAGGTCCATGAATATGAAGGAGTATGTAAGGCTCAGGCTCGTACTAGGTACAATGTTTGGGAAAAAGACGACTGCACGGATGGCGCGGTGGCTGGGCAAGCGGCTGCCGTGCAACATGTCGCAGTTTCGATTCCCGCACGGAACAACTCTTCGAGTGATTCACAGATTGTTGTTCCGGGTCTGAGTGCCATGTATATGTGAACTTGTATATTTGTGAACGCACCAACGACAGAGGAGAAAATTCTAGCATGAAGCAACAAAAACAAAGACGTTGTATACATGTGTTATGTTCCATTTCCAAATCATACTCTTTACTTACTTCAGTAAATTTCGTAACCTTTTCGCCAGCCGATCAAGCATTTCCCTCGACTAAATACGATAACCCTATTTTAATCTAATCAATACCAAATTTACATTTTCAAATTGAATTGTTTCGGTTTAAATGTCACATTTTAATAGCCTAACCCTGTTATAATGGAAATTGTGTGTTTTCATATTAATAGTATTTTACGAGCCTATTATTATACAGCGATTCTACATATCTATTCTGCATTTTGAATGTCCTTTATTTATGTCGAGTTTTTATGGTTAATGACAGATATGACTTATGTATTGCATATAACTCTTAGCTTATCAGAGTCTAAAAACTAGGTCTATTAATTAACTAAGTCTGAATAAAAAGGACTTTCAAATGTATATTTTTAATGCACCTCATTTTTTTATGGGATAAGCCGGTAAACGAGCAGACGGATGACCTGATGGTAAGCAATCGGCGCCGCTCATGACACCTGATACATCAGAGGCGTTACGAGTGATTCGGGGATCGAAGAGATTGGGCAGGAGGTAATCAGGCCTCAGGTAACCTCACTCACACGACGAAACACAATGCAAGCGTTGTTTCACGTCGGGTTACTGTGAGGCCGTGGTATTCCGGTCGAGCCGGCCCGGCAATTGTGCCGAAGCTTGGCTCACCCACACTTCAATAACTACCACCCTGATACCTGTATTCACTACCTATTAATAACCAACTCTCGATACCCTACACGACACACTATAGGTAGCATATCTTTTAATGAAAACAAAAACATCGCCCTTTATGAAGACAGTATTAAGATCAGTCATATCAATTACTTGACCTCAACAGCAATGTGTTCCCTCCTACAAGTTATAAAATCCAAAACCTCAATTACAAAGAACACTCTATTAATTCTTAATTAGAATACATTTTACAACAACAACCCTGTTAGAAAGTCCTGTTTTCACAACATCTATATCACCAAGTCCTAAATTATTCCCGTAATTACTTTCCCCGGTATTAAACCCAACATCGTCCATTAAAACGGTTTCCACAACATTGAAAAACATGGTACCCAGAATAACATTAGCGGAGCTGCCATTAGTGAACAATTTTTGCGTCCCACAATATTCCCAAGCTACACCTGTCCTTGGGTTAAGTTCGCTAGGTCAAAGGGTAGCGGACGATCCCAGGGGTACAGACACAGTCCTACCAAAGTAATCAAAGGTTAAACACGAGAAAGGTTGAATATTTTCCGACGCATTCGTTCCAACTTCCACGTTGCAAGTGAGAAAATTTCTTTATTATGTTGGAGATGAAATTGTTCCTGTACTTTCTCAAGTCGTATGTGTTACATATTTTAATACTAGGATACGTGAACATGGTTCTCTCTTTATCCGATTTCTGTATTAAATGTTTCGCTCGTGTATCTACTAACCTATCAGGTATTTACACATACATTAACATAGTTTCACCCCGAAGGGATTGGACAAAGGTCCATTACACTAACTGTTCGTCCGTAGTTGTTAGTTTCATATTAGTTGCTAGAAATGTAATTGGAGGAGGAAGTAATTTCATATTAACTGATATTTGTCTGGACCATCAGATTTAAAAATTTAAAATGAATCGAATTAGCAAAAGATTAAAATCAGCAACACGTCTTTTTTTATGGCATAGGCCGGTAAACGAGCAGACGGATCACCTGATGGTAAGCAATCGGCGTCGCCCATAGACACCTGGAACACCAGAGGCGTTACAAGTGGGTTACCGGCTTTTTGGGGATTAGGACTTTGAGGATCGATGGGGATTCAGAGATTGGGGAAAATGGGGAAAGGGAGGGTAATTGGGCCTCCGGTAACCTCACTCACACGACGAAACACAACGCAAGCGTTGCTTCACGTCGGTTTTCTGTGAGGCCGTGGTATCACTCCGGTCGAGCCGGCCCATTCCTGCCGAAGCATAGCTCTCCCACACTTGAAAATTGAAATTAGTAGTAACATATGTGATATGATTTAAAAAGCAACTTTAAACACTTGTCCTTACATAAATCTGAATAAGCAAACCTCAAGTTAGCCGTAGTGAATCTATCAAATATTTTTACTTTGCCTGCCAATTTTGTTGGACCAGGCACCGGCTTTCAACCAACTAACGCTTTCACCAAACGTCTACGTAACAGATCTAGTTCTTTGATCCTTCGTGCACATTTGAATATGTAAATTTCGAAAGGGGATGAGCATGAAAGCTGGCCAACTAAACGCCAACGATGCCCTCCTAGAATTTAATGTTGATTTTAATTCTGATATTAGTTCGGTGAAAGTTTTCTGAGCAAATATCGGATTTTAATTTCCTTTTGAATGTTTGGATAGTTTTGACGATGGTTTGCTATGCTTATAATTGTTATGACGTTTAATTTGGGCGATTTGAGAATGTTAAACGGTATTTACAAAGCTTGAGGGCTACAGGCAATGAATAAATGACATTTCTTTCTGCATGACATTTTCTGTTGCTGTATAATTTTAACCGATTACCTACTAGATTGGAATGCTGCAAAAATGTTTTTTCCTCACGCAAATTGTGTCCTCACAATCAAACTAGAAAAAGAACACATCAAAGAAGAACCATAATTCTTCTACAATACCGCACAAGTATGTAAAACCATTAAATATCTGAAGCATATTAACCAAAAGCACCGCAACACAAGTGTCGCGCAGGGAACCAACGAACGAATCTATTTTGCATTTAATAACGAGATGACAAGAGTTTCAATTAATTCTTTTTTCCTATTTCCCCCTCACTTCTACATTGTTAACTGGGCGTATGCATTTTCCCAGTTTCGCGTCCCCGACAATTTGTTCCGCGTCGCCCTTAAACCAACTTGATTTTTCAGTTTCCAGTTTTTTCATTCGCTGTACTGTATTCCTATTAGTACGTTCCGTTTGTCCGTTGATTGTATTATTTAAAATTTTTGATTGTTCGCCACTGAAAGCGAATTTTTTATTAGTTTCCCAGTTTACAGCTGACGATTTAATTTCGTTGGCGCTTTTATTGGAACTTCGTTTTTTAATTAGAAGTTATTGTCGATAGACGATATTGATTGGTTCTTTGGTATAAAAACAGTTTCAATTTTCATGTTGCAATTTTTTTGGAGACTAGAAATATTTGACGTTTATTTTAGCATCGCACTAGTGTTCAACAATTGTAATTCTAGACCTCGTTATTGAATCTTACTTACACACCAACTTTACCAACATAGAAACACAACTATACAGAACTACATAAACCAATAAATTGAAAAAATTACAAACAATCAAACATTAGCCAATAACCACCAATGTTTGACGAAAAATCTCTAGTGGGTGATATTCAGAGGAAGCTAGTGGTACATACGTTCGCAAACGATGTGATAACAACGTATCCGCAACGACTGCACTAATGCGAGCTTAAATTATCCTATCTCTCGAAATGTTTGGCTCTAATATGTGAGAATGGATTTGTTTTACCTATTTTCTAAAATTATGAAATATTTTGAAAGAACATAATTATGAATATGGTGTTCAGAATACACACGAATCATCGCTGACCCGTGACAGTCGACTATCGGAGTATCGGCTTCCTTTACAGAAGATAATCTCTATATTAATAATTTCGTTAAGGGATATTGTAGACTCGATCGAAACATTACCTGAATAACAAAACATAACAAATATTGATTTCGAGTCGACAACTTATATCCGCAAAATTCGGATTACGGAGATTATTTGGTTTTTTTCATTTTAATGACACTGACAGACAAACCGCAGTCGCCATCTTGAGTAGACAATAAACGTTCCGTTTCATACTAGCTCCTAAATACGCCTCGCCAATCAACACGACACGTTGTCGCGTGAAAAAAGTATAAAATAACGTGAAATATGAATAATTTCACGCGAATGAAGTCGCGGGTAACAGCTAGCTTGCCATAATCTCCACATTAGGCAATATAGCCTGTAGGTTGTAATATTACAACCTCCAACCTAGTTGGTTATGTTGAAGGTTACAATTTCAAAGGTTTCAGAGAGAGAGACAGAGAGAGAGAGAGAGAGAGAGAGCTAGTGCCTGATTTCTGTCCAATATATCTTTTTTAATCAGTTATTATAACACCTATAGGAGAAGTAAGGGTTGTTACCACTGATATGATAATGGTTGTTACATATTTTACTGTAAAGTTTTTACACAGGATAAAAATGCATTAAAGTTCTACGTCATACATAAGCTAACCGCTTGCTATCAAGGTCAAAAGGTTGTTAAGTCCTGCAAATTTGCACAAACGATTAAAAGCCAGTAATACTAGCAGCACACTGGCTCAAACAAAGCCTAGGGCTATCGGGTCACAATGATAAACCACTATATAATGGAATACAGAAGTTTATGCGGCAATATTTTTATAACTTCGTTTTAAAATCATTTTTTCGGTCATAGAGGATGCTTTATAATGTCACAGCAAATTTTATTACCTATCAAATGTGATCGTATATTTTTTGACATCAGTGTAAACTGAAATACTCTGTTAATTCCAAAAAGTTTTACGGTTAGCCTGTTATGTAAAGACCTCACAGTAATAGAAAGTCGTTTATCTAGTTTCTTTTTACTTCACAATTTTTATCCCCGAAGGGGTAGGCAGAGATGCACATTACGGCACTTAATTTCACTATACAATATAACACCTAGTTTTCACTGTTTATGTTATGAGTCTCACGTAATAGGAGTGAGCCTATCACCATATACCGGGCACAATTATTTTTATTTTTAAATAATACTTTACCCGACCCGGGAATCGAACCCGAGACCCCTTGCTCGGCGATTTGGACAATACATCTTCATCTAAAGAAGATTATGGAACTTCTGGGCGACACCTACATAACAATAACACCCGGAATGAGATAGGCGGGTAATGAGGAAAAAATAGCAAAGACGACCCCAGGCCAGATGACAAAAGGAACCACGGATTTGAATGTAAATGAACATAAAAATGAAAAATATCAAAGCGAATACCTACTCGACGTTTTTGTGCGTACGTACCTTATAATGGACGTTTCAATTCATTATGTTTGATATGACCTGTGATCGTGGGATGATTTTAATGTTTTTCTGCTTTTTACGTGTATTCTTATCTTTTGATACTCGTTTTGTTTTATTTGATCTCTTCCTTTGTATGAATATTAATTGGTTCGTTTCATTTCTGTTAGCTGTTTGGCCAATTAGGACGGTGATTTTAAGATTATCTGGTGGTTTTTCCGGTTGAACATGACTATAAATTGCAGTTTTTTTATGGAATAGGAAGCAAACGAGCATAGATCACCTGATGGTAAGTGATCAGCGCCGCCCATGTACACCCGCAACACCAGAAAAGCCACAGGTGCGTTGCCAGCCTTTTAAATAGGAATACGCTCTTTTCTTGAAGGTTTGAAGGTCGTATCGGTTTGGAAATACCACCGACGCCAGATTATTTCACAGTTTTGCTGTGCGAGGCAGACAGCATCGTGAGAAGCGCACAATTGTGGCCTGCCAACCATATATATGGTTTCGTTTTCTGATAGTTTCATCGCCGTACACATGAATTGATTGATTGATTCGATAACTGAACATATAGATATTAGGCTTAGGGCTGATTTGTCCAACGCCAGATTTTTAACTGAGGAATAACTTTGAATATTTGACATTTCTTCCATACTAAAAACTTTAAAATGTCATTTTTATTCTACAGTTAAGAATTAACTGGTGATTGAAAAATCTCTAAGAGCCGATTGTTCAATCATCAGTTAATTCTTCCTAAACTCCACATGAAATGTGTCAAAATTCTAACCTAACCCAACCCTAGTCAGCCTAAGCATTTACTAGCAGATTATCGGGAATAACCATTAATCTTAGGTATTATCTTGCTTTAACCTATGAAATTAGGTCTCTGTTGATAGGTTTAGCAGTAGATTTATGTCCCATTCCAAACTTTATCTAAAAGAAATTCTTTATTAATTTTTAGTAAATCAAAGACCTCTCATACCTTGCATTATGGAAGACAATAGGGTAGACGACTAATTTTTGTTTTAATGTCCGTCTGGTACATTATTTAAAAATATTAGACTCGTTTTTTTTATTTTCTTACGGAAACGAATAATTTCGAAGATATATTGATTTGAAATGTCGCGTAATGTCACTTCTCAGTACATTTTATACTAAGAAATGACATTTTAGCCCCCACTCCTAAACATTGATACGTTTTATCTAAGGATTGTTTTATTATACGACAAAATAAAAAAATACGTGTCTAATATTTTTTAATTACCTAACTTACGGACTAATTATATTTTTAATTTTCACACCCTGTCATTATCCCCATTATAATTACTATTGTCCAAACATGGACTATTCCATTCCATCCCTTCTTCATCCTTAAATTAATCTACTTAACGTCCATTTTCAATTGCAAGAAACTGCAGTCCGTAAAATCCATTCGTATCCACGTTTACTATTCGATTCAAAGCCAGTCTTACTCCATCACTCGGGATCCAGCCATTACAATAACTATTACAATGATCACTTACTTGTAATCGGCTGCAAGTCGTAACCATCTGAAGCGATCACCGTTATATTATGACCATCCACAGACAACTCAATAGGGCAGTTCAAGAACTCGGCATTGATCACGCGAAAACGATACTTGTAGCCCTGGAATAAGGAAAGTTTTTGGTTAAATACATCTGGCGACATCGTTAGGAGATTCTTTGAAGGTAGTGCTTAAGCGTTTGAGTTTAAGTGATAAGGATTCTGTCGTTGAAGAGGAAGTGCGGAATCAGGTTGTAAATTTTAAGGATAAATATTTTAGTATTGATTTTTTACTCTAGCTTAATATTTTTATTAGAATCTTTCAGCATGATGTCTACAAATTTCATAAATGATCAAAAATAGGCATTCAATGACTGCACGGTTGCCGCGGTGGCTGGACAACTGGCTGCCGAGCAACGTGTCGCGGGTTCGATTCCCGCACAGAACAACTCTTTATGTGATCCATTGATTGTTATTCCGAGTCTGGGTGTGATGTGTATGTGAAATTGTATGTTTGTACGCACACACGACACAGGAGACAAGACTAGTATGGCTTAAAAAAATCTAATCATTCGTTACAAAGAAGAATTAGACACACTTAAACTTTAACCCTTATAGTTTTTAAAATTAGTCTTGTTTACTCCAACAAATCTTAATTTAAAATAAGCTGAAGTCAAACAGTTCGGATTACTTAAGAAAGAAGAAAGAAAGAAAGAAGAAAGAAAGAAAGAAGAAAGAAAGAAAGAAGAAAGAAAGAAAGAAGAAAGAAAGAAAGAAGAAAGAAGAAAGAAAGAAGAAAAGAAAGAAAGAAGAAGAAAGAAGAAAGAAGAAAGAAAGAAAGAAGAAAGAAAGAAAGAAGAAAGAAAGAAAGAAGAAAGAAGAAAGAAGAAAGAAAGAAAGAAGAAAGAAGAAAGAAGAAAGAAAAAATAATACAGTGAAGACGGCGCAAAAAGGCCAGAGCTCAGCGTAGATGCCGAAATTGAACTTAACTTAAACCTTCACCACTCTAAGATATTTTAAAGGTCCTAATCTACAAAAAGCCTTACCTGTTCCACATTAAACCTGGCTGCTCTCATGTACATAGGTTTAGCAGTGTCATTGAAGACCTTGAACCGTCCTACTCCATTGATGAGCAGCGTCGGAGGCTTATTATCTCCTCTGGAGTGATGGTGGTCGGTGAACATGCCGATCCCTAACTCATGGATCCAGTCAGTTACCAACATCACGTGGTCGGATCTGTAAAAGATGAGTTCGATGTTATAGGCGGAAAAAGGAACAAGAAATAGTTGCTATTGTACTTGAAATTGAGGTCTTGGGTTTAATTTGTGACTGTAATAACAACATAACATAACATCACGCCTTATTTTTAATAATAATCGTGAGACATACTAAATTAACTAAAAAATTGTGTAATCAGTAGGCTGCGCGACATCGCCCCGACCGCGCACGCTGCTCATGAGGGAGAACCCCTCTGTGGTTCGAAACTAGTAGAGCTTTTCTCAGTATATTCAAATGAGTAACTCGCGATTTTTAGGTAATCACACCTTATCTCCGAAGGGGTAGGCAAACTTGTTCTTTTAACATTTACATGCTTCAAATATTAGCGCATACAAATAAAAATGTAGACTCGAAATTATAGACTTGTTGCTATAACATTTTTGTTAAAAGTATTTATTTAGACAATGTTATTCTAAGTCGTAGTACTAAAGATAATGTGAATCCCTTTCAAGCCTTTTTGTATTTTATTCGTTATTCATTTTTAAAGTTTAAAATTGAATGCTGTATTTATAGCATAACATTACACCATTTATCCTCGAAGGGGTAGGCAGAGGTGCACATTATGCCACTGTACAATGTAACACCTACTTTTTACTATTTATGTTGTGAGTCCCATGTAATTTAAAAGAGACAGACCTCTGAGTTTGTTTCGGCATTTCTTCTCAGAGTAGTCAGTTAGGAAATGTCGACCTCATCGTTCGCTTGATAAAATTGACGTGTAAAAGTGCTGCCTTGTAGCCTATTTGCAGAAATAAATTCACTTGTTTCACTTGTTTCACTTGTTTCACTTGTAATAGGGGTTGAGCGTATTGCCTTATACCGGGCACATATCCAGATTTCGTGCTATTACTGATATATTTAAAAAACCCAGTAATACTTTGCCCGGTCCGGGAATCGAACCCGAGACCCCTTACCCGGCAGTCGCACTTGCGACCACGCAATCTGTTTCCTGTAGACATCACCCAAAGGTCAGACTGGGAGAAAATGCCTGCGGTATCAAGTCCACCTTATTTAGTCTTTGTGCATGAAGCACTAATAAATAGTATTGAACCTACTCAACTAGCATCCTTACTAAATGGGAAAGTGAGTTTGTTTGTTTGTTCCGCTTTCACTTTGAATTTTTTTGAATTTTTGCAGACGTAAAATTAGAAGTCCGGATTAAATATTAGGTACTTTTTATCCCGGAAAATTTTGGTATTCCCGAGAGAAAACAAAAGAATTGGTATAGATGGCGCTGTGTGTATTGGTATAGGCTACTTTTATCCTTTTGTGACGCGAGCGAAGCCGTGGGTAAAAGCTAGTTTAAAATAAGTCCAATACCAAACTATCTCCATTAACTAAACGAACTAGTACTATAATCACCTCTAAATCCATGTCCACAGACTAAATACCCGAAACAAATAAAACTCCTTGACTTCTACAAAACAGTGTTTATTTCTACCTCTGTACGTATCAATATTGACACGAGTAAAGCCGACGGTCCTACCTAGCCAGGATCAGTTCGTAACATAATTTGTTCCCTTCTAGACGACCCTTTGCAGTTTCCAAGTTGATAGTTGATTTTATTACCGTAGCCCTTTGAATTGTGGTGCGGTGAATCGAAGCTCTTTGCATTAGACATTAGCAATTTACATTTTGGAGATTTTCGTCTATTCTGTCCTTGGTACTTTTTGTTTAAGGACAAAGTGATTGTTTATATACAGGTTGTGTTCCATAGTAAAGCTTGACTGCTAATTATGAAGATCATTCAAATTGGGATAATGAGAAGGTACAAAAATTAAAAATCTATTATGTATTAATCTATTAGTCCGTAAGTTAGGTAATGAAAAAGTATTAGACACGTATTTTTTATTTTGTCGTATAATAAAACAATACTTAGACATAACGAATCAAAGTTTAGAAGTGGGGGCTAAAACGTCATTTCTACGTATAAAATGTACATAGAATTGACGTCACGCGACATTACAAATTAATATATATGTAAGAAAATAAAAAATACATGTCTAATGATTTAAAATAATCTACCAGACGGACATTAAAATAAAAATTAGTCATCTACCGTATTGTATGGATTAAGTAAACTTGACTGCCTCATTGGCCGAGTGGTCGCAAGTGCGGCAAGGGGTCAAAGTATTACTTGGTTTGTAAAAACCTCAGTAGTAGTACGGAGTTTGGAAATGTACCCGTAAATGGCAATAGGCTCACCACCTATCACTTGGGATGGGACTCATTACATAAATAGTGAAAAGTGAGTGTTACATTGTACAGCACCATAATGTGCACCTCTGTCTACGCCTTCGGTGATAAAAGGCGTGATGTTATGTTATGTTGTTGTGTTGTGCTAATTATGAAAATCTTTCCATTTGTATCGATTTAAAATTCGGTTAATGATTTCAAAGTTCTCAGTAACCGAATTCTTCTCCATACGATGGACTTTAAAACAGAGTGCAGCATTGGGGTGGCTTATAAAAAAGGTCCGAATTTCATTTTAATGCTTCTATTTATTTAGATATTGTAAATGGCACTCACCGATCATAATCAAATAGTCTGCCATGAGGATCCTGGGATTTAGGTTTCCTTACAATGAAGACTCCAGCTGCACCATCAGCCCGCTGCATACCCGAGTGGGAGTGCCAGAAGTGGGTGCCAGCGTGTGTAGCGTTGAATTGATACCTGGAAAAATAATTATTTTATTGAAAGACAGTTAGCGGAGACCTAAAAAGTTATATCACCACAGATCATATACAAACATATAAAGAACATTAACATATAAATAAGATTTATATGTTCTGTGGCCATAACAACTTTTGGAATATTAAAAGCACTTGATAACATTTCGCTGAACAGCTGCAACAAGTTGTCAACCTTTTCAAAATAATAGAATTAAATCTGAAACTGATCTCGTAAGCTTAATCAGGAGATAATCCTTCAAAAAACCCAGTATTTGGCAATCCCAGTTAGAATTTAGCGAAACCTCTTAACTCTAAAACTTGCCAACTATTCAAATTCAATACTTTTTCGAACTGTCAAAAACGACAGTATTCTATGAATTTTGTACGAGATTGTGTATTGTGACGTCACGTTTTTTTAGCGTCAAACAGCATACTTATTTCTTAAAAATTTGCTGTAAAAGTATTAAAATTAATTTGCTCATGAAAGTGTGATAATTTTTTAATATTTTATTGTATTGAACAGACGAAATAATGTATTTTTGATTAAGGAAAGCCCCTAATTGTTAGATGTAAATGCTGAAGTTTTTCAAAATTATACTCATTGCCTATCATTGCTGCCAAAGAATAGATTGTACTCCAACTAAGCAACAAATAAAACGAAAAACAATCTTTACCTGAATGTGGTCTCAGGTAATATAGGACATTGCGTCACATATGGCGTTCCGTCCATGTATGGAGTACCTCGTTGGTGCTGTCCATGCCAATGCACTGTGGTGCCTTCAGTCATCAGGTCATTTTCCACGTCGACTATTACACGATCATGTTGGCATACCTGCAAAATGATTATGCGACAGCTTAACTAGGCGATTCTGTATCTTTTAATTCGAAAGATTAATGTGCAGTCAATCGCAGTCCGCCATGTCATTGTGTTGTTAAGCCTTTGACTCATCATTAACAGCCTATAAATGCCCACTGCTGAGCAAAGCCTCTTCTCACACGGAGAAGGTTTGAGCATTAATCACCACGCTTGCTCATTGCGGGTTGGCGATTTCAAACTAATAATTAGAAATTATAAATTATAAGACCAGGTTTCCACACGATGTTTTCCTTCACCGTTTGTCAGTGGTGTCTAGATAATCTTAGAAAGTACATATAACTCGGAAAAAGTCACATTGGTACTTGCCGTTGGTAGGTTTCACGCTTATGCATGAGAAGCGGGCCTCTTAAACCTCTGGGCCACCACGACCACGGTTAATTTTTTACACAAAATGTTCAGTAGAAAAAGCGTGCCACCAGTTTTTCATCTAACTAATATGTATATTGTGCGCAGAATTTTAGACCGAGAGCGACAATATTGTGACAATTAGCGCTGTAGTTTTAATTCTGTATAAAACTGTGAGTCGTTTTAATTGGGTCTCGTTAAATAAAAGTATGGATACGTAATTGTTACGAGCTACAAATAGTTTTGACAATGTTATGCAAATTTTTGTTTTGTGTAACAATTTATTGAATAAACATTATTAAGTGGTAACCTGATGTGTTTTACCTTTTATAATTGGTGTAAATTTCATTAATTGATTGCGAATCAAATTACTACTATACAACCTTTAATTAAAATAATGTAATTTGATATGTGAATTGATTTGTTTAAATGACTGCAAATTTATGCACTATAGAAACATTTGTAGAATATTTGAACTTACCTCGACGGCAGGTCCTGGCATTTTTCTATTAACCACGTTAAGGGGTCGATTCATTCCATCAGCAGGGATACAATCAGGGCGTGAACAGTCAGTCAAATTGTACGGACAGTCGTAACAAGCCTTGCTCATCGTCTGGTACCATTCCAGGACGAAGTGATAGTAGCAAATCATTGGCTCTTCGCCTTCCTTACATTCTCTATTACAAGGGTGATCTCCATTCATCAATTCCCCTGTAACTTCATCGTACCTTACATGAGCTCTGATAGAATCTTTAACATTTTTGCTAATTATTGGTTGAACATCTCCACCTGGTAGCATTTTGATTGGATGTTTCACTGGAGTACTTGGTGCCTTATGATCTTCAATTTTGAATTCATTAGTGCCATTTGGTTTATTAGCAACTAGCACTCTGGAGGCACTTTCTGGTGCATCGTGGGGAAAATCTTCGGATATAGTTGCGTTTAAACCATCGTCGTCTGCTACAAAAATATATGTTCCATTATCATTTCTAGCTTCTCTGAAACTTTCACTGTGTGTGTAGTTGAGGTCGATAGTTGTTGTTTCAACTGATTCTGTTGTGTCTGTCTGTGTGTTGATTCCAGTTATATCTGTAACAAAATGGTTTGTGATTAACATACGTACTAAAACCTACTGTACATCTGTTTCGTGGAGCTAGGAAGACAAAACTACACCGCTTAAGCCCAATCTCACTTCTGCAACTTACTCAACGCTGATGTAAAAAAGCATGACTATTATAGTACATTCATATCAACACGCAAGGGAAATCACTTTTGTATTATTTTTTAATTATTCTTATTAGCTCAGTATTAATACATTGTTATTATGAAACTTCATATTACCTCTATATTACAATTTTTTCAAATAGTCTACCAGATTGGCATTAAAATAAAAAATAGTCATCTACCCTATTACTTGATCACCACTTACAATTTAACAATCAATTTAATCAAAGCACATGACTTTCAAGTATCTACAAAGTCAACCATTGAATCAGCAATGCAAATTCTATTACTCAAATCCCTAACTCGAGTGTGAACCCAAAAATCACTTGGAACACATGACGTGAAGGCTAAATCCGATCACTGATCATGATTGAGGCTTTTGAATTGTAAATCTTGCCATCAAACGGTTGACTTAACCCGTCTGTTACTCCATTAAGCATTTAACAGGTCTTTAGGAAACGATTTTATTCAAACCGACCAAAGATGTTATGTAAATTTTTGTGTTTTAGAAGTTTTTATGCCGGCATACCAATATACTGTGTCAGTTTTAGGGTTTGAATTAGGGTCACATTAATAAAAAAGGTTTTTTTAGGTTCATTGAATATTTAGATTAATTCGTTTTGTATATTGAAAACAATATATTTATTGTCCTTCGTTTATCTTTATTTTCCTTAACCCAAATTAACTCCTTAAGAAATTGTCATAGCAAATTTTGTTGTGATGAACGTTTGCTATACCTTACTGATAGGGTCCGATGCATTATTTAATTTCACTTCAAAAATATTATAATCACAGAAATGGCAATCAATGATAGAAAGGATAAGTACAATAAATTATTAAATAGGATTTAAAATTTACGAGGCCCTGTAGCTCTCTAGAAAGAGTGCCTATTACTACTGATCTTTGCCTATCCATTCGAGAAATAATGAAACATTGTTATGTTATGTCTAACTCCAACCTCTAGGTATACCAGACATGAATTATGTTTATGTCTAGACAGTCAGCTTTATGGCAAAATACAAGGCCATTTTGCACAACAAAAAACTAACATCACACTAAAATTCCGACTAGGTGCGCCATCAACTTCTATAACCCCTTTAAGGAAAAATCGATCGAATACTTTAAGTAGGTAAGTTGTTAAAAACTGTGGTGTTGACATTCAAAAATTTACACCTTAATATTTAAAGTTAAACGATAGAATATAGGATGATAGATACTATGCAATCTATAGGTATTTTTTTAAGGGGGGAAAATCATCGAATCGCTTGGTGAGGCGGGAGGGAGTGTCGGACTCTTACTGACTAAAAACCACCCCGTTCCTTCTCCTGCGCGTCGAGCCGGAGCCCCGGTAACCCGTTAGGTTCTCCGCGACAATCTATAGATATAGGGCTGCATAGCAATAGATTAGGTAAGCTCTTGGAAGAAAATTTCTTAGATAACGACGTGAAAAAATCGTTTTTGTAGGTACGATACAAATTAGTTAGTCACTGCACTGTACGCCTTATTTTCTTGTTAGTTGATGCGAGTATATCCAACCAGTGAAACTCTGTGCGTTATATACCATACCAAAGTTTAATATACCTATTACAATTTAGTCGTAGTGGCCCGGAGGTTTAAGACGCCCGCTTCTCATGCATGAGGGTGCGGGTTCGAAACCTACCAATGGCAAGTACCAATGTGACTTTTTCCGAGTTATATGTACTTTCTAAGATTATTTAGACACCACTGACAATCGGTGAAGGAAAAACATCGTGAGGAAACCTGGACTTATAATTTCTAATTATAAGTTTGAAATCGCCAACCCGCATTGAGCAAGCGTGGTGATTAATGCTCTAACCTTCTCTGTGTGAGAAGAGGCTTTGCTCAGCAGTGGGCATTTATAGGCTGTTGATGATTACAATTTAGTATCTACACCGCAATAAAAGTTGGTGTTTCCTACAAATTCGTTTCCCGTGTTAGTGAGTTGCACACTGATAAAAAATAAATATTAACGACGACAAGTGAGCATTATTTCGCTGTTCAGTTTGTTCGCTTTGTCAGATTTTCATAAGTCGTGGACAAATGAATCTAACAAGCATTTTGTTCTAAGTGAGAATCTAAATTTATTAATTTGACTGCCTCGTTGGCCGAGTGGTCGCAAGTGCAACTGGCGGGCAAGGGGTCTCGAGTTCGATTCCCGGGTCGGGCAAAGTATTACTAGGTTTTTAAAAAATTCTCAGTAGTAGCACGGAGTCTGGAATTGTGCCCGGTATACGGCAATAGGCTCACCCCCTATTACATGGGACTCATAACATAAATAGTGAAAAGTGGGTGTTACATTGTACAGTGGCATAATGTGCACCTCTGCCTACCCCTTCAGGGATAAAAGGCGTGAAAAGAATCTAATCCACAACCTATTTAACAAAAGATGAGACACACACAAAACATAATAGGACTTGGCAATTAAGTATTACAAAAAAAACAAAATCGATAATATTAATAATTGCCCACAAATGTACAGCAAAAAGCATCATTTATCTTTCAATATCAAACCCAACGTTAAGGATAACTAATATTTCTGCCCATCTTCAAATCCAGTTTTTGGAGTGACGTCATTTTGCGTATATGATGATCAATGGCGTTGGAGTCACGTGTAGTCAGGTATGAGTGGCGTAGACGGGGAATTCTATAACTACTTCTTAATAAAATATTATAACTAAACAAGAAATATGACTGGCTATGTAAATAAGATACGCTAAACTCGAGAACGGCTAGACCGATTCCGGTTATACTTTAATTTTGATGGTATAGTAGAATAGATTTTGGCATCATCCCTAATTTTTCCACTAGTATCACTAACTAAGGGCGGGTGACCCTACTAATATTATAAATCGGAAAGTGAGTTTGTTTGTTTGTTTGTCCCGCTTTCACGCCGTAACTACTAAACCGATTCCTTTGATTTTTCGCAGACGAAAAGTTAGAGGTCCGGATTAAATAATAGGGTACTTTTTATCCCGGAAAGATTTGATATTCCCGAGGGAAAACAAAAGTATTGGTATAGATGGCGCTGTGTGTATTTGTATATGTCACTTAGGCTACTTTTTATCCTTTCGTAACGCGAGCGAAGCCGTGGGTAAAAGCTAGTTTAACATAGATCAAGCAGCGATGTCTGAGAAACCTGAATCGCTGACAGAAACTTGAGAAGTTTGCTAAATGAGGGCGCCACGATAATTTTTGAGAGTGTTATTTTATTGAAGGAATGTTTGAGTTAAAACCTGGCCATGTCCTTAAATAAAAGCGATATATTACGGTGACTCCGGCTCGGAGCAGGAGATAAAACTGAGTTAACTAAAAATTACGGGCTACTCTCGTAAAAATACTGAGAAAAGCTCTACTCGTTTCGACCCCAGAGAGGTTCTTCCTCATGAGCAGCGTGCGCGGTCGCGGCGATGTCATCGATAGGCGATCACTTAGTGTGTCTCACGATAATTATTATAAAAAAATGAAACTGAGTGCTTTTTAGTCACCCAAGTAGAATCATTTCATGCCTTATAAAAAGTATGTTTTTTCATTAGAAAGGTCTACATCCAGTATATGGAAACAAACCGATAATAACAATGATAAAGAGAAGAAATAATATACCTACTTACTTATGACCAGTGCATGGACAAACCACGTGGAAGTATTAGTATTTAAATAAATATTACTTAATTTACTTTTGAAATGCATGTCTGTGTTTAAGTCACGTATGCTATGGTTTTACCATATTTTAAGAAGCATCAAATGAAGAGGAAAATTGTGTTAAATAAATATTAAGATCTGGTATTGATGATTGGTGATTTCTTTCTACATACACCGGCTGGCTTTTTCCGAACTCTTGTACGTGTATTTGTATGATATTTTAATCCTTGATCCTACAAAGTTAAAAGTGAAATTCGACCGACACCGAATTTCCAGTTTGACCTTTACTTTATTTAACAGTGAACGATGGATAGGATTATGAAGCACGAGGAGAATCCAAATATAACTTCACGTTTAAGTTTACGGACTTCAATGCAAAGCTATCTTAAGACGTCCACTTAAATATGTCTGTATAAACGCGAAAATTTCCAACCATATAATATAGGTACTTATGTATCTACCTATATTTTTATGGTTTTGACCACGAAGGCAATGCTTCTTGAAAGTTAAGCTATATTAATAAAATAGATAACCTAAATGACAAACATAAGTACGCCCATAACTGTCGAATAACTGCATCGAATTGGCTAATTATTGTTTGACGTGCTTAGATAATAATTTATCGTTGTGTAAAATTTTGTATTAAAGAAACATTCGATGTTATGAAAATGTTATGTACATATACATAATACCACGCATTTTATTCCCGAAGGTGTAGCCAGAGGTGCACATTACGGCCCTTAATGCTACTGTCTGTACAACGTAACACTTTTCACTATTTATGTTATGAGTCCCACATAATAAGGGGTGAGCCTATTGCCATATACCGGGCACAATTCCAAACTACTGAGATTTTTTTAAAACCCCAATAATATTTTGCCGAACCTGGGAATAGCACCCAGACTAAGATAGGGCGGGCCGCTAGAAGAAAATAAAATACTTCTGTAAAACTAAACCCGTAATTTAAATCACAAGACTGTTCTATACAATCTCCTACTTCAGTACATAGCCAGTTTTTTTTTCTACTTCCAAAATCACGTGCCCAAAAACGTGTTTCAAAAGTATATTTCACATCAAATACTCGATTTTAATCAATAAAATGTTATTTATGACCATATTAGATGTATAATGGGCCAAGTAAATAAAACCGGTTGTTTTGTTTGCCGTCAAAATCAAAATACATATAAACAAGTTTTTACATAAAAAGTCATTTTTCCTTATATTTTTGTTTTTGCTTTCCTCCTTAAACTTTTTGGAATGTGAAAGGACTAAAAATATTACTAAATTTTGATTTTGTTCTGAAGTCTAACTTTTTTTACATAAATATGATCATCATCACTATCAACAACCGGAATACGTTTATGTACACCATAAATAAAGACATAAATAAACATAAATTCTTTCAATAAAAGAACTCAATCCCCAAAAGCGATCGTGGCTCCCTCATGGTACAAAGCAACTACCACTATTTACTGCGATTAGTCGCCACTCAATCGCACGACAGTCGTGCGACTCTCGCATCCACCAATCAAGGTTGTACCGAGTCTCATGTTAATCGCTTCATTCATCTCAGATTCGATTGAACTGTTGAATAGTCTTGATACTTGCAATAAATGAAGTGTTTCGTTTTGTGAAATTATACTATTCTTTCATAGATTACATAGATACTTTTTCTTTATTCAAGTAAGGTACAGTCTAGTTAAAATAAATGAAATAAAGGTCTGTTTTCACTAACCTCTCTTAAATGACAAGCTTAGGGGAGCCTAAGCTAAATGACACTTAACGATATTTTAGTATTCATTAACTAGTTAAAGACGCCTAACAGTATAGCTACTCCCTCACAAGTAAAGTAAAGTAAAGTAACTCATGGTTTAAAAATGTATTGAATGTAGTCGGGAAATATTTACTAACACAACGTAATATAACATCACGCCTTTTATTCCCGAAGGGGTAGGCATAGGTGCACACTATGCCACTGTAAAATGTAGCACCCACTTTTCACTATTTATGTTATGAGTCCCATGTAATATGGGGTGAGCCTATTGCCATATACCGGGCACAATTCGACTCCGTGCTACTACTGAGAATTAAGAACCCATTAATACTTTGACCGACCCGGAATCGAACCTGAGACCCCTTGCTCGGCAGTCACACTTGCGACCACTCGGCCACACAACACTTACGTCCAATTGGCGTAAATGTTGTTTTATTATTCATGTCAGGTAACAAATGCAATTTTTAACCAATTATCAGCCTATCATAAAATTTACTACCGGGGATTTCATAATCGTATTAAGTATATTTATATGGACAATTCAGTGATCGAATCAATTACGTTGGTACTCTGAAAATGAGTGGTACTTCTATGAAGGTTCAATACTTTTTGTTGCATCATAATGATAGCATAATATATTTGTATTTAATTTACAATGAAAGGTCATATTTATTTATGAATCATAAGTATTTGATTAGTTTTTAATCATGACAAAAAATCTGTAAGACCATGTTTTTATAATCTATTGAAGCACCCAAATAGTTTTTCGATAGACAAAAAGACGTTTACTTAATTAATATTGACAATTTTTAGATTAGGATGTTGGTTTTTGCTGGTAAAATTACTATTAGATTTTTTAATTTTTTATACCAGTTTGAATACAAAAAATTTAAAATCAAGCCCAGTGTGTCACCAGGCGAGATAGTAGCCAATCGTCGGCCCATTAACTCGTCGAGTACCGGTTTTATAGACACAATTAAAGAACAATAGGTCGCGGTCACCGGTGACCGCTTGGTGTTTGACAGTTTAAATATAAAAAGTGTGGGAGAGCCATGCTTCAGCACGAATGGGCCGGCTCGACCAGGGTGATATCACGGCTTCACGGAAAACTGACGTGAAGCAACGCTTGCATGTGAGTGAGGTTACCGGAGGCCCAATTACCCTCCCCCCTTTTCCCAATCCCAACAAACCCTGAATCCCCAACAATCCTCAAAATCCAACTCCCCAAAATACCGGTAACGCACTTGTATCACCTCTGGTGTTTCGGGTGTCCATGGGCGACCAATTGCTTACCATCGGGTGATCCGTTTGCTCGTTAACTGGCTTATCCCATAAAAAAATATACAATTTAAAATTAAATGACAGTCAAATAACGTGGCGATAATATTTTTCTAACAATATTAAACTGTCAAACACCAAGCGGTCACCGGTGACCGCGACCTATTGTTCTTTAATTGTGTCTATAAAACCGGTACTCGACGAGTTAAGGATCAAGTATCAAAACCACATCACTGTAGTACACAAACTTCGCAATCCATCGTGTGTCCCGCGGTGTTCCAAACGCGGCGAGTATAAGGGAGCTCACGTGTCTATTGACACGGTCTGTGTGTCCACTATGCAGGAGTAGGACACTACAACACACTAGACTACACTATAATACTGTTACTGTACTATCTTGGAGTCCGACACTACACTACTGTAGTGTTTGGATACATTACACTGCTATAGTACAATTGGGTAGTTTCCAGGGTATCAAAATTAAAAATCTAATTAGTTCGTCAAATAGACAATGAAAAAATATCAGACACGTATTTTTTTATTTTCTCGTATTAAGTTGCAATATTTAGATAAAATGGCGCTAAGTTTAGGAGTGGGAGATCGTTACGTCATAACGTGCTACTAAATGTGGCATGCTGTGACGTCACACGATATTTCAAATTAATATGTTATCGAAAGTATTTAATTTTGTGAGAAAAGAAAAAATACGTGTCTAAAGTTTTAAATTAATGTACCAGACAGACATTAAAATAAAATTTAGGAAACTAGCCTATTATTCGGTATGCAGATAAGAAAATAAGATTGATTAAGTATATATACAGCACTTAATTTGCTACTGAGCCTAACAGAGTTCTAAAGAAGTCAATAAAAACTAAACAGGGTATAAACTCGACGCTTCCAAAGAACGCCTGTAAAAATCAAGTTGTATTTTTATAAAAGAGAGGAATTCAATGTTTTTCAAAAACGATTAAAATTGAAAAACAAACAAAAATTAATAACAATTTCTTTTGGTCCGCGTTTCGGAAGTGTTTGAGTTACACGCTGTATAATTAAGTGTAACAATAGCTACTGATCTGGTAATCCAGCCACTATATCTGGATATGATTCTGTCCGGTGTATGGTAATAGGTTTCGCTACTATTACGTGAGACGTGCGGGGGAATTGCACAACTTATCTCCCCCTAGTCCTTTCCATCATCGTACCACAAGACAATCGGCGAAGCGTCACCGATTCATGGTAGATGTCCCGTGATGCACGAAGCGCTTCGCATCAAGCTTCCTTGTGCGTACTGCTAAGGAGTGGAATTCTTTGCCAGAGTCTGTATTTCCTGAAGGGTGTCTTCAAGGCCCGAGTGAATAGGTTGCTTATGGGACGACGTGCTCCAACGTAGGCCACATCATCGCTTACCAGCAGGTGGGATAGTGGTCAAACGTCAGTCCCATCTAATATAAAAAAGACGTATATAATAAGCAAAGAGTGAGTAGGCCATCTAGGATTTGCTTCAGTAAATAATTTTCACTCAGAAGTCGTCTGCTGATCGTGATAGATAATAAGGCAAAAGATGCATTCTTCTGTTTATAAAGAACTTCACAACTAAGAGAGGCCTTAAAAGTTTCCCTACACCGAACATGAAACAACACTTTCAGCAAAAAATCTTACACCAAAATAAAAAAAAATAAACAGAATACAAATATAACCGAAGCTTATTCCAAACAGATGTTTTTAAGCTAATTTCTCATCGAGTACCCATCGAAATGATGGAATGGAGAATTCTTAAAAATCTTAATACAAGTGGGGTCGAACGCTTAACCCAAGTCGAGAGGATTTCCATAATAATTCAAGAGCTAACGATACTGTGTATAAAAAATATATTTTTTTACATTTCTCTCCCCCTTAAGAAAATTTTCTTAAGTTGTTTGTCAAAATTTGTTGTGGTTTGGGGACCATTTTGTTCGCAGTTTGTTTTTATGATAGACTAATGATGTTTGGGAGTTATGACAGGACTGTTTGATGATTTGGTGTATTGGTTAGAAGTTAGAAGTGATATTCAGATCTAAACTCGATTGAAAACTTTTTTTATGGAATAGGAAGCAAACGAGCAGATGGATCCCCTGATAGTAAGCGATCATTGATGCCCATGAACACCCGCAACACCAGAGGAGTCACTGGAGTATTGTCCTCGTGTTGGCTTTTTAAAAAGAAAATCAGAGGTACCTACTATTATAACATAACATAACATCACGCCCTTTATCCCCGAAGGGGTAGGCAGAGGTGCACATTACGGCACTTAATGCCCTGCCTCATTGGCCGAGTGGTCGCAAGTGCGACTGCCAGGCAAGGGGTCTCGGGTTCGATTCCCGGGTCGGGCAAAGTATTACTGGGTTTGTAAAAACATCAGTAGTAGCACGGAGTCTGGAAATGTGCCCGGTATATGGTAATAGGCTCACCCCTATTACATGGGACTCATAACATAAATATTGAAAAGTGGGTGTTACATTGTACAGGTACTATTAATTTTCGAAAAACCAAAAAGGCAGTTATAGTTTTTCGTCCTGGATAATTTGATAATCAACTAAAGGGTTTGCGCAAAGTCATACTTCAAGAAATATGGAACCGGATACTTCTTTGACATTGGCTGATTATTACGCATTTGTATCAATTTAGACACTGCTTAAAACAACCTAATGAATTTCGAAAGTTAAAATTTAACTCAAGCAAAATACTTAATACTTAATGAGATTTTAAAAAGAAAAAGTTAGCAAAAAAGGCTATTTACAAGTGTCAGCTAATTTCAAAATGATTAACTAATAACATTATTAATGTCCAACATTTTTCATTGTAACCAATTTTTTATAAAGTTTTTAGTACATATTTAAAAGATTATACCTAAGTCTAGACGGTACAAAAAATCTGGCGAAGTTTTAAAAGGTAAGTACTCAATGGGTTCTGTATTATAAAAGTGCGTTTCATTTATAAACTCTATAGCTTCTGCCAGCTTCACTCGCGTTCTCGTGGTATAAAAGTAGCTTATGTGTTATTCTAGGTGATGTGACAGTCTTCTGCGAAGCAGTCATTCTAGCTAAGGAAGAGGCAGAGCGCGTGAGGGAACGAACCTCCTCACGCCCCAGCCGTCGCGAGAGACACTCCGGGCGTCGGGGATCACGAGACGATCTCCGGCCATCGTAAGGGTCTGCGGACGGCGAGAAGGATGACTCGCCGCTCGATCAGAACCAGACCCTAACGTACGGCGCGACACATTCCACGCGCGTCTCAAGGAGCCATCAGACCACCACAGATGGGGCCCAATAGGGCTGATGCCGATACGGAGCCGCGGAAGACTTAACGGATCATTGTCATCGACTTTGACTTCGTAATAGAATTGTTCGAGAACCCAAAAAATACTTAACTCAATCTCACTTGAAAGTAGCAATAAATTGCGTGATTTCACAAAAATATTCAACGAAAAATTGTAGCGTTAATTCTTTCAGATTAAATTCTCTATTCTGCAGTGAACTTAAGCTTTTTAGCAGCCATTTGTATAGTAATGTCATAATAAAAAGTTTATTTTGAAAATCTGTATTGAATGTCTGTAGTTTTACGAACAATCTGCTCCAGCATATCTTAAATTCTTTACGAGAAACAGTAAATGCGTTTGTTGAACTGATGTTCTAAATAATTCGCAGCAGAAGCATAAATTGAATAAAGTCTCAATAAAAACATTTGAAATTGCTTTTTGTGCTGCATATTTTAAAATCTCATCGTCAAAAGTTTTGAATGTAACATAATACCTAATATGACATCAAACCCTTTTTTTATTTTTTGAAGGGGGAAAATCGTTGACTTTGACTTTGACTTTGACTTTGCCTAGCTACACCGATAGGGGTTGTCAGACTCTTACTAAAAAACACACCGTTCCTACTCCTGCACTTCAAGCCGGAGTCCCGGCAACCCGTTAACTCCTCCGCGGCTCCGTATCGGCATAATCCGTGGCCCCATCTGTGGTGGTCTGATGGATCTTTGAGGCGCGCGCGGAACGCGACGTACCATACGCTCGGATTGATTCTTTCCGAATGTATAGATGCCGTTAATGTTTGTATTACATGCTGTTACGTGACCAGACGTCCCGTTTTGAACTTTTTATAATTTCGAGTCCCGTTGTCCCCGAAAAGAACTCTGGGACGCAAAATTGTCCCATTTTGGAAACCCAGCGAAAATTTGAATATGCATATTCGAGAGGCGTGCGAGAGTGATACAGCATCATACATTACTCGTTAATTATTGAAAAAAGTACATTCGAAAAATCTTTAAGTACCTCTATTTTTAGCGACTTCAAAAAAATGAGGAGGTACTATGTTCGACTAATTGTTTTTTTTTTTGTATATTAACTTTTTTGCCGTGGTCACAAAGTTTGTGTTTAAAGGTTCTATAATAGGATCTAGCTGCTAGATGCCTGACTGAATCTAAATAAATGAATATACTATTTCGAGTCAAAAAATAAATGGTCACGGTATATACCACTTCTATAACACATGACAAAAATAAAGAGTAGACACCACTAGGTGTCTTGTATGTATGAATGTATATTTTTTTATTTACCAGCGTATAAAAAGAGCAAATATTTCACAATAATATGCACGTACCGCCAAGTGACCGTGTAAACTGATGCAAGAATGTGATAATCTTCATTTGACAAGTGACCTTGTTGATACAATATAGAGTTCATATTAGAAGAGGTCATTGTATACTTAAACAGTTTTGTACATACTGTAATTTATAGTTATGCTTCTTAGTTAGGGGCAGTACAAGTAATTGTTTAATATTTTTCCAGGATCCATTGTAATATTGCTCCATCGTAGGCCGCATCATCGCTTACCACTTGGCGAAATAGTGGTCGAAGGTCGGCCCATCAAATATATATATAAGGATCCAAAAAACATATTATAAACATTCACGATTTTTCGCGAATTACATATTGTTTTCAACACTCCTCATTTTCTAAATAATATAAAGATGAATACATAATTTAGGTTCAAAAACCAGATTCCATAGGAATAAACCGTCACCGGTTTCACCAGAACTCCTTACTACGACAGAGAACATATTTTTATGGACCCCAATTCGGCATTCGTGCTAATATGTAGCTATACTAGCTATAGCTAAGGGATGGACCAAACCAAAGCCATTTTAATCTTATACTTCTTAACTTTTATAGAAAGCTGACGAGTTTATTTGTTTGATTGTTTGTTTGTTTGTATTAACGCGCTAATCTCCGGAACTGCCAGACCGATTTCAATAATTCTTCTTGTGTTGGATAGTCCATTTATCGAGGAAGGTAATAGGGTATAACACATCACGCTGCGATCAATAGGAGCCGAACAGAGGGGGTGCAACTGCGCGGAAGTAGCTAGGAAATAAATAAATATAAAAAAACGTTAACTTACTTATAAGAAATACTGTGTATATAGCCCAAAGGACTTGAGCTCGGCTCCTGTGATTCATCTTTCTGGATCTGTAACAAAAATACACATACATTCATTATAGCATGTCTCTTCTAAGCCCTGGAGATTACAAGGAAAACGTGCGAAAACTTATACCAGGAAACGCTTATCAAACTATACCAAATTTGTGAGTTTCTTTATTCGATTTTTTACCTTAACAATTTGAGGTTAAGGTTGAAAATTGATTGATGATGTTAAAGAGTTTTGGTGTAGTTTATTGTGCTGGTTGGTAGAAGTAGTCCTTTGTGTTGTTCTATTGTTATTTCTAGCTTTTGTTATTCGCGACGTATTTGAGTAAAGGTAACCGTTTTGGTGAAGATTTTATACATTGTGCCTTTATAAAGTTAGATATCATAATGAATTAGTAAGGTCTGAAAGTAGTTTTATATTCGATTAATGTGAGTGATGATTAATGTTAGTAGGCTCCTATTAATTATTTGCTTCCCAAATTTGTTCGGGTGAATGGATGTGTGCTACATTTGCAGATTTAAATGCCTCGTTGCTTATTACGCAAGCTTTCTTAATTTTTACCGAATTCAAAAAAAGGATGAGTCGGTGCCATTAGCTCATATCATAATGATATAACTTAATGACCACAAAATTGTACCTAAATTAGGGGTTTTAATGAATAATTTTGTTTAGAACTTATGGCGCCGAATTTCAACCTATCAGTAGATGGGCAACCTATCAGTACTAATAATAGATATTTTTTGATTTTTAGTCCTTACTTTTGTGTTTATTATAAGTTTTTGGTTTTTTGAAGTCGATTTTTTATTTGTTCAACCTAGATTTCGATTAGCATTTTTAAATCGGACATAAGTTAAAACACATCATTCCGATAACCAAGTCACACCAGTTTTCAAGAACAGGATATTTTCTAATTAGTATTATTATAACTTTCAATTTTATAATTTATTAATCGCACATCATAAATTCAAACCATTACCAGTTTTCAAAAAAAACCACGTGCCACACACGTCATCAAATGACATATTTTTCCAAATACGGTTACCATAACCCAGGTCACGTGTTTCAAAAAACCACAAAACTATAGTTCAAGAGCCCCATAAAAAACGTGTCCTGTTCAACCAAATTTCAAGGCGATTTCGCATTCTTAAATGAACCAGGAAAGACTCTATAAAATACAAACGATACTCGTTCTTTTTGTAATTTTATGGGGACTTCCAAGAATCAAATTTAATTCATTTTTTTTTTCTTTTAAACGTTGCCCTACACTACGATTATCTCCTGTGTCGTGGGTGCGTTGACAAACATACAAGTTCACATACAAATGACACCCAGACCCGAAACAACAATTTGTGGATCACACAAAGTTTTGTTCCGTGCGGGAATCGAACCCGCGACACGTTGCACGGCAGCTCCAGACTGTATTATTGTCCTTAAGGTTATTTTCTTTTTTGATCACTTTGACTGGATTTTAGTGTTACATTGTTCTCGCACAATCCAAACAGGAAAACTATGTAACTAGTAAATTGTATTGTGAACCTGATTGAAAAGAGAAACCAATGGAGTTTCTTGCTCGTTCTTCTCCATAGGAATCTACACCTTGGAATGAGCAAATAGCTTCACTTTTAATTTTTTTTATTTGTTGACGTTTAAAAGTGCCATTCTGGCCTAATTGACTTTTAACTTTGGCAGCCGGTTGCCCAGCCATCACACCAACCGTGCAGTCATTATACCTCTACATCATAGCAGTTTAGATGTAACCTCACGATTATTCCAAAATCTGAAACTATGTACGGTGTATCAGTTTCATAAGTAATAAATATTCACAAACATAGGTCGCTTGTCGGTTCGAATAATTATTTTAAAAAATACAAGCTCGAGGTCTGAGCTCCAGTGATTAGGTTGCATAGGGGCAGACGTGCCCCATCGTAGACCACTGCCAATAGGCCGACCCCCTATTACATGGGACTCATAACATAAATAGTGAAAAGTGGGTGTTACATTATACAGTGGCAATAAGTGCGGTAATGTGCACCGACGCTTATAATTCGGGGATAAAAGGCGTGATGTTATGTTATCGCAACTTAAATTAGTTTTATAACTAGCTTAATCACGTGTCTAACCGACCCGCTTACATTGGCACCATTAACTCATATAAAACATAATAATATCACTTCTTTATGCAAAACGGTAATTTCCCATACACGTTTGTAGCGAATTATGGAAACTTGTTTTTGAGCTTAATGCCAATAACCTGACCAAGTTATGACCTAGTCTGACCTTTGGGGTATAAGAACTAATAGTTAGTCTTAAAACATCTAGTTTTTTACTGAACGAAGGCCCGTTTTCACCGACGTGTACTAAATTTTAAGGAACACCTAAGCTAAGGTAGTTGACAAATTTGGTATTCACTAACCTATGAGTGATACCTAACATTACAAGTAAAGGGTTAATTTAGGTGCTACGTCTCGCTAAGTAATTCTTAGTTAAGAGATGGTTTAGGGGTCTTTGGTGAAAATAGGGCATCAGTTTTTTTTATGGAATAGACCTGTAAACGAGCAGATGGATCACCTGATGGTAAGCAATCGGCGTCGCCCATAAACACCTGGAACACCAAATGCGTTACAAGTGCGTTACCGGAATTAGGATTTTTGGGGATTCAGGGATTGGGGAGATTGGAGAAGAGAGGGGGGAGGTTATTGGGCACCCGGCAGCCTCACTTGCACGACAAAACACAAAGCAAGCGTTGTTTCAGATCGGTTTTCTGTGCGGCCGTGGTATCACTCCGGTCCGAAGCATGACTCTCCCACACTTATAAAAAACCTTCTTAAAAAACCTACTTTGTTCCTAAACTAAAACTCAAAAGTGTTTGAAATTAGACCTAGATTTTTTGCCGCTATGCAAATTGCATCTGACGTAATATGCAATTGAATGTGAGTAAAAATTGTAATTAATGAAACATTGAAAAAACTGCGTGGGAATACTTTTTGTTGCTGTATAGTTGTATAATATAGTTAATAAATATCTGCATTTCAAGTCGTAGTAATTATGCATCGTTTAGATATTATTCACTAAAGAATAGGTTTTAATTGAGGGGAAAATCATATATACTTGCCTTGGGTTAGGCGAGAAGGAGTGTCAGATTCTTATTGACTACAAACCACCCCGTTCCTACTCCTGCACTTCGAGCCGGAGCCCCGGCAACCCGTTAGGCTTTCCGCGGCTCCGTATCAGCCCTATTAGGCCCCATCTGTTGTGGTCTGATGCCTCTTTAAGGCGCGCGCGGTACGCACGTGCGCACGGGTCTGTTCTGGTTAGACGACGAGCTACCCTTGCTCGCCGTCCGCAGACCCGCACAACTAATGAATGGGTTCATTTTATCTTGTATTCATTTTTTAACTGTACTCTAATCGCTTTGTCCAAATCTATCACGTACCTGAACTAAGTATTCTGCTCTATCCTAATTTATCTTTTAAATAATTCTGTATGTTGGTGAAAATCGCACGACCATAATTATGTAGGTACACTATTTTATGCGCATACTTCACGAGCATCTTAAACCTCCGGGCCACCACGATGAAAGAAGATCTAATTTCAGCAAATTCGGTTTCATTTGGTGTAAACTGATTTTTTAACCAACTATGGGAAAGGTATTGTTAAAAATAGAGAAGTATGAAGTAGGTATATAGGGAGGTGGTGTAACAGGCGTGCACCATACAGGTACCGGGGCTGCTCTACTAAGAGGACCCGGTGTCTTCTTCAGGTGCGGGGTGGTGGCCACCGGAGAAGTTTTAGTGAGGTAAAAATCCCACACTCTCTAGTACTTTTCCCCAAAAAGCTAAACGTCTTTCGAAGGTATCCCCCAGTCAACAAAAAAAGGTATGCAAATTACGATATCATCCTTCAACTTAGTAATTATGCGTCCATTACGAAATGCACGTAATAAAAATTATTAACATGCCATAAATCACGCGTTTAAAATGCCACTCTATGTCACCTTGCATAAGTGCGAAAAAGAATCGTAACATCGCAACGATTGAAATATTTTGTTAAAAGTAGCAAAGTAGTGCGAATACTAGCATAATGAGTGAATGCAAATCTAGATTTGATAATCTGAATTCATTTCCTGATTTGAGCAACGTGTTATTTGGTTTATGATGGAGCGTTAACTGATGACCAACATTAGATGCTTCTTGTCCAATTTTACAAAGAACAAATGATTATAATAATAACTAAATCATAATTATATAGTCTACATATTCTTTTGCAAATCTTATATAATATTAATTTATTTATTACTTAAATGAAAGGCTAGAAAATCTCGTTATGAATGTTTAGCTTTATGTCAATCTTTATATATAAAGATATATCTTTATATTATTATTATCATTTCGTTTCCATCCTTTTCCATATTATCCACAATCATGTTATCACCATTACTCAAAAAAAAACTAACCATACAACGACACACCATGTATCCAACGTGTCCTTAAGGGAAGAACAAAACGTGGTCCTTCGGTACGCACGCAGCTATTAAAAAAAATCCTTTTCCAACATTTATTTATGTTCAGCATCACCCTAGAGATCCACATCATCTGACCCAGAGGTCGCACGTGAACGTGACGTCATGATTGATGCAATGTAGACAAACCTCAAGGCACATGGAACATTGCATTTGTAAAACATAGCGGTATTATGGCATCAGATGGTGTATGCTTGAGGAAAGTAGCCCTTAAGGCTATGTAATAGAGATGACATCATTTATCAGCTGGTGTAGGTATGATAATCGGACTTGTGTTGTTTTCTTTTTTTATTGTTTTTGTTATCCTTTTAGTGACGTAGTAGGTATAGTAGTTATTTAATAATTTTGATATTTATTTTTACCATTTTTCTATGGATATTTAGAACAGTGTTGTGATTTGTAGATATCAAAAACGAATTAAGAAATCTATTTAAATTAAAAAATATCGAAATAGAATCATCGCGGCTGTAAGGATCAGAGACAAAAATAAGACAAATAAATTTAAGTAATATTTTTTTGGTCCAAAAAATAAAATTGCAGTTACTGTCAATAGTTTGATGCAAGTGACATTTACATAGAAGAGATATTTATATATGCTATAATATATATTCTGCCAGAAACTACACCATATCAAGAAATAACGAAAGAAACAAAGACATTGGTATTTAACCGCAAGAAACTTGTAAACAAAACTATTTTAAATATGTTTGAGGTTACCACTTCTGTCGATAACAACAGAGTAACCTTCTACAATCAAATGCCAAATATTTTGACGTAAACAATTATCTACTGTTTACTCTTCCTAGCTAACATTCAGTGTCTTTATGAAAGAAAATGTCAAGGATTTTATAAAGACCAGACGGTTAGGGAAATTTGGTCCTTTTTTCCGCGTTAAAATGCGACCATTATTTTTATTATCTACGGTACGGTATATAGGTTGGCGCGGTGGCTGGGCAACTGGCTGTCACGCAACGTGTCGCGGGTTCGATTCCCGCACGGAACAACTCTTTGTGTGAGTTGATTGCTGTTCCTGGTCTGGGTGTCCTGTGTATGTGAACTTGTATGTCTGTAAACATACCAAGACACTGGGGAAAACCCTAGTGAGGGGCAATATTTAATAAAAAAAATTAACTCAAGGTAATTGTCAGTATCTTTACCCACGTTACCAAAGTATTATTATACTGTTGTATATTATTCCTGCATCTGTTTTTATCCATATACGTCCAGTGTCCATTCGTTTTGCCGTGATTACGAAACAATTATACACCTCATCAAAAATTTTACATTGAACATAATATTAATATCTTTCGTCAAAAAATGTAGATAAGCATAAACAGGTATGGGTCAATAAACAACATAAAAACTAATAAAACACCATATTTTATCTCGTCTGGTCTTCCCCGAGTACATTAACGAATGTCCTTGTTTCTTTATGTGGCCAAATATGTCATTAACCCCGTACATAGGTGGATAAACTATATTGCTAAACTTTGAACAAACAATGTACAAATCAAAAACTAAAAAATCCTTTGTCTGGATCAGATATGTAATCCAAGGTCTCCCGAGCGTACGGCGCGCCGCGTTCTGCGCGTGCCTCAAAGAGCCATCAGACCACGGATAGGGCCTAATAGGGCTGATTCCGATTCGGAGTCGCTGAGAACCTAACGGGTAACCGGGGCTCAGGCTCAAAGTGCAGGAGAAGGAACGGGGTGGTTTTTAGTCAGTAAGAGTCTGACACTTCCTTCCGCCTCACCGGCTGGGTGACTCTTACTGACTCTTACTGACCAAAAACCAAATGAGGGTAGGCAGAGACTATGGAACGCCAATTACTACGATTCCTACATACGTCTTTCGCTTCATGAACAGTCATCAATCTTTTCATACATGCTCGTCAGTTAAGAATACTTTTAAGTGCCGTAATATGCACCTCTGCTTAACCCTTCGAGGTTAAAAGACGTGATGTGATTATTCCACTATACCACTAAGTACCATTTAATACGATAGTTGCATAGATACTTCTTTAACTTCCACCATCATCAACAGCCTATAAGTAGTCACTGCTGAGCAAAGACTCTTCTCACACGGAGTAGGTTTGAGCATTAATCACCACGCTTACTCAATGCGGGTTGACAACTTCAATCACATTCATGTTGTATCTAGTCATACAAGTACGCTGGTTAAAACCATACCAGGCCTATAAGAACCAAAACTCTGAGTTAAATCCAAGGTTACAAGCATGTATGCAACAATTTAATCTCAGTTCTATCAAACGTTTTGATGGTAACCTTAACCTAATTACCAGACCAAAACGTTATGGTATGTATGTATGTACATCGCTAATAAATAACGACTAAATATCTCATTTCATTCATCTGTCATTAAATAAGATTGCATAATGATAGGCCATTTGACTATGCGCGCCGTTGAATGACCTTTATGCGTATTCTGACGAATGTGGTACAAAAATTTAACTGACATCGTTATATGAAATTGTATCTGTTTTAGTTAAAACTTGTAGTTCATTCATAACATAACAACACGCCTTTTGTCCCCGAAGGGGTAGGCATAGGTGCACATTATGCCACTGTACAATGTAACACACACTTTTCACTATTTATGTTATGAGTCCCATGTAATAGGGGGTAATCCTATTGCCATATACCGGCACAATTCCAGATATCGTGCTACTACTGAGATTTTTTGAAAAACCCAGTAATACTTTGCCCGACCCGGGAATCGAACCCGAGACCCCTTGCCCGGCAGTCGCACTTGCGACCACTCGGCCAACGAGGCAGTTCATTCATGTACTGCTGTATCAGTCCTATGTGTTATGTGCAAGGTTTCTGTCTTAGGTGATACTGTTAATCAAATTGGACCTTATACTTAATGCCTTACTGCGATACTCAGAGACATTAAAAGCTTTTTTATGGCATAAGCCGGTAAACGAGCAGACGGATCACATGATGGTAAGCAATCGGCGTCGCCCATGGACACCTGGAACACCAGAGGCGTTACAAGTACGTTACCGGTCCCTTGGGCATTAAATTGAAAATGGGGTAGACGACTAATTTTTATTTTAATGTCCGTCTGATAGATTATTTAAAAACATTAGACACGTATTTTTTATTTTCTCACAGAAACGAATAGTTTCGAAGATATATTGATTTGAAATGCCGCGTGACGTCACTTCTCAGTACATTTTATACTAAGAAATGACGTTTTAGCCCCCACTCCTAAACTTTGATTCGTTTTATCTAAGTATTGTTTTATTATACGACAAAATAAAAAAATACGTGTCTAATATTTTTTCATTACCTAACTTACGGACTAATTATATTTTTAATTTTCATACCCTGTCATCATCCCCATTAGGCATATACCCTATTCTACCATCTTACTCAATAAATAAAACTGTCCATTTAAAAACAATTAATTAACATATAAGAGGAATGTGACTCGGTCGTGATACGAATAGATAAACTGAATACTTCCTGTACTCATCCGGGAGTGACTAAGGGGCCATAAAAAGAAGATGGACGCGAACATCCACAGCGCGATTATTGTTGCGAAGAAAGCATCTTGCTTTGAACATTTATAGCTGGCAATTGGTCAAAACTAACACGTTTAAACTTTATTCTAGAACTTTAATTATAGGATGAAAATTATGATAATTTCGATGTTTAATTAGCGGTGCATTCGCACTCTTAGTATCTACATAACATAAGATCACGCCTTTTATCCCCAAAGGAGTAGGAAGAGGTACATATTATGGCACTTAATGCCACTGTACAACGTAACACCCACTTTTCACTATTTATGTTATGAGCCCCATGTAATAGGGGGTGAGCCTATTGCCATATACCGGGCACAATTCCAGACTCCGTACTTCATCTGAGATTTTAAAAAACCCTGCCCTTAGTATATATTTCACATTAATTGAAAAAACAGTTTACTTACTTTACCTATTATTTCATATTGTCTGATCTACAGTTATACTTGCCTAATTGTTTTCTTTTTTTGTTTTTAAGGATGCAAAATCGTCGAATGTCTTCTCCCTCTTGGGTGGGTGAGGCGGGAGTGTCAGACTCTTACTGACTAAAACGACCCCGCTCCTACTCCTGCACTTCGAGCCGGAGCCCCGGAATTGATGAATAGTTAGAGGGACTCGCAATCCTACGAATATTATAAATAAGAAAGTTTGCATATTTTTGGTGTCCTTCACGTTAAAACGACTGAAGAAATCGAGATGAAATTTGGAACAGGATTAAGTAATGATCTGAATAACACATACACGACGGAATGCGCGCAAAGTTCTGAGGGAATCTAGTACATGATATGTATTTGTTTAGTTAATAGAATTAAGACAGCATTGTCAAACTAGGTCTAAATTATTAATAAGTATATTTTGATATTTTTATACGAATGATTCTATTTTTATCTTGATGATAATAAAATAAGATGGATGACAATCCTGATCAATTAAATAACGATTAATTTGTTAGAAGTCACGAAACAGAATGAAAAACTATAATAAAATCTTCATAAACCATTGTGTTTAAAAATATAATGAATAAATAATAATTAGTGATATTTTTTGTTAGAACATCTTCAAGAAAGAATTGAATACCTACTTAGCCTTGCTGTAAATCTGAGAGTCAATACTAAATTATTTAATTGTCTGTTTATTTGTTGCGTTAAAGAAACTTAAACCGATATGACCTTCAAACCTTTAAGAAAAGAGCGTATTCCTTTTAAAAAGGCCGGCAACGCACCTGTGACTCCTCTGGTGTTGCGGGTGGGCGATGCTGATCGCTTACCATCAGGTGATCCGTCTGCTCGTTTGCCTCCTATTCCATAAAAAGACTACTAAACCGATTTTAAATTTATAATAGTAGGCCAATTTCATCCCAATATATTTACAGCATCGAGATTTACTTGTACTTGAAAGGTATCTTATAAATTCGAAAACATCGAAAAGCGAGTCATCGATTAAAATAAAAACATAAAAATTATATTATTTTATTATTACATCACTAACGAAACAGCAATGTATGATAATGAAAACAAACAATTTAGATTTGATATTTAAAATCCAATCTTCAAATTATAGGACACATTAATTTTAATTTGTAGATGTCATGTGAGGTTTTAATCAAAGTGACCAATCAGGTTAATAATTTAATGTTAATTAAATATTTTCTAAGGCCATGTAAAAACCTTTTTAAGACCCTTACTCAGTAACCTCAATATTACTGTAGATTTTTTTTTTAAGTTCTTTTATAACATAACATAACATCGCGCCTTATATTCCCGAACTATGTAACACCCACTTTTCACTATATCTTATGAGTCCCATGTAATAAGGGGTGAGCCAATTGCCATATACCGGGCACAGTTCCAGACTCCGTGGTACTACTGAGAATTTTTTAAAAACCCAGTAATTGCCCGACCCGGGAATCGAACCCGAGACCCCTTACCCGGCAGCCGCACTTGCGCCCTTATCTTTTATTCCGAAAAATAATAATAAACGAAAAGAAAAATAGCATTCATCTAATTATTAGGTCTATTATATAGGTACGTGTATAAATTAAACTTCAGATGAATAACAAAAACATGTAGGTACAAAATAAAACAAAAATAATGTTTGACCCAGAAACGTCATCGAATTCAAATCGTCATAGACAACCAGAATAAGCTGACACCATCGACATTACGTCAAACGTCAAAGGAGATGTGTGTCAATGACGTTAACAGCGATTACCGTTTTGAGGATACTTCAACAAATATGTTTGACAGAAGGATCGTGGACTCGTTTATCTATGGCTTCATTGATAGACGGCATTAAAAGTAGAATATAAAAATTCTGGATTGATAATGTAATAGAACGGGGATGAGAATTTTTAATGATATACAACAGGTAATAAAATTTTTAGTCTGACATGGTCATCGTTGTTATTGCCATCATCATTATTACTGAGGAAAGACGAGAGAACAATCTCAGATGCAGAAGAACATTAACACTTAACCTAAAACGTGATAAAATTATTTACAATAACAATTTGGAAAAGTGACAATTATTTATGAGTGAGGTGCGCGACGCACGCTGCTCATGAGGAAGAACCCCTATGTGGTTCGAAACTACACAATTGAAGGATGTATAGATAGAAATGATTACATTAGGAAACTACAATATCAAGTCAAGTCAAAAACGTCTACTAGTTTCGAATTACAGAGGGGTTCTTCCTCGAACTTCATCTCCTCTTCTACCGCGCACGCTGCTCATGAGGAAGAACCCCTCTGAGGTTCAAAACTAGTGGAGCTCTTCTCAGTATATTCACGTGAGTAACCCGCGATTATAGTTAATTTAGTATGTCTCACGATAGGTATTATAAAATATTATTTAAGACATATTTATCTGTGTAATCATGTTCTGGATAAAAAAAAAACAGATTAACTATACAATATTCATTCTCTTTATAAAGAAAAAAGAAACAAAAGACCAAGCAAAGAATGCTCTCAACATTACAGCTAAAAATTCCCACCAAGAAGTAATTTGGATTAAACCTTCGGTACGCATTTGCGACCACAGCGCCACTGTTATACAATAGAAAGTGATTCACTTTGACATTGAACTGATGTGTGTAGATGTAGACGTTGCTTGCATTGCACACGTGTGTAGTGATGCAAGTGACTTGTAAATAGTATTTGAGTCTATTTATAGGTTTGATGACCTAAATCGACTTATATTTTTGAATGGTTATACTTTTTGAACGGTTTTATTTATATTGGCTACGGTTTTGTTTATTTCAAATTAAGTCAAAGTCAAGGTCAAAATCATTTATTTCAATTAGACCAGGAAGGCACTTTTGAACGTCAAAAGAAAATATTCAAATATTAAATAATAAGAAAAAAATACAGTCTGTAGGTCAGTCCTCTAGTGAAGCTGTTTCATCCTCTGCCCGATAACAGATCGATCTGATATTGGTACATACTCTTTAATCTTGATGACTATACAATGTAATTTATTGTTTTCACAGCAACCTCCATTATGGATTAAAACGAAAGAGATTCATTGGAATACTAACTAGATCTCATAAAAGCCGTTAATAAAAAAACATTTTGTATGTATTACTTATTTAACTTGTTTAGGCTTTTGTATCAATAATGAGTAATGTTTAACCTCTGTCCTCGATTGCCATGTAAAAGAGTGAGCCTATTGCCATACATTGACCATAATCCCAAACACATCTCATAGAACCAGAGAATTTTCCAGAGAATGTTCCAAAAATCTGACAATACTATTATATTTTTCTTCTTTAAATTGGTTATCACGTTAAAATGTGCTTCTAAATATAACAAACACTTTTCTGTAAATCAGTACCGCCAATCACGGGATAATCGCGGACATACATAATACAGATTCAAACAGAGAAAATCTTTCTTTTTTTGGCGTCTGTTAAAATTGCACCTATACCTTACCCCTTAAAGAAACAATACATAAAATTTGTCACAGCGTGTTATGTACTACCCTATGACGAATCGATATTCTAACTATGTTTAAGTGTACACGCCATTATAACACGTATTGTAATGGTAATAAGGTAACATAATTAATGACTGAAGATAATGTACGGTTGTAAAGAAGTTAGAGTCTGTTTAAGAGCTTGAACAATAGAACTATGATCTCTTATGGCACGTAAAATTGCTAAGTACCTTTAGAATACGTGACTAATCCCTGAAAGATATAGGTTTTATTCCCATTTTATTTTTACTTTAAAATTGTAAAAGCTATTTAAAAATGCATTTAATCATTCATTGGAATAAAGATTAAAATTGTTTAGTCGAATTGTGGTCCTTTAAGGCAGATAGCAAATTTTCGCGATAGAAAATCATTCTATTCGTTTTTGTTTTTTGTTTCTACCCAATTTTGACGAAGCGCGAAGGAGGATTATATGCACAAATATTTATCCCACACATAACCTACATGAACCTAAACTTGCTCATCGTCCTCATCATCATCATATGAACCACAAGATGTCCACAGGGGCGACATAAACCTCCCCTAATGACTTACAGATAGGCCGGTTAAAAGCGACCTTTTTTGGGAGTACAACCTCCCAAAACCGCTGCAAGTCCAGCCAGGATTTACAGTAGATACAACCACGGAAACATCGGAACGCTGAAGTCCGGGGTTCTTCCTCATGAGCAGCGTGCGCGGTCGAAGAGGAGAAGAAGGTCGAGGAAGAACCCCTCTTTGGTTCGAAACTAGTAGAGCTTTTTGACTTAACTTGATATCGTAGTTTTATTTTTTATTTATTTTATTTATTTAAACTTGAATGTACACAGAAACAAGTAATGGTACATAAGGCGGACATTAATGCCATTTTTTTTTTTTAAGGGGGGAAAATCATCGAATGACTGCTCCCGCCTGGGTGAGGCGGAAGGGAGTGTCAGACTCTTACTGACTAAAAACCACCCCGTTCCTTCTCCTGCACGTCGAGCCGGAGCCCCGGTTACCCGTTAGGTTCTCCGCGACACATTAATGCCATATGGCATTCTCTCCCAGTCAACCTTAGGGTTAAATTGGAAATAGGCGTAAAAATAGGTTTTCTAATGTAATCTTTTCTATCTATGCATCCTTCAAGTGTTACACTCAAGAGTACCTTAATATATTCTTTCCTAGTATGCAAACAACACAAATACATCTAATTACTTCCCCATACCTCAATGTCAAATGCAAAATGTATTAATTTAACATAGATTCCATCTCTAAGCAACGACCATACTGACATTGCGAGGAAATTGTGTCTTCATTAAAACATCAATTACAAGGAACGTACCATAAGGATGTACTGAAAAGTAGGAAACATTACTGAGTGATAAAAACGTCAACTACAACTATATAGATAATGTAAAGGAAATTTCTCGCAAGAAACAGAAAATGGAGTCAATGTAATGATTGTAGTATTTTCTGCCAATCATGTTGTCATATTTGGAGACAATAGGGTAGATGACCAATTTTTATTTTAATGTCCGTCTGGTAGATTGTTTAAAAACACGTATTTTTATTATTTTTTTACGGAAACGAACAGTTTCGAAGATATATTGATTTGAAATGTCGCGTGATGTCACTTCTATGTACGTTTTATACGTAGAAATGACGTCTTAGTCCCCACTCCTAAACTTTGATTCGTTGTATCTAAGTATTATTTCATTATACGACAAAATAAAAAAATACGTGTCTAATATTTTTTTCATTATGTAACTGACGGACTAATTACATTTTTAATTTTTATACCCTGTCATCATCCCTATTTCTGTTGTGAAAATTGGTGATTTTGTGTGCATGTATGTTATATCACACCGGTTGAAGGCATCTTTAGGACAGGAGTAGATCATAGTCTGGAATAAGAGGTAAGCTACTTTTTATACCACTGGAACACGGGCAAAGTTGCTGGTCGAAGCTAAACACTTCAAGAAAACAAGAAAGACCACTGACTGAACTTAGACTGAAGGTGCCCTGGACATAATGTTTTGGATCCCACAATCATCAAGAAATTAACATTTAAATTAATCATAGAAGTAGTCCAATGCCAATCTCAAACTTGCCTTTACACTTTAATACCAGAACTGACCATCAAACCACCTCGTGCTCAACAATCACGCTTGTCATCAATTAACTAAACAAAACGGCTCATAGAATCAATAAAAATTCTTGTAAGATGATGAAATTCGACAGCTAAGCGACTACAGTGGTTCCCAACCTCTAGAACCTAAGGACTAGTATTTATCGTTCTTGTTAGGTTAAAGACTACTATTGCTATTACTGTATACATGTCGTTAGACTAACATTTTTCTATTTTCTCCGGAGTCGTGGGATTCGTTCACTTAAGAATAGGAGCTTAGATTATTGAAATCAATTGCTCGTTTCAGTTGTCTCCATTTAAATAAGTATAATTCCAACTTTAATAGTGGTACTTATTGGGCAGAGGTGTTGGCTTGTGTATTTTATCGTTTCATGTACTATAGATTTATAGATATATATTATGATAGACTTTATTTTACTCTAAATAGTTCAGTGTTTCATAATTAAAAAAAATACAAGTATGGTACAAGGGTGGCCCCCTTGTACTTTTCTTGTTGCTAAGAGTGATATCACCTGGCAAGCTTTGGTTGAATGGAACACTGATTAAATGATCATAATTTGTCTTCTGCGGACCACCGATTGGGAAACACTGAGCTAACACACCATCCATCACATCATGTTCTCAAAGTGATAGTTAAGGAAAACACAAGAAGGTTGCAATGGCCTTGTCATAGACATTGGTAAGAGGTAAAAGCAATGACGCGTATCGGTCATTGTTTTCGAACTATGAATGACTGTGTCGAAGGCCTTACTTAATTCCAAAATTAGCTAAAGGTCGCCTAATAGATGCGCGGAAATGACGACGCGAGGAATTCTGGACCATATAGATGGTATGAAAAGATAGCTTTTTATTCGTCGCTGTATCGTCACAATGAAATTGTAATAGGGCTATAAGTCAATCATAATAGGAGTATCCATTTCAATAGGTCAAAAATAGACTGGTGGAGTCTAGTTCGAAGATTTGATTGGTAGGTTATGATTCTATTTCTGTTGTGTATTAAGACGGGTTCCATGGCAAAATGTTCATAAGAGTGACTATAATTTACTTATTTGAAAATTAACAACATCATCACGCCTTTTATCCCCGAAGGGGTTGGCAGAGGTGCACATTACGGCACTTAATACCACTGTACAATGTAACACCTACTTTCACTATTTATGTTATGAGTCCCATGTAATAGGGGGTGAGCCTATTGCCATATACCGGGCACATATCCAGGCACCATGCTATTACTGAGATTTAAAACCCAGTAATACTTTGCCCGACCAGGGAATCGAACCCGAGACCTCTTGCCCAGCAGTCGCACTTGCGACCCCTCGGCCAACGAGACAGTTATTTGAAAATTATTTTATTTTTATCTATGTGAAGACCAAACGGCTGGTCCGTTTTTTTTATTTTGACAAGTCAAAAAAAGTCTTCGCTTTGTAAAATTTCTGCACGACTCAGTGCATAGAAAAGTATTAAATACTAGCTTCTGCCAGCGGCTTCGCCCGCGATCCCAGCGGTAAAATGCCTATGTATCACTTCAGATCATAATCTACCTCTGTTCCGAATTTCATTCCGGTCCCTTCAGTCGGTTTAATATGACTGAGTAACAAACATACACATAAACTCACATATTTTCATTTATAATATCGAGTCAAGCTAATTTCAACCATTGGCCTTTCAGTTACAGCGTAACGTCTATGAATGAGTATTGTGAACGTTAAAGTAGACAAATACAATCAGAAATCACCGAATTGCTAAGCTATCGGGAGTTTCACGTGTTATTGTGAGTCAACCATAAAAGATAGACATATGCTGTCGAGGAATATTTTTTATATAATTTTAAGGAGAATATTTTTGTCATACATGATTTCTATGCAGCTTTAACCTATAAGCCTGCACACGCGACGGAAGCTTAAAAATGGAGTAACTCTCCGTTTCCCAATATTTCCCTTCACTGCTCTGCTCCATTGATCGGCGTAATGAAAAGTATACTATAACCTGCCCAAGAGTATGAAAAATAATTGTGCCAAATTTCGTTAAAATCCATCGAGTAGTTTTTGTTTCCATAACGAACATACAGACAGACAGACAGACAGACAAAAATTTTACTGATTGCATTTTTGGCATCAGTAGCGATCCCTAACCACCCCTTGATAGTTATTTTTTAAATATATTTTATGTACAGAATTGACCTCTCTACAGATTTATTATAAGTATAGATATAGATTTATGTACCGATGTATGTACGACATTCGTATTAATAGATTAAGATATAAAAAATAGCATGACTAGTGCTAATCATAAGTCGCAAGACTGCGTAACTACAAATTAAGTTTTTTTGATAGTCCAATAATATTTTCAATCAATCAAACAGGATGCAAGCAATTTCACAAAAAGCATGACTTGTTTAAATAAAAAAACAATACAACAAATAAACCATCTTATTAGCACTTACTGAAGGTCTATTTTGCCAACTAAAAGACCTGTTTGCTTAGCACTTAGATTTAAATTTCGAAGATGAGTCAATTCTTCAATCGAACCGATTTCGAGGTCAAGGCCGTATTATTGGTACACTGGCCCGCAGGTAAGTTACTCCTTTCTGTCTTTGTTTATTAGATTTTAACCTTTATCGTTTCGATATAAAGTCGAAAGTTCGATGAATAAAATTTACATACCTATTAGGGTAGCTTGACCTGCTGACCGCGGTACCGAGTGGTACAGATTTATTATCGTGTGATACCTATTAGGTTAGGACATTAGGCGCTCTCCCTATACTTCCCGTAGGACAAGGACTAAGGAATTGAATACAAACAGTCGTTGATATATCCAATAGTACACTTTTTTAAGGGGGGAAAATCATCGAATGACTGCTCCCGCCTGGGTGAGGCGAGAGGAAATGTCAGACTCTTACTGACTAAAAACCACCCCGTTCCGTCTCCTGCACGTCGAGCCGGAGCCCCGGTAACCCGTTAAGTTCTCCGCGACTTCGAATCGGCATCAGCCCTGTTGGGCTCCGTGGTGGTCTGATGGCTCTTTGAGGCGCGCGCGGAACGCAACGCGCCGTACGCTCGGGAAAACATCGACACTACCGACTCAGCACATTTTTTAAAGTATCTAGCCATAGTTAAGCATCTATCATGCTATCACAGCAGAATAAAGAAACGTGGGTTACATAGGACCTGACAAGGGATTGCATATTTGACAGAGACCAGCCAGCTCTCTGATAGACGTAAGAAAAGATAAAGATATTTTATTTCGCAAATATGGGTACATATCATGGTGGTGCACAATAAAAAATACTGAAACAGCCATATTTTGCACATTATAAGGCATGCAAAAGTTTTAAACTTTTTACAATTCAAGAAAATAATTCTAATGAATATCATTCAATTTATTAAAACGAATGTAACTATTTTTTGTATACCTACTCTTCCTGCAGATTTCATAACACCTGACAAGGAACTACACATTCAAACTACAGAGAACGAGCAACTCACTGATAGACCAAAACTTTTTGGACTGTGACCTCCAATTCTCCTGCCAACCTTAAAGACCAAACACTTTAATATAGGGTACCCAGAGAAATCCCAAGTCCAATAGTAGACTCACGAGCCGTTGTTGTTGATATTAGCTGATAGTAACTCATGTCATGTTGACATATTAACTCAATTTTTAACTTTGTTTTAAGTACTTTAAAGTGCATAATTACTTGTTTTATTGCCACACACTTAGATAATGTTAATCACTTAAACAACAATTAAAACAATGTAAACTAAATTATTGAAACCACAGCAATGTTTTAGAAAAACCTGTTTCGTCACTTGTGCAGCGTATTGAATATTATTTTTCTGAATTGAGCAAAGAAATATTGTGGTTTCTAAACAAGTACTTGAAATTACCTACGATTTACTTTAAAAGTACTTATTTCGCATTGATTTTGATACTGTTTTGTTCGTTAGGAGAATGAAATTTTTGGTATTACAAAAATTGGTCAATTAAAAAATTATCATACAGGCTGTTTTAAAATGTCAAAAAATTCCGTATCTGTATGAGTTTGATATAAAAAGTCATAATCTAATTTTTTTTTAATTTTGTAATACGTAAACAAAATATTATCCTAAAATTCTAAACACAGTTAGGTTGCACACCGTTGTATTCCAAAAGCATTGTGCAAGCGCATTAAGTATGTAACAAGATGCGTCTATCTGCTATGCGGATCTCTTCACCCAAGACCTAACTGTGCCCACTGGGCCGAGGCACACTGACGTGGAAAAACATAAAAAATTATACTGCACACTGCACACTCTGTTAGCGTCTAGCGGACATAATTAATATTGTTGAAGGCTAAGTTTTTGTTTTCCAAGTTCATTGCAATCATCATTATTGCATTACTGGGTAACGTCAGTTACGACAGATTTATAAAATATTTCACTATAGTAGTAATAATGTGTCAAAATTAAGAGCTTTCTGCTTCGATTCACGAACCCTATAATGTATTTCTCTATTTGTCCTAATCTTACGGACTAATGCGTAAACTAATTACAAACTACAAACTAATTACAATTCCAAATATCTGCTAATTGCCTAATGTCATCACGATCATCGTCAGCATATTAAGTGGGTATTGCTAAAGAAGTAAGGCCTCTTCTCACATGGAGATGGAGTCTCACTATTAGCTTTTTTACAACTTGGGAATCACTACATAGTATAAAACAAAGTCGCAATCCGCCGTCTGTCTGTCCCTATTTTGATGCGGTTTCCTTCCGCATCTATTAAGATAGAGTGATTCTTAAAGAAGGTTTATTTGTATAATACATGAATATTCCACCCGTGCAAAGCCCGGGCGGGTCGCTAGTATAGTATAAAACTGACAAGCGATCCGTCTGCTCACCTTAACAAAGAATGTAGAATTAAGTCCATAATTGTGTTTAATAGACTCAAGACGCATAACTTAGCTGAACACAAAACTAATGAGAATTACTGTCTAGTTTTATTTTATGGGATTTTTGCTGTTCAAGCAACTTCCGCAACGATCTTTTTTAAGTCAATTTATATATTACACTTAATGATGATGAAGTTTAGACAGGTTAATCATCATTTATTTTATTGCCTACTAGCGACCCGCCCCGGCTTCGCACGAGTGCAATGTGTATATACATACACATAAACGTTCCTGAAGACTATCTATTAAAAAACCGCATCAAAATCCGTTGCGTAGTTTTAAAGATCTAAGCATACATAGGGACAGACAGACGGCGGATAGCGACGATGTTTTATACTATGTAGTGAAGTGATAATGATAATACAATGCCTATGAGTCATGTAAGCATAATTTTGCAGAAACATACTATCAATTACTCTGTCTCCAGTTTGATACCTGCATCTTAATTTGTGATAGTTTTGTCAATTTTTACCTACTTCAAAAAAAAGGAGGAGATTCTCTCGTTGACCTGTATCGATCCTTAACTAGGTATATTTTTGTTCGCAATTATCTTGCAATCGTCTGAACCGGTTATGATGCGATTTTCAGAAAAAGTGTTTGTTGTATTTAGGAGTAGGTTTTAGTATATAAAACGGACTTTATTACTAACCGCTTTTAAAATAACTAAAGGAGGTTAAAGTTAGCGGAAGTTTTTTAAATGTTGTTTTCTGTTAAAAGTATTATTTGATAGTTATAGAATTAGATATCTGGTCTATCGCCATTGGCTTACCACCTATTACAAATAAAATAAATATCTTCATTTCTGCTTGCCTCTCTAGGTATAAGCGGCCATGGCACAATCTAATATTATATCACTATTATTATCGTTTATTACGAACTAAATAGAGAAAATATCTTTAATTATTATACAATATTTTATTACGACGATTAAAAAGAGTTAGTAACCATGATTTTTTTGCATTTTAACTAGTTTCACTGTTTATTAACTCATTAAACAGACATATATATAACTATCTTACTCTATCCGCCGTTTCATCCAAGTAAAATTGAATAAACAATATTCTAAATACTAAAGTTGGTCCCGATCTTATCTATAGACGAAATAAAGAGTAATTTTTATTGTCATTTTTGTTTCCAAGTCATGTTTTTTTGTCCATCTTAAAAAATATGTTACTCCCTGGACATAAATATCTATATATATATATATAAATAAAACCCGTTTCCCGTTGTCACGCCATAACTTGATAACGGCTGGACCGATTTGGCTGATTTTTTGTTGTGTTTGTCATTGTCAGGAGAAGGTTCTTATGATAGAAAAAAATATGACTGAAAATCCTACGGGAACGGGAGAAAACGGGATTGCGCGTACGAAGTTGCGGGCAGAAGCTAGTATTTTATAAATGTGAAAGAATTATCCAAATCGGTTCAGCAGTTCCGGAATCTGGAGCCTATTCATCGAAAACAAGCATTCAAACCTTTTTACAATATTCGCCTATCTAATGATAGACAAACAAAAAACAATATAATACTTTTTTGTTTATTAACTCATTTTTATTAAACATACAAATGATTAACATGACATAGTAATGGTAGTGGGAAACCCCGATAGTAATGAATTAAGTTCTTATGACTAGTATTTCGTTAGGCATAAGGTTGATAATAACTTAAATAGTTGCCTGTTGTACGATGATTAGTCTTAAATATCATTAGGACTATGTAAAAGGGGATTACCAAATTTTAGGTTTTTAATTTTATTTAATAGCATTTTTACGAGAAATTTAGAGGTAGTGCTATTGCAATCTAGAACCTTAATGTTTTGGGATAGAATAGAAAATCGAATAATAGGTTTTTACAACTTGGCCACTATTTTCTGGCATTATTATTTACTCCAATTCTGTACGTATTTAATATACGATGGTAGTCTTAAGTAATTATGAAGAAATCTAAATGGCTTAATACCAATATAGATTAAAAGCATAGGTACTCAGTAAAAGTTAGTTTCCGGTACGCCTTCATTCGCTAAAAATGTCGTTATACCCCGGAGGTTTAAGACGCCCGCTTCTCATACATGCAAGTGCGGACTCAAAACCTACCAACGGCAAGTACCAATGTGACTTTTTCCAAGTTATATGTACTTTCTAAGATTATCTAGACACCACTGACAAACGGTGAAGGAAAACATCGTGGAAACCTGGGCTTATAATTTCTAGTTATAAGTTTAAAATCGCGAATCAGCATTTAAGCAAGCGTAGTGATTAATGCTCAAACCATCGCCGTGGGAAATTTGCCTATGGTCACTTTTAGGCTGTTGATGATGATGATACCCCTTCATCTATTTACTAGATAACCTAATTTAAAACTGGGTATACATAGGTACAAAGAAAAATCCCAAGTTTTAAAATAAATAACAACATTTAAATAAAAGCCAGTCGGGAAGCCAGTGGATGCAAGTGACGAGTTTCATTCGACGTGGACGAGGAGGAAAAATTTGTCCAGCAGTTGTCTTTCGGCTGTTGATAAATGATGAAATAAAAGCCTATAAGATATAGAGCTAGTAGATTAAGAAATACTAAGAAACATCTTTAAAATAAACACAATTAGGTACCTACGAGGTGCGAGAACAAAGATTAAGTTTTTTACGCCTTAAATAAAATTACTTACAACCTAATTATATCGCAATTTTGTGATTAGTTTTTGTTTAAGTGATCGCGAGCAAGATTGTCTACTTTAACTAATCAGTGTTGTAGAAAAAACTCAGCAACTAGGAGTCGAATTCCATCACAATGGGTTCCATATCTTTACATATTGAAATTAGCAAAAAAATATGATTGTTGTATGGGGGCCTCTCTTAAAGTTAGTTTTATGCTATTTTAACTGACTTCAAAAAAAAAGTATTTTTTGTCTCAGTTTGGCCTTATGTATCTTTGTCCCCAATTACCATGCGATTAGCTAAACCAATTTAGATGCGGCTTTCAGAAATGAGTTTGTTACATTTAGGATCAGTAGTTAGTATTTTACCGACTTCATTTAGTATATTAATGAACTTCAATTCAAACTAGATAAAGAGGTTGTAGTCGGTTTTTTAAGTGTTATTTTTCTTATTACATTGATAGTTATTTATTTTGTTTTAGCGTTAATAGTAGAAACAAATTATCTAAAATTCAATTTTTTTTATGTTGGTAGGTTGACGTTTACCCAACATATTTTTTTAAAAAAAAAACGTTGCCTCACATTAGGGTTTTCTCCTGTGTCGTGGGTGCGTTTACAAACATACAAATTCACACACACATGACGCCCAGACCCGAACCAACAATTTGTGGATCACACTAAGTGTTGTTCCGTGCGAGAATCGAACCCACGTTACGCTGCACGGCAGCCGGTTGCCCAGCCATCGCACCAACCATGCAGTCAATCTCGCCTGGTGGTAAGCGACGATGTGAGCGACTATGGAGCACGCCTACCTATGAGCAACCCATTCACTCGGGACTTGAAGACACCCAAGTTATATTTGTCGGAAAACACAGATTTCGGCAAGGAATTCCATTCCTTCTACTGTCTAGCTATCAAGCAATCAAGGTATTGAAGGTACATCTTGATATAGAGGAACAAATATTTAAATAGACAGGGGAGTCTTAGTAATACGATTCGGTTGTAACCTTTACGTACGGGACCCTAATAATAATTGAATTACGTTTGAAGGAAAAATCTTCGCAATATGTATGTACTTATACAAAATAAGGGCCACGTTTAATAATGACAATATAATTTATAGTTAAGGTATAAAATGAAGTAATAATTGCTTCCTGGTCTTTAGAACTTTTAATTTATTATTGTTCTTTGATACAAGGAGGTATTATTATAAAATATTGTGTAATCCGTACTATAATAAATATTTATTTGAACTGTATTTGTTACTCAATTAGATGTTAGGAAAGGAGCCTTTAAAATTATGTTTTCTTGTGATTAAATTACGACAATAATGAACTATTAGGTCTTCTCGAATGATTCCACTCGCTGCTCGGCTCTCATTAATAGGGTAAATGACTAATTTTCATTTCAATGTCCGTCTGGTAGATTATTTTAAAACATTAGACACATATTTTTTATTTTCTTACAGAAACGAATACTTTCGGCGATAATTATATTGATTTGAAATGTCATATGACGTCACTTCTGTGTACATTTTATAGTTAGACATGACGTTTTAGCCCCCACTTATTTAACATTTAAAGCTAATTTATCTGAGAACTTTTAATTATTGCAAGCATGCAAGAAATCCTTTATTGGCATACAATAACAATGCATAAATATTTTAAACAACCAGCTTTAATTCCTTCAAATTATCATCAAACCTTTAAAAACCCGATGAGTCATAATTCGGTCACACCCATGTTCATAAAATTGATTTTATGTTTCCGATGCAAAAGGACCAATAATTGGTCGAATCGGATAAAAGGACCAGCGTTTTCCTCAATCATAAAAACTAGTTTCCATATTTAATAATAAATGATAATATCTATTTACCATAAATCCTAAGATATGAAATCTTAATAATAACCAATTAAGTAAGATACAGAATTTCCTACGGGTTTCGTGTATCGAACTAGAGGTGACTATGTAGTACTCGTGGTTCAATTCAAAAATCAGAATATCATAAAATTACATGTAGGTATAATAAATCTGTTGCATTTTTATTTTGAAGAAGGTGTGGTCGGTTTTTCAAAAGTGTTAATTTTCTTATTACATGATAGTTATTTTGTTATTTATTTTGTTTTAGCATTAATAGAAACACTTTATCAAAAAATTCATTATATTTTGTACCTGATAGATCGACGTTAGGCCACCATCTCGTCTGGTGGTAAGCGATGATGTGACCGACGATGGAGCACGCCTACCTATGAGCAACCCGTTCACTCGGGACTTGAAGACACTCAAGTCATATTTGCCGGGAAACACTGATTCCGTCAAGGAGTTCCATTCCTTAGCTGTTCGAAGCTTGACACGAAACGCTTCGTGCAAACGGGTGGAATGTAAAGGGTGACGCGCTGCCGTTCGTTTATATTTCTCACCAATTATGTTATGAAGCCTATGTAACAGAAGAAAGGATAATATCGTAATAATAAAACCTCGCACGTCATGCTTACGTTAACTTACCCTACTCGGCCAATGAAGTAATATTATGAGTACGTCATAGCAGTAAACTTTAAGAGATACCTCTTTTTTATCCATTAAAGCACGACAGGAAAACAGGTAACGTTATGCCAAACTTGTACGTAAATGTAAATTGGTCTTGTCCCGCTAAGTTGGTTTAAAAACTCGTTTTGTCTTCAATTAGGATACTACACTCCACGGGGACTTTCCTTTGCCGCAGGAATGCAAAAATACAAGGAAAAAATTTACTTTTTTTGCAAATGGCGTGTTTTCCCGCGCTCTTTTCTACTTTTTATACGAAAGATTAAGGTGGAGCTGGCACAAAATGGTGAATGCTTTACGCGTTTGTTTTTTCTGATGCTGAGTAATGATTGTAAGCTTGTTTTTAAGTTTTATGTTTAAACAACAAAATCTATTTAAGGTATTACTAAAATACCAATCGAATTTACTGACAGGAAAATGGAATAAAAATTGTTTATTGATAAAATTTGATTGCTTGATAATTGGAATTTGGTAACTTTGTTATTAATAATTATTATAGGATCATTCTAGGTCAAGCGAAGGATATTGCTAAATCCTGCAGTTTGGATTTTTGCGAAATAATAGAATTATACCATTAGGTACATTATTAATGTAGGTACATTTGAATATTAAATCATTTTAATTGCATTTAATAGTCAGTTATATCGTAACTCAACTTTTAGAACCAAAAGACCAAAATAGAACTATGTTTATGCTTAAGTAATCAATGTGACTTTGCACCAATCGGGTCAACCGTTTTTTGCTCACCAAATGGTGCTATCCAATAAGAAGTCTTTAATGTCCAATCACTGTAGCTGAAACTGAACGTCCATTCTCTATTGGATGAGAAACGAGAGGTCGTGTTTCGTCGTGTGACTGAAATTACCGGAGGCTAATTACCCACTCCCCAATCTCCCTAATCCCCGAATCAACAACAAACTCCTAATCCTCAAAAGGCCGGTAATGCACTTGTAACGCGGCTGGTGTTTCAGGTATGTATGGGAGACGCTGATTGCTTACCATCAGGTGACTGGTCTGCTCGTTTACTCGTTTACTCTGCTCGGCGTATCATTTAAAAAAAAATCTGGTGAGTAAATATACAGAAGCCCCATTGATACAAGTTATAATCAATTACTTCATAGGAATACGTGTGCAAGGATAATAATAAATAAAAATTTCAAACAAAAAGTGCATATAAGATTAATATCACTTACAATTACAAAAAATATCAGAAAAAACGGTAATTCCGTGAGATTTTCTTGCATTACTTCTGTAATGGACGTTTAGCGAGAAAAATACATAATTATCACATCGACAGAACTCGAATCATAATCGATTGCGGTAAACGATATCAGTAACACACGCAAGCTTTTAATCATAATACTAGAGAAAGAATATTAAGTATTTAACGTTTTCCGTTCATATTATTTAAGGGATGAGGCAGTAAATTATCAAATGAATTGGTATGCAATACTTAAGTCGTACCTAAAGACCTTAACATCTAATAACTTGACACTATTAATAACCTAGACACAAATATCCTAATATTATTAAGGAAATAATATCTAATTATACTTAAGTTTGAAATCGCCAACCCGCATTGAGCAAGCTTAGTTATTAACCTCTTGTCTCTTGATAATATATGAGAAACACATAGAATTGCATTCCGAAACACAAGTTAATGCTCAAACCTTCTCCGTGCAAGAAGAGGCCTTTGGTCAACACTTATAACCTGTTGATGATGGTGATGATACAAAATGACTACAACTATCGTCACAAAAGATCTTTTACAATTCCTATCAACGACAAAAGAATACTTAACCTATAAATTATGCGATAAAACCCGCATTACAATAGTTCTCTCTAATTACAATATGCATCATAGAAAACTACTCAATAAAACCTTTAATTGATGTTTTTATTGATAAAGATTTTTATAGTACATTATAAATCAATGAAGTCTCATATCTGCTTTATATTTTACAATTAACCCATGGCATGGCAGAACGTATAAGCGGCAGGTACTTAAGAGGATGAATTACAGACTGACTATAATAGTATATCGAAATCCATTAGTATTGTAAAAAAAATACTAACTATTTTAGTGTTAGACCCGGTGCACTTAAATTCTTAATAAAACTGGTAAAACTTTAACTTAACATAAAATAATGAAGTGCACTTATACATAATATATACTTCCTAGATCTGAGTATAAAAAAGGTTTAATCAATTCTCAACCCAACAACAAAACAAAAACCTTCGATCCGCGACCAATTTTCCGTGACAAACGCTGTAATTTAATGACGAATACCTAATAATGATATCATAATAGCATACCGATACAAATTCTCACGTCCGCTTAGAAACATCTTAGTACTGCCTACTCTGCATAGTAATCAACTTAGACGGATCCTGGGAAAACACTTAGTTTACCAGGATACTGATTGAGGTCACGCTTATAGGTAACGTAGTCGAAGACTGCATTCGATAATGATTCGTAACGTAAATTAAGTTTTATGCTGGCTCTCTTTATTTGTAATTCATTGATAAAATAACACTGTTATTAAAACGATTAATAAATGGATTAATCGTTTTAATACTGCTGTTGCGGACCTTAGGACCAAAAGATAAGTCTTGATTCTTTATATTTAAAACCTGCATTGATTCTGTATCTCATCTGACCTGAACCTGTATCTCATCATCATATCAATAAGGTGTCCATTGCTGAACATACGCCTCCCCCAACGACTTCCAGATAGGTCGGTTAGTTGTATCTAATTGTATCACATATGTGTCCTGTACGCCATTGTAATGTGTGTAGCACCAAACACTAGAACTCGCATTACTATTCATAATTTCAAATTTTTGTGACTAAAAATACATTGTCACAATACAGATTTGCTACATTGTGAAACAATATGACTTTAGGAATCCATAACTGTTTGTGTTTAGAAAAACCCAACTAGATAATCTAGTCACGAGATCGTGATGATGTAAACTGAGATAAACATCGATAATCGTTGAATTTGGATCAATAGGAGCAACAATATTGCTGCCATAGAAACATGAAAATTTGCATAAAATTTATTAAAGACACGTGACATGTAAAGGCTTGCAAGACACACATGATATAGACCTTTACTATAAAATTGTATCTAATACAAGTTCTTTTATAATCCTACGTGTTTTAAAGTGAGACAATATCTATATTATTCAGAAATAATGTATATTATTATTGAAGTTAAAATAGTAAATGAACAAGAATGAATCTAAGCTGTTGAATAAAATTAATTTTTGACAGTTTCTAGTATGGTAGAATTGTCAAATATTCAAAGTTATTCTTCAAAATCGGTATTAAACAAAATAATTATCTATTCATACTTTTTTTTATTAGCTGTCATTATAAGATAATGAAGTATGTAAATGACAATCCAAACTAAAAGAGTAACCATAGCTATACGTTTCATAAATCCATAATCAAAAATTTGGAACTCTAAATATCTTAGCTAAAGCACTTAAGCATAAACAAAACCCAAGGATAACATAACGCAAAATTCGCAAATCTCAATGAAGACCAATAAAGACCAGACAATCTTTATAAAGAGCGATGAATCAAAAGGAAGCCACAATTTTGCGTAGGATCTATAATAACCTATTTATTGTCTTGAAACTCTAAACATTATACTGGCTAAGATGCCATTACAACCCGCCAAGCCTGGTTCATATAAACGGTCAAGGCAATGTGTTGGGCAAGCTAGCTAGCCGCTTAGAATATGCGGACCGAAGGACCAGAATAACTTGATACGCAACGAATTATGGAACTGGATTAAAATGTTTGAATTTTGACGTTTATTTGACAGTTCGCTTCGTTAGTGCCGCCATTATGTAATGTCTAATTATACTGGTTGTGTTTAAGATGTAATGTATGTAGAATGATGAAAGTGAGAGTAATTATAATTTTAATGTTTTTGTATTAGTGGGTTAGTTTGTTGCTTTTGTTTTAATTGTGATTTTTTGGGGCTTTAAAATTTAGCAAAAAGTATTATTGCAAAATAGTGTTTGTTTTTCGGAATAAATACGTAATGGTTATTGCCGGCTTCAGTATTTCTAGTTCAGTTATGTTATTCTCAAAAAAGTGTTATTTTTTCCGATAACCACATTGTACTATAGGTACTATTATCTTAAAGTATGAAAGGTATTTTACCATTTAATCGCTTATCAGCGTATTATTGCATGATTTCTGAATAGGTAACACAACATAATTATTTTAAATTAAAACATTTTGTAGAATTTGTTTTACACAAGAAATAAAATTATAATCCCTAACATTGTTAAGAGTAATAAAACGAATGAGTATTTTATCATAAACAGAGATGAAATTATATGATAACGGTTCTGTTATCATCTTTTAACTCTCCAGAAGAGTAAACCAAACCAAACCTCGGTCCTAACTAAAAACAGACCGGGTTTTTTTTTTCATTAATCACTCAGTTTTTTTTATAGGGTTTTGTTATGAATACTGAGATTTATTAAATTTTTTCTTAATTTATAATATTGGACATAAATCAGACCTCACAGTTGGGTCATCAATTAAGGTTGTATACAATAATAACAGTCACGGACACTTAACAAAAAAAAAGAAAATAAAAAAATCTATGTACTTACAGAAAAAAAATCCGATCGCAAAAAAAAAGAAAAAAATAAATAGAACAAAAGTCACAAAACACTTACACTATCATATTAAAATAAAAAAAAACAATCACAAAAATTCTAAATTTAAAATCCAATAAAAAGTAACGTTTATTTATTTATTTATCTCGCGAGCGAGCGACACTCGAATCATTTGGAATTTCAAACCGCGTTCGCGAACGCTACATATGGTTGGTAGTCAGTAAATGACCATTGAGCCGTTCCATATCACCTGTTGACGGTAGGGCTGGCACTCTAGACTTGTAGACCAACAGGCTAACGTATTTACGCTTTACTCCTCATAGTAGGTTCGTTTAGGTTTCATCTCGTTTGATACCAATAAAGATATAAGTCGTCATAAGTGATGACGCATGTTGTTGAAATTTATTAGGTTGTAAGTCTTGTACGTTATTGCGGTCAATGTGTTGTAATTTAAATATAAGATGTCGAGTAATTAAATTATTTAATGGTTTTTTGTTTGTAGGATTTGTTTATGTACATTTAATGTAATGTACGGGGTGTTAAGTACGTAGGTATTAAAAGTATTGTTATAAATACAACGTCTAAACATCCCCATGATGAGGATTCGGATAAATTTTAAATTCCTAGGACTCTTGGACTTTTATTTTTCTTATTTATTTTAATGTTAAAATGTCCATTGTTTCATTTGTAAACACTATCTATTTTAAACATTTAATATTTGTAATATATTATGAAATGGCAGTAATTCGGTAATTAATAAATAGCCTGTGATATTATTTGGTCCTCGTAGTAAGGCAGATTTGTACTCATAATAAAAGGATCACGATTTAAAAAAAAAAATAAGTACCAAAGTACTTTTTCTAAAAATACCTACGTTTTGCATGAAATACCAACAACCCTGCACCATAATATATCAACCTACCAACCCATTTCGTTTGGCCAAGCGTATCATCTTGAACACTGCTCGGACCCTAAGGAAAACCGGTTAGGTTCATGCACTTATGTGAAATGGAAGGTCATCAAACAATAGGACCATAAATCTATTTTCATTCAGTAATAGGTTGGCGAAACGTTTTTAATGATTAATGGGTTGATAAACCAAAAGATTTCGGTTGACCAAATGTTTGATCCAATGTTTGTTTCTTTTGTTTTGAAGCTTTGCACGATGGTAGGTGGTTGTAAAGATTTATTTTTAAAAAAGGTATCTGTTTTTGTGTTCATATTGAATTTGATATTTAACACAAACCTCTTTATAATAAATTCAATACAGAAACAACATTCAATCCGAAAATTTAATCAGTTCCCAAACAAAACCTTAACGCACGAAATATAAATAAAGAATAAAACACATCCTTATTTCGAACGCAAATCTAAATTCATAAAACAAGGCCTTGAATTTTAATTGAAATTTAATAATAGTAAAACGAAATTCAAATAGTTTGATAGCCCTAATAAGTGCATCTCCGCTTAAGCCGTACTCGCGACCTTGCTGTGTGAGAGGTAATTTTTGGCGCCAACTGTACCTTGCATCTATCACGTGCTAACTAAGCATAGTAAGGGAATGTACTTACACGTTAACGTGGAAAAATGGACCATAAATTCTTAATCATAGGTATTACATTGAATAAAATGTCTTCGTAGTATGATTATTAGACTAGGCAGAACAGATATAAACCTAAAACCGCATTACTATAAAAAACAAAATAAATAAGGTTGCAAAAAAATATAGCCTGGCTTAGACACAATCCAGACTTCATAGAACTTAGCATTCTAAAAAACAAAACATTTACAAAAAAAGTAAAGTCTACTTTCGATTGCAAATTTACTTTCGATTGCCATTAAAATAAAACCTTTATTAAAAAAAGAACTATCCCAAAGATAAGATTTATATTTAAAAAAAGAACTAACCCAAAAATAAGAATAAATGTTAGAATCAATAGATGTGGTTATTCGAATTTCAAATTCGGTTTAAGAGAAATTGGTCCTAAAATCCTAACTATTGGTCTTTTTACCAAAACGCCAAGCTTCCGTCTTTGTTGTTTCTTTGTTTTGTGTTTCCTAATCAACTGACATTATCAACTACTTTTACACATCATTCCGGTTCAATTACGTAATATGTCAAGGCAAATAAATAACACTTTCTTTAACCCACTTTAGAATTAGCATATCACATTAATACAGATTGACTGTCTTTGATGCGTCAATCTGTAAATGTGTCTCTAACAACACATTGACTCACGTAACACTAATTCATGTGTTATATCAAGTTACAAAATTATTTTGTAACACAGTTGTGACTTTTGACTTTATTTTTGACCTTTTATTTTCTTTTGACCGAATCTTACGTATTGAACTGCATCGTGCATGCTGCATATGAAACTTTAATAGGAGCCTTCTGCATTGCAAAATTTGCTAATTTGTACAACGTTCGGACATGGTAGTACGATTTTAAAACCTTATTAACTTTTTCCTATTTTCAGACCGGGCAGCAGGCATTTTCAGCAACCTTACTTTTGAAACAAAGATAAATTATGCTTAACATCATGCAGTTGCATGCTGAACATTAAGCTCCATAACACACTATTGAAGATGCCTGTGTTTAAGTATAGATGAAAACGGACTACCAACAATCACACCCATCAACATCCTATAAATACCCGCTGCTGAGCAAAGCCTCTTGTCACACGGAGAAGGTTTGAGCATTAATCACCACGCTTGCTCAGTGCAGAAATTACAGAGAAACAAAACAAAATTTCAAACATAGAACCCTCTACTTTTTTGAAGTCGACGAAAAAGACTCACACAATCACGTTCTGAAACATGAACAAATCAGTATCATTTACGAAATCAGCTGCGACGCCGGATTTAATTAAGAACAGGTTTACAGTAGTACTACTCGAATCTGTCTAAGGATTTCCAACTTTAATACTACAGTAATATGGTTGAAAGTATAATAAAGAAGTTCTATGTTTTGGTGTAACTTCATGAGCGTGTGTAGACGACAGTTTGCGAATATCTTTGAAAGATTTTCAGCTGTATAGTTTTGGAAATAAAGTTGAAATTGTATTTAAAAAATATATCATTTCGGGTACTGTTATATGCGTGTATACAGTTTACGAAACAGGTCAAATTCTTAAAGTATTTATTGCATTTTAACGCCTCCATGCAAATAATTAATTGTTTAATTTATTCATTATCCTTTTAAATACGAAACATACAGGATGTCGTAAGAACTGACTATAGGGCTACGTGGTAATTTGACAGAAGCCGAGTAGCAAGTGTTCTTTGATAAACCACGATCTCTGCCAAACATAGAATAGAGTAGTAGACAGAATATGAAAATTAAAAATGTAATTAGTCCGTCAGTTACATAAAGAAAAAAATATTAGACACGTATTTTTTTATTTTGTCTTATAAGAAAACAATACTTAGATAAAATAGATTTTTTTTTAAGAACGTAGCCCCACATTAGGATTTTCTCCTGTGTCGTGGGTGCATTTACAAACATACAAGTTCACATACACAATGACACCCAGACCCGAAACAACAATTTGTGGATCACACAAAGTGTTGTTCCGTGCGGGAATCGAACTCGCGACACGTTGCACGGCAGCCGGTTGCCCAGCCACCGCACCAACCGTGCAGTTAAAGAATTAGTTGGCGAGAGGGAGTGTCAGAATCTTACTGACTACAAACCACCCCATTCCTACTCCTGCTCTTCGAGCCGGAGCCTCGGCAACCCGTTAGGCCTTCCGCAGCTCCGTATAGGTTATAATTTCTAATTATAAATTTGAAATGGCCAACCCGCATTGAGCAAGCGTGGTGATAAATGCTCGTTCTCCATGTAAGATGAGATCTTTTGTTAACTATACCTATTGATGTTGGAGAATCACAGACTGTTATAAAACATTGATGAAAAATTAAGAAAAATTTAAAGGAGGACATGAACTGCCACCAAATGTTTATAAAGATCATCTTTAGGTACAATCAATAAGTCACTTGGAAAATTACTCATTATCTTACGGTAAACTATTGCTCACAGTTCTACTAACAAAAGACACCTTATGACGTAGGAAATAAGTGTCAGAGTTCGTGATTTACGACTACGAGATATCCCCTTTACCTAATATTTTCTATAACGCACGTAAAAGTATGTAATGAATGATGATGTAGTTGTTATTTCCCAAAGAGATGCAATAACATCACGCCTTTTATCCCCGCAGGGGTAGGCAGAGGTGCACATTATGCCACTGTACAATTTAACACCCACTTTTTAATATACATGTTGAGTCCCATGTAATAGGGGGTGAGCCTATTGCCATATACCGGGCACAATTCCAGACTCCGTGCTACTACTGAGAATTTTTAAAAACCCAGTAACACTTTGCCCAACCCGGGATTCGAACCCTAGTCCCTTTGCCCTAAGTTGCGGAGAACCTAACGGGAAACCGGGGCTCCGGCTCGACGTGCAGGAGAAGGAACGGGGTTTTTAGTCAGTAAGAATCTGACACTCCCTCCCGCCTCACCCAGGCGGGAGCAGTCATTCGATGATTTTCCCCCCTTAAAAAAAAAAGACCCTTTGCCCTGCAGTCGCACTTGTGACCACTCGGCCAAAGCCGGCAGATGCAATAACAAGTATGTTTACCTGATATACTTTGGTTCCTGCAACTGCAAGAAACAAAACAAAACTGACAGCACGGTTGGTGCGATCGCTGGGCAACTGGCTGAAGCGCAACATGTCGCCCTCGATTCCCGCACGGAACAACTCTTTGTGTGATCCACAGATTGCTGTTTCGAGTCTGGGTGTCATGTGTATGAACTTGTATGTTTGTAAACTCACCCACGACACAGGAGAAAAACCTAGTGTGGTGCAACATGTTTTAAAAAAAACAATAAGGTGTAACTAGCTTTTAATCTGTTAAACACCAAGCGGTCACCGGTGACCGCGACCTATTGTTCTTTAATTGTGTCTATAAAACCGGTACTCGACGAGTTAATTGTATAAACTAACCGACTAACAAAATGTATAGTTAGTTTGACCAATTTAAATCTCTGCCGTCAAATGTGGTTAACGCAGTGGATAGATAGGCTGTATGGCATGAATTCAATTTTCGCAGAATAAGTCTACTAGGCGTCTGACTATCAAAATCTCTTGACCGATCCCACATAACATTCACGCCTCTTATCCCCGAAGAGGTAGACAGAGATTCACATGCAGTAAATTCACATTACGAAAACATAATCACATACACAAAAGAATAAGTATTATTGTGTATCGTCTGTACCTATATTCATATGCATGTAATAAAAAACGGTTAGTTAAATATTACAAACAGACACTCCAATTTCATTCATCTATATGTATAGATAAATATCTGAATGGTAAAACATCGTGGTATTTCCTACGATTTCATAAGGATATACAGTTTATAGAAAAACTTTTGATGAAGTCACGTGGAAAGGCGGTGTTATTGAGATGTTCTTTGATTGATCGGTAAGGTTATGAATCGCAGTAGGTCCAAGGTCAATGAATACTCTGATTGTAGATGTATTGTATGACTGCCTCGTTGACCGAGTGATCGCAAGAGCGACTGCCGGGTCTCGGGTTCGATTCCCGGGTCGGGCAAAGTGTTATTGGGTTTTTGGTTCTCTTTTGTTTATTATTTATATAAATGATCTCCCAAAAGTAATTAATCAGCAAATTATATTATTCGCGGATGATAGCACTGCCATTTTTACTGACGATGGAAAAGATGCGTATGAGGAAAATATAAACAAATCATTAGGAAATATTATTAATTGGCTTAACCGAAATAATCTAAAAATAAATCTTGATAAAACAAACTACATGACATTTACAAACAAAAATACAAAACCAAAAACGTTGCAGATAAGCTATAATGGCGAAACTATTAACGAAGTCACCGCTACAAAATTTTTAGGTATGCATATAGACAATGAACTTAACTGGAAACTCCATGTTGATCAAATTTGTGTAAAAATAAATCAACATTCCTATGCCCTTTACATGCTCAAGAAAGTGGTAAACGAGAATGCACTGTTAAACGCTTATCATGCATATGTGGGTTCTATACTAAAATATGGTATACTATTCTGGGGAAATTCTACTGATAAAGAAAAAGCTTTTAAAGCACAAAAAAAGTGTCTTAGAAGTATGACGGGACTTAAACAGACTGAGTCATGCAAAGACATGTTCAGGAGATTAAAAATTTTAACTCTGCCTTCATTATTTATCTATGAAGCCGCAATAATGGTAAAAAGTGATATCAACAAATATGAAATGCTTAGAAGTACACGACATAAAAATGTATTATCAGAAATTAGATGTAGGACAATTAAATTTAAATCTAGTGTATTTGGAATTGGAGTGAAGATTTATAATAAGATACCAAATAGTATTAAGAATATTTCAGCTATCAATCTCTTTAAACTTAAACTAAAGCAGTTCTTGATAAATAAAGCATATTACACAATAAAGGACTATTTAAATGACAAGACACTGGGATAGCTGCATTCTGACAAACTGATAGTAAATGTATATTCAATATTCAGCGTACAACAATTTTATGTATAATTTTGACTTATATTCATGAATTTTAATTTTTAATTTCTTTATTTATGGACATGCATTTGACAAATGTTAATATTTGGACCAATGTGGTACAACTTGACCACTGACTAATTACCCGATTAATATTGTCTAAAAAATTAAAGTTGACTAAATGTTTCAATAAATTTAATATAATAATTTGACCAAGGTTTAATAAATTAATGTAATAATTCAGTTAAATTCGATAATGTAAGGTAATGACTTGTCATATTTTTATTGTAATGATTTAACTGATGCAACAAAAAATTTAATAATATTTTGAGACTAGTAGAATAATCCAAATAACATAAACTATTGTACACCTTATAGGTATGTTAACATAACATAACATAACATCACGCCTTTTATCCCCGAAGGGGTAGGCAGAGGTGCACATAGAAGTAACACCCACTTTTCACTATTTATGTTATGAGTCCCATGTAATAGGGGGTGAGCCTATTGCCATATACCGGGCACATTTCCAGACTCCGTGCTACTACTGAGATTTTTAAAAAACCCCAGTAATACTTTGCCCGACCCGGGAATCGAACCCGAGACCCCTTGCCCGGCAGTCGCACTTGCGACCACTCGGCCAATGAGGCAGTTACTATGCTACTATTATACCTCTAATATATATAACATCTATTGTCAACATGTAACAAACAATAAATGAATTTGAATTTGAATTTGAATTTGAATGTTTTTAAAAATTCTCAGAATAGCACGGAGCCTGGAATTGTGCCCGGTATATGGCAATAGGCTCAGAACAGTGGGTGTTACATTGTACAATGGCATAATGTGCACCTCTGCTTACTCCTTCGGGGATAAAAGGCGTGGTATTATGTTATGTTAGACTCTGTATAGACTTCTCTATTTCACTCGTATATATTTATGTTTCTAAAAGAAAACTTTATAAATCCCCTGTAAGTTAAAAGTAAAACGAAATTTCTGAAAATAAAACCTAGTTAGATCGATTTAGCGCCCCTGTAATCCAACAAAATTTCAAGAATATTGTAGGAACCGTTTCCATGACCGTTGATACATACATTAACATATATACAAGAATTGCTTGTTTAAAGATGTTAGATTGTCTACCTCTTTTAAGCCTTTGACTGCTGACAGAAAAATATTGAAGGCAAATCCTCCGTTGACGTAGCTCACCAGTGACCTACGCGGCGGTTAACGTGTTAATATTCACAATCATTTCAAATAAAAAAGGAGAACAGTACAACATAGCATAACATAAATCACGCCTTTTATCCCCGAAGGGGTAGGCAGAGGTGCACATTATACCAATGTACACTGTAACACCCACTTTTCACTATTTATGTTATGAGTCCCATGTAATAGGGGGTGATCCTATTGCCATATACCGGGCACAATTCCAGACTCCGTGCTACTACTGAGAATATTTAAAAAAACCCAGTAATACTTTGCCCAACCCGGGTATCGAACCCGAGACCCCTTGCTCGGCAGTCGCAATTGCGACCACTCGGCCAACGAGGCAGTCCTAAAAGCAAACTTTATAAGTCCCCTGTAAGTTAAAAGTAAAACAGAAATTCTGAAAATAAAACCTAGTTAAATCGATTTAGCGCCCCTGAAACCCAACAGAATTTCAGTAATATTGTAGGAGCCGTTTCCATGACCGTTGATACATATATATATAAAAGAATTGCTCGTTTAAAGGTGTTAGATTGTCTACCTCTCTTAAGCCTTTGACTGCTGACAGAAAAATATTGAAGGCAAATCCTCCGCTGACGTAGGTCACCGGTAACCTACGCGGTGGTTAACGTGTTACTATTCATAATCATTTCGAACAAAAACAGGAGAACAGTACAACATAGCATAACATAACATCACGCCTTTTATCCCCGAAGGGGTAGGCAGAGGTGCACAATATACCAATGTACACTGTAACACCCACTTTTCAGTATTTATGTTATGAGTCCCATGTAATAGGGGGTGATCCTATTGCCATATACCGGGCACAATTCCAGACTCCGTGCTACTACTGAGAATATTTAAAAAAACCCAGTAATACTTTGCCCGACGCGGGAATCGAACCCGAGACCCCTTGCCCGGCAGTCGTACTTACGACCACTCGGCCAACGAGGCAGTCACACACAGAGAACAGTACAAAAAGACGTATTATTTCAAAAAGTTCGTAGAAAATAGTAATAGTTCGTAGGTCTATATCATTTGTAATTCTGTACAAACGACAGTAACTTTGTACCTATTAATTGGTACTTACACATCTAACAAAGGTACTCACCGTCTCTTCATAGAAGCTTGAAGACAATCACAGATCACAATAGAATAGCAACTAAGTCATTGTCTTAACAAACCGCGTAGATAAATGAACTCTTTCTGCCTATAGTTAGACGTTTTAAATATTTTTTTAGTGCTCTAGTTAAGGGAAAGTCATCAAATGACTATTTACAAAAACCTATTTATGGGCGAATTTAAGCCGTGTCAATCCCGAAGGTACAAAAAACTAAAAGAGGGAGATATATAAAGTACTAGCGGCCCGTCCCGGCTTCGCACGGGGGGACTTAAGATTTTTTACATAGTTTTACGTTTTATTTATATTTATTCTCAGTTTTTTTTTAGCGACCTGCCCTCCGTTGTCGATGTCGCGTCTTAAGGTAACCGATTGAACAATTCAAAAGTTTTTTAGAGCAAACTTTTATAAGGATTGAACCATTCATTAAAACGATTGTTATGGGTAAACTATAAAAGGTAGACATATGCTCTCGCGGACTTTTTTAAAAATAATGTTAAGATAAACAATTCATCTATAGAACATTTTTGTATAACTTTAACTATATGCTCAGCGCACGCTACGGAAGGCCTCAGAAACGATACTTTTCCCCCGTTTTTAAAACATTTTTGGTTACTGCTCCACAACTATAGGACCTAGCGTGATATTATATAGCCTATGTTACTTCTGAATAATGCAGCTTTCGAATGGTGAAAAAATTATTGCAATCGGTTCAGTAGTTTTTGAGTTTATTCATTACAAACATACAAAAATACAAATCTTTCCCCTTTACAATATTAGTATAGATACATCACTCGATTTCGCCAGTTATACTATAAGAATTGAGCCTGTTGCAAAATAATACGAAACAATTCAGGTTCATCATCATCATCAACAGCCATTAAATGCCCACTGCTGAGCAAAGCCTCTTTTCACACGGAGAAGGTTTGAGCATTAATCACCACGCTTGCTCAATACGAGTTGGCGATTTCAAACTTATAATTAGAAATTATAAGGTTTCCTCACGATTTTTTCCTTCACCGTTTGTCAGTGGTGTCTAAATAATCTTAGAAAGTACATATAACTCGGAAACACATTGGTACTTGCCGTTGGTAAGTTTCGAACCGGCACCCTCATTCATGAGAAGCGTGCTTCTTAAACCTCCAGGCAACCACGACCCAATTCAGGTTCAGAGGGTACTATTATTGAGAATTTCAAGATTAAAAACATTATTGGGGGAGACGTATATCAGGGGGAATTTCGAGTGACTATTGATGATGGTGAACAGCGTGTCGTACCACTAGTACATTCAAAACAAAAAACACATCCCCTTAACAAGTACTAAACAGGCGTAACTCAAAATTTTTAAAATAAACCACGCTCATTACAAGCTAACTAAATATGCTGTAAACTAATTAGATACAATACTTAGTGCTAATATGTATGGTAAAAAAAAAGACACGTGTTTTCAACAAAGAGGCAATATAATTTGCAACACAGTTACATTTTGAAAAACCGTTTATTTTAAGGTGAATAGACTTACGTATGTACCTATGTAGTGTGACGTTAAATACCATTTGGGTAGACGTCTTCTTGAGTCAAGCCTTAGCAAATTTAGTATAGTATAATGCCTTTCAGCTCAGAGAAAGAGAAGCGATGATGTACACAAAATGGCTGGGAGAGATTAAATGTGAAGAGATGAAGGTCAAGAATAATATTAGCTATCAGACATATTGTTGGAAAAGCCTTTATCTATCAATGAGGAAAACAGTCTTACTAATTTTAATATTAATACTAATGTCAAAATTGGTATATAGCCTTTAACTTAATCGACTACTTCTTGAGTTGTTGATTGGAGTCGTTGGTCGGGTGAATTCGCGAACTATTTATATTTTTTACATACTTTATTCATATTCCATAATTCGTTTAAACTGTAGCTCAACTCCTACCTTATTATTAAGTCCAAACATCTAAAAAAATATCCTAGAAAACCAGAGTTCAAGATCATAGACATTGACACTATCTGTTGGGTATGAACTCGAAACGTGATAAATAAAATATAGCTGGCAGCTCACCTCGGCTATTGTGTTCCAATCGAGTGAACCAATTGCCCTATTGTCGGGTGCTACCCGTGCAAATTCAAATGTGAGCAGGAAGACACGTTTGTGGAACCAGGTGAGAGATTTGTGGGCTAAGACTTAAAATAAAATGTCGTATTTTGGATATATAATGGTATGGAAAGGTTTTATGATTTCACTTGGACTTGGCTACAGGTATTTGGCTTCAAGCGTCTGGGCGCTTACTCTTGGTACCAATCTCAATGTCAATGCAATTTCAATTACAATAAAATTTTAAAATCAACAATAATTCATTATCAAAACTATACAACTACAGGGGTTGCTGTGTACCATAGCTGTTGAAATAGCATTCAGAGTACGGAATACAAAGCCAAACTAAATACCATTTAGTTCATTAAATATCTACGCAATAAGGATGCAATGAGTGCTAGTGTTGCTATTCAAGAGTATGAAATTTCATAATACCAATATCGATTAATCGTAACTGGATTTAAGAATGGCAGCAAGAAAGATTAAATCAAAATCAGTTCATATATGTTAAAGTTATAATGTCACAGATAGATAGGTTACCTTTTTTTGAGAGGGGAAAATCATAAATCAATGACTTCTAGAGTCTCGACCAAGTGAGGCGGGAGGGAGTGTCAGATTCTCACTGACTAAAAACCACCCTGATACTTTTCTTGCTTCGAGCTGGAGCCCCGATAACCCACTAGGTCGTCCACAAAAGACAGATAGGTACCTACAGTTACCACTTAAAATGAACATGAATTCGATTCTTCTAATTATTTATTTGAATTTTTCGCTCTTTATCTTAAAATACCAAGGTTAATATTCCATAGCATAAAAGGATTTTTTTAAAATTAATTTCATGCAATGGTGACTTAATTTCGTAGACTTATTTCTTAGAGGAAATCATTCATCTACCTACCTTATTTATTTGTGAAGCATTTTAGTACTGAAGTAGTTATTAGAAGAATAAAATACGTCTCAAAAGTGCTTAACAATTTAAGCATTTTTAAAGGATTCGGAACCCCTGATAGTAAGTAATCAATGCAGCCCACGAATGCCCGCAACAACAGAAAAATCCTTAGTTGCCAGTTTTTTAAAAAGGAGTACATACAATTCTTTCTTGAATATTTTAACTTCCAATATAGAATAATCGGTTATTTTGGATTAAAATGTAATCTAATCTATCTGTTTGTATTTTAAAATATGTCATTTATAGATAGCACACGTTTCAAAAGTTTGTAACGGAAATTTGTGATTGTGGCAATTTTTCGAGCTGAGGCCTGATTGAGTTCACAGCGGACAAAGACCTGTATCTTACAAATACAGAACGAATATTAACGATCATACAATTTGTTCGTAACATTGTCACGTGCGTTTAAATAAATATTCTTTTGGAAAGGCTCACTAACATTGGTAAAACAATTGGGTAGTTTCCAGGGTATCTATATTAAAAACGTAATTAGTCCGTCAGTTAGATAATGAAAAGATATTAGACACGTATTTTTTTATTTTCTCGTATTAAGTTGTAATACTTAAATAAAATGGCGCTAAGTTTAGGAGTGGGAGGTCGTTACGTCATAATGTGCTATAAAATGTGGCACGCTGTGACTGTGAAATCACACAATATTTCAAAATCATATATCGTCGAAAGTATTTAATATAGTGAGTAAAGAAAAAATGCGCGTCTAAAGTTTTAAATTAATGTACCAGACGGACATTAAAATAAAATTTAAGAAACTACTCTATTTATGGGTCTTATTATTTAAATGATGGAAAGTCATCAATGATGATAATTATGATATGACTGCATGGTTGGCGCGGTGGCTGGGCAACTGGCTGCCGCGCAACGTGCCGCGGGTTCGATTCCCGCACGGAACAACTCTTTGTATGATCCACAGATTGTTGTTCCGGGTCTGGGTGTCATGTGTATCTGAACTTGTATGTTTGTAAACGCACCCACGACACAGGAGACAATCCTAGAGTGGGGCAACGTTTTTAAAAAAAAAAAAATCATTCTTCCCGCCCCTAATGTCAGATTCTTACTGACACAAAACTACCCCAACTCCTACTCCACGCCAGGGCCGTAGTGAATGGGTTCTTGACTAGACTCGCCCGTGACTTGGGCAGGCTAATGTATGGGCTTTAACATAGTTTTTGATGTTGTTCATCGAATATCAGTGTCTATTGCGTAATTTTATTTATTTATTTATTTTTTAAACTTTGCCCCACACTCAGATTATCTCCTGTGTCGTGGGTGCGTTTACAAACATACAAGTTCACATACACATGACACCTAGACCCGAAACAACAATTTGTAGATCACACAAAGTGTTGTTCCTTGCGGGAATCGAACCCGCGACACGTTGCCCGGCAGCCGGTTGCCCAGACACCGCACCAACCCTGCAGTCAGATTTCTATACCTATGTTTAACTTCCATTTAAGTGCCATTACTTAACACCCTTCTTTCTTTAGCTTTTTGTATTATTTACACACACATATAAATAGTTATAAGTAAAAGACGATGCGAAGTGTAAGTGCATAACATTTGCGTCCATTGAGACCGGACGCGGCAAGTCGGAACACATTCGTTGTTTTATTCTCATTGACATCGCAACATGAAGTATGAATTCAAACAGCTGAATGTCGGGAACAAATGGCATTTTGTTCGTTTGTTTGTTTGTTTGTTCTGTGTAAAAGCTAGGAGTTGGTCTTCGGTTTGTCCCAGTTTATCGGCACCTACAAGTTGAGCTACAAAAGTGTAGTATTTGATGTTTGTAACTGGTTTTCTGAAGTACCTACAGACTTTTATTGTATTGATAAAAGACATGAAGTAAGATATTGAATTTTCTTTCGGTATCTTTTGAGGAGTCGTGGTGGCCCGGAGGTTTAAGACGCCCACTTCTCATGCATGAGGGTCCAGGTTCGAAACCTACCAACGGCAAGTACCAATGTGACTTTTTCCGAGTTATATGTACTTTCTAAGATTATTTAGACACCACTGACAAACGGTGAAGAAAAAACATCGTGAGGAAACCTGAACTTATAATTTCTAATTATAACTTTGAAATCGCCAACCCGCATTGAGCAAGCGTGGTGATTAATGCTCTAACCTTCTCCGTGTGAGAAGAGGCTTTGCTCAGCAGTGGGCATTTATAGGCTGTTGATGATGATGATCTTTTGAATGTGTTCGCTTGAAAATAGCTGTTTACAAGGTTTTGTCTATCTTAGAATTTATGTAACTGTTTTATAGTATCTATCAATGATAACTTCAACAGTTCATATCAGTTCATTACTGGTCTATGGGTACCCATCAAACATGTTAGATAGGTTTTGCTAATAGTTTCTATGCTTAACGGGTGGGTTGAAGACTGCAGTTTAAATGAATCAGGTCTATCAGGGAGTGCTGCTACCTGGTTTAGTCAACTCAAATGTGTAGTCGGCTCTTACAATACCAGTGCAGTGTGAGGAATAAGGAATGTATTTTATTCTGCCATTTGACCTTTTTTGATAGGTGAAAATCTTCCAATTAAAATTGTTACTGACTAAAAACCACCTCGTTCCTACTCGAGCCTCCGTAACCCGAGACCAAAGTCAAAGTCAAAGTCAAAATCATTTATTTCAATTAGACCTGGAAGGCACTTTTGAACTTCAGCAATAGAAATTTAAAAGTGAAGCTATTTGCTCATTGCAAGGTGTAGATTCCTATGGAGAAGAACGAGCAAGAAACTCCATAGGTTACTCATTTCCAATCAGGTTCACAATACAATTATCCAGTTACACAGTTTAATTGGTTCGATTGTGCGAGAACAATGTAACACCCAAATACCGACCGGATCACCACATGGCTTAAGTTTGCGTATTTTACTATATGGTCAAGACTATTATAATCGAATAGTCCAAGACAACGTTACTCATATAAATTGTGAAGCAATTTGACGCAACGACTAATCAATCAACTTAAGTGTTTGCAAGAATACTTTAGATCTTCCTTCAATAAGTGCCTACGACCACTATGTAGGTAAGCTAGCTAATGGTTTGTTTGTCTCACCGATTAATTTATTTTCCTTATGCGCGATTGGTTTTACCATTTACGTTGATTAATCAAACAAGAAAATTTTAAAGAAAAATATAATAAAACGCGTAATTCAAACTCTTTTATTCTACGAAGATGTAGTCAAAGGTTTTTTTTTAAAAAAAAAACGTTGCCCCGCACTAGGATTTTCTCCTGTGTCGTGGGTGCGTTTACAAACATACAAGTTCACATACACATGACACCCAGACCCGAAACAACAATCTGTGGATCACACAAAGTGTTGTTGGAACAACACCCGCGGCACGCTGCACAGCAGCCGGTTGCCCAGCCACCGCACCAGCCGTGCAATCAAAGGTGATCATATCATATTAATGTTATAACTTTCGTGTGACATACTAAATTAATGATATTTTTCGGCTGAAAACATAATAATCAAGTGATCGTATCTAATGAAACTGCCACTTTTAATCAGTTTAATGTTTCGTATCGTATATTGAGCCCTTTTACAATAAACCAGGGAGAATTGGAACATATCGCCTGCTCTATTCATAGAAAACGTTTATACAAGTCTATTCCAGGAAGACTAGACACACCATGAGCGAAAATGTGAAATTGAAAACCTGTCATAACTTTGCTCTAACCAGGAACTGCAATTACGATTTGACTGAAAGAGACTATTTCGGCAGTCGCATTTATAGACCAATCACATATCATTATCATATCATAACATCACGCCTTTTATCCCCAAAGGGCTGAGGTGCACATTACCTACGGCACCTAATGCCACTGTACTATGTAACACCCACTTTTCACTATTTATGTTATGAGTCCCATGTAAAAGGGGATGAGCCTATTTCCATATACCGGGCACATTTCCAAACTCCGTACTATGATTTTTTTTAAAACCCAATAGTAATTTGCTCGACCAAGGGATCGAACCCGAGTCCCCTTGCCCGGCCGTCGCACTTGCGACCACTCGGCCGTCACTAAACAGAATTTAATATTATATTTTTTTAATCTACTCAGTCCAAGTACAATGGTAAAGCAAACAACCTGTATAGTCTCTAGTCTGTATACCTACACAACATTAATTGACAAGATCTTCCATCTCGATTAATAGAAAAAAATTCTCACATACGGTGCAGTCACGTGTTACACCGTATGTGTAGTCACACGAGATCACGATATTTAAACGATTATTATAAAAATCGTGTGCTCGAATCGATTATTTAATACTAGCTTTTACCCGCGGCTTCGCTCGCGTCACAAAAGGATAAAACACAGCCTATGTGACAAATACCAATACACACAGCGCCATCTATACCAATAATTTCGTTTTCCCTCGAGAATATCAAATTTTTCCGGGATAAAAAGTACCCTATTATTTAATCCAGACTACTAACTTTACGTCTGCAAATATTCAAAGCAATCGGTTTAGGAGTTACGGCGTAAAAGCGGAACAAACAAACTCACTTTCCGATTTATAAGTTTATAATTAGTAAGGATTATAGCGCTAAACATTTTCAATGGATTTTTTTATTGCAACTTTTCGAGATGACTTTTCAGAATAGCACGGCTGTACTGAACACGTTAGTCCTTCCATCTCGTGATCTCGATTAATAGAAAAAGTCTCACGCATAAAGTCACGTGTCAGACCAGACGTGTAGTCACGAGAGAACACGATTTTTATACGATTACATTATTATTGTTATTCGATTTTATATATCGGCTATGTCTAGTGTCTTCTGACGTCATCAGAACCAAAGTTCACCCCTATTCTTTAACTTGCCGGCTGACTAGAACCACACCCGAACGGTACGGCAATACGGCGCGTCGCGCTGAAAGAGCCATCAGACCACCACGCGTGGCCCAATAGGGCTGATGTCAATACGGAGCCGCGGAGAACGTATAAGGTTACCGGAGCTCCGGTTCGGAGTGCAGGAATAGGAACGGGGTGGTTTTTAAACGGTGATGATTTCGAATACCTTTAAATTCGTCTTTCCGTAGGTTAGCGGTAGTTGGAGGAACTCTGGTAAATTGCAATCTCGTACTCGCCTCCCAACTATGGGGAGTATTATAAATGCTACTCATTTTGAATGCGAAAGTATTTTTTATGGCATAAGCCGGTAAACGAGCAGATGGATCACCTGGAGGTAAGCAATCGACATACATCGCCCACCCGGAACACGGTTACAAGGGCATTATCGGCCTTCTGGGGAATAGGAATTTGAGAATTGTTGGGGATTCAGACATTGGGGGAGGGGTGGGTAATTGAGTTTGTGTGTTTGTCACTTCAAAACAGCTGTACCGATCGAGATGAAATTTTAAACCGGGGTAGATCATGGCCCAGTCTAGAATAAAACATAGCATACTCTTGGCTAGCTAGTTAATGTAGGTATAGCATATTCATAGTTCAGTAGTGGCTAGTGGACTGTTCATGATGATGGTTAATCGTTTTTATACGGTCATGTTTAGTGACGTCATCATTGCCAAGTCGACAGTGAGTTTCGATGGTAAATCCCTAGTTCCGGCTTCACAAGTATGTGCATCTTCACCTTGACTGATTTTTTGTTCATTAGTAAAGTCTTCATGACGTACACACGGCTACACATCGAGCTTTACATAACCAGTATAAACTGAACGTTAAATGTGCGGAAAGGTGATGCGACGCGACACCAGGATAAACTGGTTTTGTATAGGTTGATGTGTGGCCGTGTGTACACCACACATACACGTACATATTTGTTAGTATCTTGCCATAAAGTAAATTTAATAAATGCTAAATTTTATTTGTGTTTTGGTATTTTACCTTATAACAGCACGCCTTTTATCCCCGATGGGGTGCTCATTACGGTACTTAATACCACTTTACAATGTAACACCCACTTTTCACCATTTATGTTATAAGCCGTAAGTAATAAGAGGTGAGTCTATTGCCATATACCGGGCACAATTCCAGACACCGAGGCTCATATTCATGAGCATTCTACGACCCGCGACACGGCGTCTGCGCACTGCTAATAATTAATAATTAATAATAATTTAGCCTTTTATACAGATCTTAAATGTTTACAATAAATTTACATCTAAAACTACAAATAACTATTCTTGCACTGAAACTACTTAAACTAATATCTGTTCCTTGGTTACCAATTCAAGATCTGTTTGCCAGTCGGCAAAGGCTTCAATCATTTCTATTCTGTTCTTTCTAGAGCCACTCGGTTCCACATTAGGTAACGACAAATGGAGTAAAAGAGTGACACAGTGGTACGCCAGAGAAGGCAAAAGGAAGAGAGGCAGACCGCAGAAAAGATGGGATGATGATATAAGACAAGTGGCAGGGCAGGACCTAATGCGCACTGCTACTGTAGTAAAAAAGTAGCAGCGCGATAGCCTCTAGCATGGCTTGAAACTAGTCGAGTTCCTCGTCAAATAATTACGTGAGTAAGCCGAAAACCGTAATAGAGATAATCTGCTTCTCCAATTATTTTCCACCTAGTGGTCACTTAATAAAAACTAACGACTTACACACATGTATTAAGCAATTAGCTACCTATTAATTAAATGGCCGACAATTGTAATTACATGTAGATAATATCAGATCAAATCTTATGTTATTAGCATAATCCGATATTACAAGCTAATTATACGGGTCAATTACATGTTAAATTATTCCCTTGTTGATTTAAAGTTAAGTACTAAATAATGAATTATTGGTATACCTATTTATATGTTGTACTAGCTTCTGCCCGCGACTTCGTACGCGTACCATCCCATTTTTTCCCGTCCCCGTTCGTGATTTTCGGAAAAAAGTTAAAAAAAAAAAATGGTTAAAAAGTATCCTATGTCGGTCTCCTGGCTCTAAGCTACCTCCCTACCAATTTTCAGCCAAATCTATTCTGCCGTTCTTGAGTTATAAGTGGTGTAACCAACACGTCTTTCTTTTATATACCTCTTTATATAATAGATTAGGCATTAATAGGGTAGACGACTAATTTTTATTTTAATGTCCGTCTGATAGATTATTTAAAAACATTAGACACGTATTTTTTATTTTCTCACAGAAACGAATAGTTTCGAAGATATATTGATTTGAAATGTCGCGTGACGTCACTTCTCAGTACATTTTATACTAAGAAATGACGTTTTAGCCCCCACTCCTAAACTTTGATTCGTTTTATCTAAGTATTGTTTTTTTTTTCGACAAAATAAAAAAAAACGTGTCTAATATTTTTTCATTACCTAACTTACGGACTAATTATATTTTTAATTTTCATACCCTGTCATCATCCCCATTGTTCATATCGGTTGTAATTGGGTACTTGCCAACTATTCAAATTCAATACTTATTTCGAATTGTCAAAAACAACAATTTTCTATGAATTTTGTACGGTATGTGTATTGGGAACAGCGTTTTTTAGCGTCAAACAGCATACTTATTTCTTAAAAATTTAGCGGAAAAATACTAAAATTAAGTTGGACAGTAAATCAATTAATGAAAGTGTGAATATTTTTTTTAATAATTGATTGGATTGAACAGTCGAAATACTTTATTTTTGATTAAGGAAAGTACCCCTAATTATGGCAAAGTCTGCCACGTTTAGTATTTAGTATGCAGTATAAGATAATAAGGACTAGTTTTCAATTAGATATGTTATAGTATTGTATAATGTGTATTCAACAAATATTAACGTAAGTAAACAGTTATAGAATATAGTCGTAACTGTCACATAAGAATAAAAATAGTGGCAATTACGCCTGTAATCTTTTACCGAGCAATAATGTAAATCTGATATTCTATATTAAAATAATATAAGGCACTTCATTTACTCTTAATCTTTGTTAAAAACATCGTTCAATGCCTATAAATTAAATAGACAAGTGTGGGAGAGCCATGCTTCGGCACGAATGGGCCGACTCGACCGGAGTGATACCACGGCCTCACAGAAAGCCGACGTGAAACAACAATTGCGTTGTGTTTCGTCATGTGATGTTACCGTACGCCAAATTAACCCTCTAATCTCCCTAATCCCTGAATTCGCAACAATCCTCAAATACCTAATCCACAAAAAGCCGGTAACGCACTTGTAACGCCTCTGGTGTTCCGGGTGTCCATGGGCGACGCCGATTGCTTACCATCAGGTGATCCGTCGGCTCGTTTATCAGCTAATCCCTTCAAAAAGACAAAATATCTAAACTACTATTAGGTAGTTTCCTATTGTACCAACTACTACTACGATTAGGTAGTTCTCATCCATTTTATCGCAATCTTCACAAAAAATGGGTCTAAAAACAAAAAAAAACAACAATTGTTGTAACAAGTATTGTCTGTACCAACAAACAATACACATAACAACAGTAACAACGACACGGTATAGAATTTTATTAGTCCCTTCAGAGCAATGGATCGAACGATTGCAATTTGTGCTAGATACCTATATACATATTTATACATACATATGTACATAGATAGGTACCTATCTACTACACGTGGGTGGAATATGTAACGAACTAATCTCATCTATACTTATGTACGTACTTATATATATACGTACAGCGTCAATATTACGTCCGCTATATAATACTACTAGCTACTTCCGCGCGGTTTCACACGTTCAGCTTAGCTCCTATTGATCGTAGCGTGATGTTTTATAGCCTATAGCCATCCTCGATAAATGCGCTATCCAACACAAAAAGAATTATTCTAATCAGACTTGTAGTTACGGAGATTAGCGCGTTCAAACAAACAAACAAAAAAAAACAAACTCTTCCGCTTTATATAATAGTATAAGATAATAAGATTGGGTACCTAAAGGCTGTGACAGAGCAGGACATACCTATTTTGTCCCCACTCCCTACTTTTCCGAGTTTTCCACGGCTATAGTAGGAGCTGTCGAAAAGTGTACCTACAAGTTTGTCAGAGCCCGTCACCAAGGTTTGCTGATAGAGAACCTTATAGACTGATTTCTAAACTGTTGTATGAAGAAGATTAAAAACCTTACCCTACTATTGTTATATGCTACTGTTGATATGAAATGGCTGCCTAATTTGGTACTTTTGAAACGTCAACAAATACAAAATAAATAATAGTCTGCCAGTCAGTCCGCCAGTGAAGCTAGGTGCTTAATCCAAAATGTAAATTCGAATGGAGAAGTACGAACAAGAAACTCCATGCGACCACTGGGCAAGGGGTCTCGAGTTCGATTCCCAGGTCGGGCAAAGTATTACTAGATTTTTCAAACATTCTCAGTAGTAGCACTTAGTCTGGAATTGTGTACGGTATTTGGCAAAAGGCTCATCCCCTATTACATGGGACTCATAACATAAATAGTGAAAATTGGATCTTACATTGTACAGTGGCATTAAGTGCCGTAGGTAATGTGCACCTCAGCCTACCCCTTCGGGGATAAAAGGCGTGATGTTATGTTACCACAAATAGGTACCAGTTTTAGCTGAATACAGTTTAAAGACAAGTGGGTTTTAGTTATGGGCGACTAGGGCATATTTGCCTACACATGTGAACAAAATTATTCATCATCATCATAATGTTATTCACGTTTTGTTACTAAATTTTTCTGCAAATGATCCTTCATTATCTTTGAACTAGGAACACGAATTAGGAACAATGACAGTAATATTCTTTCTACGCAGATGAAGCTGTTGGCAAAAAGGTCTTCATAACAAAGATATGCCTATTATGTTAATAGATACAGAACTGTTTCTTATCAGATCACTCACATGTTGTCATTAGGAGAATTATCTCAATAGAGTCAGAGATAACAATATTTCAAGTATTTGTTGTACTATAACAGTGTTCTACAAACAATACAAGAAAGCAAAATGTTATTATTTTACATACTACAAATTTGCAAAAAAATGCAGAGGGCACATTTATTTATAGCCATAGGCCTCGTTGAATATATTTAGGGCCTGTTTTACAACGTCTGAATTAACTATTGGTAGCTCAAAGGCCGGTTTCTGCCCATAAAGTAATGGGGCTAGATAGTTCATAATGTCCCTTAGCTATTTTTGACGGGTTACATTTAGAAATGGTATCAAGTTAAGATTTAAACTGCGGTTAAAGGTCTGTACATTTTCACATAAGTTTTCAGCTTTCAAAGAACCCTTAAATTAGTCATCTGGTAACCCGAAGCAGTTACATTTGGTAAATCGATTTGCACTTGTTCGCGTGTCATATCGATAAATTAAAATATCACTAAGCGTCCAACACAAATTGTAACTTAATTCTATAAAAACATTAAAATTCCTACCTTCAATGCAGTCTCCAATTGCAATCGTCGCTGTCGATTTATGAAATCACCTAACTCAATTTAGTCAGTACAATTTCCAAAGTCTAAACGTAGCTAGAGGCTATAGAAAAACGCAATTTCTTTTTAAATACTTTCATTTTTCTCTTCACAAAGGGATCCACTGTGACAATCCTTATAATGTTCAATTAAAAAATCACTGAATTAAAACCTCTTTAAACAATCACTGGCTGAATGCGACCCGCGCGAATCAATGAAGCCATTAGATTGAATTTTCGCGGTAAAATTCAAAAATAGTACCGAACACGCGTCACTTAAACAAAATGGCGGCTACCGTACGGAAATAGTTAAGTGGTAGCTATTTTGACCGTTCCTCTGCCGTGCATTATTTATTTCTATTGGAAAATTAGTCTTTAATGGTGTGATTGGTGCGTAGCATATCGTAGAGCATCTGTGCCCACGCGGCATTCGTGAACGACTGAGGCCCATACGTCTGAGTCGACAAATATTCAGTTTAATAATTTAAGACCAGTGTGTATAATATGGGATTCTGTATATCTCTTTCTCGGATGACACTACACGTGTGACGCAATGAGAATTATATTGAGGGGATGAAACGAACATGAATAAATGTAACAAAGAAAACTGCTGTTTTCTAAATATTACAACACTCTGTGTAATTTAGAAACATTATTCGCCAATTCTAATTTACTCTTTAAAATTGAGACCCTAAAATCCACAATCGCTCAAAAACTGTACTATCTACTTAAATAAACTCCTTTTCGTCCATCCCCATTTTACACAAAAATGCCTTTTGCAGAAGGACTTTAAATCACGCGTGTCAAAATGGGTCTATGACAAATGTTCATGGCCCGTCATAGTTCATTGACTGCGGATATTATATCATTTCTTCTCATGTGATACAAGTAGCCTATTGCTCTATTTTAGACCGGGAAGGGTCCTAATTCAATGCTTAGTTGAACTAGAACAGAAGATCGAAGAGTGACTTAAAACTGAAGGCAATTTGTTTTTTATCCTTACTATATATATATATATAATATTATAAATCGGAAAGTGAGTTTGTTTGTTTGTTTGTTTGTTCCACTTTCACGCCGTAACTACTTAACCGATTGCTTTGAATTTTTGCAGAAGTAAAGTTAGAAGTCCGGATTAAATAATAGGGTACTTTTTATCCCGGAAAAAAATGATATTCGCGAGGGAAAACAAAAGTATTGGTATAGATGGCGCTGTGTGTATTGGTATATGTCACATAGGCTACTTTTTATCCTTTTGTGACGCGAGCGAAGCCGCGGGTAAAAGCTAGTTGTTCATAATATTATTAAACAATAAAGAAAATTAAATATAACAAACATTATTAAACTAATAACTAGTCTTTTGTCTTTTTAAAACTAAATCAAAGTTTTAGTGGTGTGAACCGTTAAAAGTTTTTAAAGTATTATTCAAGCGTTTATATCATTTTAAACGTGGTCAGACTGTTTCAATCTAACTAGGTAACGATAATTTTCTTTTCAGGTCATTTATTTGCAATCACTTTATTAATAATTAAATCATCTGTTGTGACCTTGAAATCAGAGAGAATAATTGAAAATGTCATTAATAGCCTCATCAGCGATATTTTGACACATAACATACTTTTATCCCCGAAGGGGTAGGCAGAGGTGCAAATTATACCACTGCACAATGTAACACCTACTTTTCACTATTTATGTTATGAGTTCCGTGTAATAGGGGGTGAGCCTATTGCCATATACCGGACACAATTCCAGACTTCGTGCTACTACTGAGAATATTTAAAAATCCAGTAATACTTTGCTCGACCCGGGAATCGAACACGAGACCCCTTGCTTAACAGTCGAACTTACGACCAACCGGCCAACGAGGCAGTCAGCAGCAGGCGATATTTTGACTTTTAAGAAAAGGCATAGGTACCTACGCTCGAACATGGATATCTCTCCTAATCCTAATGCTGTAAATAGGTATCATTTTTTGGGCATCCTCAAAGTTCTCGATGATAATATACTAAGCGATTTGGAGACCGTAGTTAGATCTGTAAATCGTTAGCTAAGTAAGGGGATTGTCGCGGAGAACCTAACGGGTAACCGGGGCTCCGGCTCGATGTGCAGGAGAAGGAACGGGGTGGTTTTTAGTCAGTAAGAGTCTGACACTCCCTCCCGCCTCACCCAGGCGGGGGCAGTCATTCGATGATTTTCCTCCCTTAAAAAAGTAAAAAAAAAGAACTATGGGGATTACGGCAAGACCATACGTACCATAAGAAGGCTAAAGCGGGAAGCTTATTTCTGTAGTGGATGGATTCAGATAGTGAATATGAGATCATTATTAAGAAAGTCGAGAATAATTTAATCTTGTATACGTGTACGTAGCCTAAAGCTAAAACAATTGGAGAATAAGGAAAATCATTATCGGGTATACAACATGAGAGTACCTACATCAAAAGATATATCACAATCGGCGTTTCTATGCAAGAAGCAAAGAAAGATATTTCATAAGACATAAGCCAATGTAAACATAAAACGTATGTCGAGATAAAATACTATTCATATCAATGATATTTTATCAATGGCAAGTTTGAATATATTACAAGAGGTAAGAAAATCGATAGTCGAATAAGATAATGTTTCGATAATATAAGCCACCTGGCTTTCCATGTAAGCGCTTAAGCGTATCGACTTTTCTTGATTGCCAATTTCCACTATTGATAATGTAGTGTTCCAATTTCGAAAACTGTTAATACAAAGATCAAAGAAAAAATAAGGAAAACCGTTTATTATGCCACGACACACACGTAGACAAGAACACAGGTCCACACAAAGAGAAGGCCATGGTGCGTCGCACGTTAATGCTGTGTACATACGTCCCGGGCATGAAGGCTCGAGTCCACTGCGCTGATTTTCAGCACCAGTCAGTATGATTATATTACGGGCAGTTACATATTTATATATATTTCTTTATAGCATACGCCGGTAAACGAGCTGAGGTATCACCTGATGGTAAGTCATTGGCGCCGTCCATGGACACTCGAAACACCAAGGCGTTACAAGTGCGTTACCGGCCTTTTGGGAATTGGGTATTTGAGGAGGCCTCCGGTAACCTCACACGACGAAAAACAACGCAAGCTTTGTTTCACGTCGGTTTTCTATGAGGCCGTGGTATCACTCCGGTCGAGCCGGCCCATTCGTGCCGAAGCATATACGCCTATGTAGGCAAGTATTGGAGATACACCTTTGTAATAGGTACATAGACTCGAAATTTTGGATAATTAAGTATAGAATTTGGTTCAGCAATTGATTTATTAGTCTTCTATTGCAACAGTCTCCAGACAAATTCTTTTTGAACTATTGATACTGTATATTAGATAGATAGTTAGGTTATTTTATTAGCTATCTAATGCCTATATAATTATGGAGTAGGTATTTTATGTATAGGTAGTGTAGGGTATATTTAGTTTGGTGTTTGGCCACCCACATTGCCTGGTGGTAAGCGACGATTTGGTCGACAGCTGACGCTGAAGCACGCTTGCTTATCAACTACCGATATCAGAATTTTGAGGAAAGCGACCATGAGGCAAGCCTGCTGTAATATAATAATAATAATAAAGCCTCATTTATTCCTTAATAATCGATTTACATAGCTGCTGTAATATGAAAGATAGTAAAGTAAGGTAGTCTTATAAAACTTCCACAAAATTTGCCTAAACTAACATTTTTCCGCCTCAAACTTAATCTTATCCGTAACCACGTGCTATTATGAAACAGTTTGACGTTTCCTTTTTAAAAAGATTATCTATTAGATATTCATCTAATCATGTGGTTGAAGCTGACAGGGTGGTCTACAAGCCAAACAAACCCACTTACATTTAGGTCTTTTAAAAATATACACCATACCTTCCCAGTCACTACAACGAAAGAGTTTCCAGGGCAGAAATATTGACCTCCTCGCTCCTGTATGTAGCAAGGACGTTTAAAAAAAGATAGACACAGTCTCTTAAAACAACGACGGTGGCACCTGGCTACTATAGACTTACACGCAGAACATAAACACATTGACACGAAGGACATCTGCTATTTTCTTTAAACAGTCTGGTACCGCAGTAACGCATTACACATGCACAATGGTGCTACAATCATTTCTAAGTGACATTATGACCGCCTTTTTTTCAACGTCCTTGGTGGCACTACACATATAGCTGTACCTTCTGCTTTTTTTAAGGGGGGAAAATCATCGAATGCATTCTCCCGCCTGGATAAAGCGGGAGGGAGTGTCAGATTCTTACTGACTTAAAACCACCTCGTTCCGGAGCCCCGGAAACCCGTTAAGTTTTCCGCGGCTCCGTATCGGCATCAGCTCTATGGGGCCCCATCCGTTGTCGTCTGATGGCTTTTAGAGGCGCGCGCGGAACGCGACGCGTTGCACGCTTGCGTCTGGTTCTGGTCGGGGGGCGAGCTACCCATGCTCACCGTCCGCAGGCCAGTGCTTACGGTAGCCGGAGATCGTCTCGCGATCCCCGACACCCTGAGTGTCCTTTGCGACGGCTGGACTGAGGAGCCTCCTCCTTAGTTAGGATGACGGCTTCACAAAAGGAGGAGACGGTACCTAAGGCCTTAGTACGAGTTTGTCTTATGTTCAAAATAATCGAAATGAGACCTTGTTCAGCGCTCTGATTGGTTGGTTCATTGGAGCTGGCCAATCAGAATGCCGAACGCGTATTCGCGTGTACTAAGGCCTCTGTAACTTCTGCTGGTCTCACAAATGTTAAGCAAATAGTCACCCATCAATAAAAATACCGTAATCGGGAATCAGCTCATGTGGTATTTATTAGAAGAGGCTATACAATTAGCACTTAGCAGTGGTCGTTTAGTGACTGCTTCCATGATGATTTAATGTTGATGATGAAGTGGATCTCAGGCATAATATTAAATGGTGGTTATAATAACTCTATTGTATGTCAAGACAGCCTTGTTTCAATAATTTTATTGGAAGTACTTAGTCGGAGCGCCGCCTACGAGGTACGCCTTGCAATGTACGGACAGCAGATATAATGTACGGACAACAGAAGACGAGGAAATATACTGATATACTGATAAAATAAATAAAATGTTGGAATCATGACAAAACTAGAAAGATCTTTCGTTTTTGGCGTTAACTGATATAAATATGGAATTCTAGCTTTAATACGGGGCTATAGTTTCTGTATTCTGTACGGATAAACCATTTTTTTTATTTTGGAAGCTCTTTCTTCTCCAATACTTAGCAGTAATAACATACAGGACAAATGGAGCCACGGTCAGGAAAAGAAAAAGTGTGGGAGAGCCATGCTTCGGCATGAATGGGCCGGCTCGACCGGCGTGATACCACGGCCTCACAGAAGACCGACGTGAAACAACGTTGTGTTTCGTCGTGTGAGTGAGGTTACCGGATGCCCAATTACCCTCCCCCCCCCTTTCCCCAATCCCTGAATCCCCAACAATCCTCAAATTCCTAATCCCAAAAGGCGGGTAACGCACTTGTAACGCCACTGGTGTTCCAGGTATCCAAGGGCGACACCGATTGCTTACCATCAGGTGATCCGTCTGCTCGTTTACCGGTGTATCCCAAAAAAAACGAAAATCTAATTGTAAAGGTCGCAGGAAGCCGTTGGATACAGTTTGCTTCTAACCCATCGATCTGGAAGCCATGTTTAGCGGTGGACTTCTTTTGTCAATGAGGTATTCTTCTATTACGTATAAACACCCCATCATAATATTTGAATGAACCTTAACAAAAATTCTAACATTTAGAGTCAACAACACAATATTATTATCATTACCTCCCCCAAACACACTACGTAGCTAAAATCTTTTTCAAACCAAGACGTTCCGTACACAAGTAGACATGTGTATAGTGACGTCACGAACCGTCACAAGGGTTATGACGTCATCGTCTCAATGTCGCTAGAGGACGCACTGTAGCAGGGACGTTGAATCCCTGTCAGTCACAATCAGTGGATTTTTTATAGTGATTTACATGTGAACATCTGATGTAGGTACTATAGGTACGTGTGTACTGTGTACTTGAGTGGGGATTCGTGTGGAATGGATGAGTCAGTTTTCAGTTCAGTTTCCGAATAATATCTTATATTCGTACACTTATTTTTTTGGTAAAATCCAAATTCATTCCATTGGTCTTTCTCTTTTATTACCAAGGAAACAATATAACCACGAATTGTATTGTGAACCTAATTGAAAAAGAGTAACCTATGGAATTTCTTGCTCGTTCTTCTCCATAAGAATCTACACTTCAGAAGGAGCAAATAGCTTCACTAGAGGACTGACCGACAGACGGACATTCTTTTTTAATATTTCAATATTTTGTTTTGTCATTCAAAAGTGCCTGCCTGGTCTAATTGAAATAAATGATTTTGACTTTGACTTTATTTCTACCCCTTCAAGATTATTTTCTTTCAACATTTCAGGATTAACTTCTGCAATAACACAATATTTATGTATATTACAAATTACATACAAATCCAAATAGCTATTTTAACAAAAAATCAGTAGCAAACATTCCCACAATTAGAGGTAGATACAAGGCGATAATCCAAACGCCAATTCTATTCAATTCCTTCCAGTCTTTCAAGGCATCGTAAACTCACACCGCGTTACCACACTATCTCCGCTATTAACCACTATCACTGCCAAACTACCCCCTAGGGTAAAGGGTAAGTTGGGAGTTGGGGGTAACTTAGGGTAACCTTATCAAGATCACCTCCCCAGGTTTTTACTAAGCCATAATATGCAAACTGTTTATGACAACGATAATGTCGGATGAACGTCTTTATCCATCCGAAATGTGAACTAGTTTTAGCACTTTGTTAGTGGTTTCAGTGATAAAAAATTGTTTCAGTTTTTACTATGTAGCTGTACCTACTGATGAATAAATAAATCTTCCGATAGATTTCGAAAGACATGTGACTAGACTAGCCCACTACACAGAAAATATTATAGTACACAAATGTGTGCACAAATGTGTGCGCAAACATAGGTGCACTCTCTGTTCCCTCACTCTCTGAACTCGATGGGACGGCTGACCGACACACGGCAGAGAAGTCAGGCGCAGGAACAACGGCTTTACGTGCTTTCCGAGGCTCGGGGCCAAAACACAGCAAAACTTCCTGACTCCGGGCTAATAATGGTAATTGTAATCAGAGAATGCCATTATCACTTTTTGCTGGTCACTGTCACCAGTCTATGCGCCAACTGTGCAGTCAAGTTGTACTGATATATGATCATCAGCCCTATCTTTCCTCTGGTCTCGTGTGGACCAAACAAGAGACACATTTAACTAAAACTGAGCATCGGTATTAGTCGTGGTGGCCCGGAAGTTTAAGAAGCCCGCTTCTCATGCATGAGGGTGCGGGTTCGAAACCTACCAACGGCAAGTACCAATGTGACTTTTTCCGAGTTATATGTACTTTCTAAGATTATTTAGACATCACTGACAAACGGTGACGTAAAAAATCGTGAGGAAACCTGGGCTTACAATTTCTAATTATAAGTTTGAAATCGCCAACCCGCATTGAGCAAGTGTGGTGATCAATGCTCTAACCTTCTTCATGTGAGAAGAGGCTTTGCTTAGCAGTGGACATTTATAGGCTGTTGATGATGAGCATCGGTACTCTCTTATAAACCTGAACCTTCTAATCTAAACTGTGATCTCATCTCCAACCTGCCTGGAAACCGATAACTAGGTAGGCTCTTCTACAGATCTTGAAAGTCCACTGCTGGAATATGAGCCTCCTCTATAAGGTTTGCCAGAATACCCTGGTTAAGCAGGTGATTTCGAGGCAGTAATATAAAAACGTAAGGTTTATTTTGCGGTATCTTTCTAATCCTTAGACCTTTGTTTTCACTTAAGTTAGCACCTAAATTAACCCCTTATTTCTACTGTTAGGTGTCACTTATAGGTTGGTGAAAATCAAAATGCCGCCTCCCTTAGCTTAGAGATTCCTGAAATATTTAAGAGACGTTAGTGAAAATGAGTATAGGATGCTCATCCACGGGAAAAGCAAGGGTGCTAACAAATGTATACTACTTACTCAGTCACTACACGAGTAAAGCGACCCAATTAATTACACCTAAACTACTCAATATTTATCAAACAAAACACATTATTGGCTTTTCCTCCACACCATTTCCTCTCGACATCACAACAATGAATGCGAAAATAATTCTCATTAAGAACAGTTTACCAATTCAAGTTTTATTGTGGGAACAGTTAAAAGCTTTTAAAGACATTCAAATGGCCATTTTATGGTCGACGCGTCGAAAATGGCGGCCGCCTATGTCATAGGACGTTTTGGGTATGGAGTATGAAGTTATGGAGTACCAGTGTACTGTCACGTTTTTCTTTAAGAAGCAACTGAGCGCCGCCAATTCATAACACTAGAGTTATCGGAAGTCGTTTGGCAAATGGTAGTAAGCGTGATTGTTGATTGTGAAACATAGGCCTTGAATTCGATTCCTGGACCTAGCAAAATATTGTTGAGTTGTTTCGGTTTAAAAAGAGTAGTGATCCACTGGATGCAGGTCCAATCGGATGATAAAACTCTAGTAGTAAATCCGCAGTATGGATTTTGAAGTGGCACCTGGAATACAGCTAAGGCTCGTTTTTTATTACGTAAGCGGTAAGAATAAGACGCACTCCACAGTGCACAATACCAATCCTTCTTCATACTTGGAGACAGAGGTTACTCCATTCCTCTATACTCTATGACTTTAGGGGGTGACGCGATTTTATACCCTCATTAATTATAACGGTTCTTTTTCATGGGGTGCGAAGATTTTCATATAATTGGCGGTTACCCATAGACTTTGACGTCAGTTCCGTTAAACGATGGTGTATTTACTTTCTTAGGAATTTATTTATGAGTTTAAAGTATATTTTATTTATGTGTGTGATGTGAATTTTGTTAATCAATTAGCCTTAGATTCTTAGCCAGACTAACAGAACTAAATTAACTGTCACACTTTTTTATCCCCAAAAAGGTTGGCAGATGTGCACACAATCACACATGTTATGTAGCTAATACAGCCTAAGTACTCTTAGGGCGTCAGTCTATTACCCCAGCACCTCGATATCAGGCTACGAAACCTGATGTTTATTTAAGGCAAATTGTAAATACCTATGTTAAATACGTATAATAATAAAACTCTTTGCTTAGAAATAAAGCCTTGGAATTGGAATTAGGAATAATACTAATAATGTGCACTTGAATATGAACTTAAGTAGGTACCTAGTCCTGAATTAATTATTTACATTAAATTACAAACAGTAGAAAAATCTTTCATCATCATAATCTAGGCCGTACTCAACAAACTAGATAACAATAAGTAAAACACTCACCTTTTAAAAAAGCCGGAGACACACACAGAACTCACTAAAAACAAAAAAAGAACTATTAACTTATTCAAAATAAATTAAAACAGTGAAAACATTAACATATTTGACAAGTACTGAACAGACGGAAAACTGAAAGCAAAACAAGATTGAAGATTGCGTCAAGTTTGTTTGCGATAAGATAGGATGAATCTTGTCATACTAGGTACCTACGTCGATAAGTGTTGATCATGATCATGACACCTAGAGGGTTACAAGAAGCCAACCACTTGAAGATATCGTGGCGTTTCGCCATCATATAGAATGTCGCAGCCAACTGGCCTAATTAGCCATTTAACTATCGGCCTGAATGTTCAGCCGTTTGATTGAATGGCTGAGTTTCTCAAGCCGTTAGCTGAAGGATAAAGGAATTTGTCTTGTCATACTACATCAATAAGTGTTGATCATGATCATGACTTCTAAAGGGTTACAAGAAGCGAAGCACTTGAAGATATCTTGCATGGCGTTTCGCCTTCATGCAGAGGTGTCGCAGCCAACTTGTTTAATTAGCTATTTGACGGCCTGAATGTTCAGCCGTTTGATTGAATGGCTGAGTTTCTCAAGCCGTTAGTTGAACGATGTAGGAATTTGAATCTTGTCTTACTACATCGATAAGTGTTAGTCAGGATCATGACTTCTAAAGGGTTACAAGAGTGAGTGTCAGACTCTTACTGACTAAAAACCACCCCGTTCCTACTCCTGCTCTTCGAGCCGGAGCCCTGGCTACCGAGAACATCTTGTTCTGGCCGTCAGTTGAAGGGTGAAGTTGAATTGTTATTATAACCTAGTTGCTATCAGAATTGTATTTGAAAGATTGTATTGGTTAGAAAGATTTCTTTCGTTAATTTCGAAGTCTACTCAGTCATGCAAACAATTTTGTCTTTTCCGGGAGAAATGCACTAAAGTGAATAAAGTTAATTTTCTGTCAACTACCAGAATAATGTAGCTATACAAACAAACTCTTCAACCCTTTTAATACTAGATATAGGTAAGATTATCGCAGAATCCTAATCATTCAACTGGCTTAGAGTTATCTCAGTTTGTACGAGCCTACCTACTGACTTCCTTCATATTTGTAAATGATAACTACCACCTACCTATATGTAAGTACCTATTACTGAAATAGAAAAATAAACTGCGTCAAAATAACCCAAGAAAAGATGAGAATTACATCATGTTATTTGATATTTTTTGTAATAAAAACTTGCCCCACACTAGGATTTTCTCCTGTGTGGGTGCGTTTACAAACATACAAGTTCACATACACATGACAACCAGACCCGGAAAGACAATGTGTAGATCACACAAAATGTTGCTGGATGCGGGAATCGAAACTCGACACGTTGCGCGCCCGCCAATTGGCCAAGCACAGCGCCAAAAGTGCAGTCGATCTATTTAAAATGTTTTTTTTTTATTGGGTCACCCCGCCACAACCTTCCAAACCCTTTATGCTAAAATCTACAGTAGATACAACCATGAAAACTCCGGGACATTGAAATATTTAAAATGTAATTGAATATTTGAATTACGAAAAAAAAGTGTAATTCTAGTATGGTCATCTGCCTTCTGCATTTACCTACCTATAATAGGTACTAGTTCTCAGTTAAAAAGTTCTTAGGCAGAAATGTAATGAGGCCACTCTATTAAAACCGTGATCGACTATTTCAGTTGTATAACCATTTCGTGTAGTTAACTGTCCAATTAATTACTACCAATGAGGTTGTAATATCATCCGCCAACCTCTTTGCTGCGTGATCTTTTTGTTTAGCTAGGATTGAGATTGAGGTCAACATCAGTGAGATTCACACATAGCTATAATTTTTATATCTATCTATGCAGGTACCTAAGTAAGATTTTTTTAACCAGTAAAATCATCGAATGCCTTCTCCCGCCTGGGTGAGGCGGTAGGGCTAGTCAGAGTCTTACTGACTAAAAACCACCTCGTTCCTACTCCTGCCCTTCGAGCAACCCGTTAAGTAGGTACTCCGCGGCTCCGTATCGGCATCAGTACCTACTATTGGGCTCTATCTGTGGTGGTCTGATGGCTCTTTGAGGCCCGTGAGGTAAGTAAGATGAATAATGATAATGAAGAACCTCCGCATTCTGCACAATTCATTAAAACCCTAAGTACCCTAGGTAGTTCGTCTAGCAACTCGCACTAAGGTAATTCCTCATACAAATTGCGCGTTTACAAACACAGAGTTTTACAGTCACACCAAAAAATACTCAAAGAATTACTATTCCATGTAGAATGTTACTCTGTAAATGAACTTTAGAAGTGAGCTAGATCGCATTCTCGTCATGAATCGGAATTATTCTTATAACCAATGGCATGGCTGACCGCCATCGAGTTCATTTCGATCTTTCGAAGTTACAGAATAGCTTGCACCGTAGTCAGGTGCAGAGTGTTTCAGATGAACGCAGATGACTAGAAAAGACATAATAATTATTATTCTTTTACATTAACATTAGCTTACTAAAGAATAAATACCAAGTAAGGAAATACCGAAAAAACAAACTAAATAAATAAATTGCTCTATGGCGTGTTCAAATTCATTAATGTGGCCGCGTTGCGACTATAGACAAATAGATGACATATAATTTTTAAATACACCAGGCGTTTATTATCTATCATGCATTTGTTACATGCAATCCTCCTTAGAATCATTAAATTAGGTCGGTACCTATGTTATTAAACACCAAGGTCTTTTCCATAAAAACCTATTGTTTATCTATAAAGTATTAAAACGATCTTAAACATTTAAGCATCCTATTTATTGGCCAATACATAATAAGCAGTTGCTAAACCACACCAGAACTACAAAATCAAGAAGTACCTACTTGATTTATGAGTAAGTAACTAGATGTATTAAGTAAGTTCGTGTAACATAAAATGCACACGATGCACATAAAATGCATAGGTACAAGATGAGGACGATTTTTATTTGCATCTTCTTTCGTGGTCGACCTTATTTTGAAAATGTGATAAAGAAAGGTAATTATTATTTTATCTTAAAGGATATTATTTTTTGTACAGTACATACAGTACGTACTTAGAGTATTTAACAAACTTAAATACTCTAAGGCAGGGATGGCGAACCATTGGCACGCGTGCCGTTGATGGCACGGAACGCAACATTTTGGGCACGACAGTGATTACAAAACTGATGAATGATCAGAAACCTACAACGCATTTATGGTGTCTTAAATATTTCAGGTGTCATAATGCGGTGACAGTTTACCAGACCAACTGTATACTTTATTGCTTCAGATTGACAGTAAATAGTAATAATCAGTCGATGGCACACATAAAACCGTAAAACAATTTTCTTCAAAGTAATTGGCACGCTAATGTGTAAAGGTTCGCCTTCCCTGCTCTAAAGTCTTTATTGTAATACTAAATTATAAAATTAATGTAAACATCATAAATTAATGTAAATGTTATAAAAACTTATTCCAACCAACATAATGCAAAAAAATCTGCTATCCTTAAACTGGCAACACTGACACTTATCTGTCAAAGAAAAGTGACATGCGGTTTACGGATTTCAGTATGAACGATTTTATTTTTCAAACTATTTGTTTCTAAAACATAAAAATTTCATGTGTAATGTCGTTATTCGATAACGCTGTTTTTAATTCCACCTTGTACGAGGCTCTGTATCTTCAAATCGGGGATACTTTGTCGTTCGCAAGGGATTTCTTTGATTCGTGTCTAACGTCGTTACCTATTGAAAGTTTTCCGAAATCAATCGTTAATTTCACTGAATTATCTTTCTACGACGAGCTAGCGGAGGTATTATACTTCAACGAGTTCCAATTCCTGTTGTTGAAGACATTTTTCTTGATTCTTTTGTTTACGTTGTTATTGATTTTCATTTCGTGGCGAGTGTACGGTAAACGTATATCTGAGCGGTTTATGAAACCGGGTGAGTCATTTATTTCGTTTGTTCTCGATATCTGTATTATTCTGCAGTTTTTACATAATGCACGTGAGTTTTAGAGGCCAATGTTACTTTGTTTTCTTTGAAAAACTGTTTGCACTTACTATGTATTGTTTTCCAATGACTTAATAGTGTTTTGATCGTTAATCTTATCGAAAGATAAGTCTTATTTAATTACTTAACTAATGAATAACAAGCTAAACCTCTAAAACTTATTGGAATCCAAATGTCACATTGGACAACACAAGATAATTAACTATTTTCATGCTGATAAAATGATATTGTAAATACCTATTTACTAGGTACCACAGAATACAAACAATTTTTTTTTATACTAATAAAGGTGTAATGCAACCTCTTTAGACCAATAGACTGCAGGTTTCTTGGTAAAACTCTCTTACATAATCTAGTTTAAAAATTGTTGTTGTTATGGATCACAACTGGTGTCTAGTTAGTACTTTGTCTTTTCCTGTTGTAAAATGTACCTGCTTGGTCTATGCATCATACTAATACATGATATAAAATTGCCTTACAAAACATTATTGCCAATTATCCTAAACCGACATCTGTACATGAACTACATTTAATTAAATAAGCTAATCCTTTTGCCTTCCACAGCCACATCGGCAACAATAGAACAGCTAAAAGAAAGTGTATCAAAACTAAAACTACCCAAGGAACACACACCAAGAATCTAATTTAATCTAAGCAAAATGACGGATAGAATAAAAAAGTTTTTTCAAAAAAAGAAGACGGATGCCAGATTCAAAATGGCAGGACCTGGCCACAAACTGAGTGAGTCCACTCTTAGCAGCCAGAGTTCCAATGTCCAATGTTCGAAAAAGGAGGTTCCAATGAAAAGGTCTGGTTTGTCGGAAGAGAGTAAGGTTGCCGCTGAAGCTGCTTTGTCTAGGCTTCAGCAGAAAAGGGAGAATCCATCCTTTAATACTTCATTGGCTGCTATACAGGTTAGTTATAACTTATACCTAGGTGGCTTTTATAGGCTGTGTAAATGAGTAGACTTATCACTTGACGGCAAGCAATCAGCATTGCCCATGAACATCCGCAACTGCAGAATTAAGTGCATTTCTGACCTTTGAGATTAACTATTCGGTGTCACTCACATGCCGAAACAGAAAGTTTAAGTGTAGGAGAGTCATGCTTCGGCACGAATGGCTCTACCGGAGTCATACCACGGCCTCACAGAAAACCGACGTGAAGCAACGCTTGCGTTTTGTTTCGTCGTGTGAGTGAGGTTACCGGAGGCCCAATTACCCTCCCCTTCCCCAATCTCCCCAATCCCTGAATCCCCAACGATCCTCAAACTCCTCCCCAAATGGCCGGTATCGCACTTGTAACGCCTCTGGTGTTCCAGGTGTCCATGGGCGACGCCGATTGCTTTCCATCAGGTGATCCGTCTGCTCGTTTACCGGCTTATGCCATAAAAAAAAAACACAACACAAGTGTTGTTTCATGCATGCTTATAAAAAACATCACATCTTGTGTTTCGTATTATTTCGGATTGATTAAAATTAATTTACTTATTAGTCTGTATTAAATAATTATAAAATAATAGTGCCTTGGAAAAAAGGTTGAAATGTGTAATTAACATAAGTATTTCAGTGACATTTGAAACTTCTCAAAGCATGACCAACTTGAAATTTTTCTGACATCGTCAAGATGTAACATTGTTTGGTTTTTGTATAAATATTATGATCAAAAAAGTAAGTTTATTCACTTTTATAATTCATCTACTGTAATAGTCTACATATATTGCTGGACTATTACTACATAAGACAGTTTGTCATGATCTCCACACCTGCCAGGCTGTTTGAAGGTCACAATTGAGCAGTGATGAAAGTTCCAGTTTATTAGACAGTGGTAGATTATAGGGTGTCGGCTCACGACACCCCATAATCTACCACTGTACTGTACTGTACGTGTGATCATGAAAACTGTTGAAGGCAAATACTCCGCTAACGCCGGTCACCGATGACCCCCATGGCGTTTAACGTGTTAATGTATTCTACTTCATCACGTATAGAAAGCTAACATCATCTTTTTTCTTTGTAGGCCCAAGTAAAAAAAGAACTAGAGAATGAGCGAGCCAATCAGATGTCAGAGGCATCTGCCTCTAAGTCAATGACTACACCATCTGAAATTCATAAGAGAGAGATAGAAGATGTGCCTAGGAACTATGCAGCCAGTGGCGTTTATTTCAAGTAAGTTCGAAATTTCTTTCAGCTTGATTGTACATACTTTATTACACTTATAATTGGGTACTTTTCTTAGTCAAAAATAAATTATTTCAACTGTTCAATACAATAAAATATTAAAATATAATAACACTTTCATTAATTTATTTTATGACCAACTTAATTTTAGTATTCTTCCAGCATTTTTTTTAAGAAATAAGTATGCTGTTTGACGCTAAAAAAACGTTACGTCACAATACAAAATTCATAGAAAACTGTCGTTTTTAACAGTTCGAAAAAAGTATTGACTTTGATTAGTTGGCAAGTACCCAATTAATAGACTAACGCCTGGCCTTAGTACGAGTTTTACGTTTAAAGTAATCGTAACAAGTACGCGTTCGGCGCTGTGATTGGTTGCTTCATTGGTGCCGGCCAGTCGGATCGCCGAACGCATACTCGTTTCGAATACTTTCAACTTAAAAGATACTCGTACTAAGGCCTCTGATTGGTTGGTTTATTGGCGCCAGCCAATCAGAGTGCCGAACAAGTACTCGTCTCCTCAGAATACTGAAAGTCTACTCAATTTTAAATTGTACTTAAATATCGTGCCATCTTTGTCATTTTACGAAGAATTTGCAGTGACAGAACTAGGTACTTATGGCGCGACTTGAAATTTAGTAGTGTTTCAGTATTCGGGCATAAAAAACAAAAGAAAAGAAATTTGATTAGGTGTTAAAGACAGCCATGTTGTTTTAGTTCATATCTCTTGTGTAAACAAGTTTACTTATCTTAATGGTAGGTACCTATTTAATATTCAAAAACATGTATTTCTACTTTTGTTCTGTTCTAAAATCTATTCTATTGTATGAAGTCGCTTTCATATAGTACTTTCTAACCGCTTGAAGACTCAATCGAAACAACTTTATAGTTATACTAGCGGACCCGACAGGACGTTGTCCTGTAATAATAGGTATAGATAAATAACTTAGAAACTGACTGCAGCGCCATCTGCCGGGCTGATTTGTGAATCTAAACCATTCCCAGATCCCCTTGAACACACACAAAAAATTTCATCAAAATCGGTCCAGTCGTTTGAGAGAAGTTCAGTGACATACACACTCACAGAAGAATTATATATATAAAGATACTGTATCAGTTTTGTTTTTCGTTATTTTGTTTGTCTCCTAGTATTATAATATTGTAATTGTTACCTTTTTGTGTTTGTTAATATGTATAATTGGTTTAAAACCAATAAATAAAAAATCAAATCACACATCAACAGCCTATAAGTGGCCACTGCTGACCAAAGGCCGCTTCTCACACGGAGAAGATTTGAGCATTAACATCACGTTTGCTCAATGCGGGTGCGATTTCAAACTTATAATTAGACATTTTTTCGTTTGTTTCTTCACGATGTTTTTTTAACCGTTTGTCAGTGGTGTCTAATAATCTTAGAAAGTACATATAACTCGAAAAACGGCACATTGGTACTTGCCTTTGATAGGTTTCGAGCCCGCACCCTCATGTATGAGAAGCGGGCGTCTTAAATAAAAAAATAATAATTAATTAATTAGGTGTACGAACTGTAAAGGGTTCTTTCCGGCCCTTTATGTTATTTAATTTTTTTTTCTATATTCTTTTTGATGAAAACATTATGATAAATCGAAACCTGCCTATCATTGAGAGTGAGTCAGATTAGATTAATATGATTAACAGATTTTCCTGTGTCTGAGTATGGACTATCAAACACAAAACATAACATAACATCACGCCTTTTACCCTCGAAGGGGTAGACAGAGGTGCACACAGAAGTACTACACACTTTTCACTATTTATGTTATGAGTCCCATGTGATAGGGGGTGAGCCTATTACCATATACCGGGCACAATTCAAGACTCCGTGCTACTACTGAGATTTTTTAAAAACCTAGTAATACTTTGCCCGACCCGGGAATCGAACCTGAGACCCCTTGTCCGGCAGTAGCACTTGCGACCACTCGGCCAACGAGGCAGTCAAACACAAAAATTATTATTTAATACGGACCAAACGTTTGCTGAAGTAAAGTAGGCATTACATTTTCCAGAACTGATGTATTTTTCAAACTGTTCCAGATGTCCACTGATAAGTAATGATATACTTCCCCGGGACGAATGGAAGAAGAACATCAAAACGTTCCTGTACGAACAGCTGGAGGAGGAGAGAGGTCTCACTGCCTGTCTCATCATACAGTCCTGTAATAATAATAGGGAAAAGGTAAGATCTAAGAGAATAGAGTTTTAATGCAAAAGGGATGCGATCAGCGTCGCCCACAAATATTGGCATCACCAGTAGATTTACAAGTACGTTGCCGGCCGCCTTTTGAGAATTAGGGATTTGGAGGTGTGAAAGAGCATTCGGCTTCCGGTAAGATTTTAGACGCTGGTTTTTCGGGCCTATGCTGTTATAATATAATTATGTCACACTATTACATACTAACCGACAAGCTTACATGAAAAGGCAGATGACTGTTGAGACGAAAGAGGTGTGTCAGAATTGTTGCAATTCCACAGTCTCTGCCTACCCCCATGAATGACGGGCGTGGGGTTGTACTAGCTGTACCCACGACTTCGTCCGCGTTGAATAGTGATTCTCAGCCCCTCTCCCGTAGGTGGTAGCGTGATAATATAGTATGGCCTATATGTTGACCCTGTTAGTAATATTCATGCAAAATTTGATGTGAATCCATGTAGTACTTTTTGAGTTTAGCCCTGACAAACAATACAGCCCTGATAAAATAGAGACAAACGGACAAAAATTCCAATAACCATATTTTTGGCTTCAGTATCGCTTGTAGATCACACCCCAAGCATTCTTTTAAAAAAATATTCAATATACAGTTTTCACTTTTCTACGATTTTATTATTATATTTATAGATGTATAGATTAGGTACATAATAATGTTTGTTCCAGGTTGACACATGCGTGGAGACATTGTGCAAGTACTTAGAGAATATAATAACGCAACCTGAAGAGGAGAAATTTCAGAAAATTAGGATGAGTAACAGGTCAGTCACCTTATTATCTCACTTTGGGTAGGTCGACCTATAACGAACTATCTATCCAACTCCACCATATAGATGGTTGGCAGGCCACAACTGTGCGCTTCTCTCGCAGCTTTCTACCCCGCACAGCGAATCTGGAGAATGATCTGTCGTCAGCAGTTTTTCCGAACCGATACGACCTTTAAACCTTTAAGAAAAGAGCGTAGGTCTTCCTTTTTAAAAGGCCGGCAACGCACCTGTGCGTCCTCTAGTGTTGCAGGTGTTCATGGGCGGCGCTAATCGCTTACCGTCAGGTGATCCGTCTGCGTGTTTGCTTCCTATTCCATAAAAAAAATGTAATAAAATCTAAGAATCTAAATTAACAGTTCTAATTGTGAATTCATTATGTAACTTAGCAATTTTATCTAGATGAGATGACACTACAATATTGTAATACAATTGAGCTGGTTTGATAGTGAAATTGGAAGGTAGCTGATGGAACCATGGACTACCTAGAAAAAATATAGTTTCTGCTCATCAATTATGACCATTTCTACTGACAAAGACATATTGCCTGTGATACAGGGTTTTCCTAGTACAGGCATCTAACTGTATAAGGTCTACATCGCTTATTAAGATAATATTTTGTATTTTGCTAATTTTTATCATCAATAAAGATTATTATTATAGTCAAAAGCGTGCTTTTCGGTGTATTTCTTAACTAAGAATTATGTTATTATTTTCAGAGTATTTGCAGAACGAGTCCAACCTATAGAAGGTTCGATGGAGCTGCTACTGGCAGCAGGTTTCATACAACAGAAGGTTCCAAATGCAGACGGGATGGAAGAGGATTTCCTCGTCTTCCAGAAGGAGAATGTGCCCTCTGTTGAGAGTTTAGTGGTAATTATGTTGCTACTTAGCTATTACGTCAACAGCAAGTATCTACTTCTAGAATGTGGACATCTTCTACAAAAGATGGGTTAATACAGGTGTCAACACTGATATAGCACGCTGGAAACTTATTGATACTTGAATTTTTGATAAAAAAAAATATTTGAAATAAATAAAAAAAAACCATCAAATAAGTTTTCAGCGTGCTATATCAGTGTTGACACCTGAAAGATTTTTTAATTTGCCGCCTTTTTCATGGGAATAGACTCGCTTGACAGACTCTAGGGATGATGACGGAGTATGAAAATTAGTAATCTATGTAGTCCGTCAGGTAATAAGAAAATATTACACACATAGTGTGACTGTTCTTTCGAATAACTGCGCGGTTGGCATTGTCGCTGAGTGATTTGCTACTGCGCAACATTCACGTTCTATAGTGGCACGAAATATTTCTTAGTGATCCACAAATTATTTGTTCCTCGTCTGGGTGTTAGGCTCTAGACAGACGGACCGCATTTCAACTGCAAACTAAACGAGCAGTCCGATTGCAGTTCTATTGCAGTCATGACCAAACAGTTGCAAACCAATCGAGCAGTCCGATTGCAGTTCTATTGCAGTCATGACCAAACGGTTGCAAACCAAACGTGCAGTCTAATTGCAGTTCTATTGCAGTCATAACCAAACGGTTGCAAACCAAACATACAGTCTGATGGCAGTTCTATTGCAGTCATGACCAAACGGTTGCAAACCAAACGTGCAGTCTAATTGCAGTTCTATTGCAGTCATGACCAAACGGTTGCAAACCAAACATACAGTCTGATGGCAGTTCTATTGCAGTCATGACCAAACGGTTGCAAACCAAACGTGCAGTCTAATTGCAGTTCTATTGCAGTCATGACCAAACGGTTGCAAACCAAACATACAGTCTGATGGCAGTTCTATTGCAGTCATGACCAAACGGTTGCAAACCAAACGTGCAGTCTAATTGCAGTTCTATTGCAGTCATGACCAAACGGTTGCAAACCAAACATACAGTCTGATGGCAGTTCTATTGCAGTCATGACCAAACGGTTGCAAACCAAACGTGCAGTCTAATTGCAGTTCTATTGCAGTCATGACCAAACGGTTGCAAACCAAACATACAGTCTGATGGCAGTTCTATTGCAGTCATGACCAAACGGTTGCAAACCAAACGAGCAGTCCGATTGCAGTTCTATTGCAGTCATGACCAAACGGTTGCAAACCAAACGAGCAGTCCGATTGCAGTTCTATTGCAGTCATGACCAAACGGTTGCAAACCAAACGAGCAGTCCGATTGCAGTTCTATTGCAGTCATGACCAAACGGTTGCACACCAAACGAGCAGTCCGATTGCAGTTCTATTGCAGTCATGACCAAACTGTTGCAAACCAAACATGCAGTCTAATACCAGTTCTATTGCAGTCATGACCAAACGAGCAGTCCAGTGGCAGTTCTATTGCAGTCATGTCAACTGCGTTCAGACTGCATTCGAACTGTATTATTTGCAGTTTAGTTGCAGATGAATTGCGGTTCGTCTGTTCAGAATCTTAGGTGTATATTTTTAAACAGACCCAGTACACACGAGAAAATCGTAGTTTTGTCAAATGAAAGATTGTAGTATTTGATTATATGGACGTTTGGATATGTATGCCCGAATACTGAAAGATTTTAAAGTTGAAGTTTAAAGTTGTACTTATATCGTTTCATCTCTGTCATTTTACAAAAATGTTATAGTGACAGAACTATATTTAAGTGCGACCTATAATTGAGTACGTTTTGAGTATTTCAGCGTAAAAAATATAACTTATATTTTGTTCCAGACCCTAATAGACGGTCTAAGAACAGCAGAGCCGATACAACTAGAACTAGACAGGAACCTCCAAGTGTTGCTGCCGTCGCAGGCCGCTAACAAGGTGCAGCTGCCACCTTCGTTCTATGCACTGTCGCCTGAGGAAATTAAGAGGGAACAGCAGTTGAGGTGAGTGTTAAAAAGTTTATATTTTTTATTAAAAAGCTTGTGAACGTATGTAGATAGAAAGAAAAACCATTTATTTAGCTACGACACACAACAAGAATTTAGAAACACAAAAAAAAGCCTATGGTGCGTCGCAGCGCAAAAGGCTGGAGCTCAGCTTAATACCGTGGACCGGGCACAGAGGCTCGAGCCCACGGCGCTGATTTTCAGCACCAGCCCGTTATAGTACGTACTAGTTAAACACCTACGGTAACGCTGTTCGGAGCACAGCATGATGTATATAATAAGGTACTTACACTATATCTTAAGTTTTTTAATGGAATAAGCCGGTAGACGAGCAGACAGATCACCTTATGGTAAACAATTGGCGTCGCCAATGGACACCTGGCACACCCGAGATGTTACAAGTGCGTTACCGGCCTTTTAGGAATTGAAAATTTAGGATTGTGGGGGATTCGGGGATCGAGACTTGAGGCTGAGAAGGGGTAATTGGGCCTCCGGTAACTTCACTCACGCGACGAAACAACGCAAGCGTTTTTTCACGTCGGTTTTCTGTGTGGCTTTGGTATCACTCTGGTCGAGCCGACCCATTCGTGCTAAACCATGGTTCTCCAACACTTACAAGTACACTTGCAATATCAAAAATATTCCAAATCCGATTTGCAGAGCCCATTACGTAAATAGTTATTAAACAGTGGGTTGAACTCAGTTTTTGATGCAACTTCACTAAAGATCTTGCATACATACACCAACAGCCTATAAGTGTCTACTGCTGTGCAAAGCCTCGTCTCACACGGAGGTTTGAGCATTAATTGACACTACTCATGATTTCAAACTTCGAATTAGAAATTATAAGCCCAGTTTCCTCACGATGTTTTCCTTCACCGTTTGGTCAGTGGTGTCTAAATAATCGTAGAAAGTACATATAACTGGGAAAAAGTCACATTGGTACTTGCCGTTGGCAGGTTTTGAACCAGTACCTACCCTCATTCATGAGAAGCGGGCGTCTTAACCTGCGGGCCACCACGACACTGCGCGATCATACTGACGCATAATTTTATATTATTTTTCGTAAGTGCCTGTCTAACGTAACACCCAAAGTCGTCTATAGTTTTCACCCCATAAATCCCATGTAATAAGCAATGAGCCTGTTGCCATATTGGCCACATTATTAAACTTCGTACTATTATTGATAAACTTTCAAAACTACGAAAATAACAATTTCCCTAACCCCCAAATCAAACCCGAGACCCCTTGCTTGGCAGTCGCTTTAGAAACCATTCGGCCAACAAAGTATACTTGCCGCGGAGAACGTAAAAGGTTACCGGGTTCCAGCTCGAAGTGCAAGAGTAAGAACGGGGTGGTTTTTAGTCAGTAAGACTCGACACTCCATCCCGCCTTTTCCAGACGGGAGATTCGATCATTTTCCCCTTAAAAAAAAGGGTATTTCTCTTTCAAACAATTAAATTTACCTATTTTTTTTTCTCTAGAAACCAAGTCTCCAATACGATGTTGTCGCCTATACTGCCAATGTTCCTACTTATTTTCTTTATTTTTGTTAACAGACAAGAAGCTATAGAAAGGAGTCAAATGCTCAGAACTAAAGCTATGCGAGAGAAGGACGAAATTAGGGAAATGCGTAAATACAAGTTCGCCATCATAAGGGTACGCTTCCCAGATGGAATACTGTTACAGGTAATAAAACTTTTTGAATCTTTTTTGTATTTTGTACATAGGCTGAATAGCGGATTCCCTTTGCCTTATTTCGAACTGTCATCTGTCAAAGTTGACGTATGTCAGTCATTTTTGCAAGGTGATGGTTTAGTTAATCAAAATGTTTCCTAAAGTTTAAAGTAGAAATTAATTCGTATAATGCATCAACAGTTAGAAGAAAATTATTTACCAAACATGAATATCGCATTATGCCGTAATAAAATATGCTTCCCTTAAAATAAATGTCACATACTCATAAATAGCATTCAATAGGTTAGACAGAAAACATCATGCCCTTAGAAGCAGGACATAACAATAACACTCATTACTAAATTAATTTCTTTTTATTTTTTCAGGGAACATTTTCAGTTTACGAACGCTACAATGATATACACGAATTCGTCCGAGAAAATCTCGAACATGACCTTCCATTCGTGCTAAGCATGCCAACAGGTCATAAGGTGACGTTAGAAGAAGATGCGAATAAGACCCTTATTGACCTACGATTAGTACCGGCGACAATACTCACATTCGCTTGGCACTCGTCTGTTGCTGAACAAATTCATAATAGTCCGAATAAAGACGTGTTTTTGAAGCCCGAAGTCATGGTTTTGGTGCAAGAAGTGTAAGGTATATTGTTGTTGATGCATTGCGTTTAGGGTTAGTGCAAAATGGGCCTTATGTTATACACGTTATGGTATAGTTTTATGTGTCAACTACTCGGGTAGATGCAAAGATTGTTTGAAGCATGGAGTCATACTTTTAGTAGATCAGAATGTTCTTCTAAAGTTCAAATATTATCCAGAATTCTATAAAAATTGAGTTCATTTTGCCCTAAACCTTAACTTATTTATTTAATTATGTATGTAACTTAGACATAGATTATCCATTTTAGTTGGAATGTTGGCCTTTACATATTTATGAAGTATAATTTAGCAATTGGGATGATTCCTTAATACAAGCTTTTAATAAATACCTACTTAAAATATTCATATTTTATTGATTTGATAATGTACTTAGCATGACGTCAGAATGCAATCTTGTAGTAAAATAAAAATAGTTACATTTTTTCATTTCAAAAAGTTTGGACCTCGTATACTTATGTAGGCTACTCACCTTTCGAAATCTTGATTACATTTTAAAACTAATATTTAAAAAGATAAATAATAATTAAATGATTCTACGAGGCTTTTTAGTTAGTGGTCATCCATAAATTACGTCCCACGAATCCCCGTCCTTGACCGTACGATCAAAGGTCAAAAGTCACCGTAAGACTACTATTGTTTGCGCTGCAGCGCTTATACACATGCACACGCATATTTTTATCCGTGTGCGCACGCGTGCGTGTGTTAATGCGTACGCACGCGTTTTTATGCACATTAATATGAAATTACTAACGCATTGCCGTGTGAAAATCACTCACGGTGGCAGTGGACTTTTGACCTTTGACTGTACATTTGTATGACCCTTCCTTAGCGTGACGTCACCGTATGCAAACCATTATAGAAATTATTAAATTATTTTTTTTTTAATGTTGCTTAACTCTAGGATCGTCTCCTGTGTCGTGGGTGCGTTTACAAACAAAAGTTCACATACACCTCACACCCAGACCCGGAACAACAATCTGTGGATCACACAAAGCGTTGTTCCGTGCGGGAATATTAAATATTAATTAAAGAACATACCAAAAAAATTGGTACCTTATATTCACATATACACAGATAGAGTATTATGTTTTTAAGGTTCTCGTATATTAATAGTTTCAAGTTCGTGTTTTTACACAGATTCTAATAGTTTTTGTAATGTGACGTCACAACGTTTATTGACCCCCCTCCCCCCCTTGTTACACAATGTAACACTTCGTCGACCCCCTCCCTCCCACTTAACGATGTGACGTAATTTATGGATGGTCCCTTACTAGCTTGGTTATAGAGGGTCAAAGTCTTGGATTCAACTCCTAATAAAATATATATATTGGCATAATATTCTTTATATTCATATTTTAGTATGTTCACCTTAAAAAAAATTGTATATAGAATTAGAGCTTGTTGTATAGAAGCCTAAAACTATATGTTGAATATGTGATAATTATATAAACGAACTGAACGCGTGTTATGTATGTATGTATATCCTGTAAGTGAAATTAAATAATAAACTAAATGTTAGATGTTTTAAATCTTCACCTCTTACCAAAATGCAAAATTGTTATTCTTACTCACAATATCAAGTATTTAAGATTGAAAATGGCTTAGCAACTTTTACAAAGGACTTAAAAAATATATCTTTGCACTAAATCTGTAGGTTTCAGCAATTTTTAGTCATACATATAACAAATGTAATATAGACTAAAATGGCTTAGTAATATACATTAAATGTATTTCTCTATCTAGATCATTTCATTACGCATGTATGTTATCTAGTGTTATAGAAGTATTTTTGATTAATATGTATTTCTTGTATGTGTGTCACTGAACTCCTAAACGACTGGATAGATTTCGATTATATTTTCGGTATTGATTCACGATCATGAAGTAGTGTTGATTTGAAACAAAGTTCTGTTAATTTTATTACTTAGTTTAACAATTTATTTTTTTCTTTACCCTCTTAGGGTCAATTTATACTAGGGCAGAGTCGAAGCGCATCGAAGCATCTATTCAAAACGGAACATAACAAATTCAACCCAACAGCGTAACGCACGCATTGCTTCTAAGACTTTAAAAAGACGCGCGTGACCAACGCTGATTGGTGCGCGCACATTCCCGCGTATCCACGCGCCTACTAGCGAATGGATTCGGACAAAAAATTAATTTACTGGTGCAAAAATATGAATGCCTATATAATCCATGCAGTTAATGCCCATTACCTACTACTCGTCAAAGAGTGTGCGCGTATACTCTCGAATACGCGCGCATTCGTGCGGCTTCGCTTTAGTTGTGAAGAATTTGACGCTTCGGTGCGCTTTGACTCTGCGGTAGTATAAATCGACCCTTACAGATTATTTTTTTATAAAATTGAGATCGTTTATGACCCCTTCTTTATACTAAGTGGCAGATAACTTGAGAAATTCCGAACTGAGCCACACTTGGCTGCGTTTAAGTAATGATTTTATAAAATTATGCATTTTACGAATTTGATATAGGTACAAAAAGCCATTAAAAATCATCATTTGAACGTACTCAATATACAAACAAACGACCTTTGTTTTCTTTATTATTAAGTCGATTTCTTTTTTAGTCGATTACAATTTGGTCAATTTTTCATTCAAAATTCATTTCCATAATTTTTTTCTCTCAAAACATAGGTAGGGGGCGATTTGAGTTAACCAATTCCATATACTGCGACAGGGCATTGGCGATGAATAAGTTGCTCCGTTGTGTGAGCATAAAGTCTGCCATTTTTAGAAGTTGTTCGTTGCGACACGTCAAGCTCCTAGCACTGCAAGCACTCCTCGTATGCTTAAGGGAAGTGTACTATTTATTATTTTAATGTAATTATTAACATCTATATGTGTATATTGAGAATTCTTTAATGAAATAAAAACTGAAGTTGTATGTTTTGGTTTTATTTATTGCTTTACTTACCTATGTATTCGCAGTCCGCCCTACTATAAATTTAATAATATGTTCAACTATTTATTCGTCTTGCTTTGTGGGCAGAGCCGTATTATCGCTAAAGCAAACTACAAAAGTATCTAGGGCGCCAATTTACAGAGGACGTGCCTAATAGTCATCGAGTGGCAGATTCTCTTTGGACAGAGGACCTACAAAATTAGGGACACCTATAAAGCGCTCTGTAAATTTAACCCGTCGTTTCTACGTGATCTACGCGAGACAATGTATTTTCTATTATGCCTTATATACCGGCAGTCAAAGAGGTTACTCCGCCTCTGTTTACTACACCATCCGAACTTCGAACCTTATAAGTGCATTCATTTTCTTACTATGTTAGTTGAACTCGCGTATTCAATAGTAAATTACTATAATACACACACGCGTAAGTGTTATAGGGCGTTAACAAGTCATAATTAGTTTTATATTGAGACCAATAAGACCGGCACATGTATCCGCAGAAATCTAGGGCTAAGTCAGTTTTATAAATCGATTTTCAACCTTATCATAATGTATTAAACTTCTATAAACCATCCTATCCTTTAATACACTTATTTGCAGGTTTAAGGATTTAATATCGAAATGAAAGACGTGCATTTTGTATCATTTTATTTACACTTATAACTACAAATTGTGATCAAAATTGGACATTGAATAATTATTAAATTGTACTTCTATTATTGTGTAGTGATAAAACATTGAATTGAAAATATTTTCCCTGGCTTGCGTGAGCGCGACCAGAATTACTTTCAAGAATAAATTACATACACTTTATATTCTCTTAAACCCTCATTACATTTTCAACTGAATTCAAAAAAGGAGGTTTCTCAATTTGACCATATTATGATGTTGTTTTTTGGCCATGAGGTCCCTTTTTAACAAAATTAAAATCAAATAATTTCATTAACCTTGCAGGCTACTGCCGGCTCCCATGATTCGTTTACACATTTTCTTACTTATGTCATCTTGAATAGGCATTCTTAATCAGTCATATAAAAGACCTACGCAGAGAAGGGACTATGGGACTATTACCGAGGCTCCGACCCGAAGCAGGAGTTGGATCGGTTTTTAGTCAGTAAGACTGACTGGCATGACAGTGATATTGCCTTTCGTCTCGTCTTACCCAGGGCGGGAGGTGACATTCGATAATTATCCTCCCTCAAAAGGGGGAGTGAGGAGCCAGATCCTCATTAGATCTTTTTCATAAATAGGAATAACGTTTATTTGAGAAAAATAATACAATTTTATCGTTGCCCGATTTCACACTAGGATTCTTTCATTGTCTCATGTAGCCCAAGCTCCGTATAAAAAATTTGATTTCAAACATGTATGTACATTCGTTCCTATGTAATAACACTAATAATAATAATTAAAAAAGGAACAAAGTTGACAATTCTGATAATTCTCAATAGATTTATGTCTACAGCGGTCAAAGTCCCTCGTCTGCGCAGGCCTAAAGATACACTATACACCTACCTATTTCATGTTTTTATCAATTTCATAGCCTTAATTCTATATTTCTCTCTTCTTGTTGTTTTCCATTCAATCAGTACCCAACGACATTCAACTGAATGTCAGCATTCCATGCTGATAACTGACAACTAGCTTAGCTGCCATTCCAAAATAAATAAAAAATTAAATCTATTGATACAGTTTAAAACTTTGAAACAGTTAATTCTATGTATATACATTTAAAATGTTTAGTAAAATACTTCGGTAATAAGGTTGATGCCAATTTTTTTAACATTCCTAATTCCAAATATCAGACGACTTACTTCTAACATATAAATTACACTGATTAAAATTTGTAATGTGACGATGACGTCACTTCTACGTTCAAAATGTGAGTGACGTAGGTTCTCACTCCAAAACTTTGATTCTTCGTAGTCTATGGGTAGGTAGATGTCTGTATTTTTTGTTCTTTATCTAAAAAACTAAATAGACACTACATACCCTGACAAGAGACTTGGAACATGTACGTTCCGAATCTATACTTAAAATTAACTAACCTTGAAGGTAACAGTTATACAATACAATTTTTTTATTAAAAATTGTCACATCAAAAAATGAGCTTTAGAACAGTCTCCAAATTTCTCTTATTTACAAAGAATTATAAAAAAATACAAGATAAATCTATTCTACTAAAATCGCACACTTGATGGTACCGCGTCATCGTTCATTTCTACCGCTGTTTTTTCCTATACATCCGTTGAATCTTGAAGTACGTCTTAGGGTATTTCTAAGCCGATTTTAAACACACTACTGCTACTACTATTACTTACTTATTACAAAAATGTATTCTACTATAAAATATTTATAAGAACATGCACACACCTAATAAGCTGAGACAAATGCAAAAACGTAACCCTTCTTGACACAGTCGGGCAAAAAGGACCATAATATTGTAATGGTAACACTGTAGTACTCTTGTGATATTATGACCATGGTGTAGGTAACGTATGGTCTTTTTGACCAATGAACAAACTACATATTATACCTACATGCTAAATGAATCAAATATTTTTATACTCCGAAAGCGTAGACCGCGATAAGCAATAGATACTTATTTACGGTATCTATAGAACATCACACCTATTTCACTGTTAAAGTAGGTACCTAGAACTTAGAACGAAGGTGATATATGAAATGTTTCACCACATATCAGAAAAATTATATTACCTATTGACATGCTCCGTATTATTATTAGACACATAAAAGCTGAAAAGTCCAATAATACTTTAGCCTACCGATTGAAATCTGTAATACGTGGCAAAACGACTACGTACTTACTGCAAGTAAGGTGGGTAGTAAGGTGTGACAAAAATAAACATTACAGCCACAGCTTCTACGGTATTGAAAACATCCAAAAAGCGGTCCTAAGTACAAGAAGGACGTATAGTCCAGGCCATTGCAATACTAGGCGGAACAGATCGAACACATTCATTAGGCGCCACTACGCAATAAAAAATCTTAGACGACCTGGGAGGTTGTATCTTCGAAAACACTTAACAAAGTCTTTAGTATTATCAATGTACAGTTTAAGACTTAAACTATGATTTTGAAAGCTTACAACATACCTTTTTGTTTTTAATGGCCATTTCCACCGACCCCTAGACTATCTCTTAACTAAATGTTACTTAGCGTGACGTATCTCCTACATCCCCTTGTACTGTTAGGTGTCGATTATAGATGTGTGAAAATGATGATAAATGTCACCTACCTTAGAGATGCTTGGGGGTTTCTTAAATTTAGGAGAGATTGCTGAAAATGGTCAAAAGTGTACAAATTAAAATACTTTTAAGACTTTGAGAATAGGTTTTCGAAAAGACAACCTTTATCAAACTTGATCATACACAATTTCCCAACATAGCTCTTATCACAGCATCAAATCTGATATTTAAAATATCCACCTAAAGACGTAACCATCTCTTATAAAAACCGCATATAAAACCCCATTATTTATAAGGATTAATATTTTACAGACACCAGGTAACAGAAGGCCTAATGCGACTTGCGAGTATTTATTAAATAACGCGATTGAACCAAACAAAATCGACCAATGGAGTCTATCGTATTTTTGGTCACCAGATAGCTGTGAACTTCTAGTTCTTCGTCCAATAGAATTATAATAATAATAGCTAGTGTATAATAGCTAGAATAATAAAATAGGTAGTGTAACACCATTGGACGTTCAACATTTGACAGCTACAGTGATTGGATAAAATAATATCTTGCTACATTTGCGCTATCTCGTGACTAAAAAATACTAAAAATACGGTATACGCCCCTAACGCCCCCATGTAGCCAGAGTTAATGTTAACATTGGTAACATTAAGCAACCAATCAGAGGGCTATACGGGGTGACGTTCTGATCGCGCGTTAGCATAAAACCAAACTCACACTAGGCCCTCTCATAAACTTGAACCTATAAAACTGCGACCTTCTACCAAGCTTGGAAATTATAACAAACACCTCTTATGTAGAGGCCCTTATTCCTGCAGTGGATTTTCACGGGCCGTTGATAAGGCCAAGAATACACAAGGGGACAAATGTCCTGTGACACGTATCGCTACAGACTTTGGGTGGAATAGTGCGATGTTGCCAGACTTTGGTTGACATCTCTGGCAACTTCAACGTCGCAGTGGGCATAATCGCGCGTTGTGGCCTATATTATACAATATGTAACAAAAACCCTGTTGTTCCGTCTACCTACGTTTTAAGAATCGGCATACGGACGTAATAAAGTAAGTCATTTATAAAAATTGTTCAACAAAAATAATTAAATTCAATATTTAATTATTAATATTTGTAATGTTTAAATGATTTCTCAATACAGCATGAAGACTAGACATACAAGTAGAACGTTACCGCCAATCTCTTTGATCAGTGCCGGTACGCGGCGCACCGCGACGCCGCGCTGCACGTAGATTTAGATATGTGATTTTGACACCTCGACTAGCCAATGATTTTTCTTTTAATTATAATTTCACTAATGATGTGCTTTTAGATAAACGTATATGCCCCTGTAAGGAACAACAGGGTTTTTGTTACATATTGTATTACTTATATATCAGGTGAAATCAGACGGTATTGTTTTACATGTCGTACGACATTTGCATCCAGTGTATACTAAGCTTAATGAGGACTAATAACAAGATTTTCCTTCAATATTTAGATGTGCTAGCAAGAAAAAGCGTTGCAAATAAAGAATCTGGAATTTCTGACATTTCTTGCTTTTCTGATACTTCTTGCACTTCTTGCTTAACAGGAACATCTGCATCACTGGTCGCATACCACGCTTACGCATATACGGTACTTACTGGTACGGTATACACGGCTTGTGGTACTTACGCACCTACGGTAAAAAATCCGTATTGAAAACAAAGTAATACCAACTTTTGAAAGCCGGAGCTGATGGATACATGTTCATGATTTTTTTTAAAGGATTCGTTTTATCTTCGAAATTGAATAACTATAAAACCATGAAAAGCAAAACCAAAGAAAAAAAGCATATTCTAACTATTATGAAATAATAAGAAACTAAATAAAAAATCAATTACATATCATATTTACGCATTACTGACGTATACTCTTTCTCATAAAGTCGTCGAGTCCCAGTGTGGCTCGAAATTAGTCGAGTATTTATATACTATACGCGAGTAAAATATCCTGTCTTTTAATCACCAAAAGGGGTAGGCACTGGTGCACAAATTCAATGTAATACTGACTTTATAGAAGTTATTTTATGAGTCTCATAAAATGGGTATAATTCTCATGTAGAAGACTGACAATATAGAAGTTGAATCTAGCAAACCGTAAAATAAAAAATAAAAATCAACATCAAAAAATAAATTACAATAATTATAATTATAATACAAAACTAAAAATGCACAAAAATAAAATTGTAAGCAAAATAAAAATACATTTATTTATATTTATACATTAATTTTTTGACCTTCGACAAGAGATCCTATTTGTTGATCAAACTCCTCATTATTGATGGCGACGCAGTGGGTGCAGTCTTCCGTTTTATAAATCCCTACGAGACGGTTGGACGCTTCAAACATATTGTATCTGAGCGAAATAATAATGAACTGAGCGTTCTTCGTTCGATCCTGTAAATAAAAGAATATAATAACATATTTCAGTAACTCTTGAAAACTAATTGACTGAGAATCGCAATATAAGGTTGCTGGTCAAATCGGCCCTCAATTTTAACACGTTCTTAAGAATAGTGAATTGATTGTGTCACTAAATATTAACATAACATATAGGATCACGCCTTTTATCCCTGAAGGGGTAGGCAGAGGTGCAGATTACGGCACTCAATGCCACTGTACAATGTAACACCCACTTTTCACTATTTATGTTATTTAGTCCCATGTAATATGGGGTGAGTCTATTATCATATACCGGGACTCCGTGCTACTACGGAGTATTTTTTTTTAAATCCAGTAATACTTTGCCGATCCGGGAGTCGAGTCGAACCCTAGAGGACGGCGAGCATGGGTGACTCGCCGCCCGACCAGAACCAGGCCCGAGCATACGGCGCGTCGCGTTCTGCGCGCGCTTCAAGGAGCCATCAGACCACCACGGATGGGGCCTAACAGGGCTGATGCCGATACAAAGCCGCGGAAAACTTAACGGGTTACCGGGGCTCCGGTTCGAAGTGCCGTAGTAGGAACGGGGTGGTTTTTAGTCAGTAAGAGTCTGACACTCCCTCTCGCCTCACCCGCGGCGGGAAAAGACATGGGATGATTCTCCCCCTCAAAAAAAAGACCCTTGCCTGGCAGTCGCACTTGGGACCACTCGGCCAAAAAGGCAGTCTTATACAATTTAAAATAATGAAACTAACTCACCTTAATATAATTAGCAACAATAGACACATTCTTAAAGTCCAAGGCGGCGTCGATTTCATCCATAACGTATAATGGTGTTGGTTTGTAGTAATGTAATGCGAATACAAGCGCTAAAGATGATAACGTTTTCTCTCCGCCCGATAGATTTGATATATTCTTCCACGATTTGTTTGGGGGACGCACGCTGTAAAGGAAGGATATTATTATGTTTAATAATATTTTTAGTGGCCTTTTGAGGAATGAACCACAACAGTTTGAGCGGACCCGTTCTGAAGGCAGTACGCATGTGTCGGTTTACCGTCAGCTCAATTAACAGGTGTTTCCAGTTTTCCGACATAGGCTAAAACAGCTCCGATATTCTTGCTCAATTGCGCACTCATTGTCATATATCAAACAATACGACCGAACAAAACTGAGCTACTTCTAACTAATGATTCTAGCTAAGCAAAATCACCAATTTACCTGAAGATGATACCCTCAGTAAAGGGATCTAATGAGTCAACCAACTCTAACTCCGCATCACCACCCAATGTAATCATTTGGTACATTTCCTTCAATTTCCCTGTTATTGTGTTGAAACCTGGAACACATACACATACATACATTACTTCACGCCTGTCTCCCATTGGGGTAGGCAGAGGCTATGGAACGCCAATCGCTACGATTTCGTCACGTTTGTTTAGCGTCAAACAGAGTACTTATTTCTTAAAAATTTGCTGGAAAATCACTAAAATTAAGTTGGTCATATAATCAATTAATGAAAGTGTGATTATTTTTTAATATTTTTTTGTATTGAACAATCGAAATAATTTGTTTTTTATCAAGTAAAGTACCCAATACATACACTCATACACTCCACGAAAATAACAATATAATTGACGGCGCGGTGAATTGTGTGACGATGGCTAAGCTGGGCTGCCGTGCAAAGTGTTGCCATCGGTTCCCGCACGGAACAACTCTTTGTGTGATCCACAGATTGTTGTTCCGGGTCTGTGTGTCATGTGTATGTGAACTTATATGTTTGTAAACGCACCCACGACACAGGAGAAAATCCTAAGGCGATGCAACTTTTTTTAAATAGAAATACAATATACATACCAGCCAAGAAATCAGTCATTCGCTTCTTCCTCAACTCGTCATGTAATGCTCTCATCTCATTCCTTCTATTCGTTGTTTCATCTAACTCCGCCGCCCTACGTATATACAATTCCTCTTTCGCTTTGTAATCCTGAAATAATTAATTTCAGTTAGTTGGGTAAAGAATTATCGAGCCTTTACCTTGTGTACCTTTACCAACTTCACTCACAGGACAAAACACAACGCAAGTGTTGTTTCACTTCGGTTTTCTGTGAGGCCGTGGTATCACTCCGGTCGAGCCGGCCCAATCGTGCCGAAGCATAGCTCTCTCACTCTTAAAACTAAGCATAACAAAAAGAATATTACCTGTATAGCTTGTATATTAGGTTTCTTATCGCCGATCCTATTCTTCTGTGCAGTCAATCGGTTCCGTAACTCTTCTACATTAATTTCCGATAGTTCTTCAGATGTATGCTGTGCTAATGGCGTCACTGGTTCTAAATCTGGAATGCCTTCTATTTGTGGATCTTCCAGTTTTAACGTTCGTAGCTAGAAAATAAATAAGTACGTATATTAATTGTTATTGCGGTTATTATGTGTTATTAACTCGTTGAGTACCGTCATTATAGACACAATTAAAGAACGAAAGGTTGCGGTCACCGGTGACCGCTCGGTGTTTGACAGTTTAATTGTTTTTAGAGATGAACGAGTGGCTCCATCTAGAATTGGCTAGTTTCTTACAGTGTGTTTTTGGTTGGATTGAGATTATGGAAACCCTGATTTCGTAAAGGCTGTGGATGTTGAAGAACGCCTAATTGTATTCTGAGTGCCAAGCCCGAATAACCATCGCATTCGTAACGTAATAGTATCGAGCGCGTTCGGCGTTCTGATTGGCCGGCTCAAGTGAACCAACCAATCAGAACGCTTAACTCGCTCGATACTGTTACGATATGAATGCGATAGTTATTCGTGCTTGGCCCTCTGTATATTGTTTAACCCTTGGGGTGCCTGGTGGGTCTGACAGACCCATCACCTTAAAGAATCGACAATATTTTAGAAATTCCGTAATTACCGCCGCTGTATGCCTAAGTAGCTTCGTGATATAGACTGGCGGGTAGATTGCCGCCCCTCCAGCAATCCAAAACGCACACGCGTTCTAGTGACACGTGTTTTATGTGCGCTCGGGTCTGAGAAACCCGACCAGGCACGCGGCGTAACTTTTAACTGGTAAGCTATTATTTTTGTTTTCATTATTTATTTTGCATTGTGTGGTAAATTATTTATCTATATAATATTTTCGCAGTTAAATATGGCCAGGCGATTAACCAATACCGAAATAAGCCAAATTTTAGATCAAGATCCATGAAATTGAGGATGACGTGGTTTCCGATTAACCTAAGGAAGAGAATTAGCTCTCATAGAGGAAAACTCTCAGAGACACCAGCTAAAAGACAAGATGCTGCTATAAAAAGATGTTGTTACATATGCCTTGCTAAAAAGGGCCGTAAATCTAAGTACATTTGTATTTCTTGCACAGGTCATATTTGATTGGAGCACGCAAATTTATATGCGAAAATTGTCGCACAAATACTGAGTTAATCTTACTTTAGTAACCAAAGTTTATTCATCTATGCTTTATATTAATGTGAAGACTGATTTTGATCTCAATTAAAAAGAGTTTAATATTGTTAATTTAAAGATATGTTATTGTTACCCAAAAATGAGAGATTTTTTATTTGCTTAAGTAATAAAACTTTATTATAATATATTGTCGTCTTTTTTTCTCTTATTTCATTAATATATAATATTTAATATAAATTACAAACTGTTTATTATAGTTTATAACATCAAAATAAATAAAAATAACCATTTATATTTACGGGTCTGTGAGACCCACCAGGCATGCCATGTGATTTCTACCTACCAGGCTCCCCAAGGGTTAAACAAGCAAACGGATCACCTGAGGCCTTAATACGAGTTTCTTTTACATTTAAAGTAATAGTAACGAGTACGCGTTCGGCGCTGTGATTGGTTGGTTCATTGGCGCCGGCCAATCAGTGCGCCGAACGCGTACTCGTTTCGAATACTTTAAACGTAAAACAAATTCGTACTAAGGCCTCTGATGTTAAGCATTTGGCGTCGCCCATGGACACACGAAACACCAGAGGCGTTACAAGTCTGTTATGCGAATTGTTGTGGATTCAGGAGATAGTGGGGGGGTATGTTTTTTTTTAAGGGGGGAAAATCATCGAATGACTGCTCCCGCCTGGGTGAGGCGGAAGGGAGAGTCAGACTCTTACTGACTAAAAACCACCCCGTTCCTTCTCCTGCACGTCGAGCCGGAGCCCCGGTTACCCGTTAGGTTCTCCGCGACGGGGGAGGGGGGGGGGGGGTATGTAGGCCCTAGGTCCAGTATACATTATTCCCTTACCTCTTTTTCCCAATGTGGTATTTTGCTTGTACAGTCTTCTAAAGACTTTTGTGCTTTGACGACGTCATTCTTGCGTTCCATTCGTTCTCCTTTGATTTTATTCTCCGTACTTTGTAGTTTGTTGATCTCCTGTTTTAGTTCTTTGAATTCATCCGTACCTTCGTTTATTTGTTCGTCTAACTGTTGGGGAGGAACGAAATTGTTATTTAGACATTTTAATGAAAAAAAAAAAACAATATATTATACTTAAAATGTATAATTTTAAGCTAAGTTATAAAACATAAGAATAGGGTTTTTTTAAGGAGGGAAAATCATCGAATGACTGCTCCCGCCTGGGTGAGGCGGAAGGGAGTGTCAGACTCTTACTGACTAAAAACCACCTTCTCCTGCACGTCGAGCCGGAGCCCCGGTTACCCGTTAGGTTCTCCGGAACATAAGAATAGGGTAGTTGCCTAAATTTTATTTTAATGTCCGTCTGTCTGGTACATTAATTAAGAACATTAAACACGTATGCTTTCTTTTCTCACAAAATTAAATACTTTCGACGATATAATAATCTGAAATATCGTGTAACGTCACAATACGCTACATTTTGTAGCACTTTGTGACGTAACGACCTCCCACTCCTAAACTTAACTCCATTTTGAAATGAATGATTAAATAAAAGAATGATTCATCTGAAAATCGAACTAGGTATTTAACACACAACAATCGTGATAATGTTTTTTATATATAAAGCTTAGCTTACTTCTTCCAGTTCCTTTTCGTATTTCCCGCTATCGAGAGTGAGTTGTTTCTTCGTATTATTCAATGTTTCGATATTCCTCTCGGTGTCTCGAAGATCTGTCTCCATCTGGTTTATTTTGTCTTTTGATTTCTTTGCGTTTCTGCGGACAAAAGATAAGATTTATAAGCAGCCAGTTTCAGTAACCATCTTTCAGTATTCGATGCATTTTGTAATGGTAAACTGAAGTCTGAATCTATCCTTCAAGTATCCAATTCTATCAACAGATATTTTAGGTTAAATTAGGTAGTTGTATTGATTTGTGTACAATAAGAGTCAAGTAAGTAACAGTATAGTAATATTTATTCACAGATATATCAAGTTTTATTTTTGTTTTCTGAAAAAATCTTAATGATCCGCTAAACTAATCAAAATGAAAATTTAAAAAAAGAAACTTAACATAACATCACGCCTTTTATAGGTAGAGGTGCACAATACGGCAATTAATGCCACTGTACAATGTCACTTTCACTCTTCACTATACGTTTATGGGTCCCATATGTAATAGGGAGTGAGACTTTAGGGAACAGAGAGTATAGTTCCCTAAGATCGGAAAAGGAGGATCCTCCGACCAGGCGAGGTGATCGTGCCTGGCGGGCTTTCTGCCCAATTTCTGAATATTTCTGATTTTCTATCCGTGTTTATTCGCTTGTAAACTTTGCATGTGCGATGTAGGATTCTTGTGACGTCATCCGTTGACATGTGGCATGCGTCGCCACATCACTCCCTCCCAAGACCGGAGGTCGATCCCGCTGAGACGGCTGTCGATGCTTGAGATGAGCGGTGCCAGAGCCAGTGTAGAAAGTCCCTAGTTCCAGTGAGTCGGAACAGTGCCGCTGAGTGCCCAGTGAGTCGGGTGAGCGGTGCAGGGTTAAACTCCAGTGAGTCGGAGAGATGAGTTCGCAGTGTCCCACGGTGAGTCGGGGAGGAGATGCTGCGAGGGTAGGTGCGTAGTGGCTGGCGTCTGCGTTGACGGGAGGAGATGTCCTTCAGACCGTGTGCAGAAGTGCTGTGCCTAGACGCTGGTGAGGCCGTAGGGAAGAACCAGGCTGCACATCTTTGTTGCAGACGATGGTGGTCCCTGATGAGGCCGAGGATGCTGGTTGGCTGCGACTTGATTACCGCTCAGCGGAGAAGTGATGAATGAGAGGGATGGCGATACGGATGACGGTGCTTATCTGCTCCGTGAAGTGAAGGTTGTTTCCAATCACGTCGGGGTCACCACTTTAGGAAACAGAGAGTATAGTTCCCTAAGATCGGAAAAGGAGGATCCTCCGACCAGGCGAGGTGATCGTGCCTGGCGGGCTTTCTGCCCAACAGTTGTTCGTTGGGATTTTCTATCCGTGTTTATTCGCTTGTAAACTTTGCATGTGCGATGTAGGATTCTTGTGACGTCATCCGTTGACATGTGGCATGCGTCGCCACAAGACTATTGCCATATACCAGGCACAATTCCAGACTCCGTGCTACTACTGACAATGTTTTAAAAAACCCAATATGTTTTGCCCGACTCAGGAATCGAATCCGAGACACCTTGCCCGGCAGTCGCATTGACCACTCGGCCAACGAGGCAGGCAAAAAGAAAAGCAAGTCTGAAATAATGTTGTAAATAATAAAAAAGGAATTTTATTAATACTAATCTGTGAATAATCATAAAATATATAATTTAGCTTACCGTTTACTAGTATTTATAGAGACCTTCAACTTGGTCATTTCGGAGTTGACCTTATCAATCTTCTTGGTGAGATCGTCGACTGTTTTCTGTAGGTCTTTCACTTTGCCGCCAGCCACCGCTGATATTTGCTCGTCTATTTCATGCACATCGCTTTCGACCTGATGGGAAAATTATGATAATTTTAAGAAAGATACTGCTAAGCCAGTTATTTCGCGTTCCATTAGGGCTGATGCCGATACGGAGCCGCGGAAGGCTTAACGGGTTGCCGGGGCTCCGGCTCGAAGTGCAGGAGTAGGAACGGGGTGGTTGTTAGTCGGTAAGAGTCTGACATTCTCCCTCGCCTAACCCAAGGCGGGAAAAGTCAATGGATTATCCCCCATAAAAAAGGCATTTATTTTGGTTGGTTTGGCGCTTGTCTACAAATAGAGTAGAAAACTAAATTACCTATATGGAATTGACGTAAATTTTAACACTTGTACGTGTAATCCCCATATATTGAGTTGTCTACTCTCTCGGTATACAAGCGCTTAAGTGGCATTTAGCAAGAAGAATTGGACAGAAGATCCTCCTTTTTCAAAATTAAGGACATTACCTCCTGTTTCTTAAACATTTAACAGTTGAGTGACTTCATCTACTGTCTATCAGAAGTTGTAATAAGCTTACCTCACTAGCATCTTCTTTGGCTTTCTCCAGCTTCTTGAGTGCAGTAGCAACCGTAGCCTCTAAGTTAGCCTTCTGCTGCGGATCTACTCGACTAGCAGCTACTTTCTTCTCTTGTTGCTTTATTTGATTCTGTTGACAAAAAGGAGAGAATTATATTTTAAATTAAAAAATACTTTTACAAATTGTCTATAATACAAATTAAGTTTAACACACACATCCCCGCTCTCCACTAACTACATTATAGACCTTATTTCCATAGTTTAGAGACTACTTTTGTATGAACAAATTTAGGGGACGATTTTCAACGGGTTAAATCAAATCTTGCAAAGGTTAGTCTCTGAAAAGTTTGCAGTCTCTAATTTACAACAGATTTGTACATTAAACAATACAATTCGAAAGTACTCAAGTAAGTTCTTTCTACCTGTAACACATGCTTAGTGTGGGAGAGCCACGCTTTGGTACGAATAGGCTCGACCGGAGTGATACTACGGCCGAGCAGAAAACCAACGTGAAATAATACTTGCGTTGTGTTTCGTCGTGTGAGTAAGGTTACCGGAGGTCCATAATTACAAACCCCCCTAACCAATCTCCCAAATCCCTGAATCCCCAACAATCCTCAAAGTTCTTCCTCATGAGTAAATTATTATTACTGATACACTACTATCGACTCCTCAGTAACAAGGTAGACAATCCCACTACACTAGCACGAGTGGGGTTAATGGGATTTCCTAAACGATATCTCGAGGCTGGTGATGGCACAGAGGGACCGCGTAGGCGGAGGAAATTATTTGCTGTGCCACCAGGCGTACGCACAAAGCGAGGTGCTGCAGCACCAACGGCAAGAGCGATGGGTCTCATGAACTCGATGATAGCTCAGCACCCAGAATTAGATGTGCTCCACGATGAGTCGTATATCATACAGAAATTAATGTATAAGTTTTTAAATATAAATCTCAATAATATAGGAACTATCTAAGTGATTAATATTGTAATAGGTTAAAGTTTCTTTTTTGTATCCTAGAATGTAAGTATTTTGGCTCTTGCTGTAAACTTTCATTTTAATGTAAATAAATAAATGACCAGCGTCTATGACCAAATAAACCATTCATCTTTGTATAATGTAGTAAAGAGGATAATATGATACCTGCATAAGAGGAACTTGTTCCACCAAGTTCTTGAGCTCGATGTTGAGCTTGTTCAGCGTGGTCTTGTTGTCGCGCACCGTCAGTTGTAGTATAGACAGAGCTTCTTCTAGCTCTGAAACTTCGTTGCGTACTTCTACCAATCTGTGGAGGAACATAAAATAATGTATAGCATAACATAACATCACGCCGTTTATCCCAGAAAGGGTAGGCCGAGGTGCACATTACGGCACTAAATGCCACTGTGCAATGTAACACCCACTTTTCACTATTTATGTTACGAGTCCCATATAATAGGGGGTGAGCCTATTGCCATATACCGGGCACAATTCCAGACTCTGTGTTATTACTAAGAATTTAAAGAAATCACCAGTAATACTTTGTCCGACCCGGGAATCGAACTCAAGCCCCGGCAGTCGCAGTTGCGATCACTCGGCCAACGAGGCACTCATATAATGTATAGTTAGTTATGAAAATGATTTTGTGTCAAAATTAGGTAATAATAATAACCAATCTAAATGCAAAATAATTGGATCAATACCTGTTTTTGATAGAAATTCAATTTATGAAAAAAATCGTCGAATTTGGATTGTCGTGTTTTTCGGCTTACTCACGTTATTATTTGACGAGGACCTTGACTAGTTTTAAGCGGTACTAGACGCTCATATTCATGAGCAGCATTCCGCGACCCGCGACGGCGAAACACGACAAGACTAGAGTAGCAGCGCGACAGTCGCCGCGCGAAATGCTACTCTTGAATATGAGCCTCTAGCATGGCTTGAAACTAGTCGAGTTCCTCGTCAAATTATTACGTGAGTAAACCAAATCCTTACTAATATTATAAATCGGAAAGTGAGTTTGTTTGTTTGTTCCGCTTTCACGCCGTAACTACTAAACCGATTGCTTTGAATTTTTGCAGACGTAAAGTTAGAAGTCTGGATTAAATAATAGGGTACTTTTTATCCCGGAAAAATTTGATATTCCCGATTGAAAACAAGTGTTGGTATAGATGGTGCTGTGTATATTGGTATATGTCACATATGCTACTTTTTATCCTTTTGTGACGCGAGCGAAGCCGCGGGTAAAAGCTAGTTCATAATAATTTATTTAGTATGTCTCACAAAAGTTACAATACACGACAAGACTTGGCTGAAAATGTCGTTAGCTAATCCATTTGAACACATATACCTTTGTTCCATCTTAGCCAATTTATCCTCATTAGCTTTTATAACTCTAGGGTCTGCCTCGCTGGTATCCTGTTGTACTGAGGACGACATCTTACCGCGCATCGTCTGCTTACCACCGCCAGTCATCGTACCTAAAATACAAATGTTTTAAGAATTAATAGGGTAGATGACTAATTATTATTTTAATGTCCATCTGGTAGATTATTTTAAAACATTAGGCACGTATTTTTTATTTACTTAAGGAAAAAATCAACGTAACATCACGCCTTTTATCCCAGAAAGAGTAGGCAAAGGTGCACACAGAAGTAACACCCACTTTTCACTATATATGTTATGAGTCCCATGTAATAGGGGGTGAGCCTATTGCCATATACCGGACACAATTCCAGACCCCGTGCTACTACTGAGATTTTTTTTAAAACCCAGTAAGACTTTGCCCGACGCGAAAATCGAACCCAAGACCCCTTGCCCGGCAGCCGCACTTGCGACCACTCGGCCAACGAGGAAAAAAATACTTTCGACGATATATTGATTTCAAATCCTCAAATCCACGGCCTCATCGTGTTATCACTCCGGTCGAGCCGGCCTATTCGTGCTGAAGCATTCTCTCTTAGCACTCTCAAGGAGAATGGCAGGTTTGTATGGAAGTTTTGTACCGCTATAAAATTTTGTATTAGTCATTGTTTTAACCAAGTGAATAGTCTGAACGATAGATATTTTTATTATGAAGTTTAGAAAAAAATTACATATTTTTAGAACTTGGGGTTCAAAAGTTATTTCACTTTGAAAATGTGCAAAAGGTATGTTAAGGTGGTACCACACTTGACATTGCGTAGTCGCTTCATTTGTCCAAATATTTGTAGACTACGTACAAATGGCGTCCAAATAGTATCTCTATATGTAATGGCGTGCAAATATATAGCAAACAAAGAAGAATAAACCCTCCAAACATGTTCTTTTTTGGCCGAACACAACAAATACGCAACGTCAAGTGTAGAGCCACCGTAAGCAAAATATCTATTACAAATGACAGATGACAGTTAACTGAAAAATGTCAATGTGCTCTCATGTGGTTGTTTATTTACAAAAAACAAAAATCTAAAAATACTGCTCGCTACTCAAGTGACTATTACACTTTGTATTATTAGAAAGAAAGAAAAACCATTTATTTTGCTACGACACGCAACAAGAATTTAGAAACCCAAAAAATAACCTATGGTGCCTCGCAGCGCAAAAGGCAATTAGGAATGATCCTGTTAATTCAGCAAGCATGATGCACCTATAGAGGTTTAAAGAGTATGCCTCACAATCTTTTTCATTTCTTAGGTGCCTACGAAAATGCAAATTCATAATGTAAGCGACTGTCATTGGGTAGAAGGCCTACATTTAGCAGTGGAAGTCTTGTGGCGGATATGATAAAACTAATGTCTCACTTCACCTTGAATCTTGCAGGTAGATAGTCTCAAGGGTCTCAAGTTAATTCGATTTAAACTTAGCTTAGCTCTTTGAGAAAGTATTTCTTCTGAAAACTGGTTGCTTAGCACGCATGTAAGGATTAATTTCTAATAAGTAAGTCAAATTAGTAGAATCATCAACATTTTCATCATTAAGTCTATAAGTGGCCACTGCTGACCGAAGCCTCTTCTCGCATGGAGGTTTGAGCATTAATCACCATACTAGCTCAATGTGGGTTGGTAATTCAAACTTATAATAAGAAATTATAAGCCCATGTTTCCTCACAATGTTTTCCTTCACCATTCGTCAGCGGTGTCTTTGTACTTTCTTAGATTATTGAATATACCAATAACTCGGAAAAAAGACACATTGGACAAAAGGTACTTTGCCGTGGTAGGTTTCGAACCCGCACTCTCATGCATGAGAAGCGGGCTTCTTAAACCTCTGGGCCACCACATTACAACTAAAGAAAATGTAAAATGAAAATGAACATTTTTGGTATAAAACTAAAGCTATCTAAATTAAATATGGCATTTATTTTATAGATTGATTCTTAAAATCACTTTTATCAAGATGGAATATATAGTTACTTACTAGGTTAAAATAAAACAAATGTATTATTTTGAAATACTTTTATTTCATTGTATTCAGGTTGTTTCTAGGAGTACTTCATCTAAAAAGAGAACAGGCCGTGTCATAGGTACAGCAGACATCAATTGCTGATATCTGTAAACAAGTAAGATAACTGTAAATAAAGTAAACAAAAGTGCATTTTTTTCCTTTAGTTTTATATGTTATAATAATAAGTCTGATTCCCTATCTTAAAATGGAAAAGATAAAAATAAATATTTGATTACATTACTTCATTTTATAACATTTATTATAGTTATTCGTATAACACAGATCATAGGAGCTCAAACAGCATGCTAATTAATAATTATAATTAAACATGAGTATAAACCTATTAGAAACTGCTTATATACTCCACATAGATACATAATTATGTAGGTACATTATATTGAGAATGCATACCTGTTGAAGCTTTGAGCCGAACAACATCATCCGGCCTCATCTGTTCTACAAATGGCAATGTTAAAGTGAGGCTTAGTCCATGTTTACATAATACATTACTTCCTGATAGTGAACTCTGTGAGGTGGTATGTCAGGTTGTGGTTTTATAGTTTCGACTCTTGTACGGTCTCTCAGTCAGTATGGAACATGATCTTCATCATGGGAAGTAAGCTAAAATAAGTAATATTATTAGAATATGATATTGACTTTAGATTACACTGTATATAGATAATAGTATGGTTAAATTATGCTTTATTACCTCTTGTGGCTGAATCCAATCAAATACTATATGAGCCAGTCTTTACTCCTGTTTGTTGGCGCCTTCAATGAAAACCCTGCGTCACCTTATCATTGCAATGAATCACCCATATACGACATAAACATGCCAGTGACCAATTTGTTTGCTGGACATACTTTCAGCAACATCCCGATACATTGCTAATTGCCAGCAAGCATTGCAAATATGGTCGGTAGGAGAGATCTAGAATAAAAAGAATAAAATGATACATTATGGGTAGATAACACTATGCGCCTTCTTTTATTCAGGAACATGGTGACTTTCGATATGTTATGGGTAAACTAGGTACTTACATCTCTAGGATAAGTCCACATTGGGATATTGTTGACCACGTCTAATCTTCACTCTCATTTTCTAGAGCATGCCGTCTCATGTGCGACAAACTCTGAATGCAATTAATACACTGTAAATTCATCATCGCGACAAATAACAACACACTGCACAAAATAATGTAAATAAGTGTCTTTTCGCAATTGTCACAACAATGATGCCAATAATATCAATTTGGGCTACGGAGGAACGGTTGCCAAACTCAACGTATCACCAGATGAATAAAATAACTTCAAATTCAACAAACACATCATAACATCGCATTTGAAACAAACAGCAATGCGCCAGTATTGACAAATTAATTGTCAATGTCATCAAGACAAATGCCAGTTCAACATTGCCATAATATTCAAGTTTGTTAAAATGTTAATTATCATTAATAATCCATGTAAACGTAGATTTAGATTGGATGTAGATTTTTATATTTACTTATAAAAATGTTTGAAATGGAAAGGAAAATATTTCATTGATAGATATTAAAATAAATGAGTTTATGAAATAGCGAAATTCAATATGATCTGATTTCATCTTTACGCATGGCAACTTTGTAAACGTCAATCGCGGTTCGTTTTACGTATAATGGATTGCTTTTTATCATTATTGAATATCAGTTTTTCTAGGGTTTCCCAAGTTTTAAAAATCTATTAAATATGCTAACATAACGTACTTAGGAGGTTCTATAATGACCCAATTTTTTAATGACAAATCTTTTTTTAGCGAAGCGGTACAAAATCTGCCGTTCTCCTTTTAAATTAAACCTACGTATTTCAAAAGCTGTACTTACCAGCGATTTCAATTACATCTCCCTTTAAGCTGACCATTCGATACCGTGTTCGTCCATAAGCAATGCGCGTAGCTTGTTCCAAGTCATTAGCTACTAAAGTATCGCGCAATGCGTAGTAGAAGGCTGGTAACACTCGGTCATCCTTCACTTTGACGAGGTCGAAGAGACGAGGCACGTTCTCTGGGCTGTTAGAAAATGAATTTTATTTCCTGGACAATTGGGTACTTTTTCACACAATTGTCTTCATCAAAACTAAATTAATTCGACTGATCAATACAATAAAATATTTAAAAAAAATCACAATTTCGGTAATTGATTTTATAATTGATACTTGATTTTAGTATTATTACAGTAATTTTTTAAGAAATAAGTATGCAGTGGGCCAAGCACGAATAACTATCGCATCCGTATCGTAACAGTATCGAGCGAGTTAAGCGTTCTGATTGGTTGGTTCATTTGAGCCGGCCAATCAGAGCGCCGAACGCGCTCAATACTATTACGTTACGAATGCGGTAGCTATTCGTGCTTGGCACTCTGTTTGACGCTAAATATACGTGACGTCACAATACACAATTTCGTACAAAATTCATGGGAAATTTACGTTTTTAACAGTTCGAAAAAAGTATTGAATTTGACTAGCTGGCAAGTATCTAATTATGTACATGTTTGTGTGGGTACGTTTGCATTTTATTTACGTATTGCATTTTAACGAGTTTAAGGGTGTTTAAAATAATTTGTACTTTATTTTCTTGGCAATTACGTTAATTTTATGTAGCTTAAACACAGCTTTAGATTAACACAGGCTACGGATTCCCACAATACTGGAAAAGCCACTAGTTGTCAGTTTATTACGTATCTTTATGCGAATATTAACCTTTGTAGATGACAATTAGATTGACATTTGCGTGAATATATAAGGAAAATAGACATGACGACATAACATAAGGAAATAAACTGAAAATCCTTACTAATATTAAAAATCGGAAAGTGAGTTTATTTGTTCAGCTTTAGCGCCGTAACTACTGAACCGATTGCTTTGAATTTTTGCAGACGTAAAGTTAGTAATCTGGATTAAATAATAGGGTACTTTTTATCCCGGAAAAATTTGGTATTCTCGAGTGAAAACGAAATTATTGGTATAGATGGCGCTGTGTGTATTAGCATATGTCACATAGGCTTTTTATCTTTTAGTGATGCGTGCGAAGCCGTGGGTAAAAGCTAGTAAATAATAAATATATACTCACTACGTGTGTCGATTCGAGTACACTGGTTTCAAATGCTCCTGTTTATCCAGAGCTATGAAGGTGGCTCTACCCACGTCATTCCGCCTTAGGAATTCAACGCCAGCCTGAGCAGTTTCCACCGTGTCCACTACTATATTGTCTAGCGCGCCACAGCATGTCGATATAGCTACGTCATACTTCGAATCTATACCACCGAGGTCACCCTGGTAAAATAATTATTAAGGTTTTGTCAATATCAATGCTAATAAAACATAAGACAACTTTTTTTTAACGTAAATTTTCGCGCAACTGGCGTTTATGGTTTGCGCGACTTGTGCTAATGGATTGCGCTACATGCGCTAATGGTTTGCGCTAATTGCGCTAATGGTTTGCGCAATGTATTAGGAATTAGGGCAATATTTATGATTTGCGCAGTAGGTTCCACCATGTCCACTACTATATTGTCTAGTCCGTACAAAACAATTATTATTATTATAACAATAGTACTAACCAATCGTCCGAATATTCCTGGCAGTCGTCCGTTTCGCTTCTCATTCATCAAAGCATTCAATACTTTGTTACGCGACGTGTTAGCGCTCATTGCTTGACGGGACTCTTCTATTTGTGCCCTGGAATATTAATAGGAAACTATAATCAGCTGTTTTGTAGAACATCAATACAAATATTGTCCATAAAGGTTTGTACATATGAATTAACCAACGGCACTGGACTTTTTGCTTAACTCACAGTAATCATTTTATAAATAGCCTTACTTTTGATATTTTAAACCTTTATAACATTTTATTCAGAATAATTGAATCGATCCTAAAATTTTAATGTTCTTTTTTTATATGTACAATGTTATATATTTTTAATGATATTTTCGTGTTGCGCATAGATAAAGAGCAAAAAAGGTTATTATAGTGTATCATACCTCAATGGTCGTACTTCGCTGATAAGTGTGGCTTCCTCTCGCTTCAGTTTTTGTATTTTATGGTTCATTTCATTCAGCTGCTTCTCCTGTTGGGGTAAAGTTTGGGCCAACTCTTCTTGCAAACTGTTAAAATGGAAATAATTTAATTTTAGCATTTTAGTTTATGGGTTTATTACACGTACGCTCTTATGGATAGTTATGGCTTTCATCGAAACGTCGTGGTTTAAGACGCCCGCTTCTCATGTATTGTGTGACAGTGCGGGTGTCGAAACCTACCAACGGTAAATACCAATGTGACTTTTCCGAGTTATGGGTACTTTCTAAGATTATCTAGATACTACTGACAAACTGTAAAGGAAAACATCGTGAAGAAACCTGGGCTTATAATTGACTTCACCTTGGAATCAATCAATCATTTATTAAAGGATACTCTTAGAAAATCATTAAGAAAGGAGTCCAAATTCAAATCACGGGTTATACAGAAATTATCTATCATGTAGACTATCATAGTTGACATAAACCCTGGCTTATTGGTAAAATAGTGAACTTGAGCGGATCCCAAGTACGACAACTCAGCCTCAAACGGCTTAAAAAAGGGTTGCCGGGGCTCAGGATCGAAGTGCAGGAGTCGGAACGGGGTGGTTTCATGTCAGTAAGAGTCTGACACTCCCACACTCTCGCTACACCCAGGCGGGAGAAGTCATTAGATGATATTCCCCTCAAAAAAAGCACGAGTAGGTACTCAGGTTCGATTCTAAAATAAAAATTCTTAGCCATTTTATAATCACCAAAAGCCGCTTCCAAGAGACCTGAAATTCTAGACACAACCGGAAATAAGACTTACGGCTTCTTCTGTTCCAAAGCAGTACTAGCTTTTTCATACGAAGCTTGCATATTCTCCAATTTCTCACTCTCTTTCTTCTCCGTGCTAAGGTATATCTTGAGTTCAGACTCGGCCAGTTTATACCGGTTATTAGCATCATCTACAATCTTCTTTAATTCCATTAAATTCCCTTGTAATTTGTCCTTTGTCTGTTGAAGACTTTGGGTTCTTGATCTGTGGGTAAACATTTTGGTATCAAGAGTGGTTTAGTTGTAAAATCATTCAGTTTGGATGTCTTATCGCGATTGTCGAGTGGTCCAACCATTAAATAAGTTTTGCATATCCTTACTAATATTATAAATCGCAAAGTGAGTTTGTTTGTTTGTTTGTTTGTTTGTTCCGCTTTCACGCCGTAACTACTAAACCGATTGCTTTGATTTTTTGCAGATGTGAAGTTAGAAGTCTGGATTAAATAATAGGGTACTTTTTATCCCGGAAAAATTTGATATTCTCGAGGGAAAACGAAATTATTGGTATAAATGGCGCTGTGTGTATTCGTGTATGTCACATAGGCTACTTTTTATCTTTTTGTGACGCGAGCGAAGCTAGTTACTTATATATGTGATTGTAGTCAATATCAAAATTCTCAGTAAGGGAGAACATAACCATTTTTTTACAATAATCACGTAACGAGGGTTGGAGATCGCAGATCCAAAAAATTGGATCCTAATGTTTGACAGATACTCCATCAGAACTAATCCTTTAACACATCAAATCTTCTTAAATTCCAATAAGTTTGGCAAAGTTTATATTGGTTCAGATTCATTTTTGTTCAGTTGAACTTTAGAGTGGATCGGTTATTAATATCCGACTTAACCCATACGTCCCCAAGCGGTCACCGGTGACCGCTCTCCACTAACTACATTATACACCTTATTTCCAATGTTTAGAGACTACTTTTGTATGAACAAATTTAGGGAAAGAATTTCAACGGTTTAAAAGAGGTCACAGTGCCTTTAGCCAAACGTCACTTTAGCGCTTGTCTACAGAGAGAGTAGAAAACTTAATGTATGGAGATGACACTGACAAGTATCAAAATACGTCAATTCCATATAATTTGGTTTTCTATTCTATATGTAGACAAGCGCTAAATGGCATTTGGCTACAGCTGCAGGTTTTTTTTTATCTATTGCGGCAGACATAGGGGTCCGCGCTCTATTTTAATGATTATTTATTATTTAGTACATCCTTTTTGTTTTTACTACAGTTTCATATCCTGACTAGACATATGGTTATATAATGATAATTTTAATCTTAAAAAAGCTACGTGAGTTCATTTTTTTTAACAGCTGCAGGTTAGGTTAGAATATGTAATTTAATTATCTCTACCTGACACTGGCCACAACAGCTTGCAATTCTTCTTCGGCCTTAGCCTTCTGCCCCGTATGCTTTTCTAGAAGCTTTCCACAGTCGTCTATCTCTCTTTGATTCTTTTCTGGTATCTGTAATGAAGAAATTCAGTTTTGGACTTTATTTCTAATACTATAAGGTGCAAAATCGATTAACACACTTTTGCAATTGTGACGTCATACATTCTATTTAGAGTCTTTTCAAAATTATTTTGCAATTAAATGGTCATCAGATAGTGTTGCAGAAAAGATTAACATGTAGTTCTATTATCGAGACGAAAATGAAAGTTTAGACATCTTGTATAAGCCAATTTGTTACCAGTTATTATAACCAGAGGCAGTTAAATAGTTGTTAAAGCTATCAAAACAAACATTTATCGATTTATTTGTGCCCTTAGACCACTAGAAGTAACAACATAACATAACATCACGCCTTTTTATCCCTGAAGGGGTAGGCAGAGTTGTACATTATGCCACTGTACAATGTAACACCCACTTTTCACTATTTATGTTATGAGTCCCACGTAATAGGGGGTGAGCCTATTGCCATATACCGGGCACAATTTCAGACTCCGTGCTACTACTGAGATTTTTATTAAAAAACCCAGTAATACTAGACCCGGGAATCGTACCCGAGACCCCTTGCCCGGCAGTCGCACTTGCGACCACTCGGCCAACGAGGCAGTCAACTAGAAGTCTTACACATAAGAAGAATAAAAGTAAAACTTGTGGAAGCATGGTCTGCCATTTACTGTTTTTTTTACTATGTTGTATATTACGCTTTGTTTCTGTTTTGTATACCTATTTAATAAATAAAACAAAGTTCACTAACAAACAAACAAACAAAAATACTTACAAGTTCCAAATCAATCAACTTCCCCTTCTCCTGTTCAATGAGTTGGTCTAAATTCTTCTTCTTTTTATTGCTCTGCGTGAGGTCCGCCTGTGACGTCACCATGTTTTTCTTACATGTTTGTAACTTCTCTGTTAGTTCTTCCTTCTTCTTACGTAGGACGTCGTACTTTCTAGAAAAGAAGAGAAGTTTGTGACTCTTCGTGAAATTATTGAGGAATGTGGATGGAACTTAATGTTATAATAGTGTAATTTGGCTACCCCAATGGGACGGACGAAGGACTTTTACGCGCTTTTAATAAATAAGAAATAATGAAATTGAAATATTCACATAATTTTGATTAGTAAAGATCCAAATAGTGCAAGTTTGTAACATTCTAACACCCTGCTTCATTCAATTGCTGGACTTTGGATCTCCTACCTACATAAGAATGGTTCGCATAATCTCTATATGATGAAAAGAGAATCGAAGATCGCAATTTAAAATTTTCAGATTTATTAGAGCGTTTTGTTGTCCAATTTATATTTAATGTCCTTTATAAGGCTCTTAGGATTATGTAAGACATAAATAAAATGAAAGTATACATGACTCCTTAGATCGGGATTCGAAATAACTGTTACAGTTACTTACTTAGTGCCTTCTTTGAGGACTCCAGTCTTCTCCTGCAGTTCTTCTTGTATCTTCTTCAGCTTCTCATCCATTTCGACTAAGTTCGTTTTGCATTCATCTAGATTTTGCTGTTTAGTCTCCATTATCTTTTTTGTTTCGTGACTACAAAGATAAAATTGTTGTTTTAAAACTATTCTTATTATAGGGTCAGTTTAATAGTCCGTATTTTTAATGAATGGAAATAACCGGATGGATAACCTGATTGTAAGCAATCGGTGCCGGCTATAGACAGCAGGAACACCAGATGTCTTTTAAGGATTGGCAATTTAAATATTGATCAAGGTCAAAATCATTTATCTCAATTAGACCAGGATGGCACTTTTGAACGTCAAACAACGTTCTTATAACTTGGAGATTGAGAATGGGGGAGGATCACGTTCTTACAACACCTGGCGGGAAGAGTAAGGCCTACAATCCACTACGCGTCATTTGAAAAATGCATACAACCTACAAATGACGATAGGCGGATTTGTAAGAAAAGCTTTATTTAATAGTTTTCTTATTCTCCACAGACTCTTGTCCTTGCTCTTATCATTTTCACATTCTCTTTTTTTTAGTCAATATTCATTATTATAAAAATCTTACGTGCTATATTAACCACATTTTTTTACACAAAGTACTTTATTGCATATTTATGTCTAGTATCTACATTTACACATATTTTATTACATTTACATTAACCCTACTGGACCTGATCCAGCAGGAGGCACCAGTTCAGGACCATGACGTATGGGCCAGCAATCGGTTCGATCAACCATTTCGTGGCGTGACGACGTGGGACTTATGGACAGGCGTAGAGGTGGTAAAAAAAATATATTCTACTCTTTTTTTTTATACGAGATAAGCCGATAGACGAGCAGACGGATCCCCTGATGGTAAGCAATCGGCGTCGCCCATGGACACACGAAACACTAGAGGCGTTACAAAAGCGTCACTGGCCTTTTGGGGATTAGGAATTTGAAGATTGTTGGGAATTCGGGGATTGGTGTAATTGGGGCCCCAGTAACCTCACTCACACAACAAAACACAACGAAAGCGTTGCTTCACGTCGGTTTTCAGCTCGGCCGTGGTATCACTCCGGTGGGCCGACCAGTCATTCATACCGAAGGATGGCCGTACTACACTAAACAGCTTACTCTTACAGCTACAAAATTAACTCACATGTACTTCTGCAGCACCATATTCCGTGACCTCGTATAAGTGTTGGTCATGTTAAGCAGGTCCACCGCTTCCTGCATTGGTTGGAGTAACGCTTGCTTCTCTTGTTCAACGAGACGCACTCTATTCAACTTCTCTTTACGCAAATCACTGTATTCTTCCACTTTGATTGCTAGTTTTTCTATTGGTTCCTGTGAGAGCATATATTAGTAAAATTACAAAATATAAGGAACATGTATTGTGTATGTTCCTATTAACAAAATAACAAGAATAAGGAACATGTATTGTGTATGGTTCTTATTAACAAAATAACAAGAATAATATTTTCACATCTTTAAACTATGATGACCAGGGTCTACAATAGATACAACCATGAAAACACCGGAACACTAAAGTCCGGTGCAACCCAGGGACATGAATAACTGTCTTGGTTCCCGCAACGAAGTGAATCAGAAGATAATGATATTATAAGAGAGAAACAAAAAAAAAGTAAGGTTAATGACATATGCGGTCTACTCTGCTAGCACCTGGCATTTGCATATAGAAGTATGAATATCAAATAGTATACCTTGAATCTAGAAGTACCGATGATATCTTCCAAGTACTCCAACATTCCTGGTTCATGTTCCGACACCGCTTTTGGTTTCATCATTGCGATTTGTTCGACTTCGCCCTGGTAGAAGAGAGAGAAGATAATGCATTCAACATGTGGCAACATCATTACGAGTAATTAGTGCAAATAAACTAAATAAACTGGGACCACTGGTGTGTAAATTAAATTATGTTCATAAGCTAGAAACACATTGTTTCATGAAGAACATGTTGCCATAACCTATGGGAATTACCGATTAAATCCCACCTATAAAAAGTTTATCACCTAAGTCAGCCCATACTCTGCCTGTATACCAAATGTCATCGAAATTTGTTCAGTAGTTGACGGACAAGCTTCCAAACAAACAAACTTTCAAGTTTATAATTTAAGTGTGATGAAATGAAATGATAATCATACATGTTTTACCGTAAAAATATTACAAAAATATATATTTCCTTCAATAATAAAAAATTCAAATAACTGCTTAAAAAACAATATTCGTAATTTACTAAACCACTAACCTGCAAAATCAAGAACCGATTGTAATCCAAGTCGATACCATGTGACCGTAACATACGGGAGACCTCTTTGAACTGCACTCGTTTGCCATTCAGGGTATAGAATGAAGAGCTGTCTTTGAATGCAGTTCTGGATACTACGATCTCACTATTCGGTACAACTTCGAATGCTTCTCCCTCCTAAAAGAAAACTTTTGTTAATATTTTAAAGCTTTTGGTACTGTAACCAAAAATACTGTGTTTTGGAGTTTTCAAGGTCACGATGTAGTTAAATTTTGTAAACTTCAAATCAAATTATGTTTTTGAAAACATAAACCGAGCCATTGTTTATAAATTATTCCAATAGGATTATTGAGTAAGTTCTCAACCAAATTATGTTTATAAATACTATCTTCCATCTAGGCTAGGATATTAATTTTTTTGTAAGAAATTCTGTACTTGCTCTGCGGTAGAGAAACCATTTGTTCTTTGCACATTAAATAAGAAAACTTAGGAAAGATTTGTTATTAAAATTAAAATCATTAATAGTATTCATTCTTATTTAAAATAAAACTAAACCAATACTTACCCCATCGATAATCCGGCAGAAATGAACGGCCACAGTTGTACTAGTGAGGTTAGGATACTTGCTTGACGAGTGTATCAATACGGAGATCTTCTTCGACCTAATCTTTGAAGCTCGGTACCCAAACACGAAGAGCATAGAATCTATCACATTACTTTTACCACTGCCATTAGGGCCTATGATTGCAGTGAAGCTCTGAAAGAAGGTTTTATTAGATCTATAGTGATGCAAAAATTGTGTTACAAAAAGTGTTTTATGAGTCCAATTGGTTGCTTATTGGTCAAGTTCCAAATAGGAACAGCTGGTAAATAGAGAGATGTCAGATTGCATTCTCAGCATAGATAACATCATGTTGAAAGGTACTTAGTCTATTATAAAAAAAAAATTGTAATTAGTCATTCGGCGTTGTGCTTAACATAACTGATATAATATTAGTGTTACATTTATTATTTACACTCCAGAATAAACATTTTGTGACTAAAAGGCGAACTAATATAATAAAACTTGCAGAATCTCCAAAGTATGCAAATGTGCTGTACAAACATTGTTATGTAAACAAAGCCGAAATGTTTTCAGTAGACATGAACGATAGTGGCTCCCATTTCAGGCCAACGACCTCGACCTCGTATATTAACATATCTTACCTTATGAAATGGCCCCAAGACTTCAACTCCAGCGTAACTCTTGAAGTTTTCATTCACTATGTGTGTGATTATAAGTCTGGGCCCTTTAGAATCGAAAGAACACGTCGGTTTTGGCGCCGGCGGTATGTAAATATCACCTATACGAACTCCACCTTCTTCATCATCAGATATGTGATCGATTTCTTCGTGTATTAAAGCCTCAGCGTTATTATTTGCATGAGTTCCACCTGAGGATTCACCAACTTCCATAGCATTGTCCTCCACCTTTCGCTTTTTAGATTTCTGCATTTTGAACCGTTACCACACAACAACCACTGCTTGTGTTTATATTTGGTTGCACTTGTTGTTAACTATTATCGTAATACGGAAAGCCGACCGTTTAAAAATTTCAAAGCGCGTTTATTGTAGCCAAACATTTGACAGATAATAATTCCCTCCCGATATTAGAGATGGGGTAGAAGAAGCGTACTAGTTAGTCGATTTCGAAAGCAAGCTTTTCACAATATTTTCGTACATTGAAAAATAATTTGTTTATTATTTTATCTACAATTACGTAGAGTTAACAAATTTTGCGGTCAGAGTGTAGCAAAGGGTGTGCAAGAGTTTTGGGACTAAGAAAAAATTTTTAAAATTTCAGAAATTATTATTCTTATAAATAGCTAGTATTTCATTTCCAACGCTTAATATACCTAAAAATAAAGCGAATATTAAAAGATTTTGTGGTTCGCCTGAAAATGATCCCTAAAGGTCAGTTGTCGGAGTTTGAAAAGTTCTGAAGACCTAGATAAAAAGTGCCCAGATGATTTTCACCTTATTTTTAGGTATACTACACAATAGAAATGAAAAAAAAACAGTCATTTATAAAAATTCCCATTTTTGAGTTCTAAAATCCTTGCACACCCTTTATAGTCAGTAAGAGTCTAATACTCCCTCCCGTCTCATCCAGGCGTGGCCATTCGATGACTTTCCCCTTTAAAAAAAATCCCCAAAATAAACGATCACACGATACACTTGTAGAAAAGTACATTATTGCCAAAATTGTTCGAAACTTTATTACATACACATATCTGTTTACAGATGCAGCCTTATCTATGCGATTCACAACATCGTTATTTTTTTATTTTTTTTTTATATTTGATTGGGCGACGTTTGACCACTATCTCACCTGATGGTAAGCGATGATGAAAAAACTTTAAACTGAACCGCTCTGTTATTGATCTTGTCTTGCCACCAAAGAATAGTAAGTATAGGGGCTGCAAGACGCTGCGAGGTGAATCTGACTGTCCAGAGATCGTAGGTCAGGTGGTGCGGTTATTAGTACCGAGGCTACCCAGAACACACCAGCTTCGACCGCACCAACTTCGATATTAGCTGTACCAGAAGCACGTATGCAAATTCTCCGCTAGTCCGAGTACTCACCATGCTTATTTCTCTCATGACGTCAATACCAGATTGTGATTTGTTTGCAATTGATGGATGTGTGTCGTGAATGTTAAAGATTTTGTGAGAGGATGGATGATACGTAGCTAATGATAATATTTGTTTTTAAGTACCTAGATAAGCATTTGTATACAATTATCAGTTTAACTTAATGGCGTAAGCTGAAGTGTTATATATGAAAATTTCAAAAATTCTATTTAAATAAATTATAGTTCCATAATTATTTGTAAGAAAAACAGAGTACCAAGCACGAATAACTATCGCAATCGTAACGTAATAGTATCGAGTGCTTTCGGCGCTCTGATTGGCCGGCTCAAGTGAACCAACCAATCAGAACGCTTAACTCGCTTGATACTGTTACGATACGAATGCGATAGTTATTCGTAATTCCTCTGGTCTATGAAAAAACATCTAAAAACAACGTACAATTTATTTGCATCCGATAGTTTTCCGTGCAGTTACTTGAATGCTGTACTTTAAACTTAATAGCTCTCGGCACTTTGGCTAAAAATACATATAATAAGCAAAATACGTTTGCCCACTCGGGCAGTTTCTTGGCCCATTCATCGTCTGTAGACATAGAGCAACACAGGCCACCGGCGGACCGGGGTCTGTCGACCGATGAGGTATATAACTTATTACAACTTCAGCTTGCAGCGTATAAGAGTATGTGTTACCTTTGATTATTTAGCGATTTTAAACTTGTCGGTTTTGAGAAACATCGAGTATTAATTTTTGTAGCAACACTAGCCATTTTTAGAAATTGTAGTGACTACTCTGACAACACAACACTACTGTCACTTCTGTCAGTTCTGTCACAACAAAAATGGCGAACCGCACGGTGAAAGACGCGAAGTCAATACGAGGCACAAATCCTCAATATTTAATAGAAAAGATCATAAGATCACGTATTTACGATTCTAAATACTGGAAAGAAGAATGTTTCGCTTTAACAGCGGAGTTATTAGTCGACAAAGCTATGGAATTACGTTACGTCGGCGGCGTGCATGGAGGTTTCATCTATCCGACTCCGTTTTTGTGTTTAGTTTTGAAAATGCTTCAGATCCAGCCTGAAAAGGACATAGTAGTGGAGTTTATAAAGAACGAGGAGTTTAAATATGTGCGTGCTTTGGGTGCATTTTACATGAGACTCACAGGATCTTCAGTTGATTGTTACAAGTATTTGGAACCTCTTTACAACGACAACAGGAAGCTAAGGAGGCAAAATCGTGAAGGACAGTTTGAAATAGTCCATGTAGATGAGTTTATAGACGAACTTCTTCGTGAAGAACGTTTGTGTGATGTAATTTTGCCAAGAATACAGAAGCGTCACTTTCTTGAAGAGAATAATGAGTTGGAACCCAAAGTCTCGGCCCTGGACGACGATTTGGACGAAGATATGCCGTCTGATGAGGAAATTGTTGACACAGAAGTGAAAGAAGTTAAAAAAGAGAAGGAAATTGGACGGAGAGGTGAAAGAGACAGGAGAAGAGACAGGTTAGTTTTGACAAAACAAATGTTGAATGTTGTCAATGAAACCTCTTTGGCGTATAAACTCTGCTATGATTTATGTATGAGCTTTGATGTAGTTAGGTTACAATATATTCATTCACAAAAATTTTAATAAACCATTTAAAATCTATTTGTTAGCTAATGTGATGTTACATCAAAATCTTTATTTTCAGATCAAGAGAACGTGACAGACGTGACAAAGAACGAAAAAGAGAAAGATCTAGAAGCAGGGACCGTGACCGCAGAAGGGAGAGGGACCGTGAACGTGAGAGGGAAAAGGAGAGGGAGAAAGACAGGGACAAAGATAGGTCTAGGGAACAGAGGGAAAGAGAAAGAGATAAGGAACGGAGGGACAGAGATAGACATGATGTTGATAGAAGAAGAGATAGAGGGAGGTACTGATAAGAATAAATGTGTTTAGTTTTAATACAATGTTGGTTTTATTTAGTAACCTGCGCGCTATATTTTCGGTGTCTTTAAGTCAATTTTAATACTCACATTAGTTATATTAAAATTCATCATATTCAATTCAGCAGTTTAGGGATATAGTTAAATGTGACAGACACATTCTTTATAAATTGTAGTGTTTAAAATTCGTAATTGAAAAACATAATAGACGCATTACTCCCCCATAGAATTTTCGAAAGTTCCCCTCGGTTTCCCTAGGATCCCATCATCAGATCCTGACTTCATGGAAATGGGGCCATCTCGGGAGTATACCCTTTCAAACAAAACAAAAATTTTCAAAATCGGTCCACAAATGGCGGAGTACTGCGCGAACAAAAAAAAAAAAAAACAGCCGAACATAGTACCTCCTCCTTTTTTTGAAGTCGGTAATAAAATAAAAACAAAAGATGAATTGACATGTATATTTAAAAAAAAAGTATTGCTATGATAACAATTTCATAAAAATAATTCTCTCTATACTGAACAATTCATTTACCAGTACATTTTTTTATTTACAACAATTAATAGGCTTTTTAACACTACCTGGCTAAATAAATGGACCGGCCATTGATTTTAGCCTATTTATAGCAGAGCAAGGCTGAAGCAAGTAAAGGAACTTTTATGTTATGTAAGTTATGAAATTGCTTTGGAAAATAACCCTATTAATATACATGATGAAGTATGAATTAATTTGGAGATCCAGAAAGTAAGATAATTCCTTCAAATAAATGAAATAATATGCAACAATATATCACCATTACTCGTTAGGATCATTTTTGATGTTTCAGGGCGTCCAATTAGTTTCGAGCTCCACAGGGGCTCATACGTAATGGTGAGCTGCACGCGGTTCGTCGACAGTTGAGCGACTTCGTAAGCTGGTTTTAATAAAGCCCCTCAATTTTGTAGCAAATGCTATTTTCTAGTCACACGGACGAGTGGCATTGTCGTCAACCGCGTCCACGTTTTCGGGCCAATACAGAGTTTCAAGCACGAATAACTATCGCATTCGTAACTTATTAGTATTAAGCGAGTTCGGCGCTCTGATTGGCCGGCTCCTGTGAACCAACCAATCAGAACGCTGAACTCGCTGTATACTGTTTTTTTTTTAAAGGGGGAAAATCATCCCCGAGTGTCAGACTCTTACTGACTAAAAACCACCCCGTTCCTTCTCCTGCACGTCGAGCCGGAGCCCCGGTAACCCGTTAGGTCCGCGAACGCTCTATACCTACTGTTACGATACCGAACGCGATAATTATTTATGCTTGGCACTCAGGTTGTAAACGAAACGCTCCCGAAAAATGCCGATAAAAACTATATAGTTTTATTTATTTAAATAAGGAATGAAATGTTTCTTTATGTATTAAATGTTGTAATCAACTGCTCGAAGCAAATGGTATGGATAACACGTAAACAGAAACAATTGAAATTGTGAAACATTTTTTTTGTCAGCGTTTTTGGGTGTGTTCCATTTACACCCGGTATAATAGGGTAGATGACTATTTTTTATTTTAATGTCCGCCTGGTAGATTATTTAAACACATTAGACACGTATTTTTTTTGTCTTACGGAAACAGTTTTGAAAATTGATTTGAAATATCGCATGACGTCATTTTCCTAAACTGTTTCGTTTTATCTAAGTATTGTTTTCATAGACGACAAAATAAAAAAATAAGTGCCTAATATTTTTTCACTACCTAACTGACGAACTAATTAGATTTTTAATTTACATACATTGTCATCATCCCTATTATACTGAGCCGACGTGGCGTGGCGTTTAATTACATAATTTAGTGATAATGTAAGAAACTTACTAAAGTAAATAATTGTAATCTTGTTATATCTGAACCTAGAAGTGGATATAAAACAAGTATATATTTATGTTAGTCTGTGCTTTAACGTTTATTATTTATTTTTTAATGTATTATGTCTATTAGGAAGATCTTTCCAAATTCTATTAATATAATATTTTAATGAGCATATTGTAATAGTAATATTCGACTATCTACATAATTATGTACACAATTTATCGATCACCCATGTAATTGTTTGAACATTTATCTAAAATTAGTACTAAAATCATTGGTGTAGAAGAAACTAGATACCGCACTGTCTGTTAATACATAATTACTATAGGTACCATCAGTGGTGTGCAGTCCATATAGGCAAAAAAGCTTTGCCTACCTTTTAATATCGTGAATAAATAACATGCATAAAATGTACGAACGCGTTTATTAAGATTCAATAATATAATAAAATAACTGAATAAATAATAGATGCACACCTGTCTTGTGTGAGTATGATTGTATGACCTGGGGGACCTCTTATTTAGAAGTACTTACCAAAAAATTCTTTATTACATTTTTAACTTAATATCGTTGATTTAAAGTCGAAAATATACTGAAGAAATGTTATGAGGTCTTGGGTATGAAAACATGATTGAGGGAAAGGATTTATGAGGCACTGTAAATATACTCAACTTAAAAAGTTTAGACGGATGCTTTGCGACATCTAGTCTTTTCTACATCTATGACAAAAATGCATGCTAAATGCATTATAAATATTTTACTCAATTCATAATTTGTATGTATAATAATTAATAATTCGCCTAATTTGATTATTCCAATACATTTTAATGTAACTATACAATTTGATATTACTAACATCATAAATAATACATTATTTATTATTGTTCTTGTTTTTACAATAGGATTTAAACTAAGTTTTAGCGGAATGGAAGTTTATTTATAAAGAGTTACTATTTGATATTTGTAATAATAAACCTTAGGGTGTTAGCACACCAATTGATCAATCGTCGTTCCATGCTGTCGATTGATGGTAGAATGATCGACGTCGATCAAGCTGCTTGATTTCCCCATTATCACCAGCTGTCTATCTGAGTAGTATCAGCCGTTGCTATCGACCGGCAAGCGATCGATTGGCTAGTAGATCAGTATTCGTCGATCAGAGGGCCAAGCACGAATAACTATCGCATTCGTATCGTAACAGTATCGATCGAGTTAAGCGTTCTGATTGGTTAGTTCACTTGAGCTGGCCAATCAGAGCGCCGAACGCGCTCGATACTATTACGTTACGAATGCGATAGTTATTCGTGCTTGGTCCTCAGATATCCCAAGTGACGATCATCGTTGACCGATGTTGAACGTTTGGTGAAGTAAATTGGTAATACATTACAACTCGCCTGATGGTAAGCATTCACCGAAGTTTTGCAGTAAAATGATTACAATATTCAGTATTTGTAAGGAAAATCCTAAATACAAAGCCCTAAGGTTTAAATTTGCTTCTAATATACCAAGTGATAGTGATGGCATGACGGATGACTTTCAACTATAGAGATGACGTCGCTTTAGGAGGAGGGCGCTAGAAGCAATTTAGGTCTTTCGTATCATTAAAATTTTATATGTAGGTTAGTATTATCTTATCTTTTTGTTAACACAGCTAATCTCAGCCTAACATCGGAAACCTAGACCATCATTGGAGTGTGGTTATATCCATGCAAAAAATGGATTCTATTTCCAAGTGATTGAGTTCATATTCCAGTTATAATAACTCTTAGTTGGTAAGTTTACAGCTCTATTGAAGAAGGAAGCATAGGTTTGAGATTTGATATTCATTTTCCAATATAAATTTCTCTCTCAAATTCATAATTCAAATAATTAATAACAACAATAAATTCATCGTAAACACAGATCGACAATACTGTCAAATTTCTACAGCTAAAAAATTCACAGATAACAAATTCGCGGGTAAATTTGACGTAAAATCATAGACAATCCTCAGAGCTAGAGTTTCGATTCAAAGAGTTTTTAATCATGCCACTCAATGAAGGCACAGTGAACTTTGGCTAGAAGGTTGGTGCGTGCATTATGAAGATCCTTTGTTCTTCTTTCTTGATCCATTTAAGAAGACGGTCTACTGCTTTTATGGCTTGGTCTTTTTCCATTAGGGGATCGAACGTTACGTAGAGTTCGAAACCATTTGTAACCTGTAACATAGAAATTAATTATTTACAGGGCCTTTAATTTTCAAATGGGACATATTTATTATTGATGTTTCTACTGATACTCTGCTTATCACTTAAGAGTCGAATTCGCAGTTCGCAGTCGCATAGAATAATTTAAAAACGCAACAGACACTTTACTACAACAAATTACCGTAAGTAATTAAAATAAAATTCATTTTAACTTTAAATTAAAAAAAAAAATGCCACTCACCCAAGCCAAAATAGTATCACAGGAATTCGACCGAAATATCAACTTGGCAGGCGTAGAAGTACAATGTATGGAGCTGCAGAACTTCCTATAATTCCTCACGTAGTCAATATCGGATAACCGTTCGACTTTCTTCTCCATAATATCACCTCCTTCTTTATGTCTCAGCCTATAATCCTGGAGTTTATCTAAGCTGATAGGATCAGAGGAGAATAATTGAGCTGTGGATTTACATTTGTACATAAAGTGTCTAATTTCTTGTATGCCTATATGTTTTAAAGGGTTTGTTGTTGGTAGTTCTTCATTTCTGTTTAGTGCGTCATTGATTGCGACTAGGCAGTTTGATCGTCTCAGTTTGTCTGCGATCGTGTGTTTCGCTTGTGATAGTGGGAAGAAGGCGTCGCGTTGTACTGTTAGGAGTAGGAGGCAGGCTTGGCAGTCTTCTGATATGTAGGATACGTGGCCGTGGAGGAAGCCTCTGGAAAATTAAGAAATATTTCGTCAGTATTATTCTTCGTACTACAATGTTCATATTAACTAAAATTGCGGGTTACTCATGTGAATATACTGAAAAAAGCTCTACTAGTTTCGAACTACAGAAGGGTTCTTCCACATGAGCAGCGTGTGCGGTCGAGGCGACGTCACGCAACTCACTTGATACTCACTGAGTAAGCCGCGATTTTAGTTAATTTAGTATGTCTCACGATAGTTATTATAAAAACATACAATGTCCATATTTAAATACTGAGCAGAACAACTTCAGACTTCATGATAAAAAAAACCTAGAGGAGAGAAACTCTAGACATTTGTTTTGATAGTGAATCACTAACTCTACCTTGTATGTAAAGCTTAATGATTTTTGTTTCATTTAATTCACACTAATAATATTTACTTTGTCCAATTTTAAATTCTGTCCAATTAAATACTTTTTATTTTGATGGACTTTGACCACTATCTCGCCTGGTGGTAAGCGATGAAAGACTATATGTATATAAAATATTTCTTTGTTTCGGTGTGACTGAAGTTACCGGAGCTCTCACAAAAAAGGCTAACAACGCATTTTCGTACCTCCTTTATTATGCAGATCCATTCACGTCTGAACGTTAATCAGTGATTCAGTGCCTATAGCCAAACGCCACTTTAGCGCTTGTGTACAGAGAGAGTACAAAACTAAATGTATGGGGATGACACTGATAAGTGTCAAAAGTTACGTCAATCCCATACAATTTAGTTTTCTATTCTACATGTAGAAAAGCGCTAAATGGCATTTGGCTACAGGTGCAGGTGATTTATCGTAAAAAATAAAAAAATAAACAAAACACTTACGTCGAATCAAACTTTGGTAAACAAATCGGCGTCCAACTTTCAGCCGTTTTGAAAGACTCAGAGCTTCGAACCAAGTTAAACAGTAGATGTATATCCGATGGATGTAGCGTGTACTTCTTCATTCTCACTAGAGTAATCAGTTGGTTCCCAGCGAGCATTATTGCGAACACTAGGTCTCTTATTTTGTTGCATGTTGTTTGAATCGCACTCGTTATGTTCTCTCTTGCTTTCTCTGGTAATGGGAGGCAGCGGACTGCGCCTGGAAATTACAAGAGGTTTGAAATAATGCAGTGAAACTAGGCATAAATGGGTAGCCTCGATCAGAGTGACACTGCCTTACAGATATCCCTTTGTATGTTTATAGTAATCGAAACCAGTACGCGCTTGACGCCTTGATTGGTCGTCTCAAAAAAAACCAACCAATTATAACGCCAAACGCGGTCTCGTTTCGATTACTTTTTATCGAGTTCAAAAAAAAGGAGGCCTATCAGTACATAAATAGTTATTTTTTGCTTTTTAGTTTTGTATTTTTGTTTGTTATTAATTTTTGGTTTTTTGAAGTCGGTTTTTTAAACGCATTTTATATTTTGTTTATAACTTAAAACAAACTCGTACTAAGCATCAGAAAACCGCCGTGAGATAAAATTTCTAATATTGCGTCTCAAGTAGCATAGTTATGAGTCATTGTAAACAAAAAATAAGTGTCGTTTCAGTAATATGATTGTATTGCCTGAGTAGGTAGCTAGCTCCACCTAATCAGACTATTACAATCATATTTTTGTGATTTACTAAACTTAAGGTTTCTTGTCTATTACTTTTTTACTTGACAGAAAACGAGGCATGCTTACAATAGTACAAGAAGTCCCAGTGATGCAATTTAGTATTCTATTATAATTTACAAATATATTACTTTGGATTTACTTACTAATCAAATTATCGAATTAATTGTCCATAACTTGACTGAAAACACATTTTTATTAATATCATTCGTATTATGCAAGCTACAGGCATTATAATACAAATGAAAGACAATTTGCTTATCTCGAAATAGCTCACTGGGTAGTCTTACTTGCATCCAATAACCAATGAAATGGTTATGGTGGAAATAGTAATTTAGTAAATCTTAATAATCTGTATAACTCACCCAATAAAAACGCGGGATCTTTTTCCATAAATATAAGTAAGTGGTCAATAAGTCGCTCGGCCCCCGAGAGCAGTCGCCGCAGATCATAGTTCCGTCTTTGTTCAAATATCCTGTTCAGCTGCGTCAGAGTAAGTACTGATACTATTTGGTTAAATGCATACCTGGAATTGAAGGCGTATTCTTATTGGTATAGGGTTTATAATGGTTAAAATGATGGATTGTGATTGCATTCAATAAAGCTGCTTTTTTAACTAGTTATAAAAAATACCTAGTAATTATTTTTTCAACAACATATAGGTATTACAAATACCTAGTTATTTGATGAAGAAAATAAAAATCTCAATTAGGTCCTAATTTTTTTACATTATAACTTTCGTAAGACATACTAAATTAATTATTGTGCTTACTAACGTAATTATAACATAACAGGGCTAACCATAAAGTTAATTTTTTTGAAATCATTCTAAGTTTTTCACTCTCATATGATATACTCATTTGTTGTTTTCAACAGACTAGACAAAACTTACTGTTGTACTTGCTGTCATGAAAGATTTAGTACACCAACAAAACCAAAATTAAAATACCAACTTACGTTAACTGTAAAACAAGTTGCGTTTCACTCTCATTCGACTTGGAAACTGCAACCAGTATCAAAGGCCCCTTCACCAGGAAGACTGCCTTACAATCATTTGTACTTATAGATCTCAAGATATCCTGGTTTTGTTCCTCAACCACACTTACTAGAGCTTGTATCACACCGCATAGGCCTGCTAACTTATCTTCATTACCATATCTGAAATTGTTCAAATATGAACTTTATTATTTGGTTCACAAATACTATATTTGATTTCCTCAAGTGCATAGATTGTTTTAAAGATCATCAAAACATTAATTTTGTACTGGCCCTATCTAAAGAATATGATTGATCAATGACAATGTAAATAAACATGACTAATGTTATTATTACTACAATGTACAATGGATATTAATAAAGAAGCCATAAAGTATAATTTCATTTGTCTTAATCCTATGGCTACTTTAAATTTATACCACCTTCCCTTTCTTGACTAGGATTTTTAGAGTACATAGTTTGTATTGTAAACAGAACAGAAGTACTTACTAATTTTTGTTAATAAAATTAAAAGGCACATATTAAAAAAAACATACTTGCCTAGAATAAATAGGTTTACCAGCAGAGCTTAGTATGAACACATGTTTCTCTTTGTTCACCAACTCAGGAGATTGAAGATAATCATCCTTCTCTGTGTCTGTATCATCACCATTCTGTTCCGTCAAGTTTGAGTTGCTAGTTGAAGCCGATATTGACTCCTACAAACAAGATTTTAACATTAAAACCTCTTCGAGCAATAGGCTGTATGTAAAGTTTCCACTAGCATCAACAAATAAGAAAAACTTACATCTTTAGTCTGTAAATCATCACTGGACTTTGTGGGCTTCATTTGCGCAGAATTTTCACCAATTTCACTTTGTATCTCACTAATAGTACTACTTTTTGTGGCCAATGATATGTTCCTCTCTTGGAGACTCGAGCTCATCTCCGAAGCGAACTCTTCGAAAGAATCTGTAGGATTTAGGATGCTGTCGTGACATGCACCAGGTTCCAAATCATCTGGAGGATTGTCCTGAATGACGACCGCGGGAACATCTTTGGAAGTGGAAGCCATAACGTATAATTTTCAATAAATAAATAAAATATTAAAATATACTTTACTACTGCAAAACTGCATCAATATAACGTTACTGAGTTCCGTGCGTTACGTACCTAGTCAGGCTTATCGAAATAATTACAATTATATATTTCTCTCTCGTTTCCTCTTATGAATTTATCGTCGGTTTTCTCTCTCTCATGCTCAGATAGAAGTTTGAACTCGGAACGCTAAATAATGGGGTGTCTTGTCATTTTGATGTGACTTTGACACTGACTTTCTTATCAATAGTTGCCATGAAGATAATAATTCCATATTAAAAAATTAACAATAAAACAAAAAAGCCATGAAACGAAATAAAATAACAACGATTAACATACTCCGATTTCCGAATACATAAACATACCATCACGCCTTTTTACCCTCGAAGGGGTAGGCAAAGGTGCACATTACGGCACTTAATGCCTTTGTACAATGTAACACCTACTTTTCAATATTTGTGATAAGAGTTCCATGTAATAGGGGGTGAGCCTATTGCCATATACCGGGGACAATTCCAGACTCCGTGCTACTACTGAGATTTCGAATTAGGTACTGAAATTTAATAAAAATTACTAAATTTTTTATTGTAATAAGTTTTATAAATTTTAAATACTTCCCATCAAGACCATTAAAAAACGGCCTAGGTTAACTAGGCTATTACCTACTCTTGCATCCCTTTAAATAGTGAAAAGGTACTCATATTTTTGTTCTTTGTAGTACGTTAGTAGACATTGAAATAAATAGAGATATAATTTACCTACGAAGACTAGTGTAACTACATAGTGCTTGAATTAATGTAAAACTAATTTGTACTGAATTAATTGTGAGGTACTTAAGCATTTGTAAAGAGACTAATGGACTTCATTTAATGCCGTGGGTTGGTCAGAAATAGGGGTCGCAAACCGGGATACCGAATTTCGAAAATACCGGAATACCGGGCCAAATTTATGTCTAATTAATACCGGTAGTCATTTCACAAAAACCGGGATATTCGGTATTTTTGGTTTTAGTAAAATAAATAAAAAACACTGAATTTAATTTAAGAATTTTTGTTATTTTGGTAATCAGAATATTATTTCATGATTAGTAAACCATACTAAGAGTTAATTTTATGTTTTATGAGAATATTTTATTAATTTTATGTTTTATGAGAGTTAATTTCAAGTGTATTTTTGGGTTCGTTTTGTTTATGTTGAGACTGTTGTGAGATGTTTAAGTTTGATAAACATTTTAGAGGTATTTTTAGAACTGATTTCTAGTAGGAATCCTACTTCCTAGTCAACTACATTTAATGAAAGTGTTTGAACTAGTTACCTCAAGTTATTGTATGTAATAAAGGAATAAACGGAACATTAGTAAATTATTGCTAAGTACTAACTATCTGCATCGGGGGGTATGACAAGGCGATGTTATTCCTCCCAAATTATTTACCAATGCTTTGGAGGATATGTTCAAGACGCTGCACTGGAAGGGACGGGGCATAAATGTAAACGGCAAGTATCTCTCACACTTGAGATTTGCAGATGACATCGTCATCGTGGCTGAAACCGTGCAAGACCTACAATGTATGCTGAACGGCCTGGCTGATTCTTCTGCTCGCATTGGACTCCGGATGAACCTAGACAAAACGAAGGTGATGTTCAATGAACATGTTCTTCCGGAGCCGATCACCCGGAATGGGTCTACTCTCGAGGTTGTTCAGGAGTATGTCTACCTAGGACAAACCCTACAGTTTGGTAGAAACAGCTTCGAGAGGGAGGCTCGTAGAAGGATATAGCTTGGCTGGGCGGCGTATAGGAAACTCTGTCGGGTCTTTTCGTCAACTCTACCGCAAAGCCTGAAGACGAAAGTCTTCAACGAGTGCGTCCTACCAGTCATGACATACGGAACCGAGACGTGGACACTAACAGTGCGACTGGTCCACCAATTTAAGGTGGCGCAGCGAGCTATGGAGAGGGCTATGCTCGGAGTATCTCTGAAGGATAGGATCCGTAACGAGGTGATCCGACAGAGAACTAAAGTTACCGATGTAGCCCAAAGGATTAGCAAGCTGAAATGGCAGTGGGCCGGTCACATTTGTCGAAGAACCGATGACCGCTGGAGTAGACGTGTTCTAGAGTGGAGACCGCGTCTAGGCAAACGTAGTGTAGGGCGCCCTCCAGCTAGGTGGAGTGACGATATACGTAAAGTGGCTGGTAATGGTTGGATGCGTAGAGCTGAAGATCGAGCTCAGTGGCGTGCCATTGGAGAGGCTTATGTCCAGCAGTGGACGAAAACAGGCTGTTGATGATGACTAACTAACTGGGTGATTGCCAACAATAATAAACCTTGTGTCAATGAAAATTTTGTTTTATTTAGAAGATGAATTCATTTAGGTTAGGTACCTACTTACTATTCCTCCGTAAACTAACTTTATTATATTAAATTTGCTAACTTAGGTTAATCCCGGAAATATCGAAAATACCGGGATATCGGTATTGGTCTGGGGCCAATACCGAAAATACCGGTTTTGGTCAAATGATTCGGTATTGCGACCCCTAGTCAGAAACTCGTTACGTCACCTATTTACATATAAGTAGAGGTTTGTACACGTGCGTTATGAATTTAAAAATAGCAATAAGTAATGATATTATATTTTGCTAATCAGTTTTGCAAAGGATTATAATAATAAATAAATAAATAATAAATAAATCATTTATTTCAGGCATAGGAACCCGTAGTAAAAAGTCACAAAATTACATGAAAATTACAATAAACGAAATCAAAATCAAAATTATAATAAAATCAAATTAAAATCACAATAAAATAAAATTAAAATTAAAATTAAAATTACAATCAAACAAAATTAAAATTACAATAAGATAAAATTAAAATTAAACAACTTAAATCATTAATTAAGATATTAAAAATTTTTTATTTATAAATGTTTCGTCATAAGGTACTTCAGTTCCAACCTCAACAAGTACACGTGATGGAACACTGCCGAAACCAATTCACTCCCACAAGCACATAGACGAGCCTGGAAAGACGCCCTGAGCCTCCTCATAAGCCCATAGAAGTCTGTAACCCTATTCTCCACAAACATGCCAGTCGCACTACACCGCCAGGGAAGCTTTAGGATTGCTCTAAAAGCATTATTGTATTGTACACGAAGAGTGTTGTAAGCACTCCTTGTGTATCTGTACCACAGCTGACTGGTGTAGAAAGACTGACAATACGCACCAAACAAAGTTATCTTAACTTGGTCCGTGCAATGTGAGAAACGCCGAGCCAACATGTTGGCACGACATGCTATACTACGCCTTTGGCGTTCCAGATCAGCGTCATCCAATAGATCATCCCTAATAATGTGACCAAGATATTTAAATTTCCTTACAACATTTAGCGTGGATCCACATAAATTGATCGGTAAAATATTGTCGGGACCTTTACCACTCCTAAATATCATTATCTCAGATTTCTTAACATTATATGTAAGATAATGTTCCGTAGCATATTTTTCACAGATGCCAACAAGTCTCCTTAAACCGTTGGCCGAGGGACTGAGCAACACCATGTCGTCCGCATAACTGAGATTGTTTACAGCAACATCACCAATATGACAACCGGCACGGGCGCTGCTGAGCTCCTCAATCAACTGATTGGTGTACATATTAAACAATATTGGTGACGTGAGCCCACCCTGCCTTACGCCACATGTTAATTTGTATGAGACAGACAAGGAATCATTCCACTTTACTTGGTTACATTGATTGGCATACCAGTACTCCAGCAGGTCAACAACTCCTGGCGGTACTTTAGAGCTGGGATCCCTCAACTTAGCCCACAACAACTTATAGTTAATACAATCAAATGCGCGGCTTAGGTCTAGAAAGCAGGCATAAACGCTAGTATTTCTTTGTATGTATTTATATACGGTGTTCTTTAGTGTAAATATAGCCATGTCAGTGGACAGACCCTTTCGGAAACCAAACTGTGCGTCGTTTATTGGAAACCTCATTTCGTTTAAATGTGGTATTATTAAGCGCTCGAAAACCTTAGAAAAAATGGTTGCTAAAGATATGGGCCTGTAATTAGACATGTTAGATACATCACCAGTCCTATTCTTTACAATGGGTACAACTATAGTCCTTAAGAAATTATGAGGTAAATAGCCGTGGTCAACACATGCATTAAACAATTCTGAGATTCTAATATACACCGATTCTGGAGCATATAGTAAGTGCTCGACACTGAGTCCGTCGTGGCCCGGCGACTTACCGCGTTTCATACTTTTCACACAGTCAAACAGCTGTTGCGTGGTGACGTGCAACACACTGGTATCACATGAAGGCGGCGACTGCGTCTCCGGCCCACCACGGGCCATATGGGCCACACTCTTACTTGCAGGTGTTGTCTGCAGCAGGGGTGCTGGATTAAACTGTTTGACAAACATATTGGCAATCATACTCGGGTCATTACAGCCATTTACATTAACCGGTATACTAGCTTTATAGTTTAATTTATTTGTTTCCCTCCAAAATTTTCCTGTAAATAATAATATAATTCCTGTATTTGTAGTTAAGAGTTGTTTTTTTAAGGGAAGATCATCGAATGATTGCTCCCGACTGGATGAGGCGGGAGGGAGTGTCAAAACCAACCCGATCATACTCCTGCACTTTGTGACGGAGCCCCGGTAACCCGTTAGGTTCTCCGCGACTGCGTATCGGCATCAGCCCAGTTTAGAGTAGTTAGAGTCGTGTTTAAGATTACTTGATCAACGAAGAAGTTCATTACCTGAGTTACATTTGTCGTATGGAGGTATTTGTGGGCAAGGATTCTTAATAGAAAACGCGTTGTATTAGATGTCGATCGGAGTTGGTCTACTGTCTAGTCTGTTCATTAAAATTATCAACATTATTCCATAACAACATTTGGTTTTAATTTATACGTACATACCTATAATAGCTGTTCTACTATTAATAGGGAGACCACATTTACCTAGGTACCTTTTCATTTATAATGAAGGCAATCAAAGGATCATTTGACACAGATTCCTTTAACAATAGGCAGCCTAAGTCTATTACGATAGATATTCGTTATCTACAACAAAAGTATCTGAAAGTGGAAATGTAGAAAGGTATTCAAGTAGAATAATGTAACAAATTGTCACCGATTGGACACAAGGGTTCGTGAGCTATGCTTCATGACCGACCATGTGGAACAAGCTGATAACTGTTCACTTGTAAGTCCTGAGCTTAAGGTGTGTATTGCAGGGACGTACTAAGGAGTGAGAGGTGGGTTGCATTTAGGGTTGCCACCCGTACTTTATAATAAAGTATTGTACGTTATTTAAGGTAATTGTACTCTATACTTTATAAGAACAATAAAGTACACGAAAATACTTTATTTTTGCAAACTTCATTTCTATTAAAGTTGTAAGTATTTTTCGGTAAACTTATCGATTCGATATCTATCAAATTATGTTGAATCGATTTCGCCACTCGCCAGCGCCACTTAAAGAATTGTGTTTCAATGCAATTGTTTAGTAAAGATACTAGTTTAATAAAAAATATATTTTTAAATATCATACTAAATAAGAATAATTTGAACTTTATTTTAGTACTGTGTACTTTTTTTTCTTACCTATAATCGTAAACGTACTTTAAATACCATAAAAAAGGTGGCAACCCTCGTTGCATTAGCCTGATAAGGCCTCAGAGAATTTTATTTCATAACAAAAATTATACGTAATAATAAAGATACATTTTGCATACGAATGTACTTGCCTGACTGATTGAAATATCGTTAGTATGATGTTATTTGCATAATTATGTTTGTGTTTATGAATGCACCCATGATACAAAAGAAAATTCTTGTGGGGCAACATTGTTAAAAATATAATACCTACATATTGTACGTTGCGACGTTTGCCTAAGAGCCTTAAGCTGTACAGGAATTATCAGCACTGTTTGGATACTGATTTGAGTAGGTACTTGAATTGAGTCAGGCCCATTAGGGGCCCAGCTCCAAATGCTGCCCTGTCTATACAGTCAATCTGAAACTCTGAGCCCGTGCTTCATATAAACGGCCTTCGGTAATGTTCTGTGATAAAATATTGGTGAAATGTAATAGGAACTTACGTTTAATTGTGGTCATTTCGGGATGTGAGTACCAAGCACGAATAACTATCGCATTCGTAACGTAATAGTATCGAGCGCGTTCGGCGCTCTGATTGGCCGGCTCAAGTAAACCAACCAATCAGAACGCTTAACGCGCTCGATACTGTTACGATACGAATGCGATAGTTATTCGTGCTTGGCCCTCTGTTGTTGGACCGCTTCGATGTGATAATTTGACATAATAGATTTTATTTAGTTTGGTTCAAAGATAATGTTTAAACCATATCAAACGCTGGTTAGCGCTAACTTAGAAAGAACTCGGTATGATTTAGCTACCTTCCTACTTCCTTTTTATCAGTGAACTAAACTTAATAGTTTACTAGATTTTAAACAAAGTTTAGTAACTTTGTTTAAAGTTTAGCACTAATTAAAGACTAAAAAAGGGGTCGGGCATGGGGTCTCGGGTTCGATTCCCGGGTCGGGCAAAGTAAAACTGGGCTTTTAAAAAAATCTCAGTAGTAGCACGGAGTCTGGAAATGTGCCCGGTATATGGCAATAGGCTCACCCCCTATTACATGGGACTCATAACATAAATAGTGAAAGGTGAGTGTTACTTCCGTGTGCACCTCTGCCTACCCCTTCGGGGATAAAAGGCGTGATGTTATGTAAAGACTAAAAAAATAACGGTCATTCATTTAAAATCGAAAAGAATACCAAAGTTCCCAAGTTAGTCAAGGTTCTATGGGTAATGGTAATGTGGGTACGATAGAAAACAACATCAACGTTTCTGTATTATGTAAGTAGGTGTTCATACATACAGCCTACCCTTTCAAATAAAAAAAGAAATTTTGAAATCGGTCTAGGCGTCTTCGAGTAATCTTGTAAAAAACCTAAAAAAATACAGTCGAATTGAAAACCTCCTTCATTTTTTTGTAGTCGGTTGAAAATAAGGACCTCTCCCCCAACAACCCCCAATAAATAAATCATCTAAATTCAACTATACTATATACTTAATCCAAAGCAACTCAAGATTGAACAAATACCATTTCCTCGCAACATTGATAGGGGTGTCTCGGTTTATATTGCGTTCTTATACTGCAGCCTTGTTTAAATAAACGTCTTACTTATTTGTCCCCCATCCCTAATAGGTACGTGAGATGCAAGTAAATTCGCGGCAAGGAAACTTTTTTCTTTTGTGACTGTGCACGGAGTGGGGTGTTGAGGATGCGGTATCATTAAATAAATAAAATGTTGATTACTTAGAAGAAAGTAAGTAAATACTAAAATAAGTTAATACTCAAAATAAAGCTCTGCGTATGATAACCAACGCACCCTGGTTTGTACCCAATGAGCTGCTACACCATAACCTACGAATGCCCACTGTAAAGCAGGAAATCATTCACCACACCAAGTGCTATTAAGAAAGAATCCAACAACACCCAAATACTCTGGCGCGGTCACTAATGGACAATTACAACAAAGCGCGACGATTAAAGCGCAAAATACCTCAAGACCTAATCCAACCACAGTAATTATAACTACTGTTTAAATAATGAAGATGTGGCACAGGCCACATGCTGAGCGAGTCTGCGTTAGCACAAACCGACATACTTCTGAATGTCCCATGAAGGAGACAGATTGTAGTATTCAAAAAAATAAAAATTACTTAGAAGAAGAAGTATTGTGGTTGATGAATTTTACGTATTTATTTGATTGGGGAATGAGGGGGGGGGGCGAATTTCACGTCAGTTTTCTGTGAGGTCGTGGTATCACTCCGGTCGAGCCGACCCATTCGTGCTCGAAGCATGGCTCTTCCACACTTATGTTGGATGAAATGGTGTTACTTTTGTTATATACCTTCGAAGCTGCGAAGACTGCAAAAATGCAGTCTCAATGTAACACTTGTCACCAATTTTGTAATAAGACGTGAGTTTATTGCCGATATAAAGATATAAGGCATGATTCGTGGTTCTGTACTATTAAAGAGAGTTTTTGAAAAACTGAAAAAATCTTATTAATATTTTGGCCAACCCGGGAATTAAATCTGAGACCCCTTGCTCAGTAGATGCGCTTGTAGTTGTGGTGTGTTTTCGAACACGGAGATAGTAAAAGAACATTTTACGCCAAAACATCGAAATAACTTTAAAAAGTGGTTATTAATGGTTGCCGTTCTTTATCAGCTAGTAGCAAATCTTATACCTCAACGTTTTACATTTATGATATTTGTTTTGCAAGTGCACATTTACTGCTAATACCGCATCCAATCCTCTTTCGTCTTTCAAGATCCGTGTCCCAACCGCCCGGTATCTAATTTATTCGGCCTCCAAGAGAATTATTGTCATTCATGAATATGAATTGCTTTGTTTAAACTGATCAAATTTTTTATTAAACCTCTAAGTCGCGACCTTAGCGTGAGTTTTGTGGGAAGATGTTGTTTTATTAGCTTTCTGTTTATGTTTGAAGATTATTACTGTAGTATTAAAGTGGAAATTTTCTTTTTAAAAAAATAATGTTGATGGCTGATGCTGTAGACGATGGATGTCTGCTAACAAGCTGTTGTCGCGATGAATTCGATACTTGCCTACTATCTAGGTTTTGGTTTAATTTTTTGTTAAGAAAACGTACTAGTTTTCCAAAAATCTTACTACTTATAAGTATACCCAAAGTAGTTCATATTTCATGTACTTTCTAGTTCATAAATTTAAGTGTTTATTTTGAGTCCAGTGTGTCGACTGCCACCGGCTGACGATTTTAATTTACCGGGACTAAGAAAGTACTCAATATATCTAGAGCTTTTTCGCCATTTTTACTAGGTTAGATGAAATACGATGCATTTCAGATTCCGACCGCATGATTTAACTAGTCAATTTACTAAAAACACGTCAATTAATTATAATAATAAAACAATAGCGGTGTTAACGAATTATTTGGTTGCATTATACTTTACAAAGGCTGATGGGTTGTGGTCGAGCAATTATTTTCATGTTCCAACTAGCCATAGCTCATATTAATGGACGTGGAACATGTTATGGTTTCCGTGGCTAGTAGTATGGTTTGCTGTATTATATTTGAGCAATAGTGAAATAGGATTAATTTTGGAGAGTGCGATTTTTCGGGGATGCGATGGGATGGTTCTACATTCTTCTTCATTCTTCAAGCTTTCTTTTAACTTACAAATCTTGCAACAAAATTTTGAAGCAGATATCTTTAACCGTACTTTCTAAGATTATTTAGACACCATTGGCAAAGGGTGAAGGAAAAATATCGTGAGGAAACCTGGGCTTATAATTTGATGACTGCACGGTTGGTGCGGTGGCTGGGCAACCAGCTGCCGTGGGGCTCGAAAATCCTAAAGTGGGGCAACGTTTTTTTTTTTTTTAAATCTAATTATAAGCTTAAAATCCCCAACCCGCATTGAGGAGGCGTGGTGATTAATGTTCTAACCTTTTTTATGTGAGAAGAGGCATTGCTCAGCAGTAGGCTGTTGATGATGATGATGATCTTTAATCGATTGAGCTGAAATTTTGTGTTCTCGTGCTCGTTGTACGAATGGACTGCCTCGTTGGCCGAGTGGTCGCAAGTGCGACTGCCGGGCAAGGGGTCTCGGGTTCGATTCCCGGGTCGGGCAAAGTATTATGGGGTTTTTAAAATTTCTCAGTAGTAGCACAGAGTCTGGAATTGTGCCCGATATATGGCAATAGGCTCACCCCCTATTACATGGGACTCATAACATAAATAGTGAAAAGTGGGTGTTACGTGGCATAATGTGCACCTCTGCCTACCCCTTCAGGAATAAAAGGCGTGATGTTATGTTTGTGTACACGTTTAGTTTGCATGACCAACAATGCTTTTTTTACGGAATAAGCCGGTTAACGAGCAGACGGATCACCTGATTGTAAGCAATCGGCGTCGCCCATGGACATTCAGAACACAAGAGGCGTTATACGTGCGTTACTAGCCTTTTGGGGATTAGGAATTTGAGGACGATTGGGGTTTCAGGGATTGGGGAGATTGGGGAAGTTGAGGGGGATAATTGCGCACAACCACGATAAAACAACGAAAGCGTTGTTACACGTCGGTTTTTTGTGAAGCCATGTTATCACTCCGGTCATTCGTGCCGATGCATGGTTCTCCCACAATTAAAAAGCTGGTTTTTAAAAAGATATAAAACTTCAATTTATTTATTTTGATGCTTCTGAAGGGTTAATGTTTTTTTGCTTTATGATCATGGGACGATGATCTAGTTAGCTTAAGCCGTATGGTGCCTGCGGAGTACAATCGATAATTAACATCATCCTCTGCTCTTTCAAGAGAGCCAACATGACTCTTCATGCTTGGTAGGCGGGCTAGAGATGGTAGTTTAAAAGGTTCAGATTTATTACAGTGTTTTTGCTTGGTCTCTGTCTAACGTGAGGTCTTTTCGTCTGCAAAACAAGAAAAAAAAGTTAGGATGAAAACAAAATGTATACTATTACTACATGTCACCCTACTCATATAATATGCAGCTGAAGTTTCAAATGAAATCTCAGTTCTTGGAATTTTATTTCAGATATCGAAGTAAATAATATCCTCATTAATACTAATATCAGTAGCAGTGTCACATTATAAATGCGTATCACAAAGCATTCGTATTTGTTACGAGTAATAACGTATAACGGAAAAACGTCACGTCCCTCAAATTTTTCTTCTGGCAACTTTTTAGCCGGTGTTGCCACCAGTAAAAAAGTGATGGCAATAAAACAAGCATTTGTAAGAGTTCACGAGTTGTGAGAGTGAAGTTTTTGAATTCTGTGATCCACATCAAAGTCCTCTACTATTGGAAAAAGGTGAGGAATTGTTATGGCGTCAGGAGATTACAATAAGTTTTTATTCCTATAGTCTAAAGATGAAATGTATGTTAATGCGAATTCGATTAGGTAAACCTAATTCGAATTAACAATAATTTCTCAAAATACGAAGAATCTATCTACATTCAGAAATGAACTATGTACTAAATTGAATGACCAAATCCGATTGTCCAACTCGATGCGTAGCAGTTTACTTACTACGAAATTCGTAGCTGACGTAAACCGCTACGTGCTGCTACGCCGTAGTAGTAGTTCGAAAATCCGATAAAGATGAAGGCATTTTGGTCTGTAAAGCATGGTTTTATTAACGAGGGTTAGACGTGGGATTCTTTTAATGTTTTAGAAAGGTTATATTGGGATGAGGTCAATCGAGGTCAGAAGGTTACCGGAGTAGTGCCCTATTGACCGAATCCAATAAAATTATTTGCACGTCTTAATTGATCCGATTTCCAACCGCAATTTTTTTTAATTTTTACAGGTACATACTTCTAGATCTGGTAGACGACTAGTATCTTTCAATCGAAATAAAGTAACCCGGTGATTAGATACTGTTAAATTCCCTCTCAAACCTCTCAGTAGATTGTGGAGTAAATGCCAAGCAAAACACGAACATTCAGCTGAATCTAGTGACGACTCAGTGTAGATCTAAAACTAGTTCAAAAAAGGTTTGAAAAAGAAGGTATTCATAAATCTGATTAACTAAGATAAGAACGTTTTTAAACCACGGCCTCACAGAAAACAGACGTGAAGCAACGCTTGCGTTGTGTTTGGTCGTGTGAGTGAGGTTACCGGAGGCCCAATTACCCTACCCTTCCCCAATCTCCCCAATTCCTGAATCTCCAACGATCCTCAAACTCCTAATGCCCAAAAGGCCGGTAACGCACTTGTAACGCCTCTGGTGTTCCAGGTGTCCATAGGCGACGCCGATTGCTTACCATCAGGTGATCCGTCTGCTCGTTTACCGGCTTATGCCATAAAAAAAACATTATTTTTACTCAAATTATCAAATTACCATCTGATTCATCTTCCCATAGTAGGGGTGGCACAAGTTAGTTACAACTTATAAGTCAGTGAGTGAGTTTTGAGGAGTTCCTTGACAGTTTGGAGCCCTCTGTGTTGTTGTGTTCTTGGGTATGACGCTAGTGATTGAGCGGCCAACAGAACTAAGGCTTAAAGGACACAATACAGTACTATGCAGCTTTGTAGGATTGTACAGAACAGGAGTACGGTATTTTGTGTCGATGGAGTTCAACATATAGTTCACTTTCCTAGGATTATAGATATTTTTCAACTATGTATGTGTTTTGTATAGGCGTCTGATGACGATGATGGTGGAAGGTGCATTTAAAACATGTTTCATTGCTGCAGCTGTAGCCAAATACCATTTAGCGCTTCTCTACTTGTAGAATAGAAAACCAAATTATATGGAATTGACGTAAATGTTGACACTTGTCAGTATCATCCCCATAAATTTAGTTTTCTACTCTCTCTGTAGACAAGCGCTAAAGTGGCGTTTGGTTAAAAGACACTGATTTGCAGTCTTAGTTACGGGTTTTTTTTGGTACTTTATAGGTTGACGTTTGACCACCATCTCGCCTGGTGGTAAGCCATGATGTGACCGATGCTAGAGTACGCCTACCTATAATACAAATCAACTTCAATAATGGAATAGTTATCTCACTTAAATATCGAGTAAAACGAAGGCTTAGTTGCTTCTAAAGCCACATATAATATACGAGATGGCTATAATTATTTATGTAACTAAAAGTCTAATTCTATCAGACAATTTTTTTTCAAGACAATAATATATATAAGAAATTCAAATCGTAACACAAGATAATAAGGGGTAATATAAATTATATCTTATAGCTTCCATAATAAGGGTTATTTGAGACCTTCTTGCGCGTATTCTTACGAAATACAGGATGGCGGTGACACTGTAAGTTGTAGGCAGATACTGGAAGTTGATTTTATTTCTGCTGTCTAATGTGTAATTTTGTCGGTAGATAGAAGCATGAAGACACATTTTCTTAACTATCCACGTTACGTCATTTGACGAATGCGCGCATCCTTCACAAACTATAGACGGTCTACAAATGACAAAGTGCTTGCATCTTGCTTAGAAACAATGAAAACTGGCCATGAAGCAGGCGTTAAATCCGCTTATCGTTTTTGACGAATGAATGCATTCATTAAATGACCCAATGTGGACAGATTGCCTAAGAATGTGATTATTAATTTATTTGCCGTAGAATATGACATTTAAATGTCAAATGCTGACATTTAATCTAATACGCATAAAAAGTCAGTAATTTTTATTTTCTAATTGAGAATAACCTTCCACTGAGTTATGCGAGTGAATTATAGATAAGGTTACATTTTTTAAAAGTTACCTAAAACACTTGCCGTCATTTACGGGTATTCTAAGACTCGGAAAAATATTAAAATGTAGGTACCTAAGTTACAGTGTCACTTCCATCCATTATAATACATTTTAACAAATTGTTCGTGATGAAAAATCTCACATATACATAGGTACCTACCGATGGTACCTACCTTTTTTGAATGAGCTACATAATTTTCCTTGAATATATCCAAGTCGAAATAAAAAGAACGAGACAAAACTTATTACATGATATCTGTATCTTTGCGACTTCTATTAGAGAGAAGATTTTTTAAGAATGAATCGATGATAACCGCCTTCGAAGGATGCTTTTAGAATAAACGTTAGGTATACTGCTTCGTTGGCCGAGTGTTTGCTAGTGCGACTGCCAGACAAGGGGTTTCAAGTTCGATTTCAGGGTCGGGCAAAGTATTACTGGGATTAAAAAAAATCTCAGTAGTAGCACGGAGTCTGCAATTGTGCCCGGTATATGGCAATAGGCTTACCCCCTATTACATGGGACTCATAACATAAATAGTGAAAAGTGGGTGTTACATTGTACAGTGGCATAATAAAGTGCACCCCTTCGGGGATAAAAGGCGAGATGTTATGTTACGTAGTTAGGTATTAACATTTTGGGGACAGTCCGCTGCTGAACTATTGGGCCTTCTCTATATCAGAGGCGTTTGTCATACTTAATCTTTAAGCTCCGCCAATGCCAACCCAATGGTTGTCTTCTGAAGACTTCTGTTTGGTCCCTCTCAAATCATCTGTATCCTTTTGTACTTACAACACCCGCAAGAAAAATAAATGCGATGACTAATGTGTGTTTCTGTTGAGGACTTTAATTTCTTACATTCCATGGCTTTTGTGCTTCTCATCATTGTAAATGAGAAAAAATAAGCTATACCTAGTTCTTAGTTATCCAATACTAGCTTTTACCCGCGGCTTCGCTCGCGTCACAAAAGGATAAAAAGTAGCCTATGTGACATATACCAATACACACAGCGCCATCTATACCAATAATTTCGTTTTCCCTCGAGAATATCAATTTTTCCGGGATAAAAAGTACCCTTTTATTTAATCCAGACTTCTAACTTCACGTCTCCAAAAATTCAAAGCAATCGGTTTAGTAGTTACGGCGTGATAGTGGAACAAACAAACAAACTCACTTTCCGATTTATAATATAAGTAAGGATTCTGAAAATTCTCGTAAGAAACACATATACTTTTGCACTTAGATACACACGGCCACACATCAACCAATACAAAACCAGTTTATCCTGGTGTCGCGTCGCATCATCTTTCCGCACATTTAACGTTCAGTTTATACTGGTTATGTAAAGCTCGATGTGTAGCCGTGTGTACATATAATATGTAGGAACGGTGCACAACTGCACACCTTTTTCGAGGATCGTATGAAAATGACAGTTTTATAAGTTGAAATGCATTCGCTAGCAAATATCGCCGCTGTGGAAACTGGAAGCAAAATTTTGTCGCCAGTTCCGAAATATATTTTAGGAAGAATATGTATTTAGATGTGAGGTAAATGGTAATTGGTTGGGAGTTGCATATAATTTCTGGCCTTGTCGAACGCAGTTTTATGTTGCAATGTTGTTTGTATGCCTGCCAAGTATGCCTGATTCATCATCATCATCTACATCATCAGTAATAAGTGATAACCTATTGCTTGGCTATGGATATACTCTGCATAAGAGGGTTTATTACATTCTTTATGCTTGGCAAGCGGCTTAGACATCGCAGTTTAAAAAAGATTCAGGTTCATCAGAGAGTGATGGAGCCCGGTCTCTTTTAAATATACAGATTGTTCCAGATCTTACTAAATGGGGATGATGACAGGGTATGAAAATTAAAAATATAATTAGTCCGTAAGTTAGGTATTTAAAAAATATTACACACGTATTTTTTATTTTGTCGTATAATAAAACAATACTTAGATAAACCGAATCAAAGTTTAGGAGCGGGGGCTAAAACGTAATTTCTTAGTATAAAATGTACTGAAAAGTGACGTCACGCGATATTTCAAATCAAAATATCTTTGAAACTATTCGTTTCCGTAAGAAAATAAATAATACGTGTCAAATGTTTTTAAATAATCTACCAGACGGACTTTAAAATAAAAATTAGTCGTCTACCCTATTGAATATTGGGGTATTCTGCTCTTTCTAATTTCAATATATTTATTGCTTTTATTTACATGAATATACAAAAACTTAACATAGAAATTGACATATGTAATTACTTCCTCAAAGCAGTATTAATAGCTTTAAGCAAAGGGTTAGTGCCTTTGCCACAAACATCATGGAAATCATCAGTTTCTATGCTCCATACCATGATCTTATTGATGCCTAAACTCTTGGCGTAGTTGACTTTGGCAGTGATAGAGTTAGCATCATCGTAGGTGACCCAATCTTTGTCCTTGACTGCGTAAGGTACTTTTGCGAGTGAGTCGAAGCGTTGCGTCCAGGATTCGGTTTGAAGTTTCTGGCAGAACTGTAACAAATGTTAGTGATGTTGAACGAAACTATTATGAAGTCGATGAATAGCACATGTAATAGGTATAGATTAAATACAATCGTGCTTTATTGACTTTAACGGGAAGGTTTTGAAATTGCTCGATGGTGAGGAGAAAATATTAGCCCAATTACCTACCCAATCTCCCAATCCCCGAATCCCAGAACCCTTGACAATCCTCAAATTTGTAATCCCCGAAAGTCGGCAACGCAAGCAAATTTCCAATTTCCAGAAGGCTGGTAACGTACTTGTCACGCCTCTGGTGTTTGGGGTGTCCATGAAAGTCACCGATTGCTTACCATCACGGGACCCCGTTTGCTGTCTGAAAAAAATATTATAAAAGAAATTGTTCCAGATTTACGCTTGGCAATTTTTTTTGTGCGCTTTACAATTTCAATAGTTGTAGATAAGCCGGTAAACGAGCAGACGGAATTTAACACCTGATGTGGTAAGCAATCGGCACCGCTCATGGACGCCATGAAACACCAGAGGCGTTACAAGTACGTTACCGGCCTTCTGGAAATTGGAAATTTGAGGATTGTGGGGGATTCGGGAATTTAGGAGAATTTAAGAGAGTTGTTTCACGTCAGTTTTCTGTGAGGCTGTGGTTTTACTCCAGTCGAGCTTGCCCATACGTGTCGAAGCATGGCTCCCCCACACTTCCGATAGTTCAGTTATCATATTAAAATGTATGTATGCACTTCAAACAAGTAATACGAGAAAGCATCCAAGTAAAACAGTGTCTGAATAATCTTGATTACTCAACAAAGGTAATTTTGCTCGCCCTAGTGATACGAAACACCAAAATTTAATTTATGCCATCTGCAGCTTTGAAGTTGGACGAAGTTTTCAAACTTGAGTCGGTTCTTCTTCTCTTTATAATATGTATATGTATAAAAATTGTTATTGTTCGATGTTTGTAAGAGATGTTTTAGAATAATTTCTTTTCTTTTTTTTAAGACGTTGCCCCACCCTAGGATTTTCTCCTGTGTCGTGGGTGCATTTACAAACATACAATATCGCATACACGTGACACCCAGACCCGGAACAACAATCTGTGGATCACACAAAGTGTTGTTCTGTGCGGGAATCGAAACCGCAACACGTTGCGCGCAGCCAGTTGTCCAGCCACCGCGCCAACCGTGCAGTCAATTCAATAGATTAGAAATAGATATAGAATAGAGAAGATAATAAAAAATTACTTGATGGATTAGGATAATAGAAAATTACTTGATTAGGTCTGCATTTCTTAGAGTTTAATCAGTATTTTGTTTAGTCTTCTAAAACAAATACACTACCCAATATACGACGCTGGAACTATATTTCATCATCAACAGCCTATAAATGCCCACTGCTGAGCAAAGCCTCTTCTCACACGGAGAAGGTTTGAGCATTAATCACCACGCTTGCTCAATGCGGGTTGGCCATTACAAACTTATAATTAGAAATTAAAAATTATAAGTCCAGGTTTCCTCACGATGTTTTTCCTTCACCGATTGTCAGTGGTGTCTGAATAATCTTAGAAAGTACATAATATAGTCTAAATAATCTTAGGAACTATATTTGCCATTAATAAATATATCTACAATATTCATATTTAACTCGTCGAGTACCGGTTTTATAGACACAATTAAAGAACAATAGGTCGCGGTCACCGGTGACCGCTTGGTGTTTGACAGTTTAAATAAAAGATGGCTGTCCTCGTACCAAGTGAATTTTCAAATGATATTATTATGAAGTCGGGAGTAAAAGCAAGTGCAGAACAAGTTGGATGTGAGTGGGTTGCCTTTCTTCTTAGTTTAATGGAAGAACCGCATCATAGTACAACTGTACCGAGCTGTGAATTACTTGGATATTGTTTTGATGTTCTGCCACATATGTAGTACAAGCTTGTGGCAGCGGTTCCACTCGCATTAAATTCGGGATAACACGGTTTCTCTTGCCTGATTTAGAACACTGAAAGAGTGTTTGTGTAGTAGTGGTCGAAATTTACGAAAAGTTTCATATAAAATTGCAACCCCCTCTTTTAGGGAGTTTTGGGCACATTTACAAAAAAATATGTATAATTTTTTGGTAGTTACAGAGACAAAAAGGAGCTTAAGTCACTCAAGCCCCACTTAAAACATCACGTCGATTCATCGCTCCAATTTGGGACGTATTAGACGGACAAATAAACCGACACACACTTTCTCATTTATAATACTAGTACGTAAGTATGTATAGAATGTATGTACCTACATTTGAATGTAAAGTTGGCTTGCTTTGACCCGTAGTGTTGTGAGCAAAGTTTTTATGAGTGTAGTTGCAATTTTTGTTGCATTCAAATCGTGGTTGTAATGGCTGACTTTGTTAAAGTTTTCTTTTGTTCAGGTGTTTTGATATGTATGAGTCTGTTTGTGGTTTAGTTTTTTGTTACTAACATAACATCACGCCTTGTATCCCCGAAGGGGTAGGCAGAGGTGCACATTATGCCACTGTACAATGTAACACCCACTTTTCACTATTTATGTTATGAGTCCCATGTAATAGGGGGTGAGCCTATTTTTTGTTACTAAGAAAATTAAATGTAAGATATGATAGACTGTTCTGTGTTCAGTGTTTTCGATTTGCTAATGCTAATGTAACGTATCAGATATAAACATTAGTAATATCCTAATTTTAATATTAAGACAGGAGTCATCAATGCTAAAAATATGAAGTTATGCTGAAGTTTGTTTCTCGTAACATCCTCTGTTCTTTAATCTTTGATAATGTTTCTCTGGCGACGTTCACTATTCATGTTTGATGACTCACCTCATTGTAACCTATGGAGCCTGAAGTGGCAGTGTATGGTCCAGATATTCCTTCTCCTGCAGCTGGAGCCCTTACACCATTGTCGTTAGCATCCTTTAATTTAAAGGTGCGACCGTAAAATGGAACTCCTAGAGCTATTTTCTCTGGTGGACATCCTGAAAGAAGTTCAAGAACGAAATATATTGTTACTATGCATGTCTTATTTCTCTCTTTAATTTGATCGTCCTGTCTTTGTTTTAAATAATCACTCATTAAGCTTTTTCTTTATTTAGTTATTATAATGAGAAAAGAAAAGAATATCTCGTGGCAATAGGCTCCCTCCCTAAAACATGGAACTCATAACATAAAATAGTGAAAAGTAGGTGTTACATTGTACAGTGGCATGAAGTGCCGTAATGTGCACCTCTATCTACCACTTCGGGGATAAAAGGCGTGATGGTATGTTATGTTATGTTCTCATTATAAAAGATATGCATGCACAGAAACAAAATAATGCAGATAACGACATTCTAGAACAAATTTGTAACGTCAGTAAAACTAGTCATCTTACCAGCTCCAATCCAGTATTTCAAAGATTGTTCTACGTTGAACAGGTTTTCTGGAATCGCACCCTCGTCTCCTTCTCCTTGATGGATAGGTGCATTGTGACCAGTGACAGAGTCCCATGATCCGTGCATATCGTATGTCATAATATGTATCATGTCCAGGTATCTACAAATAGATTAGGAGTAATCAGTGCAGATACTTAGAATAGACGTAATTTTCTTTGGGGCCACGGGTGCGTAGAGTACTCTACCCGGTGCCCACCCTGTGATCTCAGGGAAGACGGTGGCACAGTGGTCACGTGCTGCCGTACACAACAAAGAGGAGGAGATACCCGTCTCTCTAGGGATGTGTCGTAACAGGCGTTGCACCGTGGAGGCTCCGGAGCAGGTCTCTTTTAGAGGACCCGGTGCCTTCATACAGATGTTGAGGGTGGCCACCGGAGTGGTTTTAGTGAGGTTAAAATTCCACACTCCCTAGTCTTTTATCCCCAAAAAGCTAAGCGCCTTTAGAAGGTATTCCCTCGTCATCAAAAAAAAAGGATAGATGTAATTTAGGTACGCAGTTAGTTGTTGCCAGAGTCACGTGGTTGTTTTTTAAATAGGAGTTCTAAACGCAAATAAAGTTAATGGAACTGTGAACCATACAGAAAATAATCACATTCGTCATCTATTTAACCCATATTTTTGATTGCACAATCAGCCATATTGAATTTAACGACTGAGCACATTTTGTTATAGTAAAATATGTCATGAATGCGTTGATGGAAAGTTGAAATTTCTTTGTTCTATTTCTTGTTTTGGACTATTAATATTAATACTTACTTTGAGATTTCGGCAACATTATAAGACTGCGACGCCGCCGATCTTACTGAAGAAACTGCAGCAGTAAGCAACAGTCCTTGCTTGTCAAAAACAGCTTTTATTTCTTTAAGCAGAGTGGTGAAATTATCAATGTCTGCTTGGCCGTGGACTGTGTCTCTTCGGTTAGGGTACTCCCAGTCCATATCTAGACCATCGAAGCCGTGTTTTGTGATCATTTGCAAGGCGCTGGTTACGAAGTTTTTTCTCAGTGTTGGACTGGCTGCCATCTGAAATGTAATGTGAATTGTTATTTAAAAAATGTAAAGGATGATGATACAGAGTAAGTAGTCGTCCATTCGTCGGTTCGATTCCCGACCGGAATCACTCTTTGTGTGATCTACAGATTGTTGTTCCGGGTCTGAGTGTCATGTGTATGTGAACTTGTATGTTTGTAAACGCACCCACGGTACAGGAGAAAACCCTAAGGTGGGGCAACGTTTAAAAAAAATATCATCAACATCATCAGTTAAAAAAGCTTGGCGACTGATTGCTGCTCATAGTTGTCGTAAATTCAATTCTCATACTACTCGAATATTTTGCGTGTTACCATGTTACCGTATCTATATCACGATGAATCTACAATAAGCACAATAAACATTGTCCAGCGAAGACCTTGAAGTACGATGCCACATGTTCCTTAGCCACTGTTGCTATAAACTCAAAGAAGCAATAAGTTTCAAACAAAAATTAAGTTAGCAACTCTAAGTTGGTTACTTTAAAAATTGCCCTGACCACGTCACGGAAACCTGATCAAAACTTAAACTGAAGTCGTTAGTAGTGGAGTAAACTTACTGTTGAGTACTTAGCGGACCCTTCGTTCCATCCACCAACGGCCAGAAGTGTTTTCAAACTTGAATTTTTCTTCTTTAAAGCGTTGAATTTGCCAAAGTTATCTGAAATGAGTGAGGTGTTACTTGACATTTTATCAATCAAAATTATTTAGTTTTTTGACTCTTATCGGTTTGCTATGTTTTTGTAATAACTATCGTGAGACATACTAAATTAACTAAAAATCGCGGTTTACTCACGTGAATATACTCTCCCTACTACTAGATGTCGCGTAGCCTACTCAGTGGACTGCGTGACATCGTCGCGACCGCGCACGCTGATCATAAGGAAGAACCCCTCTGTGGTTCGAAACTAGTAGAGCATTTCTCATTTTTATTAATTTAGCATGCCTCACGATATTTATTATAAAAACATACTTAAGACTCTAGTGAGAGTTTATTTTGATGTTGGCCCAAGAGATTTTCACAAAGAAAACACCAGAAATGGCTCAGATATCACCATTACAGTCAGCGTGGTGACCTTTGCAAATGGTCTTACTTACGATAATATTTAACATTTTCGCACGATAGTGTGATGATGAATACGAATGAGTTTAGGGTTATTTGAATGTGAAAATGTGCAACGCATAATAATATTAGTGTAATTTTTTCATTTATAAAATAAAATAAAATATAATTTACCTCGTCCACCACCATCAGGTAGATCTAAATAAGGATCCAAAGACTTCAGCGTCCCTTTATCATCAATACCAGCGAATGCGTAGATCAAATGAGTGCAGAGATGAGGGTCTATATTGGCTACGTCGAACTTGCCAAGGCCATTTCTATATGTGGCCCATGTTCCATAGTAACATATTACTGCTTCTGTAAAGTGGTGTAATATAATTATGGTGAAATAAATAAATGTACAGGATTACCTCACTACAAACTGCTGATTTCATCGTTGATTTCAGGTAAATGTTAAATGCGAGTGTCATCAACCACTCGTAAACGAATTCTAATACTAAGAGTTGCTTAACGTGTAGCAGCACCTAAGCTAAGCCCCGATTTTTTTTATAGCATAATCCGGTGAACTAGCTGACGGATCTGTGGACTGAGAGTCATTGTACCGTTAGGTGTTACTTACAGGTTGGTTGACACCAAACTTACAGTTCGACTATCCACTCTGACGTTCATGGATAGGACGGTATCCAAAAAAAAGTAGCGTCATACGCCCACGGATTATATCTATTTTTTTTTATGGCATATGACGGTAAACGAGCCAACGGATCAAAACTGCACATGCAGTTCTGACCCTTAACTATCTAGCAAAAATACAATAAAATCAAATAAACTTTTACTCACTTTCACAAGACACAAAATTGCTTAACGCTAAAATCACAAATAGGTACGCACCGAGACCCGACATATTGCTAATTTAAAACTATACTATCAGTAACATTGTCCACTATAGTTCCTTTATAAATCCGATCTTATCTAAAGTAGTTGTTATTCTAATGTAGTTGAGTAAAATCACTGATAGATAGATTGCTTAACATTTCTAGTAATGTTTATGATTGTTTCTGTGTGACCTCCATGTTGATTAAGTTGCCAACATTTCGCCTTCATACGATTTCCAATCTGTTAAATATTATGAGATTTTATGGCTTATGTTTAACTTACCACCAGATATAGTAACAAATAGCAGACAAAAATAGTAAATTATCACCAAAATGAAACTCGCATTTTAACGTAAAATTATAACCGAAGTTTTAACACTTTGCTATCCTATTTAAGTAAAATGACTCCAAGTAAATCATGAGTAACCCCAAAATAGTAAATGATCACCAAAATTAAACCAACATTTTAAAACCTAACCTAACCTAACCTGTCGCGGAGAACCGATGAGCCATTTGATGATTTTCCCACCTTAAAAAAAAAAACCTAACCTAACCTCATCCAGGCGGGAGCAGTCATTCGAAGATTTTCCCCCTCTAAAAAAAAAAACCTAACCTATCAAGATTTGGTGGTCATTTACTAAATTTGGTGGTCGAATACAATTTAAAGTTGAGTTAGTTTATTTTTCTGGTGTTAAGTAGATATGGTTACAAAACTAAGGTGTTTTATGGTGGTCATTATATTTATCCCCGATTTTTATTTGACTATTTTAACTTAGTTTGATTTAAGCCGAGGCCAATGCTCAAAGTATTACTATTACTCAATCAACGTCTATGTCTCTTTATTAAAAAAAATATAATTAAACAAAATATGTAGCGCTTGGTAGTTTGGTTGGGTTTCGTGGACCAATCAACATTTGTGAAATCATGGTTATTTAAATAAATTATCAATTATCAAGAGCCATCAAACCACCATAGACGGGGCCCAGCAGAGCTGATGCCTGATGCAGAGCTTCGGACGGCCTAGAATGTTATTGGGGATTCAGCTCAAAGCAAAATAATGAACAATGTTGTTTTTAGTCAGTAAGAATCTGACACTATCTCTCCCGCCTTAGGTACGGCATAAGATGATTTTGTAATTTTATCCCACCAAAAATAAAAAAAGACTTAAAGGGAATGCTACATTTAAGAAAATACTATATCTGTCAAGTCTGTAGGTACCTACGTATCGTATACAAATTTTTAAACACATTATCTTTGCCTTATCTTCTTCATAACAAACTCAATTGCTAATCTTAATTGAGAGATTGGCGATTAATTTACGCATGATTCGATTATACGATTAACAATCTTGTGGTCGTTTTATTTTTGTAGATAAGACCATCATCGGCCAGCTAGTTGGTGTAGTTGTGATGATAGCCGTAAGGTGATTGTCAGTGCTTGGGTGGTAAGAGCTTGTGGCGACACATGCCACATGTCAACGGATGACGTCACAAGAATCCTACATCGCACATGCAAAGTTTACAAGCGAATAAACACGGATAGAAAATCCCAACGAACAACTGTTGGGCAGAAAGCCCGCCAGGCACGATCACCTCGCCTGGTCGGAGGATCCTCCTTTTCCGATCTTAGGGAACTATACTCTCTGTTCCCTAAAGTGGTGACCCCGACGTGATTGGAAACAACCTTCACTTCACGGAGCAGATTAGCACCGTCATCCGTATCGCCATCCCTCTCATTCATCACTTTTCCGCTGAGCGGTAATCAAGTCGCAGCTAACCAGCATCCTCGGCCTCATCAGGGACCACCATCGCCTGCAACGAAGTTGTGCAGCCTGGTTCTTCCCTACGGCCTCACTAGCGTCTAGGCACAGCACTTCTGCACACGGTTCTGAAGGACATCTCCTCCCGTCAACGCAGACGCCAGCCACTACGCACCTACCCTCGCAGCATCTCTTCCCCGACTCACCGTGGGACACTGCGAACTCATCTCTCCGACTCACTGGAGTTTAACCCTGCACCGCTCACCCGACTCACTGGGCACTCAGCGGCACAGTTCCGACTCACTGGAACTAGGGACTTTCTACACTGGTTCTGGCACCACTCATCTCAAGCATCGACAGCCGTCTCAGCGGGATCGACCTCCGGTCTTGGGAGGGAGTGATGTGGCGACACATGCCACATGTCAACGGATGACGTCACAAGAATCCTACATCGCACATGTAAAGTTTACAAGCGAATAAACACGGATAGAAAATCCCAACGAACAACTGTTGGGCAGAAAGCCCGCCAGGCACGATCACCTCGCCTGGTCGGAGGATCCTCCTTTTCCGATCTTAGGGAACTATACTCTCTGTTCCCTAAAAGCTAAAGATTGAGATTCCTGACTTACTATTGGAGAAGCCTATGACAAGTACTGCATGGTAAAGAGCTGATGATTATTTATACTGAAGTCTTTGATGTCAATAAAAAACTGTTGAAGGCAAATTCACTGTTAATAGGGTTCATAATGCTATGGAGTAATTATAGGTACTTACCCATTGTAGTTTTTATGACACATGCAAAACGAAGTATGCATGTAAAACACAAGTGAAGTGAACGGTGGCTGTGGTTGCAAAGTTTTAAATAGTTTGAAAGTCGCTCGTAGTGGCATGAGCGTCGCGGTAGTACAATGTGTAAAGAGCCTTACACGGGATGCGCGCGAGGATGGGGGAGGGTACAATAATATCTGACTTAAAATTCTTAAATTGATTCAAGTTAAATGCAATACTTCATCCTTGAGTGTCGCAACCGCAAAGGATTCGCATAAAAACAAGCAAATACCTTATCTTATCATTTATCAGTAAAATCATTCAATTAATTACAACAGTTATTTGTCATCGGGTTAAGTGCAATGAAATGTGTATTGTGTATCGTATAAGTGTATCAATTGTTAATGTTATCTGTGGTGACGTTGAGGCTATTGATATCATCATACATCAACAGTCTATGACAATAGGGTAGTAGACATTGTAGACAATGTATGAAAATTAAAATGTAATTAGTCCGTCAAAAAAATATTAGACACGTATTTTTTATTTTTTCTTTTATGAGAACATTACTTAGATTAAAACGGAGTTAAGTTTAGGAATGGGAGGTGGTTATGTCACGCTTCCCTATAAAATGTAGTAAATCGTGACGTCACACGGTAGTACAAATCGAAAGTATTTAATTTTTTAAGAACGTAAATAATACGTGTGTAATGTTTTTAAATAATGTAACAGACGGACATTAAAATCAAATTTAGGATACTATCCTAATAATCGCTGATGCCATTAAAAATAACTATACCCTGCCTAACTATTTAAGCAATAGGGGGCGTGGTGTGTTACCTACTGTTTGTGTGACATACTAAACTTTACCTTTAATTACAAGGATTTTCCATGATCGTCATAGGAATATATAAGAAGGTCGACATTTATCAGAAAGTCTAGTTTCTGTCAAAATGTATGGTCATATATGGGCTCTTACGGCAATCGCAGAAAGTGTATTTAAATTTAAGCTCTAAATTTAATAAATTTTAAGCTCTCATTAGCCGATTTATATCAAGGGTCTATTCAGCAAAAACTAGATTGTATAACAAACATTTTGAACGTGCAAATTGATTACTAAAATCCAAAAGCCCAGAAAATACTCGAAGGAAAATTGAATTTTTAAAACCATACTCGGCTTTATGCGAAGCTATGGAGCAGTTTTATTTCGAAAAACATTGCAGTAATAATTTAGCTCAGCCGTCGGCCGTTCAAATAAAAGTCGAAAAAATGTTGGTACGGCCACATGCGCTTTTTCGGCCTACACTATGTACGCTAGGTGGGACTTTGTCCAAGTATTCCGTGTCTGCGTATTGCCACGCGGGGATGACTAAATGGATTCTGTGCCCTGCAACGTTCTTTGTTGATATTGACTTTGAAGTGTTTTTATGTCAGTTTCAAGCTTTTAAGCGATTCCCTTGCGTATCGTAATTATATTTTTGTCATTGTTCTCGCTTAAATTGAATAATTCTTTAAGTGTTATTCGAATAATTTTATCCCTTTTTGCACACTCACGTGTCAATACATAGTTCAATTCAAATTAATCTGTAACGATGATAACTGAATTAGCGAAAAGTGGATGTTACATACATTTTATTTGTTTTCTTTCAGACTAAACGAAGCCTATAAAAGTACAAGAATATTATTTATTTATATGTTTAATCTATAGTTTTACTATGATAATAATCCAATCACCGCTTATTGTGGGTCCAGTTCAAAACATTGCGCATCGAGGCCCAGTGATCCGTGATGGACGGTTAGGTGTTCACGCTCGCTACGTCACAATCGATGCTAACTAACTCGATAACGAGGTGTGTCGATTTAAAATCGATTCTTACTATGTTTGATATGTATGTACATATGTTTAGTTGTTTATGAATATGTATGTGTATGAAGTGGAATCTTACAACTGAATTTTGAAGTAGATATCTTCAATCGATTGATCTGATATTTTCTATACGCGTTTAGTTTACATGACCATTCATGCGAAACGAAATAAAAGTTTCTTTTAAAAAGATTCTAAATTTATTTGAACCTAACTCATATGGTTCCAGAATTTGGTGACTTTGGAAAAGTCCATGAAAAAGGTTTAATAATCTATGCTGCAATATCGAACGAAACTGTACTTTATCTATTCAGGCAATAAAAAACTACATTTTTCTGTTTATGTGATAGCAAAAGTTTAGTAAATAAATTCAGTACATACTGTACCTAGCTACAAATAAACAAACGTGTTTGAAACATTGAATGCGTTAACTAACGACTGGTTTCAAAATAGTATTTTGCGCGTAAATTTTTATTTTGTTTTAGTTTTTTTTGATACAATTTTTTGTTAGAACATAACTTGTTATTGACAGATCTGGCATTTGTGATGTGTGCAGTTATGCAACTCTTTTTTTTATTATGAGTATCTTTTTATTATAATGTTTTGTTTCCAGCTTACTCACGTAACTGTTTGACGAGGAACTCGACTAGTTTCAAGTTAATCTTGAGGCTTGTATTCATATGAGCAGCATTCTGCGACCCACGACGCGACTACTGTTGTGGTACTGGCATATGATATATTAACTTTCGTGAGACATACTAAATTAATTATTACGTTTTCGGCTTACTCACGTAATTATTTGACGAGGAACTTGACTAGTTTTAAGCCCTGGTAGAGGTTCATATTCATGAGCGGCGACTGTCGTGCTGTAACTGGCTGCTCGATTCCGCGGCGGTGCGGGCGCCTAACGCGCTCTCTACCGTGATTCACTAGTCGAGTTCCTCGTCAAAAAGTTACGTGAGTAAGCCGAAAACATCCTTACTAATATTATAAATCGGAAAGTGAGTTTGTTTGTTTGTTTGTTCGTTACGACTTCACGCCGTAACTACTAAACCGATTGCATTGAATTTTTGCAGACGTAAAGTTAGTAGTCTGGATTAAATAATAGGGTACTTTTTATCCCGCAAAAATTTGATATTCCTGAGGAAAAACAAAAGTATTGGTATAGATGGCGCTGTATGTATTGGTATATATCACATAGGCTACTTTTTATCCTTTTATGACGCGAGCGAAGCCGCGGGTAAAAGCTAGTAATAAATAATTTGACATTATTTTATTATAAGCTTCCAACCCGTCTGCCAAGGGTGGCCGTGGAGATGATCGGAAACATTTTGCATCCAACCAGTAGTCATTGCAGCAATGTTCAGCAGTGTTCGTCTATGAAGACGATAATGGTAGGATGTGTCGTGGAGAACCTAACGGGTAACCGGGGCTCCGGCTCGACGTGCAGGAGAAGGAACGGGGTGTTTTTTAGTCAGTAAGAGTCTGACACTCCCTCCCGCCTCTCCCAGGCGGAAGCATAATATATCATATCAATCATTCGACGATCCCCCCCCCCCCCCCTTAAAAATGGTAGGATGTATTATCCGATACATGAATGTGTTGCTGAGGAAAGCTTAAAAACTATGTACCTAATGGTAGTAGGTGGCACATTCTAGTTTCATTCTATCTTCATGATATAAGAACCATTCACATGTTCCGACTTCATAATATAAAGTCATGATTTTTGTTTCCAATACCTTTAGCCAAACGACACTTTAGCGCTTGTCTACAGAGAGAGTAAAAATCAAAATGTATGGGGATGACACTGACAAGTGTCAAAATTTACGTCAATTCCATATAATTTAGTTTTCTATTCTACATGTAGACAAACGCTAAATGGCATTTGGATACAGCTGCAGGATATTTTATATCGACGTTAAAGTACAAGTACAAAATTCAAAAAATCAATGTCAAGTCTAACTTGCCGCTTACTTTCAAAATCAAACAAGAAAGTTTACACAAATTCTTTAACGATCCGAACAACTTTTCGACACAGGTGCCTTTCGAAACGATATATTATAAACTGAGGCCCATTCGTCGACTTTGAGGCACATTCATTAATCCATTATGCCAACATTTGTACTTTACAATTGTGAGAAAGTTTCCATAGGCTGACTGTTCTTGGAACGATTGTCATGAGTTTGGTTTTCGTCACGGTTTCGCTTGGTGAATGTGGGGTGAAATTGGTCTATGTATGGTGAATATTAAAATTAAATGCACTTTATGCTCATATTGACTGCCTTGTTGGCCGAGTGGTTGCAAGTGCGACTGCCGGGTAAGGGGTCTCGGGTTCGATTCCCGGGTCGGGCAATGTATTTATGATTTTTTTTTAATCTCGAGAGTTTGGAATTATGCCTGGTATCTTGCAATAGGCTTACCCCCTATTACATGGGACTCATAACATATGTCAATATTGAAAAGTGGATGTTATACATTGTACAGTGACATTAAGTGCCGTAATGTGCACCTCTGTCTGGTGATAAAAGGCATTATGTCATGTTTATACTCATATTGCTTAATACGTCGTGTGAACTCAAGTATGACCGTTAAGAAGAGGGCCTACACTTCTGAAGTTAAAATTCCTTTTTTTTTATGGCATAAGCCGGTAAACAAGCAGACGGATCACCTGATGGTAAGCAATCGGCGTCGCCCATGGACACCTGGAACACCAGAGGCGTTACCAGCTTTTTGGGGATTAGGAGTTTGAGGGCGTTGGGGATTCAGGGATTGGGGAGATTGGTGAAGGGGAGGGTAATTGGGCCTCCGGTAACCTCACTCACACGACATAGCACAACGCAAGCGTTGCTTCACGTCGGTTTTCTGTGAGGCCGTGGTATCACTCCGGTCGAGCCGGCCCATTCGTGCCGAAGCATGGCTCTCCCACACTCAAACTGTAACTGTAGGACGGAATGCTACTGGAATGTTTTTCATGTATCGATCACAGTAATAGCACGACCTTTTGTTAAATTTGTGCCCTTATTGCATGGAACTAGGACCAAAAGAGTACTACAATGGACATCTATACTTATAATAAATCTGTAGAGAGGTCAATTCTGTACATACAATATATTTAAAAAATAACTATCAAGGGGTGGTTAAGGATCGCTACTGATGCCTAAAATGCAATCAGTAAAATTTTTGTCTGTCTGTCTGTCTGTCTGTATGTTCGTTATGGAAACAAAAACTACTCGATGGATTTTAACGAAATTTGGCACAATTATTCTTCATACTCTTGGGCAGGTTATAGTATACTTTTCATTACGCTACGATCAACAGGAGCAGAGCAGTGAAGGGAAATATTGGGAAAACGGGAGAAGTTACTCCCATTTTTTAAGCTTCCGTCGCGTGTGCAGGCTTATAGGTTAAAGCTGCATAGAAATCATATATGACGGAAATATTCTCCTTAAAATTATATAAAAAATATTCCTCGACAGCATATGTCTATCTTTTATGGTTGACTCACAATAACACGTGAAACTCCCGATAGCTTAGCAATTCGGTGATTTCTGATTGTATTTGTCTACTCTAACGTTTACAATACTCATTCATAGACATTACGCTGTAACTGAAAGGCCAATGGTTGAAATTAGCTTGACTCGATATTATAAATGAAAATATGTGAGTTTATGTGTATGTTTGTTACTCAGTCATATTAAAACCACTGAAGGGACCGGAATGAAATTCGGAACAGAGGTACATTATGGTCTGAAGTGATACATAGGCATTTTACCCCTGAGATCGCGGGCGAAGCCGCTGGCAGAAGCTAGTTATAAAATATTTTAATTTTCAAAACGGAAATACACAATTCATTCTCACGAAACTAGGTTACATTTACACTTAGCAAAGATCTTTTTAAAAAGGAATAAATTTAAACAGAAGCAACTGAGTCAACTACTTTCAATTACAATTCTAATTAAAAATTATATCGTTGCAACTGTAAATAAAGAGAGTTTACTTCGCAAATGATAGTCGAAATCTTTTCTTTTATTTTGTGATTGCGATTCTCTAGAGAATCGCGACTTTGTTTCTTTCTTTTTTGGTCTTATTTTCGTAGAACAATGGAATAAAATTCAACTTATTAATTGCTATTTGGAGGAGAAAAATTAAAATTGTTATTGTCGTTTTTGAGGTTATTCATAACATTAAGTAAGAAAAATGACGCAGTACTGTTTTACATTTTTTTATGGAATTGGAAGCAAACGAACAGATGGATGACGGAATGGTAAGCCATCGGAGACGCCCATGGGGATGTCCATCATTTTACCAGCAACACCAGTTTACCATTAACGTTAGGGTAATGATCACCACATAGGTGGATATGTCATCATCATCATCACCAACTAAACAAGAGCTTAAAAAGTCATATGGTCATTTCATAACACGTATTAAATTACTCAAAGAAACCGATCAAAAGTTTTCCCATTACTTACTCACATGTATCATGGTACTATCGCCTATTAACTGGACAAAATGCTAGATGCCATATCTCGTCTCAGCATTTCCAAAACAGACATCCCAAAATCGCTTTACACAACCCTTCATCCGATAAAGCAAGAACATACAGCACACGTGTAATATCCAATCAATAAATAAAAGGTGAAACACAAAGCAAATTGGACTTCATAACAAGAGCTATATAAAAGGAATTTGCATGCCAACGCTTGGCAATAATCAACGCTCGGAAATTTTTCATTGATTCCTTAAACTATGGAAATTGGGATATTTTACTTTACACCCGATATTGACTGGAGATGAAAAGAGTTTAATAATCTTTTTATTATGTTGCTTGTAGAGGTAGATAGAGGTGTACCCATTAATATTGGACCTATTGTAATAGCCTAGTCAACTGTTAAACGTTATTTTTGGAGTCACTCTATATCCGTTTTTCCCTAAGGCAAGATTTTAAAGCGCCAGGTTATAGACGGCGCCGCTAACAGCGCGTGTTAACTGGCCATACGCTGAAATACTCAAACGCCACTCAATATTAACTCGCGCCTAATTATAATTCTGTCACAACAAATTCTTTGTAATGACACAGATTTTTTTTTAAGGGGGAAAATCATCGTATTTCCCGCCTGGGTGAGGCGAGAGGGAGTGTCAGATTCTTACTGTTTAAAAACCACCCCGTCTATCGTATATCAATTACGTGTTTGAGTTTGTGTGTGTTGAGCCGCGTTATAAAGCTAGTTACAAGACGGCGGCGTGTACTTCGCACTTACGGATTTCCGTAATTTCAGAAAAATTAAAAATATTTACCTACAATTTTTTTATTGATTCGGACTCAGAATCTATATCCGAGTTATCTCCTAGAAAATGACGCGGCTTTAAAACAACACCTTGTATTATTATATTGTATTTATAAGGGACTAGCTTCTGCCCGCGACTTCGTACGCGCAATCCCATTTTCCCCCCGTTCCCGTTCGTGATTTTCGGTAAAAAGTAAAAAAAAAGTATTGTTTAAAAAGTATCCTATGTCCGTCTCCTGGTTCTAAGGTACCTCCCTGCCAATTTTTATCTAAATCGATTGAGGCGTTCTTGAGTTATAAATAGTGTAACTAACACGACTTTCTTTTATATATATAGATAATTATGAAAGTTTTTCATAATCATTTAATTTATCGCTTACTAATTTTACAAAAGTTCCTTTATTAGTAGACCGAGTGATCGTAAGTGCGACTGCCGGGCAAGGGGTCTCGGCTTCGATTCCCTGGTCAGGCAAAATATTACTGCGTTTTTTAAAATAAAATTCTCAGTAGTATTACGGAGTCTGGAATTGTGTCCGATATATGGCTATACTCACCAGCTAATACATGAGACTCATAACATATATAGTGAAAAGTGGGTGTTACTTGTACAGTGGCATTTAGTGCCGTAACGTGCAACCTACCCCTTTGGGAAAAAAAGAGGTGATGTTATGTTATATCCAGTATTAGTTTAGAAAAGGTACTGTTACATACACAAAGTAACAAACAAACTATAGCATTTATAATACTAGTTAGGACTGTATGATACCATGACGGTATAAAATAAATATTTTTAAAACTGACGATGGTAATGCCATTGTATGAAGAGTTAAACAATTCTCATTCCACTTTACGATTCTATCATTGTTAATACTCGGTACGACTGTTACCTACTTACCGTATTTTACCAGAATAATATTTTAAGCTTTATTTTCAAAAGCTTAAAATTCAATTTTCCATGGTTTTAGTCCTGTTAAAGTGGATATGCGATTTAATTTTTTATTTTGGTTAGCTCACCTAAACAAGGAAGGCTACAGAAAATGAAGGATGTTTGTGATTCTGAAAGAGATATCAGATTAGTAATGGTGACATTTATGTATTTGTAGTAGATATCTTTATAATCGGCAGGCTATGTCGCTCGACGGACTGATGGCAGATGGGCCAGGAAAGTTCTTGAGTGGAGATCTCGGACCAGAAGACGAAGCGTGGGCAGGCCTCCCGCTAGTTGGACCGACGACATCGCCAGAGTTACCGGGAGCCAGTGGATGCAGATGGCGAATTGTCGTTCAACGTGGAGGACTATCAGGAAGGCCTTTGTCCAGCAGTGGACGTCTTTCGGCTGTTGATGATGATGATGATGATGATGAATAGATATCTTCTTTAGTAAAGATCTTTCTTTGGTAAATTTAACATTAAGGCAATAAATCACTTTTTAACCCAAAACACAGGGCTTGTACCTAGTTCAGGTTTTATATAAACTTAAACTTTCTTTAGGTAATAAGATTTATTTTGTTATCTTGTTTTTTGCACCAAATAAACATTATTTATTTATTATTTATTAATAAAGGTCATATTGTAAAACACTGCATTGGATCACATCGCTTATATTACAAACATTGTCTATTCTATACATAATACTATGACATATTTCATTAATATACACAAAAGCCACACGACAAAATCAAAAAGAGTTACCTATGGTATAAAATTACTCTTTTCTTAAAACCCACTCAGTAATGAGCAGCTAACATAGAAATAAAAATAACGAAATAAATCACGAACATAATTTTATCTACTACTTCTGCTAGCTCCTTCTTATCTCCACAAGTCCTTGGAGTCTCTTTTTCCATCTCTTCCACATCTCCTCTTGTTATCGGAGATTGTGGTTCTTCATCTTCTTGCAATGAGTACCCTCCGTTTCTATCTAATGATTTCTGAAATTTTCATAAGGGGTGTTAAATGAAGGATATTATATGGAATAATAATAAACAAAAAGTCAATACTAAAAAGCAAAAAATAACTATTATTAGTACTGATAGGTTACCCACCCACTGATAGGTAAGAAGTCGGTGCCATAAGTTCCATACAAAATTATTCATTAAAACCTTAATAGGTATCTAATTCACAATTTTGTGGACATTAAGTTATATCAATTATTATATGAGCTTATGGCACCGACTTCTAACCTAACAGTGGGTGGGTAACCTATCAGTACTAATAATAGTTATTTTTTGCTTTTTAGTATTGACTTTTTGTTTATTATTAGTTTTTGGTTTTTGAAGTCGGTTTTTTAAACGCAGTTTTTATTTTATTATTTTACCATTTTCAGTGTAAAGCTACATATACCCGTTTTGTTACTTATAATATACATAGGTGCAAAGTCCTCATCAATACAAATTAATCAAGCCCAAACTCAAGGTATTTACTGTGTACCGTTGAGGAGTTCCCTTAACAATTACACTTCTTCATCATCAGACCCTTAATGACAGCCCCACTCTATCTAGGTGTAAAGTCCTCATCAATACAAATTAATCAAGCCCAAACTCAAGGTAGTTACTGTATACCGTTGAGGAGTTCCCTTAACAATTACACTTCTTCATCATCAGACCCTTAATGACAGCCCCACTCTATCTAGGTGTAAAGTCCTCATCAATACAAATTAATTAAGCCCAAACACAAGGTAGTTAATATAAACCACTAAGGAGTTCCCTCGACTGTCTGTCGGCTCCATCATCAGGTCGACTCCAGACCCTTATTAAATTGTAGTGTTTAAAATTCGTAATTGAAAAACATAATAGACGCATTACTCCCCCATAGAATTTTCGAAAGTTCCCCTCGGTTTCCCTAGGATCCCATCATCAGATCCTGACTTCATGGAAATGGGACCATCTCGGGAGTATACCCTTTCAAACGAAACAAAAATTTTCGAAATCGGTCCACAAACGGCGGAGTACTGCGCGAACAAACAAAAAAAAAAAAAAAAAAAAAAAAAAAAACAATCAGCCGAACATAGTACCTCCTCCTTTTTTTGAAGTCGGTAAAAAGCAAGGTCTCCTAACACACGCACATCTTGTTAAAAAGAGTCTCCAAACACGATCACCCAATATAATCACAAATTACAAAAATGAAGGATTGTTCTTTTCTTATTATTTTTTGTCGAAATTGGTCCTTGTATACGCACAGAGTGCATATAATAAAATTAATTATTATTTTCATTATTTTATGAGGTCAAGAAAACATGTAGCTACGTTACTATTGCTAGTTTGGTGTATAAAATATGTAAGTATATGGAAACTAAATAAAAATACTAGGACTACCGATCCGGACTGATGATATTTTTTGATAACTTCGATACACAAATTAGTTTAAATTAACAATAGCGTATTTTTTCGTACACAGGCCCTAAACACAACAAAAACCAAATTTTGCTGTGCAAAAAAGGACTTTATAAAACTGTAAAAAAGAAGGTTTTATAATAAAGCAAAAATATTATACCGTGTACGCAGGGAGACAGAAAATGGTCCTAAAAACGTATGCATTCAACATTTTCTGTACAAACGCAAAGTTACGGAACTTTTCAAATGTGTCTGTTATCAGTAAAGCTTGAATCAGCAACGCTATCAGTACGCCCATTAACACTGTTGTGTAGAGTATCACTGGAAATAAAATATGAGGATTAGTCATACTATTAGGATAAAGTCAAAGTCAAAGCATTTATTACATTTAAACCATAATTTGATACTTTTGAAACGGTTACAGATACAAAATAAATAATAGTCTGTCAGTCAGTCCATCAGTGAAGCTAGGTGAAGCTAGGTGCTCATTAAAAAAGGAACATTCAAATGGAGAAGCAAACGAGCAAAAAAAACTCCATTTGTTACTCTTTTTAAAAGGACAGGCAAATAATACATCAATTTCATCATATTTTAAAATTTACTTATTTGATCTTGCTTAGTTTTTCAATTTGAACATTCTTTTTTTAACGACAAAAGGTTCAATAAATGTTTCTAGATCACTAACTAGGAACAAAGCTCAAAAGTATTTGAAATAGTTTCACCAGTTTTTGTGTTAAAGTAAAGTAAATAAAACAACTAATACATAGCCACATACATAAGTAACTAATCAAGACAATTATGTTCTTTCTTTCTTTGCTAAATATTAACATGGCTAATTCAAAGTTATGCAATGTCAAACACTTACATATAGAAGGCATTAAATGCGAAGGTATCAAGAAGTCCACATAACAGAGCCCCATAGTAATGACGATGGTACATCCAGCGAGAAAACAAATCCTTTCCATAGTCAGAGGTTCACTCCAAAACGACATTAGAACGAACATCAACAGAACTGAAACAAAGAGTAGTGAGGGTAAGACTAGAAGCTACACGAATACTACGAGAACTGTCAAAAGCAATCACATTTGCAAAAAGTAATCGTATTTAATAAATTATCTTATTCAAATAATATTGTTATGTGTTTAACTTATAATAACCTAATGTATTTGAAATGGTCAGAATTACGGAGGTAATATAATCATATCCATTGATATAGAATACTAAGATATGGGGTACCACAGGGTGCCATCTTGGGTCCACTGTAAAAATATTAATTAATCAAACTATTTGGTCTATAATGGTATAGAAATAAGATACTTTTTTCTACTAATGAATACTTACCTAATAAAGGAGTATAGAATACAATGTTGTAAGCAGTGGCTCTTCTTTTTAGTTGCAGACTAAGTATAAATCGATCACTCTGATGCGTTTCATTGTCATCGCTGACGTACACTTGGTTCCATATCGTCGGCTTTATCACCAATTGTTTTATGGACGATTCCCACACATTTTCAATTTGTTTATCCACATCTGAAAACTATAAATGATAAGGGTAAATTATTTTTATTACTGCCATTGGCTTATGCAAACGTTTGCAACCACAAAGACTGTAAACTTCCTCGCAAAATAATAATTTTACGAGGAAGTTAAATGTCTTAAAAATATTTATTAAATCACCAGGTGACCAGGTTTGGAAACATCAAAATATAATTGTCCATCAGTGAAGTTAGGTGCTGGTACGAAAACATTATGGGATAAAGGCATGAATATACGTAACATATAATTATTTATTTAACAAAATATAAATAATACTAAACTTAAATTAATCTTAAAAGAACTTGTACAGTTTATTATAGAATCAATGACATACATCAAAGATATATAAGGATACAACACTCTATGATAGAAGTATACAATAAAAATACATTATGACTGTCTGAATGTATATTGCTGATGTACTTACAATATGCATCTTGCTATTATTTTGTTCAATGATTTCTACTGAGATTTTCTCGTGAGCTTCCCAAGGCTGAATCACTATGGAGCACATGTATTCGTCTCTAGGCCACCTGTAGACAGACATTGTGAGAATACTTTTATAAAATACATACTTTAATTCGTGTTCTTGGAGTATGCGTTGCATAACACCACGGCACATATTTTAATTCCCGAAGGACTACAATGAATCAGATTTAAACTAACTTTTCATGAAATAGTAAAACAAGAAAATAAATAAATATGTACAACTTAAACTATTAAATAAAATAAAAGAAAACTAAAAAAGACTAAAGAGCACGAAAAAAACATCCGCGTCGACGTCAATAAGGAAGTACCCAGTAGGTTAATAGCATTGCCATGTAAATAAATAACTTATTAAAACAGACAATAAATACTTTTCATATTCATCATCACAATCCACATCTAATTTCAATACAGCAAACGTTAATAGTAGCCTCAATTATTTCCAGCTCAAACACAATACAATACACGTACAACTTCAAACTCGATTCAATTGTAAACTTACTTGCTGTATCCTGGTGGTGTATCGACACACCAAGTATTGACTGTCGTCTGGAAATGGAAGGTCGCTTCGCCAGTGTACACCATTGAAACTAGATCTGAGTCCATTGAATCCAAAGGCATCTGGTTGTCAGAACTGAAAAGAAATATTTTGATAGAAAATGCGCATTTACAGTGAGTCATTTCTAGTTAGATGAAAAAAAAAAAATATAAATAATATTTCACCACCAGTCATTAGTTATGACTATGTGATATTGGTATCAGTTCCTTAAGGGGTGATCCTATAAACGAACCACTTATCAATTTTGGGATCTCCAAAATCACCTAATTGTCATCATCAGTAACATCAACACCAACAGCCGAAAGGCAACTGCTGGACAAAGACCACCCTTTTAGTCCTGCGCTGTACTGGGGTTAAAACCAAGATTTTATTACACAATATGTATTTGTGAGCAACGAAGTCAATAGAAAAAAGTTCTATATCTATTAAAAAAGTTATTAATTAATACGTTTAACTGTTTAACAAGACAAAATTCTATTTTGGTCCTTCGATCCGAAGACGACAGAGTTACCGGTTCAAACTGAAGGAGATAGTCGGTTAAAGAATTATTTATTCATAGTATATTCATGAGGCGGTGATAGCTTTGAGCTTCATCATGTCTTAGGCATACCGATATTCTAATCAAATATAAGAACGTCAAACAGAGAATATTAGGTTATGGATATTGCCCGCGGTTTCGTCTTGAAGGATCACGATGATTGAAGTCTTATTAAGGACCATATTTGATATGTATTTTTTTAAAGAGTTGTCAACTGATGTATGAAGACAAGTTTGTACAAATTCAAACTAATTGAATTCTGTTTCCTTTATAATGTTTGACCTTGAAAATTGCGGAAGTGGTTTCTTGTGTAAAATTAAGTTGTTAAGCTATTCTTAGAAGAATCTCTCTACCCGAAGCCTGGACCGAGCGGAATAATTTAAAAAAGGTGGCAATTGTAGCATTTAATCAGTCGGTCGTTGCAGTTGGATGGGGTCGGACGAATATCGGTGATTTTGTTTAATTACTTAAATATTGTGCCTAATTGTTATTGTGTACTTGTTGCTATATCAGCTGTAATATTGCTGTATTGGGTTTGTTATACTCATTCAATTGTACTGCGCATGTACCTTTCTATTTATGAATAAATAAGACGTCAGTCTATTAGGTTATGGTTCCGTGTGTTTTTTTAATTTTATTGTTTAGTGTTTATAAGACTATCATAATAGAATCACATTGTTTCAATCCTTAACAATTACGTTTTAATAATATAATAAGGTCATAATATTACTCCGCTACTCTATAATTAAGTACAAACGGTACCTATTCAACCTATTTCAATTTCAACTTTAATGTTTTCCAATAAAGTCGATTTACCTGTTGGCCTGAAAAAAGGACAAACTAACAGACTCTTTACGTTTTCTTTCATACTATCTAAGGAAAGGGTAATTAACTTTGAGAAGTTCAGCTGCCTGGCTGATGAGACAGGTATTTAAAACTCGATATTGAAGAATTTGCTAATGATTTCCTGATGCGACCTAATTTTTTATTGGAAATTTCAACTTTATTGAATTTTCCATTCCTTCATCTCATCTTAACTTGCTGTCAGAAAATGTCAAAGGGATTTTTAATTTATACTCTTTAAGATGGGTTGGTAATAATTTATAAAAATTACTGCTTCCTTGGTCAAGCGGTAAAACTTGATAGCTAAGTAAGAAGAGGCCTCATGTTCAATTCTACTTAGATATTACGAGGCATGACATTGTAATTTAATATTTTATGGAACAGATAATAAACTTCCTTAACATCGGACCAGGTTCTCCAGATAATGCTGTCTGGCTGGAGGAGAATGCCCATGGCATTAAGTTAGAGAGTGCATGAAGGCTTTAAAACAAAAAAAATGTCTAGCGGACTACTGCCCAGTGGTATGTTGGGTTTTTCAATGCATATTATTCTGCGCGCAGTTTCTCTAGCGCGAAGCAGGGATTTGTGTGACGTCATCGTGTCGAATCTTCTATGTGTCGCCACTATACGAAGTTTCAATAGTTGTACATGAATAGATTTTACTTACTTGAAAATATAAAACTTGGGTCTCCATAGCTGACCTTGTCGAAACTTCAGACTTGTCGTGTTGCCATATTTGTCTGGGTACCACGCCATGCTTTCATCAGTCCAACTCTGAAAGTGATTATCATCATTTTTGTCATAATTTCTCCTTTTACATTGAAGCCATACAGAATATGCTGGTAAATAAAACACGTTTCCTGATTTCCTTAGCAACAAGCTCTCTTATGAATATACCATGCAATGTTAATTAGGAATCGACATAACTATTATGTCATGGTAGGTTGTCTACTCACGACAAAGCAGTACATACACTTTCGTATCTAGTAGGTGTTGCCGTTGTAGGCTAAGGGACTACGGTAAAATAGGGTTTAAGAGGTGAATAGGGACAGCCCTATTCATACCATTTTTAACCGACTTCAAAAAAAGAAGACGGTTCTATTTAACCTGTATGTATCTATGTTTGTGTGTGATTATCTCGCGATTGGCTGAACCAACTCTGTGCGTTGTGTTTCGTCGTGTAAGTGAGGTTACCGGAGGCCCAATTATCAATAATTGTATCCACAACGATCCTCAAATTCCTAATCCCCAAAAGGCCGGTAACGCACTTGTAACGCCTTTGGTGTTCCAGGTGTCCATGGGCGATGCCCATTGCCAACCATCAGGTGACCCGTATGCTCGTTTACCGGCTTATGCCATAAAAAAAGTCGTACGTAATGACAGATAGTTCAGATTGCACATAATTGATAGATGATAGATTTTGTTAAATCAAATATAAATAACATCTGATACGAATAAATGTTCAAAAGTAGTAGTTTTTAGAAAATTATTTCTACTATAAAGTTTAATAATAAGGGCAGTACGGCAATGTTATTCTACTACAATTCCATTACGAGACCATTGACTGATCAATGATCGACTATTATGAATTTAGCAGAATAGGGACTTTTAGCAAAAAGACAATGCGATCGTGTTGGACAGACAACAATTATAAAAATAGCAGACTTGATGCCCAGGCTTCATGTTCATTTTTACTGACTTCAAAAAAAGAAGGAGGTACTATGTTCGGCTGATTGTTGTTTTTTTGTTTTTTCGCCGATTACATCGCCAATACAAAAATAACTATTATTAGTATTAGTAGGTTACCCACCCACTGATAGGTTAGAAGTCGGTGCCATAAGCTTATAATATATCATAATGATATAACTTAATTAATTGAAAATTAGGTATCTATTAAGGTTTTAATGAATAATTTTGTATAGAATTTATGGCGCCGACTTCTAACCTATCAGTAATAATAATAGTTATTTTTTTTTAGTCTTGATTTTTTTGTTTGTTATTAGTTTTTTATATAACACATACTCACGGTAACAACAGACATAGAAGTGCTGAGCTTTGAAACAAACGGATCATATTTCACATTGGTCACTTTAATTCCGACTTTAACATCCATGGTCGGTTTGGGAGGTATCCATGGTAACCGATATAACAGAATAGTCCTCTTTAGCTGATCAGATATTGACATTGGAGGCTCAATCTCTTTAGAGTTGGGTGAAGCTACGAATGAAAAAATTAATTATCTAAAACAGTTTTCTTAATACTAAATTAATTTGATTTGTGTTTTGTCTAATTTCAAATGGTTCTAGAATTTCTACAGACCCGTGTAACTTGCTGTGTTAGCGTCTGTATATTCAAACTTCATTTTTGCTTATGATTTTGTGTTTAATTATTTTGTACACATAATAAAATTGACAGACAAATAAAACTGCGTATTCATTTTACCATTCATCATCATCAACAGCCTGTAAACACCCACTGCTGAGCAAAGCCTCTTCTGACACGAAGGAGGTTTGACCATTAATCACCACGCTTGCTCACTGCGGGTTGGCGATTACAAACTTATAATTAAAAATTATAATTTCAGGTTTTCTTACGATGTTTTCCTTCATCGTCTGTCAGTGGTGTCTAGATAATCTTAGAACGTACATATAACTCGGGTAAAGGCACATTGGTACTTGCCGTTGGTAGGTTTCGAAACCGTACCCGTGAGATGCATGAGAAGCACGTCTTAAATCTTCGGCCCACCATGACATTTTACCATTGACTTTTACATATGAAGTATTACAACATTTGCACAACTCCTTCGTCCTTAAAAAAAAATCTCAAATTCCAATTTCAAAATATAAAAATACAACTTAACACTTACATCCACTACCACCAGCATTCGGTATTGGACAGTCGTATAGAAATTTAGCTTCAACGCCCGTCCACGCAGCAAAACTAAAGTATTTAATTTCGAGAGGGTTAATATCATTGTACTGCAGCAGAGGTAGAGTTTCGCCTTCCTTGCCAAATTCTATTAGACCATCTGTAATCGAATATTGGATAAGGTTGGATGAAATTTCTTGGGTTTATGGTCCTTTCGTTTTAGTGTCAGGAGACTGTATAGTGTAGTATATAAGTATATTGCCATGAACATTGTTTTAGTAAAGTTTAAAAACGCTTGTTGCTAATAATAATGTCGGCAAGTGTACTACTACGAGCAAAGTATTTCATGACTAGACAATAGGTTTTTCTATGTTTTCAAAAATTTCTCTGGAATAGCACGGAGTCACTGTATGATAACATAAGACTTATAACATAAGTCGTGAATAAGCCACGCCGCGTATTGCGGCTTTGATTCTCGCACAGAAAAACTATTTGTGTGATCCACAAATTGTTGTTCCGGGTCTGGGTATCATGTGTATGTGAAATTGTATGTTTGTAAACGCACCCACGAGATAGGAGACAAAAACAGAGCGGGGCATTTTTTTAAATTAAAAAAAAAATACAGAATAGTGGGCATTGAAATGTTTCAATTCACATTTACGTAAACTTTCAGGAATTAAAAGGCATGACGTCATACCTATTAATTAATATTTTTTGTGTTTAGCCGAGTTGTATTGATGTGCAAAAATTTTACACACTAAAAAGTCAATCGCGATAGTCTGTTTAGTATGTTATAGGAACCGTTTTAAAAAAGATGGCGCAAACGAATTTTTATGATTTTTTATTTGTGTTAATCGAGTTCCAACGCTTACATCTCCATTTCAAAAACGCTTACTAAACAACAGTTTCTAATAGCATAAAGTGTATTTTTGCTTGCACTATTTTGATGTCACTAAAGCATTCTATTCTATCTCTTTATAACAAGGTTTATTTTATGTATTAAACAAGAGTATATCACATGCATACAAAAAAGGATTCTAAATCCATGTGAGCTTGTTAAATCCGAGTTTCACCTTACTTCAAATTTATTTTATGAAAAATCATTCTGCAGTGTGTTGGGTGTCGTTTTGAACAAACGACTTTAGTGTCAATTTATATGGTTATAGCACACAATTTTTCATTTCAGTGATTTGCGAAAATGTTATTTGTTAAGCTCCTGTTTGTTATATGAAGACTTATACAGGTTTTTATACTAGTAATATTTATGGTTTAGAGTTTTTAGAGCCGCGAACTACAATGTGAATTGTCAGGACGGAGAAAAAGGTGTTGCGTTTTTCTGTTTATGAATTCGTTGATTAGTTAATTAATTTAGTGAGTACGTAGTACTTGTTTTCCAAATGCATTTTCTTTTTTTTTAATTCATTGATATTTAATATTCTTAACTGTACCTAATCTACAATCGGCTCACAATACCGATATATCGATAAATCGAACTTTCGTATCAAAGGACCACATCCGATTTTGAGTAACAGAAGCTACCATTATGTTTGAAATCGTTCCACGTGATTCTCGTCACGTTTTCAGGTAGTTCTCGCTCAATGCGACAGGTGGCACCATTAGGTTATTATCGGTGAGGGCACATGTTAGGCTGAATGCGCGTTGGGACAGACACGACCACGAAATAAAAAGGACCAGTTGGGTTTTTGTGGTTACCATGACAACGACGTCATTTGTGACAATCAAGGCTGATGTTCAAGTCACTTTTGAAATTATTTATGAACTGTTGTAGATTTTTTAAGTGGAACTTTGTTGAACTGTGTTAACTTTCATTATAATTAATTTGAAAATATGTGGGAAAATAGTCCATTCAGTTCATTTCATATGATTTGTAAATGTTTTTTCTTTTTTTTTATAATTATATCTCATAAAATAAAATAAATTTTATTAGCGTTATTGGACAAACAAAGCTACGTTCATATAACCGTCAAAACTAAAATAACTTAAGGTTCACACCTGTTAGAAATAACGTACCTTTATCAAAGATGAGAATAAAATAAGGTTACTTATTACGTAACAAAACTAAAGCAAAATGCATCTTACCATGAGATATCTTAATATAGAATCCTCTGACTTCAAAACTGGATAATATTCTTGGTGTTTTGACCGAGTTGCGGGCATTTCTCTTCAAGTTCCTTCGTAGTTCAGTGAATTGGTTACCGCCGCCGCCGACCACTGGCCAACAATTCAGTTAAGGTACAATTATTGGCTCAGTGCACACCGGCGAAGATGCGCCGAAGATACTGAGAATATGCACGCTAAAGATGGGAGGTAAGCGGTGCGTCGTCAAGCTTCTTTGGCATGCCGATTTTATCTGTATGCTATAGTGGTTAAGTTTTATTTTAAATTGATTTATTTTTAGTGTCTTTAGCTCGTCTCCGCCGGTGTGCGCTGGGTTTTAAGGCATAGTTATTTAGTTACACTAATGTGCTGGACGACGGTCATCATCTCTTGTTTGTCTAGATTTGGAATTGGGATCGTTGAAATGTAAATGTTTGTCTTCGTAGGTAATGTAATTTGTCAATTTGTTTATGCTAAGAGCTGTCTGTTTCGTGTATTTTGATAAATATGAAATAGCAGTATATTTTGGTTATAGGTTACCGTTTTTTGGTTAAAGATGACTTTAAATTGAATGTTTCTTTTTTAACAGTGACAGATTTGACAGCTTACAATTTGATAATGGCGCCATTTTGTAAAAGTCTGTCTATACTTCGATGGTACCGTATTCATCTGCCGTCATCACATTTGAAGCTAGCAGAATAGTCAACTACTATATAGTGGAGACGCAGTTGCTATCATAAATAAAGTCTACTCTTAATGCGATTTTATAGGTCTAGACAAAGAAAGCACACAAGTAAAAAATGAAATTATTGCATCACACATTATTTAGTACCTTCTATCGTTTATAGAATACTTTGAGAACTCATTATTATTATTTCCGAGAGATTTGATGTATATGAATGCAATAAAAAAAAATATCGTAAGTCATTAGTGTAATTTAGTTAGTTTATTTTCATTTATATGTTCAAACTTACCGATTTCATACACAGGGTCGTTGTACCCTGGTTTCGGGACAGGAGACAACAGTATATGTCCATTGCTTGTAGCTTGTATGCCCAGGTGCATTTCGAAAGCAATGTCAGAGTCCTTGCTTAGTGCCTTCAAGTTGTCTGTGTCTACGCTATAGAAGAATTTGTAGTTATAACCGTCTTGGCAGATGTGTTCTTTGCATTGTTGGGCCACTGGGGACAAAAATTAGAGACATGTTATAAGAGGATGTTCATTTTATTGTATGTCGGCCATATCATCGCTTACCACCATGCGAGATGGTTTCCAAACCTAGCAACCTATCAAATATAAAAAAAAAAACGTATTTTAGGTGTAGTTTAGTGGTCTTTGGGTACGAAAAAGTTTGAATTAGAAAATCATAGTGGTCAAACGTAGGCCATCAAATATAAAATAAATCTAAGCATGATAAAAAATTCTACCTATTGTTGTTTATAACATTGAATATCTAAAAAATTTATAGATGAAATTATCTGTAGTGAAAGTGTCTTTCATTTGCTAATAATGGTCAATAATAATAATGGGAATCCCTGATTCCAAAAGCAATCTTATAGGCGTAAATTGGGTGTATTCACAATGCAAATGTCGTATACAAATATTTTTTTTTAAAATCATCTTACTACATAATATATTACTTCTAATAACACCTTCCAGTTATCTAGTAGTAAATGTAACTATGGAATGGTTTGTAAAGTATTTTAATAACGATTTTATTTCTGGAATTCCCCATTGATGCTTAGCAACAAGATTAGTTATAATTAAAATGCTACTAATATAACTAGTGGTGTAAATGAATGTACGAATATTAAATGCGCCGTGATAAAAATTAAATAGCTTACTTTTTGACGTATACACAAACGTAGTAATATTTTCACTTTTAACGTAATTACAAAATAAGAAAAACAAAACACAAACAATAGTCCTTGACATTTTCACTAAAGAGGTTTAATCAATAATTTTTTTTTTACAATTTCAAAAAAGGAATCTTGCAACGTGTCGTTTATAATGCCGGGAACACACTACTGTTTTAAACAGTAACAAAACTGTCACAAATGTAAATTATCTATTCGCTTCCTGGATATGATCGTTTGTGATAAATTTAAAAATAAACGAAGTTCATAATACAATTGCAGTATATTTTAATGGGGCGTATCACGTATGGTAGTAATTCCTGATGGATATGAAGTTTGTGTTTAATATGATTAATATAAAATGATATTTATGAAACATGTATTGTTTGTAACGCCCAACACTAGTATTGTATAACCGTCAACCATCTAGAAAAGAGCGTATTAATTACTTTTTAAAAGGCCGACAACGCACCTGTGGCTCTTCTGGTGTTGCACGTGTCCATGGGCGGCGCTGATCGCTAACCATAAGGTGATCCGTTTGCTCGTTTGCCTCCTATTCCATAAAAAAAATTACTGGGACTGCATCAGTATTAAACAGATGTTGTTTAATACTTGTATATTGATCTTGAGATAATAAAACTTTTTGTATGATAACATCTACTTTTGACCTTACATCAACAGCCTATAAATGCCCACTGCGCAAAGCCTCTTCTCACACGGAGAAGGTTTGGGCATTAATCATCATGCTTGCTCAATGCGGTTTGGCGGTTTCAAACTTATAATTAGAAATTTCCCAGGTTTCCTCACGATATTTTCCTTCAACCAAACCATGGAAGATGTTTTCTTATTGTAATATAATATCCAACCAAAAACATTTTGTAAAAAACTACCCAAGACTAGATGGATCCGCTCGTTCATGTCTAAAAATCTAGACAAAGTCGTACCAAGTAAAAGGTTCCTCATTGCGTTTTTTTATTATTATAGTTAATGTTGTGTGACTTGGCCAAATTCAGCTCTCTGAATTATGGGAGTACCTGTTCTATTTTGATGATTTGATATTTATTGTTGTTAAATTGTTAACAAAACATTTAAAAACAGTACATGTTTAATAATAAAACATTTGAAAACATTACATGTTTAATAATGAAACATTCAAAAACATTACATGTTTAATAATAAAACATTTAAAAACATTACATGTTTAATTCCACAAGCTCACAAAATAGTTGACATCGAAACTGCTTCGACCCTCATTCCTAGTTCTCATACTAAAAAAAAATTGATTGAATATTTTGTACAAATACAAAACTTTGTTCGTATCACATTGAACAGATCGTAAAGGAAGCGGCGCGCTGTTATCGGGCGGACGCGTGATATGTACAATAATAATACAATTACTATTAAAATAATATTATTAACATTAGGGCTAATCCTTTTTTATTTAAACCAAGGAAAGACTAGGATACAAATGTCCTGTGACACGTGTTGCCAGCGAGTTAAGTGTGGGAGAGTCATGTTACGGCACGAATGGGCCGGCTCGACCGGAGTGATACCACGGCCTCACAGAAAACCGACATGAAGCAACGCTTGCGTTGTGTTTCGTCATGTGAGTGAGGTTACCGGAGGCCCAATTACGTTCCCCTTCCCCAATCTCCCCAATCCCTGAATCCCCAACGATCCTCAAACTCCTAATCCCCAAAAAGCCGGTGACGCACCTGTAACGCCTCTGGTGTTCCAGGTGTCCATGGGCGACGCCGATTGCTTACCATCAGGTGATCAGTCTGTTCGTTTACCGGCTTATGCCATAAAAAAAAACGTTGGGTGGAGTAGCGCGACGTTGCCGGACTTTGGTCGACATGTCTGGCAACATCAACGTCACTGTAGACATACTTTAAGCGTTGCCACCGTTTTTGTCCGGCGACATCGGCCGGCTTCGGTTTTATTTTGTTTCATTTGGCAGACATATTAGTTAAACTGTCAAACATCGCGAGGACACCGGTGACCGCAACCTATTGTTCTTTAATTGTGTCTATAATGACGGTACTCAAAGAGTTAAAATAGATGTTGTTTTTATCAGCGTCCGAATGGAATTGTTACAGCTAGTGATTCACTCAACTCCCAATTAATGAAATTGTATTTTATATACATAAATGTATTTGTAAATAGTTTATTAGGTTTTTTTTGAGGAGGGAAAGTCATCTAATTACTTCTCCTGTCCAGGTGAGGCGAGAGGGTACCGATGTGAGACCCCATGACTACTTCGCAGAAGGAGGAGACGGCATCCCAGTCCCCATCGCTCCGTACCATGGTCTGAACCAGAGCCGGACGTAAGAGGTCACCGTCGCCGATCACATCCCTGAGGACACGACGGTGCTCAGCCCACACAGGGCACACAGCCACCGTAAGCTCCACCGTGTCCTCAGGGCGATCCTCGCAGTGATGACACCTGGGCGTTTCCTCCCGCCGCCCTCCGCGGTGCGGTAAGCACCTGCATTAGGCGGTATATGAGGACGCCGTAACGTCTCTCAATCCATTCTTCAAAGAGGGTTTTTTTTTTAAGGCGGGAAAATCATCGAATGACTGCTCCCGCCTGGGTGAGGCGGGAGGGAGTGTCAGACTCTTACACACTAAAAACCACCCCGTTCCTTCTCCTGCACGTCGCGCCGGAGCCCCGGTTACCCGTTAGGTTCTCCGTGACATTCAAAGAGGTGTAGGAAACTCTTCCAATGACTATAAATATTAAACAGCCGGTGACGGTCCACTGCTGTACTATAATGGGTCTCCTCTACATAAGAGCCGTTTAGTCGATTTATCACAATCGATATCATAGTATAACAGGTTCAGTATAGACAGAGAGCGCTCCTGCCTGTTTTTGACCAAATGTGAAACAATGCTTGCGTTGTTTCGTCGTATGAATGAGGTTACCGGAGGCCCAATTACCCACTTTTCACAATTTCGACTTTGTACCTAAACAATAGAATTTAAAATCGAATACAGAAAAGAGTAGGTTGGATTGAAACACTATTCTATCAATTTAGTACATTTTAGTATATCTCGTTTCAAATGTTATAATATACTATGCATGTATTTGCATTTCAATGAAATTATCACTAGTATTACAATTTTAGCTAAAATATACTCTATTTGTACAAATATACGGTTCATTGAACATTGCTTACTGAGCTATAAATTACATCTGAGTTTATTTCGGTATGTTATTTGAAATATTTTAAGGATATAAACGTATAAAATAGGTATGGCTAGTATATTATTTCATTGTGTCAAACTCTGTCGCCTCTGTCAACGTCTTTCTTAGGGGGTGAAAATCATCCTATGACTTATGCCGCCATAGATGATGCGAGAGAGAATTTTTTTTAAGCATAAGCCGGTAAACGAGCAGACGGATCACCTGATGGCAAGCAATCGGCGCCGCCCATGGACACCCGAAACACCAAGGCGTTTTAAGTGCGTTACCGGCCTTTTGAGAATTGGGAATTTGAGGAGTGTCAGACTCTTACTGACTAAACCTCCGTTTACAGCGGCTTTGCTCGCGTTCCCGGTATTAAAATTTACCCAATTCGGACCATCAAATAAACGCAAAAAATGCGTGTGCTATTATTTTAATAAACTATGACTTGTGAACAAAAAAACCAATAGTAGGTAATTTAATACTTTGATTCTATAGACAATCTAGTTTCCTTATGGCATCGAGCATTTCTTTTTTTATTGAAACAAAGAGTTTCTTTATTCTTGTATAGAAGCTCTATTGTTATGGATTGCCAGTATGCATATTATGTGAGCACCATGTTAGACTATAAGATTTTTTTTATTTTTATTATTTTAGTAAGGTTTGTTAATTAGTACCTATAATGAGTCAAGCGTGTCTTTGCATTGTTCTCACATATGCGTACTGTATTGGAATATGTATCAGAGACATTGTAGAACATACTTTTTTTAAAAGAGTAACGAATGGAGTTTCTTGCTCGTTGTTTTCCATTTTGGAACGAGCACCTAGCTTCAATGACGGACTGACAGACTTTTGTTTTGTATTTGTTGACGTTCCAAAAGTACCATATTTGGTACTTTGACTTAGAAAATGAACAGATATTTACATCAATATTTTTGACAATAAATGTCTTCTAATTTTTCAATCTTGGTTTTGTTTGAGAGGTTGATGAAAACGGGCATGACACCATTATCCCACAAAACGTCAAACGCTCAAAACACACGCTCTGAGCTTTAAAACCCAACCCAAACATCTCGTTAATAAGTGTCAAGTTTGACTGGCTTAACATCTTCGTTGAGTTCCGCCCGTGAATTAGGCGAGTGCCTAATTGTGGTACGGGGATTTGTGTGCCTATACTGAATGATGGAGGACCTAAAAACCGATTTTCACGCTCTCAAAAATGCCTTTAGGCTTTAAGCGAAATATTGTGGCATGAAATGGCAAGGGATTTTTTGCGGTGATTAATAATGTGGCTTAAAATTGATGGCGTAGAGTTCAAATTTCTATGGTGGGGCTTTGAGTGCAAAATCAAGGTTATTAAAATGCTCTTTCCGAATTTGACAGTCTCAGTAATAGCTAGTAGTGGTTTGGAATTGTGCTAAGTGTTTGCTAATAGGGTTGCCTAGGTATTGCACAATTTCAAGAGACGAGTAGTAGGTAATGTATGGTACATCGATTTGAAAAGTTGTTTAACAAGTTGCTTCTGCCAGCGACTTCGTCCGTATTCCCCTGTTCCAAATTTCATACCGATCTCTTAAGCAGTTTTTGTGTGAAGGAGTAACAAACGAACAAATAAACTTTCGTATTTATTATATTAGTAGGATTATCCAACTCGAATCGCATCATCATTATTCAAATACAAGCAACAGAATAATTTCCTCATCTCTAGAACCGTTCAACTGCATTCCCAACTTAATACCCTTCCATAAGCTGTCGTAAATTATGTCACTTCACACCGCTACATACCGCGGCGCCACCGTCGACATGCGATGTTTACAAGCAATTAAATATCAATTTTGTTAACATTAATCATCATACGAATTGTTATAAATGTGGCAACGTACGAAGCTGTAAACACTTCGGCCTGACATACGGCAATACGCTTCGGGCAACTTCGGGGAAGCTCGGAAGTCATCGGTTTCAATATGGTCGGAATAATTAATTGGTTTTGCGAATGTTTCGTCCTGTTGCGTTCGATTTATTGTTTTTAGGGACTGTTGATAGGTAATAATATAATATTTTTGTGGAAGCCCTCTAGTAAAATATTTTTACAACTAGATTTGGTTTCTTCCTAACTTTACCGAGTCTTTCCAAATTTTAGCTCAATGTTGCCCGCTGTCCTATCATCTGTCGGTTAGAATAACAATGTCATATATTAACTAGGGGAATAAGTGTCTTCTTTATAATTATGTATAACTTTACGCTTAGTAAAATACATTATTTTCGATTTTATTGTAATTTATTTTATTTTAACCATAACTATGTTATGGAACCGTAATTGGGGACTTATTAAATGTTTAGTAGATGACGAATAACCACAGAGACAGGTTAGAGAAGGTTTGTCTTTTTTTGGCGTAAGCCGGTAAACTAGCAGACGGATAACTTGATGGTAAGCAATTGGCCTTACAGAGATTAGGAATTTGAGGATTGTTGAGGATTTGGGGATTCGGAAGATTGGGGAGGGGTAATTGGGCCTCCAGTAACCTCACTCACACGACGAAACACAACGCAAGCGTTGCTTCACGTCGGTTTTCTGCTCGATCGTGGTATCAATTCGGTTGAGCCGGCGCATTCGTGCCGAAGCAAGACTCTCCCACACTTAAACTTGGGAACAAGGGACAGTTGGAACTTTCTATAAATACAGATGTTCTGGTAAATTATTATCTATCTCAAATATTTAAATGTCTTTCTAAAAGGTCTTCAGATTCCATAGCCAAAGTCATAATGGATTTTGCCGTCGAAGCTCAATGTTGCCTTCAGCGGTGTGTCACAAGCTCTACCCTTCCAGAGGTCTTGTTCTAAGTAGCGATGTTGATTGATGGCACTTCCTAACGTTTTACGTAACACAATTATTTTGCCCTCTATTAATATACATGTACACCAAAATAATTATCGCACACAGACTCCGTGATTTCATTTTATGACATTTTACACTTTATTTAGATTTAATTAAGTCATAGATTTAAAATGATTATCCTGAGACATACTGAATTAACTAAAGATTACGAGTCACTCGTGTAAATACACTGAGAAAAGCTCTACTACTTTCGAGTCGCAGGGGGACTCTTATTCATGAGGAACTCCTCCTTGCACGTAGCTTTCAATTAACCAGTCACAGCAAATCTTATGTCCAACTGTGGTTATTATATTGATCATAATGATAATGAATAATATCCTTCCCTACATATTTTATAACACAATTTTTGATTTGTATTACTTGTAGACTTAAAAATATTATTGTAACTTATCCTCTTCTCTTAAGTCTTCATTTCAGATGTCTATTTGTTATACAACTCCAACTCATTTTCCTGTACCTAAGCCAATAAGGCAATCGATAACAAGTATTACGATGTTCTTATTAAAGTTTCAATTCAATTACCAGTAAGTCGCGACATCGAACTGAGGAATTTTTCCACCTAGACTTTTGTAGCAATCCTATAAAAGAATTTCCAGTAAAGAGTAGCTCTTTTCTATTAGCTTTGACCGATTCAATATTAATTATAATCATATTTGAATAATCTATTACTTACTTGTTTTTCCCTACGACTTAGCGTGAAATTAAAAATTAAATGTCGATACTTTTTTATTCCAAAACTAGCTTACTGTCCTTGTCTTTGCCTTCGCGATCAAAGAAAGATAGCTGGCATTCTGCAGCCCATAAAATTGCTTCGTTACGATATTAAGGAACAACAGACAAACACACTTTCACATGTATGATTAAATGAAGTTAGTTAGAAAAATACATGAATGAAAGAAACATTAATTTTCAATTACCCCATGAGTAAATGAAACGTGATTAAAAATCAATGGTTTATTGCTTCATAGGTCTCCATCTAATTGAGGATTGTTTGTTTGCATCTTACAATTTTAATTAAAACCGGTACATATTGAATTGAGTGAAACTGTTGGCATTTGGTAGCGGTCGCTACCAATTTCGGGCTTTCCACTTTGTACAAGCGGATCAAACAAATTAAAAGCTGGCCCTTTTTGTTCTTTAATTTATTTGACCTGAGCCCGATAAATAGCGTTTTTTGTTTGTTTTTATTTATTGACGGCTTATTGCGAATGTTTTCTGAAATGATTTATTTGAGTTTTTCACGAGTTTCCCTTTTTTACGGCGTGGTATCGGTTACCGTGGAATTTTCGGGAACCGTTTGTTTGTTGCTCCATGTTAATACGTTTGCATGTTGGTACGACGGTTGAAGTTTGATTTTTTATTAATTTTCGAGTTTCTATTTTTGGTGACTGATCGGTTTTCGACCTGTCAACTCGATGGTTATTAATTAATTTGCTTTGTTATTTACAGTACGCAAGGTGTATCTAAAGTAAATATATCTATTTATTGGGTAACTTATGGACTTTCTTGCTCGTTTTTCTCCATAGGAATAGGAATGTACATCCTCGAATGAGCAAATAGCATCACATTTAAATTTTTTGTTGACGTTCAGAAGTGCCTTCCTGGTGTAAAAGATTTTGCCTTTGATTATTTTGTCAGACCAAATAGGATGAAATCCTGGTTTATTATCCATATCTTGATCGCACTAATACTAGTTGTAATTTATTCCTATAAAACGTACAGTAGTATCTCTTTTAAAATGGAACTTATCTCTTAGCAATATGAGCTTAGGTACGAACGTACGGACGTTGGAAAATAGGCTCTACCCCAATATCAGTTTCCACTCAGTTCGATCTGATTGACTTTGAATATGCATCTGCAATACTGAATATCTCATTCCATTTGAAGTTCAATCCACACAAAACAAAGGCTTCGTTCAAATACAATATGGGACGATTGTTATTGGTATACCCAGTAATTAAATTCAATGTGTAATTAGATGTTATAGCGGCTTTGTTTCTCTACCGTGCGTGGCCATTAAACTAGAGAATGTTTGATTTATTTGCTTTGGATGTTAGTCGCAAGGCACGCTGGCGCGCAGCGTCTTGCGTTTGCGATGAGCGAAAAAAACAATCACTCGGGTTGAATTAAGGCGGCCACGTTTGGCGCGACTAGCGGCTCCCGCATAATCGCAGACGCAATACGCGTCGTATTAGCGTGGCCTGTGACGTAAGCTGTGTGGTGTAGTGGAATATGTTTGTCATCATCCTTATTCTTCCACCCACTTCTTTCGTAAAAGCCGACTAAGGCATCACATGTTTAACAGAAACTGCTGCAGCGCTCTCCGCTTAACTGGAACCTTTTCGACTACAATCTTCATTCCGTATCATTTAGATAAATCTCATGATAAACCTCCTTATGTATTAGAGGTTCACCAGTTTTGAATTTCTATCCCGGTCAGAATTCCCCAGTGAGAAGCCGTAAAGTGAGGGGTTTATACCTAGATCGGGTTAAACACTGTTAAGGCTTATTGGTTATGCGAAATTTTCCCAGGATTAGCAGAAAATTATGACCGATATGTATCTCTTGCTAATAATAATACCTATGTGCAGCAATCTCAGATTAATAGTTATTAAACTCTTATTATACCGATTGCATTTACGTGTTTATTACTGATTCAGATTTTTTGTAGTTAATAGTTGATTAGATGAATTACATAATGTGGTAGACTTATTAGGTAATCTGAGATAAGCAACTAGTTTAAATTAATCATTCATATGTCCCGATAATGCTTTATCTAAATCTTGATTGTTTTTAATTAAGTGAATTCTCGAATGTTTTGAGTCAATTTAAATATTTTGACCAAAAAAAGTATTCGAGATTTGTTTGTATCGACGATCAGTTCTGTTCAGTACATCATCATTAGTATCAACATGTGTCTACTATTAAAGAAATGATTATGACGTCATCCCCTGTATAAGGCACTACCATAAAAACATTTTTCTTTAGTCACCAATAGTTTTTTTATGGAATAATGAAGTAAACGAGCAAACAAATCACCTGATGGTAAGCCATCAGCGTCGCCCATGGACACCCACAAGACCAGAGGAGTCACAGGTGCGTTGATAGCCTTTTAAAAAGGAATACGCCTTGAAGGTTTGAAGATCGTATCGTTACTTTTCGGTGTCTTAAGTAAAAATTGAAACAAATTAGAGTACGATAAATTATAAGCGATAAATAAATAACAACCTTATTTATTTCGCTTACTTAGAGGCCTCTACTCACAGTAAGATCGAGAAATAGAGACGCGCCTAGACGATTATCGACTACGCATCTTGACAGTTCACTTAATGGGATCGAAGGGCGTACCACTCAATTATCCAGGAGAGGTTATTGCCAATATTCCTGCAAGCTAGGAGCTCCTTCAGACATCGTTTTGGGGGACAATCGAGTTTTTTTTTCGGCAGGTAATCGATTTAATGTAGACAGGTTTTGATTCGAGTGTAGAGAAAGGTTGTTAATTGGTGGAGGTAATTTTTTTCGCTTTCTTTTGTTTTAATGAGGTGTGGTTTTCTCCATGCTTTTAAGGTATGATTATATTTCCAATACACTTGAACACTAGAAGGAGGTTCTCGATTTGTCCTGTGTATGTATGTACGTATGTAAGTTATTGCACAATTCTCCCGCGATTGGCTGAACCGATTTTAATACGGTTTTCAAAAAAGTGTGATACATTTTTTTTTCTTTTTTTTTATTAATCTTTGCCTCACACTAGGATTATTTCCTGTGTCGTGGGTGCGTTTACAAACATACAAGTTTTCATACACATGACACCCAGACCCGAAACAACAATTTGTGGATCACACAAAGTGTTGTTCCGTGCGGGAAAAGAACCAGCGGCACGTTGCACGGCACCCAGCCACCGCACCAACCGTGCAGTCAGTCACTTAGGAGGTTATAGTATATTGATAAACGGACCTCAAAAAAACTGTGGTTTGAAGTCGGTTTATTTAAACGTACCTATCTAGTTTATAAGATAATTATGTTATACATCTGTAAAATCTGTGGTAAAATCCGTCTAATCAGTACAGTGGCATTCTCCCATACAAGGCGGGAGAAGTAATTGGATGATTTTTTCTCCTCAAAAAAAAACCATTACTAGTCGTAAGACTAGCCAGTCGTCAACAAGATCCTAACAAATATTAAAATAGTGACAGCAAGTTTGTTACGTCATCACGGTCTATTTTTTATACCACGACGGTGGAAAAAAGGACACACTCCACCTGATGGTAAGTGGTTACCGTGGCCCATGTATGCTTGCAACACTTGGCGCATTACATCTACCTTGCTGACCATTGAAAAACCGATTTACTATCTATATACTTAACCAATCATCTTAAAATCTTAGTAGTACGAAGAAGGACATAGATTAAGCCTTTCAAACGACAGTCGCGGAGAACCTAACGGGTAACCGGGGCTCCGGCTCGACGTGCAGGAGAAGGAACGGGGTGGTTTTTAGTCAGTAAGAGTCTGACACTCCCTTCCGCCTCACCCAGGCGGGAGCAGTCATTCGATGATTTTCTTCCTTAAAAAAAAAAAACAACCAAGAAGTAGGTAAGTTAGTAATAAAATAAATAAAATACAGGACTATCCTAACACTTCTAAACTCCTGGTCCATTCTTTCGTCTCACAGTATCAACCTCAATCACGTTTATCGTAACGTTACCTTTCTCGGCAGTAATGGATACGGCTCTACAAACACATTAGTTTCTATGTGTATTTAACTTATAATGAACTAGTTTGGATCTGTGGTATCGTCTTATGTTTAATTCTATTATATTCTTTGTTAAACTGTCAAACACCAAGCGGTCACCGGTGACCGCAACCTATTGTTCTTTAAACTGTCAAACACCAAGCGGTCACCGGTGACCGCGACCTATTGTTCTTTAAACTGTCAAACACCAAGCGGTCACCGGTGACCGCGACCTATTGTTCTTTAATTGTGTCTATAAAACCGGTACTCGACGAGTTAATTGTGTCTATAAATACGGTACTCGACGAGTTAAATAGGTGATGGAAAGCTATTATGTGATGAAAATAAAAGAAAGAAATATCGACTATTACCACCATGATACACAAGCAGACAATAATACAAGTAAACACTAAAAGAAGCACATGGTGCGTAGCTTAATACTGTGGCTTGGGAACGAAGGCTCGAGTCCACAGCGCTGATTTCCAGCACCAGCCAGTAGGATACAACTACATAAGGCTACAAGGCCGGCGACCGCACCTGTGACTCCTCTGGTGTTCGGCCCGGCGCTGATCGCTTACTATCAGGTGATCCGTCTGCTCGTTTGCCTCCTATTCCATAAAAAAAACTACATAATTTTTTGATATCCTATGTCCATAGAAGTGCTGATCTTTTTCTTTATGATCTTTTTTAGGTAAAGGGAGGACAAATGGGTAGACGGATAATTTGATGGCAAGCACTCAATCTTGCCTACAAACCCGCGACACTTGAGAAGTTACAAGTGCGTTGGCAGTCTTTAAGGGAATCTGGACTCCAGTAACTTCACTCAAATACCGAAACAAAACACAAATACTGTCTCATACCAATTTTCAATGAGATCGCCGGCCGTATCGTAGCACTAAAATTTCGATTGAGCTGGTCCATTTGTTCTTACGCTTCCTATTTAATGTTTTTTTTAATCTTTATTTACTTATATATAAATAAATGTATTATTGGGGTTTTTATCCCTTAAGGATATGCCAACCCCATCGTACCTTATTCTAAAGTGAGCACATGACTTCAATTACAGTTTTACATTAGGTACTTATGTATATATCTATATAGGTACTTTAATTACATTAATTGAACACATTAAGTAAATAACTACTGATTACTCTTGGACAATTTTTATCATTGTGTACAATCGTTTAGCCGCTTTTGAAGTTGGTTGTGCAAGTATCTATTTAATGTTAAAAATATAATTTTCTTACCATAACTAATTCAATCTTTTATTCTTGCAAAATGGAATTTTATTTTTATAACAATAGGAATATGGTTTCTTATAAATTCATAATAGAAGTATTTGGTTTCAATGAAAATCATGATAGGTAGAAAGCTGATAACTTTGTATGAAGAATTAAAAGACATGTACACAAGGCAAGTAACTTGAGTAGTCTTTGTCCACTAATGTATGTGGTATTGTATTCATTATTAAATAGAATTTTATTATTTCCACTTGTGTATTGTTAAAAGTACCCTTAACCGACGAGCATGCATGAAAAGATTGATGACTGTTGATGAAACGAAAGAGGTATGTAGGAATCGTAGTAGTTGGCGTTCCATAGTCTCTGCATTCCCCCATGGGAGACAGGCGTGAAGTTATGTTATGTTATGTTATAACTTCACGCCTTTTATCCTCGAAGGGGTAGGCAGAGGTGCACATTATACCACTGTACAATGTGACACCCACTTTTCACTATTTATGTTATGAGTCCCATGTAATAGGGGGTGAGTCTTTTGCCATATTCTTGAATGCGACTTGAATGTGTTTATCGAGAATATCAGTAGTTTGAATTTATCAAACCAGCTCTAAGATGTCCACTGTTAAAGGCTTTCTTTCAAAGACTTCACCCAGATGGAATTAACATACAGTGATTGATATGTAACATGATTATGACCACTTAAGCGTGAGATAAATCAATTTTTATAAACATATACGTCACGCCTGTCTCCCTTGGGGTTAGGCAGATACTATGGAACGTCAATTGCTATGATTCTTACGTAATTCTTTCGCTTCCTCAACTGTCATCAGTCTTTTCATGCATGGTACTTGTAATTTGGCCCTTCTTTATAATATATCGCTAATCTCGTCGATAGGTATATGCCTGACTAATTCTTTTCATAACATAACATAACCTCACGCCTTTTATCCCCGAAGGGGTAGGCAGAGGTGCACAATATGGCACTTAATGCCACTGTACAATGTAACACCAACTTTTCACTATTTATATGTTATGAGTCCCATGTAATAGGGGGTGAGCCTATTGCCATATACTGGGCACAAGTCCAGACTCCGTGCTACCATTGAGATTTTTTTTAAACCCAGTAATACTTTGCCCGACGCGGGAAACGCACCCGAGACCCCTTGCCCGGCAGTCGCACTTGCAACCGCTCAGCCAAAGAGTCTCAGTCTCAGGCCAATCATGAATTTTTTTCTTTAGAAATATTTTTCAAATACAATTACTAAATGATTTTTCGGTGATTTCCACATTGAAAATCACCACTATCTCGGTATAATCACGATATTCGATAAATTCCTCTCGCAGCCACGAAGACCAACAACGAATATATTATTCGTCCAATTAGAATGGAGCCTTGTGATTGGTCAACGGAGATTTCAGTCTCCGGCCAATCATGAAGACAGACTAACGTGGATAAGACTGTAAAAGGTAGAAAATGTTGATTAGGTTCTCGTTGAAAATCAACTTTTGATTGACGAATCCTTATTTCTTTCCTCTGATAATAGATATTGCAATAATATTAAGGTTAATGTTTGGACATGCAACTAGTAAGAATGTTCCTATAGGAGAAATATTTTCAGAAAACTGATTCTTTAATCTGGACTGAGTAGGTGAAAACTTGATTTGTAGTTAATGCGGTTTTGTCTATAGCTTCGAAGGAATACCAAAGATACTGTTATGTACTATTACTGTCTAAAACTACCAAATAAAGGACTTTCAAAAAAAAAAAAAATGAAGAACAAAAAATTTAAAACCACATCCACACTATTCCCTCCCCGTCTTCGGCCCATTACACACATTCGTGTAATCCTAACGTGACACCCAATGCATTGTAATGCGACATTATTCGCTCCAGTAGTTTTATCTCCGGCCAGTGTGAACTACGCTTTAGGGACTCTTGCGGCCTAAATGTACGTACGTGTGTATAAAAAAGGTGAAAATATTATATGACTGTGATTTTTGATTCTGATTTGTGGAGCAATGGCGGACTAGTTGAATTGTTATTTGTTGTGGTAATGGTGTCTACTTTACAGTCGTAAACTTATATATGTCGGAGAATGAATAATTATTTATTCGAAAAGCAATACAAGCCTCGTTTGTTATGAAGTAAAGTTGTCTATGTGTCTTGTCTATGTGTCAGTTCAATCTGTCAGTAGTGTGTACGTCAATTGAGCACCGCTCTCTTGCTCCCGAGACGTCGCCAGCGCCGGGTGTGCGCATTGACTGGAACAAAATATTTAGAAGGCGGGCGAACATCTAAAACACGATTCAAATCCATTTGAATCTGCGACATATATATTTTTTAAAACGTTGCCTCACATTACGATTTTCTCCTGTGTCGTGGGTGCGTTTACAAACATACAAGTTCACATACACATGACACCCAGACCCGGAACAAAAATTTGTGGATCACACAAAGAGTTGCTCCGTGCGGGAACATTGTTATTCCCCGATCTCTCAGTAAGAAGTCTAGATAAAAATGGTAGAACCTAACGGGTAACCGGGGCTCCGGCTCGACGTGCAGGAGAAGGAACGGGGTGGTTTTTAGTCAGTAAGAGTCTGACACTCCCTTCCGCCTCACCCAGGCGGGAGCAGTCATTCGATGATTTTCCCCCCTTAAAAAAAAGACAAAAATGGTGTCTTGATAGTACTGTAAAGATAATTTGTGGGCCACCGTAAATCTGTGGAATAACCTGTCTTCTGTGGTATTTCCGAACCAATACGACCTTAAAAGAGCGTACTTTTAAAATTCTGACACTCTACTCAGTTCCCTTTCGTTTCCTCTTTGTTCATTCCTAACTCTGCTGATCTTGCAGTGCACATGTATGGCGCTGATCATCTCCTATAAGGTTTTTGCTTGCTCTCATTTCATAAGAACTGACTGCCTCGTTGGCTGAGTGGTCGCAAGTGCGACTGCCGGGCAAATGGTCTAGGGTTCGATTCACGTGTCGAGTAAAGTACTACTGGGTTTAAAAAATTCTTAGTGGTAGCACGGAGTCTGGAATTGTGCCCGGTATATGGCAATAGGCTCACCCCCCATTACATGAGACTCATAACATAAATAGTGAAAAGTGGGTATTATTACATTGTACAGTGGCATTAAGTGCCGTAATGTGCACCTCTGCCTACCCCTTTGGGGATAAAAGGCGTGATGTTATTATGTTAAGTAATTTCATAAGAAATCAGCAATACCAGACATAAAGGTATCATAGAAACCTATCTAAAATAGAGAGAAAGAAGTCTGAAGGTTATAGGACAAAAACAGAAAAAAAATGATCAAGATAAATGACACCAAAACGTCTGGCCCCACATTCCATATGCATAGCTTCTTGTCACGGTTCAAGTAATAAATGTCATGATGAGACGCGAACGATATTGGAGATCACATCTCCTGTGGAGTTCTGATATTATGTAGTTGTGTGGTTGGCTGCTCATCAAGCTACAAAAAACCAGTTTATCCTGACCCCGCTTTGTATAATCTTTTTTAAACATTCCATGGTCAGTTTATATTGGATATCCACAGCTCGATGTGTAGTCATGTGTGTCTAAGTTTGCTTGGTTAGGGGTTTGATCCAGACCAAGTATTGTGTAGTTTTTTTAGTTTTTGTGACGTTGATTTTGCATGGTTTTTGGTGATAAATTGGAATAGGCTTATAACTGATGAAATTTTAATGTAGTTTTACAGCTCACAGTAAGCACAAATGTCCTTGTGAAATAATATTCACAATATCAAATTACATCACAGAATTTTCTATAACTTTTATTCATACGTCTAATCTAACAAATAAAATCCAACCTTGACAATAGAAGCCTAAGAACCAATTTCTTTTATCAACCAAAAAATCTCGTACTCATTTCTATTCACTTTGGTATACAGTATCACTTACAAATATAAGATCTCCGTCCCTTTAAGGGTTTACAAATGAACCTTTTTAACCTCATTGTGAACCAATAAACTATTTATATAGCACTTTAACAAATAAAGAAATCGGGTCATTCAAATCTGTCTCAAAAGCTAAAAGACCCAACGATTTGGGTCCGGATTGTCCTTTGCTATCGAATAATGAACCTACACGACGAGATTTACAATAGAATAAAACCCTAAATTCCTTTGGGAGTGTTATTTAATAGAAATTGTATATTTTCAAGTTGTGTGTGAGTAGTGTACTAAATTCGGATATGTTCGGGGGTTGTCGGTACAATTCGTGAATCCATAAATAGTTTTATTTACATTATGTATTAGAGACTAAAGATTCTTTTGCTGATTTTGATCCATCTCTCACTACATGGAACTAATAACTTCATTGGTGAAGAGTTAGCGTTACATTGAATGTGCACATCTCTCTTTATTTCTTCGCTAAATACAGTTATTTACGGTACGACTACGACTGTCTCATTGGCCGAGTGGTGGCCGGGTCTCGGGTTCGATTTCCGGGTCGGGAAAAATACTACAGGGTTTTTTTAAATCTCAGTATATGCACGAAGTCTGGAATTGTGCCCGGTATATGGCAATAGGCTCACCCCATATTACATGAGACTCATAACATAGATCGTGAAAAGTGGGTGTTCCAATGTATAGTGGCATTAAGTGCCGTAATGTGCACCTCCGCCTACCCTTTAGGGGTTAAAAGTCGTGATGTAAAGTTACATATTATTGGAAATATACTAACAAAACACTATAACAAGTTTAACTTGAAGACATATTAGTCTTCAGCAGACATTTCAATTTCCAAGCATTACGAAATAGGTGCCATTTCTCGTGTAAAGTTCAATTTCTTAGGGGTGAAAAGTCTAATTTATAACTCGGTGGTAGCTTGGAACTATTCCTGTATGCAACACATATAGAGTGTTTAGTGTAAACTAGCTTTTACCCGCGGCTTCGCTCGCGTCACAAAAGGATAAAAAGTAGCCTATGTGACATATACCAATACACACAGCGCCATCTATACCAAAATATTTTTTTTACCTCGGGAATATCAAATCTTTTCGGTATAAAAAGTACCCTATTATTTAATCCGGACTTCTAACTTTACGTCTGCAAAAATTCAAAGCAATCGGTTTAGTAGTTACGGCGCGAAAGCGGAACAAACAAACTCACTTTCCCATTTATAATATTAGTAAGGATTGTTGTAAATGTCTTCTTAGCTAAGTATAGTGTATGTGTCATAGGTGAAATTGCACGAGGTAGTTAGTTGAATTTTTGACCTGGAACCTGATGGTAAGTAACGCCGCAGAAGGACATCCACAATATCAGAAAAGGCACAAGTGTATTGCCGGCCTTTTTAACCAACTTCCCAAAAAAGAGGAGTTATCAATTCCGGCGTTTGTCGACGGATTTTAATGATTTATTTTTTGTTGGAATTGTTATACTGCCGGGGTGGTCCCATTTCCACCAGGTCAGGATGATGATGGGATCCCATTTAAACCGTAGGGAACTTTTAAAAATTGTAGGGGCGGCGAGAGCGCTGGTTTTTTCTACATAGTATACACCTTTTTATACACCGACTACGTGTACGTACGTATGACTAATAATAGTTATTTTTGCTTTTTAGTTTTTACCTTTTTCTTGTTTTTATCAGAAGGATATAAAGGTTTAAAAGCCATGAAATCAGAATGTCGTCTTCTTGTAAAATGACTTTAATGGTTTTTTTATTATTGTTAGTGGTAACAAAGCTTACGGTTCATCTGAATGATGAATAGAGTAGTACCAGGGGCATTACGAGTGCGTTGCCGATCATGTAAGATATTGTTACATAGAATTATCATTTTTGAGGACTCGTCTTTTCTGATGTTAATCGTGTCTGTACAAAAATATAGTTTACGAGATCAAAGTCATAGCCTCAAGCTAAGCCTCATTGAAATGACACAATTTAAAACATTCAGTATTATTTCATACCAACTGAAATGTATATTGTTCGATTAAAGTGAAAGACAAATCAAATATTAATTCACAATCAAACTTATCTGGCTAACGTGACAACGTCTTTAATACTTAAGTAGTAAAGTATATTTTTGTAATCAACGTGATAGACAGTGCCGCGTTGACGACTGAGACGTGCAGACGTCTTATTTAATTTATCGTGTCACTTATTATTTCTAAAAGTATCTCCATGTTATTTAGTAATTCAGATAATGGATAGATTTGGAAGATCTCTAAGTACGGAGTCTAGTACAGCAGAAGAATTTGTCATGAATAAAGAGATGACGGAGAACACACAAGCAGAAACAATGATTGAAAGAAGTACGATAAATATGGAAGTAGAAATTCCGAAAGGTATTGAGAAAAGGGCGAGGGAAGATAGTGAAGAAATTATCGAAGAAGATGATGGTTTTACTACCGTAACCAGAAAGGTGAAAAGAATATTACGTAGTAAGTCACACAATAACAACAACAACATTTTAAATGATGTGGGTAGTTGTGAAAATAATACTCAACAGCCGGAACATTTTGAGGTATGTCTTACATCTAAAACAGTACTACCGAAAATGGTTGGAATGGCCAAATTATTGAAGTCTCAAAATATAAATGGCATACTTAAAATCAAATATAAAAGTCCCTTCAAAATGTCTATTATACTAAAACATATTGAAGATACTAATAAAATACTTAATTGTGAAAAATTTAAGGAATTAGATTTTAGATGCCAGAGAACAGATGAACTAAGTATTATTTATGGCATTGTGAGAAATATTGACTTGGATTTGGAAGAGACTGAATTTATGGAAATATTTCAGAGTGAAGTTGAGATCTCCGCTGTTAAAAGACTAAAACGATTAGCGGAAAGTGGGCAATGGGTTAATAGTGAAGTTATTCGCGTGGCCTTTAAAGGAGCAACATTACCTTCGCACATATATGGATACGGGTGTCGATTTAAAGTGGAATCGTATATATTTCCTGTAACCCAATGTTCTGGATGTTGGAGTATGGCCACACAAAACGGTTCTGTCCTACCTTGCAAATAATATGCCCTAAATGTAGTAAAGGACATGATAATTGCAATACTGAAGAGTTTTCGTGTGTTAATTGTAAGGGTCACCATATGGCATTGAGTAAAATATGCCCCGTGTATAAAAAAGAAAAAATGATCAGGGATATAATGAGTAAGGATAAATGTTCATACAAGATAGCACGGGAATTGTATATGAAACAATATAAAAAACGAAGTGAAATTACTTCTGTAAACAATGGAGTAAGGGATACGTTACCTACTCCTGCACTACAGAAGGAAAGTTATAGGGATTCAATCACACCCCTGGTACCACCAATATATTCCATGAATGAGTGCATAGATTCTGATGCCTCACTGGATGACGTCAGCGGAGGTGAAAATGAACCTTACCAAAACGTAAGTCACTTAACACTAAATAAAAAGGTAAAGAAAAAACAGATGGAAAAACAAAAACGATCAAAAGATATAAAGAAAAATGAGAAATCACAACAACAAAAAAAAAACGCGATAAAGAAATAATTGAAGAAATTCCTACTAATATGGATCCTGTATCTAAATTGAAGGTGTTTTATGAAAAGGTTAAAAACATATGGTCGGCAGATTATTCAACAATAGAAAAAGTGCAAAACATTATAAAACTGGTTTTAGAAGAAATAGTGGTATATTTTGTCAAGTACTATAAAGACTGCAACATTGTAAGTAAACTGTTTATGTTATTTACTGATGGATAAAGTTTACATTACTACTAATATAAACATTTATCAGTGGAATGCTCAGAGTTTAAAACCGAAACTAATTGATTTTGATTTATTATTAAATAGAAGCAATATTCATGTGGCTATTGTAAGTGAAACATGGTTGGACGCAGGTAGCTGTTTAAAGGTCAATGGGTACAATGTTTATAGAAAGGATAGGTATGACTCATACGGAGGAGTAGCAATAGTTTCGCATAAATCTTTAAAAACGTTTATTGTTCCGATAAGTGTGACTAATTCAGGTATAGAGATATTGCATATTAAAATCCTTAATTGTAAATTAGTTCACAATATAATTTCTGTTTACTGCCCGTCTTCTGTGAGAACTTCGCAATCAGACTGGGAAGATATTTTTCAAAATTCCCAACAAATACTGTTATTGCGGGCGATTTTAATGCGCATCATGCCTGCTGGTCCAGTAGAAATGATTCTAGAGGTAACCAATTATATGATGCTGCAATCGAAAACAATTATATTTCATTGAATAATGGCGATCCTACGAGAGTGAAGCTCGTGAGTGGTTTTTTACAAAAAACCTCCCCTGATGTTTCATTCTGTACCACAGACATAGCTATTAATAGTTCCTGGAGTGTTAGTAGTGAAAGTTTAGGTAGTGACCATTTAATCATAAAATTTTGTTTTAAATATCCGGAACTACTTAGTATGACGTTAAAGCGAAATTTAAAGCGAGCTGATTGGTGTAGTTATCGTGTCGTTATGAACAATAATTTTGAACGAGGTTTACCACCTTCGGAAGACGTACAATGTATGTATGACTTTCTTACTACTCAAATTATTAACGCGGCCGACGAATCGATTCCATTCATAAAAATATGCAACAATCCAACGCGTAAATTCACGCCAAAGATATACTGGAACCAGGAACTTTCTAAAGTGATAGCTGAACGGCGTTTAGCCTTAACAAAATTTAGAAAGAACCCCGTGCCTCAAAATCTGGATTTACTCAATAATAAAATTAATGAAAGCCAAAAGATGATAAGACAAGCAAAATCTAAAGCATGGCATAATTTCTGTAACAGTATTGACGAGACTACAACTTCATCGGCCATGTGGAGAAAAATGCGCTGGATGAAAGGTTTTAGGCAATCGAAATCTTATTCATCAGACAAAAAGAAGGAAGAACTATTGAGAACATTGGCACCAGATTTTGTGATGACTTCTACTCCGTCTTTTGATTATAGTGAGTCACCATTAAATTGTGAATTTTCGTATCAAGAACTACAATCATGTCTTAAAACTAAAGATACATCACCTGGTATAGATACTATTACATATTCCATGATCTTTAATTTGCCCCTTAACTCTAAAATGTATTTACTTAAATTATATAATTTAATTTTTAAAACATCAGTTCCTTTCCAGTGGCGCGACATTTATATAGTCCCTATCCCTAAACATAGCAGTACCACTGACGATAAGCTTCGACCAATCGCATTGATATCTTGTTTATGCAAAATATTTCACTCCATGATCCTGAAGCGATTAGAATGGTTCATAGAACATAATAAGATACTATCCTCTAGTACTACTGGATTTAGAAGGGACCACTCATGTCATGACAACTTAGCGAGACTCGTAACCAAAATTCAAATTGGTTTTACTAAAAACATCCCCACTGTAGCGGCTTTCTTAGATATAGAAGGAGCTTATAATGACGTACTTATTGATAAGGTCGTAAATACTCTAAATTATTTTAAAGTTGGCTATTGTATATCTTCTTATATTTGGAACTTTTTAAAAGAAAGACATCTAATCATAAACGCTGACGAAGGTGAGGAGCAACATGTAAGGTGGACTGGTAAAGGAATTGCACAGGGTGATCCCTTATCCCCCCTCCTATTTAATATAGTTACGGCTACTATTTTTCAAAATATGAATAATATAAATTACAGTCAATACGCCGACGACTTTGTAATATATTGTAGTAATACTAAAATACTAGATAGTATAAATAATATACAGCACGCGCTAGATCTTTTTATGTCATCAATACGCTTACTGGGCTTAGAATTATCAAATAATAAATCTAAAATATGTGTATTTTCTAGAGGACATAAAAGGTTCTCAGTTGATATTAAAGTTAACAATAACACTTTGGAAGTAGTTGATCATGTTAAATATTTAGGAATGTGGCTTGATAAATGCTTGAGGTGGGGAAAGCATATTAACGAAGTAAATGAGACTTCACAGAAAAATATTCAGTTACTTAAAGTGTTAGCGGGATCGTCATGGGGCGTACATCCTTCACATATGCGTAGACTATACTTGGCTCTTATTAGGAGTAGAATTGATTATGGTTCTTTTTTATACGATAGCTCTGCAGTTAGTCACACTTATAAATTAGATAAATTACAAAATATTGCTTTAAGAACAATCGGCGGTTTTATCAAGTCCACTCCAATACATGTAATGGAGAGTGAGTTGAGTATTCCTCCTCTACAAATAAGAAGACAGTATATTTCTTTAAAATTTTGTTTAAAATTGCAATCCAGGACAAATGACTTGTCCACTAACTTGATTAAAGATCTCAATAACATAATTGAAAATAGGTACTGGACCAGGAAGAGGAAACCGTTGCTAGTTACTTCATACAACATTATAAAATGAGGAGATTTCGTCTTCCTGCCCTATTTTGATGTTTACTTTAGATACTTGGATGTCTAACATAAATATAAGGGATGTTATTCAATGTAACTTACTCTGTGTCACAGCTCCGAAATCAAAGTATGAAATTAATTCTTTAAAATATAATACCCTCAATGAATTGCGTGAAAGATATAGTGGCTGGCACGTTATATACACAGATGGATCGAAAACATCAGACGGGGTGGGAGCAGCTTTTTGTGATTTGGCAAATAAATTTCATAAAATGTATAAACTGAATGGCTATATTTCTGTCATGGGTGCTGAACTATTTGCCATTTCCGAGGCTTTGAAGTATGCATTAGAACTAAATGTGAAAAATGTTGTGATGTGTACGGACAGTAAAAGCGCGTTACAGCATATTTTAAAATGCATTCATAATGGATCAAAGGGTTTAGCCACGGCATACAAAATCTTAAGACAAATTCAGCACTTTAACCAGGTTGATAGAAATATCGTTATCCAGTGGATTCCGTCTCATGTCGGACTTTTGGGTAATGAGGAGGCTGACAGACTAGCTAAAAATGCAATTCAGGGCGGTACACAAATACGGGATTTATTGCCAAGCTATACGGAAATTTTAAGCAAATTCAGAAAATTAAACAACTCATTTTGGAAGGAACATTTCAACGAAAGATCGAAAACAAAAGGGATTTGGTATAAAAGTATACAATGTGAGCCTCCTCATATACCTTGGTTTACCGGGTCAAAATTGAATAGAAGACAAATTGTCGCTGCACTTCGATTACGGTCAGGACACATTCCACTAAACCACTTTGCTCACCTCATGCGAAAATCAGACTCCCCTAATTGTGAGATATGTGGCAGAATAGAAGACGTGCAGCATGTGTTGGTGGAATGTGTCCGACATACAAATAAGAGAAATACACTTCTCAACTCCATGAAACTGTCAGCAATGGATGTTGGAATGTTTAATGGTATTTTAGGTAAGCCTACATCTGAAGCTGCGAAAATTATATATTCCTTTATATTAGATAGATAAGTAGACTAAGTTATTTTGTTTAAGTTGTAAATACATTTGTTATGTAGAAGCACGATGGGATTGACATCGTCACATAATGTGTACAAAAATCCTTACAATAAATGAGATTAAAAAAAAAAAAAAAAAAAAAAAAAAAAACGTGATAGACAGGTTGACATTAACTTCATTGGCCTATTCAAGGCGACCTTTTCGGAATCCTATATTTAGTCATGCATGTTTTTTTTAATTACGATTCGATTTATTGAATGGACTGGTAATGTAAGTTCTTTTTCCGTTATCAACTGATTTCGTTTGATGCTTGTTGTCGATTATGGTACATGATTTATTTTTAACCGATTTCCCAAAAACGAGGAGGAAATCAATTCGGCTGTTTGTTGTTTTATTATTATACCTCTAGTTGTGTTTATGTTGACTTCTTACCTATCAGTGGGTGGTAGACCTATAAGTACGTATGACTAATAATAGTTACTTTTTGGTTTTTGAAGTCGGTTTTTTAAACATAGTTTTTGTTTTACTTTTTTTTCATTATTTTTCTACATATCTGGCCCGGTATTGACTTACTTCAGACTGAACAACTTAAAGGTATGATTTTACAAGGAGTATTCATCTGTTACCATTGTTTCCAATAATGAAAACTTTAGGTAATATTTTTACACTCATAAGCTGAAATTTTAATCACATTTATGGATTCCTGATAATCATTATATTAACTACCTACTAGAGGTACAACATCTCTTCATACAAAAATAACCATGAGACGCATGTTTAATACAGAAACATTAAGCGAAGTTTCCAGAAGTATGGTATTAGGTACATCGTTAACTGTGACAGAATTGTTGAACAAAAACTGCTGTCTCACAGTTTGTGATGAATTTAGGGGCACGTATTCACTTTGAGCGGCAAGTTATGTCATTGTTTCGTCAAAGAAAATAAGGGTGAGGACCGTCACCTCTTTGAGTAAGTCCCTGTTATGTTGCTCGGGAGATAATGTCGTACGAAAACTACACTTGTAAAAGATTGGTGAACTTTGAAAATATCACTTAGTTTGGTTTTTTATTTCAAACTTTGTCATTCTGAGTTTTTACTACGTTTGGTTCAACTACACAAATAATTAGAATGAGTAAACAGTAATAGTCGAATCTCTAGATTGCCTTCATCGATTAACATCCATGAAAACTAATTTGATTGTTTATAACTTTAAAATACTAAAAAATCTTTCGATTATTGTTAAAAATACTCATAAATACAAACGGCTACACTAACAAAGACGCTCTATACTTACCTACAAACACAGAAGAACACTAATAAAGGCGCTTTATAAAAATAGGTTCCACAATTTATTCCTCGGGTGTCTTTAAGTCTAAAGCCAGCCAGGGGATCACTGAGTGCTTACGTAACCTCATCTACCTCCACATTGATAACATGATGCTGTAGACTCGTGATTTCCCTAAGGAATCTACTTTTTGAAACCAAAAACTTCATTTGTTGCGTCACTGTACTTACATTTATTATGGAGCATAGAAGTCAATTTTTTTTTAATTTGTAGTTCTGCAGTTTGTAACTTAATGAAGGACGCATAGAATGTATTGGGTATGCAAGTATAAATAATTATTCTATAACAAGAGAGAAATTATAATCGAATTGCTAGTTTACTCGTAATTTGGATTTGCAATTACTAGAATTAATATTGTACGCCATCGGTTCGAAAATGTTCTACTATTTTATATAATAACTAGCTGTTGCCCGCGACTTCGTCCGCGTAGATTAATGACTTCTGACAGAATCAATTCAGTGCCCAAGTAAGATTTACCTATTTTGAAATGATTTATCGTAGTTTCAATAAATAAATAATCCCGCAGGGATCTTACCAGTACAGTGCCCGATCACGTAAGGTTTGAGTAATAAAAACTATTCTATCGACTATTGTTGTACCGAATCTCTCTAAAATAAGATCAGTGGTTAAGAGTTAGACAGTCCCGGTTCATTGACGCATAGTTCCCGTTCCCGTGGGACATCTGTGATAGAAACTATCAAACGTTACCCAGGCCCCAAATCATCGTTTTACCGAATGTAATTCAAAAAGATTCAATGATTCTAAATTCAATGGCTAAGAAGATTTATACAAACTATCATTCCCTATTTTATCCCCTAAGGGGTGGAATTTATCAAAATCCTTTCTAAGGAGATACCTATGTCATAGTAAATTTATGCATGCAAATTCTCAGCCCGCTCAATTTAAAACTGGCAAAGTATCATACTTTGGGGTGAGAATGTTCAAAAACCTTTCTAAAGGGACGTTTACGTCATAATATCCATCTGCACGCCGAATTTCAACCCGATCGGTGTAAAACTGACAAAGCTTCATACAAACGTTCATCCCCTACATTACCCCATTGGAGGTGGAAATAATCAAAATCCTTACTTGGGGATGCCTACGTCATAACATCTACCTGCATGCCGAATTTCATCTGCATCGGTGTAAAACTGTCAAAGCTTCATATAAACATTCACCCCCTATTTTACCCCCTTAGGGGTGGAAATGATCAAAATCCTTTCTTAGCGGATGCTTATATGATAACATCTATCTGCATGTCAAATTTCAATCCGATCGATTTAAAACTGACAAAGTCTCATACAAACTTTCATCCCCTATTTTACCCCCTTGGGGGTGGAAATTATCAAAATCCTTTCACAGCGGATTACTACGTCATAACATCTATCTGCATGCCAAATTTTAACCCGATCGGTTTAAAACTGACAAAGTCCCATACAAACTTTCATCCCCTATTTTACCCCCTTGGGGGTGGAAATTATCAAAATCCTTTCACAACGGATGCCTACGTCATAACATCTATCTGCATGCCAAATTTCAACCCGATCGGTTTAAAACTGACAAAGTCTCATACAAACTTTCATCCCCTATTTTACCCCCTTGGGGGTGGAAATTATGAAAATCCTTTCACAGCGGATGCTTACGCCATAACATCTATCTGCATGCCAAATTTAAACCCAATCGGTTTAAAACTGACAAAGTTTCATACAAACTTTCATCCCCTTTTTTACCCCCTTGGGGGTGGAAATTATCAAAATCCTTTCTTAGCGGATGCCTACGTCATAACATCTATCTGTATTCCAAATTTTAGCCCAATCTATCCAGCGGTTTGGGCTGTGCGTTGATAGATCACTATGTCAGTCAGTCAGTCAGTCAATCACCTTTGAATTATATATATATAGATATTATTATTATTATTTTTTCATTATTATTATTTTTTAAGGTGTAAATATTTTAGTTTTACTTATACTAATAAACTAAAAAGATAAAAAAAAAAAATATTATATATGCTATTGTATGAGTTGGATTAGTACACATTTCTAGTTATAGAAAATTTTTACAATCGAATACGTCATAATCAGAATGCCTAGTACAACTTATTTTTACCACAGTACCGCGTTAAGCCCTCTGATTGGTTAGTTTACTTGGAACTGGTCAATCAGAGCGTTGAACGTCATAAATGTGTCGATTACGTTAATAGAGTGTGGGAGAGCCATGTTTCGGTACGAATAGGCCGGTTTGAATGATACCACGGTCTCACAGAAAAGCGACGTGAAACAACACTCACGTTGTGTGTCATCGTATGAGTGAGGTTACCGGAGGCCCAATACTCCCATCCCCAATCTCCTTAATCTCCGAATCCCCAACGATCCTCAAATTCATAGTCCCCAAAAGGCCGGTAACGCACAAAAAGAAGTCGTACTACGCACTGAAACTTGAGACAGTATAACCATTTACTCAAAGTCAATGAACTTCTTAAAAACAGCATCTGTTCATTCAACTACATGGAATGTAGCAAAGATTATGTCATGTTTGTGTGCTCTGCGATCTTAATCTACGTCATAAGGCGACTAATTTGCTAATTGGGTTGTTTAGACAGGGCAACCTCTACCATCGGTCCGTTAATCGAGTTTATATTTTGTTATCATCATTTTCTGAACATAATCAGATAAGCCCTTTCATCTACGTATAATTTCTTGTAATATTTATACTTGTTTTGGTCGATACTGAAGTTAATCTTTGTTAAAATATTGTGGTTTGTATCCACTAAAGTATTCGGGCCTGGTACTGAATTCTTTATCCGCTATGTCGAATGCATTTAAAAATACATCATTTCTCATACACTCAAATTAAGCTAGTTGCCCACGTTAACCGTATAGTCAATGAATATGTATAAGTAATGTAAAAAAAAATGTTCTATAGCTCTTAAAATCGTGGAAACTATTTTATAGACACCAACTTTCCTACTTGCTATTAACACAAGCATCACTATGCTTCAAAAAGCTTTTAGTAGTCCACTCTTGGACGTTCATAAGCTACTTCCATGCCACTTTACTATATTTTTTATTAAAAGAAATTATATGCTGATTTCTGCCGGCTCGGTTTTGACACTCAGTGTCAGTGTAACAACAGTGCACCCTAGCAATTTATAAAAAGAAGCGTTGCCCCACACTAGGATTGTCTCCTGTGTCGTAGGTGCGTTTACAAACATACAAGTTCACATACACATGACACCCAGGTGTCATGTGTATGTGAACTTGTATATTAACTGTAACTTTTCCGGGTCTGGACCCGGAACAACAATCTGTGGATGACACAAGGAGTTGCTCCGTGCGGGAACATTGTTATTCCCTGATCTCTCACAACTAGTTTCTCTTGTAGAAAGTCCGGAAAAAATGGTATCTAGAAAGTACTATAAAGATAATAGCGTAAGATCCGTGTGGGAATCGAATACGTGACACATTACGCCTCAACCGTGCCGTCAACATTAAAACCAATACCAAGTGACGAAACTAACAATCCCCTAAATCTTGCACCAATGGTAGTGTCAGGTGTAAGTATCTAAAAGACAGCAATACATTAAGTAAAGTGACGTCACCATTGTCTCCGTCGCTGGAAGTTTCCAAGTGACCTGGTTGCATTGGGCCGGATCTCCTTGTTGTGTACTTTTGTCTCAGAAATGTTACACAGCTTATGTTTTTAGATTGACCCTTAGCTTTTGATGGCTTTGTTATTGAGAATTTGGGTGAATGATTTTTCTGTATGTTTTCTTTTGTTCTGAAACTGTAGTTTTGTGGTTCCTGGTAGGCTCACGACGACCTTGATTATACTATATACTGTTATGCACGTAGACATGAATACATTCTTTAATTTTTTTTTTTGTTATTTAAATGTCATCTTTAGAAGTTTAGTTGATTTTATTACTCGTAATGACTAATGGAGCGATTAACAATTAAATACTCTATTAAAAGTGAAAGCATTGAATTTAAAACTAATAGCTACAGGGACAAAAAATATAGGAAAAATTCAAAAAAGAAATCTACCCAAAAATTCAAATCTACACAAACAAACTTCGAGCGAACACAAAAAAAAACGACATTGAAAACTAATTTTGAGGTTATCACGTTTGACATTTAACAAAAAATAACATCACCGAAACTTATAAAGTCGATAACAGGGCTACAGAGATCCGGATTAATCCTAATCCCGAAGATAAGCTGCCGGGTTTATCCGAAAATGTTGAATTTTGAAACACGAGTACCCCACTTAAATTTGAAGTGAGACAGGCCGGTGACCGTAAATGAATTGAAAAGGATTTTAATGATTGATTGATGAGAATAGCCGGATTTTAGTGGAAGTTGTTGGTGATTAGTTTAGTGGAGAATATAACAAGTTCTTAAGGATAGGTATGATACTATTTTGACAATACTTTTTGTCCAGGTAAAGGAGGGGATTCGTAAGTGTCTATTACCACTAGTGATACTATACCATAAAGAATTCCATTCAGAACAATTGATGAAACTGACTTGACAATAAATAGCATTAGGACCAGGAAGAAGCAACTTACTCCTGACTGAAGTAATAAAACAAGAAAAAATACTAAAAACAAATTAAAATCAAAACATTCATTTCATTTCCATCAAACAAAAAACACCCCTATATACTTTAATACGCGTAATACGCCATTCAAAATCCTTACAAACAAAAAAATATTATGTAAGCGTTGAAAAACCTGCTTTGACACGGCCACCGTGTTTAAGCCAACACGTTGGATCTTATTTGTAAAACAGTACAGGTAACGTGATCAGACGTGCGTGGTTACCGAGCCGAGTTTTGTAGCAGACTAAAAACTGATGCCAGTAAAATACAGAGGACGTTTTATGAAAAACTTGCTTTTCACCTGTGGCGTCACCCGTGTTTAAATTAGGTTTCTTTCGAGAGGATCAACATTCTATAGGAATATTGGGTTAAATATTAGCTCATGTTATTTTCTGAAAGGTTTAAAGAATCGGTAACGCCGTGTGATGATGACGGCGTAAAATACAATTTGTCACAATGCCTATACTTCTCAAGGGTATCCTAAAACCTAGCTGAGGCTTCAGGTACCAGACACAATTAAAGAACAATAGGTCGCGGTCACCGGTGACCGCTTGGTGTTTGACAGATTAAACTGTGATTTCCGACCCGCTATTTAATTAAACAAGCTTTTAATAATCGGTCTAATAAGAAGTCCAATGAACTGTCACAATTGTTGGTGACGATGATGATGATCATGACTTGGTAAATGTAAAGCCTACTCTGTACAAACAAACAGACAGTAAAAAGTATCCCCTCTATAATATTAGGAACGGATGACAAAGAAAAAAATACAACAGACTAAAAAGTTTGCGGTTTGTTTGAGGAGTTGGAAGTTAAAGTACATGTTTCAGATAGATGTAGTTACAGATTTTATTGGGACTTTAGATAAGAGTGCTTTTGGAAATTCGTGATGGAATTGTGAAGAGAAGTAGGGGAGTTTGATGTTTTTGTGGATTTATAGATTTAGTCTTCTTTAAAGAAACGGTTTTGGAGAGACATTTTATCATGACTAAATCTCCTTGACCAGGCGTGGTGATTAATGCTCAAACCTGTTTTGTGTGAGCAGAGGCCTTTGCTTAGTTCTGGAAACTTATAGGTTGTTGGTGTATGATGTGTGTAATTGTGTATGATAGATTTCAACGTTATGAGATTTTCATACATCACATTTTATTTATGCTATTTCAGCCATGATCGTCCCACTATAGGGCAAAGGCCTTATACCCTCCTTCTACTCTTCTCTGTACATAGCTTATAGCTTTCTGCGACGAATCCTCGTCGTGGGCGTCAAGTTCATTTGTTTCATGATGGCATGCATGGAACATTTTAGGCATACACTAAAACTCGCGTAGTTGAAGGTAAAGGAAGTAAATGATGTCAGAATTTATAATAGTGCAGCTGAAAAAACATTTGATATGTGTGGAGGTATGCTTAGTCAAGAAACTCTGTTAGCTTGAATTTAAGTTACATTATTATAATTATCACTCGTTATAACATTGAACATTTGTTTTGAGACTAAAATTCGAAGCAAAGCTATTGAAAACAATCATAAATGAAATATTAACAAGGATTAGTTAGTTTTTATCGCCTATACAACGCAAATTGCATGACTTTCATAAGAACATTTATAATATTCAGCTTATAAAATAAAAGGCTTAGAAAACTGTATGAAGGATTGCGATAAGTTGTTCATAGAAATATTCTCCTACAAAATAGGTTTCATTTTGAAAAAAAAAAAACAAAAACTTGTTATAAAAAGTTCGGCTCAGTTTTTGCGCTATTTGTAACTAGAATGGGTAAGACGTGCTTGAAATGCGAAATAATTAAACATTTTCTCATCTGCTTGTTTATTATACTTTTCAATCTCGAATAACTTAGACTGGACTCTTATTAAACATTAATACCCAGATATATTTATGAACTACACTTGAGTGTAGTTGAGCTCAATCGTTGTTGTGTCGATTACTTTGTGATTCGTCGCGAATAAGGTTACCTAACTAAGGCTCCATTCACCCCTTCTCCCACACCTTGCCCAATCTCTAAATTATAAAACTCTAAAAATGCCGGTAACTCCTATGGTGTTAGCGGTGTCCATGGACGATTATGTTACTTACCGTTCGAAGCCTGAGCTTCTAAATTTGAACGAGCGTCCACGCATCTGACTGCGAGGACATTCTTTTGCCGCTTTATGCCAAAAACATAGTTTAGTTAAGCAAAGAGATTCTTGATGTAGGTAAGGAATTCAAAAACTTTGGCTTGTTTTTTTCTGTATAATTATTCGGTCGGAATTTGACTTGGTAGTAAATGATGATGATGACTCAGAACTTGAATACAGCCATGATTTTAAAAGTGACTTTGGTGAAAAATTCCAAAAATGGTACTCATAAAAGTTATTTTTTTAAAATGACATGAAGGTTATATTTTACATTTGTGATATGGTGTATCATATGACAACGTCGTTTGGCTTCCCAGTGGGTGAACCGACAACATCGTCAAGGTCGCGGATGATTAATGTATGCAAGTGGCAGATTGTTGCTAGGCGCGACGGTCTTAAGGGCAGGTCTCTATTGAATAGAACACTCTTCTAGTCAAGACTGATACTGAATTTAGTCTTATCATGATAATCATCATCATAAGTACAACTAGTACAAAATTGTAAAAGATAGACGTTTAAGCATTTATTTATTTATTCATTTATTATAAAAATCTTCCAACACTCTAATTACAGGATTTTCCCAATTCGACAGTGAGGCTTAATCTAGTTTAAACAAATCATATTTATATGACTAAAAAGAAGTAATACAACGAAAACAAAAAAAATATTAAACACAAAGATTATAAAGTAGGCCTTACAATATATACACATTCCATCTTAACCTATTAAATTACCTACCTTACATATAACTAAAACTGACCTAAAATTACATAAAAAAATATACAATAGTAGGAACTATTCACTATCATAACTTAAAATAAATAATAATACTTTTGTGAATTCACTCGAAGGAGTTGTAGAAGTAGAAGATGTAGATGCCTAACATCGCTTTCAAAAAAAAAACACTCTCGCAGTGTGTAAACCAAAACAAATATTGACAAACCACAAAAATACCTGTACAAAAAAATATGTAATACTTTACCCAGTGGCCAGATACAAGACAAAATCAACGGTAAGGTCCTGGCGACAAAATAAACAGGAGCTGTGAAGGCGCAGAATAAAAATAACCACTGTGACACTAGTACATATGATTGTCACTAGAGTAGAGAATGGAGTCGAGATGCTGTTGCAGAAAAAGCTAGATCTTTTTATCTTGATCTCCAGAAAGTTTTTGATTTATTAAATTTATTTTTAGAGTTTGACGATGCCTCTTTAATCACTCGACATACTTCCATCAAATAGAAATCAAGCCATGAATAATTTTAAGAATAATTTTTAATCGACAGCCAGGCAGGGTAAGTACCCTTGAAGAAGGTGATAGATATAAACAGGTGAATGTAGATAAGTCGTTGTGTACACGTTATGGTGTGTTCGCTAAAAATTGTATATCTATTAATAACGTTATTAATGTAATGTAAGTTTATTAATAAGACTAATAAAATCCACTAGCACTACTGGAATTGGCATACTGCCGTGTGGGCAGAGACGTCATGCATTCGTAAATGTTCTCTTAGTCGGTGACGCTGGGGGCTGGGTCGTGTAGTGGTTAGCGTAGCATGTAAGATCTTTATAACTATTATTTGACCAGGAAAACAATGTAATGACAAGGGCATGGACACAAGTCCGTGGAGAAATAAAATGTATTATTATTAAAAAAAAAAACAAATGAATGTTTAATGCATGACCAAAAACAAAAATGGAATAAATTTTTTGCTCGACAGTTGCCCTCAAACGACAAGACTATAATATCGCCCTCAATTAACAAGAACGCAGGATCGAAAATAATGAGTCAGATAAAAAGCCTAGCAAGGACACTCCACAGCACCCATATTCTATAATCTAAGAGCGCGACAACGAACACCTCGGAATATTTTCTGCGGCGAATATTGGAAAATGTTTGCTTCCCGCGCCGCGCCGATTGATTTGATTTGCCCGCCCGCCAAAGGTTGCCAGCGGTAGTTGTCAGAATCAACACCTTGAATTTGGCCTAACAAATGTGCATAAATATACTCCGTATTTGGATGTTTTACATTTCCCTTTACACGTGAAGCTTGAAATCTTGGATTATGCATGCTTCTGATGGCTGGATTATGGTTTTGAATTTGTATCACGTTTGGTTGTTCTTTGATGGTGTGCTGAAGTGTTTTATGTATACAGGTTTCTTCTATTCGATTTCCCAAAGTACATATTGCTCGGAAGGTTTAGTTTTTCTTCAGGGTTGGAGATTTCACCGAATTTGAAATTATTGTGACCGTTTGCACAGTAGTCAGTATTTGCCTGCTCAATTATGAAGATTTATTGAGGTTGAAATTATGTATTCCACGTAGAGGTAAATACCATTTTCCATAGGCCTCATTACAAAGACCTGGTGTCAAATTGCATAGTGCAAAAATCTGAAAACGCCATTGGCATTTTTAAAATTACGACGCCAAGGTCAATATCGTGAAACCAAAGGCTATCACAATTTTATTGGCCCTTACGGAATACAAATCGAGGAAAGAAAGTCTTTGCATGTAGACATAAAGTTTCTGGTCCTTTGAGGTTCCCCTAAAACTTAGTGGGACACTAGTTTAGCAATAAATCGCTCACTACATTGACAATCGGGATTTAACGTACTACTTTGAACAGTATTGTTGCTTAGTAGCTTATTTAGATCTTTTATTGGATGTCGTTTCGAGTGGAGAAAAGCGGTTGAATGTATTTTTGTAAATTGCCGAGAAAGAGGTTTTGACTTTGATCCTTGGAAAAGGTAAAGGTTTTAAGGTATTGTTTCGTGTCTAAATTCTTAATACTTACTCACATATAACATGTACTCCACGTGTTACTTCAGTGAATCTTATGTCGGAATACTGAAACGCTACTCAATTTTCAGTCGTGCTTAAGTGTAGTTCTATCTCTACAAATACTTTGTAAAATGACAGAGATGGCACGATATTTGAGCACGACTTAAAATTGAGTAACGTTTCAGTATTCGGGCATTAGCCTCTGATACGGACTTCACTATTTATAGTTTCTTGGTAGTTGCTCCGAAAAGCACGGAATTTGAACTTGTATTAAGAATCAAAAGTGCTGAGGTGCATAAAAGTCAAAATAAATGTTTTGTCCGAACCATTTTAATAGTACCACACGACATCGTTTGATTAATTCTCAATCCAAACACATTCTTCATTCATAGCACTGCAAGGTAACATTTCGCTTTGTAGACTCAGCTACAGAGCACAAACTTTATTGGTTTATAGCCGACATTGGCATGAAACAAACATCTATAAATTGTTCTACACGCCCGCTTCGACCGCCATTTTGAGTTTCAACTGACATCTGAGATTGACTTCTACAACGGACATTTTGTGAAGAGAATCGATGTTTGAGAGCTCATGAGCAATTCTTTCATAATAAATTAATTTATTAAACCATTCATATTTCCATTTATTTCAACGTCAATCATATTCATGTCATCATCATCGTCATCAGCCTTTATCTACCTTTATCATTACTGAGAAAACACTTCTTCTTACAAGGAGAAGATAAGCATTAATCACCACGCTTGCTCAACGTGAATTCATGATTTGAAACCTATAATTTGAAATTAGAAATGAGGTATCCTCGCGATGTGTCAGTGGTTAAATGAAAATATTTAACCAACTTCTTTCTATGTAAATCAAATGTATTCGTGAGTAGATTTAATGTCATTTCATCTGTAATCTCCCAAAAACTTCGGTAATAACTCACCAATGCACAAAAAATTAACTTCAATTTTACCTACACCACATCCATATTGCTAAGGACTTCAGCCATTTACATCTTAAAACGGGAGCAAAAGATAAAGCGATTTAACGCTGCTAAGATGCAAATAGGATATCTTAGTTTGTGGAGTGCCAACACGACTTAGAGGAGCTTAATTTGATATAAGACCTTATTCTAATTTGTGTTAACTGTGTTCCTGGTTTCCGAAATGTAGAAAGGACGTGAGTGATGGTTTGTGGACCAAAAAGTGGTATGTGATTTTGGTCCTTATTTACAGTGTGGTATTTTTTTTAAGGTGGGAAAATTCATCGAATGACTGCTCCCGCCTGGGTGAGGCGGGAGGGAGTGTCAGACTCTTACTGACTAAAAACCACCCCGTTCCTTCTACTGCACTTCGAGCCGGAGCCCCGATAACCAGTTTGGTTTTCCGCGACTCCGAATCGGCATCAGCCCTATTGGGCCCCATCCGTGGTGGTCTGATGGGTCTTTGAGGCACGCGCGGAACGCGACGCACCGTACTCTTGGATACAGTGTGGTATAGGGTCTAATCTTTAATCTATTGCCTATAATTTTATACTCTCTATGCACTGCCACGTTTATTTGCTCATGTATTACCATATTACATTTAGTGTATAGTAAAACCGGTTTTATGAAATGTAATAGAAATCAATAATGTCAAAAAATGATTGTGAAATTTTGATGATCTGAGTCTAGCCTTACCATCGAACAATTTTTCGAGGACATAATGTTTCTAACTTTTATTTATAACCGAAGATTATCCTGAAAATCTTCAAGACAGCAGACTAAGTAACTTTTATCTATGCTTGTCTTGTTTAAAAGTATCACTAAAGAAAACTTCGCAACTGTTACTTTTTTAAAAAAAACTTTAAACTCTACCTACATTTATTTCAACCAGGCTAAAGCTAGCAATTCCTTTGTGATAAATATTTCATAAATGTAAGGTCTGCCAGGCGGTGCATATAGGGTATTATTATTGAAATAAATGATTGGTTGAGGTCATTTCAATAAGTCAGTCGGTGGATTTGGCCCGTCTACACCTAATACTCCGTGATTTAGTGGCTCGTCGAATAATCGGGAAAATTTATATTGCAGTGATTCGGTTTTTTCCGGACACCGTTTTATTTTAGGAAGAAATGGATGTTGTTAAAATGTGCTGAAAAATCATAAAGTGGTGGCGTATTACAAGATTTTGTTTGCGCATAGTAAACTAATTTAATCTTAGCTATTATTTAACCTGAATACTAGTTTAGAATATTTTATCTATCTGAGTTAACTCATCATAAGCCCCTATTTCGATCCCTTTTGATAATAAAGTAGCTAGGGCTTCATGCAACTCAGCATCTACTCAATTTACAATTGCATTGACAGCCAGTCTAATCGCGATCACCAGTTGAAGGACACCTGTATTGAATAATTAATATTTGTAATAAATAATTTATTTTTAAATAAAATCCTGACTGCCGAAACTTTCTGTTGCGAAAATGATGATATCATTTTAGGCACAAGATATTCACGGCTGAACATAGACCTCCATACGCCCAGATTGGCCTGTTGCAAGCGAAATGGTAAGAAGGTGCTCTAGTGACTCTTATTCTGTTCTATTACTCTAGGTCTAGGGTTTATTTCATTTAGAAAGTGACTTCTGAATCTTAATGCTTATTAAGAAAATATCAGTCAAACCCATATTATTATAATTCCTTGCTTGTTTGTACTCGTTGATCACCAATAATGGTATTTGAGGCAAATTTTCACGACTTTTCTCACACCCGTCTCTTCACATTCGTGCAGTTTACAATAGAATGACGACACAGCATTTTTATTTCCTTGTAAATATCTCTTGGGTGCTTAATATTCGTCTCGGCGTCATAAGGCATGAGTCGGGACGTGGTGTGTGTTACGTATAAAACCATTGATATAGAGAATATGGAATGGTTATAGTCTTTGAGTATGTTGTTCGTAGGTATTGAAGCATTACTTAACTTTGATGGGTTTGGTATACCTACTATATTGGTTAGTTTCCATCCATTTTCATTCTGAAATAGAGTAGGTATATAGTAAAGTAATTTTTAAATTTGAATTTGGGATCATAACTTCGGTCTCTATTGGAAGTCGATCGGAACTTATTGTGGCGTGTATGAAAATGTCGATGGTCATTATAATTAAGTTAAAATGAATAATTAACTTTGTGTACTGATAGACACAAAGGCGTTGTGTACACCTACCTACAAGATTTTAGAAAGAAAGAAGGAAATATCGTTTATTCAGAAATAGATTTCTATAAGTGTATAAATCTGGATACTAAAAGTCTAATGCCTTCAAATAAGAGCAGACATCGCAATTGTTGAACAGCCAAAGACAAACAAGCCCTTCTACTTTATTATTGTTCATTAGACAGTACTTACATTTTTGTACTCGTAGGAAAACCAAAAGAAAATCTTCCTAAATTATGCATGAACATAAAAAAATGTCGACTGGAGAATTGCCTGTGTGGAAAACATAACTTTATCTAGAAAACCTACGCAAAATAGTTGTAGACATAGACTTAGGTACTATATTATGTAAATAGCTGGCTAGGTAGACATATCTGAGGGATAGCTCCAATATATTTACGAATATTTATTCGATTCCCTGTCCCAGCAAAAATCAAAATAAAATGCATGTTTTGTATTCAGATGGTGTATTTTATTTATTTTTTGTAGTGATCGTAACCAGGTTGCTATGATTAAGGTAAGAAACGTTCCAGAGTCGAAGAAGTTTAATTGGGTAGTTTCTAGGGTATGAAAATAAAACTCTAATTAGTCCGTCAGTTAGATAATGAAAAAATATTAGACGCGTATTTTTTCGTATTTAGTAGCAATACTTAGATAAAATAGCGCTAAGTTTAGGAGTGGGAGGTTGTTACGTCATAACGTGCTACAAAATGTGGCACGCTGTGACGTCACACGATATCTATTCCAAATTAATCGTCGTCGTAATATACATCGTCGAAAGTATTTAATTTGGTGAGAAAAGAAAAAAATACGTGTCTAATGTTTTAAATTAATATACCAGACGAAGATTAAAATAAAATTTAGGAAACTACCCTATTGTTAATTTTGTGTTGTTAGAAAAGTTTCGTCCTTGATTTAAATACGCATTTAACATCCACTTTGGCCAATTATGTTAAGAATTAAACGATGACAATAACCTTTACCGGGCACAATTCTAAACATTGTAATACTATTGGAAAATTTGACAATACATACATATAACATAAGATTGGAAAAATCTTAACAGTACTTGATTTGAGAACCGAATTCTAGAAAGGACTGTAGCTTGGCATTCGCACTTATGACTACTCCATGAACAAATTAGTTCAAATAACAACAATAACAACGACTTCGACATCTGCCTTTTATCCACCAAAGGCTAGGCAGAGGTGTACGTTACGGCACTTAATGCCACTATAGAATGTAACACTATTTATGCTATGCGTCTCATGTAATAGGGGGTGAGCTTATTGCCATATACCGGCCATATTTCCAGATTCCGTGCTACTACTGAGATTTTTTTTAAAACCTAGTAATATATTGCCCGACCCGGAATTCGAACCCGAAAACGCAGTCACACTTGCGACCACTCTGCTAACTAGGCCGTTTAACTAACTATGATCAAAGTGAAATAGTTAACTCACTTCGATGTAATACATAGATGAAGAACTGATGCCACTTCCATTCGTTCTTATAGAACATACACAAATATAGTACGTGAAATATAACACGAAATGTGGTTAATCAAAATACTAATGTCATGTTATACGGCATATTATTTGTTAGTAGGACAAAATGGCTTCTATCTGTCTGTATGTTAATGTCGTTGAAAAGATATTTAATAATATTCTTCTTTAGCATGACTTTTATGTATGTTAAAAAGCTATTGGAATTTAATATTGTTCTGAAACTGTGCGTCGTATGCTAGATCTGTTTTATAGTGACGGGAATGAATTTATAGTGACAATTGGAATCGTTGAGAGTTTCTTTGTCTCGATAAGTGTTTTATTTATACTTTTACTTTTTTTTCCTTAAAGAACAATAGGTTGCGGTCACCGGTGTCCTCGCGGTGTTTGACAGTTTAAAGGACTGGTAAGCACTGGTAAACCCCCAAGCAGTAATTAAAGCGTTCAAAGAGATCAAAGTTAAGTCTACTGAAGATCTCTGGGGCATGTCTGTTAGAGTGTGTAGATCTTTTATAGAGACTATAGCGCCTCATTTAGCGTTTATTTTTAATAAAAGTGTAGATCACGGAGTTTTCCCGGATTTAATGAAACATAGTAAAGTAGTTCCATTGTTTAAATCCGGTGATAGTGCAGAACCCAATAACTATAGGCCGGTCTCTATTTTGCCAGCGCTCAGCAAAGTGTTTGAAAGGCTGATGCTTTCTCAGATGTTGCGTCACTTTAACATGAATTCTATTTTTCATGATCAACAATACGGATTCACCAAAGGTCGCTGCACTACTGACGCGGGAGTAGCTCTAATTAAGCGGGTGTTCGCCTCTTGGGAAGAAGCACGGGATGCCATCGGCATATTTTGTGATCTTTCGAAGGCATTCGACTGTGTTGAGCATGAGACACTATTGCTGAAGCTGAAACACTACGGCATTCGGGGGACGTCGCTAAATCTGTTGAAATCATACCTTCAGGATAGACAACTTAAAGTACAAGTAAATAAAGTAAATTCACAGGGTGCTAGCATATCTATGGGTGTACCGCAGGGCTCGATACTAGGTCCATTCTTATTTTTAGCGTACATAAATGACTTGCCCCATTTATTTAAAAATGAACCGCAGATGGTATTATTTGCTGATGACACTTCATTAGTTTTTAAAATTAATAGACGCACAAATAATTATGACGACGTAAATAATGCCCTAATTAAAGTTCATAATTGGTTTACATTAAATAACTTAGTACTAAACAATAAAAAGACAAAATGTATTAAATTTGTTTTGCCAAATGTTAAAAGCAACGATTGTGACATATTATTGAATGGTGAGAAATTAGAGTTTGTAAAAGAGACAACTTTCCTGGGAATTACTGTAGACGACAAATTGCAATGGGGTCCTCACATTACATCATTAGCGGGACGATTGAGCTCTGCAGCTTATGCTGTCTGGAAGATACGACAGTTAACTGACATAGACACGGCAAGACTAGTGTATTTCAGTTACTTTCATAGCATTATGTCGTATGGCATCTTGCTGTGGGGACACGCTGCTGACATTGAGTCTATCTTTATCTTACAAAAGCGCGCCGTCAGAGCTATCTACAATCTAGGTCGTCGCGAATCACTCAGAGAAAGGTTTAAGGAGATCAACATTATGACCGTTCCATGTCAATTTATTTATGAAAACATTATGTATGTTAGGAAAAACCTACAGTTATTTGGTAAAGTGTCAGACAGACACCACTATCAAACTAGACATAAGAATAGATTAAGTCAGCCAATTTCGAGATTAGCGAAAGTAAGTAAGTCGTTCATGGGATTCTGTGTTAAATGTTATAATAAGATACCAGGCGATGTACAACAACTAAATGAATCGAAATTTAAATTATGTATAAAGAAAACTTTATGTAGACAAGCATATTACAAACTTAATGAATATATAGAGGATAAAAATGCTTGGATGCAGGCTAGTCCGGCTCCACAGGATAACTAAAAACACTTGTTTTAATGAAATCGTAAATAATACAGCCATATTGCTAAATTGTATATTGTTTAACTTAGATAACCATTGTAAATGTGAGAGCCCTGTAATTAACTTAATATTAAATTAGATTAGTAGATTTCATTTGTGTCAGCTTGGAGTTGTCATGCTCACTCAAAGGTCTCATTGGCGGTGGCGCGTGCAGTGGATCGCTCGATTCCCTACAATATGGTTGAGTTGGGCGGTGCTGGTGTACGTGTCATGTTCGTGAACGGGCGCCGTCAACTGGGTCTGGTCAGCTCCAGACTGTATTACTGTCCTTAAGGTTATTTTCTTTTTTGATCACTTTGACTGGATTTTAGTGTTACATTGTTCTCGCACAATCCAAACAGCAAAACTATGTAACTAGTAAATTGTATTGTGAACCTGATTGAAAAAGAGTAACCTATGGAGTTTCTTGCTCGTTCTTCTCCATAGGAATCTACGCCTTGGAATGAGCAAATAGCTTCACTTTAAATTTTTGTTTTTGTTGACGTTCAAAAGTGCCATTCTGGCCTAATTGAAATAAATGATTTTGACTTTGACTTTGACTTTATGATCAAAGTGAAATAGTTAACTCACTTCGATGTAATACATAGATGAAGAACTGATGCCACTTCCATTCGTTCTTATAGAACATACACAAATATAGTACGTGAAATATAACACGAAATGTGGTTAATCAAAATACTAATGTCATGTTATACGGCATATTATTTGTTAGTAGGACAAAATGGCTTCTATCTGTCTGTATGTTAATGTCGTTGAAAAGATATTTAATAATATTCTTCTTTAGCATGACTTTTATGTATGTTAAAAAGCTATTGGAATTTAATATTGTTCTGAAACTGTGCGTCGTATGCTAGATCTGTTTTATAGTGACGGGAATGAATTTATAGTGACAATTGGAATCGTTGAGAGTTTCTTTGTCTCGATAAGTGTTTTATTTATACTTTTACTTTTTTTTCCTTAAAGAACAATAGGTTGCGGTCACCGGTGTCCTCGCGGTGTTTGACAGTTTAAAGGACTGGTAACGATATTTATGAGTAAATATGAGCTAGATTTTTACTGTACAGTTATCGCGGTGGCTGGGCAACCGGCTAGCGATTGCCACGCAACGTGTATCGGGTTCGATTCCCGCACGTACCAACGATTTGTGTGATCCATAAAATTAGCAACGCTTTTTTTCTTTTTTTTTAAAGTTTATAAATATACATACATACATCCCCGAATCCGCCACAATCCTCAAATTCCCAATTCCCAAAAGGCTGGTAACGCACTTGTAATGCTTTGGTGTTTCGAGTGTCTATGGGCGGAGCCGATTGCTTACCATCAGGTGATCCGTCAGCTCGTTTACCGGATTATGCTATAAAAAAATTGACATGAGATAATGTAACATTTTAAAATCACCGAATTCAACTGATAAGAAGTAAGAGCCATGGATCCCGTATTATGGAGGGTGAACCTATTGCCGTATTATATTGGATACAATTTCAGACTGCATACTATATCAAAGTCACACTACACTCCACTATATAAAACACTCATTTAAACGAAGAACTAATACAGTCAACTTCTTCCAAGAAAGGACACGTGCAACTAAACTTGAAAAAACTATTTTGTTCATTAATACGAACCGAGCCATTCTCAGTGTTGAAAATATTCTTGTGAAGTTCATATTTCTTGTATTAGGGTGAGGCGACACTAGCGTAAGGATAAGATGGGTTAATATAATTAACAATGAACTGTTTTAACGGAAACAATACTAAGATAAACGAATCAAAGTTTAGGAGTGGTAGCTACGTCATTTTAGAGAATAAATCGTACACAAAAGGGACGTCATGCGATATTTCAAATCGATATATGGTCAAAACTATTCATTTCCGTAAGGAAATACAAAATACATGCCAAATGTTTTTAAATAATCAACAAGACGGACGTTACATTAAAAATCTACCATCTACCTCTATAAATAAATTATTATGTTTTCGGCATACTCACGTAATAATTTGACGAGGAACTCGACTAGTTTGAAGCCATGCTAGAGGCTCATATTCATGAGCAGCATTTTGCGACCTGCGACGCGACTGCGGCGCTGCTACTCGTTACAATACAAATCTACCCTATTCTCTAACATTATTTTTAACATCACAATACCAAGTCCTTAACGCGTCAGTGCGCTCTCAGCCTTAATTTCATGATCACTACTACCAATATAGTCATAATGAAATTGGAGAATTTCATATATTAGTAGTTCTACAAGTGTGGGAAAGTTCAGGCCACAAAATGTTTTAGTTCATAGTGAAGTTCAGCTCACGTGCTGTAAATTAATTAAACTCGGAAAGCGCTATACGCGGTATCTTCAAGTCTACTGACGAATTCAATAAAAAGTTTTCTTTAGTTGTATTATGTATTGAGCGATCGCGATTTTAGTTGCTTGTTTATCATGATCGGTTTTGGGACAAGCATCATCGTCTTGGATGTATTAAAATAATAGTCTTATAGAAAAGATTCGATTGACTGCTACGCTATGACATAACATAACATACCATAACATCACGCCTATTTATCCCCGAAGGCGTAGGCAGAGCTGCACATTTCAGCCCTTAATGCCACTGTACAATGTAACACTCACTTTTCTTTATTTATGTTATGAGTCCCATGTAATAGGAGGTGAGCCTATTGCCATATACCGGGCACATTTCCAGACTCCGTGCTACTACTGAGATTTTAAAAAACCCAGTAATACTTTGCCCTACCCGGGAATCGAACCCGAGAACCCTTGCCCGGCAGTCGCACTTGCGACCACTCGGCCAACGAGGCAGTCTACACTATGAATTGTTATTATTTCGGTGTCAAGTGTAATTTGTATGAATATCGATGTGATATGTTTTTCAGTGATATCTGAATTTGTTTCTAGTTTCTTTTTTACTAGCTTTTACCCGCGGCTTTGCTCCCGTTACAAAAGGATAAAAAGTAGCCTATGTGACATATACCAATACATACAGCGCCATCTATACCAATACCTTTGTTTTCCCTCGGGAATAACAATTTTTTTTCGGGATAAAAAGTACCCTATTATTTAATCCAGACAACTTTACGTCTGCAAAAAAACAATGCAATCGGTTTAGTAGTTACGGCGTGAAGTCGGAACAAACAAACAAACAAACTCACTTTCCGATTTATAGAGGTAATATTAGTAAGGATATTCGATGTGTCGATATTACATCACTATCTCACCTGGTGGTAAGTGATGATCCGGCTTATAATGGAGCACGTCTGTCCATAAGCAACCTATTTACTCGAACATTAAAGACATCTGGGTTATAACCTAGAAACACAGTATCTTCACAATCGAAAAGACATCGAAACAATTATAGCTCGTGGAAAGTATTTAATGTGTACTACAGTTCCAACCTAGACTACAGTTTGACCTTTGGGAAATACCAGAACACAGAACAGATACTAGTCCTAAATCCAAAGTCGTGGAACACGAAGTACTCCGTAAAATAGATGCAGAGAATCCATTGTGTGCAATACAATTTGTGATACTCTTTACACTCTTGATTCGATAGTCTCAGTTCCTTTACTCGTTGTACAAGATTGCAACTTATTTATTTACCGTAGACGTACCGCTGGGGTTTGTTGCTGAAGATTGTTATAAATATTACGTGGGTTTAAGAATAGGGTGGTTGCTGAAGAAATGAATGAAGTTCTGCGTAGATTTTTATTATGCGTTAATCCGGTAAACGAGCAGATACGTCACCTGATGGTAAGCAATCAGCATCGCCCATGAACATCCAGAACACGAGAGGCGCAAGTACGTAACCGGCCTTTTAGGGACTAGAAATTTTGAGGATTGTTGGGAATTCAGGGATTGAAGAGATTGGGGGAAGGGAGGAGGATAATCGGGTCTGCAGTAACCTCACTCACATGACGAAACATAACGCAAGCGTTGTTCCACGTTGGGTTTCTGTGCAGCCGTGGTATCACTCCGGTCAAGCGGGCGCATTCGTGCCAAAGCGTAGCTTTTCCACACTTCTCTATTATATGCCTTTGGCACATAATTGTGTACAATGTGAAAAATAAAACGCCTATTTGTGATATAATAGTTTCCAGTGTCCGAGTGCAACAAATTGGTGTTGTTTTTTTTATGAGTTCAAAATATATTTTTCTTTGATTTTGATGATTTTAGCCTCTAACAAAGCAAAGCTGACTTTGAAATTGTATAGAGTCTAGATTGATGAATTTACTGATAACTGATGAATTATAAGCTATTTTTATAAGAGAAGCAACCAGTAGCACGACTCACACCAATCGTATTTCACGAAATAAAGCTCGTTGTTCGAAAAGTAAGAAACTTGTACGTTCGAGTTACCGAACGTTTTATCTTGGCTCTCAATTATTAATGCCGTCCTAACATTAATATGCATGTGTGAATATCATTTGGATTCGCTATAATGTGGATGATTTATGTGATATGTCTCAACGCTTTATTTTGCAGACGTGCTTTGAAATATTAATATTATAACGTAATGTTTTTAGTGTTGAGCTGTTTTATGCTCGAATTTGTTGTCAAAGGTGTTTGTAATTAGTTGTGAATTTCCAGATAAATGTGTGGTGTGGTGGAGTGGTGCCTTTGTACATAAATTATTTAGAAGTATTTATGCTTGAGTACAAGCAAATCATGTCAAGAATTCTATAGACATCTAACAGCAATCATCTAAGGTTTCTTTTTAATTAAAAAACTGGGAAGGGATCATATATCTAGACCTACATTGAGTAAGACGAGAGGGAGTGTCAGTCTCGTATTGACTTAAAGCTATAACGTTTCTACTCCTACTTCTAGCGAGTCCCAGTAACTTTCAGTTGAGCAATAGCCTCATTAAATCCGACTAAGAACTGGTGAAAGATGCGTATCACACTGTACTATGAAAAGCTTTAAAATAGTGAAATACGTATTTATTTATTTAATATACTTCAAGCACTCGATGTACAATAGGTGGACATAATGCCGCAGATATTTTCTCCCAGTGTAACCTTTGGGTGATGTAGAGAAGAATAAATGGTAGGAGCAAAAGGCAAGCAATGATTTTATTTAACAAAATTCTACAGCAAATTTGGCTGTACGAAAAAGGACGAAGAAAAGAAGTCAGTGTGATGAGTGGGACATTGGAGAAGATGGTTATGAGAAGAACAAAAACAAAAAAAGAGGTTAATCTGAATGACGTATTTAGTCAAGTATATAAAAAAAAACTCTCTTTTTTAATCCTTCATGCAACAAGTAACACTTAACCCCAAAGTCATACATTCTCCTCTGCAGATGTCATACAATTCGTAGTCAGTATCCGTGGTCCAAACTTCCACTGGTTTACCAAACAAAACTTTTACTTTGCCGTTGTTGAAGTCAAAACGTTAAAGTTTCAAACGCACCCTCCCCAAAGGGTAGTTTCAATAGACCTCCGTCTTTGTATCTTTGCTTTGTAAAATATTTTTCATTTGGGAATTGACTGGACATAGAATTGTGAGTGTTTATCCGCCAAGGAGTTGTAGGTTTATTGTGCAGTTGGTTTTTATTGGGAAGGTTTTTCGTTACACTGTAATTATGGCATGGCTTGAAACTAATCGAGTTCCTCGTCAAACAGTTACGTGAGTTAGCCGAAAACTTAATAACATACTCAGAGGTACGTATCTTTTAAAGTCCGGACAATATGTATATTTATAAAAGACTAGCTTTTACCCGCGGCTTCGCTCGCGTCACAAAAGGATAAAAAGCCAATGTGACATATACTAATACACACAGCGCCATCTATACCAACACTTTTGTTTTCCCTCGGAAATATCAAATTTTTCAGGGATAAAAAGTACCCTATTGTTTAATCCGGACTTGTAACTTTACGTCTGCAAAATTTCAAAGCAATCTGTTTAGTAGTTACGGCGTTAAAGTGGAACAAACAAACAAACTTACTTTCCGATTTATAATATAAGTAAGGATTATGTGTAATTATTATGCAGAGAATATGAAGACACAGAAAATATTGGTCTAGGTAACTTGCAAATTCTATTTAAATGAGAAACGTCTGTAACTACTTTATGAAGATATTAGCAAATATTTATTCGTGACATACCTAAAATGTACACAAATAAAACAATCCCCCAAAAACCCAACGTAACACAAGATTAACAAAACGAAATTCACAAAATGTACCTTACTGACTAAAGATTACATACATGAAATAAAATCAAAAGTAAATTAACCCTAATTACACATAATTTTAGAGAATAAAATGGCATGTTTACGACCAGGTGACCTAACAGAGGTTTAATCTCACCCAAGCACCAAGGGATTACTACACTGTAATCGAATATTTAAACAACTTGGGAAGGACACTTAATAAATGAGAAATGGTGATGCATAATTTATTTGTACGGGGAAAGTTGGCCTTCTGGTTATGTTTAGTGAAGAGTTGGGTAAACTATTTTAGGCTGTGGCTCTGATGTTGGACGAGGAAAGTATTTCGTTTTAAAGGTGTAGAGGGTTTCGTCTTTTGTTTTGTTACCGTGTCAAGCTTGGGCTTCGGGATTTTAAAATTGGAAGTGTTAATTTGTTTTTTTTTTTATTGTGAGCGTTTGAGTTTATTAGCAGTCATTCATAATAATATAACGTTTTATAACCTGGGTGTCTTCTAGGCCCGAGTGAATAGGTTGCATATGGGACGACGTTCTCCATCGTAGACCGCATCATCACTTACCACCAGGCGAGATAGTGGTCAAATGTCGGCCCAAAAAAAAAAAAAAATAATAAAACATCACACCTTTTATCCCTGACAGGGTAGACAGAGGTGCACAATTGCGGCACTTAATGCCACTGCACAAGGTAACACCCACTTTTCACTATTTTATGTTATGAGACCCATGTGATAGGGGGTGAGCCTATTGCCATATACCGGGCACAATTCCAAGCTGCGTGCTACTACTGAGAGTTTTATAAAAATATCCAGGAATACTTTACCCGACCCGGGAATCGAACCAGAGACCCCTTGCTCGGTTTATAGAATCATCATACAATCAGTGAGCTGCGCGACATCGCCGCGACCGCGCACGCTGCTCATGAGGAAGAACCCCTCTGTGGTTCGAAACTAGTAGAGCTTTTCAGGAATCATATTCTACGCGGACGAAGTCGCAAGCAACAGCTTGTACATTTATAAACAGAATGTAACACCCATTTTTATTGTCATGTAGAGCCTAATAAAATAGGGGCCGCCTTGTCGTCAAACACGGGTGCTAGTCGCAATTTCAGACTTCGTATTATTTCTGTACAAAAAATGGGAAATCACTACAATATTTTGCTCAACCACGAAACTGGATCAAACTCTGCTAGGCAGAAGCTTGCAACCACTCCATGATAGAGGCTTGTTAAATTTTTTTTAAAGGTAATATGAAATCTAATACATACATACATACATACATACATAACTTTACGCCTGTCTACCATGGGGGTAGGCAGAGGCTAAGGAACGCCAATTACTACGATTCTTACATACCTCTTTCGCTTCATTAACAGTCATCAATCTTTTCATGCATGCTCGTCGGTTAAGGATACTTTTAATTTGGCCCTTCTTTAATATATCACCAATCTGGTTACTATACGTCCGTCTAGGGCGCCCTCTACCGACGGCCCCATTCATATCCGCTCTGTATACTTCTTTCGTTACTCTACTTTCATCCATCCTTTCTACATGTCCAAACCAGCGTAACATATGAAATCTAATGCTACCTCAAATATCCTATTCCACAAAACTACCACAAAACAGACTATTATGAACCGATCTCTAAAAGATTCAATACCTACTGAAATTCAGTTGTTAATGACGTCATTTTCAGGCGCTTTCCGAACGTAAACCGACGCGGCCGCAACAAGTAATGAAACGATAATAATGCCGCTGACAAGTAGAACATGGCTTCCATTTTGGAATCTGCAGTTTGCTTTAAACTGAACGACATGTTAAATGTTATTTAATGTAAAAGTGTTTATTTTCTTGTCTTTTATTCATAACATCATAACATAAAATCATGCCTTTTATGCCCGAAGGGGTAGGCAGAGGTGCACACAGAATTAACACCCACTTTTCATCACTATTTATGTTAATAGGGGGTGAGCCTATTGCTATATACCGGGCACAATGCCAGACTCCGTGCTACTGCTGAGATTTTTTTTTAAACCCAGTAATACTTTGCCCGACCCGGGAATTGAACCCGAGACCCCTTGCCCGGCAGTCACACTTGCGACCACTTGGTCAACGAGGCAGTCTTTTATTCACTTCTAATCGAAACGGGTTGGTTGTTTTGTGTCTGGAGGTAGAAGGCTGTAGTGAGATAAGAATTTTTCTTTAACCACGTGGGAGATGCCGCAAAAACTCTTGAAGTTATCATAATTAACATAACATTACTTTTTAATTGTGGATAAGACAGTGTACATGTACATCTACTCTTTACCGGTTATAAGTATTAGGAGACTCCTATAGAGTTCATTTCGTTATAGTACTTAGAACTTGAGCTTCATTATTCGAATGCTAGATGGCGCTAAGCTAGCTACATTGTGAGAATTGTTGACAATTTTTTTTTAATTATCGTAAAAAATAGATTTTTTTAAATAAAAAATACCCTATGTTACTTCTGGTACCTTCAAGAGTATGTGTACAAAGTTTCATGATGATCGGTTGAGTAGATTTTGCGTGATGGTGTAACAAACAAATGGACTTTCGCATTTATAATATTATTATTATATACGATTTTAAAGACAAATCCCAAAACCAATTCCTTGCCTAGTAATCGCACTTTCGCCCTCTGCACTAATAAGGCAGTTCACATACGTAACTACTAGGAAAGCAAAATCTCATTTCACCCAATTACAACAAATACAAAACTCGTAAACAAATAAAAGTACAATACGAGAGAAAGAAAATATTCATCATCGTTCAATAAATAATTCCGTACACTTTCACAGACTGAAATATTTCGTTGCTAACGGACACAAACTCGATTGATTTCCTCGAACTCAACTTTTTACTTAACTTTTTTCAAAACTTTTCACTTTGCACTCAATTCATCACTAACGTACGCGAAGACAGTAGCGACATCTCTAGGAGTGTGGGGGAACTAGCACTATTACCTCACTAACACAAAGGAGATCCATTTAGTAATAATTCAGTAGAACCACACATCTCGCGAACCTTTGGAAATAGAATATTAAAGTGGGATGTTCATACATCTTGGATCGGTACAAAACTATTCTACTCATGACTTGGCGGTTTGCGGACTTCTTTCTTATCTTTTTTTTCGTGTATGTTATTCTCTAGCCAGATTGTGGACCTCTTTTAAGGATACTATTTAATTTTTTTTCTGCACAACGACAGTTTTAAATATTCTATTTTTAAATTTTGTTGTTTCTCATCTAAGCAAGGAGGTTGTATGTTACGTAATGTAGAATAGTGATCGCTTTTATATAAAGGCTATTTTTGTTAGGAACAGTAAGTTTAATTTTAACATTTTATATTTTTATTTTTGGAAAACCTACTTTTATTTTAAGTGATTATCTAATCACCCTATATTCACTATTTTTATTTTGCCTGAAGACTATTGCATAAGTTATTTACGTCAACAGTTATCAGCATTTCTATCTCTTGGGGCACATTGATACGTTCTAATACCTTTATTTCTTTTTATCCAATCAACCTTTAACTGGAAATCGGGCAATGATCATCATCATCAAATTATCAGGTAAAATATTATTTATTGATGGGTAATATGGGTCTCATTGTCAATCACACTTCTCATAACATCATTCATAACATTACTCCGTTTATCCCCGAAGGGGCATGCAGAGGTGCACATTACGGCACTTAATACCACTGTACAATGTATCACCTGCTTCGTTGGCAAGTGCGGCTGCCGGGCAAGGGGTTTCGGTTTCGATTCCCGGGTTGGGCAATGTACAACTAGGTTTTTAAAATTCTCAGTAGTAGCAGTCTGGAATTGTGCCCGGTATATGGCAATAGGCTCACCCCCTATTACATGGGACTCATAACATAAATAGTGAAAAGTGGGTGTTACATAGTACGATCACACTTCTCGATTTAATAAATCGCTCATTTATCTTTTCCGTAACATTTTAAACTTCCTGCTAAGTTCGATCCCCGTTTTTAATAGGTTCATTTCTGACCCGTTTACGAAAAAGCGCCATTACTTAGTGCTAGTGTCCTGATAAGCATCCACTTGTATTATCCCGGTGACAGGCCTAGTTCAGAATTAATTATCCTGTTCCATTTATTCGGAGAACGCTTGAATATTTTATAAGAGGCCCGTCGTCATGTGCCCGGCTTTGTCTTGAAATATCATTGTGGTACACAGCTTCACAACAAAGTATACAAACTAGTTTATCAAGACCTCGCTTTGTATGATCTTGTCGTATGTTCGATGGTCAGCTTATACTGGTGACGCATAGCTTGATGTGAACCAATGTGTTAATGTAACGTGGGGCTTTGTGAATGTGTGTGGATTAGCTGTATTATGTTGTATGTATATGTGTATGTGTGTTTAGTTTAAGGACTATCTCTTTGGTCAAGTTCACAGAATACAATACGGTATTTTGCAACTAATCAAATTCAATACTTTTGTCGAAACGTCATAAACGATATTGTTCTATGAATTTTGTACCAAAAACTAACTTATGACGTCATCGTATTTTCGAGTCAAATAGCACACTTATTTTAAAAAAAATTCTAGACTAATCGAAAATTAAGTACACCGTCAAATGGATTAATGAAATTGTAATTCCTTGTGAATATTTAATTGGATTGAAAAATCAAAATAATTTATTTTTGACCAAGGAAAATACCCAATTCTGTGAGAGAGATGATAGAACTTCAAGCTTCTAGTTTGGGTACCTAATTTATAAAATTGTGCTATCATAAGTAAAAAAGTTAATTAACTATAAACCATGGTTTTTCTTGCCCTTTCAGTGCTTGAGAAAAAACATGATATATGAAGAAATTTTGTCTTGTGTTCAGTGTGACTTGTGTTGATAAGTGTGATTTTTATGAGCGGTTTTGTTTCATTTGTGTGTTCCAGACTTTAGAGAATTTCGAAACTCCAGTACCTTATAATACTTTGTTTGGCCTAGAGACGCAACCGTTGAGACTAGGAACTTTGAACTATGCATGTAATTTTACCTAAGGGCCGATTTTTCTAATCATCACTTAATTCTTAACTGTAGGATTCGGAGTCGCGGAGAACCTAACGGGTAACCGGGGCTCCGGCTCGACGTGCAGGAGAAGGAACGGGGTGGTTTTTAGTCAGTAAGAGTCTGACACTCCCTCCCGCCTCACCTAGGCGGGAGCAGTCATTCGATGATATACCTCCCTTAAAAACAAACTGTAGGATACAATTGACATTTGACAGTCATTAGTATGGGAGAATTGTCAAATATTCAAAGTTATTTCGCAGTTAAAATGTATCTGGCGTTGGCAAAATCGGCTCTAAGTAAACAATGTACAAGTATGCCCTTTTAAATAAAATGTACAAGTATGCCTTTTTAAATAAAGTGAAACGTACCTTAAAACGAATCAATTAAGATTCATTTTAGCGAAACAAATGAGTAGTAGTATTGAGGATTTAAATGCAACGACCGAAAGTCGACAATTACTAACCAATCAATTGACGATCGAACTGAGGTTGTTACGACCCTCTTAATATGCATGAAGTGTTCGCAGCTAGGGCTGACACAAACGAGTAGATGTGTAATTATTTCTTGTGTATCTATATCTCATTATTATTCTACCTGTCTCGTTGGCCAAGTGGTCGCAAGTGCGATTGCCTGGCAAGGGGTCGCGTGTTCGATTCCCGGGCCGTGCAAAGTGCTATTGGGTTTTAAAAAAATCAGTAGTAGTACAGAGTCCTGAAATTGTGCCCGGTATATGGCAATAGGCTCACCCCCTATAACATGGTACTCAAAACGTAAATAATGAAGAGTGGGTGTTACATTGTACAGTGGCATTGAGTGCCGTAATGTACACCTCCGCCTACACCTTCAGGGATAAAAGGCGTGATGTTATTCATTTTTGTTAGTAGTAAAGATGTTGGTGACCCTGACCAGTCTCCAAGGAACGTTTAAGAAGCAAAAGAATGTTTTGACTTTGGCTTAACGAGCGATCACCGGTGACCGCTCCCCACTGACTTTATTATAGACCTTATTTCCAATGTTTAGATACTATTTCTGGATGAACAAATTTTTGGGAATCTTGGTACGATATCTACGTATTAAACTTTTGGTGATCCAGCAATAGTCCTGTAGCGTCTAGTCGCCTTTAAACATGAGGATTATGGAAAATTCGCCCTTAAGTGTTTGTTCCAACAGTCATATCAAGACTGACATAGATGATATTGTAGCATATGCTGCTAAGCGAAAAAATATCCAATAATATTATGGCAGAGTTGAAAATCGAACAAAAACCTCTTTCACAGCTCCACCTTCTCTACTACAAACTAAACCTGACATTAAGGTTAAACACCCACAAAAATACTTCAAAATACTTTTTCAGATCAAAACAAAACGACCGACGCTTCACCAAAGAGAATCCAATAGAAAAAGGGAAATAAAAGAAAACACTCTGTATTTAAGTGCATTGTGCCAAGAAAAATACATCCTGTACAAGGAGGTTGGCGTTAAAATTTAATGGTGACGTAACTACACATAACCATGTGTAGTTACAGTGCTGTAGCTCAGGAAGTCTATATAATGAAAATTATCTTCTAAAGAAGCTCCCACATAACAGTTATACATATACCGTTATACCACACTTTTTATTTATGGGATAAGCTGGTAAACGAGCAGAAGGACCACCTGATGGTTAGCAATTGGCGCTGCCTATGGACACCCACTACACCAAAGAAGTTACAAATGCATTGTAGGCTTAAGATTTTTTTTTTGATTATGTTTGATGGGCCTACGTTTGTTCACTATCTCGCCTGGTGGTAAGCAATAATGCGGTCTACGATGGAGCACGTCGTCTCATAAGCAACCTATTCACTCGGGCCTTGAAGACACTTAGGTTATACTCTTCAGGAAGTACAGACTTGACAAGCTGATATGGAATTGAAATTAGAGGAGATATTTGGCAAAATGTGATCATTGTAAAGTATCTGCCAACTGTCAACCCTATTCCGTATCATGACGTAGCAGTGGGACCGCACCAAGATGTTCGCCGATTCGGTCCCGCGACGATCAATTAGTCAGCTGTTAAGGCATTTATTATACCTTTCGCTGATCCGGAAGATAAAGGGATCAACACTTTATTGGTATTGACTATGACAATTTACTGAGGTGTGTACTTTAGTTTTAAATGTTTCGCATTCAAAGGGTAAACTGGGACCCTATTTTTATAATAACTATCGTGAGACATACTAGATTAACTAAAAATTGCAGGTTCCTCACGTGAATATACAGTGGGCTGCGCGACATCGCTGCGACCGCGCACGCTGCTCACAAGGAAAAACCCCTCTGTCGTTCGAAACTAGTACAGTTTTTCTCAGTACATTCATGTGAGTAACCTGCGACCTTATTAGTTATTAAGGGTTTTTTAAGGGGGGAAAATTATCGAATGCCTCCCGCCTGGGTGATTACTGACTAAAAACCACCCTGATTCTACTCATGCACTTCGAGCCGGAGCCCCGGTAACCTTTTACGTTCTTCATAATTATTAAGACTGCTGTCCGTTTATCTGCCTGTTCGTAAGAAGACTGTATCACATCACATAAATCGTGACAGCTAGTTGTAATACAATTACACATCACATTCATCCCAACTTGAAACAAGTGAATGATACAAAAATTTTGTTCTGTGTGCGAAAACACACACGACACGTTGCACAGTATCTAGTCGCCTAGTCAATGAGTCAAACGTCCAACGCCAATGCCAACGCTAAAGTCCAGTGTCTATACTCATAACATACCAATTTTTCTTCATCATCGACAGCCTATAAGTGCCCACTAGTAAGCAAAGCCTCTTCTCACACGGAGACAGTTTGAGCATTAATCATCATGCTTGCTCAATGCGGGTTGGCGATTTCAATTTTATAATTAGAAATTACAAGTCCAGGTTTCCTCACAATGTTTTCCTTCACCGTTACCAGTGTCTAAATAATCTTAGAAAGCACATATAACTCGGAAAAAGTCACATTGGTACATGCCGTTGGTAAGTTTCGAGCCCGCTCTCTATTACTATTAGAAGGGGGTGTCTTAACCTCCGAGCCACGACGACACATACTCCTTATAAATACCTTAAAGGAATACCAGGAAAATATTTCATAGTGTATCTCCCAGGCGACAATATTTCCCAAAGCGTTTCCATTGAATGATTGATACACACGTCTTGGACTGTTGTAGTAAACAGCGCTGACTTGGACGTCTCAATGATGTGTCCTGCGTAAATCATGGTGATTGATCGGCTTTCAGCGGTGAGTGATTGACGCTGACGATATTATTTGTCTTTGATTTTCGGTGACAGGTCACATATTATGTTGCTTAAGTTTTGGTGCGCACAAATATCTGTAGGAATAATAAAAAGGCGTGATGTTATGCATCACGCCTTTTTTTACCCGAAGGGGTAGGCATGGGGTGCATATAGAAGTAACACCCACTTTTCACTATTTATTAAGCGTGGGAGAGCCATGCTTCGGCACGAAGGGGTCGGTTTGACCGGAGTGATACCACGGCCTCACAGAAAACCGACGTGAAGCAACTCTTGCGTTGTGTTTCGTCGTGTGAATGAGGTTACCGGAGGCCCAATATTACCCTCCACTTCCCCAATCTCCCCAATTCCTGAATCCCCAACGGTCCTCAAACTCCTAATACCCAAAAGGCCGATAACGCACTTGTAACGCCTCTGGTGTTCCAGGTGTCCATGGGCGACGCCGATTGCTTACCATCAGGTGATCCGTCTGCTCGTTTACCGGCTAATGTCATAAAAAATAAAAAAATATGTTATGAGTTTCATGTAATAAGGCGTGAGCCTATTGCCATATACCGGGGACATTTTCAGACTCCGTTCTACTACTGAGATTTTTTTTAAAACCCAGTAATTCTTTGCCCGACCCGGGAATCGAACCCGAGACCCATTGCCCGGCAGTCGCATTTGCGACCACTCGGCTAACGACGCAGTCATAGTCAGCCACAGAATAATATTTTTTCAATATTATAATCCTACGTTTAAAAAACCGACTTCAACATCCTTCGCATTTTGTTTAAGTTTTGTTTTTTTTTTAACTTTTCGAAAAAAGTATTCAATTTCACTCTGCAGGCATACCTGCAAAGGCAAATATTTGTCATAACAAATTTACAGCAATGCCGAACGTATTACTAACAATTTTTTTGACATATACCCGCCAAAAATAGTTATTAAGAAAAAATCTAGGTCAACTATAAGAATGTAAGTTATTGTAATTGTAGGTACTTCAAATATTTCTATTATTACCTATCTTAGTACAAAATAAAAATAAACTGCTATATGCTATACTTTTCTTATAAAGAAATTATTACGTAACTAAGGTTAAATTCAGTGATTTTATTGTATGTAAATATAACGAGTATTTGCGTCTTTCTTGACAAATTCGTATTAGATTAAATTATTCTTGAAAAGGTTTGTAAGCACTTAATAGTATACAAGAAAAAACATGTTTGTGTAACTTTTTTTTTGCAACTGTTGCGAGCGTTTACGCCGAGCGGTTTTTCATACAAACTTATAGGTTTCAAGTTACTGAAATTATCCATTTCTATTCTATCATCTAATTTTATATATTATATTAGCTACTTCCGCGCGGTTGCACTCACACTGCTCAGCGCTTATTTATCGTAGCGTAATATTTTATAACCTATAGCCTTCCTCGATAAATGGGCTATCCAACACAGAAATAATTTTTCAAATCAGACCAGTAGTTTCGGAGAATAGCGCGTTCAAACAAACAAACAGAAAAACAAACAGCTAGTATGAAATATGTACTCGAATTTTTTAAAGAAAAATCGCGTGGTTATTGTTAAAAAAACAACACACCATCCGATGCCGATTCGGAGTCGCGGAGAACCTAACGGGTAACCGGGGCTCCGGCTCGACGTGCAGGAGAAGGAACGGGGTGGTTTTTAGACAGTAAGAGTCTGACACTCCCTCCCGCCTCACCCAGGCGGGAGCAGTCATTCGATGATTTTCCCCCCTTAAAAAAAATCCGTTCATGACTGCGGTACAGCCATGACTGTCTGCACCCCGAGCGCACCCCAACATCGAGGCGCGTAGGTATAGCTCACGTTTCGTCCGTTTGTATGAAGTTGGAATACTGTATGATATTATTACCGTGGCCAGACCATGATATACTGGTTTCGTATAGTTCGATGTGGAGCCTACGTATATAACGTATCAACAACATTATAATGAAGTTTTCTCAGAAAACTCCGCGCACTTTCCTGTTTACTTACTTATACGGCTTTATAAAATAATTGGTCTTTCGCATTATGTACAGTTTCTTTTGAAAACACGTTTTGCTTTTTGATACGCTTTTAATCCTGGTTTTACTCAGAATATAAAAAAAAACTAAGTATAAAACTTTTAATTGTTATGTTTTTGGGCTTATCACGTAACTATTTGACGAGGACCTCGACTAGTTTCAAGCCATATTAGGGGCTCATAAGCAAAATACTCTTGGGTTTAAAAAAAAATCTTAGTATTAGCACGAGGTCTGGAATTGTGCCCGGCATATAACAATAGGCTCACCCCCTATTACATGGAACTCATAACATAAATAGTGAAAAGTGTTTGTTATAGTGGCATTAAGTGCCGTAATGTGTACCTCTGCTTGCCACTTCGGGGATAAAAGGCGTAATGTCATGGTATTGTGTTAACATAATATTTTTTTACAATAAAAATGTCTGTTATTTTACCTGACTTGAAAATAAAACTTTGAGATCTCGGACTTGATTGTCGACCCTTTTAAAACTTTTTTTTTTAAAGGGGGAAAATCATCGAATTACTGCTCCCGCCTGGGTGAGGCGGGAGGGAGTGTCAGACACTTACTGACTAAAAACCACCCCGTTCCTTCTCCTGCACGTCGAGCCGGAGCCCCGGTAACCCGTTAGGTTCTCCACGACACCCTTTTAGGACTAGACTAACGAGTTGTTAAAAAATTATGTGCAAATCCATTATTAAAACATCATCAAAATCAGATCAGCATTACTAGAGACACACCTCTTAACACATAAACACAGACAAACAGACATACAATTTTTATAGTTTGGATTTTATGAATATAGAAGTAACCCAGAAAGGATTGTTAGCAGCGTGGGTAGCAGTTCTATTCTCATGTGGGACAAAATATTTGTATAATAGGAAATGTTTGGTATAATTAGATACAATATATATAACGTTATTTGATTTCCGAATTGAAAAGTAAATAAACGAAGACATTTTTAGAGGATTCTATAAATAGACAAATTCAATACTTTTTATCTAAATGTCAAAGAAACCTTTCGTTTCTTAGAAAGATAGTGACGTATGACGTTCTAGGTATGGTAGTTATAAATTCTCCTAGCTGTTGCCTGCGACTTCGTCCGCGTACAATATGATTCCTGTTTTATCCCATGGGAGCATAAAATCACAGTAGTAGCTCGGAGTCTGGAATTGTGCCCGGCATATGGCAATGGGCTCACCCCCTATTACATGGGGCTCATAATATAAATTAGTGAAAAGTGGGTGTTACATTGTACAGTGACATTTAAATGCTGTAATGTGCACCTCTGCCTCGGGGATAAAAGGCATGATGTTATGTTATACCTACTTTTGTACGAGATGGTAAGCTCTCACCTGATGGTAAGCGATGATGCGGCCTACAACGAAACATGTATTCACTCGGGCCTTGAAGACACCCACTATACCCTTTAGTACCTGAACTAGCATTTGCTTGCAAACAAGATTATACGGCTAACAGAATTCAAAAAGGTATGTAAAATAAAAATCTTTCATAACCAAGAAACAAGATAATGAAATAGAAAAACATTGGAGACAGACTAGTTGCAATATTGTTCTTATTTTATTTAGAGGCAACCGTGTCTTGACTTACAAACTTACACTTTACTTGTGACAAAATAAAAAATCAACCTTACCTTCTGGATATTGCGTTCAATTTGCCGTGACGGGTGACAACGTCAAGTGTATATTAGGGTTGTCAAGGTATGTCTTGGTAGGAAATAGGTAGTACGGAACCACGCACGGTCCCAAGGAAATTGCGATGTTTTATTCTATTTGCTGAACAGTTGTCGGTCGATAGGAAATATAGTGAAGGATTTCAGAGTAGATGTAATATCAGAACGGCTTAGGGTTGTCGGTTAAATGAGAAAGAATTTTCTGTAAAAATCTTATTGGTTATTTTATTGAGTTCTATTTTTTTTGTATCCTGTTTGGAGTTATGTGAGCGGATGCTTAGTTGAAAGATTTTCTTTTTAAACTGGGACGTAACGTAGTTCTGTATCGCGGATATAATGAAGTCATCATTAACAGCCTATAAGTACCCACTGCTGAGCAAAGTCTCTTCTCACACTGAGAAGGTTTGAGGATTAATCACCACATCGCTCATTGCGGGTTAGTGATTTCAAACTTGAAAATATAAGTCCAGGTTTCCTCACGAAGTTTTCCTTCACCGTTTGTCAGTGGTTTCTAAATAATCTTAGAAAGTACATATAACTCGAAAAGGTCACATTGGTACTTGCCGTTGGTAGATTTAAAACCAGCATCCTCATGCATGAGAAGCAGGCGTCTTAACCTCTGGGCCACCACGATTAACAGGTAATGAAAAACCAATAATATTATACAATTGTCTGAACACTATTACACATATTTATGTCATGTAGGAATTCAATTTAAAGTAATTTCGTTTTGTTTTGTTTATTTATTCAGGGACACAAATGGAATAAAAAGGCGATGAAATACTTTTACTCAAACATAATTTCTATTAATGTGTTGAAATACATAGTTTATATTTCTATACAAAAGCCGGCAACGCATTTCTACTGAAGGTGCAAGTGTCCATTGGTGGCGCTGACTGCTAACCAATAGGTCATCAGGTTTCACATTGACCTCCTATGCCGTAGAAAAATCATCCTTCGATAAGTACCGTCTCTAAATGTACTAGAAACTAAGATATTCTTTTCTTTTTCAAACACCCCATATCTCCACTACTTACAGTCTTAGGTATTGGTGCTCAAGTGTGTAAAGAGACAATAAGTAACAAATATACAAAGAACACACAATAAATATTGCTAGGAGCAGCCGACAAAACCGTAATGCCGTCAAATCCCTCATTTGTCAGTTGTATGGCAACCCTAGTAGGTGACATGCCATCATGTAGGTAAAGACAGAAATCCAAAAAAAAATAATGCTATATTTTGGGAAAATATTAATTAATAAAATTGTGTTTAACTCTTTGAGTACCGTCATTATAGACACAATTAAAGAACGTTGCGGTCACCGGTGACCACGCGGTGTTTGACAGTTTAAACAGATAATCATGTAAATATTTAACAAGGTACCTCAATCTGCCGTCACCACTCGACACTGGCAGTATAGTCGACAACATCGTGTTGCAGACTCGGTTGCCAAAGGAAAAAAAACGAGGTACCTCGACTAGTTTAAGCTACGTTAAGGACTCATATCCATGAGTAGCATTGCGTGACACACAATGAAGCAGATTACTCAATTTGGAAAATTTGTTGATAGTGTCTACGGTCCAACGTAAACAATTGCAAAACAATTGTAATTGCATCTCCGGTAACCGTGAGGTTTGCACACGACGAAACACAACGCAAGCGTAATTTTACGTCGGTTTTCTGTGAGGCAGTGGTATCAAAATCCGGTAGAGCTGGCCCATTATTGCCGAAGCAAGGCTCTCCCACACGTTTAACTTTGTAATATAAGAATCAATTGACGAAATTTCCAATACCATATTTGCACCATTTCATCTGAACCTGTAGTTGACCTTCTGTTCTTTCATACTCAGTGGTAAAGTAGGGAGGATTTGTGATGTCACGACATACTACTTACTTTATTTTCGGGGAGTACTTCGTGCGTACAAATTGCATATGAAGTATATCTACCATCACACGGGGAATGTTATGGCTTCGCTGAATTAGTTTCGACTTTGATTGCTTTCGTTTTCAATTTTGATGAAAAATTGTATTAAATACATAGTTGTGTCATTTATAGTCTCAGTTATAATATTGGCTTCGTCTCAGTTATAATATTGTCTTTAAATAATTAGTTACAATATTGGCTGGCGGCATTATATAACTGAGTTTGTTAAGTTGGCGTTGAGCAACAGTTGCAAAAAGTTTCATTTTTGTCAACATTTTCATTTAACTTTAATATTTTATTTAAATTTAACAATTTTCATTTAATGTTGTAATAATATAACAAATCGGAAATGTGAACTTAAAGCAAGTTCTTGGGTAGGTATTAAAAAATGTTTTTAATAATGTGATATTATTAGACATACTACTACATATAGAGTAATAAATATCCTATACAAATATTTGTATAGGATACTTTTTTTTTTAAGGGGGAAATAATCGAATGACTGCTCCCGCCTGGGTGAGGCGGAAGGGAGTGTCAGACTCTTACTGACTAAAAACCACCCCGTTCCTTCTCCTGCACGTCGAGCCGGAGCCCCGGTTACCCGTTAGGTTCTCCGCGACTATAGGTAGATACTTAATTTCCTTGTATCCGACAGTTGCACTTACAGCCCCAATAACCAGCCTTAAAAAATGAATAAAGTCTCCTACTGCCCCATTTGGAGGCTACACTTCGTTCGTCTATAACTCATAAGTAAATTACAACACAATTAAGTTGGGCGCGCCAAAACCACTTGGCACCGTCAAAACGTTACAAAGTAGGGAATGCAAATGTTACGAGAGAAACGTCATGGCCCATAATAGCATAAATAAACTATGTAATTCATATTTTGTTGCTGCACTCTCAACGTTAAGGCGTTTTTGAGAATATTTCTTAAATTTATGGGTAGGTAAATGTTTATTTTAAATACGTACTTGTGGTCTTTATTTAATGGGGGATAATCATCGAATGACTTCTCCCGCCTAGGTGAGGCGGGAGGGAGTGTCAGGCTCTTACTGACTAAAAACCACCCCGTTCCTATTCCTGCTCTTCGAGCTGGAGCCCTAGCAACCAGTTTGTGGTCTAGCAGCCTTTTGTAATAATAGTCGTTTTTTATGGCATATGACCGGTAAACGAGCAGACGGATCACCTGATGGTAAGCAATCGGCGTCACCCATGGAGACCTGGAACCCCAGAAGCGTTACAAGTGCGTTACCAGTCTTTTGGGGATTAGGAGTTTGAGGATTGTTGGGGATTCAGGGATTGGGGAGATTGGGGAAGGGGGGAGGGAGCTAGGCCTCCGGTAACCTCATTCACACGACGAAACACAATGCAAGCGTTGCTTCACGTCGGTTTTCTGTGAGACCGTCTTATCACTCCGGTCGAGCCGGCTCATTCGTGCCGAAGCATGGCTCTTCCACACTTAACACTTAATGCGGTATGGGAATGTGCTCGACCAAACTGATTTTTTTAACATCTAACAAAATCAATTCGAAATAATAATAAACGCTAACTGCCATAGAAGTAATTATTAACATCATTGCCTTATTGCAGGATAAAATTGAATCTCCCTACTTCTTGAAGTACTTTCTTAGTAATCGAGGAATAAAAAATGTTTCCATCATTGAGTAGTAAGAGGTAGACGACATAACGTTAAAATTTCGGCCCTTACCAGCAAAAACTAGATGCACAGCAATTTTCCCACAACTTCACCTCCCAACCTCCGTCCCAACAATATTGCAGCGCAAATATCCGAATAAACAAAATTACAGAGCCTAATTCATCCAAATAGTACAACGTCCCTCCAAATGGTCGTAATGGAGAATATTCTAGAAAGCGTCAAATTAACGTAATAGTCTGAGAACAATTATTCTGTTCATGGTCTCAATTCGAGATGTATAATTTTGTTTATGTACTAATTAAGGTAAAATGTCTGTGGAGGAATGTCTTCACCTCTAACAATTACTCAGATGTTTGTAATTTACTTTTGCACTGCATTTCGAGGAGATCGTTCTAGAATGTTTGTTGTTTTGTCCCAATTTTTTGCTCATGTAGATAAAAATGTGCGTTGTCTTCTCCTTTTGTCATTATTTTTTTATCTTGGTTTTTGATGTTCTGAATTTTATATTTATTTTTATATATTATTTTTCTGTCGCCTCTTAAAAAATCTAATTAGATTTGCATAAATTATTTACCTCATATGGTGTGATGCCATTGAAAGATTATTGATCAATAACACCCAAGGACATATCATCACTTAGTTTCATTACATTAACCTCATATATAATATTCAAATTTGAAATCGAAAGTATTTTGCTTTACAACAGTAATTTAATTCTACTTACAAAAGCTCCCAAAAATTTGATTCACCATCCAGTATCGTAAAAACAGGAGATATAAATTCATCCAATGGGGTTGTCGCATAAAATGTATTATCGGGGATGAGGCCAGACCTCCGATTTCATTTCATGATATTAAGTGGACCATTTTTATAGGCCATAAAACTTTCTTTTGAATACGTGGCTCCGAGGATATGATGTGGAGTTTTGAATTAGATGTGTAGCTGCGCATCGTAATTCTCTTTGGGCTATTCTTCTTTAAAGGCTGAAGGTAATTTGCCTAAGGATTACGACTAATCTAGGAAAACTGATTCATGGAAGATTGTGGAGCATAATTTTATACTTAGGATAAACTCGTTAGATTAATTGTAGTACATTACAAAGCTGTTATTATCTACTAGGTAAATGGAACTGTTTGTTATGGGATACGAAGCCCACGACCAGATGCAGATGATATTCCGTGTTATACTTTTTGTCTGATCAAAAAATGTGTGTGCATCCAATCCGAAGAACAATTCAAAAACCCAAACGATGTCCATAAACAAACCCCAAGCTGCAATTTGCGCGAACTCAAACAATCTATGTATAAGTATTCAAGTTTTCTCCCATCGCAGATCGCAGAGTTTCGTCCAAATCAATTTATTTAATTTAACAGGACCGTTTACTGAGCTCGTAATCAAATATTTTTGGCGGAGAACTTTTGAAACAATTCAAGTTCGAACATGGAAGACGAAATTTCCGTTGCTCCTTCGTTTGGACGGACGATAAATTTATTTTCAAACTTTTCTGTTTAGTGTATTCCTTGCAAGTCAATATATTTGAACAAGGACTGAACTATCCGTAGTTTTGCATCGCAGTGATTTAACAATCTATTGGAATTCTTAAAGTTTTCTGTTGAATTTTGTGGATTATTTTTGCTGTATATTTCTATCGTCTTTAGTTTATTCACTGACTGGACTGTCTCGATTGTTTATTCTTTATATGGTTGATTTGATGCCTTGATGGAGAAGTGTTGTTTTGGATTTCTATTTACATTACTTAAAATGCTCGCAGTATCCTATTTTATCAATTGCTCGTATACTTTGGAATTTACATGCAGACATTAGTTTCTAGGAAAAATAGTTTTGGAATTATGTGGTTTGTCAATCACTCTTTGAACTAGTAAAAATGTAACGTATTTACTTTTTTAACACATAACTCAATCGTCCCAAATGGATAGGTATAAAAGTGTCAAAAACTCGTATTTTACCTCGACATTGGGTATCGTGCAAGTTTCTGGTAGAAGTAACTGAACGATTTCTTTTGTAGCCAACTTGTGCATTCCAGTTGGGTGCTGTAAAGGCTGTATTGCAAGACAAATTGTGAGTCCGGTACTATACGTTGTGTGGGACTCGTGTTACGAAATGAGGAATCGAGACTTCATGCTATTAAGATTTTTTCAATGTAAGGTTCTTAATTCGGTTGAACATTAGAATACTATTTGGTTGAGTCTCTATAACACATGATGTCTTTGTTTGAAAATTGGAGTGTGAACGTGATCTGATCAATACGTTTAATGTCACTGTCGTTGGTTGAAAGGTCTCAATGGTGAATGTTGAGCAAAAGAATTCGAATTTGGTAGTACTGTAATTAGGATGATGACAAAATGAAAATTAAAAATATAATTAGTCCGAATATAATTATAATTAGTCCGTAAATATAATTAGGTAACGAAAAAATATTAGACATGTATTTTTTTATTTTGTCGTATAATAAAACAATACTTAGATAAAACGAATCAAAGTTTAGGAGTGGGGGCTAAAACGTCATTTCCACGTATAAAATGTACGTGCATAGAAGTGACGTCAAATGAAATTTCAAATCTAAATATCGTCGAAAGTATTCGTTTATGTAAGAAAATAAAAAATACATCTCTAATGATTTAAAATAATCTACCAGACGGACATTAAAATAAAAATTAGGGTAGGCCCTATTGACTAGCAACTTGATCGTCCATCATTGTATCATCTTGTGGTCAAATAAATCGATTCAAACTACCGATATACCGATTGCACTGACATTACCGAGAGTGCCAACTCTCTCATCTCGGACACTGCAATTTATGTGAGATCTTTTGTAAAGGTTCCGTGTTCATACTCGAAGCTCGGTTATGATTCCTCTTATTTCTTACTTTTCCCTTCTTATCATCAGCAATGAGGTCGGTTTTAGACATAGGCACAGCTTTTCTAATTACTTGTAGGTAATTCTTGAAGGTTGCTTGGTAATTTCCGGGAAAACTTAAAAAAATATAAAAAAGGAGTTCGGATTGTCTTACTCTAATTGGTGTTTAACAATGAGCTTGTTCCCTATCAAATAAAAAAAAAAACAAGATATGGATGTAACCAGCGTCTGCTCGCGGCTTCGCCCGCGTTCCTATAGGATAAAAAGTAGACTATATGTCATTCCAGAATCCAGTTCCATATTGTTTTCTGTTTCAAGTTTCATCACGATCCCGTCAGCCGTCTTGATGTGATTGAGTAACAAACATACACACAAACTCACAAACACACTAACTCACAATTCATTCACTATCGAATTTATAATATTAGTAAGATTTTCAGCCAGTGGCAGTCCACTGCTATACTATTGTTTTTCTCTACACAAAGTGTTTGATATAATATCCCAGTCTTTGTCAAATAAGTAGACCCTTAGTTGGCTCTTGAGGCTTCTGTGGAAAGAGTAGGGATAGTAGTGAATATGTTCTGCTTTTCTATGATCACACAGTGGTGTATTTTTGAGTATAGTAGGCAGCAGGTCAACTCTTTTCTGTCAAATGTCTTTATTAGATTTTCAACTCTATAGTTTAAATATAAAACCAAAAATAGGATGACAAAAATTGACACAGCGAATATGTTTGAGATGCAGGCTGGCCTCTGTACGTTGAATGGAAGAAATTAACAGTGGAAGATTGTTTTGCTATTCTCATTAACATTTTCTTCTACAATAAAATGCGTGTCATTGAGATACATTATTTGAATACAAAAGTAAATTGTTTCACTCAAAATGAATTTTATATTAAACATGTATATCGTTGAATATGTATTTGTGAATATTAAGTAAAGTGCTCGGGCTATGGGAATCAATATTTTAACAATTTTATTTGTATTGATGATAAATGGAATGATTTGGTTGCGTGAACAGGGTAAAATATACGTTGAAAGTTATTGCTGTATCGGACCGGGTGGTTGTAGGTAAGTATAAACTTAGTATGGTGGGACCAGGTTCTGTTTCTAGGTAAGTAAAAGTATTTTTTTTAAGAGGGGAAATCATCGAATGACTGCTCCCGCCTGGGTGAGGCGGGACAGAGTGTCAGACTCTTACTGATTAAAAACCACCCCGTTCCTTCTCCTGCACGTCGAGCCGGAGCCCCGGTTACCCGTTAGGTTCTCCGCGACGAGTTAAAGTATTAAAGTGTTATCTTAGTAACAATAAGACGTTTGACAGAAACTCCTCACCATAGACAGCTAAAGAACAGTCTGAAATTGTTTTCTATATTTTGAACTTATCACCATTGTAGGATTTTCTTATTTGTCATTGGTGAGTTAACAAACTCATAATCTTGCGTATCCTTTAGATCTAAAAGAATAGTTCGTGGATCCAGTATTATTTTCACTATAAGCGTAAACCGACAATTTTTAGGACGGACACGCACCGCACGATTCGATTCCCGCACGGAGCTAATCTTTGTGTGATCCACAAATTGTTTTTTCGGGTCTGGGTGTCATGTGCATGTGACTTGTATGTTTATGAATGCATCCAAGATACAGGGGAATATTTTAGTGAGGGGCAACGTTTTTTTAAAAAAATATTTTATCAAATTTATTTCTTTGAAATAAAAGTTTTACCACGCTAGGTCTTTCTCCTGTGCTGTGGTTATGTTCGCAAATATAATTTTATTTACACATCACACTTATGTCCGTTTTAGCTATCCGTCTCGAAACCATTGAGTTCGGCATGAGCACTTGCGACCACTCGGCCAATGAGGCAGCCAGGTAGTTACTATTATCCTTACTAATATCATAAATCGGAAAGTGAGTTTGTTTGTTTGTTTGTTTGTTCCGCTTTCACGCCGTAACTACTAGACCGATTGCTTTGAATTTTTTCAGACGTAAAGTTAGAAGTCTGGACTAAATAATAAAGTACTTTTTATCCCGGAAAAATGTAATATTCTCGAGGGAAAACGAAATTATTGGTATAGATGGCGCTGTGTGTATTGGTATATGTCACATAGGCTACTTTTTATCCTTTTGTGACGCGAGCAAAGCCGCGGGTAAAAGCTATTAGAAATAAACTATTCTGCACACAAAGACATAAACAGAACATCAACGTATGTAATACGCTGGGATATTATCTTCATAACGTCTTCAAACACCAACATAGCCTTCAAGTCTTCGGATAAACACAGCGACACGACAGTAAGTCCTGTATGTTATTACAAGCCGAAAGCCGCGGCAAATCCTCTTAAATTAAATTTTAAGCTAGATAAATCTGATACCATTAAAATATTCCAATTTACTTCATTATGTTCTAAGATCCCTAACGGTGGATCTTTAAGTGACAATGTCAAGTTTGCTTTTAGTATTCAGAAGTGTGGGAGAGCCATGCTTCAGCATGAATGGGCCGGCTCGATCGGAGTGATACCACGACCTCACAGAAGACCGACGTGAAACAACGCTTGCGTTGTGTTTCGTCGTGATAGTGAGGTTATCGGGGGCCAAATTACCCCCCCCCCCCCCCCATCCCTGAATCCCCAACAACGCACTTGTAACGCCTCTGGTGTTCCAGGTGTCAAGGGAAAAAAATTACCATCAGTTAAAAACTCTGTCTCCAATCGTTCCTTGATGACTGAGGATCGTATTTATTTTGGCATCTCTGGCTCGGACAAATTAGGTGTCTCCACCGGCGGCGGCCATTTCTATTGCGGTGTAAAACCTCGATGCTGAAATGAAATGATATTTATTTTTGTAAATAGGTTGCAAAGTAACACTTTTACACGTCAATCTTTAAATTACCAGGTTGTCCTTGAGCTGGTGACACCATCTGTTTGGGGTTCGTTCTCTTGCGCCTGTCCCCTCAACATTTCCCACGACACTGAGTTCCTCCAAGCTATCCCTACTGCATCTCGATATATGTTTTAAATAGATCATTCAAAATAACCAGAATAAAATTAACTACATAGTAGTAAATTCAACTAAAACTACGAGCAGTAACTGAGCGTTCTAACTAAAAACTTAGCGACCTCGTCCCAACGAACTACAATTAAATTCCTTAATTAATAGCTTGATCTCTTGAATATGTAAAACTCGGCGCTTAAACGGACCTTATCTCTATTTTAGAAAGTACAAAAACATTTTTCTTTAACTAAATACTTCGTTCTAACTATATGTATGTTTAATTAGATGTTGGTGCGTCGAATTAAATATTATTCGATTTCTAGATATTTGAAATCCTAAACAACTTATGATACTAAATTAACTAAAAATTGCCGGTTACTCACGTGAATATACTGAGAAAAGCTCTACTAGTTTCGAACCTCAGAGGGGCTCTTCCTCACGAGCAGCGTGCGCGGTCACGGCGTTGTCATGCAGCCTATTGTAGGCGCAGATCGCGCGATATATTCACGTGAATAACCCGCGATTTTTAGTTAATTTAGTATGCCTCACGATAGTTATTATAAAAACAACTTATGATACTCCTGTACTGGACTATGAGATATCTATATATTATGAAGGTCTTTACGTGTGGCAAGCAGATCGGAAAATGGCACAAAATGCAGGTGTAGTTACTTACTACAGATTTCAATACCCTGTCATAATATCTCAAGTCAAAATCTGTGGGTATGAATCGATTTCTGACATTAGTTGTATGAAGGTTTTGTCAAAATCGATCAGCAACCACAGATATTGCATTGATATAGGTTTTTGAAAATGTCACTTAGTCGACTCAAAAGACACCTGCGAGGAGAGTAGGGATGGTGACAGATTGCTTACTCCATCATGGATTGAAAGGCGTAACTTCAAGCTCCCTTTTCATAGAATAAAATTCATAGTATGTAAATTCAAAGTGAAAAACAGGGTTCACAATCAAAGGGCCTACTGCGATTTTTTTTTCGAAACGTTATCTTGTTTTGTCCTCTGATTCGTTGCTTAACTGCTTAACGTGGAGCAGCCAATCAGAGAGCACGGAAAGTCGTAAGCATGTCGTTCACGTTAGCGTAAAACAAACTACATAGCAATACGGTAGATGACTAATTTTTATCCTATAACTAGCTTCTGCTCGAGACTTCGTACCCGTACCATCCCATTTTTTCCCGTCCCCGTTCGTGATTTTAAGTAAAGAGTAAAAAAAAAATTAGGTTAAAAGTATCCTATGTCGGTTTCCTGGCTTTAAGCTACCTCCCTACCAATTTTCAGCTAAATCTATTCTGCCATTCTTGAGTTATAAGTGGTGTAACTAACACGACTTTCTTTTATATATATAGATTGTCCGTCTGGTAGATTATTTAAAAACATTAGACACGTATTTTTTCTTTTCTTACGGAAACGAATAGTTTCGAAGGTATATTGATTTGAAATATCACGTGACTCGTACTAGGCCCTATGAAACCTGCTCCAACGTAATTTAGAAACAATGACTGATGTTTGAGAACTTACAAAGTTCGTCGCTTACTGAAACTAAAGTTACTCTTTCAGGGAAAACGGATCTAGGACAAGAGTCCTTCTAAATGCTTCGAGTATTTACTGATTCTCTCACAAATATGTTGTTAATGTTGACGTAAATTAAGAATATAGTTTAGAAGGTGAAGACAGTTCACAGCTATCTTTAGAATAGTTTAGATAACGGAGGTATAAGACGCCGGCTTCTCATGAATGAGAGTGCAGGTTCAAAACCTACCAACGACAAGTGACTTTTCCGAGTTATATGTTCTTTCTAACATTATCTAAACACCACTGGTGAACGGTGAAGGAAAACATCGTGAGGAAACCTGGGCTTGTAATATCTAATTATAAGTTTGAAATCGCCAACCCACATTTGCAAGTGTGGTGTTTAATGCGCAAACCTTCTCCGTGCGAGAAGAGGCCTTTATGCAGCGGTGGCTACTAGAGGCTATTAATGATAATATAAAATGAGTACCTAATTTTGAAGGAAGAAGTATGCAGAGTCTTACAGCTTTGTCATTTTTTGCAACTAGTTTACTCACGGTTACACCCGCGTGGCTAAATGAAAAACATTACTTAATATACGTAACACTTTCAAGTCTTCAATTTCGCAGTGAAAATATCAATAAGGATTAGTTTCTTAAGCTAATGCTGAATGTTAATTGAATGAAGAAAAAAAGAATTGAATTCCATGAAGGCTTATTGATACAAGCCTTAATTTATTATTTTACTCAAGTTATCAATTAAAACTTGGAAATTAACCTTTTTTTACTCCATGACACCAATGTCAGTTAAAATAATAAAATTTATATCAAACTTAAAATAAATTGTGCTTTAACATTATAACAAGGGAACTCATTAAAATAACAGTTGACTTACTGAAAAGGTAAAGCCTCTTATTCAGTAGGCAACAAAAAAGTTGCCGGGTTATGCGATACGATCAACATATTCGGCTATGTTGCACAGCATTGGGTAGGTATGTTATCAATTGGAACGCATTATGACGCGAAGATGAGCATCAAAATGAAGACGTGACGTACAACAAATAAGTCACAATCAAAGCTTTTTCAAGATTCTCTTCCAACATGTTGTTGACGACTGTTGCTATTGTTGCACAACTTTCCTCTGACTTTTTATAATGTACTAGCTTTTACCCGCGGCTTCGCTCGCGTCACAAAAGGATAAAAAGCCAAAGTGACATATACCAATACACACAGCGCCATCTATACCGATACTTTTGTTTTCCCTCGGGAATATCGAATTTTTCCGGGATAAAAAGTACCCTATTTAGTAGTTATGGCGTGAAAGCGGAACAAACAAACAAACTCACTTTCCGATTTATAATATTAGTAAGGATTATATTTGTGGGATATGAAGCAATCTAATGGATCTGACTGAGCGAAGCGACACTCTTAAGGAGTTACAGATGAGTTGCCAACCTCTAGTGCAACATGTCGTACGACAATAGTTGCCTAGTGCACACAACGCTTTACATCACATTCGTAAAATAAATAAAGTCGAAACAAAATTTCAATCATCCAAATGAATTATATTCAAACAATGAGGAAACAAACATTTTGCAAAGTTGTTTAATGAAGAAAGCCAGGCTAAGAAAGTTAGGCGCAACTTCAGGTATTATTTAATACGAGTATTTTGTTTCAAACCACGTTTCTTTGATATACGGGGTTATGAGTTGTGAGACTTGTATTTCGGGACTTGCTTTGTAACCAGTTTCACCTCTGTATGAGGAAGAAAGTCCACAATAAAGTCATACATAGGTAACAATGGGATTGTTTTTATAATAACTATCGTGAGACATACTAAATTAACTAAAAATCGCGGGTTACTCACCTGCATATACTGAGAAAAGCTCTACTAGTTTCGAACCACAGAGGGGTTCTTCCTCATGAGCAGCGTGCGCGGTCGCGGCGATGTAGCGCAGCCTACCTAGTAACTAAGAAACTGGTAGAGCTTTTCTCAGTATATTCACGTGAGTAACCCGCGATTTTTAGTTAACAATGGGATTGTTACCGACTCAGATCACTCTATGACAATCGAATTGACGGTAATTTTCGAGGCTCCTGGGGCTAAATAGTATACTCCGCCTTTAGGCTTTAGACAATCTCTATCTATCATTAATGATTATTTTAATTAGGATACTTTTCATCCAAGTCAAAAGTCCTCCCTGTTTTGATGCAAAAATCACAATATGGTCTTAGTTTTAAAAAATGCACTCTAAGGATCAAAACAAATGTCTGTGACAATAGAAATGCTCCAAAACATTACTAAAATTAATTAAAAATAAAAATACAAATACACCTCAAATCTGGTTACAACTGCGGCCAGATACCCTTTCGGTAACCGAAGAAAGAAAGAGGTCGGTGTTTACACAGGATTCTCGGTGTAAATTACACTGCAGTATAAATAAAATAAAAACTTCTTGGGTAAATATCTGTTGGCCACATTGTTTATTCGGGTCCGTAATATTCTGTTCGCTGTAATTTGTCATGGGAAGCTTGTCAGCGGGGTTGTGTGTCAGCAACGCAGAGGTTAGGAAAGACACGTACAATCAACTTTTAGTAGAGAATAATGAATTGCGAATGCATTACAATTTGGTAGTTTTTTCTGCTTCTCATCTTATAATTGACTAGTAGCCAATTATTTATTTTTGGAAATATGGATTGTTGTAGTGACATAACTACAATAGTTGGACATATGCTACCGCGGAGTTTTTTGTTCTACCGCTAATAGTTTCGGCAGCGCATTCGACGAAAGACATTTTAAGACTCATTTTTCTACACCTTCGGTTACATTGTTCAAATTTTACCAAGGATCCCTAATTTTTTTCAAAATGAAATGTAGCCTATGTCAAATTGGAAGAATGTAGCATTCTATTGGTGAAAGAATTTTTTAAACTGTCAAGCACCAAGCGGTCACCGGTGACCGCGACCTATTGTTCTTTAATTGTGTCTATAAAACCGGTACTCGACGAGTTAAATCGGCCCTGTACTTTTTGAGCCTATTCTTTACAAACATCCAAACATACAAAAATAGGTACAAATCTTTCCTCTTTGTAATATTAGTATAGAGGTAGATATAGATTGGAGAAAGGTTAATTACAGTCGAGGACTTGTTTGTAGTTGGTCACTGTAATAGTAATTACTCCTTTTATGGATAGATAGACATTTTAATGATTTGCTTGTGTACCATTATATTATTGATAGCTACGGTGTGGGTCCAGCGCGCCCTATGCCGTGTGAATCACGGCAGAGGGAGCGCTGGAATGCTACTCATGAATATGATCCTTTAGTATGGCTTGAAACTAGTCGAGTTCCTCGTCAAATAATTACGTGAGTAAGTCGAAAAACTTAATAATTAATTTAGTATGTCTCACGAAAGTTATAATAGAAATTGAACATGTCAAGTTTGATTCAACTAACGTACTTGTGGTTTCTTTTTATGTAGGCAACACTGATACAAAATAGGATATTTTAAATGTTCCAGTTTAGGACCGCTAAAACGTTCCACTGTGCTTAAAATAGCACATCTTTTAACTCTGGGCAAGGTTTATATTGTTGACAGGACTCCCAATGTCCGACAGTATAATAAAATGAGTTTTTTGACTGTTGACGAATGCCGTCGTGTCAACAAAAACGTCAGTATATTTCTCCCTGTCGAGTTGACACGTTATTTAGGTAAATGCGAATTGTATAACACGGTTTAAGTGACGTTGTGGCCTGAGCTAGGCGTTTATAGTTACTGGATATGTAGAAGCTAAAATTTTTAACCGACTTCAAAAAAGGAAGTTCTTAGTAAGATCTGTATGTATGTTTGTTTGTGTGCAATCATCTCGCGATTGGCTGAACCGATTTTGATGTGGTTTTCAGAAAATTGTTTATTACCTACGCTTTTTTTTAGGGGGGAAAATCATCCAATGACTTCTCCCGCCTTGGGTTAGGCGAGAGGGAGTGTCAGATTCTTACTGACTATAAACTACCCCATTCCTACACCTACTCATCGAGCCGAAGCCCCGGCAACCCGTTACGCCTTTCGCGGCTCCGTATCGGGCATCAGCCGTACTGGGCCCCATCTGTGGTGGTCTGATGCCTCTTTGAGGCACGCGCAGAACGCGATGCGCCATACGCTCGGGTCTGGTACTGGTTGGGCGGTGAGCTGTGTTTATTACACTTAGGAAAAGGTTTTAGTATATTAATTAACCGACTTTAAAAAGGGAAGGGGATTGAATTCGGTTTTTTATAAAAGTATTATTTGGTATAATATTTATTCTGAAGAGAAGATGCTCTACGTATAAATAAAATTGATTATAGCAATTTTATATTCATTTATTTTCTACTAACTTAGACCAAAATAAAGGGAGGGACGGATACGCAACTTACCTTATAGTCTTTGGGATAGAGAGTACGAAGGGAAGAGAAAATTGGATCAGATCTTTTTGTAAACGGATCGTGTCGCTTACATTCGATAGGATTGTCGGTTTATAATACTTTGCTTCGGTTATCATCGATTCGAGTTCTTAGATCGCATATTTCTTTGTGATAAGTACGTTAACGTTACAATGTTAAAATATACAACAAAATTGTACAGCGCCATTTCAAAACCCACTTTTTAAAACTATGTCCGAATAACGTTTAAATAACAAGCAACAAAATTTCGAGTATTTCGTAGGTCAAAAGCTGAACCCGATTCAAAGTTGCCCCGTCATTTCTATGAGCGCAAAATGGCTGCCGTTCTACTGAATTCCATGGCTAAACATAAAGTCGTATTCTAATTACCTGCGAAGGACTACAGGAACATACTTCTGAAACCAACTAACTGACCGCACGATGTAAAGCATTCACGTAAATTGAACCGGTAATTACCACTTTCGCAAACAGGATGGAGCCAGTTCAATCCGGTTTCTGTAAACGCTAGTCTAATAGACGGATCTGTTTTTGTTCGTTCCAAGCTTAATTTTAGTGAACATTTCGGTCATTCGAGTTAATTAGGGGAGTTGGGTGATTGTGTTAATTGATTTTTTTTCGCAATGGTTTCGATTATGTGGGAAATTCAATGAACAGGGTGGAGAATAAGGTTCAAATTTGAGAATCACCTTTGTCATTAGGCTCATACTCTATTACGATGGACCTGATAATAAAATTGCTAATGCGTAGTTACATAAGAAAACGGGGTTGCCTCATAGTAGTCATAGGTAAAAGATGTGACGATTATTCTTTATGCATTGCTTGTATTGATTCGCAGATAAATATTTATGCACAAAATCTACGAACACATCAAAGCACTTTAACCAAAAAACTATTGCAAGAAGACAATAAAGTGTCGCGAATATTCTATATAACCATTAATATCGAACTTTGTGTGGGTGTCGTCTATAGAAAACAATATGGCGTCAACAAAGGTCGAACACAAAGAAGTTAGGAATAAATACTCATCTAAAATGTAGCGGATAACATTTTTTATCGTCGAAAAAGAGCCACCTTTGACGCAAACGTTCGATAGTTCCAATATGTCACCGTGTTTACGCGTCGGGTACAAAAGCGATTTTGTGCTCGACTGTACGGCCGCGGCTTGTCACTTTTGCACGCCATTGTACGGCACTTGTCAGTCATTGTTCACGGATCGACTTATGTTTGAAATTGTAACCGTTTCCTCGCTAAATGCTGGGCGGTTTTCTTTTGTTTTTATTGTCGTTCTTGTTAGTTATTTCGGCGATTTTCTGTGACGTATATTTTGTTCTAGAGATTGAATTTGATACGCAAGATTTTTGTTAGAAAATATTCATTCATAACATTACGCCTTTTCATCCCCGAAGGGGTAGGCAGAGATGCACATTGCGGCACTTAATGCCACTGTACAATGTAACACGCACTTTTCACTATATTATGAGTCCCATGTAATAGGGGGTGAGCCTATTGCCATATACCGGGCACATTTCCAGACTCCGTGCTACTACTGAGATTTTAAAAACCCAGTAATACTTTGCCTCCTGTTCTCTCCTACCAAAAGAAAAACCCTTCCACAATGCAAGGCGACAATCAAAATCACGGGAAGTAGCAACTAACGCCTCCCTCTCTCAGCCTCCCAACACGGCTTGTCACCGCGGGAGACAAAGACTACAACCCTCCAACAAACAAAAAAATATATATATGTACTTACAATGTTAGATCTCTACTGAAACCTATACAAATGGAACTATTAAAATACTCCCTTACTAATATCAAGCATGACATCATTGGACTATCTGAAGTAAGACGAAGCGGAAACGATATCATAGAAGATGAAAATTATATATTTTGCTACACAGGCAAACCAAAAGGGCAACACGGAGTAGGATTCTTAATTAAAAAAAAATACAAAACGAATATAGACAATTACATAGGAATATCCGAGAGAGTTTGCCTCCTAAATCTTAAATTTGAAAACATAAAAATATCCATCATACAAGTTTACGCTCCCACTCAAGACGCAACAGAAGAGGAGATAAATACCTTCTATGACCAAATAAATCATGCTAGAAGCCTTACAAATGGAAGAGAAATAATTATGGGAGATCTTAATGCCAAAATAGGTCAAAGAAAAAATGAAGAAAACTCTATCATCGGCCCCTTTTGCTACGGCATTAGAAACCAAAAAGGCGACAGATTGGTGCAATATGCAATTGAAAATAACTTTACTATAATCAACTCTATATTCAAGAAGAAGATTAATAACCTATGGACGTGGATCACACCAGACAAACAAACAAGAAACCAAATAGATTATATTATGAGTACCTACCCTAAGATTTTCCAAAATATAGAAATCTTAAATAACAACACTTTTGCTAGTGATCATCGACTTGTAAGAGCCACGATACAAATTAATAAAAAGCAAAAGAAATGCAGAACAAGTTTTGGTAAATCCACATCTTACTTATCAAACCTACAAAACCAAACACAGTACTTATCTAATCTAACGAAAAAAATAGGAAATGCATATTGGGAAGCTGTAGACAATATAGAGACGTTCTACTCAAAATTAGAAACTTGTATACACCAAAGTTACAACGAAGTTACTACAGAAAAACCTAAACAACATATAATATCAAATGAAACGAAAGAACTTATCAAAAAACGCTCAGAACTACTACATGTACCACGAAAAACACAGAAACAAAGAAAGGAACTATCTACACTCTTTAAAACTACAAATAAACAATTAAAACAAGATTACCAAGATTATAGACTTAAAATAATAGAGAAAAACCTCCTTAAAACAGGAAGTCAAAAGAAAGCACACAAACAATTAAACCGAGATAAAAAGTGGATATCAAGCCTACAGTCAAATAAAACTACAAAACCGTTACAAACGCGTGAGGATCTAGTCAAAATAGCCTCCGACTTCTACAAAAACTTGTACAATGATGAAAACTACAACCACAAACAAGCATTGTTGCAAGAGGAGAACCAGAGTTATAATTGGAAAATAAATAGTCCTGTCCAACTTTTCAACGCTACTGAAATAATAAAAACTATTGACAAATTAAAGAGCGAGAAGAGCCCAGGACTAGACAATATTCCTAACGAAGCCCTAAAAATTGGAAAACATATATTAACTCCACACATTATCATATTGTTCAATAAAATATTGGAAGCACAAAAGATTCCCCAAAAATGGGCGGAATCGAGAATAACTTTATTGTACAAGAAAGGAGATCCAACGGATATCGGCAACTACCGCCCAATAAGTCTACTCCCAACAATGTATAAATTATTCGCAATGTGTCTAGAAAAAAGGATAGAAGCAGAAATAGAGAAACACCAACCGAAAGAACAGGCGGGATTCAGACCAGGGTTCTCAACTATTGACCATATCCATACGCTAGAGCAAATAGTAGAAAAATATCAAGAATTTAAGACCCCACTCTATCTAGCGTATGTAGATTATGCGAAAGCATTTGACTCCATATCACACGAGAGCATTTGGCAGGCACTGAAACACCAAAACGTTCCGAATATATACATAAATATAATTAAAAACATATATGCAAAAAGCACAAGTCGTGTGAAGCTTGATAGACTGGGACCAACAATTTATATACGCAGAGGTGTGAAACAGGGAGATCCACTCTCACCTAAACTGTTCATTGCTGTACTACAAAATATAATGAGGGGTTTACAGTGGGAAGGAAAAGGAATAAATGTAAACGGCAAGTTTCTCAGCAACTTAAGATTTGCCGACGATATAGTCCTTTTCTCGACGTCATCAAAACAACTTGAAGAAATGCTTACAGATTTGAGTGACTCTAGCTATACCATTGGTCTACAACTAAACACTTCTAAGACTAAAGTGGCTACAAACAGTATACAAACCCCCATTATAGTAAACAAAACACCAATAGAATATGTTGACAGCTATATTTATCTGGGTAAGCTCATTTCATTTAAAAACACACGGCATAAAGATGAACTAAGCAGAAGAATTAATATGTCTTGGAAAAAGTTCTGGAGCATGAAAGAAACATTAAAATCAAAACTTCCATTACATCTTAAGAAAAAAGTCATGGACTCATGTATACTACCATGCCTGACATACGGAGCACAGACCTGGATCTACAATAAATACACAAAAACAAAAATACGTACATGCCAGCGCTCCATGGAGAGAAGCATCTTAGGCCTAAAGATCAAAGATAAACAGAAAAGCACTGTTATTAGACGCAAAACCAAAATTATAAATGCCATAACGCATGCACTGCGGTTGAAGTGGAGATGGGCTGGCCACATGATACGAACGAAAGGTGAACGATGGACGAAACTCGTCACAATATGGAAAGGTCCAACAGGCAAGAGAGCTAGAGGCAGACCCATAGACCGTTGGACCGATGACCTTCGAAAGGTAGCAGGAGACAACTGGATGGATACAGCAAGAGATAGAGTACATTGGAAACGGTTGGAGGAGGCCTATACCCGAGAGGGGCCATGACTTAATATTAAGATACTAAATTAAACATTATTACTTTTTTAAACTTTATATCAGGAATGAGTCAAACTTTTTTTTATATTTTGAAACACTTATGTAATAGGATTAGGTCAAGGAAATAAATAAAGGCTTATTATTATTATTTATTATTAATACTTTGCCCGACCCGGGAATCGAACCCGAGACCCCTTGCGCGGCAGTCACACTTGCGACCACTCGGCCAACGAAGCAGTCGCAGTAGTGTTAACTATTTCAATTTTAGAAAATCTCTTCCAGATAATCCGGCTGACAAAAGGCTTCATTATTCGACCCTAATAACAAGCAAAACGTATTTATTTACACTTACTATACATCTCTACACAATTTCCATAGAATAAAACTCTGTTATGATTACCCAAGCAGTTACTATACAAATCCCCATTCGAGATAGGCCGGTGAGAGTGCGTATACAGACATACATGATGTTATTGATGAACGCGCTTGTTTACGATGCGAAGACTTATAGATTGCATTATTACTGACGCTACCCTGTCGAGCACTATACAGTATTAACTATAGGATTCTTATACAGGTTGTTTGTAACACAAATGCTGGCGAAAAATGGTCGGATGTATTTTTATTGAGCATGAGTGTTTTTTTTATATCATAGGTAGGTACTACATAGTTCCATAGCAAAATTATTAATTTTAAATTAAATATTGTAAGATGTCGGCAGCGTAGATTTATTTATTACCACTTTAATATTGCCTCGTTGGCCGAGTGTTCGCAAGTGCGACTGCCGGGCAAGGGTATCGGGTTCGATACCTGGGTCGGGTAAAGTATTACTGGGTTTTAAAAAAAATCTCAGTATTAGCAGGGAGTCTGGAATTGTGCCCGGTATATGGCAATAGGCTTACCCCGTGTTATATGGCACTCATAACATTAATAGTAAAAAGTGGGTGTTACATGTTACAGTGGGATTACGTGCCGTAATGTGCGCCTCTGCCTACCCTTAAGGGGATAAAAGATAAAAGGTGTGATGTTATGTTATGTTGTTACGTGTTTTAATATTTCCCTTGAGTATCATAAGAACTGAACAATCGACTGAATTTTCGACAGAGCCTGGATAACAGCACCCTCTGTTAATATAATATTGAACCTTTTAATTTAAACTGCGATCTTCAATCGATTCAGTCATGCGTAGAGATTATATAGACGAAGATATTGACGTGATGTAAGAACTGGCCAATCTTTGTCAAATGTATAGTTCCTTTGCACGGTTGGTGCGGTGGCTGGGCAACCGGCTGCCGTGCAACGTGTCGCGGGTTCGATTCCAGCACGGAACAACACTTTGTGTGATCCACAAATTGTTGTTTCGGGTCTGGGTGTCATTGTGTATGTGAACTTGTATGTTTGTAAACGCACCCACGACACAGGAGAAAATCCTAATATGGGGCAACGATTTTTAAAAAATTTAAAAAATTTGTCGGCTTTTACTTTATATTACCTTTTTGCCCCAAGTCTTGTAAGCGTACGTAGGCCACGGTTACAGCTTACCACCAGGTGGGCCGTGAGCTATTTTACCATCGTCTTGCTATAAAAAAAACAATACACCCGCCCAAATAATACATACAATTAAGTGGTACAAATCAATTAATCGTTGTTGAACATTGAAACTTACACACAAGTAAATAAAAAATATTTTCCTTTGAGGAAATCTCCTAACACCAAAGTAAATACATTCGGTAGATGGAAGATATGATTACGCAAACACATTACCTTTATTCAGATTCTGAATATTTTGCAGGTTACCGACTCCCATTGTTATTTGTACGTAAAGTAAACAGAATCGTAAACACGGGAGATTGAATTGAGTGGTTGACGAACTATTGTGTGGGAGTGAAAGGTTTTTAGATATACTATAACAAATATCTTATTTTGATTGAAATATAGAATAATATTTTTTTTATTGTTTGCAATAGGCCGCTGTCTTGGCTAGCGGTAAGCGATGATGTGGCCTACAACAGACGTACGTCTATCCATAAGCAACTTGTCCATTTGGGCCTTGAAGAGTAAAATAAATAGGACTTGATGAAGGCCAAACAAAGTGGAATTGGGATTACTTTATTTCAAAGTTTTCAGTAGTAAAACATAACGTAACAATGTAACGCCCACTTTCCACTATTTGTGTTATGAGTCCCATGTAAAAGCGGTGAGCCTATTGCCATATACCGGGCACAATTCTAGAGCCCGTGCTACGACTGAGATTTTTTTTAAAAACCCAGTAATACTTTGACGAGGAAATCGAACCCGAAAACAGTTCCGTGGTAGAAATGAGTTTGAATTGTGATTTCTTATGTTAGGATATGATGTGGATTACTGTTGTACACTGTTACGGAAGCCCTGAGAGAAGCCGAAAACAGGACAAGATGGAGGGAAATAACACAGAGAGCAATGAAGGCCTTTCAGGGGCAAGACCTTCAGAAATGAAGCAAGCGATCGAGAAGAAGATGTTTGGATAGAATTGAAGGTAAATTAACATTATAAGGTCCAAACAGCAATGCCAAAAAATTTCAAGATATGACCACATTGAAAAAAGCCACGAATGATAACCGACACACAAAAAAGCATCCCAAAATTAGGCTATCCATTATTATTCAAAAGATAGGTTCTATCTTACAAAATATTAGGTTTTATCTTGTCACGTATTAATCGTAAGCAATCAATCACTGTTCAATATAATTTTTTCAACATTTTCCTTCGCTAATATCCGCACCCTGTAGCAGGAATTATAACAAATGGCTTATACGCAGTGATGTATGCCGGTATGATGCGGCATCAATCTATAGGATGTTTCATTTGGACATAAAACTATTAGCTGGAAGAAATATGAGTTATTTGGGCAACGATTTGATGAAGTTGTTGAAGTGGTGGATGTGGTTGAATAATAGATAATAGCTTGTTATATTTCGTAGTTTTATTAAAAAATCTCACAGAAAGCACATGATGGGCGCCATGCAGACGACAAAAGGGAAGAATACAGATAATATATCGACGTCTATGAGAAACTTGCCAACTTAACACTAGATGGCGCTACTTATATTATTTAACTTAAGATTATAATATTTACCTTATTACAACACACCTCCTTAAATTTATAATCTTAACATTTTATCTTACATGAACAGTATTTTAAAGTTATTACAGTTTTAATATTTTACTTAAACAGTACTTTAAAGTAATAATCTGAACTCTTAACTAAATTAATCTTAATTCAAACCTGTTTTTCAAAAATTTTGACTTATCTAGACTCTTAGTCAACATATCTGCTAAGTTACATTTTGTATCAATTTTAATTATATCAATAAGTTTGTTTTCATAATTCTCGTTTATATAATGATATTGCACTTCAATGTGCTTTGAATTTTTAGTAAAGTTACCATACTTAGCTATTGCAATTGCACCTGAGTTATCTTCATACAATTTTATTGGATAACAAAAGTTTATATCAAATGACTCACTTAACAAATTTCTTATAAAAAGTACTTCAGTTACTGCCTCTGACAATGCAATATACTCTGCAAAAGTTGAACATTTAGTTACTGTATTTTGTTTACGTGTTTTCCAAAATATTAAATTTCCAAAATCTTATAATAAAACCTGTTGTAGACTTCCTATCCACATTATCCCCTGCATAGTCTGAATCAACCATACAGTCTAAAATATCAGCATCTGCATTATCATAATATGTTAACTTTAGATTCTTAGTTTTATACAAATATTTTAACACCCTCATTGCATATTTGTAATGTGTTCGGTTATAACAACTTTGATATCTACTCAAATAATTAACGCTGTACGCTACATCTGGTCTTGTGTCTGTACTAATATACAATAATTCACCTATTATATTTCTGTACTTAATACTTTCATCGACCTCACTAGCTTGCTCTAATTTTAAATTTGTTTCCATAGGAGTATCATATAACTTAGTATTTACCAAATTATACTTTGCAGCCAAAGATTCAATATACTTTGTTTGACTTAATGTCATCACATTTTTATCATCATTATACTCAATATCTATGCCAATATAGCTTTTAATTTTCCCCAAGTCTTTCATTGCAAATCGTTTCATTAATCTTGTTTTCACCTCTTTTATTTTATTTTTATCTTTACAACATATTAAAAGATCATCAACAAATATTAATATGTATATTGGATCTTTGCTTGCTTTTTTAACATACAAACAGTAATCATAACTACTTCTAACAAAATTCAAAGTTTTTATAAATATATCAAAACAATCATACCACACTCTAGGACTTTCTTTGAGACCATAGAGAGCTTTTTGCAATTTGTAAACTTTATTATCTCCTGTTTTATAACCTTCTGGTTGATTTACATAAACTTCTGACTTTACATAACCATTTAAAAAGGCTGTTTCAACATCCATTTGCTCTACAAATAATTTATTTTTACAACTGTATGACAATAAAATTTTCAAAGTTTGCATTTTTCCAACAGGTGAGTAAGCATTTTCATTAAAATCTTTTTGCTGAAACCCTCTCACAACCAATCTAGCTTTATATTCATTATTACTTTTCTTTTTAAAAACCCATTTAACATCAATTACCTTTTTATCTTTTGGTTTTTCTACAATTTGCCAAGTATTATTTTATTTAAACTATTTATTTCAGAATCCATGGCTATTTGCCATTGCTTACTATCATTGGAGTTCATCGCCTCCTCGAATGAATTTGGTACATTTGCATCAATATGGTTAACATAAATAAAGTGTGTAACTGGATTACCATATCTAGAAACTGGGATTCTCTTTCTTTTCTGTGATTCTACTAAAACGTCATTTTCTCTATTATTATTTACGTTACTACTAGAATAAGTCTCATCTGCATCTACAAAGTTTTCATCGGTTTCATATTCATTTTTAACCTCTTCATTTGAAACATCTAAAGTATTATCACTTTCCAAATCTTTATTATTTTGATTGTCTACTTTTTCCAAACAAATTAACTGAGTATTTTCTTCAATTACCTGTACATGCCTTGCATTAATTATTCTGTTATTTAACAAAACTCTGTAACTATTTTCATTATAACCCACTAAAATTCCTAGTTGAGCTTTATCATCCCATTTACTTTTTCTTAACACTTCAGGAACTCTAACATAGACTCTACTTCCATAAATTTTTAAATGCTCTACATTTGGTTTGACCCCAAAAAATATCTCATAAGGAGTTTTATTTTCAACTGTATTTGCAATAGTACGATTCTTTAAATAAGCTGCTGTTTTTATTACTTCAGGCCAGTACCTCCTATGTATTTTAGCTTCTCTCATTAAACATCTACCTATATCCATAGCAGACCTATTATACCTCTCCGCTACTCCGTTTAACTCATGAACATAAGGTGGACATGGTAACAACTCTATGCCCTTATACCTTATAAAATTAAATATCCTATTTAAATACTCTCTACCATTGTCACACTGAATCTTCTGACTCTTTTATTAAATTTATTTTCTACTAAATTTATAAACTCTATAAACACTTTGCAGTTTCAGCTTTACTTTTAATACAAAATATCCTGGTACACTTACTATAATCATCAATAAAGGTTAAAAAATTTTTTCTCCACCATAACCAGTTGTGTTATGTGGCCCATTCAAATCAGTATGAATAAGTTCTAAAATCTCAGTAGTTTTTGTTCTATTATTTTCAAAAGGTACATTAGTCATTTTACTCTGAATACAATTTGAACATTTCATTTCTGTGCTTTCAATTTTATCTGGCAAACCATCAACTAATTTATTATTTATTATCTTATTTAAGTATTGAAAATTCACATGACCAAGTGCCCTATGCCATTTTTCTTTCTGCGTTAACTTTACAGAATTTGTGCATACTTCATTTTTTAAGACATAACCTTTTAAGCAATACAAATTATTAATTTTATCAGCAACAACTATCAACTCTCTAGACTCATTATATATTTTAGCACTTTCATTTTTAGCTACTATTGTACAACTATTAGTTACCTTTGAAAAACTTAATAAATTTTGTTTTATTCCTTCAACATAATAGACATTTTCTAAATCTACATACTTCACACTATAATAGTTTTTGAAATACATTTTTACAGTACCTACTTTGGTTGCTTTCAAGGTTTTTCCATCTGGTAATTTTACATCAACAAAATCTTTCAAATCTACACTGTCATAAAAATATGAATAATCATTTATAAGATGGTCAGTGCACCCACTATCTAAAAGCCAATTAACTACATTACTATTATTATTAAATGTTACCTTTTCATTACATCCGGATACCTGGTTTACTTCTGGTTTACATACTTCAGCTGTCCATGACTGGGAGGGACCGTTGCTCGAAGATTCACCTTTAGGATGATTGCTAGATGAGTGGCCTTGACCTCTGCCTCGGCTGCGACCTCTGTAGGATCCTCTCTGATGTCCTCGCTGACCCCGACTAGACGACTGGAAACTTCCTTGAGAACTTTTTTGTCCTTGATTATTTCTCTGAGCGTGCCAACAATCCTTCTTGAGATGACCAGTCTTACCACAGACAAAACATTGAGCTCTTGTGGTGCTGGTTGTATATGTACTCACATTATTTTTCTTGTCATCGCACATAGTCATATTTTTCTCCTTTATTTTTGAATGTACATAGTCCACAGTCCTTTGTTCTTCAGGAATCACGTCCAGAAAATCTCCTATGTAACTATAACTTGGTGGTAGGGCTCTGAGCAGGTATCTTAACTTTTCAGGTTCATCAATTTTACCTCCGGCTGTTTTGAATTCGTTTATGGATTTTTCAAAATCAACGAAGAAATCCTCTACTGTGTCGTAATTATTTAATTTGATCGCTTCCACTTTTCCTCGACATATAATTTGAAGAGATGTTGATTGAGTAAGATACATTTTGTCGAACTTTTGTAACATGTCAAAAGCTGTCTTGCACTCAGTGATATATTCTAATTGTTTGTCCGAAATAGTACTCATAATAATAGTCCTTGCCTTTAAATCCATCTTCTTCCATTCCGCTTCTGTATTTTTATATTTCACCGGCATTATGCCTATGGCGGCCTCGTTGCATTCTTTGTATTCCAACAAAGTAACCACCTTAATTTCCAACTCGAAAGTTGCCCCATCAAAAATAGGTATCAGATGTCTTCTTTTAGCTTGTTGTGCCATATTTACGTATATTCATAATTCAGACGTTTTCAAAACTAACTTTTCCGTTGTGAGATAACCAATCGTAATTTGATTTCATAATTGCACTTCATATTTATTGACTTTTTCGTGAAACCACTTAACCACGCTCTGCTACCATGTTGAAGTGGTGGATGTGGTTGAATAATAGATAATAGCTTGTTATATTTCGTAGTTTTATTAAAAAATCTCACAGAAAGCACATGATGGGCGCCATGCAGACGACAAAAGGGAAGAATACAGATAATATATCGACGTCTATGAGAAACTTGCCAACTTAACACTAGATGGCGCTACTTATATTATTTAACTTAAGATTATAATATTTACCTTATTACAACAGAAGTAGTTTGACTTTTGTTGAAAAGTTGAGAAATCGGTCGCTTTCTCGATTTATAGACACGTATTTGGTGTAACAAGGATACACTTCGATTTTCTTTACACCTTATATGATTTATCGACTTTAAGGGCCATATTGACTGCCTCGTTGGCCGAGTGGTCGTGAGTACGACTGCCGGGTAAGGGGTCTCGGGTTCGATTCCCGGGTCGGGCAAAGTATTACTGGGTTTTTAAAAATCTCAGTAGTAGCACGGAGCCTGGATATGTGTCCGGTATATGGCAATAGGCTCACCTCCTATTACATGGGACTCATACCATAAATAGTGAAAAGTGTTACGTTGTACACTAGCATTAAGTTCCGTAAGTTCACAAAGAAGGTAAGCACGGAAAAACGAATTAACACAACACTTAGATACAATAACTTCAAGCGCAAATTTTTAACGAAACTTTTGTTTTTACTGATATAAATCAGACGAATTTGCAATGTTCCTAACAAAATATAGCAGACGTGACATGGAAATCCGTTGGCCGTGAGAGTTGCATTCGGTATGCAAATTTTATTACGCCAGATGAAAATATATGGAGCCGGTTGGCTTAATAAGTTTTGTATATCTGGATTATGGTGTTATATAAGATGAAGTGGGATAAATGGACTGGTAAATTGTACTCTGATTATATGGGAAGTGGGTTTAGATTTCAAGTTCCACTGTTTTGTAAGGAGGGTTTAGTATTATTGGGATTTGTATTTAGAAAGGGAGCTTGCAATGGTTTGTTTTTGTTTTGTAATTGATCAGTTAAAAGACCGATAGTAATTAACACTAGACAGATTTAAAAATATGATCACTTTATTCTTCTTCTGGTGCTATATCATCTCTGAAGGTTGGCTGTCAGTTTTTGTTGTTTATTTATATCGAAACTAGCTTCTGCCCGCGACTTCGTACGCGCATTCCCGATATTTTCCGTTCCCGTTCTTGATTTTCGGTAATAAGTAAAAAAAAGAATTGGGTAAAAAGTATCCTATGTCCGTCTCCTGGTTCTAAGCTACCTCCCCACCAATTTTCATGAAAATAGATTTAGCCATTCTTGAGTTATAAATAGTGTAACTAACACGACTTTCTTTTAAGTATATATATAGATAATAGTTTTTTCTTTGTAATAGAATTTAATCCCACTTTGTAGTCTATGACTATCCCTCTATGGTAGTTCTGTATTGTCTGTGTGTATTTTTCTCTTTGCCAAAACTAGTGAGGAATAAAGCGGCGTGCTCGATAACTAAAAATTACTTTAATCATTTATAATAGTTTTTTTGAATTCCTCTTTTTCATTGGCCAGGCAGAAAAGTTGTTAAACAACTCATTACATAACGTTCATGATATCAAAGAATCATAGGTTGCTTTATAATCCAATATTATTACGAAATTAAAACCTCTTTGACACCTTTTTAAACTCCGTGCAGATGGAGTCATAGGTGCGAACCTAGTATTTAGTAGGTACATAATTTTAACTCGCTTGTCGGTTTCATTCAAACCTTTGAAGCTTTCAGCTTTGACGAATTGGTTTTGCATTTTTTTTTTAAGTTTTTTTTTTCGCTTCACACAAAGCAAAAATGTTTATTCTTTTCCCGTATATTTTCATGGTGATTGACATTTACACCTGGTATTTTTTCAATAGTTTTTTGTATATGGATCGTCGTGTATGTATTATTTTTCATATATATATATTTTTTTTCGAAATAGCACAGCGTGACAGCGGTATTGAATTTTTTAACAAAATTTATGATTGATGGAATAAAATAAAATCGCCTAAGCCTGTCCTTTGTTTTTATGTTGGAATTTTTACAATAGATTTTTTTCATTTATTTTGGGAACTACAATGATTAATTTTCTGTTTTGGAATTTATTTTTGTTTGTAGTTATGGTTTTACATCCATTTTATTAAAAATGTTATGTTTCACCTTAACTTAATTAACCGCTTGCGAGACACTATAGAAAACAAATTGTGTCTCGCGTCAATCCATGTTTAGACACACGACGGGTTAATGACCCTGGCATTATTGGTTAAAAATATTAAAATAGTAATACCTTATTACTTTGTTGCTAAAGTTGAAAATTAAAAATCGAATTATTCTGTAAGTTAGTTAGTGAAAAAATATGGGGCACATAGGTATTTGTTTATTTGCTCGCATAAAGTTACAATACTTGAATACTTAAATTAATAGTCCTTAAGCTTAGGAGTGTCATGTTACGTCACAAGTGCTACAAAATGTATCACCGTTGTCACTACGATTCCTACATACTTCTTTCGCTTCATCAACAGTCATCAATCTTTTCATGCATTCTCGTCGGTTAAGGGTACTTTTAATATGGTCCTTCTTTAATATATCGCCTATAATAGGGCGCCCCCTACCGACGGCCCCATTCATATCCGCTCTGTATACTTCTCAGCACAACTCTATCTAATTCTATATGAAATCAGCTCTTTATTTAAATGTAATTGCCATAATTAATTTTATTGTTCTCATTGAAACAATACCTGTATATATTTCGTAACGGCCATTTATAGGCTATATACAAGTAATGTAAACACGTATAAGCGGGATTAAATATATATTTACACAGTCGGTACAAATTGAAAATGGTTAACCGCAAAACATTCATTTTGATGCCTTTTCATTTCATTTCATTTTCAGCTTTTTTAAATGTAATGTGGAATTTTGTTCCTGTAATTAAACGTGTATTTTAACTCATGGTATGCTGGAACGTAAATCTACTTGAGACATAGTGTGTTTTCTATTGTGTCGCATATACACGCAGACAAGAGGTCAATCGCCAAAGGGATAGAGGTGCACATAAGTTTACACCAGTTAATTATGTTTTAAGGACTATGTAATTGGGAGTAAATTTCGGGTTTCGTTATTGTTCCCAATTCGATCACATAAAACCTTTAAATAAAAATAAATAATCCATTCGTAACATTTCACTTTGCTTAACAGATTGACAAACGTATGTATCAAAGCATTTAACATGACCTCAAATTGACGGCGGTTGACTTCTTAAAGGGACCCCTGAAGGCGTACCTTGAGGGAAAAAATCAAAAGAAATCGTCTACCAATGTACGAGGACAGTGAAACAAAAAAGGGAGGGGATATGATTTGACGGGAAGGTTATCCGTTAAATGTCGTGATTGTACTTTACTTTTTTTCGTTTGAAGTTTTGTGTATTTTTTACGCACGATGTATTTTTTGTGTTAAATTGGACTATACTAGTTAGATTATTGTACGATAAAGACTATAATTTATAGAGATAAATAAAATTGGAGTGTCTGTTTGTCATATTAAAATAACCGCTTTTTACTACATACACATGAATGTACATACGATACACTTCTACTTCCTATTTAACCCTAAGGTTGACTGGGAGAGAATGCCATATGGCATTAATATCCGCCTTATGTACCATTACTTGTTTCTGTGTACATTAAAGTTTAAATAAATAAATAAATACACATACCAAAATAACATTTATTACAACTTTTGTCCGGCTTTCAGTCTGTCTGTATGTTCGTACTGGCTAATCTCTGGAATGGCTGGACCGATTTTCCAACACTTATATTGCAGGTAGCTGATGTACTAAAGAGTAACATAGGCTACTTATACTTTGGTAATTGTAACAAAAAAATGTTACGTTCTAAAATTCAAATTCTACGTGGACGAAGTCGAGAATACACCGAGTTTTAAGTATTTGACTATAGAAATCTTAAACAAATTAGTTATTTGAGTCTTAGTCTTAGAAAAATTAGTTATTTCAGTCTACTTTGAATTATAAAATATTATTATTATGGCGAAATAACCGGATCGGAGAGACACCACGGCCGAGCAGAAAAACCGACGTGAAACAATACTTGCGTTGTATTTCGTCGTGTGAGTGAGGTTACCGGAGGCCCAATTATCCCCCCCTCCACTTCCCCAATCTAACCAATGATCCAACCTGAATCCCCAACAATTCTCAGTCTTAACCCCCAAAGGGCCGGTAGGGCTTTTGGCGTTCCGAGTATCCATGGGCGGTCCATGGCGATTGCTTACCATCAGGTGATAAATCTGATCATTTACCGGCTTATCCTATAAAAAAATAGATAAGTTTTACAAAATATATAATTTTCTTAACTGCAAAGGACCACCGCTTTACAATTTGAGTGTGGTCCTTACAAGAATATATGAAGATGCTTAACGTCCATGCAGCTGCAGTAATATAGTAGAAACGCTGGTATTACAAAGAAGGTAGAAGTTATGGTCGGGGCGGACAAAGACTTGGAATTTGTAGAAGCGAACATTTTTTTGTCGATTTTATTTTGGAATAGTATTTTGTGAGTATTCCTTATTTAATTGCATTTTAATTTATCAAAAGGCTAACTAATAAATATGTTCACTATTATACAGAGGCCTAATTCTTAAAAATGCGTTTACCATACCCTTCATGCTAGGCAGATGGTCTTTGAATATGGATGGCTTGTCTTATGATGGTCGGAGATCGTCTCACGATCTCCGACCATCATAAGCACGCGCCTGCGGATGGCAAGCATGGGTGATTCGCCGCCCAACCAGAACTAGACCCGAGCGTACGGCGCGTCACATTCCCCGCGCACCTCAAAGAGCCATCAGACCACCACAGATGGGGTCCAATAGAGCTGATACCGATACGGAGCCGCGAAAAACTTAACGAGTTGCCGGGCTCGACGTGCAGGAGTAGGAACTGGGTGATTAAGTCAGTAAGAGTCTGACAGTCCCTCTCGCCTGACCCGAGCCTTAAATTACAGATCGAAGTGTGTGTTTGATTACAGATTCAAGGACACCACTTATTCAGAATCCATTCAGAATAAGTGAAGTCCTTTTAGAGGGACATACATGATGTGCAAAATAGGAAAATAGCGTCTAGGACCTCTGTCTGGAAAAAAATTCATACTCTATCTCTGTAAGTGATATTATTAGATTTTACATTTTTATTTCTTCTAACATTTTTATCTTATTCTTTGTCCTAGAGATGAATTATTGTTATTGTTGCAGAACCAATTTCGAAAATGAATTTCTTATAAATCCCTTGAAATGGTTGGTTACATGAATAAGGCACGGAGACATTGGCTACATGGATTTTTATAATATTTTTTTAACAAAACGTATTTTTATAGACAAAGTAAAACCTATTTATGAATTCAGTAATCTAAGAACCATATTTCATAAATATCTCACCACCTTAATAAAACAAAACAATAACACAGTACTAAAAATAACTACCACAGAAGCCAACCATACCAGTTTCATTATAAAGAGCCACAAAATATGTATACCAGAACATCCCGAAGATTTTACTTAGACAAAAACAAATGAAATAATGAGAGCAAAACATGCCCTCTGTTATAGAATGCAACAGCTAAATAATATTCATACCAAGTATATTATTTTAAAGCAAAAATAAAATGAAGTTTCAACACGAGTGTCCGTTATCTTGCCAAATTAAATTCAGAGCCAGATAAATAATGATAACATTAAAATATTCATGGCGAATGAAAAAGAGCATTTTTTTGGGTTCCCCAATGAATGGGGTGTGTGGACCTTTTTGGTTTATTATTGCGTTTTAGCAATGTAACATGTAACAATGTTAAACTGAAAAACAAGTTTTTGGAAGTAACAGTAATAACACAGCTGCGTTATATGTAGCTTCTAGTATGGCTTATAACTACTGGAGTTCCTTGTCAAATACATGAGTAAGCCGAAAAACGTAACAATCAATAAAGTTTTCGGAATATGTTAAGTGTAGGAGAGTCATGCTTCGACATGAATGGGCCGGCTCGACCGGAGTGATACCACGGCCTCACAGAAGACCGACGTGAAACAAAGTTGTGTTGTGTTTCGTCGTGTGAATGAGGTTACCGAAGGCCCAATTACCCCCGCCCCCTCCCTTTCCCCAATTCCTGAATTCCCAACAATCCTCAAATTCCTAATCCAGATGGCTGGTAACGCACTTGTAACGCCTCTGGTGTCCCGGGTGACCATAGGTGACGCCGATTACTTACTATCAGGTGATCCGACTGGTCGTTTCCCGGCTTATGTTATAAAAAAATGAAATAGGAAGGCTTTGATCGTTATTTTTCTAGAAAACTGATTTTACTCGTAAGACGTAAAGTAGTTTTAATAATAACTATGTACGACAGAACCCAATGCTTTTTCTGGCTTTAATTTGAGATTCCGTTTTAATTTCGACAAAACTCAGTAAGATTACCATAATTAAGTAGGAATTTTGTAATGAACGAGGATACTAGATTGTCAAGTAGAAGTCGTAAGTCCAAAGAGAAAATTAAATGTGTGTGTTTCTAATTGCTTATTTTGGTTGCGTTTATATTTCAGATTAAGGATTTTGATTATATTACATGCTTTATTATAGTCCTATGCTTTGAACCTAACGGGTTACCGGGGCTCCAGCTCGACGTGCAGGAGAAGGAATGGGGTGGTTTTTAGTCAGTAAGAGCAGGACACTCCCACCCGCCTCACCCAGGCGGGAGCAGTCATTCGATGATTATCTCCCCCTAAAAAAATGCTTTAATATAGTTCAGTATTCTGAGTATTTCAATACTAAAATATTCCTACTAATAATTATAAATGCGAAAGTTTGTGTGCTTAGTTGGTTTGTTAGTCGTCGTGTTCGTCAAAACGGCTATCAAGGGTCATCCCGATAACTTCAGCCGTAAAAAAATCATAATTTCAACTTGGGTACATTATAGCATAGTATAAAGAACAAAGTAGGTTATCTTCATACAAATGCTCCGCGCGCGGCTTATATGTGTGCGCCATAGTAAGTATGCGTCGACGCACGCACACTTTAACAAAATCTCGACCCGTTTCTCAGTGCGCCAGGCAGGGCTAACACTGCACGAGGTTCGCGCGCGCATCACTTTTCGGCACTGTTAAATGAAATAAAAAATGTGTGATAACCGTAGAAGAACGTATTGCTGTGTGTTTGGGTGTCTTAATAATTAATCGATTCCAGAACTGTCTCTGTTCAGATTACCTATTGAATCCTTATCATTCAGAATCATTCTTCATAGTTCCTACTCAACCAGAAATGTAATTACCTACTATACTTAAATATTATAAGAAAATGTGGTATTGTATTGTTTATTTCACAGTTTATCTGATTTGTTAAGAGCGTGGCCGTGTCGAATTTTTCCATATTCCCAAATTTACTTTCTGAATACTATGTATAGAGCTAAAGTTTATTTTAAGAAGTTAATAATCTTTTTATAAGCTTTTTATTTTTACTAAATTTATAAATTGATAAAATATTCAATCATAATATGATTTTCATTTTATAAATTTAGATCAAGTGCTGCTTGTTCGAAAATATTAACTAAAAGTAAAAGTGACAACCCTAGGGATCAACGCAAGAGTAGGCTAATAACTCGGCGGGCGGCCTTAGATAACCTACTGTATATATTTATACTATGATTATAGTCTGGCAAAATACATAGACTGCTTTTTATGCAGCAGTTTTGGGAGGCGGAGGAGGACATGACCCATTAAAAAAAAACTTTATCATACGGGAACGTGGGCGAAGTCGTTAGCAGGTCAATAATTATTTGTCTCACAATATTGTCTTTCTGTAGAGATCTTCGAATTATGGCTTTCTTGTCTACTAATAAATACTATCTATATTAAACATTAAAATAATAATTAGAACTATATTATATTAATATTATAAATAACTTAAAACTAAAATATTTACACCTTAAAATTACCTCAAAAAATGATAATAAAAATGTTAAAATAAATCAAACAATTTTAATTATATACTTAGAACGTTATTTCCTCACATATATTATTGTATCAGACTAAATTAAGTAAACAATTACGATTGTTATTATTAACACTTTTTATTACTATAAAATCTGAACGATCAGTAACTGTAAATGTGTTCTATGTTTTTTAATAAATTTATTTTATTATTTTATACTATACACCATTTCAAGTTCCCTTTTCTATTTCTTTACATAACGATACCATAATTTGTTCGCCACACAGTGACATATGAGACTATCTTTTACTGCGAAAAAAATCACCTTCATTGTGATATGGACAACGGGAAAAATGTCCGCAGGTAAAAGCTTCTAGCAAAGACAGATGACGGACGTTGTTATATTTTTTTATGTAACTTTTTTACGGTTCAGATGACAGGGGCATGAATTCTAGTTATTAGTTCCATGGTCGTCAAAAATTCGGCTACGTGTGGAACTACGAAAAATGGCATCCGAGAAATGATATTCGATTTTTCTAATCCCTTTATTGTCACGAACTCAAAAACGAAATCTGTGAATATCGATTATTGACTTCAATAACTGACTAATTTTTATTTTAATGTCCGTCGGTTAGATTATTTATAAACATTAGACACGTATTTTTTATTTCCTTACGGAAACGAATAGTTTCGTAGATATATTGATTTGAAATACCGCATGACGTCACTTTTGAGAACGATTTTAACTCTAAAATGACGTAGATACCTCCCACTCCTATTTGATTCGTTGATTGTTTTCTTATACGACAAAATAAATAAATACGTGTCTAATATTTTTTCAACACCTAACTGATGGACTAATTAGATTTTTAATTTTCATACCCTGTATCGTTTTTGTCATAAATCGATTTAAACTAAAAGATTTTGGATCTAGATAACTGAGTGGTTTTGGCCGTAAAACTGCATGAGTATTCTTATGATGACTGTAAACTTTTCTAATTAAAATTCAAATGATGTTTTCTGGAATTGTGAGTGATGTATGACAAGCTTGCTTCTATCAAAAGCAAAAAACATAACTAGCAACAAATGGACGTATGTAAGCCCATTCAAAGTAAAACTATGGAATAATAACTAACTATGTAAGCTAAAATTAACAGCAGACTTCTAAAGAGCATCTTCACAAAATTAAAGCAAGAAATTCGTTTTTAACGTCACTGAAGTCAACGACCATAATTCATAAGAACAAACAAAAGGGCAGCAAGTTCTCTAGGCTTTACATCTGAATAGAAAGGTTTATAGCATTAAAATAATAATCTTCGTTCTCGTCACATTAAGGGAGCCGAGCTGTGACCTATTTTACGATGAAATGGTAGTTAAACTCGTTAAAAATGCGGCTTTTGTACCGCGTCTGAGTTGCATTCCGAAGTTTCGAGAAAAAGAGCGCGGCTTTTAGAGAAAATGGCTGCAGTTTTGAGGTTATCTTTTAGTCGAGAGGTGTAATTTATTTAAGTTCGTACTTGACTTTTTTATGTTTATTCTGGTGTATTTATTGTTGTTATTATCTGTGTCTTTTAGGAGATACTATTCACTAATGTATCATAAACAGCTTGTGGCAACCCACTTAGTAAACGGGTTGGAGATCACAGATTGTATGGTTCAAAATATGGGGACTGGTGCTATCCCTTTAGCTCTTACGACACTCGCGGAAAGAGTTGCGTTGGTGAGGAAATGATTTTACTCTACCGATCGACTCTGTTGAGAATTTAAAACTTATTTAAGAGGGGATAATCATCGAATATCTTCTCCCGCCTGGGTAAGATAGGAGGGAGTGTCGGACTCTTACTAACTAAAAACCACTCCGTTCCTACTCCTGCACTTCGAGCCGGAGCCCCAGCTACCCGTTAAGTCCTCTGTGGCATCAGTCCTATTGGGTCCCATCCGTGGTGGTCCGATGGCTCGACGCGCCGTACGCACGGGCCTGGTTCTGGTCGGCAGGCCCGTGTTTACGATGGCCACAGATCATCCCGCGATCCCCGAGTGTCTTTCACGACGGCTGGATTGTCAGGAGGCAGCGCTTATAATTTATAGCGTCTCTTTGAATAGAAAATTATGATTGCTACATACAAAGATAGTACAGGCGATAGAAGGAAAATTTACCCACTACTAATAAATGCATCAAAGATGATCGAAACTTCTGGAAATTCATATAAAGTTGAAGGAACTATGTATGTAATGTAATATGCATCAAATTACCGGGATAGGGAACTTGTTCAATATGTCATAGTTTGGCTTCGAGACAAAAACTTGGTTGACAAAGATCTTAGTACGAACTGGGTGGATTTTAATTGGAACTAGTTTTCTGTTCTGGTAAACGGGTACTACAGTTATTGAGCTTAGGATAGTTGGGTATTCCAAGTGAAGTGATTTGTATATTCAAGTTAGTTACGTTTTGTATGTAGTATGTTAGTGCGCGATTATTACACGACTAGCTTAATCGATGTTATACTTAGTAGAAGGATTTTAATAAAGGGCAGCAGGGTTGAAGTCGTTTTTTTAAATATAGTTTTTAAAAGAGAATTATTGCCGTTCCTTCTTTTCTCGTAGGAGTCTTAACTTGAACCTTTAAACTGCGTTGTTCAAATCGTCTGCCAAGAATGGAGGTTATTATAATCACGGCCCGAGTGAATAGGTTGCTTATGGGACGACGTGGTCCATCGTAGACTGCATTATTGCGTACCACCAGGCGAGATAGGGGTCAAAAATCGGCCAATTAAATATATTAAACAAAAATCAATCAAAGAGACTAGTTTGGAGTAGACTGTCATGGTCTGCGGATGATAGTGAAGGTGCACATTACAGTAATACCCACTTTTCACTATTTATGTTATGAGTCCCATGTAATAGAGGGTAAGCCTATTGCCATATATATACCGGGCACAATTACAAACTCCTACTACCGAAATTATTTTAAATAACAAGTCACCTTTCCCGGCAGTCGCACTTGCGACTATACTTATCAAAATAATAAATTAAAAGCAATGTATTCACTCTTGCTTCAACTTAAAAAAAACTTTTGCTTTAACGAATATTTCAGAGGACATTCACATCGGCCTTACAAGTCGAGTTTAAAAATAAAATATTGGACAGACAGACGAGCGGAAATGAGCAAACAACGTCGACGCCTGTCTGTGACGGGGTTAGCTAAACTATGAAAGAAAATAATATATGTGTATGTATGTATAGTATGTGAATGAGATGGAAGTATATCGCTGTTCCTTTCTAGATAGTATTTGGGAATTGATAAATTTACAATCATGTTTTAAAGGTATTGTAGAAGATAGATAGGAGCAGAAACTCAGAATTACAAGAATTCCTTTTTTTGAGTGGTCAAAAATCATCCAAACACTTCACCCGCCCGCATGAGGCGAGAGGTAGTACCAGACTACGCTTCGAACCAGAGCCCCGGCAACCCGTTAAGTCCTCCGCGGCTCAGTAAAAATTCCGATTCCTTAAATCGAATATTTCATTTTTTTTTGACAAATTATTTCTCGTTATCTTTGTAATATAGAAAAGTATGAACTAGTTATCTGTAATAACATGAATTCAGAATGTTTTTATTTTATGACATAAAATTGTCTTCTTTTTACTAATTTGTGCACCTCTATTGGCCTCAAAGAAAAAAATGTAATCTGTGTGGCGTTACAAAAAAAAAAAAAAAAACTAAAAACCAGATCCAACAAAATACATACTACAAACAACGCAACATACCGACAAATCAGCGTTCCAAGTTCAAATGTCTGTGTTTGTGATGTATCGCGTCAGTCACTTCCGCCGCCGACCGGAACTTCCGGTGAACCAATAAAGCGACGGAGTATAGCCTGAACATTGGCAGAATACGTGAGTAGACGTTGATATTTTATATCAACATGTGGCTAGTTTTCAAATCTGGTTTTCGTTTTACATTTATAGGGACGATGTGGTTCTGGTTAGTGCTTGGTTGATTATTGTCTATTGAATGTGGTTACTATTGTACTTTTTTTTTAACCTGGGGCAGGCGGGAGGGAGTGTCAGACTCTTACTGACTAAAAACCACTCCGTTCCTACTCCTGCATTTCGAGCCGGAGCCCCGGCAACTCGTTAAGTCCTCCGCGGCTCCGTGTCGCCATCAGCCTTATTGGGCCCCATCTGTGGTGGTCTGATGGCTCTCCCGACGCCCAGAGTGTCTCTCGCGACGGCTGGGTCGTGAGGAGGTTGAGAATATTATTAGGGCTTAAAGCAATTTAATTTAAGGAAATCGCATATTCTTTTTAAGTTTTGGTTTAGGTTTATCCGAGAGCGCTGTTGCTTTGGCAAATGTCAAAGGTAGGTTTAGAACCATAAGGGTTTTATTCCAGAGAGCCTTTTTTTTAATTGATGGGTGGACGTTTAGCCAATATCTCACCAAGTGGTAAGCGTTTATACGGCCTACAATCGAGCACGTCCGCCCATAAGCAACCTATTCACTCGGGCCTTGAAGACACCCAGGTTACACCCTTCAGGAAATACAGACTCTGGTATGCGACCAAACACGCCAGCATAAAAATCTATGCAGAAAAAATAACATCACCAAGTTACAGGAATCAAAACAAATGAAGCTCCTAAAATTAAACATAACACTTTTTTTAGACCATACTCAATTCTTAGGGCTATTTCACTGGGACACGATGGCAGTGCAACCAGTCGACCGACACAAACAAAATCTATGTAATACAACAATAATAATACACTGTAAACACACTCACATGGTGTTAGCATGGTTGCGTAACCTGCCTGGTAGCGCTACCATTTAATTTAAGGTATATGGTATGTAAGGTTAATTAAAGGTATCTATTAGGGTTTTAATAAACAATTTTATTAACAACTTATGGCGCCGACTTCTAACCTATCAGTGTGTGGGTAACCTATCAGTACTAATAATAGTTATTTTAACTTTTTAATTATACTTTTTGTTTGTTACTAGTTTTCGGTTTTTGAAGTCGGTTTTTTTATGATATTGTCGTTGTGTGGTGTGTGGACTTTAGTGTCTAGTTTGATAGCTTACGGACAACGGTGGCGCGAATGGTTGCGCGACCATGGTGTCCCGTTTAAATATAGCCCGTAGTGCAAATTCAAGAATTCCTTTGTGAGATTCCTCCACCTGAAGTAACCATTTATGTTAAGGTTCGTTGCAAAAAGGTACATAATGTAATAAGGAAGGGAGATGCATTCTTTTGCTTCAGTCTAATCAGGTGAATGGAATTCCTTACCGTCTTTTGATGGGGTTAAAGCTGTGATATGAGGAACTTTTGGTTGCATACTTGTGTAGAATGGACGTTTCAACCTTTTTTTGATCATGCCATAATTTTTGAAGTTTTGGAGCCCTTCTTCTCATCACGGTTGAATAGTTAGGTTCTTGTATGGTACGTAACGCACTTGTAATACTTCTAGTTTTACAAGCTATGGTAACTGCTTACTGCGGAGTTACTTAGTTGAAGTGTAGACATAGTTGCTACTACTAGAAGCAATGTAAAAATATAGAATCCGCTTAGAAATAGTAATCAAAAGATTAAATGGTAGTCTTTGTACTATGATATACCTTATGTAGACTACTATTAGTTCAATTTCGTTTGTGATTAAAATGTCACAGATTTTGAATTACAAGCGTCAAAATTATAGAACAACTTCGTTGTAATATGACAAAGTTTCAACTTCAGTAAAATTCACACTGAGTCGTATCCTTGTCATAATAAGGACTGAACCTAGATTTTAGATCTAGATATTTCCTTAATAATAAAAAATCTAAGAAATTCCTCTAGCTATAGTAGCTAATTATGATCATGTACGACAAAGTAATGTAGTTTTTAATTTTTCAATTCCAATAATAATTGTGTAGTTAGATCCGATAATAAGTACATCATTATTTAGTGGAATGAAGTTATTTCATTCACCAATTGCACTTCTTAGGGGACTGAATTGCATAAACACTCTTTCTTACTTTAAAAACTATATTAGGTGTAATTATTCCAGACAACATCAGACCACCACAGACGTGGCCCAGTAGGGATGATGTCCAATGCGGAGAAGCAGAGGAATTAACGGGTTACCGGGGCTCCGGCTCGAAGAACAGAAGTAAAAACGGGGTGGATTTTAGTCAGTAAGAGTCTGATACACCTGATAGACTGTACTGATACACCTTTTATCTCACCCAAGGCGGCAGAAGATATTGGATAATTTTTCCCCTATAAAAATGGTATAATATTGAATATCCCATTTTCCTTAGCCCAAAAATCCGCTCTCGCCTCCGCTATTCCATCGTCCCTACCCTTTCACTACTAAGTCCAACTTTGACGCATGGTAACTGTTGGAACATTAGCCGACGCCCTCTCAAAACTTGGAACTCAAAACATTGACAGCTTCAGTAATTAGTACTTGGAGTATTTAGTGGAATTTTTGAAAAGACGTTATCGACTAAACTTGGTTGAGTTTAGCTTATAATTTTGTAATTTACAGGGTCTTGGATGGGCTTTATATCATTTTTTCTGTACTGATTTTGTATTGAATATTTTTTTCCTTTTGTACTACAATATGTTGCCTTCTTCGGGAAATTCAGCAGTATGTTGAACGTTACTATAGTTAGCGTTTTCGGCAAGTGACCTGTACAGCAATAGAAAAATGTGAAGTCACTTCTGTTTTGACACTAATTATTATTTGACACTCAACGTTCGTATTTCGTTCGTTAAGTGGGAGAGAAAGGTATAAGAAAACTAATCTTAACGTATGAATGTTAAGATTTAAATAACCTTTTAAAAACTAAATCCCAAAGTCTATTAAAATATCATTTCAACTTAGAACTTGTATAAATATTACTAAGGCGGGTACACGAGATAGCATAAAACTTGTACAACATTTTAAAGTTGGCAAAAATTAATTTATTTTATTTAATTCAATGTCCTCCAGCAGTTTCCTTCATGTGAAGATTGCCAATGGTGCTAGGAATCTAATAGATTCGACATAAAAAATTGGGTAGTTTCCAGGGTATCAAAATTAAAAATCTAATTGGTCCGTCAGTGAGATAATGAAAAAATATTAGACACGTATTTTTTATTTTCTCGTATTGAGTTGCAATACTTAGATAAAATGCTGAATTTTAGGAGTGTGAGGTTGTTACGTCATAACGTGCTACAAAATATAACACGCTGTGACGTCACACGATATTTCAAATTAAACTATCAAACACCAAGCGGTCACCGGTGACCGCAACCTATTGTTCTCTAATTGTGTCTATAAATACGGTAATCGACGAGTTAATATATCGTCGAAAGTATTTAATTTTGTGAGAAAAGAAAAAATACGTGTCTAATGTTTTAAATTAAACTACCAGATGGACATTAAAATAAAATTTAGGAAACTGCCCTATTATAACTACTCCCGAAAAAAACATATTTCAGCAGGTCATGTAACTCCTCTGGCATTGTTAATGTCCATCGGTAGTACTGGTCATACAATTGATTGGTTTGCCGCAATGAAACATTCTCATCACCAAAACGATTACTAAGACAGCAATCAGTGGCGTCTACAACGTCTGTTATTTAGAGAAAAACATCTATCGCAATCAATAAACGTTTCTTTTGAACGTGAGGCAATAATTTCGAAATCTTGGTTATAACAGTAGTAACTGAAATGAAAATTCCAATATAAATAGGCTAGAAAGAAATGTAGCTTAAGATGTGTTGTAGTTAGTCAATCAAAGAGACCACCACTTCGAAATAACTAATCGGTTTTACAAAAATGATTAAAATATTTCTTTTCTAACACATTCCTAAGTCTACAGCACTCCTGTAGCAATAACTCGAGGATAGGTCGCTTCGCCGCTTTCAGACACATTTTGAGGAAATCCTTCCATATGCAATGAGAACCTCATTCCGGGTGCACGAAAAACTTCATTTTTTGTTGCAAAACTGATTTAGTGTGCGTAATATATTTTGCATATTTCCGCGGACCCGACCGCTCGCCTCTTTGAACTTCGCCCGTTGAAATAACTTTATTTTCGGGTTAACGTTCATTTTAATGTTTATTTTTTATAAAAAATTCTTGGCTATATTAAGTGCTCAAGTGATGTATCATAGTGACGTTTTTATTGCGAGACCTAGTGATCTGAAACATGCAATGCATTTTGATTAACCTTTTTGGAGAATGTTCGTTGAATTTTTCGGGAATTTTTTTTAACATTTTTTTTAATTCGAATATTTGATTGTGATAGTGTCGCATCAAATATTACGTACTATAGAATATTATGAAATCACACTTAGTTAATGGATTTACAAGCACTTTTCTCAAATAGATAACAATGAAATAAGGAGAAACGAATAATGACTGCACGGTTGGTGCAGTGGCTGGGCAACAGGCTGCCACGCAACGTGTCGCGGGTTCGATTCCCGCACGGAACAACTCGTTGTATGATCCACAGATCTTTGTTCCGGGTCTGAGTGTCATGTGTATGTGAACTTGTATGTTTGTAAATGCACCCACGACACAGGAGAAAATCATAGTCTGGGGCACCATTTTTTTAAACAAAAATAAATAAAGTTCGGACCAATTTTTTTTTTCTTTTCGATTTATTATAGAATTTCCACCCTTAGAGGCAAAGACAATAGCGTTAAATTGTTATTTACGGCTTAGAAACAATACTACCAAATCAGTCCACATTAAAGTTTAAACGCGAATCAAATAAATTATGTACTCTTTAACATAGTAAACAGAAGTCGTAATCAGAGTAGGTACTTAAAGGACATACTTTAATTAAGTAACGCAGATGATCAGCAAATGGGGCCTAATAAATACTTGCTTAAAATTAATGTATGCCAGCGTCGGACGAATCTATCCGCCCGGTCAGGGATGGGCAACATCACATTTATTCCATCATTCGATTTGATTCGCTCTAATTTCTCATTCGAATAAACAATCGTGATTTTATTCGATTTCTTCAATTTGACTGATTCTGATTTATTTGGAGTGGTGTTAGTTGCTCTTGTTTTGATCGGTTTATTTCATTTTGTTTATGAGTTAAAGTGATCTCATTGTTGAAATTGATACGTTTGGTTAAAGGGTTGGAATATTTTTTATAAATAATTAGCTTTTCACTTCTACTTGATCTAGGTCTGCTTGAATAATTTTATACGCATGGATTCCGCATAAAATAAGTTGTCTATGATGATCACATAATAAAAATTACCTTTTATCATATATCGCTTGCAAATTAGATATCCTATAATGCTTACAATTCTAACTTATCGACTATTATGTAGTAGAGGTATATCGCCCAACCCTATTTAGGGCTACTTGCTATAAAATATTTAAGCAAATCAGGTGCCATTACTGATTCATTAGTCAAACTCCGTAGGGACAGGACTTAATTCATTTTAAATCGAGGTTAGAGAAAATTTCGTAGGCACCAAAGTTTAGGGACTGTCTAACTGTAAGGAATGACTGCTATGAATTCCATTTTGATTTCTGAAATATTTTATTGAAATTATGTTGGCGATTTGCTTTTTTTTTGAAGGGGAAATTCATCCAATGCCTTCTCTCCGGGTGAGGCAAGAGGGCGTATCAGCCGACTCTTACTGACTAAAAACCACTCCGTTCCTACTCCTGCACTTTGAGCCGGTGCCCCGGCAACCAGTTAAGTCCTCCGTAGCTCCGTATCGGCATCAGCCCTATTGGGCCCCATCTGTGGTGGTCTGATGGCTCTTTGAGGCGCGCGCGGAACGCGACGTCCCGTACGTTCGGGTGTGGTTCTGGTCAGGCGGCGAGTCACCCGTGCTCGCCACCCGATGTTGGTAACTGAGATATCCTTGTATGGACAAGTATTTCTGAGTTAGATAAAATGTACGGCATTTGTTCTTGGGATGAGATGTTCATCTTTTTCGTAGATGTATTGTATTGCATTTGTTGGGAGTTTATGTACAGCAGTAGGCTTCATGTAGCGGAAAAGATACGAGAAAACGAGTAAATGAAATTTGATGAACTGTTTAACGATTCGATGGTTCTTCAATTAGGTATAAAATTTCTATAATAAAAACAATGACAAAGAGGAATACTTCAAAGTTGGATCTAATTTTACTCTCTTTTGTCATCATCATCATCATCATCAGCCTATGTTCGTCCACTGTTGGACATAGGCCTCTTCAATGGCACGCCATTGAGCTCATTCGGATGTCGTCACTCCACCTAACTGGTGGGCGCCCTACACCACGTTTGCCTAGACGCGGTCTCCTCTCTAGATCACTCCCTCTTTTGTTCTTAGACTAATATAATAGTATTAGCATACCCAAAGTAAACGTATAATAACATCATACGTAACGCTATATTATGTTTTCATTTGAATAAAATCAAAATGTAAAATGGTAAAATTATATTTTTTCCTGAAGCCACCAAGGTAGTAGAACAGTGATACTAGCAGTAGGTATTTTCAACTAGAAACAGTAATGCATCTTATTTAGCAACTTTAAAAGTTTTCCATCGTACTGAAACCACGAGCGCCTTTAAGTTATTGACTTATTGACTTTTAAAACTAGTGCCGTATACATCGATTTAAACTTTGCTGGATAGTGCACGGTGTTGTGGAAGGACAAGACTATGCTAGCGCGACGTCTCGCGTCTGCGGTAACTGGGAAAAACAATGATGCGATTTGAACGGTGGCTGCTAGTCGCGCCAACGTGGCCGTTCCCAGTCAACCCGCACGATTATTTTTCCCGCTTATTGCAGACACAAGACGCGTCGCGGTACCGTGGTGATAGCATATCGTTGTGAACAGCGTATAAAAATCTATTGCTGAACTATAGGCTTTTTCTACTTCTGATGCGATAACCTTCGTGGTTGTTAGGTAGAAGGTTATAGTTTAAAGGGATTAGGTTGTTCATCGAGCGCTGCTTCATGGATTGTCCTTAAATCGGCTTTTGCGACAGTTGCGTGAAGAATAGGTGTGGTCCCTCATGGAATTGTCACCATTCAGTCTCCTTTACGGTCAGAGCACCATGGAGGTTCTCAACTCACGTCCTACATTCCCATTTGACAACATTCAACTGACGAAGCAAGTTACATCTTTTTTTAGATCAGAACAAACCACATCTAGTATCTAGGTTACAAGCTAATTCAGTGGCAATGTGTCGGTAGCGTAGTGAGGTCAATGGTTCGAGATACAATAGGATTTATTTTGAAGACGGAATCGCTTTTCTGGTACTGCACTGTTTCTTGATAATATGAAAGAAAAGTATTGTTGTGTTTTAAAACATCATTTATTTAGAGCCTTGATGTTCTGCAAGTACACCTTACACCTTAGAGCTTTGGATTTTGGGCTCGCTGCCATTGCAGCGGTAAGACCCCTCTTTGAGGAGTGGCTTGAGAGACGCTACGGCGTCCTCACCTACCGCCTGACGCAGGTCCTCACCGGACATGGAAGTTTCGGGAGGTACCTGTGTCTGATGGGGCGGGAGGAAACGCCCGGGTGTCATCACTGCGAGGACCGCCCTGAGGACACGGTGGAACACACCGTAGCGGAATGCCCTGCGTGGGCTGAGCACCGCCGTGCCCTCAGGGAAGTGATCGGCGATGGCGACCTCTCGCGTCCGGGCCTAGTGCAGGCCATGATGCGGAGCGAGGGGGACTGGGATGCCGTCTCCTCCTTTTGCGAAGCAGTCATGCTAGCTAAGGAGGAGGCGGGACGCGTGAGGCAGCGAAGCGCTGCCTCCTCGCAACCCAGCCATCGCGAAGGACACACCGGGCGTCGGGGATCGCGGGACGATCTCCGGCCACCGTAAGCGCGGGCCTGCGGACGGCGAGCATGGGTGGCTCCCCGTCCGACCAGAAACAGACCCGAGCGTACGGCGCGTCGCGTTCCGCGCGCGCCTCAAAGAGCCATCAGACCACCACAGATGGGGCCCAATAGGGCCGATGCCGATTCGGAGTCGCGGAGAACCTAACGGGTAACCGGGGCTCCGGCTCGACGTGCAGGAGAAGGAACGGGGTGGTTTTTAGTCAGTAAGAGTCTGACACTCCCTTCCGCCTCACCCAGGCGGGAGCAGTCATTCGATGATTTTCCCCCCTTAAAAAAAAAAAAAAAAGGACCTTTGGATTTTTTTGGGTTAAAATAAAAATATTAATAAAACAATTAACAATTTTATGCCTGTGACTTCTAAGTTAGTAAAGGGCATTGGCACAAGCACTTTCTAAAAGCAATCAAAATCTTTTTATAACAAATTGATTCTAGCTTTTAATTGTAAGCCTTGTTGATTCATACAAGTAAAATAGGTACACAAGAAAGATACACATTGGAAACCAATACACACTATCAGGTAAGACTGACTCCAATACTCCAGTATCAAAGCCGACAGATTAAAGGCCAAATGAACCTCGAATGAGCCCCCAATAACAACAATATACAACTTGGACCAACACTAAACCAAAGTTGGCCCTCTTGCATCAAAGTTACAACGCTAACTACTTTAGCGGTACGTGATGAGGATCCATAAGTGTAGCAAATATTGGCCCAACATTGTTGGCTTAGGTTTTATATGGATTCTTCTGTTTAGTGATGTTGGTGATTTCTTTTTTAATATTTGTAGTCTTGTGGTGATTTCTTTTTTAATATTTTTAAGTGATTTTGATAAATAGCATTTTTAAGAGGTAAGCCGGTAAACGAGCAGACGGATCAACTGATGGTAAGCATTCGGTGTCACCCATGGGCACAGGGTGTTCCAGGTGGAACACCAGAGGCATTACAAGTGCGATGCCGGCCTTTTGGGGATTAGGAATTTGAGAATTGTTAGGGATTCAGGGATTGGGGAGATTGGGGAAGGGGGAAGGGTAATTTGGTCTCCGGTAACCTCACTCACATGGCGAAACACAACGCAAGCGTTGTTTCACTTTAGTTAGTGACTAATTACACTCCCACACATTTCTGAATTATTCTGTGTCTTTGGCTCTATCGCAATTTTGATATTTGAACTTAAAGGCGACGGTACTTATGCCTAATGCATTAGATTCTGATGAGATTTGTTACACAGCCGTTGGGGAAGACTAATAAAAAAATTCAAAATTTGCCAAAACTCATTACTATACGCGGACGAAGTCGCGGGAAATAGCTAGTATTATATTTTTCAATCACTTAATTGTCTAGAATATCAGAAACATCCATCACAAAACATCAAAACCCAACAAAACTAGTGACTCGCCACCACAACATCGACAAATCATCGCCAACTCGCGTTAATTTTGTCGATACATCGCATAATCTACCAATCTCAGCATAGCCTCAAGCATGGGCTTGCGTAAACCAATGTCATTACTCAAAGTGACCGTAGCATAAATTATATGCCCAATTAGTTACATTGATGGCCGTCGGCGATTAGAGATATCTAGATCAAGTGTGGTTGCCAATATACGAAGGTTAATTTTGAACGGGAACGTTCGGTGTTGACGCATGCAGGAGGTTTAGTCGGGAGTTATTATGGTGTTTATAGTTAGTGATGTTGCTTTTGACAGTATGAATAATAATTATGAGCTTGTTACATCGTTGCAAAAGAGTAAGTACAAGGATAATAATTGTTTCATAAACTGCGTTTAAGGAAACCAACTTTAGCAACCTCTTTTTTGAAATCGGTTAATTCATATTCTGAAAACTTCTCTTAAGTCATAAGCGCATCGAAATTAGTTTATAGAGGGATAATTGCGCACAAACATATATATATATATATATACTTACATAAATCTTTTATCCCCGAAGGGGTGGGCAGAGGTGCACATTATGCCACTGTACAATGTAACACCCATTTTTCACTATTTATTTTATGAGTTCCATGTAATAGGGGGTGAACCTATTGCCATATATCGGGCACAGTTCTAGACTCCGTGCTACTACTGAGAATTTTTTTAAACCCAGTAATTTCTTGCCCGACTCAGGAATCGAACCCGAGACCCATTGCCCCGCAGTCGCAATTGCGACCACTCGGCCAACGAGGCAGACATTATTGAAATATCTATAGCCTCTTTTAAGTCGTTTGAAATATTTTTGTACATGAAATAAGTTATTCTAGAGGTATAGTTAATATACAAATTTAAAGCTCCTCTCATCTGTGATACAGGATTCTCCTAGTATTTTCTCCTATTAAATAAAACGAAAGTAAAAAAAGAGAAAACAACAAAAATTATACCCTTAATTTAGGCGTCAATGTATTCGTCCGCATCACTATATGTTTAAAATAGGTACATAACAAAATAATACAAAATGTGTGCGAAAAACGTTCAAAATATAAATTCGCATGTTTCAGAAATCACCCTATATCTTAAGTTACTACGTCATCGACCTGCTTACAGTGTGATACATAACTCTATAGATTGTACTATATCTATGATACTTGTATTAATATGGCTACTTACTTTAGTTAAATAAGTTAGTACGTAGGAATGCTTTAGAGGTATATTTCACCAAGACCAACCAGGGGGCAACCAGTGCCGCCACCGTGGTATCCACACAACACTGTGTCAGTATTAAAATAGACCCTAAAAGGCCCCAACGACCCCAAAAGATATAACCTAAATAATAAATAATTAGGGCTAAGATAAATAAGAACTAAAGTATTTATTTTATTACAACTAAAATTAATATATCTATTCAAATAAACTAAAATCTTATATACTATTATATAAAGCGGAAAAGTTAATTTTTTTGTTTGTTTGTTTGTTTGAACGCGCTAATCTCCGTAACTACAAGTCTGATTTGAATAATTCTTTTTGTGTTGGATAGCGCATTTATGAGGATTGCTATAGGCTAAAACATTACGCTACGACCGATAGGAGCTGAGCAGAGCGTGTAAAACCGCGCGGAAGTTGCTAGTATCTTTATAATTCTGATGGTTAAGCCCGATAGCTCTTCGAAGTGAAAATATTGAAAATAGCCAGAGTCTCTCATTTAATTCTCAGCAATGAAATAATAGCCTCACCTTTAACTTCCTCGCAAAACTAAGTTTTATAAAATGTTCCAACAACGAGCATTCTTTACCTATGCGCTTCATGAAACTTACCTAGGACAACGGGCAGACATTTCTCCAGGCTAGACTACCAAGAAACACGGAAGAATTATACAATTAAATAAATCATTCCATTCTTTTCTTGAAACTTGACGTACAAAAGAGGAAGCTAGTTTCTCATAGCCATAATTTAAACTGGAAAACAGTGAGAAAACTTGAAACATTCTCAGAATTAAGGCGGTTGGTACAATTTTTTATTTATTATTTCTCTTAGTAAGTTTTCAGTGAGTTAGCGTTTGCGATGAGAATGTACTGCGAATAGTAGGTAGTGTTTTAACCGAACTGTTGGAAGGGTATTCTTTTGGTAAATACATATTTATATTACTGAAGTGTTCACTTTTTGTGTAGATGAAGTTTCAATTTAACATAACATAATATCACGCCTTTTATCCCCGAAAGGGTAGGCAGAGGTGCACATTATACCACTATACCTACATACCTCTACAATGTAACACCCACTTTTCACTATTTATGCTATAAGTCCCATGTAATAGGGGGTGAGCCTATTGCCATATACCGGGCACAATTCCAGACTCCGTGCTACTACTGAGAATATTTAAAAAACCAGTAATACTTTGCCCGACCCGGGAATCGAACCCGGGACCCCTTGCCGCAGTCACACTTGCGACCACTCGGCCAACGAGGCAGTCAAGTTTCAATTTAATTGTTTCCTGGACTGAATTTTTTTATGAAATAGGAGGCAGATGAGCAAACTGTCCCGCTTTTTTTTACTTTTCTGTATATAGATAACATTATCTAATTTCAAAATAATTGCACGTTTGGTGTGGAGGTTGGGCAGCCGACTAACGCGCTATGTGGAACGGGTTCGATTCCCGCACGAAGCAACTATTTGTGGGATACACAAATAGTTGTTTCGGGTCTGGGTGTCATGTGTATGTTTGTAAATGCACCCACGACACAGGAGAAAATCTTAATGTGGGGCAACGAATTCAAAAAAAAAATAAACTACTTCACGAAAAATGATGCTGTGGTGCACTTATAGTTTTAAAAAAGGTTTTTAAAAAAAACGACTGCACGGTTGGTGCGGTGGCTGGGCAACCGGCTGCCGTGCAACGTGTCGCGGATTCGATTCCTGCACGGGACAACACTTTGTGTGATTCACAAATTGTTGTTTCGGGCCTGGGTGTCATTGTGTATGTGAACTTGTATGTTTGTAAACGCACCCACGATACAGGAGAAAATCCTAGTGTGGGGCAACGTTTTCTTATAAAAATAATAATAATTAAAATCAAGGACTTTCAAATAAATAATAATAGGTACGTTGTACTATTAAAATAAATGCCTGCTGCAACATCAACGTCATCATTTCTATAGTATATATCAATATTTAGTTACCTATCATGTTATGTAATCATGTACGTGTGTATGTATGTATTTTAAATAATCTTCTTTAATTTAATTTTGATCGATTACTTACTTATGTTAAGGAATTTGTTTATATAAATAACTTGTCCTAGAATTAGTAATATTGTGAGTGCTCCTTTCGCCTGTGATACAGGATATTCTTCTATGAAGAAAAAGTACTCTACTAGTGTCAAAGTACAAATTTTGTACTATGACCAATGTATACTATAATATTATAAAGCTGAAGAGTTTGTTTTTTTGTTTGAACGCGCTAATCTCCGAAACTACTGGTCCGATTTGAAAAATTCTTTCTGTGTTAGATAGCCCATTTATCAAGGAAGGCTATAGGCTAAAATATCACGCTACGATTAATAGGCGCCGAGCAGAGCGAGTGAAACCGCGCGGAAGTAGCTAGATTATTATAATGAATAAAGAGTTAATTTAAACTGTCAAACACCAAGCGGTCACCGGTGACCGCGACCTATTGTTCTATAATTGTGTCTATAAAACCGGTACTCGACGAGTTAAATAAAGATTTTAAAGGTATTATAATTTCACCAAATCAGATGATTATAAAATGCGATAGTCCGATTAAGCAACAAAGCTAAAAGTATCTTAGACACGGACAGTTAGCACGTTTAGGGAAAAATACAATTTAATTGAATCTTATTCATTGATCTCATTTTGTATTCTTTTCGCGTATCCTTACCGAGTTATTAAATGGACCGAACATTTTCAACCGATCGGAATATTATTTCTGTTCGTTTGCAAGTTAAAGGGATTGGAGATTTGAGATTTATGCAAATAGTTATGATATTATTATAGTTTTTGTCTTTAATACTTTATCTACTCAATGAAGTATTTGTAGATGTTTGTATGATGAAAATTTATTTAAAATAAATGTTTAACTTCTATAATAAATGTTTAACGTCTATAACGACGGTACTCAAAGTACCGTCGTTATAGACACAATTAAAGAACAATAGGTTGCGGTCACCGGTGTCCTCGCGGTGTTTGACAGTTTAAAGATGCATTATATCAGCACAAAACTAAATTGATATCCATTCCTATATTGAAACGCTGTTTATTAAAGCTACCAAAAATATTTTATAGTATAACCCGGTAAAGTGGCAATTGAGTCTCCGGAAACCTCAGTCACACGACGAACCACAACGCAGGCGTTGTTTTACGACGGTTTTCTGCTTGGCCGTGGTGTCACTCCGGTCGATCCGGCCCATTCATGTCGAAGCATTGCGAGCCCACACTTAGAAAACAGCTTTAACACGTCGACATTCACTACGACAACGGTGTCACTCTAGTCAAAAATGTGCACCTATGTGATAAACATATCCGTGTAGCTCTAAAAAAATACTAAAATATTCTAATTACACATTAAAAATGCAAGGACTGTTTGCAATAAATTTAAATGAAAAATAATTATAAAAGTGCAGCAGTCTAAGTGAAACGCGCGGCACACTAGGATTTACTAGGTAATCCGAATTAATTCAACTCCTACTTTTACTTTGCAGTCTTTTCGAAGGTAAAACTTGAGTGTGTTTCAACAAATTTCTGTTTTAATTTTCCAGTAAGTATTAGCTTTGAAAGCAGCTTAAAGTTTAATATATGCATCTGGAGAGGACGCGGGAAGAGTGAGTGAAGAATTTTGAATTTTATAACTGTCTTAGAATCGAGCAATATGTACGTCTTTGATTTTGCATTAAAATGACATTTTGTATTGACATTTATAACCCTTGATAGTTCATACTGGACTATAAATCTCAACATAACATAACATAACATCATGCACATTATGCCACTGTACCTACAATGTAACACCCACTTTTCACTATTTATGTTATGAGTCCCATGTAATAAGGAATGACCTTATTGCCATATACCGGGCACATTTCCAGACTTGGTGCTACGACTGAAATTTTTTTAAAACCCTGTATTACTTTGCTCGACGCGGGAATCGAACTCGAGACCCCTTGCCCGGCAGTCGCACTTGCGACCACTCGGCCAATGCAGTCAGTCTATAAATCTCCTCTATATAAAATATGCAACTTCGGAATCGCAGTTCAAGGGTTTATGAGAAACCGCTGCTTCCCCGTCTCTTGTAACTATAACATCTTTGTATACCATGTTTTTACGCAAATAAATGTCTTTATCTTTATCTTTATCTGTCAAATAATGTATATGTATGTAATAGTGTCTTAGATAGCTCTCACGGTACCCATGAGAAGCCTTTTTTGACGGGGGAAAATCATCCAAGTACTTCTCCCGCTTGGGTGAGACGAGAGGGAGTGTCAGAATCTTACTGACTGAAACTACCTCGTTCCTACTCCTGCACTTCGAATAATCTTAGAAAGTACTTGTAAACAGCTCGTAAAAATTTACATTGGTAGGTACTTGCCGTTGGTAGGTTTTGAATACGCACTCTCATGCTTCTCCGGGCCATCTTAAACCTCCGGGCCAACACGACGTATGTACATAATTATACTCACTTCGTACATATTTCACCCAACGCGCTTTCCTAATCTTCACAAAGCCAAAACTATGTATCACATACATTGTTCTAATGTGCTAACATTACAAACATGTTCTATCTTTGTCGCGGTTCCACAACTGAATTAATGGGTCCCCCCTAAATTTGGACCCACAGGTCTATTTGGTGTATTTTACGGATCCTAAAATTCAACCTAAATGGGGCACAAATCTTCAAAGGTCCCCAAATTGTGTAAAAGGCAATTCATTAACTACTGTGCTAGTGTTATCATGTTTCTTGGAATTATACATTCATGGGTTCTGGGATTATGCGAGGAGGATTTTACATTAGAGAAACTGTAATATTTTTATAGGTATAACTCGAGAATGCTCAGTACCAGACGAAAGTAAGACTTGCTTGTAACAACAGCTGCGCACGAAATTTTACGAGTTTTGAAATTCTCTTTAATAGCTTATAGTCAGGAACTGTGCTCGAAATACAACGTCATAACTCCTAAACTATACTTCAATTTCAATAAGACCAACATTCAATGAAATTTTTTTCATACTCAACTAGTTTTCGTAGTTTCTTTTACATGGGTAAATGACCAAATGTTTTTCTAGAATAGTTCATCACTAAAATCCATCTACTTATCACACGTTTTACAGTTTGAATAAACCTCCTTTAAATAACCCAACTTAAATAAAGGTTTGCATTTCAAATGTTTACAGGAATAAAGAAAAAAAAAACAACAAAAAATATACGAGCAACTGTTTTTAAACCCGCGTCTCGCTTTTAAGCGCTTTTGTTGAGCGCCACAAATGGCTGAAACTGCCAACTCGTGATTATTTTCAAGAAAAAACATTATTCAAATTCGCTAACCGTCTCAGGAGGTATTAAATTCTTTTTAAAACGAAATGATACGGCGAAGTATCTGTTTTGCAGCTCGAAGTTATATAATTAGCCATTTATGTTGGTATTTCTTGATGAAGGGTTTAGAAAACATAATAGAACAACAGTAAGTAATGTATTTTAGGCAGAGGTGCACAATATTCATATGTGATCAAAATTGAACACGCTGCTACGAACAGGTTATGGTATGAATATCGGATTATTGATTGAATATTTGATATAGGATATAGAATGTCCTATCCTATATATAGAAGACAATAGGAGGTATTGAAAACCTATTTTTATGATTACTAGGTCAATGTTCGATGACTATCCCGTTTGGTAGTAAGCGATGATGTGGTAATACCATGTCCAATCTGAAGTCGAAACCAGAGAACATGTAACTAACGAGGCAGTCAAATAAAGGGTTTATAATAGTATATGCTGAGTTTACAGACTTGTCAAAAATTATTTATTAAATATAGGTAGGTAGGTATTAAAATTTTACAGACATCGTTCAGCCGAAAATTTAAGGTCAAAGAAAATTAATATTACTTAGTTATTTAGGATACTTCTAAGTTAAAAATGTAATAAAAACCTTGATTGTTAACATAGTTTATTAAATATAGACTGAGTTTATGAGCTGTCCCGATCACCTTTAGATTACTTTAGACGCAAGAGGTATTTTTCTAAGGGATCTTTAATTTTGTCATCATCCATTAACAGTGCGTGAAAGTGATACGGACATAAGAGGAGTTGGCTATTATATTCATAATAACTGCTTATATTAAAACTTTCTTTTGTGAGACATACTAATTAATTATTACATTGTCGGCTAATTACTCACGTGCCTGTTTGACAAGGAACTCGACTAGTTTCAAGCCATGCTAGAGGCATCACATGATAAAAGAGGTCGCGGGTATAGCATGGCTTAAAACTAGTCGAGTTCCTCGTTTAAAAGTTACGTGAATAAGCTGATAACATAATAATTCTTCATAATAACTATCGCGAGAATTACTTAAAAATCGCGGGTTACTCACTTAAAAATATTGAGTAAAGCTCTACTAGTTTTGAGTCTTAGACTTTCTCATGAGTAGGCTGTACGACATCACCGTGATCGCGCACGCTGCTCATGAGGGAGAACCCCTCTGTGGCTCGAAGCTACTAGAGCCTCTCTCAATATTGTTACGTGGGTAACTTGCGATTTTTGGTAAATAATCTTCATACTTGGCAAGGACGGAGGGCGCAGTTTAAAAAGTTGAAGTTTATCAGGGAGTGCTGTTATACAGCCTGTGTCAAATATCTTCTCCCTTACACGAGTAACTACTATTACCCTAGCCCTATTCTTACTACTATATATAATAGAGCTTATTATTATAATAGAGCTTATTATTATCTTACGCAAGGTTGTGAATAAAATGCACCACTTCGCATACCCAGATGGCTTAAAATTGATTGTAGAAAATCCTCGCTAGAGTGAAATAATAGGAGCTATGTATGAAAGAGACAGCTGTACATCAGCCTGCAATAGGTCATACGAATTTTGAAATGCCTGGTTTCCGAAAAGTCCAAATGAAAAACCAACAATTCCCTCGCGGCTTTAATTGCTACGGCTAAAGGTGCGGACTGCATTGGCGTTCACGTATTTTATATCAAAATGTCTGTTTGCAGCTTACCGCAATCGGGACGAAAATTTTTGTTGAATTCCTGTGGTTTTATTTTTGTGCGGTGAATAAATTAAAAGACGTTGCCTTGAGTCATCATAACAACATTTACCAATATAATAGACACACACATAACATAATATAACATCGCGCCTTTTATCCCCGAAGGGGTAGGCAGAGGTGCAAATAGAAGTAACACCCACTTTTCACTATTTATGTTATGAGTCCCATGTAATAGGGGGTGAGCCTTTTGCCATATACCGAGCACATTTCCCGACTCCGTGCTACTACTGAGATTTTTTAAAACTCAGTAATGCTTTGCCCGACCAGGGAAATGAAACCGGAACCCCTTGCCCGGCAGTCGCATTTGCGACCACTCGGCCAACGAGGCAGTCATAATAGACATATTTTTCCAAATATTGTGTTTTGTATTGTAATTAAAATAAACTCTAATCTCAACTTAAGTCTCGACGTTACTAGTAATTTTGAAATTATCTATCCATATTTTTTCCGACAATCAAGCGTAATTCAAACTGCTCTGACTAGTGCTTCAATCGCGCTCGATCATCGCATCAGATATCAGTTTAATGCGACGATCCTACGACCATACCTTAGAAGATATAACACACAATACAATTAATTTAACAACGTATCAAATGAACAATCATACGCAGATGTAAATAAAAAAACTGCTGCCCACACTGAATACAACCGCAAAAACAGGCCCTTTGCGTTTCATTCTTAAAAAGGCTCTGACAAAAAGAAAATTTAATTAGTGTCGATTGTCCCTAGACGCTGCCTAAGTAAAAATCTCGACGAACAGTCCAGTATTTATTTAGGACTCGGAATATTTAATCGTCTTATTATTTCGCTGTTTTTTCCCCTCACTGATGGTGGAGAATAAGCTTTAATTGGATGTGGTGACGTAAAATGGGGAGAAAGGGTTTATTTTTACTTCGTTGATTTTCGAGACGGATTTGTTCTTTTTTCTGGATTCATCAGTTTTGTTAGAGCGTAAAATGTGTTGATGAAAGGGTACGAAATTTTTTAAATGGTGTTTTTGAGTTTGGTAATGAGAGGCAGTCGACAGGAAACTTGTGTTAACTACCATAATGTTTAAACTCCATGGAGGTTATCATCACCTTTGTATTATAACTTTCGTGAGAGATAATAAAATAATAATTGTATTTTTCGCCATACCGACGTATTGTTTGATGGGGAACACGACTAGTTTCAGCTCAGCAGTATTCTAGATACATGACGCGGCGACTCTCACGCTGCTACTGGCTACTAGGGTTTGTAGTGCGCGCCCAGCGAGCCCTCTGCCGTGATTCACGATTTTAAAATTAGATGCGTAATGATGATTACGCGTCTAATTTTAAAATTTGCAAAAATATCTTGAAATCTGTTTTTGGGCATATTTTTTAAGGTCTTTGCATTTAAGTTTTGTAATTTTTAAGTTACACCTAACACAAAAATATGTAGCAACTCTTTTTAAAACCACAAAAATGTAAAACATGATACACATTTTACATAAATCAATGTTAAAGTGTTATGACGTGGAATGAACGCGCGTTCCCATCAATATTGATATCCAAATAAACTAATCTATACCCACGATGCGGCCGCATTCGTTCGCGGTTTAACGTGAATGCAGTTTATCGATATTGTCGGTTATAGCTAATCCTGTAATGGAATAAGCTATCACTATTCATTTGATACTATGCTATTCATATAGGTCATGTAGTTTTTTTATGTAATATAAATAGTGTCGATAACAATAATAGTGTCGATGTTGGACGCTGGGGACTACAAAGTATGGAATAGATTTAGGTATTTCCAAAACGTATTTTTAGTTTGGTATTGTGTTCGGTTTACTATGGTAATAGGCTTATCCCTTATTACCTTGAACTTAGATAAATCAGATTACAATTACTGATGAACAGTAAGAGTAACTTATAATGTGCACTTCTTCTCATCCTTTTTTTAAGGGGAGCAAATTATCCAATGACTTCTCTCGCTTAAGTGTGGCAGGAGGGAGTGTCAGACTCTTACTGACTAAAAACCACCCCGTTCCTATTCCTGTCCTTTGAGCCGTAGCCCCGGTAAGTTTTTACGTGCTCCACGGCGCCGTACCAGCATCAGCCCTATTGGGCTCCATGTGGGGGTCTGATGGCTCTTTGAGCCGGGGTGGCTAGAGCGTACGGTACCAAGACTAAACAGCGTAACGTTATGTCAAGTAATTCATTATTTAACCTTCTCACAGACAATGAGGTCACTAGACCCCATTTTGTTTTTACCCAACCAAACACTCCCGATCACCGATCGCTCTTTGTCCCTAATAAAGACGAAATTAACCTCAGAACGTTACTTACCTCTATTTATAAACCCAAAGTAATTAAATTACCAACCAATAGATCACATATTGATCCTTCGTTCTCGTAATCTCATTGTCTGTAACTCAATCTCGAAACTCGATCCCTTTAGTCACGAGATACGTTGAGCCGTGAAGAGCTATCGTTGGGAACAATCATATCGTAGCGTTCCACTAATTTGTAGGTTTCTGAGAAAATAGGTAGGTATGATAAAATGTCGCCTCCTCTGACTACTTCGTTGCCGAGTGGTCGCAAGTGCGACTGCCAGGCAAGGGGTTTTGGATTCGATTCCTGGGTCGGGCAAAGTATTACTGAGATGTTTTTTTAAATCTTAGCAGTAACAAGATGTTTGGAATTGTGCCCGGTATACGGAAATAGACCTCTTAGTACATGGAACTCATAACATAAATATTGAAAAGTGGGTGTTATACTGTACAGTGGCATTAAATGCTGTGATGTCTCTGCCTACCCGTTTGGGGATAAAAGGCACGATGTTATGATATAGTTTTACACCTTTTCTGATCTATCTTTTTTTTGATCTACTTTTCTCGAAGAAACCCTTAAATAATTCAATGCATTCACTACCATGTGAATCGAATCAAATACTAATTTTTATTTTATTACCAAAGTTTGTCATCATCTGTTATCTCAGTTGCACCTTTTGACGTACCCATGTACTTTCAAGCGTGAGTGTTCACAAAATTTTTGGCAAAACAACGGTGAATGTGCGTCGACATAAATATTCCGTAGCAAAAGTTACAAAACTTTTCGAACAGGTTTGGTCACAATTATGGCCATAAATCTTTGCATTTGAGAATTTTTAATATTGAAAACTTGTTACGATTCTTTGTGATATATACATTGTTTTGATTGTAAGAGATGAGAAATTGGATTATTTTTTGGTGATATGGTTTGAAAGTCTTTATGACTTAGTCAACGATCATATAAACTTTTGAGTTATCACTGTAGTAGTACGTAGCCTTTTTTATGAAATAAGTCGGTAAATGAGTGAACGGATCACCTGATGGTAAGCAATTGGCGTCGCCACTGGACTTCTGGAACACCAAAGGCGTTACAAGTGCGTTACCGGCCTTTTAAGGATTAGGAATTTGAGGATTATTGGGGATTGAGAGATGGGGAGAAGGTAATTGGGCCTTCGGCAACCTCACTCACACCAACGTGTGAGTTGTGTTACAACAAACGCAACGTAACCGTTGTTTCACTTCGGTTTTCTGTGAGGCCGTGGTGTCACTCCAGTTGAGTCGGCCCATTCGTGCCGAAGCATGGCTTTCCTACACCTGAGTGTAGAGACTGATTTGGAATTAAATACAGATTTGACAACTATGTTTAATAAGTTCATCTTAGATGAATAAAGTCGTAGACATCACAATCCATGCTTTTTCTGCAGGTGCCGTAATAGCTGACTGATAAACCCTATTTTATTTATAAAAGTTTAACGTTAAACTCTATTCATTTAGTTTAATTATATCGTTGGTAAAAATAATTATCCATTATTAAGAGTTATTTTAATTGCCCAAGCACTTGCTCTATTATTTTACTTCAAAATAGTAAATTAAAAAGTTTTAATTAATGAAGTCCCTGCCTGTGTTAAAGTAAAATTAAAAAGAGTTATCTAAAAATGTTGTTTGATGTAATTCTGTTCGCAGTAATAATAGCTAATATCTATCGTGGGATAAATTGAAATAATTAGGTTGAATGATTTATTTACGTAACTGTTTGACATGGCTTCTCGACGAGTTTCAAGTCACGCTCGGGGCCCATAATCAGGAGCAACTTGCGCGACAACCGTAAATACGAGTGTCGACCATGTTGTTTGTGTAATCACGTTAATTAATAAAGTTGTACACGAGTACAACTAATTAACAAAGTACTTTATACTTTATAAGCAAAGTCTCAAAATAAAAATAAAACGATTCTTTTGAAACAAAACATCTAAACAACGGGAAAAAGTAGCTATAAATAAACACTATTATTAATGATTAATTAAAACAACTTTTTGATAGCGAGCACGTTTCTATATTCCGTTTGTAGCAAAGAGAAAGACACACATAGACAATACATAGAGGGATAGCATAGACTAAAATGGGATTAAATTCTATTACAAAAAACTATTTCGATATATATAAATAACACCCCCACTATATCGAAATCAGATAAATACAAATAAACTATTAGGTAACTGACAAACCATTAGACCTTAAGGTATACATAAAAATTAACTAGGGTTTAACAAGTCCTAAAATCTCTATGAATTTGTAATGTTTTGCCCTATTTAAACCTTTAGTCAACAAATCAGCAGGCATCTGAGAGGTACCAATATATTTTGTTTCAATAATATTGTCATCAATAACTTTCTTTATGAAATTGTATCGAACATCAATGTGTTTGGACCTCTTGTGTGACTGATGATTATTGGCAAGCTTCAACGCACTTTGACTATCACTAAATAATGTTATTGTGTTACATAACCCAACTAATTCTGTTTCTAGTCTACGCAAAAATATAGCCTCACGACTTGCTTCCGATAAAGCCATATATTCTGCTTCACAGCTACTCAAGGCTACTGTGCGTTGTTTTCTGCTTTCCCAAGCAATAGCAGACCCACTTTTCAAAAAACAAAAACCAGTATATGACCGTCTATCTAACGCATCACTCGCCCAATCGGCATCTACATAGCCGACCAAATCTGCTGTTCCTTGGGAGTATCTCAAACAGTAATCCCTTGTTTTATACAGATATTTTAGAACCCTTTTAGCATAAGAAAAATGAACACTTGAATAGGAATTATTAAATTGTGATAAATAACTGACAGAGTATGCTATGTCTGGTCTAGTCATCACCGCTAGATACATTAAACATCCTATTAACCTTTGATATGGAATATTATCTTTACACATACTAGATTTTTCAACATTTAATTTACATTCAATAGGTGTTTCTGCTGAGTGACAATCAGTCATATTAAACTTTTGCATCAACTGCTCTATATAATGCTTTTGATCAAGTGTTACAACACAATTCTTCCTATCAACATTAACTTTCATGCCTAGATACTGTTTAACATTACCAAGATTCTTTATTTTAAATTTTACACTTAAAGCTTCAATTAAACTATCAGTTTCAGACTTTACATTTGAAAATATTAGGAAATCGTCTACATAAAGACCTACTATCACTTTTTTACCAGTATTACAATCTTTTATAAATACACAAGGCTCTATTTTACTTTTGACATATCCTAAATTACATAAAGTTTCATTTACTCTATCATACCAGGCTAAAGAAGCCTGTTTTAGGCCATAAATTGCCTTTTTTAATCTAAGAACTTTATTACAATCAGTAACAGGGAAACACTCAGGTAACTGCATAAAGATAGTTTCCTTCAAATGACCATTCAGGAATGCTGTAGTGACATCAAGATGAGTTACATTCATATCTAATTGTACACTTAATGCAAACAGATAACGCAAGGTAGAATGTCTTATAACAGGAGAGAATGTCTCGTTGTAGTCCACACCAGGTTTTTGTGTAAATCCCTTGGCGACCAACCTTGCACGATATCTCACTTCACTATCACAATATTTCTTTTTAAGAACCCACTTGCACTTCACTACTGTCCCTGCACTAGGAGCATCTACCAACTCCCATGCATCATTTTCATTAAAACAGTCCAGTTCTTCCCTAATAGCACTTAACCACTGCTCCTTCTGTGACCCTGACAACGCTTCCTGTAGCGTCAGATCACCAGCATCATCCCACGTTTCTACACCAGAATTGGTACACATGTTGGAGAATCCATATCTATCAGGTTTCTTCCGTAACCTAATAGCCCTCTTGTCATGCTCCGAATCTCTCAATTCAGTTGACTCAGCATCCTCATAGTCACTCGGTATATATGTCATATCAGACTTGTCATTATAACTTTCAGTCATAGTATCTTCCGAGTCACCTGCAGATGTGTCCCCCACTGAATCTAGACTTTCTTCACTGTATTCTTTGCCTTCTGTCACAGGCATAGACACTTCCTCCATTACAATCACATCTCTACTTGTAATGATTTTCTTAGTGATGGGACAATAAATTCTATACCCTTTTATGTCCTCTGGATAGCCCACAAGTATCTGCTCCTTTGACTTCTTGTCCCATTTTTGGCGCTTTTCTTGTGCAACATGCACCATGACACGGCTGCCAAAAATCCGCAAATGACTTATGTCTGGTTTACATCCTGTCCAAACTTCATAGGGTGTTTTGTTGTTCAATGCTGACAGGACAATGCGGTTATGCAAGTAGACAGCTGTATTTGACGCTTCGGCCCAAAATTCTTTGCCCATCTTAGCATCAAATAATAAACACTTTGCTTTCTCAATAATTGTTCTATTAAAACGCTCGGCCAGGCCATTCTTTCTGGCGTGTAGGGTTGACTTCTGGTGCAAAATGCCACTCTTTCTCAAGTAATCATCAAAACTTTTGTGCAAAATTCCGTCCCGTTGTCACTGCGAAGTATTTTAATTTTTCTATTCAACTGGTTCTCTACCTTGGCTTATAGTTTGAAAGTGTTGAAATGCTTCGTTCTTTGTTTCATGAAGTATATGTAGTCATGCGACTGTAATCATCGAATGAACAAAATGAAGTATTTCGACCCACCAATTGATGTATTTTCCATCGGTCCACAAACATCACTGTGAACTATACCCAATAATTCACCACTTCTAGAACCAGCTTGTCTAAAAGGAAGGCGAGACTGCTACCCTCGCAACAAACAATACATGACGACTGAGAAATGTCACTTTTCTTTTGAAGTTTCCATGCCACTCACTGCATCAGGCATCTTGTTCAAGTATACACTGTTTACGTGGCCTAATCTGCGATGCCATGTATTTACAGATATAAAAGTTGCAGCCAATGTACTCTCAGGAGTTTTCAACCTATAGACACCATTTGTCAATGACGCGACGCCAACCAACTGCTTACTTTTGTTGTAAATACTGCATCCACTGTAGTAAACCTCACTTGGTTACCATTTTTGACCAATTGACTGACCGACAGCAGGTTTGTGGTTAGTTTAGGCACACACAACACTCCTTCGACTATCACGTCATATTCGCTATTGTCAGTAACCGTCGTAATTTGTACATCACCTGAACACTTCACATAAAGTTTTTCTTCATTCGCAATGACAATTTCTTTGATGGAATGCTCGGTTGAAACATTTTTAATCCAGTTTTCGTTTGAGGTTAAGTGTGCACTCGCCCCGGAATCAACGTACCAATCTTGTTTCGAAAACTGCCATTTAGAAAAACAGCGTTGAACGCATTCGTTTGTTTACGTTCACTTGGTTTCGTATTTGAAGATATTTTGTCCACAGTACATTGATTACGATAGTGCCCGGTTTGTTTACATCTATAACACCGCGGTACTTTCTTTGACTTTGACGTTTGCGCATATCCGTTGTCTTGGTTCGGGCGTGACCAATGCTGCCAACCTTTTATTAAAAGTTGCAAGTGCTCCGTTAAATTCGCCGCCATTATTTTCTTCCAAATCCATCAACTTTGACTTGATGGCGTCGGTGGTGATGGCGATACCAGAATGCTCGATCGCCATAAATCATCGGCGAGTATTTCTCAGTCAAACCGGCTAGCAATAAACAGCCGATCCACTCGTCACTGATTTGAAATCCCGTTCCGCTTAGCTTTTGACCAGTTTCCACTAACTGTGTCACATAACTTGTCATTGAATTACAATTTTCAAGACGAATCGAGATGAGATTTCTTAATAAACTGATGCGTCTAGTGAAACCAGAGTCATCAAATAATGCTCTCAGCTTTTTCCACAGCTCCAACGATGATTTGACTTCCTTTATGTGCACGTATAGGCTCGAGTCGATTGTGAGAATTAATTTAGCCTTGGTCCTCGCATCATCAGCGGCTTCTGTAATTTTCCCGGCAACAGGTTTAATGCAATGCTCCATGTTCTCCAGGATCAGAAAATTCTCCGCCGCGAAGCACCACTCCGTGTAATTTTCCCGCCCTTTTAGCTTTGGTACATTTACCAAATAGTTTGCCGACATGATTTATGTACTTATCACTCACGACCTACGCTAAAAAAACTGAGCTAAACTGAAAATTACGACTGTCCCTAGCTAAATATCGGCTTTGCTGGGCCCATAACCTATTATTAATGATTAATTAAAACAACTTTTTGATAGCGAGCACGTTTCTATATTCCGTTTGTAGCAAAGAGAAAGACACACATAGACAATACATAGAGGGATAGCATAGACTAAAATGGGATTAAATTCTATTACAAAAAACTATTTCGATATATATAAATAACAAACACGAAATTCAATTAGGTATTGCCGAAATCACAGATCGATTTTAAGATATATTGTAATTATCCAACTTGGAACTCGAATATTTATCAACGAAGGACATTTTAACTACGCATGCTTCCACCGAAGTTGGCCAATAACAGAGATAAAACTGTAACTTTACATCTTAATCCTTTCTTCAGTCAAATGGAAAATTTCCACCATGAAGTTTTGGGGGAATAAGGAAGGTTAGGAGCTTTGCTATAATAATATGTATATGTGTATATTATTATCTGTGGCAAGCTGGCCACTTCAAGAGAGGAAACCTATTTATGTTCCTTTTTTGTTTTTACCGACTTCATATGAAATATATTCAGTGTGCCACTGACTAAGTTGTTTAATGTACACATTACTATATAATATATTGAAAATATATAACTGTTATGTATAAGGATTTTGGGCCATGTTTTTCGATTGGTTGCCTGATTAGCTTGCTAGTTTTAGTTCGTTTAAATAACGATTTAAAAATGAGAAAAATACCGACTTCAGAAAACCAAAATGTTCACAACAAGATGAAAACTACAAGAAGAAAACTCATTTCTGTAACTATAGTCAACAAACAGAACATTACAATTAATTCACTGAACACTCCATACACTCCAATTAACAGGAACAAAACAGACATTTACAGTCAATCACAGAAATGACACGACAAAAATTCAATCGGGTTTTACCCTCAATAAATGTCAAAGTAGTTTGCATTGCGTTTGATGTAGATCCACTTTGTTGTCCTCTTCATAATAAGCCAACCGGAGTTAATCTCCGGATAATTGGTCTTTCGGTACCCGTTTCCAGAATAGCCCGCGGCCCGTATTTTGTGAAAAATCCGTCCTTTCATTTCCGAGAAGTGTCATTGAAGAGTTTGTCCGAAATTGTAATTTATTGTCTCGCAATTAGTGTACGTTTTCAGTTGATAGCTGAATCTCAAATTGACTATTCTCGTTTTGACTGTTATCTGGTCTTGCTCATTTTGTGGTAAGCGAGGCTGTATTTTGGTTGAATTGATTTAAAACTACTGATAAAAGTTTGTGCTCGTTGCATCAAACTATAAGGCCGTGTGCTGGGTTAGGCGAGGTCGTCCGCGTGGCGTGCTGTTCCATGAAATCTTATAGATCAGCGTGCAACGGGCGAACGGCTGCATGCACGCGGGCGTCCATTTTATGCGGACGCCTAACGTAGTGCACGGCCTAAGACGAAGAATCAAAACGTTTCTGTGTATTATTAGCACCATTAAACAAAATGGCAAAAAATCTTCCCTAAAAACTTGACGCTATCAAAGCAGGTATTTGTAGTACATAAATAAAAGTCGCCAGCGGACGTACTCTGTAAACAGTTTACGGGGCAATGTGTCTAAAAAGTTTTTCAATAATACCTGCCGAAAAGGTAAATAGAAAGGTTGGCATTCAAACAACCCCTTGACGTAAAGGTTCAAGGTACGATGTAATTATTTCGGTAAATGTGAAAACTTGGCTGCGTCCAAAATTAACCCTTAATGATTAGCAGTTAAGGGGAAGTTTTCTAGATAATTGCCGATTCTCCAAGGCTTTTCTTTATCGTTTCCCAGAAATTCGGTGTTTGTATTTTTATAAAATACCTTTTTCCTCAGGCACGGAGTTACCTTTATAAATTTAATTAAGTAAGGTTTAATTAAAGGAATCATTCTTCAATTGTTATGCCTCGTCCGGAGGAATTGTTCGGTTAATTTATTTCGAGTGAGTTTTGAAATACTTTATGGGGAAAGAATGGATTGTAATGCAATTTGCAGAAACGTGTACCGAAATGGTGTTTTTTCCATTGTTGTCTTTCTCTTATACATTTACAGTATCGGTTGTAATTTCAAAATTAATAATATTGATTTACGAATTAAATGAAAACTTATATATTAAAGCGAAAGCCTAAGTTTTTGCTGCTCATCCTAAAGCAGCAGGATAGACATGAAGGTTTTTGACTTTCCTATTCATTTCTTTACGTTAGCGTATATTTTACATACATAACATCACGCCTTTTTATCCCCGAAGGGGTAGACAGAGGTGCACATATCGGCACTTAATGCCACTGTACAATGTAACACCCACTTTTCACTATTTATGTTATAAGTCCCATGTAATAGGGGATGAGACCATTGCCATATACCGGGCACGTTTCCAGACTCCGTGCTACTACTGAGATTTTTTAAAAACCCAGTAATACTTTGCCCGACCCGGGAATCGAACCCGGGACCCCTTGCCCGGCAGTCGCACTTGCGACCACTCAGCCAACGAGGCGTATATTTTATGTACCTTATTTTTGTGTGCATTAAATAGTGGTTAAATAAATAAATAGGTTTCAAAAGACCGTTTTTCGATATTCGTAATATCACAAAAGGTAACTACTCGTACCTAAATCGATAAACAAATACTTGAAATACATATTCATTATCTATCCAGTTAAGTAGGCGACTAGTATAACCTAGCTATTAATAAGACACGCTAACAATACAGTGTGATATTAAATAAAGTACACAACTCATCCCTAATGTGTCGTTCACGTGATTCCGAGCGATTTAGTTGCGAAAACCCATAATGATTATGTGAATGAGTAGGGTGAGGTATGGTGCTAGTGTTAGCGAATGAAATAGTGGTTGTTTTTAATATTTGATATTCGACTAGGCTGCCTCGTTGGCCAAGTGGTCGCAAGCAAGGGGTCTCGGGTTCGATTCCCGGGTCGACCAAAGTATTACTGGGGTTTAAATAAAAATCTCAGTAGTAGCACGGAGTCTGGAAATGTGCCCGGTATATGGCAATATGCTCACCCCCTATTACATGGGACTCATACCATAAGTAGGGAAAAGTGGATGTTACGTTGTAAAGTGGCATTAAGTACCGTAATGTGCACTTTTGCGTAACCCTTCGGGGACATAAGGCGTGATGTATTTGCCTAGAAAAAATATCAAGGATATTGAAAGATGATACTGGTCTAGTGCGACTTACACTCATGCACGAATGGTTTCGTTTTGGTAACTATAATGAAATAATTGCTAGACTATAGAGACCATCTACAAAAAAAGGACATGCCATATTCTTCATGCGTGGTGTCATGGTTTGAAAATTGCAATTAAAAGTATTCATGTTTATCACAGAGCGTAGTTGTCCTGTTAAAAGTTTTGACTATCATTAACAGCCCATAATTTCATTCTGGACTTCATCATTTAGAATATAATAGGGTAGTTGCCAGGGAATGAAAATTAAAAATATAATTAGTCCGTCAGTTAAATAATGAAAAAATATTAGACACGTATTTTTTTATTTTCTCGTATAAAGTTACAATACTTAGTTAAAATGGAGTTAAGTTTAGGAGTGGGAGGTCGTTACGTCACAAAGTGCTACAAAATGTAGGGCATAGTGACGTCACACGATATTTCAGATTTTTTTCACACTAATATTACAAATGTGAATATTTGTTTGTTTGGATGTTTGTCCGTCAATCACGCTGAAACTAAGGAACAGATATATCGTCAAAAGTACTTAATTTTGTGAGAAATAAAAAAATGCGTTTCTAATATTTTAAATTACGGATATTAAAATAAAATTTAGGCAACTACACTATTATGTTACGTGTTTGAACATAAGCGTGCTATAAACCAATTGTTAAAAAGTAAGTTTACTATAAGTAAACCTCTAAAACACCAATAAGCAAGTAAACCTCTAAAACACCAATAAGCAATACATAAAATTTATAGAATCAGGCATTACTTTGTGGTGATCCACGAAACTAATACAACAGGTAAAAATATCTAGCTTTACATCCGTTACGAAAGAAAATTTACATAGTTCTGATTTAACCCATGTACTTTGGGTAATATTGTAATGTTCACGAATTTGGAGTTTACGAATTCTATTTCAAATCACCATTATATGACTATATATATTTACTATTATGTAATACATTTGCCTAGCTATATTACTTACATAATTATCATATTTTTGTCTTCCTTTTGCTGTTATTTTATTTCTCCGTACCTTATTTTTTGCAGACTTTCTACTTAATAATAATATAATAATAATAATAACTTTTTATTCAGATAACAATGATCCAATTGGTTAGTATTACAAAACTTACGACAAGTGTTAGTATAACTTAATCTATACGACCCCTGCCCCATCCATGACTGGAGGTATCAATACCTATATGAGTACTGATACATCAACTCATGTACAGACAGTCTAGCCTACTGGCTATCATCCTTAAATCTAAAGGTTGACTGGTAGAGAATTTATTATAAAATTTAATTTCCCCTTATGTGCAACTATTCAATCAATTCGTGTACATTTAATTTTGTGTACAATAATATTGTAATTAAATATAGCTAACACTGAGACCACACCCAAATCCGCGCCCACAAAACTTAAGTTGGACATTAAACTACTATTACAGTGTTCTATTATGAAAATCATTAGTATCGGTAATAGCTTTCAGGTTGTTACTAAAATATTTCCTGCTTACATAGCTAAGCCATTCGTTTAAATATTTAACGTATCTTTAGAACTAAATTATGGTGTTTTTTTAAATCACTACAATCTTGATATGAAATTGTGATCAAGCCGGTCACGATTTTTGTAGTGCAGATTTATTTTAAAATGTTCTGTTATCTTCAAACAGGACATTTTTAATAGTACATTTCATATCGACCAGCTAAAATTCAATACAATACATACATAACATCACACCTTTTATCCCCGACGAGGCAGAGGTACACACAGAAGTAATACCCACTTTAAACTATTTATGTTAATAGTCCCATGTATAGGGGTTGAGGCTATTGCCATATACCGGGCGCATTTCTCAGTTGTAGACTCCGTGCTACAAGTGAGTTTTAGAAAAAAAACCCAGTAATACTTTGCCCGACCCGGGAATCGAACCCGAGACCCCTTGCCTGGTAATCACACTGGCAACCACTCGGCCATCGAAGCAGTCAATACATATTGTCTCAATTTTCATCCCAGCTTTTTGGGATTACGTACTGATTATATCAAAAAACAAAACGCTGCTGAAACCACAGGAAAAACTGATAAATCACGAACAATAAATAGATTTCATATTTCAATACAAAATATTGGATAACACAATCGCAAATCAATCTGATCAAACACACATTCAACCGCAATCACTAATCGTACAAAAACCACTAAAATTAAATAATTTATAATCAACCAATGATTTCATTAACAACCTGTTAATACGAACACCAACCACTTATTTTGTAATAATACTTTGTGTATTATCAATAGTTACCATTTTTAATAGGAGTTTTCATTAATAATACCACAGGTATCATTTAGGTGTTAAGTTCCGGAATCTATGCTAATGTAACGATGAGGAAAATTTGATTGTGTGTTTGTTTGTATTGAGTAGGTTCCGAAACTAACAGATGAATTTAATAAATTTTAATATTGAAAACTTAACTTTTCAGGAAGGTAGCAATATTAACATTTATTTATTTTATTAATTTACTAGCTGAATTCGCAATTACGTCAGCGTTTAAAAAAAATAAAAGCCTATGTTAATCCTTAGTACATTTGATACCTGCCAATATAAGTTCAGTCAAAATCGGTCCAGCCATTTCAGAGATTAACCAATACAAACAGACAGATAAAGATATATTAACATTATAAGGTAATCTTAGACATAGTAGCATATACAACTGTTTTTACTGCGGGAATCTGAACTTTTACCTTAAAGGGCCCACAACGCTCTTGTGACTTCTTTGGTGTTCAGCATGCTTGGACTTGGCCGATGGTCTACTATCAGGTGATATTATATGATATCATATAAAAGTATTGTATTCTAACAAAATAAATATAAATGTGGTGCCATCTAGTAAAGGCTTTGGGAACTACGTTATGTGTAATATAAGCAAAAAAAAAATTGATAGGTCGTTACCATCAACGGTCGTTTCATTTCTACAAAAAGAAATATTCTAAATACCAAACAAGTGAAGCCACAGGTAAGAATTAAGCAAAGGCAACTTTGTTTTCAGTTAATTTGAATTCATTTGTGTTAAGTATCTCCTTGTAAGGGAACGATGCGCACGCCAATTAAACTCGCTAGTTAGTTGCACACTGGTTTATTTTATCTAAACTTCATAGCGGAGCGGGGAAGCGGGGCGCAGCCCGCATTCTACCTTTGCATCTATACATACATACATAACATCCCTCCCCCTTAAACTATGAATACTTTTAACTAATTATACTTAATCATACCCCTTATAGTTTAAAGTATCAGTTGGTTCGTCCTATCACTATCATCACTGACATACTGGCTTTCTGTAGGTGTTGAGAAGATAGGACTTATAGCCCGTCGCCTTTGAGTTAAGGCGGTGGTGCGTGGTGGAGTCACCGGTGTAGCTGACGACGTCGCCCCTTGTCCAGGGTCCGGCTCCGGCCTTCCTTCCCCTTCCGGCGGTGGAACTCTCTCAGAGTGAGTGATAGTCAGTGGTGCCACATCCGGTATCAAGTCCGGGTCCCAGCTTAAGTCGTCGCTCGGTGTAGTGTCCACTCTTTTCCTTATCTGGTCTGTGTGTCTGTTGACCTCAGACCTCAATTGCGGGATGTACACACTGTACAGTACGTTGCCGATTTGTCTTTTAATAATTCCTTCAATCCAACTGTATTTCTTATTGTTAGTATTTTTTGATCCAAACTTTTTCATTTTGCTTATAATTAGGTCTTTGTACACCACGATAGTATTTAGCCTGTAAGGACTGATTACGCGCGACGGTCTGAATTAGGTCTGTGGACGAAGGTGACGGTGTCGGTGTGCTAGTGTTCAACAAGTCTAGTCGCGAGCGCAACGCACGCCCGAATACAATCTCTGAGGGTGACTTGCCAGTGGTGCTATTTTTAGAGTTCCTGTAATCGAATAAAAATTTCGAAACCCTTTCACTAATAGTTTTTTTATTACACCCCTCGAAAATAATAGCCTTAAGCCCCTTTTTTACTATTTTGACAAAGCTTTCGGCTTGCCCATTACTAGCCGGGTGGTATACCGGCGATAAGACATGTTCGATACCGTTAAGACTGCAAAAATCTTTAAATTCTAAGGATGTAAAGGATGTACCGTTATCACTCACCAAGGTGTGTGGGACTCCAAATCGCGACATCAAATCACATAATTTATTTATAACCGCCTTGGAGTTATGTGATGATGACATATCGTAACACTCAACCCATTTACTGTACGCATCTACAATAATTAAAAACATGTTATTGTGAATCGGACCCAAGAAATCTATGTGAATCCGATAAAAAGGATGCGGCGGCAACGGCCAGGGCGCGAGTGGGGCGTGCGGCGGGGCGGGCCGCAGTGCACTGCACACGCCGCACGCCGCCGCTATGCGCTCCAGCTCTGCGTCCACACCGGGAAACCACAGCCGCTTGCGAGCTTCTGCTTTCATTTTTACCACACCGAAATGTGAACTATGCAGTTCCCTACATATGCTTTCCTGAAAAACCGATGGAATTACGACTTTATGTCCGCGCATTAAGATACCATTTTCGTATGATAATTGTGTTCGACAATTAAAAAATGGTTTTAACTCTGCGTCATGTATCTTCCTAGGCCAGCCGTTTAAAATATAATGCTTGACAGATGTCAGCCGAGTGTCGCGAGCCGTCTCACTACGCAAGTCGCTCAACGTAATCGGTAAGTCCCCATCAATTACGAAGTTAACGTACGCCGCGCGATCCTCGCACTCTGCGAGTTCGTCCGGCGCCTGCGTCACGTTCTCATCCCCGTATGCTCGAGATAAATAATCCGCGCTGTTGTGCTTACTACTGATGTATTCAATAGTGTAATTATACGCAGCTAAAAATATAGCATATCTCTGTAGGCGGTTTGCCGATACCTCGGGAATACCTTTATGGGGCCCGAATATAGCTAACAGGGGCTTATGGTCTGTCCTTAGTACGAAAGGCTGGGACCGACCATATAAATACTGGTGGTACCGTCTTACCCCAAAAATTATCGCTGTCGCTTCCTTTTGGATTTGCGCGTAATTTTTTTCTGCTGACGACAACGTCCGGAAGCATAAGATATCGGCCTTTCTAACCCGTTTTCGCCCACTTGTGATAGTACAGCTCCTAACCCTGTCGGCGACGCGTCTACTGTTAATATTAACTTTGCCTGTGGATCAAAATGCGCTAATGTTTTATCAGATGCTAATATGTTTTTTATATGATTGAATGAGTCATCGTGAATGCGAGTCCATTCCCACTTCGTATTTTTATTTAATAAATTATATAATGGACTTAATACGGACGATGCGTCCGGTACAAAGTTCCTATAATAATTAGTCAGTCCTAGGAACGACTGCAACTGTGACACGTTTGTCGGTTTAGGAGCTTGTAATATAGCTTTAACTTTATCGGGCGACTTCCTAACTCCATGTTTATCTATGACGTGACCGAGATATGAAATTTCATCTTTAAAAAATTCGCATTTACTCATCTGCACCGTTAGTTCGGCATCATCCAAGCGTTGCAAAACAGTGATAAGTCTCTGCATGTGCTGGTCTTTATTTTCTCCGGTTATAAGAATATCGTCAAGTAGAAATATGATTCCATCGATACCTGAGAGCAAACACTCCATTGCGCGCTGGAATATGGCAGGCGCGCTGGACAACCCAAATACCAATCGAGTGAAATTAAAAAGACCGCGGTGAGTATTGACGCAAGTTAACTTCTGAGATTCTTTATTCAAAATGAACTGATTATAAGCCATAGATAAATCAATTTTACTGAATTGTACGCCCCCGTGTAATTTGGCTAACAAGTCATTTACCGTCGGCAAAGGATACTGATCTATTATCAACTGTTTATTGATTGTAACAGAGTAATCGGCACATAATCTGATGCTACCGTTCTTTTTTAAAACCGGCACAACAGGCGACGCGTACTCCGAGTGTTCAACAGGCTGTAAGATACCTAATGACAATAATCTGTCGAGCTCCTTGTCTATTTTTTCTTTTAACGCGTAAGGTACTGGCCTCGCTTTGAAAAAAATCGGTTTAACGTCGGGTTTTAAATGTAAATCTATTTTATATTTGTTGAAAGCTCCGAGGTTACCTGAAAAAACTTTTGGGAACATGTTACTAAGTTTTTTATCCATTTTAGCTTCGCGTACCGTTTGTTCTGAGTCAAACATGGCGTGTACGCGCGCCGGCACTAACTCCAGGTCGAACGCCCGAATGAAATCGCGGCCTAACAGCGGCGGTCCGCTTGCGTGCACTATATACACGTTGAGGGTATGCGTACGCCCGAGATAAGATATGGGTAATAAAACTATTCCGATCGTTTTGATGTTTTCTCCCGTGTAGCTAAATAGTTTTTTGTTGGTGGCTGATAACGGTAATCGCTTGAAATGAATGTTGTAGGTATCTTTGGATATTACGCTCACCGCTGAACCACTATCAATTTCGAACTCCAAAGCTAGACCACTGATCATTACACGCTCCGTCATAGGTTTTCCTTTTACGCAACGAATATTATAAAAACACTCACCGTCGTCGTCTCCGTCATCCACAGTACCTTCACCCACGTATTTCACTTTTCTTTCGTTAGGACACATTTTACGTAAATGACCTTTATTATTACACTTTTTACACTTATAGTTTTTAAACCGACACTGATCAGACTTGTGATTAGTGAATCCACACACGTTACACTTTTCCTTCTTGGAAATGCTAAAGACGACGTCGGGGCCCGGTGCGCTGGCGGCGCACACGCCAGGTGCTGGCTGCGCCGAAGCCTGGCGCGCACAGCGCACGCTCTCTGCCAAGTCAATGGCCTTCGCAAGTGTCAGCTCCCGCTGGTCTTGCACGAACAGTTTTTCCCGCTCACGTCCTGCCACCATGCCCATGATAAATTTATCTAGCAAGGCTTCTTCCAAGTTCTTGAATGCACAGTGAGTCGCTAATCCTCTGATCCTGGCCGCCCATTGAGTGTGCGTTTCTCCTGGTCGCTGTGTAGCTGCATAGAAAATTGATTTCTCTGCAAACCCGAACCTTTTTGGTGTGAAGTGATCGTCGAGGAGTTTTACTATAGCCTCGTAACCCAATTCTTCCACCTTGTTGGGTAACGCCAAGTCCGTTGCGAGTTTAAACGTAGATTCACATAATGACGTCAATAAAATCGCCCTTTGTTTGATTGTCGCTTTGTCCGTTTCCGATGTTATGTCGTTAGCGATAAACCATTGATTCAATCGCAACTTATAACTATTCCAGTCTTGAGACAGGTGATCAAATGTAGAAAGCACGCCGTATGTCGTTCCGGTAGACATATTTGTGAAAATAATGCGGGTCCACTCGTCGCCACGTGTTAAGTATCTCCTTGTAAGGGAACGATGCGCACGCCAATTAAACTCGCTAGTTAGTTGCACACTGGTTTATTTTATCTAAACTTCATAGCGGAGCGGGGAAGCGGGGCGCAGCCCGCATTCTACCTTTGCATCTATACATACATACATAACAATTTGGAATTGATTTTGATTGGAACGATTAGTTCATTTATTAATTGTATTGTATTGTGGTATTTTATTTGCCACCGCTTCTGTTTGCGGCTGTGGTTAGATTAAAGATATTTAGTTGCGTTTTATTTGACGAGATTATTGTGTACGTAATTACGTGGTTATAATTTTGCGGTTATGATCTAACGTTAAGTTCTATATATATCTAAATTAAATATTTATTTCAATTGCAAAATGACTGCACGGTTGGCGTGGTGGTTGGGTAACTGACTGCCGTGCAATGTGTAGCGGGTTTGATTCCCGCACGGAGCAAATTTTTGTGTGATCCACAAATTGTTGTTTCGGGTCTGGGTGTCATGTGTATGTAAACTTGTATGTCAACGTATCCAGACACATGAGAAAATCCTAATATGGAGCAACGTTTTTTTAATTATTATAACTACGTAACAATAGATTGCTTTATTTTAAAGGTATGTAATCTTTTGCATTTCCAATATTAACCACAAATTAAGTGTGGGAGAGCCATACTTCGGAAAGAATGGGTCGGTTCAACCGCGGTGATACGACGTCTTACAGCAAACCGAGGTGAAACGACGCTTGCGTTGTATTTCGTCGTGCGATTGAGGTTACCGGAATCTATCCCTAACTATCCTGAAATTTCTAATCTCCAAAAGGCTGGTAACGCCACTTGTAATGCCTCTGGTAGTCCGTGGTGAATACCATCAGGTGATCCGTCTGCTCGTTCACCGGATTATCCCATAAAAAAAAGATAATTCATTTCCCAAGTTAATATAAGAAACATTACTTAACTAAAACCTTATTTGTTCATGTTAAAAGCACCCTGAAACTGTTTGTTCCTAACAAATCCATATTGATATTTTTCCATTCATTGTTCGTTCGGAAATATCAATTCTTGGCTTGGAATCAGTCCAAAAATGTTCTCTGTCTTTGCGGAGATAAAAGCTGGTTGAAACAATGATAGGGTTACAGGATAGGGCGAAAGGCGATCTTTGATTTGACGGCATTGAGTCTGCTAGTTTATTATGGAGTAGAAAAGAAAATGTACTATTTGTATTTTAGGTACCAATTTTGTCAGTAAATGTTCCAATGCTTTTTCTTTTAGTTTATTCTGACAGTGTATGCAAGTATTATAAAACACTTAGTACTATGTATTAATGACTACTTTTGCCTTGACAACATGGTTTATAATTCAACGTTTGTAACAACTATGTAATGTATGTCGGTTAAACATAACATCACGCCTTATTAACCCGAAGGGGTAGGCAGAGGTGCACATTTCGGCACTTAATGCCACTGCACAATGTAACACCCACTTTTCACTGTTTATGTTATGAGTCCCATGTAATAACGGGTGAGCCTATTGCCATATACCGGGCACATTTCCGGACTCCATGCTACTACTGAGATTTTTAAAAACCCAGTAATACTTTGCCCGACCCGGGGAATCGAACCCGAGACCCCTTGCCCGGCACACGCACTTGCGACCACTCGGCCGACGAGGCAGTCGGTTAAACTGATATGTAACATTACATCATAAGTGAAGTGTTGAACTAACAATACACTCACAATACTCTTAATAACATAACCAGCCCTTATAAAGTCCGTAGCTATTACAAAACACATCCAACAATACCATTCTTTAATTATAATCCAAAATTAAACAGAAACGTCCCTCAAACAATAAACCCTTTAGATCACAATTACTAGAACAATGCTTTTGCGTCTCATGTCGCTAAACGTGTTGTCGCCTCTTTTGTTCGTTGTATCAATCTGAGCGCAAGTTATCCGCTTGGCCGGCACCCAGACGAGAACGCTTGCTTTTATTTTAAGCTGAACTGATTTTGTCACTTGTACGAGGTTCAGTTGCAAGCGAATGTTAGATTAGAATGTTTTTGATGGTATCTTGCTTTTTGTAGTGAAATAGTAAAGAATGGTTGGTTTTTATTAGTGTTAAAGTTGTAAGATCCGTTATATAAAATCGGCATCATGATTTGTGTTGAAAGTATCATAATATGGTTCGGTAATTCATAATTTCACGTAGACATGAAATAAAAAAAAAGATTTCTATCAAATGTATCGAATATTTAGATGTGTTTAATCATTATCATAGATTCTGCTCGTTTCGGTAAATTGCTTGAATCTACACCACACGGCAAAATTTCTGATTTACAACAAAAAAGAAAAATAAATACGCGCCCAGCTATTTGTTGGCTGCTACGACGTAGCACGTAGCGGCTACGTCAGCTACGCCGTAGCAAATACGTAGCTTTTTATTTATTTACAGAATTTTTACACAGTATTGTTAACTATAGTTGTTACGTTAATTTGTATGAAGATGTATAGGCATAAAGGTTAATTGTATTCAGCTTTTAAAAATAATAACATTTTGGTAAAATAAAAGAACAAACAAACAATTTTCTGTTTTCAGTCAAAACTTTTTCAGTAGTTTAATTTTAATAAAGACTACACACTTATCACTTATCCATCATCAAAAACATTAATTTCTAACACAATCAACTTATAGTTAAAGTTAAAGGGAAAAACATCAAAAATAATTACTTCGAAAAATGAGAACGAGGAAAATTCCAAACCGCTTTTAAAAATAAATCTGATAGCAGACAAATGATTTACCTAAACGTTTTCGGATCAAAACGGACACGGTAGCTTTGCCGACTCCATTACATTTATTGCGAACCTTTAAACCTGAGTGCACATGATGTTTTTTTTTATAAAAAACAAGGTAAAGTATGTTTGTGGTGGCGACGAGATTTCCTGGTTGGTGGAATGGTTTTTGAAATATGATCTTGTTGTTTTGTTTCTTCGTGCTGTGTATTTTGAGATAGAGTTTAATACTATATTGTCACATTTTTATTTTGAAATACCAAATAAGATGAGATAGATAATAAGCTACGACATAAAACAATTTGACGGCAACATAAACTAGACTACAAAAAAATCCATTTTAATAAGAGCAACATAACAAATTCACACCGATACGTAGATTACTTTTTAAATTAACTCTCAAAAGTTCCTAATAAACATAACATATATAAAATTAAAAAAAATACCGGGCCGATATTTCTCTGGTTAGCTAGTTCATAATGTTTTACATTTATTAAGCATTCGATGTTCATATGCCACTTCCCGCAATGCGGTTTGTAGAAACCGCAAGATGAGATTGGAACTGCAGGGAACCATTTTGGAAGTGGTTTTGGGTTTTCTCATCTCAGAGAATAATTACAACACAACCTTTTAACATTTAATATAGTTCTTTAAGTATAATTAATATAATATAATAATAAATCTTTATTCATTATAAAAAATTGGTCATAGTACAGATAAAAATCTTAATTTTAAATCAGAGACCTCACTAGGTTTGAATGCCTGTACTAGGAAACATATCCTGTATCACAGGCGAAAGGAGCACACACAATGTTACTAATTCTAGGACAAGTTATTTATATAAACAAATTCCATAACATAAGTAATCGATCAAAAGTAAAGTTGATTATTTAATATACATACATACATACACACTAAACAACATACAACTAAATATTAATATTATCGTATAAGTACATTTATTAAACAAGTAATTATATTAGCTTAAATACAAAATATATACATATATAGAATAATTAAATACTGAATACTTAATATTAGTCGCTAGTTACTTTAAATATTATAGAATCTTGGAATATTAATTTATCCGATTCATAAAGGAAACTCAATAAGCTGCATTGTTATTATGAAGATATGTTGGGCTTAGTATTACTCTACCCTATGCTTATAAGAGGAGTCTAATTTAACTGATTATCATTTCATAACCCTTAGCAAGAAAAGTTAATTTGCCAATTTCAATTGAAACTTATTTTTAAATAATTTTCATCGTAACACATTCCTGAAAAACGTTCCATTGCATTATTGACTTATTTAATATAAAATAGCCAAACTAGGTCAAGTTGTAACATTAAAACAAAATTCACACTCAAGACAGACCTTTAGCAATTCATAGACATCACAGAACCAATCTCAAGTGCCTACCATTCGTCTAAATAAAAGAGAATAAAAAATCTCTTAAATGCTAATAGAGGCAGTCTCTGAATATTCAATATGGACCCCATGGCCACAGTTGGCATAACAGGGACCACTGCTCAGCATTAGCATTGTGACGTCAAAAGAATTTTCCAGTCACGTTTTCAGAGCTTTGTGGAAGCGAAAAAAATGTTAGAATAATTGTTTGATTAAATTTATTTTTTTCAGCTTTCGGGTTTTTTCATTAGTAGGGTTTTTGCTGGAGTTAGGGCATGAGTGCCTTGTTAGTTGAGAGACAGTCGAGTAAGGAATATAAGAATGAATTTCCCGGTTAAGTAATAAAGACTACAAGCGCTGAGTTTAGATACATAAGATACGGTATAAGTAGAGGCGTACTGATAGTATGCTAATGTTTGTTTTCTCCAATCACCCCTAAACCATCTCTTAGCTAAGAGATATTAGTTATTTAGTATGAAGGGACGGCTAAACGAACCCCTTACTGTTAGGTGTCACTTAAAAATTGGTTAAAACCAAATCGTCAACTATCGTAACTTAAAGGTTCCATAAAATATTGTGGAAGATGGTGAAAGTGTCTTATTTAGTGCCATAATGATTTTTAATAGACCATATATGTACATTTTCCTCGTATACATCTAGCAAACTTTCTGTAGCTACTTTCTCTATGTCTACACCAACAAATTGTTAGCATAACCTCGCTTAATAGTTGTGGGCAAGGCAACCTAACTAATAGTGGCTGCGGTCTTCTCAAGTATTTTACAGAACAAGGTATTTTAAAACATTTTTAGACGCACATTTCACGGGTCTTGCGGTTTTTTTGGAGTCCTCTCGGAATTTTGTTGTGCTTATATTGTTATTTTTATTATATTTTGGAAGCTAGAGATAGTTTTTAACTATGTATTCTAAAAATAGCCACTGGTATTTACTGGTTCTGATATTTACTTTGATGTAATTCTTTACCAATTACCTCTGACCTTATCCGAAATAAGCTAATTATTCTAGGTATCTCGACTACACGTAAGTAAAAAAATGGACAAAAATAACTGTGTTCACGAAGCGTTCTTGAAACCAAATTCTATTTTGACCACCGGCCAAAAATGTTATTAAAGGTATTTTTTATTTATATCACGATTATTTCTAGATCTTCAGCGTGTGAATTAAAATACATACGCCCCAATGCTATCAAATCGACTACATATTTTTGGGGCCAGACGATGCCGCATCCACAAAGAATCAATGTATTACCTACAAAGAAGTATATTATATCGAACCGCTCAAGCAAGAGGCAACGTGGGCGATACCTGGATTAACGGCCTTACTCTCTATTTCAAGAGAATGGTAATCTACCTCTAGTAACAAACGAACAATCTCAAAATAAAGCCGTAATCAAATCCCTAAACCCGAGTCTCGCTGACGAAAAACAATAAAATTAGACCACAATAGAATCTGAAGAATAATAAAAGTTTAAACGATTTTCAATTCAAGACAGAATTGCTTGGTTCTTAGAAAGGAGATAAATTGGGGTCGCGAGATCGAGTGATACAATTTATGTGTTGGCATTTTCTAATGCAATTGAACGCATTGTGCTCCGAACAAAGATTCGAGAAAGTTCCATTATTATATGACGTAATAAAGAACGTGTGGTGTGAATAGATATGTTTTCAATAAAAACCAGTGAAGTGTAGCCAGAGAATTTTGAGCTTTAGAACGCAAATCTTATGAAAATGTATTTACTTGGCGAGTAAGGAAATAATCAGTGAGTGGTTCGTTGATTTAGCGGTACTTCAAAGTCAAAGTCAAAATCATTCTAAAAAGTCAAATCAACCTCTGAGTTTGTTTCGGCATTTCTTCTCAGAGTAGTCAGTTAGGAAATGTCGACCTCATCGTTCGCTTGATAATATTGACGTGTAAAAGTGCTGCCTTGTAGCCTATTTGCAGAAATAAATTCACTTGTTTCACTTGTTTCACTTGTTTATTTCAATTAGGCCAGAATGGCACTTTTGAACGTCAACAAAAACAAAAATTTAAAGTGAAGCTATTTGCTCATTCCTATTTGCTTCAAATTGTAGAATCAATTTCTATGCATTTTATGACAATGTAGAGAGATCAGATAGAATTTTGATACTCTAAGAAGAGTGTTCTGTCAGAATGTTGTTGATCAATTGTGAGTTTTGGAAAGGCAAAAATAGGGAATATTCTCGTTTGAGCACCTAGAATACCTATTTCACCAAAACCAAAAATATTCTTCTACGCAACCAAAACTTTATTAGTCTGTCCACACATAATGTTTATCGACCATAAACTTTGAAGCGTGGCAATAAGACGCCAAATCGAAAGTTGTGAATGAATATTTTATAGTTTGTGTGGTATTCGGTACACGTGAGGAAACGCGCTGTTTACTGTTGAACCTAACTTGTGAGCTTATTTTAGGTAAGGGTGTGATAAGAACTATGTTGTATGAATTAATTGGTGTCGACGTGGTGGTCTAGGGACCGAGAAGACCAAGATATCGTTTATTTGGTTTTTGGTAGAAGTTTTATCAGATTTATCGATTTGATAGTTCTTGGTTATATCAAGTGTCAGACTGCGTCAGACAATCCACAAACAGAGAGAGATGGCGGGAGATCGTGAGGAAAGTTGTATCGGCCTCCAACACAAATCACGTTGACGTGACCACGGCCGTTCTACCAAGAACGAAACGGCAGAGAAGAAGAGAAGAAGATATCAAGTATATATGTAGTCTTGAATTAAACAGATATTGTTGATTTGAAAGTCATAGTAAGAGTTGTTATTGCAGCCAAATTAGTTATTAGTGTCCTTTAAAATTTAAACCAAAGGCATTGAAATTGAAACCTAGACTTCTGATAATATTATGCACCTTAAGAAAAATCTATTTATTTGTTATTATGCTTATATATAGCTTACCACTAGGCGAGATAGTGGTCAAACGTCAGACCATCGTCATCAATCAATTATTATTAGTTTTCTGTACAGAATTTAGAATTTGTCCATCGATTTAAATCTTTAAGACATTGTCAGTAAGGTTTACAATAGGTAACATGTAAGATGATGATAAAAGATTACAAAATCAAGAATAAATTTTCCTGGACTGCCAGTATAAAAGTGCTTTATATAGCTCATACAATTTTTATTACATGTGTGCGCCATAAACATTTGTAGGGTTGCCTCTAAGTTGTTTATGAGAATTTATGTACAAACAGTCTGATTTTACGAGACCCTTAATATCATTTAAGTATGTTTAGTATTGGATTTTGAATTAAGATAATTTGGTTTTGTTACTTTTTTTGCGTTTGTCTTTTACAGAGGAATACATTTTCAGTGGCACACACACATACTTAGAACGTGTTTGGTTTGCCTGTATTTAGTTTGCAAATATCATTTTGTTTTATTACTAGCTGACCCGGCAAACTTTGTATAGCCTATTTTTTTCTTCACCTTTAAACCTTCGCTGGACCCGAGCGTGCGGAGCGTCGCGTTCCGCGCGTGCCTCAAAGAGCCATCAGACCACCACAGATAGGGCCCCATAGGGCTGATGCCGATACGGAGCCGTGGAGTACTTAACGGATTACCGGGGTTTCGGCTCAAAGTGCAGGCGTGGGAACGGGGTGGTTTTTAGTCAGTAAGAGTCTGACACTCCCTCCCGCCAACCAGGCGGGAGAAGTCATTCGATGATTTTCCCCCCTTAAGAAAAAAACCTTCGCTGGACTGCCATGAACATTTCAAGTTTAGCCAAATCGCTTCAGCCATTTTAGAGTTTTAGCGAGACTAACGAATGGAACTCATTTATATAGATTGTATCGATGAGGAATGTTCATTATGTAGCTTCTGGGTTTAGTTCCCAATCCTTATTTACTTAAAAGTGTGAGTAAGCCACGGTTTCGATTCCCATATAAAAACGAATTGAATAGAATAGAATAAGAACGTCTATTTGCTTGAAGTATGGTGATCACAGGTCATAATAGTTATAAAAAATAGTCCCACATACATCGCCTACTTTTTTCGACTTACAAAAGTGAATGCATAAGTGCAGGTAAGTAAGATCCCTAGAATTTCTATTGCAAATCATTATACGATATTTACGCTAGTCAATATATGTCAAGCTAGAACAGATTCTACAACAATTCCAGAAACAACTCACTGACTTTCAAGGAAATAAAGGTATATTCAAGTGTCGCATTAAAATTCAAGGTCAACAAAACATAACTCATTCTTCCCTTCAATCACAAGCTCGAACCGCCGTACAATTATCCAATAAACAAATATAACCTCTAAAAACAGGCTCCTAAAATCCAATCCTATTTGCATGGTTAATAAAGCTGTGAGGGTTTCGAAGGAATATCAAGACATTGAACAGAGAAAAAATCCTCCCGAAGTTTGTTGAGGGTACGTCATTACCGAAATACTTCAGCCGTAAAATGAAGTTATAAAGCCGAGGAGGAGGGGGATCTTCAAATTATGTGTTTACTTTTAAATGGTAACCTCAATGAGATCTTTGTTTGGTATTGTTGTTCCGAGATTGACAGGTTGGGGAAGGCTATTGCATTGTTTCAACGGGTCATGTGCTATGAGAAGTCCAGTAATTGCAGCTGAATGGAAGAATTGGGCATTGGGTATGTAGAAGTTGTATATTCCGGGCTTCAGCGAGGTTATGTATAAAGTACTGCCTGAATATCTTGAACCGTAGAGTGCCTGAAACAGGGGTTTAAATTAACCTAAATCGGACGGTCTACTGTCAAATAATGCAATTCCGAATCACTGTCAACAGTTATTTGATTTGAATTTATTGATTTATTAATTTTAATATATTCTTAAGCGCTGTTTTGTATCATTATTGTAATAGGAACTATAGGCTTAATGTTCATTTTTTGTATTTCAATAATTTATGCTAGTTATTATTAATGGTAAAAGTGAAAGAATGGCTGAATTTAAGAGTAAAGATTTTTTAAGCACCTTAGTTTTGATGTAATTGGTCAATAAAGTATGCAAAGTATAGTAATATTTAAGATTATACTCCTAGATATCAAACATAATTGTAAAATGAAATGATTAGTTATCGTTCAAACTAATTTCTTATTTTACTATCTTTAAAATTAGGTATAAATTAAGGCAAGCAATTGGTTAGAAAATGTCAATTTTAAACAACTTTCACACAAAAAGAATGCACTTTTTCCCATCTAAAACATTTCACTGGAATGTGAAACGCCTCCTGCGCCAATACGTTAACCTAGCCACGTATAAAAATTCTTTCGTAGAATTTTTTGACAACTCGTTTGGCGTAGTTCGAGTGGCTAACAACGGGTGCGATAGGCCGACTAGGAATATTTGTTCCGGTTGTGAGAATAGAACAAAACAAATGTTTGGATGCCCCTACAGATATTTACTTTGGTTTCAGATTTTTGTATTGAGTTTTCTCTTCGATACAAGAGGAATAGTAAATTGTGTGAGACATTGCTTGTTAGTGAGCGGAAATTAAAAAAAAAATAAGCATTCAAAAAGATTTCAAAGTCAAAGTATTTATTTCAATTAGACCATAATTTGGCACTTTTCAAACGTCAACAAATACAAAATAAATAATAGTCTATCAGTCAGTCAGTCAGTAAAGCTAGGTGAAGCTAGGTCTTTCGTTTCACATAATCAGTTTGAGCCAATATTTATTAGATTTATTTTGTTGTGGTACTCATCATAACATTATACATTATACCCAAAGGGGTAGGCAGAGGTACACACAGAGGTAACGCCCACTTTTCACTATTTATGTTATGAGTCTAATGTAATAGGGGGTGAGCCTATTGCCATATACCGGACACATTTCTAGACTCTGTGCTAATATTGAGTTTTTTTAAAAACCCTGTAATATTTTTTCCGACCCGTGAATCGAGCTCGAGACACCTGGCCCGGCAGTCGCACTTGCGACCACTCGGCCAACGAGGGAGGTACTCATCAGGTTTTACTCAGCGTGACGTTTGGTGATAGGTTCACTTCTAGTATTAATTGGAGAACAAAGACACTATAAGGGGTATGTTCGCCAAAGATGGCCCGCTTGTTTTATCAAATACAGGGAATCAATCACACCAACAATGAAACAAATGAAACAAAGCAATATCTATGATACACAAAACAAAAGTGTACATAACTATAGAAATATGCTTTGACAATACCAACTTCGCAATGAAAATTTTCACTCCTACTTCTGGAAACATCTCTTCAATGTTTGTAAACAGCTGCTTGGCTTTGTGGTAACTTTTTGAGTGGCTTCCGACTGTGGTCTGGCAATTAACGGTTTGAGCATTGTTTTTGCTTGATTCAATTCGTGGTAAAGTAATCGTTCCGTGTTATTAGGAGGTATCAAAAGAGAAGGGAGAACTGTTTTCTAAAAGATCGTATTGACAATATTGTTATATTTGTTACCTTCAAAATCATGTCTTAATGTTTTGTTACTTCTAAATTATTCGACAATTGTTGTACAACGCCTTTGTAGTAGAGGTCAAGAGTACTTGCAATATATTCTAGACATGACGGTTGTCACATTGACTGCAGGGCTAGCGCGGTGGCTGGGCCACTGGCTGCCGCGCAACCTGTCGCGTGTTGGATTCCCGCACGAAACATCTCTTTGTGTAATCCACAAATTATTGTTCTGGTCTGGGTGTTATGTGTATGTGAACTTGTATGTCTGTAAACGCACCCCCGACACAGGAGAAAATCCTAGTGTGGGGTAATGTTTAAAAAAACATAGGTACTTTTTTATATACTGCATGGTAACTTTGAGCGAACTTTAATGAAGTTTTGAGTAAACTACGAAATCTTCTAAACGTCTAAAATAACTAGTAAAAAGCGGTTATTGTATTCAGTATTATGTATTTCATGTGCACTTTTATCGTTTCGAGAAAAATGTATATCTTCACACAGGGTAAATTAAAGCACGTTACCGAGAAATTGTTCTCAAAACCATGGATCTTGTATAGTCAGTCTTCTTCATACACCGTTCAGAACTGGGTTCTCATATTAAATCTATCTTTAAGCCTTCAAAAGCTTGACGGTCGTTAAATATCCGTCAGTTTTACGACACTACATCGAATCCATATTTAGAGGATATGGCTCTGATATAAACCGTTTGGACATTAATTTTATCTTACAGTTAAATTGAATCGGGTTTAAAACAAAGGAAAATTTACTCAAGATGATCCGTCACCATCAGAATGAATAGCAAATCCCTTATATAGAGGAGGCCAGGAGCCTCCTCTATATAAGAGATTTGCCATCACCTCCTGTTTAGAAGACGCATTTGATATTTAGGTACCTGTTGGCGGTTTAAATAAAAACCCTGAAAAAAATAAAGTCCCTGGTAATCGTGTAGAGGCTTAGCTAATTCTAACGACGTCTATATGAAGAGCAGGGGTGGTACCAAATATCTATATTCTATTGTATCGTCATTACACAGCAAAGATCAAATGGTACTTCTATTTATTTATTTATTTATTCAAACCATTCACTTACTGGCTTACAGTGGGTACCAAAACACTAGTAAGCTAGTTAATTAAAATAAGAAAAAAATGTCATAAAAAAATAGAATACAATACATACAAATAAATAATGTCAAATTAATAAATGTCAAATATTTGTAGTACATGTCAAAATACATAAAATCTAGGATACTGTATATTCTGTTCAAAATAAACTGTAAAGTTACGTATATTAAATAGTTGGGCCATTACAAACGTGCGAACTGTCACGTCAAAGGAATATGATAATGCCACACATCTCGCATAAGGGCTCGTACACAAAACTGCGATGCGACGTCATGTCGCAAAAATGTGCGAGCTTCTTCTACGTATCGCAAGAACTTGCGAATTGATTCGCATCGCGCATCATAATCTTATCTTCCAAAAATCTTCCTTGTTTTTTTTTCTGTATCTCCTAAGCAATAACAGAAGTGCACACTTCTTCTTACGACCCATGTCACGACCTAGTTTTCAATTTAAGATATGTTTAGTACAGTTGATGGTCGCCACGGAGACGCCTTTTTGCACGAAATCGCATAACAGCAATTCGCTTTGTAATTTTTTGCGTTTCGAATGCGCATCGCATTGCATCGCAGTTTTGTGTACGAGCCCTGAATGTGAGCGAGAGAGCTGATATACATGACTCATGATAGTTCGTACGTTATAGTGAAAATATTGTCTTAATCGACACAACGGAGATTAATGCAATATATTATGTTCTGTGAGTATAACCAAGGGACATTGCCAGTAATGGTATAAAAATAACTAAGACTCGCACAACTAACAACAAGAAAATCATAAAAATGTTTGCTACCTAAATTTTTACGACTTTTATCTTTCTTTTTGTGACGAGACGAAAACTTGGGACTTCAGATTATATAAGTACTTAAGTATTCCCTTAGGTAATCAAGTCACTTGAAATTTTAGATTTCGGTAATAATCTAAGCTTAATCTTTATACCTATTTATATTGCTAGAGAATAATGAACTCTATAGACGGTTTATAATTTTAATTACAGATGATAATTTGCTTGACATGATATCTAGAATATTGCGTTTGAACTTAATCGTTTTTATACAGTACCTACAATGATCATGACAAACTACTGACTGACTGCACGGTTGGTGCGGTGGCTGGGCAACCGGCTGCCGTGCAACGTGTTGCGGGTTCGATTCCCGCACGGGACAACACTTTGTGTGATCCACAAATTGTTGTTTCGGGTTTGGGTGTCATTGTGTATGTGAACTTGTATGTTTGTAAACGCACCCACGACACAGGAGAAAATCCTAGTGTGGGGCAATGTTTATTTAAAAAAAAAAAAAAAACGAAAAGACATGAGGCAAAAAATGAGACTAACAATATTTTTTTATAAATATTTTATTTATTTATTTATACACATTAAACTTCTAGGAACCGTGCGCGCCTCGTCGGTAGCTACGCGTCAATCAAAAATGTTTCCTAGAAGTTTATTTATCTTGGCCAACGGCGCTGACAGTGCGCGTGCGTCAACGTCAGGCGTCAGACTAAAAACAGTTAATTCTAATAGGTCTCCTTACCTATTCCAATTGTACAATAAATGGTTCCAACAAAGTCAAAACACCAACAACAAAACTTAACTCGATTCAGTCATAAAATATAGAATTTCACTCGTAAACGACAGTAGTGATCACGGGTATAAATGATGCCTATTACGCTGGAGCGCGCGTCGTGTTTGAGAAATAACCCTTTAGATGCAGCTGCAGACGTGGCTAGGGAAATGTTACTTTTGGACACACGGACCGGGCGGTTTCGGGTTAGTTGTGCGAGTTTTTGCTGTGATGTGGTTTTGATGCAATGTTTTGTTTGGTTATGTACTGTTAGATAGTGTGATAGTTTTTGAAGGCATTTTTTTATTTATTTATTTAACACTTTATGTACAATTGTGTACAACTGTATACAATGGCGGATGCCGAATGGCATTCTCTACCAGCCAACCATAAGGTGATGCAGAGAAGTTTTACAGTAGGTTTTAAACGAAGTTTGCATCTAATGAAAAAAAATATATTTGTATCTTATGTCTAAAATATTTAATGTTACACTAGCTTTCTGCTGCAGTTCTGCATGCCCTTTTTTAAGTGGTTGGGGTACTTAGATTTCCAAAAAAATGCAAGATTTTTTTAAACTTACAAAAATACTCTATTAAAATGGTCTAATTATATTTCGTTTGTGTGTTCATAAATGTTGTGGCTTAAACGATATGATATCTTTTGTTTAACTTTTTTATGCACAATCATGTTGATCACATATCCAAATAGAAAAAGTATTGAGTATGAATAGCCACAAGCTTTTTGTATTGCAGTTTCCTTCTGAATTAATGAGCTCTGGCCACAGAATAGCTTTTTATTACGTGGGCTGTAAAGGAATGTCAATGCAATGGGTAATGATAGTGGTTCTATACGGTACGTGCATAATTATTCTATTGCCAAAGTTATTATCCAAGACTATATCAAGAGTTTTAGTTTTTCTAATTGAAATTAAGAAACTGACGTTCAAAAGTGCCATCCTGGTCTAATTGAAATAAATGATTTTGACTTTGGTAAAAATAAAATGGAAGTGTCTAGAAATTCTCTCGGAATAATCTGGTTAAAAGTAGTTCTATTATAATTATTATAGAGACTCTTTGATTACCGCACTTGTATCATTAAAGCCGGTCGGCCAAAAAACTATTTCTAAAAACGGCATATCTCCGAAACAGAAATATTCTAGACGACCCCAAAAAGATAGAGCCCATAAAAGTCTCCGAAAAAAATTTCTTAAGTTTCCCAATTACCTGTTAAGGTCCCAAGAATTATTTGAAACTGAAAGTGTTTTCACAAAAGTCCTTACGGTATGACCTTAATAATTCTACGTAAGATTATCCTGACTCGAAATGAAAGAATAGCAATGAAGTCATTGTAAAAATTGTGGCTCCCTTGAGAACAATTTGGTGCGTACGTATTGCGTAATCCAGTTTGGAGATTCAAAGTCTTGGGGACTTTTTGTGTTTTGTTTTTGTTAAGTTAGGATAGAGTGGAAAGCAACCTGTCGGTAGCTTTGGGCGTAGTTTTAGTATGTGAGTTTCGATTCTTTAATTAGGAACATTTCATAAAAGTAGATGACGTAATTATTGGCTATTAAAATTATATATGTTACCTAGCTTTTACCCGCGACTTTGCCCGCGTATTCCTGTTTAATACAATGGGAGCATTTAATTGGGATAAAAATCGGTTATCCATCACCTAAGTGAACCATGATTGATGGACAAACATCCAAACAGAATCTTTCACATTTATAATATTAGTGTGATCTAGATAACCTCAAATTCTGTTACTCGTTCGTTCTAAAACGGACACAATCCAGACTCATTTATATATGATGAATATATAAATCAGTCTGGATTTTGCCCGTTATATCATCATCATCGCCATCAACACCTCAGCAGCTACAAATGTGTAGTGCTTAATGGTCATCCCACATTTAAAAAGCACGGCTCCGGCGCGGCGTCGGCGCGGTGACCGCGCGCTTCCAACTCGCGGGCGGCGTGGTCATCTCGCGCGAGAGTAAAAATAATACTAACCTACGATGCGACGTTGTTTCACTGGCTTCTGGTGGGCGGCTCGCCGTCAACTCGCCGACGCCGCGTCGACGTTTCGCCGATGCCGCGACGATGCCGCGTGGGCTACTACACCTTGAGTGGACCGCGCGCTGACCACCTGCCGTTGACTTTTGTATTGACGTTACAAAACGTATCATACGGCTTACGATTTAAAGTTCATATTTAAATGGCAACTTAATAGCTGGGTTGGAGCTATTTACACGACTCTTGCGACAACCGCGTAAAAATAGGCGTAGTAGTAGATGTATTTACTTCACTACATCCATAGACTTTAGTATTATTTTACATTATTTTTATTTATGAATGCAATTAGACTAGTTCCAATTACTATTCAAGTTATTCGCCAGTGTGTCTCGCTAAGCTATTACAACAGCCGGTAGCGTGGTGTTTAGAAATTGTTGCTAATGTAAAAATGCATTTGTTCTTTGTTTCGCCCAAGGAAAACATTTCTGATATTATTTCTTTTACACTCTTTGGGTATCCCAATTTCCTTGCGAAGTAATAGTGGGGATTTAAGGATATATGTTTTGCTTCGAATATGTTTTTGTAGTTCAATTTCTGTTTGGTATATTACTGTGGGTACAATTTATAGTATAATACATTGTTTTTGTAGTATGTACTACGTTTTATTTAAATAGAGATCAGAATATGCTGCACAAAATTTTAAACTTTCTCTGTCGGTTTTTACCACTGCAATTTAATGTATGTATCAAATTTTAGATTAGTTAATCTGAAATTTTATCTACTGCCAGTCATTGAATTATGTTTGTAAAGATACTTTGATTCGGGAACAAAAAATAAGGCCTCGTACATGTAAAGTAATAGATTTATTTTTGAAGTAATCTAATTTTTTTTGCCTATTTACACAGAGAATCAGAAAATTTGTTCGCAACAGGGTAAGTAGGCTGGCAGCATTGCCACGTTGTATGGCAATATTTAACCTCTGACTGAGAAACAGACCAGCCCTCTGGTCTTGAGATACGTCGACCAGGCGTTTTGAAATATTCTTAAATAAAGTATAGCCACTCGGACCCCACGGACCTAACGTCTCAACCCCAAACGGCTCAAAGATATAATTACCAGTAAAGGTTATATTGATTTCTAAACAATATTTTTGTGAACTTAATCCGATATTATCTCATACCAAATTAACTACAAAACACGCTATCTGTCTACCTCAACTAAACGAAACAATGACCGAAATATTTCACTAGAACCCACAAAATACCCTCAGAATTTAGACCTGAAAGGACTGGACTACTATACTATTCTATTTGTGAGTCTCAGGTCAGAGGAGCGCACACGACACTTGAATTATTCACGTTTTCACCACGCTACAATGTTTATGTTTTAACTGATGGAGTTATACTAGATTTGCTTTGAGGACCCAAGTATTCTCAAGGTCAAGGATCATTGCTTAGCTGGGGTTTTATTGTCATCACGTTTTTTTATTACTTATTTGCAAGACTTTGGAATGTGTTTATGTTGTTAGGTATGTTAGTGGATGGCTTGTGTGTATTTTTTATAGAAATAGCTGTTGCCCGAGAATTCGTCCGCTTAGAATATATTAATTTTCCAAAATAAAAATAGCCTATGTTACTCTCTAGTATATAAGTTCCGTTAAAATCCATTCAGCCATTTCAAAGAGTAGCCAGTATAAACAGACAGACAAAAAATAAAAAAATGTTATTTTGGTATTTTTGTTTTTTAAACGTTGCCCCACACTAGGATTTTCTCCTGTGTTGTGGGTGCGTTTACAAACATACAAGTTCACATACACAATGACACCCAGACCCGAAACAACAATTTGTGGATCACACAAAGTGTTGTTCCGTGCGGGAATCGAACCCGCGACACGTTGCACGGCAGTCGGTTGCCCAGCCACCGCACCAACCGTGCAGTCTATGTATATATCATGTATATGTATCAATATTACAAACAGACACTCCAATTTTATTTATCTATATTTATAGGGGGAGTTATTTTTGAACTGCATTGTTTTTACTATCGATTTGTGTATGATAATCGGGTTATGTATGGTAATATTAAGTTTTTCATATTTAGAAAATTTTCAGTACCACTTCTGAGTCTGCTTTATGATAAGCTCGCATCTTATATAGGAACCTTTTACTACCAAATAGTAAGTGTTGATAGAGGTTTCACTTTCTAGTTTAACATAACATAACATCACGCCTTTTTAACCACGAAGGGGTAGTCGGAGGTGCACATTTCGGCACTTAATGCCACTGTACAATGTAACACCCACTTTTCACTATTTATGTTATGAGTCCCATGTAATAGGGGGTGAGCCAATTGCCATATACCGGGCATAATTCCATACTCCGTACTGAGATTTTTAAAACCCCAGTAATAATTTTCCCGACCCGGGAATTTAACTCGAGACACCTTGCCCGGTCGCACTTGCGACCACTCGGCCAACGAGGCAGTTAATTCACTTTCTAATTTAATCAGTACTAAATCATTTTCAGACTTGTTGAATAGAACTAATTCAATCCTGAAGAATTTTGAGTAGGACCCTATTGTTACAACGTGCATTACAGCACTTTTCAGCATGGCACTGACAAAGGTATCTGACTTCTTGAAACACTTATTCTGAACCAGTCTTAAACATTTCAAAAGTCAACAGTCTCAGAACAAAACTAAAAGCAATTTAACAGTGTAGTCTTAAAACAAATTATACACTAAAACTTTAATAGTAAAGTTATTAAATAAAAACAAAATATAAGATTCGTAGATTAATTGAAGCGAAACAATAGTTCAACTGTGCGAGATAATTAAAACAAACTTCTACAAAGTTTATGGTTTGAGTTCGGGACAGGTGAAGGATCGTTTGCTTTGGGTCGAGTAGGCTAGTTTAAGAAAATGAGGTTAGATATGGTTTTTGTTTTCTTCCAGTAGTTTTAAATTATGATAATAGAGAACAATGTATGTATATTCTATTGTACTTGTGTGTATATATTATTATTATATTTATTTATGTTCATATCTGAAATACTGAAATATGTTAGTATAATCTTCTATTTTTTCAATTAAATCGTTGCTTGCTTCTTGCTCCTACCATTCACTCTTCTATGCATCACCCAAAGGTCAGACTGGGAGAAAATGCCGGCAGCATTAAGTACACCTTGTGAATACTCTGTGCATGAAACGTAAATAAAAAAAAGTAATATAAGTATGTAATACACCAAGAAAGGAACTTTTATGCCCAATTCGTATTACGTTGGTATTATAGTCAAGTAGCAACTAACGTGTTTACTAACTCTCTCTCGCTTCGATTTTGGCACTGAAGGCATTACGGTTGTTTCCAACAACCAAACCAAACCAAAATGTCGATAAATGTCTTTTTTTGAGGGGGGGAAATCATCCAATGACATTTCCCGCATTGGGTTAAGCGAGAAGAAGTGTCAGACTCTTACTGACTAAAAGCTATCCCGTTGCTACACCTGCTTTTCGAGCCGAACCTCGGCAACCCGCTAGGCCTTCCACAGCTCCGTATCGGGCATCAGCCTTATTGGGTACCATCTGTGGTGGTCTGATGGCTCTTTGAGGCGCGCGCGGAATGCGACGCACTGAACCGTGCGGTCTGATTCTAATCGAGCTATCTTTGCTCGCCGTCCACAAACCCGCACTTCCAGTGGCCAGAGATCATCACGCGATCTCTGACGCCCGGAGTATCTCCGGGGACGGCCGATAAATCGCTTCGGTTCTTATTTTGCGTCTATTACGTACTATAACCACAATTGGAAACCCATGTTCAATGCTAAATGGTTTTTGATTTTCAATCGAAATCGAATAAATTTATTGGTGAAATTAATATTAAGTACATAATTAATTAGTATAATATCTTTGACGTCACAACTTTTGTGCCGTTTTGTGTAAATTTGATTTATAAAATAGACGCTGAACAGTGACAGTGCAGCAAAAAACACTACACACACCACTCACTTTGTTGAAATCAGACCTGACTTTCAACAACGCGAAACTATTTACTCGCCATCCAACTATGCTAGCGCACTCGACTGGTATCCGATGAACCTTCAGCGTTGCACGAAAAGATATTTTAACTACCAAAGTTAAGGTATCTTTTTCAAAGTAGCTTGGAAACTAGTTTCATAGGTAAACGAAGTAGTGACCTGGAATGGCAATGCATTTCTTTAGACAGTGCGAAGAATAATAAAGGATAACGATCGTTTTTCTTTATTCTTTTCAGTTTTTATAGCTGAAGTGACATCATGGTGGTACTTACACACTTATCACATACGGACCCGCGGATTACTTAACGGGTTGTCGGGGCTCCGGCTCGAAGTGCAGGAGTACAACAACACAAACGGGGAGGGTTTTAGTCAGTAAGAGTCTGACACTCCCTTCCGCCTGACCCGGGCGGGAGAAGCCATTTGATGATATTATCCATTTAAAAAAATCCCTTATCACCACTGCTTCTCTTCTGTGTTGGATAGTCCATCTATTGAGGAAGCCTTTAGGGAATAAAACATCACGATACGATCAATAGGCGTTGAGCAAAGTACGTGAAATCGCGCTGTAGTAGCTAGTTTTTAATACTTTTTATTGCGATCTACCAATCGTTAAGATTGTAAATTATCTGTGCAGAAGAAGCTAATCATCCTCCATAGCAATTGCTTAGTGTTAAACTTGTTTCCAGAATGTTATATTAAAAATTAAAATATCGAATAAGAAATTATTGTTCTGGTAGACTCAGATATCTAAATTAGAAACTTAGCTTAAGCTAAAGTTAGCAAGGCTTTTCTAACAACGCAACTAAAGAAACCATTTCACGGTCTTTTAGTTTTTTTCAAACAAACAGAAACACACACCCATATATTTTCTTATTTTCTTACCCTTACCGCAAGAATTCTAACGTTTAATATAATAACTCAGTTTTAAGAAACGAAATAAAATTCGTTGAATACCGTACCGGGCGCTACATCATATATTTTTCTTAAATTCTTCCACGAAATTGAACAACTGGGTTTCTGGGCTGTGAACCTATATTACGAGTACAGTTAAAACTCAGGTCGTTTGAAATGGTACCCGTTTAACCGAATACCGATATGGGGCAAGTTTTCTCAATATCTTTTGCAGTTAAAGGTCATAATAAAATATTTCTAGTGCACGTCTTTTTGACTTGTTTTGTTCGGTCAAGTGTTCACATGTGTGATTCGACTGCTAAGGCGTTTAGAGATTGGTTTCTAGATCCAATATGATGTTTGGTTATCAATAGACTTGGATGTTTAAAGATAGCTGGAGAAAAATTGATGTTACATTATTTATAGATCTGTGACATACTGCTTACTTCGTTAGCTCAGCGATCCAAAGCGGATCTTGGCTTCGAATACGAGACTTCTCTATTTCACGCGGTTTTTCGGCAAGTGTGGGAAATCCATGATTTGGCACGAATGGGCCGGCTCGACCGGAGTGATACCACGGCCTCACATAAAACCGACGTGAAGCAACGCTTGCGTTGTGTTTCGTCGTGTGAGTGAGGTTACTGGAGGCCCAATTACCCTCCCCTTCCCCAATCCCCCCAATCCCTAATTCCCCACCGATCCTCAAACTCCTAATCCCCAAAAAGCCGGTAAGGCATTTGTAACGCTTAGGGTGTTCCAGGTGTCCATGGGCGACGCCGTTTGCTTACCATTACGTGATCCGTCTGCCCGATTACCGGCTTATGCCATAAAAAAAAAGTTTCTTAAAAATATGGGTTCGAATCTCCATCAAATCAGCCTCCATCATATCTTTCCATTGGTATCTTAGTCGACCCACCAGTAGTATTGGGAAAGGATAATAAGGGAAGGATGCGTTGGATAATTTATCGCACATTTTATAATATGCTTTGGGTAATAAACACTACTTTATTGTAAAAATATTATAACTAAAACTGAATAGTGTATGGAAAATGTATTATTTCCTTAACTAATCAGATAGGCGACAAACAAAAAGCAAACAAGGTCAAACCGGGCACACATGAATGTACAAATTACTACTAAGAAATGGTGTAACTAACCTGGCTTTCAATAAATATGTAGATAGATACATAGAAAAGTATATTACCTCACACAGAGACGGATTAAGTCAAGATTTTTTTTTAATGGGGGCCAATCATCGAATGACTTCTCCCGCCTGCGTGAAGTGGGGGTGTCAAAGTCTTGCTGACTAAAAATCAACCCGTTCCTACTTCTGCTCTTAGAATCGGAGCCCCGGTAACCCGTTAGCCTCTCCACGGTTCCGTATCGGAATCAGCTCGACTGGGCCCCATCTGTGGTGGACTAAAAGCTCATTAAGATAGCATCATAAGTTCTAGTTCTTTAATCCTCGTTATTTTCATTTTCTGTTTGCGTTTGGTATTGCTCTCATGTCTAATATAGAATCATGAGTATTTGAGTACAATATTAAATTAAATAAATGTGTATGTAGACATTATATTTTTTACTCGTATCGACTTCGACTTTCTGTATCCTGCATCTGAAGCCAAATTCCATTTAGCGCTTGTCTACATATAGAATAGAAAACCAAATTATATGGAATTGACGTAAATTTTGACACTTGTCAGTGTCATCCCCATACTTTTTGATTTCTACTCTCTCTGTAGACAAGCGCTAAGTGGCGTTTGGCTAAAGGCACTGGCGCCCTAGGTTTCCTAGTTTGGACGTAATAAGGCTCTGCCACCAGCCACACGCCAATAACTCGGAACTCCAATCAAGTTGTTACCTGAAAACATATAAAAACCAGTCAAGGTCGTTATTACGTAACTATATCTTGTTTACCTCTCAACATTCTTGATACTTTGTACATTAATCTACTAAATAGCTGGAGAACAATAAATGTATCGGATTGAGAAGCGTTTTTAGAGTATTCGATCCGACATCGGTATTGGGAAGTGATACGATATCGGGGCCATTATTTTTTTTAATCTAAATTTTATAAGTAGCCCTTTGTCTTACAAGAAAAATGTCAGCCCTATTATTGACGACAAAATACAGTACATACTAAAATAAAGCAGCTAATTGTTATTACCTGCCATTAAAATTATTATCTGAACTTAGATTTTGTATCTTCTTTAATCGCAACTATCCTAGTTATTTGATTATTTATCTAGACATACACGTTGGATGACATAATTCTAACTACTATTGCTAGCTTCGAAATGGTCAGTTGTTAATCTTATACAAAGATTTTTCTGTATATTTGATTACCGATATCGCTATTTAGGTTATAGGATTGATTGTCCCGCATCAACTATAAGATTGCATATCGTACTGATGTCGGATCGGATATTATAAAAACACATCTAGACTTCTGCCAAATAATATAGATATAACTCAACAAGCTACCTCAAACTGAAGCTTCGACTTTATCTTAAGGTGGTTAAGGTTGAAAATGCGCTGAAAAAAATTTAGCAGATACGGGTAGGCTCATGAGCTATTGCCTACTAGATGGTGTAAAAAGTTTTCATATAAAGCCTGATTATACAATTTGTGTGTATCCAGGAGTATTTATTTATCTTTTATTGAAGCTTAAAGGTTATTGTTGCCAATTTTGGAAAATTAATGTTTGGAGAAGTGTGCTATTTGTGGTTTTATATGTGTTATAAGTTTTAATATTTGTAGTACCATTTTATTCTAGTTCAAAAGCTTAAACTTTTACGTTTTAGCCCTCTATCGTAGCTGTTAAAATAGTATTCAGAGTACGGAATATAAATCCAAACTGAATACCATGTCGCAGTCATATTTATAGAGAGTCTTTGTTTTACACTTATCTTTATATTGGGGCGAATTAATAACGTGCTTATGTGTCGAGGTAATCGTCTGTGATATATAAAGTATTACTGGGTTTTTAAAAAATTCTCAGAAGTAGCACGGAGTCTGGAATTGTGCCCGTTATATGGCAATAGGCTCACCCCCTATTACATGGGACTCATAACTATGTAATAGGGGGTCATAAATGTTATATTGTACAGTGGCATAATGTGCACCTCTGCCTACTCCTTCGGGGATAAAAGGCGTGATGTTATGTTATGTTATATAAAGTCCTCTCACAATAAGTTGGTTAGTGTCCTTATAGAGTTCTATTGTTAGGAATCTGATGGTTTTCGTGTATATAACTTACAGGACCGTTAAATTACATTTTTAATTTCCATACACTGTCTACCGTATTATTGACATTTTATTCGATGAAATTGCATTGACAATATTAACATTGAGATCGGTTTCAAGAGCAAGAACCCTGGTCTTTGTTACTGTTGGCATTTGGTGTTGGTATAATCGTTCAGCAATGGACGTCTTATAGATGATAATGAAATAATAAAGGTTTTATTACAAAAACACAATACAGATAATTATATTAAAGACCTAGGAGGATGAATTCTCTTTTACTATCTCTTTCTCTATAGGACTAGGCTTTTTAATTTTGTTCAAACTATAATTGGTTTCATATTTTAATATGTTTTTGGCAATAACTGCCAGTAACGGACTAAGGTAATAATAGTTCCAAAATAGCCTCTTAAGTCTTGCAATGCAATCAACAGCAATACTGATACCAATGCCAAGCAAAATCGACCTTATTTCTATAACACTCACAAGTGACTATCAACCTTGAGTACAAAGACTTAGGTCTTAACTTAGTTACCCTATAGTTAAGCTAAAGCGTCTTAGTGCGGCTCTTGCATCACAAAGTCCAACCCAGTTAATATTATTTCGATAAATTACTAATAACTTGCGTTATGTTGCATGTATTCATAGTTAAAGTTCTTGATAGTTTTAGTGGCAAAATTATGGTTCACGAGTTAGTGACTAGCATTTGATGTTTGGTGCAATTGATGGAATGTAGCGATTTAAACAATAACAAACTTTAATATTTTGTAATAAGATTTCATATTGTCTTATTACACAGAGTGTGTAGAGAATCGTTGAAATGGAGTAGTAAGTATAATTGTGCAATTACTAAGGTGTGTTTATAACATTGATGTGTCATTAGAAAGCATTTGCATCTGTAATTGTTTGGATAACATATTATATTGTTTAATCCTTTCTTCGAAGACTGACTCCTGCTTGTTTGCTAAAGAAACTTACACCCAGAAAATATTCAGAAATAAAAACTCATCATCTTAAGTGCAGTATTTTAGAAGACATATTAAGTGTGGGAGAAACAAAGCTTCGGCACGAATGGGCTGGCTCAACCGGAGTAATAACACGGCCAGTAAAACTGACGGTTGGGTGACGTAAACAACGCAAGCGTTGTTTCACGTCACGTAACCGTACACCCAACTATCCCCTCTCCTTCCCCAATCCCCTCAATCTTCGAATCCCGACATTCCTCAAGTTTCTAATCTCCAAAAGGCCGGTAATGCACTTGTAACGCCTCTGGTATTCCAGGTGTCCAAGGGAGGCGCCGATTGCTTACCACTAGGTGATCTACCTGATCGTGTACTGGCTAATCCCATTAAAAAAATATATGCCTTATGGTAAAATATACGTTCGATACGCTTATTCTTACAACTTAAACCATACGTAGTTCGAATCTAAACTCAGTGAACGGCAAATATTTAGCTACACTATTTGTTTAAGCAAACTGATGTTTCAAATTGAGGTAATAAACATCATATCCATAATTTGAGTTTGAATGTATGTAAGTACGTATCTATAATATTAAATTTGAATAACATTTCCTTATTTGGTTTTCATATCAGGCTGTTGCTGATTCATATATACGTCGTAGAGGACGACATAAATGTAGGGTCTATTTCAATGTAATACCATCGTTAACGAGTCGCGCATATCTTTAGCTACCAAGTAAAAACTTCAAGAACAACAATACGGTTGTACGTAGTAACCGACCATTATTTGGTTGCATAACTAATTGGCTCCATGTGTGGGTGCATGAGATGTCGTGGTGGCCCGGAGGCCCCTTCTCATGCATGAGGGCGCGGGTTCAAAACCTACCAATGGTAAGGACCAATGTGAGACTTTTTCCGAGTTATATGTACTTTCTAAGATTATCTAGACACCACTGACAAACGGTGAAGGAAAACATCGTGAAGAAACCTGGGCTTATAGTTTCTATTCATAAGTTTGTAATCGCCAACCCGCATTGAGCAAGCGTGGTGATCAATGCTCAAACCTTCTCCGTGTGAGAAGAGGCCTTTGGTCAGCAGTGGGCATTTATGGGCTGTTGATGATGATGATGATGTGGGTGCATTCTACAAAACTCGATACATTTTGGTGGTGTCTTGTAAATGAGTATGTGTACCCCTATCTGTCTGTCAATACTTTATTAGACTAGGTACCTCTTTTACATGAGAGAGTTTCATACATAGTTGTACTACTGTATTTACATTAACATAAAACGATTATTAATAAACAAACACACATACAAACTAACTGTTATCGGAGTAGAATCTATTAATAATACCTAAGTACAATTATTGCAAGCTTTTAGCAAACTCATACATTAATTATTGCGTTGGTTCATTATTACACTGTTGACTAACAATTCAGTCTTTGTGTAACAGGATTTACACAATATAATGAACGAATTAGCCTTTCGTCTGCGGTTTCACCCGTATTTAACTTTATTTATCAACCCGGGTGGGTCACTCTCTAATAATTCTTATTCTAATCTTTTAAGTTATGATCTTAAAACCTACCAACATACTTATTGTACTATTTGCTACGATACATAGACGATCGACGATTAAATCAACGGATGACTTAAAGTGTGGGAGAGCCATGCTTCGGTACGAATGGGCCGGCTCATCCGGACCGGACCGGACGTGAAACAACGCATGCGTTGTTTTTTGTCGTGTGAATGAGGTTACCGGAGGCCCAAATTATCCCCAACAATCCTCGACTCGCTAATACCAAAAGGCGCGTAACGCACTTGTAACGCCTCTGGTGTTCCAGGTGTCCATGGGCGACGCTAATTGCTTACCATCAGGTGATCCGCCTTCTTATCCCTCAAAAAAAAAATGACGACACAAATTCTACATCGCACATGTAAAGTTTACATGCGAATAAAGATGGATAGATTAGAAAATTCCAAGGAATAACTGATGGCCAGAAAACCCGCTAGGGACGATCACGTCGCTTGTTCGGAGGAGACTCTTTTTCTAAGGGTATTCTACACACTATTCGCTAAACGGCACTCCTTTCGTATCTAGAAGAGGCCTATAATCTAGCAGTGCACGATCACGGCTTGTCAATGTGATGTGACGCACGATTTCACAGGGTAAGAAGTCTTATAATATTTTTTACGATATCTCTGCTAAATTATCCTTCAGCAGTAGTGTAACTGCAGGGTAGAAAGTCAGCAAAATGCCATCGGCCTCCAGCTGGAAGAAGCCCTGTTCAAAGGTTTTCATCTGAACTCTTCTGTGTTTTATTTGGAAAAGAGACCCATCCGGTGAATTTGCCACGGGCCCCGAACGGTTTAGTTAAGCGATTGCCCTTCAGGGATGTAAAATAGAGAATCCAATAAGACTAATATTGAAGGTATTGGGTACTAATATAATATACTCATCTCTTTTGACAAGCCATAACAATTGCAACAGCTTAGCACAAAATCTTTGTTTCCACTCTCGGTTAGAATAACATTGAGTTGAGTAGTAGTATTGTTAGATTTACAGAAATTCTCCCTAACAGCGTTAAGTCTGGAATAGTGCCCAGTGTTTGATTTATGCTCGCCTGCTGTTATTATGGGAATAATTACATAAATGGAGAAATGTGTGTACATTTATTATTATGAGGAGGAGTAGTCGTTATTACAAATCGTCGTGTATAGCTTTAAAGTTTAAACTAAAGAATGACACAATGATCTTCCACTAATAATGGTAGGTACTTCTGAAGAGTGGTCGCAAATATGACTGCAGCTAAATGAAAGACTTGTCCATATTATTACATAGATAGGGCTTAAAACATAATTTGTAAAAAATCTAACTATATTAGTTTTAATAGGTATATGTGAATTTGTTATTGTTGGTTCGTGTAAATAGAAAACTAAATATTACCCCTTTTGCATTCAAATTGAAACCACCAATAGCTATCGAAACCACAATACAGTCAATCATATCAGCTAGTCTTCAATACACACTAAGACTCAATACTCCAAACTTGAACGACCAAACTTTGATCCTGCAACTTTATATCAAAGATCGAAATTGTTAAATGGCCATCGTTTCCACTTGACAGGGGTAGCAAACATCCATAAATTTACAACGCACTATGCCAGTTACTATCTCGGTATAAACGAGGCATAGTCGCATCTCGTGATGCAGTGTAGCGAAAATTTATTCGATTTTGAATCGATTGTTGTAGTGGTTAATAAATGTTTAAGTGTTCGTTGAGTCATGAATTGCTATCGAAACTGGGATTAATCCTTAACTTTGATTTTAGAATGGGGATGATGACAGGGTATGAAAATTAAAAATATAATTAGTCCGTAAGTTAGGTAATGAAAAAATATTAGACACGTATTTTTTTATTTTGTCGTATAATAAAACAATACTTAGATAAAACGAATCAAAGTTTAGGAGTGGGGGCTAAAACGTCATTTCTTAGTATAAAATGTACTGAGAAGTGACGTCACGCGACATTTCAAATCAATATATCTTCGAAACTATTCGTTTCTGTGAGAAAAGAAAAAATACGTGTCTAATGTTTTTAAATAATCTATCAGACGGACATTAAAATAAAAATTAGTCGTCTACCCTATTACGTCCGAAATTTCTCACAGCGATCGTTACGGTTCCAGAATTAAATTAAGTATTGATTGATTTAATGCACTATTTTTTTCGTGTTAAATCAACAACTTCATCATCTTCTCAGAAGGCTCGACCGGAGTGATACCACGGCCTCACAAAAGACCGACGCCAAACAAAGCTTTTTTTTTTTGTTTTTAAAGGGGGAAAATCATCGAATGGCTGCTCCCGCCTGGGTGAGGCGGAAGGGAGTGTCAGACTCTTACTGACTAAAAATCACCCCGTTCCTACTCCTACACTTCGAGCCAGAGCCTCGGTAAACCGTTAGGTTCTTTCGACTCCGTGGTTCAAACAACGCTTGCGTAGTGTTTCGTCATATGAGTGAGATTACCGGAAGCCCAATTACCCCTCCCCCCCTTTCCCAATCCTTGAATCCCCAACAATCCTCAAATTCCTAATCCTAAAAGGCTGGTAACGCACTTGTAGCGCCTCTGGTATTCCAGGTGTCCATGGGCGGCGCCGATTGCTTAGCATCAGGTTACCCGCCTGCTCATTTACTGGTTTATCCCATAAAAAATTAGGTACATGCGTTAATGATACTACCGGCGTATTAACGAAGTAAGAATCCCTCACTAGTGCAGCAGCTAGCCATGGCGGACGTGCCTTTTTACACGTTCCGATTGCCGGATAGCTGGTGCCGTGTACCTACGGCGCAGTGTCATTACACTGTCATGCACTGCCATGCATAGCTTTCTCACGTACCGGCGTAATTTGTATACACTGCGTCACCGGGTACCCGGTACCGGCTACCTGGCAACCGGGATGTGTGTAAAGGCACTAACGCTTTTTGAAAGCTTCCCCCGAACACAAAAAAGGCGAAAGAATGTTTTAAGCATCGTTGCACTCATAAACAAACGTCTTTCATCTCACTAACAGTTTCTATGTAACACACAGTGACGGCTGGCAGCTTAAAACAAAGCAGAATTACGTATCTCGTATTTTTAACGATATACGATCCTTTTTTGTACGAATTGTATTCCAGTACGAAGTGACGTTTGTGGAGATAGACATGTTATAAAAATATTTCCTTTTTTCCACAAACTATGTGAGTTTTGGGTAGTCAGATGTGTAACGTTTTTATAATACTGTTTTGCGGTTGCATTATGTAATTAAGTTAGGAAGAGCATTTTGTAGTGTGGTGCAAAAATTGGTTGAAGGATATTTAAAAGCGTTTTTGGCATATTTAACTCGTCGAGTACCGTATTTATAAATACAACAATAGGTTGCGGTCACCGGTGACCGCTTGGTGTTTTTTTAACATCGTAGTTATCTAGGAACATTTTTTTCCGACGTGCATTTACTAGAGGTACATGATGAAAATATAGTCCAATCATATTAGGCTACTACTATAGAACCTAAACAACAAATCCTCTTTTGAAAAATAATATTTTTATTAAAAATCTTAACGCGAAAAGCACTCAACTAATAGACACTCAATGAAAAATTTCCAACGCCAAGATTAAAAAGAAAAATGGCAGCGAAACAAATGATAAACAGCCTCGAACAGCAACAATTAACAGCCAGTTATTATACACAACAAAACAGCATTGTATCTTTAGAAATACCTCAATAACATACGATTGATCATTCAAAAAGAACGGCCAGGTATTCGGCCGCCCTGTTAGTAGTAAACAATCGGTGAGTTATTATCAGTCGCGCGCAGGCGTTCACTTCTATTCACTGACGCAGGGGCAATATAAAAAGAAAAATAATGTTCACCTGTGCTATTATTGTTGTAGTGAAAATATGAATTATTCAAAAGGTAAGCGCCAAACGCCAGTGATTTGTACCCGAGGTTTTTGTTCCTTCAGAAAAAATCGCATGGTTTTCAGCGAATTTTTTGAGGCACTACCAACCTATAGAGATTTTTCTTTTGTATTCTTTTTTCGAACGCCAATGCAGAGATTTGTTAACGAACCGGACTGGCGATACTGTTCGGAATTTGAATTTTCGTATGGTCTTCTATATACTATTTTTCCAGTGCCTATGAAATTTTTTTGTTAATCCTGGCTTTGTGTTACAAGGTGAGATTATTAGTGAAGTATTTCTAAAGCTGTCTAATTTACACTTCAGGCTCTAAATTTGATTGTCAAGACTTTACTTTTTGCGCATGCTGGTTGAAAATGAATATTTTGATTCCAAGTTTGACTTTGTCTCCAAGCGGTCACCGGTGACCGCTTTTCACCAACTCCATTATAAACCTTATTTTCGATGTTTAGAGACGATTCTTATATGAACAAATTTTGAGAATCTATATCAGTGATTAAGAACAAGAGTCTTAGTTTTGCTGCGGGAAGCTCTGTACCTATTCTGAACTGTAACTTTTCTTGGCCAGAATATACATTGTTTTATTCAAAAACATACATTGAGTAAAAATTATTTTTTCAAAAAGGTAATACCTACACACAATTAATCTTTTTGTCACTATATTACACACACATATGTAAGGATCGATCTCAAAAGTAAAACGCCGTATTATCAAAATCACGCTTTATTAACTTTGACTATACTTCTATATTACAATGTCGACACAAGTATGCCTCCACTCTTCGACCGCTGCCGCTCTAATGAATCCTCGATCCACGTCGTCGTGCCACCCCCACCATGCGTCCTTACGGCGAGGACGCCACTGCGGCTCAAATAACAACCGTACTCATGACTTATTTCCTTTTACAAACTGTAGTTATTATAGCTAAATTACAAAATATTAACGGTTTGCTCTATAATAATAGTTGATACAATATCCGATAATTAATAAACTACTATTAGCATGTTACAAAGTACAGAAAACATATGATATCTAATTAATAAGCTAACAGCTCGGCCATCCTGTTCGTAGCGAGTCCCTTCGCTACTTTAGGGTAACAAAACAGTGGAAGAAATAAATCACAATCATTTTAAAGAATATTTACTAGAATAAGCTCAAAATACAATTTTAATAATAGGGTGGAGTAATGTATACAAAACAAAAATACCATAAAAATTAGTATAATTATAGTAGTAAGTCTCAGTAACAAAACAATCATGTGCTATATAGTAACAAGATAATATAATCGATAAATATGTAGGTAGTTATTAATAACAAAATGACAATAATAATTATGACTATAAAGTAAACAAATTAACGTATTTAACAATATCCAATTTAATCTACTAGTATGGTAATTATAAGTTGGACATGCACAGAGTATAACTAAATTTATAATTCGACTTTACTCACCTTTATCATTAATAGGGCTTTCATCATCAGTATCACTGTCAAAATTTCTATTAAAATTTAACCAAGGTTGCATTTTATCTAGAGCTATAATGTTTTCATATCTACGACCATTTTTACGTGTTAAAGGGGTATCTTCTATAAGGTATCGATCATTGGGTAATATTTTCATTATACGATAAGGTCCCTGATATTTATTTACAAGCTTTTGTGACTTACCGTCGTGTGGAATTTGTCTTTCAACGCGAATTAAGTCACCCTCTTTGTAAGCAGTACCGGTTTTGCGACTTTTATTGAACCTATGAGCATCTTTAGTTTGCTGCTCTTTAATTTTCTCATTTGCTTGCTCTCTAATGGAATTTAAATTATCTGAGTTATCTACTGTTAATGTATCATTTATCACAGATTTAGGATACCCTGCGAATTACTGGTAATATTAAACCCGAAGAGCAGTTCCGATGGGGATTTTTGTGTAGTTTTATGCGTAGTAGTGTTAAGACCAATTTGGACCTCCGCGACGTGTTCGTCCCAGTTTTTCTCGTCATCACCATGGGCCGAGGTGGATAACGCGTTAAGTATCGTTCGGTTAAATCTTTCCACTTGCCCATTAGCTCGGGGTGTGGATACTGCATTCTCAATATGTTTTATACCGTATGAACGAATAAAGTCTTTGAATGTCTTACTCGTAAAACTAGTACCTCTATCAGTGATTACGCGAGTGGGAACTCCAAAGTAACTAATGTGATCTTTTAGAACTCTAATGGTTGTATTTGATTTCGTGTTTTTAACAGGGGTAATATTTGCGAACTTAGTAAAACCGTCGACTATTACGAGAAGATAACAATTGCCTTTTTTGCTTTTTATGAAGGGACCTAAGTGGTCAGCGTGGATAGTGTGAAAAGGGATACCAACCTTTTCTATTGGATGTAGTGTCCCTTCGCGTTTACCACCAGGTGCTTTATGGTGGGCACACTCCAGACAAGATGATACGTACTTTTTTAAACCGACGCATCTTGGCAAACCAGTAATGTTTCTGGATTCTCTGCAGGGTTTTGTCGAAACCGCAATGACCTACATCATCGTGGTTTTTTTGTACTATCTGCCAACGAACACTCTTGGGTACTAACCATTTTAATTCATCACCTAAAATACGATAGACGCGACCATTTTTAAGTTTATAATTGTTGCAAATATCAGAAATGCGCTCAGAGCCTGAATCTTCGAGGACATTTTTGATTTTATTTATTTCATCATCTGCAATTTGTACAGTAGAAATCCATGCTTGGTCTACCTCTTCTACAGCGAGTACATCGAGAACATGAGATTCAGACATACAGTCATCAACGGGATTTCGACTCAATGCATCCGCATGTAACATACGGGATCCCGAACGGTAGTCTATATTGCAGTCATATTCCTGTATTTGTACCCACCACCGGGCGACTCGAGGGATTACGTCACGTTTGGTCAACGTGTATCTAAGGGCGTTACAGTCCGTAAGAATTTTAAACTGTATGCCTATCAGATACACCCTAAACCGATTCAATGATGCTACAACCGCGAGCGTCTCCAATTCATACGAATGGAGCTTGCGTTCGTCGGGTGTAGTTTTACGACTAAAATACGATACCGGCTGGAAAAGTCCATTTGTAGTGGCCTGAAGAAGTATACCAGCAATACCATCTTTGCATGCATCCGTATGCAGCTGAGTTTCAGCCCGGTGATCATATAATGCCAACAGCGGTCTCTGAGTTAAAATGGTCTTTATTTTATCGAAAGCACATTGCTGTGTCTCTCGCCATACCCATACAGAGTCCTTTCGAAGCAGATCTGTGAGAGGGGATGTAATGAGAGCGTAGCCCTTAATGAAACGCCGGAAATATCCAGACAGTCCTAAAAACTGTCTTATCTCGTGCTGATTGTTTGGCGTAGGGAATTTGGAGACGGCATCAGTCTTTCTGGATCCCGGACGAATACCTTCAGCGCTAACCTCGAGGCCGAGAAAGTCAATCTGACTTTGAAAGAAGTTGCACTTACTCAACTTTAATGTTAGACCCCCTGCTTTTAATAACTGTAAAACTTCCTCTAACCGTTGTAACCCTTCGCTGACATCTTTTGACGGAATTAAAATGTCATCCATATAAACTATCGCGAATTTAACTTTGGCCTCGGATAATATTTTGTTGATTGTCCTTTGGAAGACCGAAGGAGCATTCACGAGTCCGAACGGCATTCTGTTATATTCGTATAGACCGTCAGGTGTAACAAAGGCAGTTTTGTGTCTGGACTCTTCCGCAATAGGTATCTGATAATACCCAGAAGCCAGATCGAGAGAAGTAAAAAGAGTATTCCCCGAAAGTTGATCCAACTGATCTTCAATTCGGGGAAGTGGATAGTGATCCTTTCTCGTTTTCCGGTTAAGTGCCCTATAATCGACACATAACCTCTTTTCTCCCGTCTTCTTTTTGACCAGTACTATGGGACTTGCATATGATGATGAAGACTCCCTCACAATCCCACTATCGAGCATCTCCTTAACCATGTCTCTTACAAGAGTCCTTTCGGCGTAAGACATTCGATACGGGCGATACACAACAGGACGGGAGTCTTCAAGCTCGATATGCATTTCAGTAATATTCGTGAATCCGAGATCGGCGAGATTCTTTGAAAAACAGTCACCGTACTTTGACAGTAATTGTTGGAGTTCTAGACGCTCCTGTTCGGAGATACCCTGACCGCAATTCACAGTTTCGTCAGGTTCCGTTTTATTAAAAGTTACGTTGCAACAGTCAAACACAGGAAGGTCACTTCCTTCGAAAACAGCTCGCGTCACGAGTGAACCCTTATCAATAGTGACAATTTCGGAGGATACATTCAGAGCTAGTACTACGCTACGACCGCGATGAATGTCATATTCCCCGGGGAACAAGTAATATTCTCTGCCTTCCCTACCTCGCAGCGATCCATTGACACGAATCGTGCCTGTAACGATAGATGATGATTCGACGGGTAACGGTGACAGAATGTTGCGAACTAAATTTATTTGTTCACCTACAATGAGATGGACCTTGTCGCTACTGGCCCTTTTGAAAATTAGTTCATTAGGGGTTTTAGTTATAATGATCCCTGGCCTTTCCGTAAAGGAGTGACCTAATAAAACTGGGTGTTGAATTACGGAATCTTCGACGACATACAGATCGATTACTTCGTAGATGCCTTGAACCTCGACTTCACCCGTCACAACGCCCAATGGTGACACTAAGCTTCCTCCTATACCCCTCAATACTGGTAGGATTTCGGGTTGATGAATGCTAAAATTTAATTCTCTGGCTATGCCTATTTTAATCAGGGAACACTGACTGCCAAGGTCAATATGGCATTTGGTGACTGCTTTATTGAGTTTAATATCCAAAATGTATTTATTGTTACTATCATCTACGCGTAATTCTGCTACTTGTTTTTCAGGTCGTTCTGTACCGTGTATATCGTCCTTCTCTTTGAATTTATTTATTTTCCTAAAACAGTGATCAGCCAAATGCCCCATTTTCTCACAGTAGGTGCATTTTACGGTAGGTTTATTGCACTTATTACTGCGATGTCCAACTTCGTTACAGTTAAAACATTTAACATTAGCGTTAGTATAATCTTTTGTAGCATTTGGTCTATAGGAAACAATTTGCCTTTTGTCGTTATTACGATAACGTTGGGAAGGGTCTTGGTCTCTACTTTGTCCTACCTTTACGGTTCTAAAGTAACCCAATACCTGTTCGGGTTCGGGAAATTGAGCGGCCTGGGCACCTACTCTAATTGCCCGATCCTCGACACCGTAAAGAATACAATCTACTGCCTTTTTGCCATATATGTTGCATCTATTAAGCAAATTAATCTTCGCGTAATAATAATGCTCTAACGATTCACCGTAGCGGACCTTCTTGGATAACATTTCTGTGAGGGGTTCGGCATAGTCCTCACGGCAAGGAAAAGATTCTATCAATTTTCTTTTCCATTCGGTCCAGGAAAGTAAAACAGTTGATAAGCCTTGATACCAGGTTTTAGCAACACCTATCAGCTTAGGGAGGGCATAGTGAATGGTCTCTCTATCGTCCCACTGATAAATAGTAGCGCATTCCTCGACTTTAGTAAGCCAAGTTAATATAGTCTGCTCTTTAGACATCGGATCAAACTCAGGGATTACATTTTTGTCGAAGGTAAGTTTCGGTTTATCAGAAGTTTTTACATGTTTTAGAATATCTAAAAATTTATCAAGTATAGCCGAATCATGATCTCTAGATTGTTTAAACCGTTTAGTAGAATTGTAAAAACGCTCACCTGAGTCTTCAGACGATGAACTGGACCGCCGTCGTCTACGGTTGGTCCTCATATCACCTTCAGGTCCGACGTATGTAGTCGCCGCGACGCGTTCTTGGTTTCGTAGTGGATGATCAGTCGTCCCACGGCCCCGGCACCTCTTGGTTGTTAAAATTGGACTCACCTGGCGACGATCCCCAGATACTCGTTTGTCTGAATCACCGTCATTAGAACCCCGGTCCTGTGACCTGGGTGCTTCTATGTCATGAAGGTCGGAACCTTGGCCCTGTGATCTGGGCGCTGCTGGATCATGAAGATCGAAATCCCGGCCCTGTGACCTGGGCGCTCCTGGGTCATAAAGATCGATACCCCGGCCCTGTGACCTGGGCGCTACTGGGTCATGAAGATCGATACCCCGGCCCTGTGACCTGGGCGCTACTGGGTCATGAAGATCGATACCCCGGCCCTGTGACCTGGGCGCTACTGGGTCATGAAGATCAATACCCCGGCCCTGTGACCTGGGCGCTCCTGGGTCATGTAGATCGATACCCTGGCCCTGTGACCTGGGCGCTATTGGGTCATGAAGATCGATACCCCGGCCCTGTGACCTGGGCGCTCCTGGGTCATATAGATCGATACCCTGGCCCTGTGACCTGGGCGCTACTGGGTCATAAAGATTGATACCCCGGCCCTGTGACCTGGGCGCTCCTGGGTCATGAAGATAGAAACCCCGGCCCTGTGACCTGGGCGCTCCTGGGTCGTGATTAGTTTCCATTTTCTGAAACTTACAGTATTGAGATTTAATTGCATTGTAAAAAAAATAAATATATAAAAGTCGTCATTATAATAAAAAAAACAAAATATGTAGGTATATCCATTAATAGGTTTTCCGGGAGTGACAAGTACGACAGTTTACTTTTGTTAGAATGGTAATAAGGCTAATGATACCAGTGAAGAAAAGTAACGTGAACTGGTGATTATTTTTCACGAACATATTCGAAGCGTCTTCATTACTAGCGGAGTTCTACGTACGAGTAGTATTACGAACGTCTAGGTTATTAAACAAAATTGTTTTTTCAAGTCCCTTCGACTATTGAGAAAACAGTGCGAAACCAAGATGAGGGTAATTTTATTTTATCAGAAATCGAAGGTGGACGTTAAGATTTAAATGGTGACTCATTTCTGGTCCAACGGTAAAATTGTATTTAACAAGAATATTGTTATTGTTATAGCCACTTGTGTGAATAGTAAAAGAAAAAAAGAATATTAAATATAAATTTTATGACCACCTTCATATTTTAGCGCGTATAGCTGTACAATAAAAAAAAATAAAGCAATGATTGTCTAGTTCACCAACGCCCACCAGTCTAAATTGTGGTGATAAATATAATTTATAACATAATATAAATCATGATTTTATAAAAGAGCTGCCATGTTAAATAATAAAATTGCTTGTCGATATATTTTAAAACAATGAAATAAAATTTTGCAATGTGATAATAATAAAAATGCGATAAGATTACTTACGTTTTGTGGCGTGGCGAAGAAAAAAAAAAATCCTTTTGATTTTTGTTGATCCCACTTCTGAGTTGTAAGGATCGATCTCAAAAGTAAAACGCCGTATTATCAAAATCACGCTTTATTAACTTTGACTATACTTCTATATTACAATGTCGACACAAGTATGCCTCCACTCTTCGACCGCTGCCGCTCTAATGAATCCTCGATCCACGTCGTCGTGCCACCCCCACCATGCGTCCTTACGGCGAGGACGCCACTGCGGCTCAAATAACAACCGTACTCATGACTTATTTCCTTTTACAAACTGTAGTTATTATAGCTAAATTACAAAATATTAACGGTTTGCTCTATAATAATAGTTGATACAATATCCGATAATTAATAAACTACTATTAGCATGTTACAAAGTACAGAAAACATATGATATCTAATTAATAAGCTAACACATACTTAATTTATACTCTTTTGGATTTGTTACACAGATACATTAGTTAGTTTTTTATGCCACGACGGTAGCAAAAAAGCACACGGCCCACCTGATGGTAAGCGGTTACCGTGGCCTATGTACGCCTGCAACACTTGGGGAATTACATGCGTCTTGCCGACCATTAAAAACCTATTCACTCCTTCTCTTGAAGAACCCCATGTAGCCCACTGGGATTATTACTATAATTCCAGTATAATCCCAATTGTGTAGTGGTAGAGTTGTAGTGAAAATGCAGACGTCTTTAATAATACATAATTATCGATTATGACGTCAATGCATTGAATTTGAATGTCAAATAGCGGACTTTTGAAGAGATGATTTTATAAATAAAAAACAAAGCATACAATTATTACCTTCTTTATTTATTTTCAGTTTATTTTACCAATACATTAGTAGCTAGAATTATGTCCAATTTAATGCACAGTTAGGTGAATATATTGTAGTTAGGAATGTGGGAGATTTAAGTTACAAGACCAAAACAAATAAGGAATGTCTTTCAATCGAAACATACATAGAGGGAAACGTTTTACATAATTATATTTTATAGCCATTAGAAGATTTTTACAAAGACCTGCATTGATTTATGAAGATGTTTTCAAGGCTGCAAATAATTAAAGTAAAATAAATCATATACACATTATTATAGTGACTTACTTTCAAGGAAGGGTTAAAGACGGTTTTAAATGTAGGTAAGAACAGTGAAAATCAAATTGATTTGCATAACCAAACCATAGATTAAATATATTTTTATATTAAAACTGAATAAGGGATTAAAAATTAGCAAGAGATTTTATATTTTGTAATAAATAATAATATAAAGATATATCATATTATTGAATGTGAGACGAAAAGTTTATTTAAGAATAATTTGGGAAGTAAATTATAAATGGCGAACTTTACTATGCAATTATTTGTATAAAATATTTGGTTTATATTTATATCGTGTATTAAAATATTCTGCAAAATAATACTTGTTAATTAATAAAACAGCACTCACTGGGTTTGTTAAAATTCCAGTTTTAACTTCGTATAATTATGCGTATGGCTCGTATAACTTCAGGTTTTAAGATTACCTACACAATAAAAATAATTACTTCGTTCGTACATTCCAGTTCTTAAAAACGTTATTACTAATTCTTATACAACAATATTTTCATGACTATTTACAAATTTATAATAATATTTAACACTTTATAATATACAATTATTTAATGCACCATCAATTTTAAAGTATAGCAAATTAATTTAACCAATAATTTAATTATTATTTTAACATCTCAATTTATCTATAAACACAGCCTTGCTAGCTATTTTTGGATTTAATAAACAGCAATAATTGCTTTTTAACAATGTAATATATTTTTTAAATAATACACGGTACAACTTATACAATTGCTATTATAATTCTGTGAATATTATTCACATTAAACAAAGTGTTTGATTAAATAATTAATTACTATTAACAAACATAAAGCTAATCAAAATATCATTTATTATTAAACATAAAATGTTTTATTCAACTAATTAAATAATATAACAAGTATTTTCTCGTATATAATAATAATATAATTAATTGGACTAACACTTATTTATAAGAAATATTAACATTATTATTATGATTAAAAATGAACATTATTATTAATTTGGTTTGTAAATATTTACAAACAAATTGCTATTGTAATTATTTACAATGAATTAATCTAAGTAATCAGTCTATGTTAACAGTATAATTTCCTTATATTATTTTGTTATTATAAGGGTTTATTATTGTTACTATTTATGCTATCAAAGTCAAAATAAATGAATATTTACTCATGACGTATCAAATGAAAATATAGGTTAACATAATTTTGACTTTATTTTTTCTGTAAGAAATATAGTATGTGCTATTAAATTTAATTTGGTATTTATTTTTTCCTATTGTTATGGTACTCCAGGTTATTAAAATATCCTGTGTATCTTCCAAATTATCGTGAAATCCACTAATAATATAAATATACTGACAAAAATGTATTTGAAGTATTTATCGATCGCATAAATAATGATAATAATACACGCTTCATATAACAAACTATTATTTAATTGCAATAATATATTAATTCATTTACATGGAACAGTTACATTTCATTGCATTCAATTCCATTACTGTTCGTAAAATTCGGAGAAAAAAAGCTTAATTGATTGTTGTTTATTTATAATATTGGTTTTGTGTAGTGAATAGCGATTTAATTCATCGAAATGAAATTATTTGCAATAGAAACACAACGCCGGGAGATCATGTACAATTAGTAAATAATAATAAATAAATATAAATAATATTTCATTAATGACTAATTTGTAATAAAATTTATAACCAACCTATCAGCAGATTTAAGTTTTAACATACCTACGCTCCGTACAAAATGTCCTATAAAATTCTATTTTTAACCAAATTTAATTTACCGTCACTTATTACGTCACGTATTGAAGCTGGCCATATACGAATCGTCACCTACGCTCACAAATAAAGTCCTTAACATATTAGGTATTCCATATAAAACCAGATGAGATATAATTATAACAGAATGGCTGAATCTGTACTCAAAACACAGCCGACACTCTATTAAGCCGTTTATATTATCAGAATTGGAACCGTAGGATTGGCTAGTCGTTTGCAATAAAACCAACCCACGCACTTAATGGCACAAAATGAAAGCATTATTCATATAACACGGATTCGTTAGTGTATGGAGTACTCAGTGACAGTTTTAGATGGTGTTTTGATTTTGTATTTCGTGGTCGAAAATTATTGGGTGGTCTAATAAAAAATGTTAGTCGTGTTCACAATTATGGTGTTCTTTTTTTAAAGTATATTTAAATGAAACACTACTTATTACAAGTCATACTATAAACATATATATGCAAGTTTTGATTTTATCTTTAAAAAGAAACCAATACTGCTGAAGAAAAACGGACTCCATCCCTTTGCAAACTAAAATTTATTTTATTTTATTCCTTCATTGCAAAAAATCGTCCTGTATCTGTATCTGTACAATCAAACGTATGGACAATTATTTATATTACCGTAAATTCCGTTCCAATTGCTTCAACCCTGATATAATCTAATTACCGTATTTTACGTACAAATGATTACTTCTACATTATAAGTAGGCGTTACAGCTATCTTATTGACGTTCCACTGTATCTCTGTAGGAGTTGGAGGAAGAATTGGAGTAGTAGTACCATTATTGTTGGGAGGCACGTCTCTGTTGCTGCACCTGTTGAACATATATTCGAATGAAATTAGTGAGGTATGTAATTTTGATAGAGGTTGTTATTATTCGATGTATGTCATTCATTCCACACTATTTTATTATGTTTTATTGTTTTCTAATAAAATAAACATTATTGAAGATAAAATAGAGTTCAAGACAGATATAGCACAGAATTATTAGATATTGCCATATTTGTTACACTTCTAATATTCGTGTTAAAGTGTCTTTTCTTCTTTCTACGCCACGATTTTCAAAAATTAAAGAAAATTGTGCAAAACGAACCTTATAATATGATGGCTACAGTTTAGTTTTAATCCCAAATTACCTGTAAAACTTCTGCCTAAAGCTGAAGCAGGGTTAGCACTTCTCTCCCGTAACACTATCGTATGACTTGTCGATCTCCAAACGTCAAAAATTGACGCTTCACATCTGCAAGAGAAAATACCATTTAAGAAATAGTTTTTAATCAACAATACAGTAATTATTATATTTTTTGGCTTACTCACATTGCCTAAATTTTATTTTAATGTCCGTCTGGTAGATTAATTTAAAATATTAGACACGTATTTTTTCTTTACTCACAAATTTAAATACTTTTGACGGTATATTAATCTGAAATATCGTGTGACGTAACGGTCTCCCTCCTAAACTTAACTCCATTTTATCTAACTATTGTAACTTTATAGGAGAAAATAAAAAAATATAAGTCTGATTTTTTTCATTTTCTAACTGACGGACTAATTAGATTTTAATTTTCATTTCATGGCAACTACCCTATTATTTGATAAATTCGCGGAATGCTGCTCTTCAATACGAGTCTCTAGCATGGCTAGAAACTAGTCGAGTTCCTTGTCAGATAATTACATAAGTAAGCCGTTAAAACATATTAATTAGTTTAGTGTGTCTCACGACTGCTATAACATAAAAAATACCGTAAAGATGAGTACGCCTAAGACAATTGATTACCTTTTTAAATATGACAATGATACTTAATATAGGACTATCTCACCGTATCATGAGTGTAGGCACTGGGGAATGTACGGCGGCTTCCAACTCCAGCGTCGCTAAACTGGATGCGTAGCCATTGCTATAGTTGAGCACGTGGTTGGCTGTGAAACCGGGAACCTGGAAATAAAACAAAAATTAGCAACTTGACCGTGGTAGTAGAACTTAAAATGCATTATTGTAAATTTTTATTGCCCTAGCAAAATTTTACTTATAAGTAATTGTTTGTTTGTGCAAAACGCTTTAGGTTTCAGTATGATTGGAAAAGAGCAACCTATAGAGTTTCTTGCTCATTCTTCTTCATAGGTTGCTACACTTTGGAACGAGCAAATAGCTTCACTAGAGGACTGACCGACAGACTGTATTTTTTTAATATTTCAATATTTTGTTTTGTTTTTCAAAAGTGTCTTGAACAGTGTCTTCATGGTCTAATTGAAATAAATAATTTTGACTTTGATTGTGACTAAGGTAATGTGTACTTTTGTATTGAATAGTTATACTTTTGGTGTTTAGACTATGGTGCATGCAAACCATGAAGATTTGGTACCAATAAGTACGGAACAAAATCCTAGGATTAGCAAAATACAGCCAAACATTTTCCAATTTACAATTTCTCACACTCACACGACTTTACTCTCTGTACCCAATCATAATCAGTGACCCAAGCGGACAAGCTGACGTCATGGACTCACCATTTGTTCGTTGACGTACCACGTGATGTTGGCAGCGGGTAGTGACGGCGGTGATGAGCAGTTTGCCCTTATGTGGTCACCGCCGATGTACGAGATACGATCTGACGTCACATTTGGACTTGTTAGAGGCGGTTCTGTTGGAGAAATGGGAATTAAACATGTTGTGTATTATAATCAGAGTTAGTAATTGAGTTGAAGATCGTCTTCTTAATTATGTTCATGAAGAAATGGTGACAAAAAATATTTTTAAGCGAACCAGTATACAAGTATGTTTTGTCACAGCCATCTTTAATTTAATTTTAACTTTAACTCTTTGAGTACCGTCATTATAGACAATTAAAGAATAATAGGTTGCGGTCACCGGTGTCCTCGCGGTGTTAAACAGTTTAATTTACCTACATTACGAGCTTGGCATAGCATAATTTGTTAAAGGCCTAAAAAGATTAACTGTCAAAGAGCTCTGCTTTCAATCACAAATATTTGTTTGTATTAGTTAGAAAGAATGCTGGTTTAATCGAACAACAAATATTAACTAAAAATTACGAGTTACCCACGTAAATATACTACGAAAAGTTCTTCTAGTTTCGAGTCACAGAGGTCCTCCTCATGCGCAGCGTGGACGGTCACGGCCATGTCGCGCAGCTTACCTATATTTACGTGGGCAACTCGTAATTTTAGTTAATTCAGGGTGAATATTTTTTTTTTAAATAAATGTTGCCCCACACTAGGATTTTCTCCTGTGTCGTGGGTGCGCCTACAAACATACAAGTTCACATACACATTACACCCAGATCTGGAACAACAATGTGTGGACCACATAAAGAATTGTTCCGTGCGGGAATCGAACCCGAGACACGTTGCGCGGCAGCCAGTTGCCCGGCCACCGCGCCAAGCATGCAGTCAAATCTCTCATGATAGTTATTATAAAAATAGAACAACAATTACTTTATTAACCTCCGTAATGGAAGCCAGTATGCAAAACTTATATTACAGCGAATCTAAAATTATGTTACCATTGAACTTATTTAGAAAAATAAAACAAATATTACAGGGGTCTATTATAAAACCTAAATCAGATTACCTGTAACATTTTTTTACGTGGAATCAAATTGTGGTAGACATAAAAACAGATTACCGAAAGGAGAACACAAAAGCCATAACCAAGTTTAGCAGAATTGTAAACGAAACATTAATTAATTTGAATAGAAATACTAGAATTTCAAAAATTTAGATTTTCCTAGAATAACGTTCATACAATTGACATACGAAGAAAATCTATGTATGTGACGTATGTGTAAAACATATACATATATTATTATTATTTTAACGATAGGGATACGTATAAATTCAATGTAGATAACATTTTCGTGTATAATTTACAAGTTCTAGAAATTACTGAGTATAGTAGGTATTATTATCATGTATGTACATGTATGTACAAATACCTAATTCCATATATTTTGTACCCTGCAGTAGTGTACAGATGTTATACGTATTAACTCGTCGAGTACCGGTTTTATAGACACAATTAAAGAACAATAGGTCGCGGTCACCGGTGACCGCTTGGTGTTTGACAGATTAAATTGTACGGTACTAGTCTATCTAGACTTATTATACAGAATACAATCGACTACTAATAATAATCATAACATCACGCCTTTTATCCCCGAAGGTGTAGGCAGAGGTGCACATTATGCCACTGTACAATGTAACACCCACTTTTCACTATTTATGTTACGAGTCCCATGGAATAGGGGGTGAGCCTGTTGCCATATACCGGGCACATTTCCAGACTCCGTGCTACTACTGAGAATATTTTAAAACCCAGTAATACTTTACCCGACTCGGGAATCGAACCCGAGACGCCTTGCCCGGCAGTCGCACTTGCGACCATTCGGCCAACAAGGCAGTCAAACTTATACTTTTTATTTTAAATTTCATCCCATTAAATCATTAAAAATGCTTGGAGTTATACGTAATACTTAATATTTTATATGTAGGTACGTATTGTATGTCTACTATATTCACCCGGAAAAGTTAAAACAAAACACGACATCTATATAAAAATATTTCCAACTCGTCTACGGTTACACTAAAAGGTATTCAATTTAAAAAAAATCTAAAATACATTGATTGGCAAAAACAACCCTCTGCCATTGAAATAGGAGCTCGTTTCATTTTTGTCGACAGAACGCCATCTGTATTGTGAATATGCAATATTTCTGCTAACCTAATAAAAGATTCTGCGAAAGGGTTTGAGGCAGATGGTGACCGGTCCAACCTTTCTGACGGATTAGATGCCTTTGTTCGAAAACTAAATAATTTTCAAAGTGGATTTGAGTGCGAAGGGATATTTGTTTTCATAGATTTTTTGTATTCATCATAACAGATTTTCGAGTGCTTTGTAAACACACAATCAGAGACTGAGCAACCATCTATGTAATAGAAGAATCGTGAAAAGTCTGTTTACTATAACACAATACAGGAAGTTTTTAAGGAAAACATAAATGGATTTCTAAAACGAGATGTGACTATATACAGCTGAACAATAGTAGAAAAAAATTAAGTGTTAGTAGAGGTATATGCATGTATGTCAAATAGCGGATTGATCAATGTAGAACACTTACTATTCATATGATTTTAATTAGGTATGGTATGGTAAGGCCAAATATTTAAAAAATCCCATTACACACAATGTAAACGAATATAAAAAGTTACACAATTAATAAAATCGGTACGATTTAAAAGTTTATCCAACTTATCTCTTAGGCCTGTTTAAATAGGACAGAAAATCGTCCATCAAAAGAGTTTACGCCTGGAATTGCCAGATTAGCAGAAGGACCTAATTAAACAAAGTAAAACGAAATGAACCTTATTAAATAAATAACAGGGTACCTTTTACAACCTCCCCCAAAATGGTGGCAAATTATTCAGACGAACTAAAGGGGAATTTAAAAGAAAATTTGGTTTACAAGACATTAACCCTATATTTGGCGTTGGAGAAAACATTGCAATTTATTTATGTAAATTCTAAATGGAGGACTTTAGCATCTGTTTTCGTAAAAAATTAAAGGAGCGAATTAAAATGTTGAGATTTTAACAGCTGCTCGGATTAGCAGTAGGCTTGAAGAATTTGTTGTCACCTTGAGACTTTGTTACAACGTTGTCGAGGATTATGGCCAAAGAAAAATTACTGATTTTAAGTGTGGGAGAGCCATGCTTCGGCACAAATGGGCCTGCTCGACGGAGTGATACCAAGGCCTCACAGAAAACCGACGTGAAGCAACGCTTGCGTTATGTTTCGTCGTGTGAGTGAGGTTACCGGAGACCCAATTACCCTCCCCTTCCCCAGTCTCCCCAATTCCTGAATCCCCAACGATCCTCAAACTCCTAATCCCCAAAAGGCCGGTAACGCATTTGTAACGCTGGTGTTCCATGTGTCCATGGCCGACGCTGATTGCTTACCATCAGGTGATCCGTCTGCTCGTTTACCGGCTTATGCCATAAAAAAACTGAGCGAGACTAAAAATGCAATGTTTTCAACAATAAATTATGTTGTATAGTCTAAAATGTAGTTCATGGCAAATTTCCTTTGTTATTAAGTCTTAGTTTTTACAAGTTTTCCTTATTATGACATTTATCACATGTACTATTAGCAAAAGTGCACGATGCAATGTCTAATGCCGTTTATTAAAATAGGTGAAGGTACTATGTTCGGCTGATTTAGTTTTTTTCTATTTGTTTGTTTACCGGTTACTCCGCCATTTGTGAACCGATTTCCAAAATTATTGTTTTGTTTGAAAGGGTATACCCCGAGATGGTTCCATTTCCATGAGGTCACGATCTGATAATGGAATCCTAGGGAAACCAAAAATTATAGGGGCGAGTAATGCGTCTATTATGTATTTCAATTAGGATCTTTAATCACTACAATTTTTAAATCCATTTTGAGTTTTTAAGTTTTTACTAAATACCAGTATTTAACTTATCAAGTTAATCATTCTCATAGCTATCAAAAATTTTCATCTAATTCACGACTCTTGTAGTAAACCTTGTTCTAAACCGTTTATTACTTACTAGCTGTTGTCTGCTACCTCGTCCGCGTAAAATATGAATTTTAGAATATTCACAGACATTCCAATTTTATTTATCTGTATAGATAATATTCTCTTCCTTATATATAACCAGCGACCCGCCCCGGCTTTGTATGGGTGCAATTTGCATGTATTATATAATATATAAACTTTCCTAATAACCACTCTATCTATTAAAAAACCGCATCCAAATCCGTTGCGTAGTTTTAAAGATCTAAGCATACATAGGGACAGACAGACGGCGGATCGGACAGCGACTTTGTTTCATACTACGAAGTGATTCCAGGAATAAAATTAGGGGGCCCAGTAGGGCTAATGCCCGATACGGAGCCGCGGAAGGTCTAACGGGTTGTTGGGGCTCCGGCTCGATGAGCAGGAGTAGGAACGGGGTGGTTTTTAGTAATTAAGAGTCTGGCACTCTCTCTCGCCAACCCAAGGCCGGAGAAGTCATTGGATGATTTTACCCCCTTAAAAAAAGGAATAAAATTATAAATTATAGCGCGCATTAGTAAGACTAATGTATCGTTGCACACCCCATCTCTAGCTCGACGCTCGGCACGAGTCCGCGCCCGCGCCGCAACTCTAGTGAGTGACGCGAAATCTATTAAACCGGGCGCACGCGCGGTCGAGCCGCGCGCCGACTAATTCACATTTAAATCCGTTACGCTAACGTTTGTCTTTGTTATATTCATGCAAGTTCTGTCTTATTCCGTTTATTGTGCTCCAAATGTAATTAATTCAATATAAGTTGAGTTTTCCCCTAAGTGTCGTTCGTTATTTCACTCACTCAACCTATAAATGGTGTTTTTTCCAAGATTTGTTTCGGTAACTCACCGACTACTACCATCATAGCTGCTTTGATGTCTGTATGGAAGAGAGGCGCGTCTGCTGACACCTCACACTGATACTCTCCTGTCAATGTACGGTCTACTTCCGTTAGTACCACCCTGTTCTGGTCTGAAGCTGCTACCTGGAATAGAAAGTTCTTTATAATGACTTCTTGTAATAAGGATGATGACAGGATATGAAAATTAAAAATCTAATTAGTCCGTCAGATAGGTTATGAAAAAATATTAGACACGTATTTTTTTATTTTGTCGTATAAGAACAATACTTAAATAAACCTAGTCAAAATATAGGAGTGGGTACTAACTACGTCATTTTTTTGTATAAAACGTACACAAAAGTGACGTCATCGAAAGTATTTTGTTTTCGTAAGATAATAAAAAACATGTGCGTAATATTTTAAAATAATCTACCAGACGGACATTAAAACAAAAATTAATTATCTACCCTATTTGAAGTACTTATAGGTGCAATAATAATATTAATATTTTTTTGTACACTTTCGGTGTAGGTAGAGGTGCATATTATGCACATTGTATAATGTAACACCTACTTTTCACTATTTACGTTATGAGTCCCATGTAATAGGGGGTGAGCCTATTGCCATATACCGGACACATTTCCGGACTCCTTGCTACTACTGAGATTAAAAAAAAACCAGTAATACTTTGCCTGCTCCGGAAATCGAACCAGAGACCCCTTGCCTGGCAGTTGCACTTGCGATCACTCGGCCAACGAGTCAACGTTTTTATGACCTAATTCATGACGTTACATATCCATGAAAAAAAAACATAGTTTAGCAATATCTCTATGACTATTTTCGGAGAAATTGTACCCTAAACGTACTAGTATTACCATTCATAATCGTTTGGAGAAAAATATTTTAAAATATACTCACATCAACCTTAATTTCAGCTACTGGAAATACTTTAGTCGCAGGCGACTCTTTGGGAACGTATCTATAAAATTCAATCATATTTCTATACCATCTTATAGAATACAATTGTGCACCTTCCAGTTCGTAAGTACACATTAGTTCTGCGTCATAGCCTGTTAGCACTGCTGTTGGCACGTGAATCTGCAGTGACTTCAATGAATTCACTGTTCCTGTGGACAAAAGAAATACATCTTGTTTAAACTTTAACAATTTGCAGACAAACCCTGAAAACAATTTGTAGACCAAACACTAATATTTAGTGGATACAAATTATAATTCTTTCATACAAGGTTAATAATTCCTTTATTAAATACCTACGCTTAAAAAAACCGACTTTATCGCCCTGTTTTTTTAAGTCGATATAATAAAGTCGCAAGATGTTCGTGCAAGAAACATACATTCATTCAGATCAAATTAAGAACCTTTTCTTTTTTGAAATCAAAATACGTTGTATAACATCCTTATATTTAGACAGTCAGGCACAAATTGTGCATTAAATATTTACTCTATGGGAATTGGCAGATAAAAAGGCCATCTTTTACGAAAAGTACGTAACTTCTTAAGTATTTATTATAAGCCAACGAGCCAGCTAAACAGAAATAAGAAATTAACTAAATAAAGGAACTTTTTACAAGTATTGTCAAGGAAATAACCAACCTTAATTTTTAGATTATAATCAAAGGGAAACGGAGGGAAGAGGCAAAAATGAAAAGTATGACGGGAGGACATTGTCAAACTTAATAATGATGGCGGTCGTAATAGGCAATTTATACTCATTGTCACTCCTCCGACACTACGAACAAAAGTTAATAACTAACTCCAAAGTACTGGGAACGAAGAAAAGTGTTCTCTCTTACTTTTGAGTTTTCAAGGTCAAACAAAATTGAAGCTGTGGACAAACTTTTTGTTCGTTTGTTTGTCTGTTTCAATGACTGAGATGTTTCGTTACTTATTGGAGTAGCTTATTTCTTTGCTTGGTTTAAAATTGGTATCGGTACGGTATTTTATGTTCGCAACTAGAATCTAATAATTTACTTAACTCGTTAACTAAAAAATCGCTGGTTCTCACGTGAATATACTGAGAAAAGCTCTACTAGTTTCGATGTAGATTGCACGACATCACCGCGACCGCGCTCGCTGCTCATGAGGAAGAGCTCCTCTGTGACTCGAAACTAGTAGAGCTTTTGTCAGTATATTCACATGAGTAACCCGCGATATTTAGTTAATTTAGTAGTACTCGTGTTCTTTAGAATTGATAAATACATGACTTTTATTTGTTTCTTTGAGATCATAGCACACATCGTCTGCCCATAAATGCCACTGCTGAGAAGGAATATGTAAGCATTATATTATTTCTCTTGCTTAAGCAATCCGCCTTAATGCGCATTGGTCATTTCAATATATGACGTCATGTCATGGGAGAGGAAGAACAAACATGATATCATTGTGAAAAAGTAGTGAAACTATTCTATTTTTATTATCTCTAAAATTAGTTGAATACATAACATAACATCACGCCTTTTATCCCCGAAGGGGTAGGCAGAAATGCATATTTTGCCATTGTACAACGTAACACCCACTTTTCACTATTTATGTTATGAGTCCCATGTAATAGGGGGTGAGCCTATTACCATATACTGGGCACAATTCCAGACTCCGTGCTTTTACTCAGATTTTTTTAAAAACCCAATAATACTTTGCCCGACCCGGGAATCGAACCCGAGACCCCTTGCCGGGCAGTCGTCCTTGCGACCACTTGGCCAACGAGGCAGTTAAAGTATCAAGTGAATATTGGTAGATTAAACCAAGTCTCAGCTACTAAAAGATTTTACTATAATAAGCAAGAACGATAAAAATAAAAATCTTCTCAAGATTCCAAAACAGCAATTGACCCAGAAACATACCGCATATTAGAATGTAAACAAGCACTATGTTTTAACGTAAGATATTTAGTTAAAATTTCAAATAGCAGAACACTTCCTTGCTTCTAGGTACCAGGAGAGCAGCCGTTCAAGGAACATCATAAGATTTTACGACAGCGCTCGTACAGTACATTTTTACCTTGAGCACACTTGGAGGTGCGTCAAGTAAATACCCAGTTTATGACAGCTCGTTAGAAGTTCGGCTATAACGCTAAACGACGTCCCTGCTGTTATCGTGGCTTTTTGCTCTCGAAATCTGCCACTTAATACTTCTTCAACTTATTATTGCCTGGTAGTTTGCGTTCGTATTTAGTATGGGAATTTATGCGAAGCTGTTTGTAATAAAATGGATTGGATGTCGGGAAGTCTGTTGAGGTAATTGACTGTACCGATTTTCGCCGTAATCAAATAAATATTTTTGATTCATATATTGTTGCGTAATGAAAAGTCCAAACAGCTCCAGACTGTATTATTGTCCTTAAGGTTATTTTTTTTTTTGATCACTTTGACTGGATTTTAGTGTTACATTGTTCTCGCACAATCCAAACAGAAAAACTATGTAACTAGTAAATTGTATTGTGAATCTGATTGAAAAAGAGTAACCTATGGAGTTTCTTGCTCGTTCTTCTCCATAGGACACACCTTGGAATGAGCAATTAGCTTCACTTTTAATTTTTTTTTGTTGACGTTCAAAAGTGCCGTTCTGGCCTAATTGAAATAAATGATTTTGACTGTGACTTTTGACTTTGACTTTGAAAACATTGTTGTCTACATACAAAGGTAGAAGATACTAAGATATTAGTATTCAGATCATACCAAATTGCTAGTATAAGTACCTACTCTATAAATCATATAAAAACCATATGTTGTAAGGGCGAACGATCAATCGCCTTCAAAACGCGAATTCCAACCTCGCGGGTCATAGTAACCACTTTCTTCAAATTTTATCGCTACAAAAATGAAATATGGACCATACATTTACGTTTCCAACTCAGGTTTAAGATATTCATATCAGAAATCGCAGTTAAGCGTATCCCAGCATTGAAGCATGATATTTTAAGCAGCGATTTTTATATTCAACATGGTATTGCGCCAAACAGCATGGCAAACAAAGTAAAAGCTTTTTAAATCTCCAAATTTATGGTTTGTTTGTGCAAACGGAATACTATTTTGGTAAATCCTAGCGTTTGGACCGATATTATTTTAATATCGGGTGGAGGTGCGAACGTATTTTGTGCTGAATCACGTCCATGATCGTCGTGTTTTGTTTTTGTATAGTTTTCTTCTCAGATAATGTTAGTGGAAGTTCTTGTACCAACCATTAATTTTTTTTTTGTAGTAAACATCCAATAATGGGTTTCTTTAATACTACATAACTTTATACGACTGCCTCGTTGGCCGAGTGGTCGCAAGTGCGACTGCCGGGCAAGGGGTCTCGGGTTCGATTCCCGGGCCGGGCAAAGTATTACTGGGTTTTAAAAAATTCTCAGTAGTAGCACGGAGTCTGGAATTGTGCCCGGTATATGGCAATAGGCTCACCTCCTATTACATGGGACTCATAACATAAATAGTGAAAAGTGGGTGTTACATTGTACAGTGGCATAATGTGCACCTCTGCCTACCCCTTCGGGGATAAAAGGCGTGATGTTATGTTATGTAACTTTATACGAAAACACTAGTGTTTGTATGTCCTTAACCAATGACCATGGAAAGGGCAGCAACACTTGCAAATAATTATGTATATCGAAACCTTATCTGTGATCCCCAAACCTATCAAACGTGCGTATTATGACAAACTCCTTCAGAATTACAAAAAAATCCCTTTAAAAAAAACACTTCAATTTAAACAACTTACACCATAATTTCCTATTCACCAATCAATGAGAATGATTTGGTGGAAATTTGCTCCCATTTTGAGGCTAATACAAGCTGATTCGACATGCCACCGCCGATGTCTGCGTCTGACACTTGACGGGGACGAAGTTCGACGGCTGCCACTGCTTACATCGACGTCACTAGCAAAGTGCCTTCCGCCTTCAACCGTACTACGTCATCGGGTGTATTATATTAGTAGGTATGTGTTATATTTTGATAGATGCCTGTGGCTTGTGATTGTGATTGACTGTGTTATTGATTTGTATGTTATGAGAATGTGTGATAAAGTTTATAGTTTGGAGTAAATATAACGTCTAGAACCCATGAGATGGCTGCCTCGTTGGCCCAGTCGTCGTAAGTGTGACTGCCGGGCAAGGGGTCTCGGGTTCGATTCCCGGGTCGGGCAAAGTATTACTGGGTTTTTAAATATTCTCAGTAGTAGCACGGAGTCTGGAATTGTACCCGATATATGGCAATAGGCTCACCCCCTATTATATGGGACTCATAACATAAATAATAAAAAGTGGGTGTTACATTGTACAGTGGTATAATGTTCACCTCTGCCTACCCTTCGGGGATAAAAGGCGTGATGTTATGTATGTATGTATGTAACCCATGAGATAAATCCTAGTGTGGGGCGATTTGTTAAAACAAAAAGAGGTTTTAAACAGTTAGATAAAAGTGTACATTTCAATGTAACACCCACCTTTTACAGGTCATGTTATGGGTCCTATGTAATAGGGAGTGAGCTTAATCTTAATTACCGAGTACAATTCCTGACTCCGTGCTATTTGATCTGGGACATTTTTTTTATGGCATAAGCTGGTTAACGAGCAGACGGATCACCTGTTGGTAAGCAAACGGCGTCGCCCATGGATACCCGGAACACCAGAGACGTTACAAGTGCGTTACCTGCCTTTTGGGGATTAGGAGTTTGAATATCGTTGGTTATTCAGGGATTGGGGAGATGGTATAAATCCTAATAATCTTTTGACTACCGACTCAAGAATCGAATTCGAAGTGCCTTTGCTCGGCACTCTTACTTCGAACCACCAAGACCAGCAAGACAGTCAACTTTATAACTAACTTTAAAATCAAATTCAAATCACATATACCACGCCCAATCCTAACGCGGCACAAATTACTACAAACAGGGGGGAGCCATTAAAACAAAATAAAAGCGAAACACTACGGGCGCATTCAGTGATCTGTAAAGGACCGATACTGTTCAGCATGGAACACTATCGTTAAATTTACGCGTTTACAATGTGAAATAAATACCGGAACAAAGATTAGATAGCGACCAGATAAGTCGAGGAACTTTTTCGTTTGGTTTTACAATTCGTTCGTATATTTTGGTTTTAAAATTTTACAGCTTGATTGCAATGTTTTAAACCGACTTCAAAAAAGGACCTCTGTTTGACCTTTATGTATTATGTACGCGATTATCTCGCGATTGTCTGAACCGATTTTGATGTAGTTTTCAGAAATGTGTTGTTACGCTTAGGATTTTTTTTTGAGGGGGGAATATCAGCGAATGACTGCTCCCGCCTGGGTGAGGCGGGAGGGAGTGTAAGACTCTTACTGACTAAAAATCACCCCGTTCCTTCTCCTGTACCTCGAGCCGGAGCCCCGGTTACCCGTTAGGTTCTCCGCTACGTTACGCTTAGGATAAGGTGTCTATTACTTAATCGACTTCAAAAAAGTGGAGATTAAAGCTGACTTCAATCCTTCTTAATTTGAAGAAAAAAAAACCGATTATCTAAACGTAGTCTATATATATAAAAGAAAGTCGTGTTAGTTACACCACTTATAATTCAAGAACGGCAGAATAGATTTGGGTGAAAATTGGTAGGGAGGTAGCTTAGAGCCAGGAGACCGACATAGGATACTTTTTAACCAATTTTTTTTTACTTTTTTCCGAAAATCACGAACGGGGTCGGGAAAAAATGGAATGGTACGCGTACGAAGTTGCGGGCAGAAGCTAGTTTATAATAGAATTAATTACTAAAAAGATTTAAATATAGAACACCTATAAGGATATCTTTCGAGTCAGAAGTCATTATTCCCCTTGATCACGACTATCCGCTTTTTGACGGAACGTCATTAAAAAGCCCATAACTCTGACATTTAATTCCGACTACTCTTTAACGAAGCTACGTACGTCCGACAATGCGCTGACACACCCGGCGTCAGTTTTAACGAATGAAAACAGAACAAGCCGATACGAAACGTGGATGTGGGCTCAAAAGTGGAAAACCAATTTCGCTGCGCCGTCCGCCAACTGAAACTCGTTTGACACAAGTTTTAAAATAAAAACTATCGACGCTTGAATACGTTTTCAATCACGTTCTCGTATGATAGAAGGGTTTGGACTGAAGAATCTTTGGAATGTTATTGATGTTTTCTTTTTTTGATATTCACAAAGCCTCATAAAATAGAAGTTTGAGAACATATAGCCTTTTATCACCGAAGGGGTAGGCAGAGGTGCACATTATGCCAATGGACAATGTAACACCCACTTATCACTATTTATGTTATGAGTCCCATGCAATAGGGGGTGAGCCTATTGCCATATACCGGGCACAGTTCCAGACTCCGTGCTACTACTGAGATTTTTTTTAAAAACCCATTAATAGGATACCCGATCCGGGAATCAAACCCGAGACCCCGGGCCTGACAGTCGCACTTGTGACCACTCGGCCAATGAGGCAGCAAGTTTAAGAAATCCATTCTTATTTGAAGTTACCCAGAAAAAATCAGCTAATTGAGACATCGCTAGCCTACGATGAATGGTAACATCGAGAGGAAACCTAATGGACTTAGAATCGCAAATTAAAAGGTTACTACAATGCCTTGGGCAAGCATGATAACTACTGCTTATTTCCTTCTCCGTGTGAGAAAAGGCATTTCTATGCAGGCACCCAGACATTTGCGTACTTGTTTGTTCACATTATATGGCACAGCCAAATTAGTGTCGTATCAAATCGCTAGTTGGGTGTGAAAAAAAAATTCTCACGTGAAGACTGCATTATCTAAGATTTCTCATAATTTTCATATTTGAAGGCGTTGTTTACTGGAAATGTATTTCATTTCTTATCCAAACTCTGTTATTGCATAACAAGTCATTGTATGTCATCAAAATCATGGCATGTGATCGTTTTAATACAACACTGACCACTAATAGAAGTACTCATATGAGTACAGACTACACTCCTTCATATAAAGGTCCCATACAAAATTACCAACATTTTCTTTCAAGGATACCTATCCTCAACATATTCAAGCTTAGCCTCCATTTACGCATACCTATTCGTACATAAGAGTAAATACTTAAGTATATTAATGCTATAAGCAATAAACTCCCCTAAATAGCTGAATATATAATTCCAAGCCATTTACCCACCCAGCCAACGCGGTTCCTTGATCTGAATTGATGTTTGTCTTCATCTTCGTTGAAGCATATCGAAAATGGGTGAAAATTTTGCAGAAGAAAATTTCGAGTGATGCTGAAATTAGTGCTTGTATTATGTGTTGTTGGATTTGACGTTATCTGAAATATTATAATGTTACTAGCTTTTACCCGCCGCTTCGCTCGCGTCACAAACTTGTGACATATACCAATACACACAGCGCCATCTATACCAATACTTTTGTTTTTCCTCGGGAATATAAATTTTTTCCGGGTTAAAAAGTACCCTATTATTTAATCCGGACTTCTAACTTTACGTCTGCAAAAATTCAAAGCAATCGATTGAGTAGTTTAGCGTGAAGGTGGAACAAACAAACAAACAAACTCACTTTCTGATTTATAATATTAGTAAGGATTTAGATTCTACAGCATGATAATTATTTTGATAACATAATAATTGTTTTGTTGGTTGAACAACACAAGAGTAACTGTCGAGTATGACTGATCAGGGGCCTTAGGCTGAAATACTCAAACGCCACAAAATTCTAAATCGCGTTTAAGTATATTCCTGTCTCTACAAATTCTTTGTAAAATGACAGAGATGGCACGATATTAAGTACAAATTAAAATTGAGTAGTCTTTCAATATTCGGGCGTTATTCTGCCATTACAATAGTTGCAAAATTGTATATCATTCATTTGATAATTGTAGATTTGTTTTTATAACATAACATAACATCACGCCTTTTGTCTCCGAAGGGGTAGGCAAAGCCGCCCATTATGCCACTGTACAATGTAACACCCATTTTTCACTATTTATGTTATGAGTCCCATGTATTAGCGAGTGAGCTTATTGCCATATGCCGGGCACAATTCCAGACTTCGTGCTACTACTGAGATTTTTTTTAAAACCCAGTTATACTTTGCCCTACCATGAAATCGAACCCGAGACCCCTTGCCCGGCAGTCGCACTTGCGACCACTAGACCAACGAGGCAGTCTTAATTTGTTTTTTATATTTGATTTTATTTGTTTTTTTTTGTTATTATTTTTTTTAACTTTGCCCCACACTAGGATTGACCCCTGTGTTGTAGCTGCGTTTACAAATATACAAGTTTACATACATATGACAACCAGACTCGAAACAACAATTTGTGGATCACACAAAGAGTTGCTTCTTGTGGTGCGGGAGGCGAACCCGTTACACGATGCACAGCAGCCACCGCGCCGACCATTCAGTTATTCATTTGTCAGTCATGTTAAATCAATATTATATATTTTTTATTATGACTATTGGAGTTGCAGACTAACGCTCCTGGTTCGTTTTTAGACTATATATTAAACGTATCTAGTCATATAGAAAAGAAGAAGTATTTTATGCGGTAAGCTTAAAAAATTTGCAACACTTTTATACGGATTCTTATACTCAGTATACATTATACTAGTTGTTTGATAGCGAAATAAAATTCAAACTAGCAAACTTGAAAAATCTTCTCAAACTGCTACCATATTTTCTTTATTATTCCGCTTGCACACTAAGTGGAGTTTAAAAACATCTACTTTTACCTCGTTCATAATAATATTGTTTTCGATGAAAGCAGAATAAGAAAAACCGTTCTTATTGAACGGTTTTTACCCCTTACCCCTTTTAACAGTTACCAAGTTAAAAGGGGTAAATGCGGAACATAATTGTTTTTTTTTCATTCCCTTTTTACCCTCGATTTGTAAGCAGCTTATTACGTAATAATAAGTATATATAATAAGCAATATTTATATATAAAGCTGTGTAAATGGTTTTCAATTTTAATCTCTTTACTGCCAATCAAAACCCCGGAAGATTGGGGTAAAGGATCCAAGTGAAATGTCGACTCATTCCATTTTGGGATGTTAAAATAATTACACAGATTTGAATTAATGTAATATAAATATGTCTATTATTTTGTTTTATTTATCTCTATATTAAAATGTATAATTATTATAAAAAGCGTCACAAATAATTAAAAATGTATCATATTTATTTATACCTCAAATTAAACCTCTTATAAAAACCCCAAAATAAAATAGGTTGTAGTACGACCCTTAAACAAAAGGAGTATTACAAAAAAAAAACAACTACCACGCATAATGTAACGTAGCCCTTATTATATACAGGATGATAAAACACTACACATAAGTGGAGTAACCATTATATTATACAGGATGAACAAACAGTGAGTGCACATGAATTATCTGAAAAGTGACATCTTCAGTGGAAGTTGCCAGCAGTATTTTTGTGTCACTTTAATTATGGTCTCGCAGGAAGCGTGTGACGGTTTTGTGCAATTTATTTGTTAGTAACCTCGCCTCATACAGCCTTTGTTCGGGTGGCTACGGTACACGAGTTAGTGAGACAGTCCCATTTTACGAGAAGAGTGTTGGTATTTGGTTTTTTTTAATGTTTATCGTACTAGTTTTAACTCCACTCATTGTGAGAATTAAGGTGATATTTTCATTTTGGTGTAAGTATTTTAAAAATATGTAAATATACATTCGCGATTGTTGGTAGTGGCTATACAGCTAACCTTTTGTGTTAAATGAATTTGACACTAATCCGTAAAACAGTAAATGCAAAATAGCGATAAAATTAAAGACAAATAAAATAACACTTTGTACTTAGTTGTCTTTTTTGACATTTTATTAATTCATTGTCGAAACAAAATTAACAGAAACTTATAAATTTCTGAAAACGGCTGGAATAATAATTGTTCAATATTGTTCAATAAAATCATTGCTTGCTTCTTGCACCTACCATTTACTCTTTTCTGCATCACCCAAAGGTCAAACTGGGAAAAAATGCCTGCGGCATTAAGTCCACCTATTGCAGATTAAGTATATAAGGCGTATTAAATAAATAAAAATAATTTTATCTCATCACAAAATCATAGTACAAAATCTTCAGACCCAAAAACAAATCGATCACTACGAATTCTTTGCCAGAGTTTGTGTATCCTAAAGGATATGACTTGGGTGTCTTTAAGACCCGAATGAATAGGTTGCTTATGGGCAGACGTGCTCCACTGTAGGTCGCATCTTCGCTTACCACCAGGCGAGATAGTGGCCAAACGTCGGCCCATCAATTATATAATTATACTAGCTTCTGCCCGCGACTTTGTACGCGCTATCCCGTTTTCTCCTATTCCCGTAGGATTTTCAGGATTTTTTCTATCTTAAGAACCTTCTAATAAACAAATACAACAAAAAATAATTATTAAGAAATCGGTCCAGCCATTCACGTGTGATGCCGTGACTAAGGGAAAAATTGATTCATTTTTATATATATAGAAGATTAAGAAAAATCGCGGGTTACTCATGTGAATATACTGAGAAAAAGCTCTACTTGTTTCAAACCATAGAGTGGTTCTGTTAAACGTCGCCGCGACCGCGCACGCTGCTCATGAGGAAGAACCCCATTGTGGTTCGAAACTAGTATAGCTTTTCTCAGTATATTCACGTGAGTAACCCGCGATTTTACTTAATTTAGTATGTCTCACGATAGTTATTATAAAAACATATATAAAAGATATAAAAGATCACTACAAAATAAATAATAGTCCTACAGATAACACGAGCATGGTAACCTTACCGTTTCGATGTCACAAAAGAGAAATTTCGTTGGGAAGTTGTGATAAACTGCTTCGGTAGCGGAAGTTCCGTTACTGATTAGCGCAGAAAAGAATTCTCTGTAATGTTGTTTGTACGTTTGCTTATTTCTACGTATGCTATATTTCTTTGCCGTCTATTATTTAGGGTTCCATTCTAGTAAGTGTGTTGCGTTTAGTTTTCAACAGGTTTTGTGTTTTAGCATTTATTTGAACTTAATAGTTATACAGTATATGTCGTGGTGGCCCGGAGGTTAAAGACCGATTTTCATGCATGAGGGCGCAGTGCGGGTTCGAAACCTATCAACGACAAATACCTATGTGACTTTTTTCGAGTTATATGTACTTTCTAAGATTATTTAGACACCACTGACAAACAGTAAAGGAAAACATCGTGAGGAAACCTGGGCTTATAATTTCTAATTATAAGTTTGAAATAGTTGAGCAAGCGTGGTGATTAATGCTCAAACCTTCTTCGTGTGGGAAGATGCATTTGGTCTGTAGTAGCCACTTATACGCTGTTGATGTGTGATGTCATACAATGAGTAGGGTAGATGACTAATTTTAATACACTACATACTAGTTTAAAAACATTAGACACGTATTTCTTATTTTCTTACGGAAACGAATAGTTGGAATGCACTACCCCATAGTATAAAAATTACTCCAAACAAAATGGCTTTTAAACGTAGTGTTCGTGAGGCCTATTTAAAGGCGCTACAACGCTGAGTTCGTGTCTTCGTCGATTTATATTATATTATAATTATATCTATGAAGTTATTTATGTACATATTTTGTGTTTATTATATATTTTTATACAGTATTTTATACAGTATTTATTATTACTATTAGTTATTTATTTTGTTTTTTTGCATATTACACATATCCATTTTCGCTGACCTTACATTTAACCCAAAGGTTGACTGGGAGAAAATGCCACATGGCATTAAGTTCGCCTTATGTACCTTATTTTGTGTGCATTAAAGTGTAAATAAATAAATAGTTTCGAAGATTTATGTTGATTTGAAATATCGCATGTCGTCACTTTTGAGTACAATTTATTTATACTCTAAAATGTCGTAGCTACCTCCCACTCCTAAACTTTGATTCGTTTTTATCTGTGTATTGTTTTCTAAGACGGCAAAATAAAAAACATTTTTAATTTTTATACCCTGAATGTCGTAGGCATTCTTTTTAACATCAGTAGCCCCATTGCTAGATTATGAGCTTTCTTTACCTCAATAAGTTTGTTTAAATGGTGGTCTTTATGGCTTGGAGATTATAGTTCATGACATAAATGTTTAGAACACTGTTACCCAGTTTCTGTCATGTAGTCCTTTAGTCTTAGATCTTACGATACTCGCGAGGAGTGACTTAGGGTAGTGACTTACATTAAATGCTAGAAACAAAGCAAAGCAACAAGTTCCATTGTATGAATCCCAAATACTAGAAAATTACAAGAATTTAGCAGTTTTCAGTAAAGGGAAATATATTTGCTAAAAAAATTGGTACAATACATTCAAATAGTTTTTATTTCCGTAGTTTGTACGTGAAAGTATTAGCAAACATTTCTTCAAGTAAGCCAAATTCAGACCAAAACCTTTCGTTATTTGTAGTCCTACACAAAATTATGTAAAGCAGTTCTTTTATATAGAAAACTTTCCTATTTACACTCTCATATACTTAGTTAAAATATTGCGTTCTAAGGAAGGGCTCTCTGCTATGGACATTTTTGTCTACTTCAAAAATAAAATGAGGCCAATAGAGCTCTTTTATCAGCAGTAATGTCGAACCCGGTTAAGCAAGTAATAAAACATATTAATTATTATAAACCTTTTTAATAAGTTGATCGAAGTATTAAATAGAGATTGATTATTATTTTGGTAGTTAGTTGTTTTATATCAAACCTATCATATTTTTAAAGCATGTTCTTTATAATTAGTTTTCTGTTTAGGTACTGAACCATTATAATTTTTATATAAGACTAGCTGTGCCCGCGACTTCGTCCGCGTAGAATATGAATTTTAGAACATAACCTTTTTTGTTTCAATTTTCCAAAATAAAAGTAGCAAGTACGACCCAGTAGCAGCGCGACAGTCGCCGCGTCGTGGGTCGCAAAATGCTGCTCATGAATATGGGCCTCTAGCATGGCTTGAAACTAGTCGAGTTCCTCGTCAAATTATTACGTGAGTAAACATAATAATTTATTTAGTATGTCTCACGAAAGTTACAATACAAATAAAAGTAGTCCATGTTTCTCCGTAGTACATCAGCTACCTGCCTTAAGTCTTACAAAATCTGTTCAGCCATTCCAGATTAGCACATAAACATACAAAAATTGTAAAAGATGTTGTATTGGTTTGTGTATGGTATATATATTCATATGCATGTAGTAACAATCGGTTATTTTAATATTAAGACATTCCAATTTTATTTATCTTTATAGATGTATAGATATAGACGCCGAGTTCGCCAAGTGGTTGAAAGTGCGACTGCCGGGCAAGGGGTCTCGGGTTCGATTCCCGGGTCGGGCAAAGTATTATTGTTTTTTATTAATTCTTAGTAATAGCATGGAGTCTAGAATTGTGTCCGGTATATGGTAATAGGCTCACCCCCTATTACATGGGACTCATAACATAAATAGTGGAAAGTGGGTGTTACATTGTACAATGGCATTAAGTGCCGTAAATGTGCACCTCTGCCTACCTCTTCGGGGATAAAAGGCGTGATGTTATGATGATAAATATAGCCGGCGAATAAATATACGGATCACCTGATGTAAGTAATAAATGGCACCCATGTATACCCCAAGCTCCAGAGGCGTTAGATGTGCATTGCCGGTTTTTAGGGAGTTAAGGACAATTCCAACTTAGTTTTCTATACAGAGCCGTCCCATATAGAAATACGTATAACCATATACGAGTAAACAAAAGGGAAATCTAGTCAAGTTCCTATGGACCGCAAAAAAGTCCAAAAGAGACCAACCATTACTAAATATTTCGAAGGTCTTAATTAAAATCCGTATTCCCAAAACGAATTTATATAACAAGATTATATTAATTGTAATCTTTTACAGAGTATTTGCATAAATTGCTTTTGGCATAAAATAATCAGCTTGTATTCCATTTCGTTATTCTAAATTGAAAATGTGTAAATCTAGATATTTTGAAACAGTAAGTTTTGGCTTTGTTATCGTATTGAGACATGTTGTTTATATTGTTACTAGCTTTTACCCGCAGCTTCGCTCTCGTCACAAAAGGATAAAAAGTAGCCTATGTGACATATACTTATACACATAGCGCCATCTATACCAATTCTTTTGTTTTTCCTCTGGAATATCATTTTTTTCCGGGATATAAAGTGCTCTATTATTATTTAATCCAGACTTCTAACTTTACGCCTGCAAAATTTCAAAGCAATCGGTTTAGTAGTTACGACGTGAAAACGGAACAAACAAACTAGCAAACTCACTTTCCGATTTATAGATTAGTAAGGATGTCGCAAGCGAGATTTTTAGATAAAACTTGCTACCTTATAATGTCAAAGCATTGTCTCTGCATCATCATCATCATCATATCAGCCACAGGACGTCCACTACTGAACATAGGCCTCCCCCAATAACTTCCAGATAGGCCGGTTGGAAGCGAACTGCATCCAGCGGCTCCCTGCGACCTTGGTCAGGTCGTCTGTCCACCTTGCATTGTTTTAATCAAAATATAATCCTTGATTTTAAAACATCCTTCTTAGCACCTTTTTCTCCATGGTAAATAAAAGGATATAGATTTGTGAGTTTTTTTTTAATGGGACAAGCCCGCCTCAACCTCCCAAAACTGCTGCAAATCCTGATTTGTGAGTATATTGACCTTTAATTTTATATCTAGGATTTATTTTATCCGTGTTAAATACGATTTTATTTAAATCAACAGCAAGATATTTTATCAAAGTAAATGACCTTAATTAAAATCTTTCTTCCGAAACACAGATTTAGGTCTTTCTAAATAACGTCAATAGAACTTGATAGAACTCGTTTAAAATTTTAATTCATCCAATAAACAAGAGGTAAGTGAATCTTCAATCATGATATTTCACACAGGAACACTTTGATCCGTAGAATGTTCGAGATCTCTCGTCTCTAACGCCTCCTAATTTATCAGCTTTCCACTTCGATTACTTAAGCGTACCAAAATGATTCGCCCCATTAAATTCTTGTCTTACATTTGAACGCTGTGATATTTTATTTTAAGGCGCGAGGTGAATATTTTATGGATTAATGTCGTTTATTGAGAGATCGTCCTTGTTTCTTTGAAAGTTGATTACGTCTCTACTTAATAAGAACTAAAGAAAATTTCTTGGAAGTTTCCAATCTTCGGCGCTTGTAATAAGAATAATTGTATAGTTTAATTCATAATATATTGTTTTATCAAATTTTAGAAAGTTACTTTAGGTAGTATTTACTTGTAATTAAGGTAAAATGCTGATCATTTAAGACATTTTTTGTGCCACTGTGTTGTTTCGTTTTATAATTGGCCTTTATATTAAAAGGGTTTCTAAGGTACCTCGCAAAACGTTGATACATTATACATAACTTTTATTTACTACATCAATGTTTAAATAGACATGTGATTATGTTATATTTATTTACATAAAGTTAATGCAACAATTTATGTCACGTCTTTTTGCGATAAGAACTATGTCCTACCTCAAGGGCATATATTAGGACCAACGCAAATATTAATTAAATGGTTACAAAAACTTAAATTTCTGAAAACAAGGAGACAGTATTTTATATAAACTTTAATAAACACAAGGTGTTATCTAGATTTATTCTTAACAAACTGTGGTGGGAAGTTAAATTACTAAGTGGTAATAAAATCGATGAAGGCTTGTTCAATGCAGATCAGGCTCACCGGTTGGAAATTGCAATCTCTAGACCGGACGGACTAGAAATTAAAAGTATCTGGTGACTATATTTCTCAACTGGATATTTTGATATCGGTGACTAGACTCGTTATGTTGTGGATGCTACGAACATAAAAGTCGTGTAATTATTTAATGATAGTGAGAATAACCGTAATTTTCTTATGGTGATAATGAAATCATACGTCCAAAAAAGCAAAAAAATTGTAAATATTCATATTTAAATTATACAATTCAAAATCTAACACCACAAACATACCTTTTGACTCGACAATATTACTTTTGCGAGAACTAAGCAATGAAACAATACAATGTGACTAGTGAGTAACAAAATTGAAGACCTAATTATTGGTTAGTCAGAATCACCAACTAAAACAACAAAGCTAAACATACTTCGTTCATAAATAACACTATCTTTTCCGCCATTACATCCAAAAGTCGCTGAGTACGATAAAAAGGTGAAACCCTCACACACCCTTTTCCCAAATAATATGAAGATGCCAAAACAACCTTCTAACTCAAAACTTCTGCCTATATTTTAAGCGCTCCCTTTGTTAAGTCACGTGGCTAAGTGCAAAATCACATTAGCATTCTAAAATATGCGGATAGCCGAACTTTTTGCCTATTGTATACACGACTTCACGTCAAGCTAAACCTATCCAGTTTATTATGGCCTTGCTTTGTATAATCTTTTTTAACAGTTCACGGTCAGTTTATACTGGTTTTGTATAGCTTGTTCTGTAACCATGTGTACCTTCATCTTGTTACTAAGAAGTTTCGAAAACAGTTAATCACTTAAGTTTTCGATAATGTCTTAGAAAGTTATGTTCTCGTGTTTGTTATGTTGTGTCAATATTTTAATGAGTTTCATTGCCTTGAAAATTTTTTGGTTTGCTTTTTTGAAGTTGGTTTTCCTTTATATGCTGTATATTTTTTAATAAGTATTTGTGGCTGCCGTTATGGACCTTAATGTTGTTAAAACATTGACTATTATTACGCATTACTTTTCATACTGGTTTAAATTCGATATGGATAATGAATATTAGTTGTCATATTTCAGTATTTTTCATCCTTGCTCCAATTAAAATGTAAGTTATCATTAGTAATGCACAAAATCAGTAACAAAAGGCGAATAAATCATCAATTATCTTTAACAACATTTTAGTACTGTGGCGACACATGATACATGACAGATGAAGGAAGTCAAATAACAAGCATAGAAGATCGACGAGCAATTCAACATGATACAAATCCTGCATCGCTCTTATGAAGTTTACATGCAAGTAAACATGGATAGCAAATCCCAACGAACATCCGTCGGGTACAAAGCGCCTGGTCGGAGGATCCTCCTTTTCCGATCTTAGGGAACTATACTCACTGTTTCTTAAAGTATCAGTATTTCATACTTTGATAAACCAAGCAATTTGTAATTTGGAATTTCTACTCGAGATAAAGGTTGACCAAAATTCTGTTATAATCAAATTAAGTTTAACATTGTATAAAATAATATATTCTGTAGTCATTGTCGCCATACTCAAATACTTTATGAAAGTCTGAACAAAGATACTTCGTACAATTTGAATAATAATAATTCGTTACAAAATCTCAACTTTCCACAATCTATATTTTATTTTATAAAACATTCTAATGACGCACAAGTTTAAGATTTGAATAACCAAACAAGAATCAATGTTAATGCGAATGATGTAAGACTATTTTTCATCGAACACTTCACACAAATTTTTATTTTAAAAAACGATTCTCTCAAATTTTAACAACATTAATAATATCGAACACCATAAACTGAAACGGCGATAAAATATGACAACATATTTCATTTTCCTCAACAAAAAACCACAGGAACAAATTCTAGAAGCATCGTTATTGATATTTATCACGGATACCTGACATGATAAATGGGATTTCGGCAATAATAATAAATGTAAGAAATTACTTCTCGTCTCTTATAATAAAGTTATAAAAACCGTGAAGGGGAAGTGTGTCTCAGCCATGGAAACTTCGTTGCGTGGCTCGGGGCAAAGATTTTTATTATTCAAAAGCTCTGCCCGTGACGGCTTGATGAATGTTGTAAAGAAGTTCAAATTTTATTTCTCGCTAAAACGAATGGAAGTTATAAAATTTACGATTCGACTGTGAATAATATAATTCTGTTTGTTGTACGCGAAGGAACGACAGTTTTAATGGCTTTTTTAATTTTTTTCGAGAGCTTGTTTCGTGATTTTATTATGACGTAAATCGCTTTTGACTTCAATTATTAATGTTTGAATTGCATTAAGTGCAAATTGAAATGTGTTATAATTATGTTGACATTGTAATAAATTGTAATATTTAATGTACACACTGCTTACGGCGTCAGTCAAGACGAGATCTTCTTTTAATTCACGTCACGTTTTGTTTCTGAGATCATTATTTTCAGAAATCCACTATGTTCTCGTACGGAAGTTTATGTTTTGTTTAAAGATACAAAATGATTTATTTTTATATTTGATAGGCCGACGTTTGACCACTATCTCGCCTAGTGGTAAGCGATGATGCGTTCTACGATGGAGCACGTCGATTTAGACTAAGATGTAAAAAGTTCACTTATTAATAATTGTGAGTATCAATTGGTCAACATCTGTCATTTATAAGCTTTTACTCCTCTAAAATGAAAACTATTAAATTTATAATTCAATCACAAAATATTGCAAAACTCAAACACTTCCATTTCTTGCCTTCAACATCTCGACAACTACTTACACTACATGCATTACCCACCCATCCATAACTAACCAGTTGCATGCTCATTGCAAACTCCAGCAGACAGCTTTGAGCTCTTAAAGCCATGTACAATAAATTGTACACACAGTGGATATCTTTAACCGTTTACGACTGACGACTAAACTTTCTTTAAATGTCTGTTTGGCAGATTACCTTTGTAAAATATAATTTAACTAGCGACCCGCCCCGGGTTCACATGGATGCAATATGCATGTAAAATACATATAAACCTTCCTTCAAAATCACTCTATCTATTAAAGAAAACCGCATCAAAATCCGTTGCGTAGTTTTAAAAATATAAACATACATAGGGACAGACAGACAGCTGATAGTGTCTTTGTTTAAACTATGTAGCGATAAATAAAAAAATAGACAATTTTGTTTCATAATTGCTACAAAACTTCGCAAAACAAACTTTCAAAGATATAATCGATTGAACATAATATCGCGTGATGTAATTACTAGGTAAGTTGTTTTACTTAAATATGACGTGGTAACTACATAGTTCCTATTTTGAAATTGTAATTAATTTTATCTAAGTATTGTTTTTCTTATGCGACTAAAATATAATAAAAAATATAAGTGTCTTATATTTTTATCTTATCTAACTAACGGATTAAATTTTGCAACTTATGTTTTCAAAACCGATACCGCCAACTGATTGAGCCTAAATTTTGTATAGGTACACGTTTAGTTTGTATGACCATAAATGCCAAGCTGCCAGAAAGCATGTTTTAAAAAAGATTTAAATTTAAGCTTATTAAGAAATCCAACACGATTGCGTTATGTTTCGTCGTGTGAGTGAGGTTACCGGAGGCTCAATAATCCCAGTCTCCCCAATTTCTGAATCCCCCACAATTCTCAAAAGGCCGGTAACACATTTGTAATGCCCGTGGTGTTTCAGGTGTTTTGGACCAGGTGATCCGTCTACTCGTTTACGGGCTTATCCCGTAAAAATATTATAATTTTCATACCCTATCGTCATCTCTTACCAAACATATTGTAACCGACAGTGAGCCGAACATTAGAGGTTTTGCTTTTCTCTCCTTTGTTCCAATTAATTGCGACTCTAAGGACCGTTAAGGACCCTATTGTCATTCTACAGCCTTTGGAAGCCGTCGCCTTTGTATTTCAGTATTTTTGGCTTATCTCAATGATATCTTCATATTCACTCGTAATGAAGCTTGCCGGGATTTTGTGAAATGTAAATTAGGCTTCATTTTGTTATTATGACATCACTTCTTAACTCATTTTTGCTTTTAAGATTTGATGAGTTTCTCTTGATGAGATTTTGTCTTTGTTTCGTTTAATATCGTGCTTGTGGTTTGTTTATTGTATTTCTGTTTTCGTGTAATTTGTTTGTTTTGTGATATCGGATTAGTTTATTTTCAAGAACTGGATATTATTTATGTTCTTGTTTAAAGTTTATGCTTTGTTAACTCATATAAGGTTTTAAATTAGGTTATTATCTCAAATTACAATAACATGTTCTTGCATTTCATAACGTCTTTTATCCCTGAAAGGGTAGGCAGAAATGCACATTATGGCATTTAATGCCACAGTACAATAGGGCACCCATTTTTCATTATTTATGTTATAAGTTACATGTCATAGGAGGTGAACCTATTAACATATACCGGGAATAATTTCAGGCTAGTACTTTACCCGAAGACACAGTCTTGTTCTTGTATATGCATATTCACATTACTAGATAAGAATTACTCTACTTTTGTCTTATACTCGTTCATCATCGAAGATAGACAGTTCAGTTCAATTCCATCTTCAAAACAATATTCATAATCACCTTTTTTGCCTTCAGTAAAAACAGAATAGAGGTATATTCCAAACTACATTTAACCTCAGATTGGCACTAACACGTTGAGTATTGAACTAACTAACACTAATATGACAAATGACGCTAGCCTTCCTCAGGGATGCCTGGCGCCGAAGATACTTAGATTATATATATATAGACATGTGATAGACTGACTAATGATCATGCAAAGACTAATGACGTCATCAATCTACATGGCTTGTATTCGGTTGTACATAGAACATGTGCATAGTCTGGAGTGTTCCAAAGGCAAATAGGTCCTTCGAAATTTGATATAACACCTTGAAATCTATTTCGTTTTAGTCCCGAAATGAAAAAATCTTGGTTTCACAAAGAAATAAAATTTTTGGCATTGGCATTGCAAAAAGCAAAATTCAAAAGCGCATACGAAATTATAATAATGATGATGATGACCAAAACATCACATCATGGAAATCTCGAAGAGGTATTGCTCGTCGGGTGGCACGTGCGTTGCGAATTTACGTCTAGTGTTTCATGTGCATTTTTCTACGAAAGTCTTTTTTAAAATAAAAAAAATACTTCTTTTATATTTTTAATTTTACTGTATACATTGAAAGTACTCCTTATGGAAAATTGTTTTACCGTCGGAAGTTACACGTTATTATACGCGGAAAAGTAGAAAATTCAATTAGCAATTAAAGATACTATGCAAATTATATCACTATATCGAAATCATGTAACATACATATTTTTATCCGATCTCTTTCAACTATTGAACTAACTTCAACCTTATTTTATTTAACTGCGTCTATTCATAAGTCATAAGTCAAAAATAAGTAGTTTTAAGTCATCAGATAATAATAAAACAACATATAACACGTAATAATCAGGCGAAATAATTTCAGACGCCGTCAATTGCTGTCTATAATGAACTAAATAGACATTCAACCATCAAAAATTTAATAAGAATTAAACGAAATTAGTCATTGTTAACAAATTACAAGGAGTTCAAATTAAAACGGCTGATTAAGAGTCCCATTAAACATCAACATTCAACAAACAGTAATTAGACGTCCACCCTCGCGATGGCATTGTTGAAAACACATTGCAACGTTTATAGCTATGTTTTTTGGCTTATTCACGTAATAGTACGAGGAACTCGATTTGTTTCAAGCCATATTAGAGGCTCATATTCACTCGACGACTGACGCGCTCCTACTGACTACTATAATATGACTTGAAACTAGTTAAGTTCGTCATTAAATAATTACGTTATCTTCATCAGCTTGCAATAATAGTAATAATAACCAATAGTACGCCACTGAGCTCGATCTTCAGCTCTACGTCTTCAACCATTACTAGTCACCTTGCAGATATCGTCTATCTAGCTGGCTGACACTATGTGAATAAGCCGAAAAGCATTATAATTAATTTAGTGTCTCACGAAATGTATAATTTATTTAATACACATTTCAACAGTTTCATAAAATTGTCTCCTACGAATTGAAAAATGGTAGTCACAGTTCCACCATCCCCGTTACTGAAACTGAAATAAAATGTTCAACTTTGTTTAAAAACATTAATCAAGGCGTCAAGGCTTTTATGAATAATGATAGCTTTCAGATAGAAGTTTTCAGGGCGATCTTCTGCTGAAATTTTCTATATTTATGCGTTTTATAAGATGAAAATTGGCTTTATTGTTGATGGAGTCGCGAGGTTTTGAACGTGATTATGTTTTATGCAGTAAAACGCTTTTAGTTCTCAAAAAAATAGTTCTTCCTAAGATTTTTTCTAAATATAAAAGTCGTCTTCGAGGTCGAGGTTACATTTTACAGTGGCATTAAGTGCCATAATGTACAACCTCTGCCTATGCCTACCCCTTCGGGGATAAAAGGCGTGATGTTATATATAAAAGTCGTCTATTTCCAGAGGTTTCCTTATTATCAAAACTCAATAAGTCTATCTGAACTAAAAATCGAGTACCTTTTACTCAGTATCCTTACAAACTAATAGTCAATGAGGAACCCTATATCTAGATTTTGTGCTAGCTACTTCAGCTACAAATAATAACGTTGTCCATTATTACAATGAGCCTAACAACAAAACTAGCAAAAAAGGTATATGTGTCTGTAAGTACAAAAGTAAATCAATAAGTCTCACTTAAACAAAAATGACCATTACTTAATCAGAGTTACGGTTCAAATTCCTTTCCGATTCCTCTATCTATACAATAATAATTCAGAATTTCTGAGCAAAACAGTAGCATTTTGCTATCAGTGTAGTTTCCTTTATTTGCTAGTTCATTGGATCGAACAGTTTAACATTATCTACCATTTATGTTGACCTATTATTATACAAAGATATATCTATGGGAAGATAGAAAGTATTTATGGCAATATGGGCGAGAACCCTCTTCTTCTCACATATTCGTTGAAGTGTGAGTAAGGTAACAGTAAAACTATAAAGACATTGCAATAAAATAGTCGTTAATTCTTGTACGTAGTTCACTAAGTACAAATTTAACTTTACACATCGACACTTTGTGTACCAATGAAATAATTTAACCAAGAATTGTATTGTGCACCAGATTAAAAAAGAGTAACCTATGGAGTTTCTTGCTCGTTCTCCTCCATATGAATCTACACTTTTAATGAGCTGATAGCTTCATTTAAGGATTGACCGATGGACGTTTTTTAATATTTGAATATTTTGTTTTGTCATTCAAAAGTGCCTTTCTAGTCTAATTGAAATAAATGATTTTGAATTTGACTTTGACTATATAATAATTCAATTGCTGTTTCTGACTATAGAGGTATATTAAAAGAGATTTCAAAGCATGGCTCTCCCACACTTAGAAATTTACTCTAGTTGTTTATTTTTATCATGCACCTATCTTATAGGTGCATGATAAACTAAAGTCTACATAACTAATAGACATGATAATATACTTATTATGTTATAATATACATAGTTATGTTTGTATCTCGATATACCCCGAAGGTGACAGAAGTACCCAAGTAATAGACTCGGCTAGTTTTGTTAAAGTAACAAAAGAGAAAACGGAACAAATCTATTTCTGAACACAAAGTTTCTGCTTCTACTGTGAATAACAAAGTTAGGAAATCCAATAATATTTCGTATACGGGAATTGAGTTTCGATATAGAATAATTACAAAACATTGATATAAACAGCTATTGCTAGCCTAAATTGTAGTAGTATATTTTTTTTATCTTAGGACTATCTGAGTGTTGTACTTTTAATAAATAAATTATAGCATGTAACATAACATAAACATCACGCCTTTTATCCCCGAAAGGATAGGCAAAGATGCACATTACGGCACTTAAAACCACTGTACAATGTAACACCCACTTTTCACTATTTATGTTATGAGTCCCATGTAATAGGGGGTGAGCCTATTGCCATATACATATCTAGAGTCCATGCTACTACTGACAAACCCAGTAATACTGTCCGGCAGTTGCGACCACTGGGCCAATGAAGCAGTCATTTTGTAGCTTGTGTGTATTTATCACTAGATTCTGCTCACGACTTAGAAAGAACAATTTAATTTTTATCGTTCCGTGGATTTTCGAGATATCTTTGGACAAAAAGTATCATATGTCCGTATCCTGGTTCTAAGCTACCTCCCCACCAATTGCAGCCAAATCAATTTTGCCTTTTTTGAGTTATAAATAGTGTAATTAACACTTTTTTATATCTATACATACTATTATATGCCTAGATTTGAAATATCTATCAAATACAGTATTTACTGTAAATGGATAATTTTACACCAAGCTATACAAAAATACACACCTAAGTATTGTACGTATAAAACTCATAGATTATCTAGAAGCCAAAGATTTCAATTTACACTGGATTTTTTTCAAGGGCAAGCTGGTAGACGAGCAAACGAATCACCTGACGGTAACCAATCGGCGTCGCCCATAGACACCTGAAACACCACAGGCTTTATAAGTGTAGGTACATTACGTAGACATTACGTAATGTAATGTCACGTCAAAAAACCAGCAGCTGTAGCCAAATGCCACTTAGCGCTTGTCTACATGTAGAGTAGAAAACCAAATTATATGAAATTGACGTAAATTTTGACACTTGTCAGTGTCATCCCCATACATTTTGATTTCTACTCTCACTGTAGACAAGCGCTAAAGTGGCTTTTGGCTAGAGGCCCAGGACACTCCATATATGTACAACCTGATCCTTTTTGATTTTAAACAACAACAATGATAATACAAATGGTAATGAAGCTCTGTTCGTTAGTGCAAAACAAAATTTAATTCTTTGGTAAATATTTTTCACGGAGCAGGCTCAGTTACCTCTCTAACCTAGATTTGATCAGCAAGCCAATGAACTAGAAAATTGCTATTGACAAGCTCGTTGTTTTTCACAAAATATATTTTTGCAAACTTTCTTTCTTTAAAAAGTCTATTTAGATAAATATTAAATTATAATAAACTTTGGTTTCATGCTAGAATGGTTGCAGAGAAAATCGGTTTAATGAGTTTTGGTTAAATTTTTGGTTATTATAATGCATTATTGTGTATGTTGACTTTCCAGTGTTATCACGCATTTTGGTAACAGCCTTGAAATACAGTAATACATTTGTTCTTCATTACCTCTTTGATTCACACTTTAGAAGATACTTAAAGTCTGACCTCCATTTCCACGTTAGCGTCAAATGACTGGCGAGGTTCTCAGTCTCAACCAAATAGATTCCATAACATACAGACGAAAATAGAGTATTACTTAACACAATAAATGTTTAACCCTGCCTCTTAACTAAGCAAAGAAAAGACGCGATGAAGCTATTAATGAAGAACCGGATTAACTTCGGTGTACCGATTACAAACTCAATACAAAACACGAAGCAAACACAATTCCTCCAGACTTACAAACTATAAAACTTCTAATATTAAATTTTCAAACACTAATTAAGTGTAAAAGGATGTAAACTTCGTCTAATTAAACAAGTTAGTTGGCAACCAACTTTATTTAGCTCTCAAAACTTTATTTAATTTAGCTCCCGTACATAAGAATGGAAGAAACGAAAATATAGTTAAAACAAAGCTAGTAGAATGTTCGAGACTTTCCCGAAATATCGGTGGAGTAATAAATCCAAGCCGGAGTTTAAGCTGCCAGAGGTGTATTGTTGGCTATTGGGCCAGTAAATAAAATTGTAGTGTATTCGAAAGCAGCTTAGCAAATGCCAACACGTTAATGCCAACTAACTCTTCGTTGCTTTAATGGTTCATTTGCTCTGAGTACATTTACTTCTTTTGTTTGCCTTCCTTCATCTAGTGTTTAATGATTAATGTGTACGGCATCTGTTGTGTCTTATTCAGTTCATTTATTTACATTGACTTCTTTATCTGTATGTGTTGATTTGGATTTTATTTCTTTTTTGTTTTTATTGGCTGGTGAACATAAACTACTATTGGGTGTAATGTAAATTCTTGAAACATTGCGCTGTTAAGAGTGCATTTACTGTAATTACTATTGGTTATACGGCAACAAATTGCCCCTAATGACGTGAAGTTACCAATATATCGGAATTATATTTAATAACGCCTAGTTTTTTCAACTTTTCTTAAGAAGATAATTATATGATATATATTTTGCTCCCCTTCAAGTCTTATTTCTCCAAAAATTGTTTTCTCTATGTAAAATCCTATTGAATCGTTATCTATCTACGTACTGTATGTACCTGTTTCAAAGGACATTTAAATCGTTTTGCTGTTTATTGTAGGTAGTGGTTCCAGCACCATAAATTGTGAACTTTGAGTGCGGACTGCCTTCTTGTACTTCCATGGTCAGGCAAAGTATTACTGGGTTTAAAAAAAGCATGTCAGTAGTAGCACGGAGTCTGCAAATGTGCCTGGTATATGGCAATAGGCTCACCCCCTATTACATGGGATTCATAACATAAATAGTGAAAAGTGGATGTTGTCACATTCATGTCTACAGTGGCATTAACTGCCATAATGTGCACCTCTGCCTGCCCCTTCGGGGATAAAAGGCGTTATGTAATGTTTAAGTGCGGTAATAATCAAAAAGCCATATTCTTCCTTCTCTACCCGACCCTTCACTAAATAACACTCGTGATTGATAATCTCAAAGCTAAAAAATAAATTGAAACCGTTTTTTACCCAGTGATTTGGTTTATGAGACAAAATGGGAACAAGATGCGATCCATCCGAGGTCTTGCTTATCAGATGTTTACTCGTATGTGCGATTTATCATGAGTCCCTGGTGTGAAGTGGAGTGTACCAAAAAACGTTTGTGTCTGCAATTAAGTTTAAAGCTGGTAGAAATTTAAATTCAATGTGTTTGATATTGTATTTTATATATGTTCTTTTTCAAGTATTCATTACAGTCGAATTATCTATTATTTCATTTTCAGAATGAGTAGCTATGTAAGTTAACCCTTAGAGCACCACGCCAGTCACCGGTGCCTGACGCTAGTGAAGGTTTTTTTAAAATTATAACTACGTATTTTGAGGTTTTTATCCACATGGATACGCCAACCCCATTAGTGGAGGTTTGACTTTCACCATTTTAAACTTGGCGGTTAAAGTGTTAAAATACGGTAGTTGACAGGCAGTCAAATTCAATCAATTTAATGAAATGTCAAAAGCGATACTTTTCTATGAATTTTGTATTGGATCGCAACTTATGACGTTACTTATGCTTACTACTTTAAAATTAGCGAGGAAAAAATCCAAAAGTAGGTAAATTGTTAAATCAATGTATGAGAGTATGATTGTTTTATAATTTTTTATTGCATTGAATAGTTAAAACAATTTATTTTAAACCTAGGAAATTAGCCAATTGTGTTCATTGTAGGGATTTGGGTTAGTTTTCTAAGGGACTCAAAATATTAGTCAAGTTGTGCAACAAACATCTTTAAGTTTAAGAACTTAGATGCTAATATTATGTGAAGTTTCATAATACTTTAGTCATAAAAGACCTAAATAGAAATCATTTTGACCTGCTATGAATATTGGATTACAAGAAACAGATTACCTTATAAAATGTTAAGGCAAAGAGTGAACAGTGGGTGATACATTGTAGAGTGGCATTAAGTACCGTAATGTGCACCTCTGCCTACCCCTTCGAGGATAAAAAGCGTGTTGTCCTGTTATTCTGTTAAGGCAATAGACTCACCTCCTAAACTGTCACTTAACTGAAAGTTACTTAACGGATTGCTGGGGCTCCGGCTCGAAGTGTAAGAGTAGGAACGGGGTGGTTTTTAGTCAGCAAGAGTCTGACACTCGGGTGGGAAAAGTCATTGGATGATTTTCACCCCTCAAAAAGAAAGGTGTATTACTCTTGTACTGGTTTGTGTATGTGTATAGGTAGGCGAACATAAAAATTGAGTAAAATGTCGTTTGTCTTAGCTTAGGGGTTGCTTTGAAAGGAGAGGTTGATGAGAGGCTGATACTGTATCAAGTAATTACCAAAAAGTTATATTACTAACATACTATGTATATGATCAAATACCAAAATCAAGTCTTTTGTGCAATTTCATCGATGAAAGACGCTGGAAATGAGTTTAGGCAAATACGTGCATGTTCAAACGAAATCTAAATGAATATGCAAAGCGGGTATGACGCGGTACCTACAGCCGGTTATGTAATTTAAACTTGGATTTTGTTAGACCGTTCTGTAATATGTATTATAGATACTTACTGTTGTTGATTATGAACTGACTGCCTCGTTGGCCTAATGGTAGGGCAAAGTATTAGTGCGTTTTCAAAAAAATAAGTTATCATTTTTTAAGTCATCATTTTTTTTAAACGTTGTCCCACAGTAGTGTTGTCTCCTGTAATATAGATCTCAGTAGTAGCACAGAGTTTGGAATTATGCCCAGCGTATGGTAATAGGCTCACCTCTATTTTTTTTATATTTTTATTTGATGGGCCGCCGTTTGACCACTATCTTGCCTGTTAGTAAGCGATGATAGAGTCTATTACATGGGACTCATAATGTAAATAATTGAAAAGTGGGTATTACATTGAACAGTGGCATTCAGTGCTGTAATGTGCGCCTCAGCCTACCCCTTCAGAGATAAAAAAATGATGACGTGATTTTATGATATTATTTTGATTATAATGATGATGAAGTAGAAATGGTCGAACTATGCAATGTCTCTTTCATTTGATTAATCGGTCGCCTACCGCTGGACTTTTCCTTTAATAAGAAGGACTTCTTTAATAAGATAGGTTAGACATAATCTCCACATTTGGCATGTAGGTTTGGAGTTTATTTTCTGATTGTAAAAGTCAGTAAAGTTACAGGCACCCATGGGAAGAGTTCCACACAGAGGGGCCCAGTAGTGCTGCTGCCCCATACGGAGCCGTTGAAGGCCTAACGGGTTGCTGGGGCTCCGGCTCGAAGAGGAGTAGAAACGGGGTTGATTTTTAGTTAGCAAAAGTCTGACACTCCCTCCCGCCTAACCCAAAGCTGGAGAAATCATTGGATAATTTTCCCCCCTCAAAAAAAGGATAATAAAAGCGCGATAAGTGTACGGTGCCCTCGCTTTAGGTTACATATACCTACATAGGTACGGCGGTCGGCGAGTGAATAGGTTGCATGTGGGCAGAAGTGCTTCATTGTAGACCGCATCATTGCTTACCACCAGGCGAGATTGTAATCAAACGTCGGCTCATCAAATATTACAAAACAATATCATATCCAGAAATCTTCTTGAATATATTAAAGTGGGCATTGTAATCACTCGATTATAAAAATACTTAATTTACAGTAAAACATTTAAATTGTTAATCACTCTTAAAATTGGTTATTATGAAGAAACAAATAAATTATTGTATTACGTATACATTCAGACTCTACTTATTTGGCCGTAATACCCAATTAAGCAACGAATTAATATAAAATTAAAATAATATTTTAATTCTTATTAAAATTTAAATTGAAGCACTTGATTGTTAATTTCGTGTTGTGGTATTGATATAAATATATATGTATATATTTATGTTCTTGATGTTGATCATACAGCCGCAGGCTTGAAGCGGTACTACTGGACTGGTCATGTTTGCCGCATATCAGACGAGTGGCGGGCAAAACTTACTACTGAGTGGAGCTCAACGTCAATAGACGTCATGGCAGGCCCAAAAGGAGATGACGGGATGAACTGGACATCTATGACAAGGATTGGCCGCAAAAAGCTTTACATAGAGAGGAATGGAAGGAGGGTAGGGAGGCCTTTGCCCTGCAGTGGGACGTTGGTTGAAAATAAAATGTTCTTTGTATTATATTTGTTTTATAACTTTCGTGAGACATACTAAATAAATTGTTATGTTTTCGGCTTACTCACGTAATTATTTGACAAGGAACTCGACTAGTTTCAAGCCATGCTAGAGGTTCATATTCATGAGCAGCATTTCGCGACCTGTAAAATGTTCTTCTCAGGGTATACGCAGAAGTGCCTTATTAACATCTTAATACATTGTAAGTCCAACAATTTGTCGCGGAGAACCTAACGGGTAACCGGGGCTCCGGCTCGACGTGCAGGAGAAGGAACGGGATGGTTTTTAGCCAGTAAGAGTCTGACACTCCCTTCCGCCTCACCCAGGCGGGAGCAGTCATTCGATGATTTTCCCCCCTTAAAAAAAAAAGTCCAACAATTTATTTAAAATATCGTCATTTAATATACTAACCAATTCTAATGATTATAAAGTGCATATTGCAATAAACATTGTACAATATTCCGAAACCTTAAACCACATTGTTTGCGATATTACAGATATTGACAATACTAATGCAATAAGTCGAAATATCTCAATCGATAATGGTACCCAATACACATGCAATAAGGACTTAAATAGCATCACAGAAACAGTGTATTCATGAAGGTCATTTTGAATAGTTTATAGATGTAGTTATAGAGTCGAGTATTGTGTTCAATTCCATTAATTAAAATTATGGACTCAATTGTAAAGTACACAGAGTTCAATATGAATTTCCTTATTGAGTGTTAGGTATAAGCGTCAGTTTGCGATGGAAAATTAATCCTTATCCTTAAGAGCTTAAAGTAGATAGATTAAAAACGGTTTAAATGAAGTAAATGAATTATTGTTTTTTCCAAACTTATCGTATATTCAGTACCTAGGTAGACGAGACTATTATTGCAACATCGACATAGATGTAATATATTTAGACACAACTTTAATTGGAGCTCAATTTGAAAATTGAACATGAATATCTTTCTTGAATACGCTCTTTTCTTGAAGATTTGAAGGTCGATCGGTTCGGATATACCGCCGACAACAGATCATTCCACAGTTTTGATGTACGAGGCAGAAAACACAAGAGAAGCGCACAGTTGTGGCCTGCCAACCATCTATATGATGGGGATGCATATGGTGTCGTGACGGTTAAGATGCGGCAGGTATCAGATCAAACAACTCCTCTGAGCACTTCCCGTGGTATAAGCGATAGAAAATGCACAACGAAGCTACATCTCTACGCATTGGTTCAAGGCAAACGACTGATCTGGCTTACAAATCTGGCTTCTTAAGTTAACGTTATTTTATCTTGTTTTAGTTCAATTTTACTGACTTCCTTTAACATAACATCACACCTTTGATCCCCAAAGGGATAGGCATAAGTACATAACGGCACTTAATGCCGCTGTACAATATAACACCCACTTGTCACTATTTATGTTATGAGTCCCATGTACCTATGTAATAGGAATGCCGTGCCCATGTCTATTGCCACATAACGGATAATTCCAGACTCTGTGCTACTACAGAAAACCCCAGTAATACTTTGTTCGACCCGGAAATTGAACTCGAAACCCCTTGCCCGGCAGTCGCACTTGCGACCCCTCGGCCAACGAGGCAGACAACGGCGTCGAACTTCCTTTAAGTTTCACATAAAGTTAACTTACTTCAGAGTTCTGTGTCTACAACAAAATTATAAAATCCATTCAACTAGGCTATTCTGTAAGATATTATTTTGAGCTTTCGAAGCGAACTCGATCGAGCGATCCGCCATGTCATTGATTGTGAAAACCAATGACGGGTGAAAGAAGTGAGTTACTCCGAGAGTCAAATTGACTTCTTACAAAATACCGTAGCAGTACTTAAAACACTACAATTTTAAAAAAGCAATCTACACCAACTCCACCTAAATACCAGCACCCACTCACACCAACACATAACCTCTAAAAATAAACCTCGTACTTAAGCCGTACTTATTACGAGTACGGTGTAACAAACGGCCACAATTATGCCCTTAAAGTCGGCGTAACTGGGAGCGCGCTTTCATCCGATGTGGGTTAAAAGCAAGATGCATTAAGGTGGCTTGATACGGCGATACAGTCTGTAATGTGCTCGAAAATACCTCACCCTGTATAATAGACACGCTGAAAGTAGGCAGAAGTCGAATAATGGTATGTGGTTGGTGGTTGCGGGGCATGGTAATCTTTATAGAAATGGTCTGGGATGAAAATGAAACAGGTGGTGGTTCAGTGGTTGCAAGCAGGTTAGGTAAGTAAAATAAATAAAGAATGAGGTTACATTTTTCGCGAGTTGCTATGACAACCATGTCAAAGAGAGAAGAGCCTATTTTCATAAATCTGAAAAAGCTTTTATAAATAGAAAACAAATATTATTGTGAACACGTCATTATCACAATGCTTTTTTTATGGCATAAGCCGGTAAACGAGCAGACGGATCATCTGATGGTAAGCAATCGGCGTCGCCCTTGGACACCTGGAACATCAGGTGCGTTACAAGTGCGGCTTTGTGGATAAGAAATTTAAGGATTGTTGGGGATTCAGGGAGATTGGTCAGTTGATTGTCGGGAGATTGGGGAGATTGGGTAGGGGGGAAGTAATTGGGCCGGCTTGCGGTAACCTCACTGACACGACGAAACACAACGCAAGCGATGCTTTACGTCAGTTTTCTGCTCGGCCGTGGTATCACTCTGTCGAGCCGGACCATTCATGCCGAAGCATGGCTCTCCAACACTTAAAATATATTTCACTTATTCCTGTGTCTTGAAAGATATGTGCCAAAACTAGAGCTTGTATCATATAAAAATTTAATATTATATACATATTTTTGGATATCATACATCTTAAAGATATTTCTTTGAATAAAGTTTAATAAAGTCTACAGTAAGCCATAGAGTCATACTATTCCTGAAAGTAAGGAATTGTAAAATCCCATAAAATGACCCAACCCTCGATTCTAACGTAAGTACTCTATTATTCTCTAAAGTTACACTCAAACACCGTCTTAACGAACAAAATCATAACAGCGATACTACAAAACTGCTATAACTATTTGATTTATCAATAAACTGTGTAACCCAAAATGGCGATCGTTCATCTCATTATACGTCATGCCTGTGACGTCACGGAACATTTAATTGTGACCTTTTGATGATACGTATTACTCCTATGGGAATCTGAATGCAGCAATGCGTAGTTTCGATGATTTATTTTATTGTACCTGGTAGTAAACTACCTCGTTGGCTGAGTGGTCATAAGTGCGACTGACGGGCAAGAAGTCTGGAGTTTTTGATCCCCAGGCCGGACAAAATAATACTGAGTTTTAAAAAACATCTCAGTAATAACACGGAGTCTGAAATTGTGCCCGGTATATCTTAGAGTTACAGATTTTTTTTAAGGGGGGAAAATCATCGAATGACTTCTCGCCTCGCCTAGGTGAGGCGGGAAGGGAGTGTTAGACTCTTACTGACTAAAAACCATCCCGTTCCTTCTCCTGCACGTCGAGCTGGAGCCCCGGTAACCGGTTACGTTCACCGCGATTTCGGATCGGCATCGTCCCTGCTAGGTTACAGTATGTTATACCTTACCGCTTCAGTTCACAAATTGTAGTATAAAGCCAACTAGAATATGTAGCCATTGTACACTAGGGACCATCCGGGCAAGACATTGCGATTTCTTCTTGTATATAAGGAATAAGTGGCGATACGTGTATCGAAACTACAACTGAGAAATATTATTTAATAGTGGATGGGTAAAAGAGTATGAGGTCTCTTAGGGTTACGTTTGTGTAAAGCGAGGTAGGTAACGTCAGATGCGATAAGAGTACGTAATTCATAACGCGGCTACGGCGCCCCTGTACGCCTAATTTAAGATTTCTTTTTTTTTAATCCTTGCCCCACACGAGGATTTTCTTCTGTGTCGTGGGTGTGTTTATAAACATACAATTCACATACACATGACATTCAGACCCGGAACAACAATGTATATATTACACAAAGACTTGATCCGTGCGGGAATCAAACCCGCGACACGTTGCGCGGCAGCCAGTTGCCTAGCCACCGCGCCAACCATTTTAATCAGATTAATAGGATTGTCTATTTAGTTCATTAGTTTGATAATAAGAATAAGAATAATTTATTTAGCAAAACAAAGGACTATTATTATTTAACAAAATGTGATAATGAATACATAGAAATCACAATCACAATTGCAAGGTAGACCAGAATAAAAAAAAATATTAGGCACGTATTATTTATTATTTTATTAAAGTTTACAATACTTAGATAAATCGGATTTAATATACGGAGTAGAAGGTCGCTTCGTCTCCGCTCCCTAGAAAATGTAGTAAGTCATGACGTCTCACGATAATTTAAACTAATATATCATTAGAAGTAGGTTTTAATTATTATGCATGAGGTTCAAAAAACCAAATAAAAAACGGAAACAAAAGAAAAAATAAGTATTAAAAATATATAGAAAAAAAGTAACAAAAAGCGACAAAGTAATTTAATGGTCACTTTACGAAAACAGTGCTTGAATTTTGTTTTTATATTCTCAAATATTCTGCAAGGTGTGAGTCAAATTTCATTTAATGGTGCCGTAGAAAAAGTCTAATAGAGTCTAGTCCCATGAAAAAGGCGGCAAATTCAAAAATCTTTCAGGTGTCTACATTGATATAGCACACTGAAAACTTATTGATTGTTTTTTTTATTTATTTCAAATTTGTTTTTTTTTAATTCAGGTATCAATAAGTTTTCAGCGTGGTATATCAGTATTGACACCTAAATTATTTTTAAATTGCCGCCTTTATCATGGGACTAGACTCGTTTGACAGACTCTATTTTTGTTTCGAAACAAACATTGAGTGAGAGAAAAAGAGAAAGAGATAAAGAAAGGCCAATAGTACAATTGTAAATTTTTTATTTTGCATGTAAATATGAGCGGTTCTGTAAGTTATTTTAAATTACTTTAAATGTCCTGTTATTTTTTTTTTTTTAAGGGGGGAAAATCATCGAATGACTGCTCCCGCCTGGGTGAGGCGGAAGGGAGTGTCAGACTCTTACTGACTAAAAACCACCCCGTTCCTTCTCCTGCACGTCGAGCCGGAGCCTCGGTTACCCGTTAGGTTCTCCGCGACTCCGAATCGGCATCGGCCCTATTGGGCCCCATCTGTGGTGGTCTGATGGCTCTTTGAGGCGCGCGCGGAACGCGACGCGCCGTACGCTCGGGTCTGTTTCGGGTCGGACGGGGAGCCACCCATGCTCGCCGTCCGCAGACCCGCGCTTACGGTGGCCGGAGATCGTCCCGCGATCCCCGACGCCCGGTGTGTCCTTTGCGATGGCTGGGTTGCGAGGAGGCAGCGCTTCGCTGCCTCACGCGTCCCGCCTCCTCCTTAGCTAGCATGACTGCTTCGCAAAAGGAGGAGACGGCATCCCAGTCCCCCTCGCTCCGCATCATGGCCTGCACTAGGCCCGGACGCGAGAGGTCACCATCGCCGATCACTTCCCTGAGGGCACGGCGGTGCTCAGCCCACGCAGGGCATTCCGCTACGGTGTGTCGGTCTGTTATTCGGTGTACGGTCCTGTTATTTATAAAGTACAGTTTACTGCAATTAGGACAATTCCCAGAAAATGAAATGTTCCCAGTTCCCAGAAATTGTCAGTTTCTAGAACATTTTTAGCATTACCAAACTGCACGACGACAAAATTAAATACTTTGGCCTGACAAAAATACCCCTTCGACCACGTAGAGTATCCAAGTTTGCGAGCAAATTGTGTTTTGATCTTTGACTTAGGGGACCCTAAAATAAGCACGTAAGTGGGGACCAGGGATTCGAACACGCTTTTAGTTTGGATTACAATTTGCTTTATACAATGTGCCAAACCAAGTTACCAAAATGATAGCCATTTTCTTTTATTCGCTACGTTAAATTAGGTAAACCATCTTATACTTATATTACACTTTTTTTTTTTAAGTGGGGAAAATCATCGAATGACTGCTCCCGCCTGGGTGAGGCGGAAGGGAGTGTCAGACTCTTACTGACTAAAAACCACCCCGTTCCTTCTCCTGCACGTCGAGCCGGAGCCCCGGTAACCCGTTAGGTTCTCCGCGACATACTTATATTACACTAGCTACTTCCGCGCGGTAACACACGCTCTGCTCAGCTCCTATTGGTCATAGCGTGATGTTTTATTGCTTACGGCCATCCTCGATAAATGCGCTATCCAACACAAAAAGAATTATTCAAATCAGACTTGTAGTTACGGAGATTAGCACGTTCTAACAAACGAACAAAAAAACAAACTCCGTCCGCTTTATATAATAGTAAAAGATATAAGATACAGCTGGAGAGTTGGTTTGTTTGCACGAGTTAAGCTCCGGAACTACTGGTCTCCTTTGAATAATTCTTTATAGTGCATTTATTGAGAAAGGCTATAGGCTATGAAACATCAAGCTTTAATCAATAGGACCTGAGTAGAGAGGATGAAACCGCGCGAAAATAATAAGTTAGGCAACTAAAGTGGGTGTGCTTTTAACGATAATATATTTAGGAAGATTTTGTAGGCTGTTAAGTAATGTGTGTTTAGGTCTAGTAGAGTTTTTCAGCATTTTTTAGAAATATCTCACTATGTTGTTTGGAATTGTGTTTCCGATATGTGGCAATAGACTCATCTTCATTTCTTCGGTAATATGGAGCATTATAAGTAGTCTTTTTTTGACTTTAACATTAATTAATTGTCTAATCTTTCTGTTCCTGACATGTCTTTGTTTTAGCCCCCTAATCTCTATTACCAACCAAAAAACGCAACAAAAGGTCACTCTTACAATTATATTCCCATTTATTCATCTTCAAACAAAACACAAATTCGTTTTGTATTTATAATTACAAAAAGAATACAAATTATTTAAGATTGTAATATTATAATTTACCAAGTTTCAAAAGCTAAATCTTATAAATACAATTATAAATACAAGAAAACCGTTTCAAAAAGCGAGCGAAGCTAATTACGAGTTTGCGGTCATGTCAGCTACCTGTTTACAGGAAAATTCACCTAGTTATCCACATAATAATGGTTATTATAAAATGAACAAGAACAAAACAGAAAATAAATGTGAAATTTTTGAAGAGATCTCGGGAAATATTTATGTTTTAGAAAATATCTCGTTATAATACGGCGATGGCGTGGGATCGTTTTTATGTATTCCATTTTAAGCTTAACTATTTTGTTTTAAAGTTCATTATAAGTTATTATATACCTATATTTGTTTTCAATTACGACTCATTTAGTTAATTAGCTGTAGAAAAGAACTTAATATCGCTTTGGAATAAATGACTAATTGATTAAAGGAAATGTAAAGAAAGTTATTGTTCTTCTAATAAATAAACTTTAATGATGTTTTTCTTTAGAAACTTAATTAGCTCCAGTAATAATTGAACCAGACAATATGATATTGTGTCCAGTAGACAGTTTCATATTTTTAGATACATTTATACTGCACTTTAACTCGTCGAGTACCGGTTTTATAGACACAATTAAAGAACAATGGGTCGCGGTCACCGGAGACCGCTTGGTGTTTGACAGTTTAAAAAAATATTTTACAGGGAGAGATAGCTTTTAATACATCAAATTCTCAAAAAATTGGTTGCCTGTAAAGTCGGTATACGGGCGAAAGTTTTACGTGACAACGACTTTGAGTGGTAAAATATTATGTCTGTCTCTCTCGCTCTTAGGCGGGCTAACCATGCCCGAGTGGAAGGGACGCGTGCCTCTCACTCGCTCTCATTGTGAGCGCATAACGTGAGCGGAGCGTAACGCAGCTTCTTGAAGTGCACCCGGCAAACCAATTTATAAGACGTTGTCACGTCACAAATATTAGGCCTAACTGTCTGTCCAGTCGTATCACGAATACATGCAACCTAAAAATGACGATTAGTGGCTTACAATTGCCACTTAGTGGAGAATTTTCATTTCTTATCAGGATCTAAGCATTAGTCATTTGTAAGCCACCTAGTGAATGTCGTGATGGCACAGAGATTTAAGACGCCCGCTTCTCATGTTTGAGTGTACGAGTTCTAAATCTAGCAACGACAATGTTACTTTTACCGAGTTATATGTACTTTCTATGATTGTCTAGACACCACTCACAACATTGTGAGGTACCCTGGGCTTATAATTTCAAATTATAAGTTTGAAATCACCAACCCGCATTGAGCAAGCGTGGTGATTAATGCTCAAACCTTCTCCGTGCGAAAAGGTCCTTTGGTCAGCAGTGGCCACTTATAGGCTGTAAATGATGATGATGAAGCCACGTAGTGTCATTTGCAGGTTGCATGTATTCGTCAAATGACGCCTCGTGGACAATAGCACTATTACGAACAACTAAACATTATAGTATGTACGTGAAATTTCACTGTTTGAACGCTTTAGGTATTGAATTCTGGTCAAAATCTGCTGGAGAGTTTAAGCCCGTAATCCGAACAGATTTGCCTGTAAAATCGGTTCGCAAATGATTTAGAACTTGGTTCAAACAATTAGTATATGTTCCATATAATGTTCTTGAATATATTAACTTCTATATTTTATAGAATTGTACATAGTATTAAAGTAGTATACATAGTATGTCTAGCTAAGTATAAAAGAGATTCATATATATGTATATCAGTGAATTGTTTTGTCGTAGTACTTAAACTTATTGTTGAATAAGAAATTGAACGTAGACTTCTGTGGTTAAGTCTCTATTTAAATAAATTATCAGCAAAAATCAACCTTATTGTTTTAACACAGAGCATATTTTTTTACTCTTCGCCATTGTCGGAATTAAATCTACCAATATGAATACCAATAATATAGTAACAAGTTATCTAAACATACATATGTATTATTACAAAGTATATAAAAACGCAACAAAGAAAAACAAACCTTCTCAACCACAAGATAAAGTTGTAGATCAATAAAAGATAATAGAGGAATAGTCTAGTTCAGAGTTTGTTCTGATAAAGTTGGCAACTAGTGCTACGTATTAATAGATTTAATTTTTGCTATTCGATCGTTTCTATTGGTGGCAATCCACTTGGCACCCATATTCTGAAGCAATTTCAATGTTCTATGCAATTAAAGGAAACTTTTCAAAAGTTCTTGATTACTTCTGTTATTTCCCAGGTGAGTTAAAGATGTATTATATGTTTTTGTATCCTAGTGTTGAAAGTTAGGTAAAGTTTTCTTTAAATTTTAAATGTTGGAGAGCCAATGGGCCGGCTCGACCGGAATGATGCCACGGTCTCACAGAAAACGGACGTGAAACAACGCTTGTGTTGTGTTTCGTCGTATGAGTGAGGTTACCGGAGGCCCAATTACCTCTCTCCCTTCTTCGATCTCCCCAATCCTCAAATTCCTAATCCTGAAAAGGCCGATAACGCACTTGTAACGGCTCTGGTGTTCCAAGTGTCCATGGGCGACGCCGATTGCTTATCATCAGATGATCTGTCTGCTTGTCGTTTACTGGCTGATTCCATAAAAAAGTCTAAATTCATAATATTGGACTAATAGCTTGACTACAACACTAATTTATAGTCAGAGACACCGAAGTGCAACAATTACTAAGTTAATTATTATGTTTTTTGACTTAGGCGTAATATCTACGTTGGTAACTGTTTAACAAGGAACTCGACTAGTTTCAAGCCATGCTAGAGACTCATATTTATATGCATCATTCTGCGACACACGACGCGGCGACTGTCGTGTTGCTACTTTCTGTTAGTCACCGCATCGTGCTATAATATAAATTACTAATTTCATGGTATGACGAAGTGACTACATTTTCATTAAAAAAATCTTCAATTATCGTTTGATTGATGTTTAAAATTCATTATTTAAAATTAGATTTTGTTACTTTTAGTCGCAATATTATCTTTTCTTTAATAACATCACTGAGGTTAGATGCAAAGTGTACTAATATGTTCTGTAGCTTTCTTCATAACAAGGACACATGTAAAAACACAGTTCTCGATTCCCACGAGAGAAGCAGAGTTTGGGAACACGGCTTTGTGCCAAATCCTACAAAATTTGCTTAACTAACGCTGGTTAGGGTACTCGTTAGCTTACATCTGATGCTAGATTATACCAGAATTGTTATTCAATGCAGTTCGATACAAGGTTATTGATTTTGGCAGAGGAATGGAAGTTGACCTTGTATGAGATGGGGATATTTAGGATGTTGCATTTAAAGTTAAAATGTGTCTATATTTATAAGGTATCTGCTGCATTGGTTAAGTATGTTCATAGTTGTCGCAGTGGCTGACGATTGTTTGGTGCGCCAGACTATATTTGTAATCTGCAGCACGGCATAGAAAAATCCTAGTGGAGGTAATTCTATGCTTGGTTTATTATTTTTGATATTGAGACCAATGAACAGTTGTCCAGCCTAATTACATGCTCATGGATGCTTGACATTGTTCCCCGAAAGTACTAAAACAACAATACAGATGCATTCAAAAAGAACATACGTTCTAAACAGGCCGTTGTAGTTATAGCTAAAAACGTGAAGTTTTTATATCACAATCCGCAGATTCCTGGTCCCCAAAAGGCCGGCAATGCATTTGTAATGTCTCTGGTGCTTCGAGTGACAATGGCCGGTGCCGATTCCTTACCATCAGGAGCTCTGAGGCTCGTTTATATATACATCCTTTTTATATATACACACGTACACTCGTTCTAAACAGGTAATCTCCAACCAATCCATAATATTTAAATACCCAAAACCCAATACGCATAAACGAACACCGAAAATTAATATTCAAATTCCGTCGCGCAACTTTGTGACAATATTGATGCTATACAAGCCGTAGTTAGAACTAATAGTGTTTAGTGTGTAACAATAATCAGACTGGTCCCTAGCGAATGTGCAGCCAAATTAAATATGAGCAAAGTTTCACCCAACGCCCGCGGTGAGGCGAATTGGCTCACTTGGCCAACTCGTGCAATTTACCAGTACGGAACCCGTATCTGATAGTCGAGTGTGCGTTTCGTTGAATATTAATTATTGCTTGTCAGTTTGTTGCTCGAAAATGGAATTTATATGGTTATGGCTAAGCGTGGCTTGGTGAGCGGAACCAAATATTAAACTTTAGGTACGGATGCTTAGTTTGAGCTGAAATCGGGTAATGTTTGAGTATTCGTGTGTGTAATTTGGATTAATAATTTTCTTTGAAATGATTCCAATGTTGCTTTTAATTAGCACAGAACGTTTTCGTCCCTCTTCTTTATCGTTTAATCTGTGTTTATTGTGACAACGTCGTAGGTTCGTAGAGACAAAAGTAACTAGACCGGATCCCTGCCTTGGTCAAAATACTACTAAACCTGGTCTTTAACATGGTAACTGCTGCGTAGGCCTTCAATAGTTTTCTGACCACAGTAAGAAGTTTACAAAAAATCCTTACTAATATTATAAATCGGAAAGTGAGTTTGTTTGTTTGTTTGTTTGTTCCGACTTCACGCCGTAACTACTAAACCGATTGCATTGAATTTTTGCAGACGTTAAGTTAGTAATCTGGATTAAATAATTAGGGTACTTTTTATCCCGAAAAAAATTGATATTCCCGAGGGAAAACAAAAGTATTGGTATAGATGACGCTGTATGTATTGGTATATGTCACATAGGCTACTTTTTATCCTTTTGTGGTGCGAGCGAAGCCGCGGGTAAAAGCTAGTAACAAAATAAAATGAGTAGATGAAACATGCTGTAAGTTATCCTCTGTTTTGAAGTCTCACAAGTGTGACCGAGGCCTAAAGATAGTCATCAGCAAACTGCCTTCAAACGATTTAATATTTCAACATATTGCCACTAGAACCAGGTGCAATATTACCTAAAACTAACTCAAAGTTATCACAAATTAATTCAACAAGCATCTCGCGAACAATCTCTACTACTTAGTAAGTTTAGCACATTGTTAAGTTTAAATGAGCCTTAGCTTATCTTAGGAGGTTGGTCTGCCACAGGGTTGAGACAACAACCGAACGTTCCTTACATCATCATCACACCAAGAAGTAGGTACCTAATGTACTTAGTCATTCATTTTTCACCAGTTTTAAAGTAGTGCCAGCTTCTGCTAGGGGCTCCACCGGGAATTTTTTTGGGACAGGCCGGTAAACGATCAGACGGATCTCTTGATCGTAAGCAATCGGCGCCGCCCATGGACATCTGCAATACCAGTGGCGCTACCGGCCTTTTGGGGATTATGAATTTCTAGATTGTTGGGGATTCAGAGATTGGGGAGATCGGGAAGGGGGGGAGGATTTAGCCTTCGGTAGCCTCACTCAGACGACAAAACACAACGCAAGCGTTGTTTTACGTGGGTTTTCTGTGAGAACGTGGTTTCACTCCGGTCGAGGTCCGGCCCATTGGTGCCGAAGCATGGCTCTCCCACACTTAACTCCTAAAACTTACCCCTTGTATTAATCTGTATCATAAGCATCTGTATCAAATTTCATCCAAATCCGTTTTCGTCAAATAATAACAAACATACATCAATCCACACATCCTCACAAACATCCGCACTTATAATATTAGTAAAGACTATTTCAATACAACATTCATAATTGTGAAATATTGAAAATAAAAAATCGAATATTACTTTTTTTGCTTGTCACGGAAATCGCGACAAAAACCAACGAGGCAGATTAATCTCCTAAAATGTTAGAAAACAATTCAACGAACTTCGTTCTACTCGTCTCAATGATTGAAGATTTTAATTTTGAACTCAATAGCATTATAAATAGGAACTTTTCTTGAATCATTAATGAAGGTTGGATAAGAAACGGTGCTTGTTTCACGGAGTTAATCTTCTTTACCTTTTGTATTATGATTTGTATCTTTTATAGCCCACCTCGTTTTTTGGTCGACTTTACAAACTTGATTTGGTGAGATTTCGTTTTTTGCGCAGTCGATTTGCATGATTTATTTTTAATTGTGTATTGCTGTTACCCGCGGCTTCGACCGTGGGAACATTTAATCGGGGTAAAAAGTCTTATCATATACATATACTGTATACCAAATATCATGAAAATCCGATCAGTACCTTCAGCGTGATTGACGGACAAACATACAAACATCCAAACATTCAAACATCCAAACATCCATACATCCAAACAAAGAAACTTTCACATTTATAATATTATTGTGATTAACCTACAGTTCAATATGCTAAAATTAGAAATACGTCAACCTACGTATTTATGACACCGTTACGGATTTTTTATATTCACAAATATGAATGAACAGGGATACTACACAATATTAAATTATTTTTAAGAAACTCAAAAATAAGAGCATCTTCATTTAGTTCCTTCTTCATCATCTTCTTTAAACATTTATCGATGTTTATCTATGACAAATAAGTAAAACATTGTTTTTGTGAACAAAAAAACCAAACTAGATTTTTAATAATCAAGCAAATATTGAACGTAATACATTAATTTTATTTATGCACAATGTTTGAAGTCTCTATTATGAGAAAATTATAATGTTACTAACAAATATATGCTGTGCTGTTCACAGCATAATAATGAAATTTTGCTTTGTTTTCTTTATAAAACATTATTAATAATATACTATTCTCTCTATAAAATGTGAACGCATATTACTATAAAAGCAATATGTAGATCTCAATTAAACATTACTTTCAAAGCTTATATCAGTTAGAAATATTCATTCATTCCCAAGAAATTGTCAACATGATTAATCTACTTATAATTACGTTTTCATCCTTACATTAAAATTTTATTTCTCTCTATACTAACACGGCAATTTAGCACTTATAATTCAAGCTTAAGCTTCAAATTACGCTGTCACATTACGAATTATTCTGCCACAAAGAATGACCGCGTAACAAATTATAAAATTTTAATTGGTCTTTACTTTTTAAGTCGAGAAAATGGCGTTCGTGGCATTAATATGCTTACCATTAGTACATTAAATGCGATTAAAGGTTTGATAACGACTGCAAAGTGCTTTAAACATGAAATGATTTTGAGTATTATAATTTTCTTTTAAAGTTTTAATGGCATGTAATCATACTATATACTTAGTGTAAAAGTAATGTAGTTGATGAAATAAAATTATAAAAAAATTTATAATAATGGTAGTTCTAAATGTTAATATTCAATTTCTATGTCTTGTGTTCCACAATGAACGTCTTGCCATCGATAGGATAACATTTATAATAAGTTATGCACAAGATAAAACTCTCTGAGTTTCGTGAAATTATTGATACTGAGAAAATAAAAGTACCCAAACAAAATAATATCATAGATGGGAGATAAAGGCGTGAGACTAAAATCTACCTAAAGAAAAAAAAACGACTGCACGATTATAGAGGTAAACGATCACTACAAGATTGTTAAAATACAACAATATTGGATTCGACCAAGATTTTTAGTAGCTAACAAAATACAACAACACTAAATCTAAACTAAAAGAGTTCAAAACTATAAAAAATGAATAAAATAAAAACCACGAAAGATACTTTGTAAAAAAAATTTTAGCAACGTGGACTTATCAAAGAGGAACCACAAAAATGCATTTTATTTGCTAGCCGCCAATAAATTGAAGGCTTTTAGATCAAGATATTACCGTAATGGGTTCTTCGGGATTAAAAAATAAACTTTCACTGCGAGCAAGCAAACTAATGGAATTGCAGTTGCAAAAAAGGGTGGATCGGTTAGCTTATGGATTTTATCTTTATCTTATGGAATAAGTGGGTGAGTGGTGTGAAGTTTGGTAACTTAATATGTAGTAATATGTAGGTCATGGTTGTTGCAGTGATTGAGTCTATAGGTGATAATTTATTTTAAATTCTAAGACAAAATTATATATAGTACATGTTTTTTTAGCAAGACATTATATTTGTACCGTACTGTATTCAACAGATATTCATAATTTTCAAATGTCTCAAACAAAACACAATTCTTTCTTCATCATCGTCACTAGTTCAAAACGACGAAAAGAATAAATCCACCTGGCAAAGTACAAAACTGATTAAAGTCGCAGGGAGCCGCTGGATACAGGTCCTTTCCACCTGGCCTATCTGGAAGTCATTGGGGGAGGCCTATGTTCTGCAAAATTGAATACCCATTCAAAAATCAACATAATTCACGCTAAACGCTAAACCCATTCTCCCTGAATGCTTTATTAAGTGGAATCAAATGCTCAAAACATTAGAGGACCAGTATCAATTATATGAAACAATATTTAGGCAGACACGAACTGCGTTAAAATGCAAATTTGAATCAGAACCTATTGTGATTGTGACTGCGTATGTCTCTGTGGCGTAATAGTATTGCGATTTTGGTGTGGTGTTACGGTGGTGGACGAAGCGAGAGCGGGTATTGAAAGTGAAAGTGAAAAGTGTACTATGCGCTTTGGTGGTATTTCAGAAATATTTGATAAGTTCATTGTCTGTTTTGTGCATCCCTTAACCATCTGGTTTCAGCACTTTTGAAGATATCGTATCGACAAAAAATTTGTAGATAATAGAAATTACATTTTTTTTTAAACTGTAACTATTTAAACTGTCAAACACCGCGAGGACACCGGTGACCGCAACCTATTGTTCTTTAATTGTGTCTATAATGACAGTACTCAACGAGTTAAAAAAATATATTGAATCTTTGACTGCCCCGAGTGGTCGTAAATGTGACTGCCGGGCAAGGAAAAGTATTACTTAGTTTTTCAAAAATAGTCAGTGGTAGCACGTGGTCTGAAAATGTGCCCGATATATGGACATAGGCCCTAGTACATGGGACTCATAACATAAATAGTGAAAATTGGGTGTTACATCGTGCAGTGGCACCAAGTACCATAATGTGCACTTCTGATAAAAGGGGTGATGTTATGTATGTGTATATTGAATCTGTTTTGGATGAACTATAGATTTCACGATTCAATTTTATTTCAAATAATACTTTTTTTTGTATATTTGATAGGATGACGTTTAGCTACCATCTCGCCTGGTGGTAAGCGACGGTGTGGCCACAATTAATCGTAAAAATTACCAAAAAAAATATGTACTAAGCTCCATCCAAAGGTTGTCTTGCTCTATGGTAAGAAATCGCATTCTGCGATAAGACCGCCAATTGTACACATTCTTTTTATGTATATTTTTCTATGTGTATTTCATGGTGTACAATTAAGTGTGTAAATAAATAAAAAAAAAATACTAACTATACAGAATGGCTATAAAATCACGTCGTAAGCTAACAAGCATTAGTTAATAACTTGAATACAAAATCAAGCAATCCAACTTAGAACTGAAACAGACACATGAGATCCTGGCCTAACATGTTGAAAAGCTGGCATTTGATAAAGTGAAGATTAGGGTTGCGATGACAGGTTAAACTACCCTAAGATGGTGCTGGTTAAACTGTTTTCCGTAACATAACATAACATCACGCCTTTTATCCTCGAAGGGATAGGCAGATGTGAATATTACGACACTTAATGCCACTGTACAATTTAACACCTACAGTTCACTATTTATGTTATGAGTCCCATTTAATAGGAGGTGAGCCTATTGCCACATACCGGGTACAATTCCAGACTCCGTGCTACTACTAAGATTTAAAAAAAAACCATTAATACTTTGCCGGACTCGGGAAGTCCGGGAGTAACAAAGTTTGTTATATATAATAGCGATAACAATTTTAGGATTTGAACATTAACATAATAATTTATAAAGACAAAGTAAGCAAGTAAGTATGTATGGAGGTATTCGTTAAAATATTTAATGGCAATAATATCTTACGGTCTACCGCCGTACGCTGCATTGACGCGGCCTTCTATGCGGTGACGTTATATTATTCATTTGTAGGATCAGGATTTTCACCTTAATTACCATCTAAATTCAGTCTAAATTCATCTAAATTTTTAGTTGCCGACTTGCATTTCTTCTTACGTGTAATAATCCTAAAATAATACATTCTAGAAATTTTCTAGAACAATTCCTTATTCCTTATAAAGCACCATACAACTCCTACGGTTATTATTGTGTTTTATATAGTCCAATAACCAGATTAGACCAAATTGCGTTAAAAGCTTGTGGTAATCATAACAAATTGGAACCAGTTCGCTAATCTGACTGCCATGTGTCCGCACCATATTATTCGCATATAAATTAACTCATAACTCAGCGAGAGTATTCAGGTCAAGCTATCCTAAATCATTTGTGGGGTCTTGTATTACTTCAACTCAAAATTACCCTGTTGAATTTATTTAATAAACTCCTGTTTGCAATCTGCATTATATACCTATAATATATATTATAATGCAAATCTGTATTGTCGGTCGAAAATGATTTTTTTGAGTCTTTAATCTATTATCTTTAAAAAATGTACATTAAATTCATAATCTTGCATTTTCCTTCATATTAGTCCAGTAAAGATAATCATTTCGCTTATTCATTTGTAACCAATGTAGCTTCATTCAAACCAAACATTTCAATCTAATTTTAGTTAAGCATAGATTAGTTGACAAGTAAAGGTAACAGTTATTTATTTATTTAATCTTCACGAAAGATTACAGTGAATGTCGGTCTTAATGCCTTAAGGCATTCTCAGACAGTGAACAACAGGGAAGTGCAAAGAAATGAATTGATTGATGTGAAGCCAAGAATTAATTTTAAAAAAAGTTAAATAATATATCACTACACACATAAGAACCTGTTTAGTACTATTTTTCAATACCTAATTACATTTTTATTATTGAACTAATTATAATTTAAATGAAAAAATTACACTGTACAGTACCATTAAATGCCGTAATTTGCACCTCTGCCTACCTCTTACGGGATGAAACAATTCATAATTATATACAACTTAAGATACAAAATTTTTCAATACCATGGTTTTGAAATAAAAGTAGTCTAACAGTTATAATGAAGCGATGAAAATTGTTAAATTTTACACATCACTGCAATCATTTAGGTTTTTTTTATTGCATAAGCCGGTAAACGAGCTTACGGATCACCTGATGGTAAGCAATCGGCGTCGCCCCAGGACACCTGGAACACCAGAGGCGTTACAAGTGCGTTACCGGCTTGGGGATTAGGAGTTTGAGGATCGTTGGGGATTCAGGGATTGGGGAGATTGGGGAAGGGGATTGAGCCTCCGGTAACCTCACTCACACGACGAAACACGACGCAAGCGTTGCTTCATGTCGGTTTTCTGTGAGGCCGTGGTATCACTCCGGTCGAGCCGGCTCTCCCACACTTAAAAGGTACTTAAAATATTAAAATATATCGCATGTATTTGGCAAAAAGTTCCAATCTGCTAAGAACCCGTTCATTAAGTAACTAACTATAGAGAATCTTAACTTCAGATAGATCGATCTACGTAGTAACGTACGTTACAGTAGTAACATCACATTAACCATTATCAATATGCATTCAATATAATATCTGAAATTAATTTGCAACCCTTCATTGGTTATGTTGTCCATTTCTATAACATCCCTAGATAATTACCAGTTAACAATAGATTGATGCACACCTCAGTACACCTTGTATTACAATCAAGATAATCATCTAATAGCAATATACCGAGGATTTATGAAATTAATTTAGTTACGAATGTCCAAAATAGATGTGTTTGTTAATTGTATCTTATATATATACCTATATATATAAATTAATCCCTTTTTCTCTTGATTACGGCATCACGCGTAAATGGCTGGACCGATATCACTAATTCTTTTTTTTTCTATTTGTTATTATTAGAAGAAGGTTCACGAACACGGGAACGAAGTTAGCTTACGAAGTCGCGGGCAGGCGCTAGTGTGACAATGAAACTACATTCGTTTATCGACTGATTATATTATGTATTTATTTATTTATGTATTTGAGCTTTATGCATAAAATGTACAGTAGGTAGACATAATGCCGCAGGCAGTCTGACATTTGTGTGATGCAGAGAAGCTTGCTTGCTTTTGTTCCTACCATTTAGGAACAAAAGCAAGCAACGATTTAATTGAACAAACAGGTGATTCACTTATATATTACGGAGATATATACATATAATTTTAATATATACCTACACACGAGTACCATACAATAATACAGATGTATATACATAATATTTAAATATACCCATACTTACTAATACACAGTCAATAATTTCGCATGATGATTTAGTCAACCTCTTTAAGTTAATATTAGTAACATATCCTAAGACTAAGAGTTAAGATAAATTTAAAAATGAAATCCAAAACCTTCGTCGACAACAAAAAAGGTAGGAATATTTAATTTATTAAAAAAAAGTACTCGACAAAAATAGTGATATAAAAATGTCACATAACATATAAATGTCCTTAGTCCAGCCCTGGCATTTCTAGACCATTTAACAAAAAAAAATCTAAATTTCCTGTTTACTTTCCCGAGACAAAGATACGCATTTACATCTGGATTAACCATTATTTATTACGGTCATATAAAAGGTGCTGAAACGACCTAATAAATTGAGGTGTATATATTTATATTGTCATTACAAAATTATATTATACTTGTTTATACACTATAATTGTACAGAGACGTACTTTATGCTAAATGTTCCATTGTTTTATGTGAAACATTTTTAAACATAAACTTCTAATTTATTAAACAGTTAAGTTAACACAACAAAATGTTTACCAACAGAAGCAAATCTTTGCTTTAACATAACAAATCATAGATAGAAATCGGTAGCGAAATTTAAGCGAATTCCTATAAGCTTCGCAATAAACCACTTCCTTCCCCGCTACTTGTGAACAGGATCTATCCACGTCATTCAAACAATTATGTTCAACATGATCTCACCAGTTCCCTGCTCGTAAAACTAATTTCATTCGCTCGACCTATTTCCCCGAACATTAATCTCCACTCGTACCGAAGGACCACGAAATCAAATCAATTGCTACCTTTAAACGAGAATGAAAGGTAATTGTACCATTACGCGACTTAATGTAGTGTCTGGTCAAAAACTGCTCAATAAGGGCTCAGTACAAACAATGGAATCGCTGCGTTGCAAATGATATCCTCGAAAAATAATGAAGGCTGGACCTCACTTGAGAGAACGACCCACATTATGATGGTAGTGAGTAAAATGTGTACGTGTGTCGGACATTTTAAAAGGATAACGTCGTGGAGAGCTTTTGTGGCACTTTTGCCAGAATTATGGGTTTTTTCGCTTTTACAAAAACCCTTTAAAAGGCAAAATGCCTTTTGGTTGATACACAAAGAGCCGGCTTTGTACAACTCTTCTTGATGGTGCAAATAGTCGGCGAGTTCAGAGCGTTTTGCTAGTTAGTGAATCAAATCGTTTTGAGCTTGAATGTCAAGAGGGGTGAACGATGAAACTAATTTTTGTCTATAATAAGTTATGACATGAAAGGATTTCAACATCTAGTTATTGGGAATACGATTTGAGACATTAAAATTTTAAAGAAACTACCTGATTCGGCAAACTTTGTACCGCCTAAAAAATATTTTCTCACCTCTAAACCTTCCCTGGACTTACATAAACATTTCAAGACTAAAATTAGCCAAATCCGTCCAGCCGTTTTCGAGTTTTAGCGAGACTAACGAACGGAAATTCATTTTTATTTATATAGATATTCTGAGGGCATTAGTCAACCTACTGGTTGTACCTAATTTTTATTACTATTTATCAATGACTTATGGAGAAGACTAATGCCAGTAGCTAGATCTAATTCAGTGTTTATGCGATTACTTATTATATTATACATAGAATTTCTTCAACTGCGTTCTCCAACCTGTTTAATAAGGGTCAGTTAATTTTTAACTGTGGATTAAAATGGGCAGGTTTTAGTATGCAAGAATTGTCAAATATTCAAATTTATTTCTTTGATCAAATTTAACTGCGCATTAAAAATCGGCAATTATAACAAACCCTTCTTATGTATTACGAGAAATCGGCCCTAAGTGTGGCTTTATAGCGAACCCTTCTTATGTTAAGAAGGTCCATTATCCACTAATGGACTGTAACGAACTGTTGATAATGTTAATGATGACATCAAAATTTATTTAATTAATGATAATTTAGTTAATGAAAATGACGATTTAAATAGTTGAAGTAAGTAATCCGAATACCATTGAAATACGCAATGCGACAATTAATTCTGATTAATACGACGATGACAAAATGAAGCTTGTTAGTGGCGCAAATTACAGTGTAATGTAATCAATCATAGGTTGGCTTTCAGTTGTACTTGCTTACTCACTAGACTATGACAGAGTCGGTGCAACCTAGTGTACTCCTTTTTTAATAGGGGATAATGTTGATAATTGCGTATCGCTTGATGAAAGAGCATGTGGTTTTAAAATGACATAGGTCAGTGTTGTGTTTGTTTTTTGTGATTGAGATTGAAATAAACTGAATTATTTGATATATTGATACTTTTTTGGGACATAGGACCAGAATATCTATAGGTCCAATTCCGGTCTCTAATCAGATGGTGTGGTTCAATCTATGCATTGAGCAACACGTTCTTATTAAGAACATATACATTAGCTTCTGCCATATTTTATCCCAATTCCTTCAGCCGTCTTGATTTGTAGGAGTCACCAACAAAAATTTAAACTTTCGAATTTATAATATTAGTAGAATTGTTTCAAATATCGGCAACAATCAATTTATTGTAATGCTTTACTAGCAAGCTATAAAATATACAGTGAAATACAGAATAAAAAGTAAACTGTAAGAGCTATCAACACTGATCCTTTAGACAAATACATTGAACTCAATCTATCTTAAAATGTACACCACGTACTTACATTGACTTAGGTACAATAGAATTATATGAAAGACCATCTTCTTCCAATCTATTTTGTGACTCGTCCAAGCGAATTATTTTCTTATTTCTATCTGATTGCGTTTCAATATACTTACAATATTACGTTCCATCAGATGTAACAATATTGTATCAGGAAGAAAGAATAAGAAGATGAATATTGTTTTTGGGATATCTTGTTCTGTGATTACCAGGTCTAATAATTTTGGTTTAACTTTACGGATGTTGATTTTGTAAAGCTTAGAGTAATCTTTGCCAATTAATGCTTTTGACTTTGACATAAACATAATAATTGTGTCTGATTTATATCAATATGGCCTTAAAAAACGTAATAAATCACGTTCACAAAAATATACCTATAACATCTAATCATATTCAGTAGGTAACATAAGATAACATAACACCACGCCTTTTATCCTTTGAAAGAGTAGGCAGAGGTGCACATTATACCAATGTACAATGTAACTTTTCCCTATTTATGTTATGAGTCCCGTGTAATAGGGGGTGAGCCTATTGCCATATACCGGGCACATTTCCAGACTCCGTGCTACTACTGAGATTTTTTTAAAAACGCAGTAATACTTTGCCCGACCCGGGAATCGAACCGGAGACCCTTGCCCGGCAGTCACACTTGCGACCACTCGGCCAAAGAGGCAGTCAGTCGTTATGCAAAATAAAACTGACTAATAATCCTACCAAATTATTAGCCGAAAACCATTACCAATTTCTCCACCAAAAAGTCGTATCTATTCAATAAAAAGTATTCTCTGCGGATAGACACCGGTATAGATTGAAAAGCAAACGTTTATAATTCAATTAAAGAAATAAAATACGATGACAAAGTTGAATACTAAAGTCTAAAGTAGAACTAGAAATGGGAACATCGTTATCGTATCGACGACGAACGTTAAAAAACGCAAAAAAACGTTAAGGTTGAGAGGATTTGAACGAATATTATCTTAGTCGAATGTCACGGTATCTACAATTTAAATTTTTAATGCTCTAATGGTTATTGTATCTTTTATATGGAATTTTATTTCTTTTAATGTTATTTTGTAGTTAGTAGCCTCGTTGGCCGAGTGGTCGCAAGTGCGACTGCCGGGCGAGGGGTCTCGGGTTCGATTCCCGGGTCGGGCAAAGTATTACTGGGTTTTTAAAAAAAAATCTCAGTAGTAGCACGGAGTCTGGAAATGTGCCCGGTATATGGCAATAGGCTCACCCCCTATTACATGGGACTCATAACATGAATAGTGAAAAGTGGGTGTTACCTCTGTGTGCACCTCTGCCTACCCCTTCGGGGATAAAAGGCGTGATGTTATGTTATTTTGTAGTTAATGTCGTGTCATGTCATGGTAGCCCGGAGGTTAAAGTCGCACGCTTCTCATGCATGAGGGTGCGAGTTCGAAACCTACCATATATGTATATACTTTCTCGGATTTTTAGACACCACTGACAAATGGTGAAGAAAAACATCGTTAGGAAACCTGAGATTATAATTTCTAATTATAAGTTTGAAATCGCCAACCAAGATTGAGCAATCGTGGTGATTAATACTCAAACCTTCTTCGTGCGACCTGCTATGGCTGTTGGTTATGTGATGTGATGTTGTTAGAAGTTAGTAGATTTGGAGTTCCTATGATGTTCTCTTTGCAATGCAACAAGACGGCACAGCATGGCACGATGACACTTATTTTTACCAGCTTCGTAATGAACACACGATATAAGCCAAGTAATGAATCGATTGCAATAAACCGAGCAGAATATGAGGCTATGCTATTACTGAGAAATGAAACAATCGAAAAAGTCCCAATAATACTGTATGATGTAATACCAGAATAATATTACAAAATATCCTAACGATATTTTGCTTTGCAACAAAACACAATTTATTTGTTATCCAAATTCTTAGTACCACTACACTAGAAGATTTTCCCAGAAGAGAGTATTGTAGGACAAATGGTTTTTTCCCAGCTTCATTAGTTTCGTGTGTAATGTTAGCATATTATCGTATTCAATGGAACGTTAACTCCATACTACTTCGAATATTATAATAGGTATTGTCTGCTTTCAATAATCATAGTATAATATGAAGCGGATTCTAGGACTTTGTATATTCATATAAAGAAAACTCTGCACCATTGTGGTATTCTCACTACCATACTCAGAACCATTTATGTTTTTAATTGTCTTAACGAAATGTTTACTGAGGAATAGTTTTAGTACCTTATTATTTCATTTATATAACACCAGGCCTTGTATCCCTGATGGGGTAAGTAGAACATTTCGGCACCTAATGCCACTATACAATGTAACACCCACTTTTCACTATTTTTGTTATGCGCTCCATGTAATAGGAGGTAAGCCTATTGCCATATGCCTGGCACAATTTCAGACTCCATGCTACTACTAAGATTTAAAAATAAACCCAGTATTCATTACTTATTATTTCATTACTTGATTCATTTATTTATAAAGTAATACCTAATAAGTCTTACCTAGTAATGAGATAGATAAAATGTTACATTAATTTTACGTACGTTAATGTTACGGACATAAATGTTACGTCTAATTGAGATCTAGCACTCAACTCAGTAGCTTTATTTTATCGTATAGGAGGTAAATGATCAGACGAATCACCTAATGGTAAGTAATCAGCCGCTCATGGACATTCACAAGACCAGAGAAGTTACTGATGCATTGCCGGATTTTAGCTACGCTTGGTGCAAATATCCAAATATCAAACAGTTAGGTACTGTGACGACTTCTAAATCGATCACAAAAGAAACGGTCTTCACATCTTTAATGGTCTTCAATTATAATTTCTTGTCACAGAAGCCGTCGAACGATATAATCTCAATACCAAGTTTTGAGACAGAGGTTTTTTTAAAAATGAAACCGAGAATTTCAATCAGGCTATCGTAGCACGACCGCGGTTTTAACAAAGGAATAAAAATCATTGTTAAAAAGAAATTGGACTCCAAGTAATACTTTGGAAGATGCAATTTTTATTTAAAAGACTCGCCTCGGGTCGAAATGAAGAGAAATAATAAATAGACAAAGGAACGAGGTATGAAATAACAAGCAAGTTTAGTTAAGGAAGCGTCGTTTTAGTTTTATATTTTATATGTTACAAGTTGTCAGTTTGTATGAATGTGAAATAACGGGAGAGATTTTATGGATTGGCTTGAGAAATTACTAGTTAGGAGATTTTATTTATCAAATTGTGGATTAGGCAAAGTGTTCTAGATTAATAGTTATTTGATTGATGTTTTTAGGATTGAAGAAGTCTTTCCTACCCTATAAGTACGTCCCGGAGAACCTAACGGGTTACCAGGGCTCCGGCTCGACGTGCAGGAGATGGAAGGGGGTGGTTTTTAGTTAGTAAGAGTCTGACACTCCCTCCCGCCTCACCCAGACAGGAGCAGTCATTCGATGATCATAGTAATTAGCGAAGTTTTAATATCGTAAATCAGGAATACTCCTTCGCTTCCAACTTTGGAGTTTCTTGCTCGTTCTTCTCCATTCTGAACAACGCTTTGGAACACACCTAGATTGACTGAAAGACAAACTGATGAACGATTCAATTTTTGACGTTTCAAAAGTGCTTAATTTAGGTTTAATTGAAATTAATGCTTTGGCTTTGTCTTTACAACATTTTTTACGGGATAAGCCGGTAAACGAGCAGACGCATCACCTGATGGTAAGCAATTGGCGCCGCCCATGAACACCTAGAACACCAGGGGCGTTACAAGTGTGTTACCAACCTTTTAAGAATTGAGAATTTGAGGATTGTGGGAGATTTGGGGATTCGGGAGACTGGGTAATTGGGCCTCCGGTAACCTCACTCATACGACGAAACACAACGCGAGCTTTGTTTCACGTCGATTTTCTGTTAACCCGTGGTATAGCTCCGGTTGAACCGGCCCATTTGTGCCGAAACATGGCTCTCCCACGCTTTATTAATACTGCATATGAACAAAATAATATGATAACAACAATAATAATTATATAAAAAAAAAATAGGGATTCGATACCTAATGTTGGAATACATTTTCCTTGTAATAACAATCCCACAAATTGTCTTTCCCACGGAAATGCTGATACATTACAAGCAGTTAAAAGGGAATGAGGAAAAGAATTTAAATCAAATTTGAAGGATGAGAGAGGGTGTGTAACACGATAGCTTTGATGAGTCTGATATTATACATAAATATAAATGTTGGTGTAGTGTATACCCAAAAATAAGCGATACTGTATTGAGATTTATTCCTTGAAGTAAAATATACAATTTTGTTTACTACTTTAGCACCAGCATAGTTAGAATTATCATTATGCAACATTATAATTTGTAAGTACTGTTTATTTATTTAGTTCTGGGGTTTGAGAATCGAAATCTATTCTTATTATGGCATTTCAGTCGTCAAATTGACAACTTCTCTTTATGATTTTTTTACCATTATTTCATTTTATTACATATCTCATTTTCTTTCATGTATAAATCTTTATTCAATCCACCAATACACCATATTTGTTTGTTTGGAATTACTTTTTGTTTTCTATACTTTAAAATATAGGTAATATTCAGCTCTCAGTCATGAAACTATAGCCCTAACATTTTTACACGATTATAGATAGTAAAATTTATAGTTCACCCTACATTAAGGTGTCTGGCGGAACGTTTCTAGAAAAACAGGAGCAATATTATGTTAAAGACAGGACGATGGGGGCCCGTGCAACAGAATTAATGAGGTGATTTGTCTCCAAATAGAATAAGGAAGACTCAGGGCATCAAATTGAATGGAATTCAATTTATTGGCAGAACGTTGGGATCTGAGTTAATGGGTCCTCGGAATGTTTATTTGCTTTTTATACGCTTTAATGCAATGTTATAAGGTTCATTTTAACCGAAATTACTGATGGCGTTACTCATTCAGTACTGCTATTAGAACGAAGACAATGTTCAGTTGAAATCGACGCGTTTATTGTTAATCATTGTCTTAAATGATGTCGCTTTTTCCTGTAATGGTCAATTTATTCGTTTTGGAATTGCTAGATAACAGAGGTTTGGTTAAGCGTTTTTGGGATCCGGTGTCAGCCTTATGGGTTTTCTCATTTTATAGAAACTTCAGACATCATTTAGGTATTATTCGAAAATCTTAGAACTATTCGTTTTATAGTTGGGCATTTACCACAGACATATTAGACTATTGGTGTTTACACTTGTGGCTTCCATTTAGCTGCATCTATTTATTTTTTCGCCCTTTTTTGTTCATTGTTTTTATTTATCTTTTATCCTATCATAAAAACTCCCAAAATCATTGTAACAATGACAGATTCCTTATAAACTGTTATAATGAATGGTTGGCATGCATTCAAGGCCCTGACGGTAACATGAAGTAATGAGACAGGCCCATGTTTGACATAATCATTATCTTGGCCTTAGTCCAAACCGCTGTGTTTTTAACCGACTTTCCAAAAAGAAGATTTTTAATTCAGAAATTAAACCTTAAACCTAAAAGGGGAAGATACTAAACAGAATGACATAAAAATTAGATTTAAACAAAACCACGATCAAGTGACAAAACGTGAATATGTTATTTATATCAAATTGTCATATATTAAATTAACTATTATATTGCCAGCCTACTCAAGTAATTGTTTGACGAAGATCTCGACTAATTTCAAGCCATGCTAGGGGCTCATATTCATGCAGCAATCTACGACCCGTGACGCGATGATTGTCGCGCTGCTACTAAAGTCAGTCTGAAGTTTGATTGAAGTCAGTAGCAGTGCTACAGTCGAAAACATAATAATTAATTTAGTTTTAATAAATCTATCAGTATATTGGTGATCAGGTAGTATTAACAACTGTACTGTAACCGCAGATGGCTGCCATACTGATGTTAAATACCTTACAAACTGTTATAAATTATTAGGGTTCTATCCTGGCCGGAGCATTGACAGAAATAATGGGTCTTGGTAACTTGTATTGTGTCACAATAGTTATTATGTATGTAGTATGGTGATTTTCTATGAGACTATAGAACCTCATCTTTACTTTATAGATAGAAATATCCTTATGAATATCTTAAATGCCTTGTTAAAAAACTGATCGTACATACAATTGCTAAGGAAGGTGCAAGGGTGGTTTACTTTTTATTAAGAAGAATAAGAATAATTTATTTAGCAAAACACAGGACAAGTATACCTATTATTTAACAAAATGCGATAATGAATACATAGAAATCACAATCACAATTGCAAGGTAGACCAAAAAATACATAGTTTATAATGCATACATACAAGTTAACATAAGCAGTGTCATTTCTGTAGTATCAATAATACACAGCAATCATATAATACACCTTGCAAACAAAAGTAATTTAACTCAGTAATTCACAAGACATTAAGTTTGATAACAAAAGTGTAATAAGTGTCCACAGACGGTATACGTAGATTTTTTTACTTTACCTCCCGTGCTAGTCAAAGACTAAATTAAATTACGTCACACGGAAACTCAATATCTATTTTATGGGTAAGTCGGTAAGCGAACGTTTTTTTTTTGAAGAATACAATACCTTAACTGACATACGCTGAAATACTCAAACGCTACTCAATTTCAAGACGCGCTTAAGTATAGTTCTGTCTCTACAAATTCTCTGTAAAATGACAGAGATGATACGATGTTTAAGTACAACTTAAAATTGAATAGTCTTTCAGTATTCAGGTGTAAAACTATAATTATGGTCCTTTGCTTGAAAACCATAAAAAACTAATTACAATACAATACCATGTAACAAAACAAATTTAAACCAACTCCAACAAACACTCACTCACTCACTTGTTTCACTTGTTTCACCATTTTGGCAAGAAAACACCGACATGACGACACACACACATCACCAAGAGCAACAAACACAATTTTATCCCTTTAATCAAATAAAAAGCTTCGTATATATATTACATGCATGACATTACACTAGCATTAGCCGTCGCACACATAATCTGAGACAATAAACGGGTACAGTCATAAAATGGTATATGTTATTAGGGGATCCCTGGAGGTATTAATATTAGTGGCGTATTGAATGGTAGTATGGAGTTTGGTTCTGCAGTGTATGGGGAAGGTGTGTTAATATGGATAAGATTTGGCGTGTATGGTATAAGAGATCAAGATCGTGTATCATGTGTTAAGTGTAACACATTAAACACGTTAACTGCTACTTTGGTAATTGGTTACTGCCGCTTACCGGAGGATTTGTCTTCAAGAGTTTTCTCTCTGCAAAGAATTAAGGATTTAACATCAGAAGCAAAGGAGCAGACCAGACACACAAGGACCCAAGATAAGTTAGTCTGAGTTAGAATAAAACTATGCCACTACATTACAGAAAGCGAGCAAATGTGTGGCAAGCTAAGAATAGGTATTGTAATTGAAATATATCATTGATTGTAAATTAAATCCTCAAATTCCTAATCTCTAAACGGCCGGTAACGCACTTGCAATGTCTCTGGTGTTGCAGGTGTCCATAGGCGACGCCGATTGCTTACCATCAGGCGATCCATCTGCTCGTAAATCGGCTCATAAAAATCACTCCTACAACTAACCTAATAATACTTTCCTCAAATAGAAAATAGAACTCGGCTGACTCAAAAGGCATACTATAAATAGTTTTCTTCAAAACACAAGTTTTTATGGGGAAAAAAGATAGTAAAAAGGCTGATCATACATTATCCGCACAGTTTCCCAAAATGGCAAACCATCTCTTTGATGTTATCCTCTTTCTTCATAACTGCTTTGTTTTGTTACTTAAGGGCACCATCGCCCATAACGAAACCACAGAAACCAAACAATAATATTTCAATCACCCTGTTTTTAACTCCATTTTCTATATCCACCTTTTTATCGGCAAGAGAATGACGGGCGAGGCATGAAAACCCCTCGAGTTCCTCACAATCCAATAATAATAAAAAACCAATAAAAACCTTATATTATTTATTGACGATTTCCTATTTGAAGCGAAGACTAACGGCACCACAAATTGACTGGGAATCTCGAATCTTCTTAGCTTATTCAGCGAACAGGATAAATAGGAATCGAGAAATCTGGGAAACAAGTTCAGTATTTTACTGTAAAGTCAAGTATTTACTAAAACACTTCATAAAACTATAGAGTTTTGGATTAAAAGAACTCGATTTCAGAGATTGTTCCTTTTATTCCAATAGTATTAACAAACCTGCATCGCATTTAATGTTATACTAAGATTCTGCTAGGTATATTACGAGTAAAAACTAATAAATTAAATATTGTCTGCAAAATACAATTATTATTTATTTTCAACCATGATCGTCCCACTGCAGGGCGAAAGCCTCCCTACCCTCCTTCCACTCCTCTCTATGTAAAACTTTTTGCGGCCAATCGTTGTCTTATATGACCAGTTCGTCCCGTCACCTCCTTTTGAGCCTGCCGCGACGTCTATTGACGTTGAGCTCCACTCAGTAGTAAGTTTTGCCCACCGCTTGTCTGATATGCGAAACCCATAACCAAACACAATCATTACTATAAAGTATTCCAAAAATCAAAACATGGCAGCCGCATTAAATTCAGATATATGTATATGAACGCATTGTACATTCGCATTCCATAAAAAGCCTGATGATGAATGAAAAGAAAGAGGTATGTAAGAATCGTAGCAATTGGCGTTCCATAGTCTCTGCCTGCCCATGGGAGATAGGCGTGAGGTTATGTAGGTATATATGTGTGACATACATCCCATTACTTTGGCTTAAATAAAAAGTGTTATTCTAAAATTGTGTAACCCATACCAACCGTTGTTAATCCTCTCTGTGTAAAAAAGTTTCGTGACGAGTGCTGATGGAATGAAACTAATGGAATAACGTATTTGATTTTACTTTAAATGAGTGTACAAGGAGATTATAAAATTGTCGAACATTTATAAAACAAAAATGTAATGCAAATTATGTTTAAAGTTTTTTGATTTAACTACATCTACATGTTCAGTATTTCATAGCTTTAACATAAAAATATAAAATACATGAACATCACAGAAAGTTTCAGCCACTTATTTATTAGGAACTCCCATTACCAAACACCAGCCTTTCCCAAGTACATATATCAACAGTAATATTTTACGACCAGTTCATTATATTACATCTAACATTAGCTTCCACCCTAACAATTTGCGTAAGCAAATATCCAACAAAAAATACAATGTTTTCCGTCCAATCTTATCCAATCAGCAAAATATTTTCCCCAAAAATCTCCAGCAAAAAACACATAAGCATCCGATGTAAATATATCTTTACCTACCTCAGTGTCACTTCCATTTTATGCTCGGAATGATTCATGAAAAGAAGGACCAATTTATAGGCAAGCTTGGTCAGCAATATTCTAGCCATCGTTGTCCCAAAGTGACCTATTTGGATTATACGAAGCGTTATCATAGCCATGGGTATTTATGATAATGTTATAAGAGTCTCCGAGACTACTCGTAATTTGCAAAAGTGATTGCCCTGTGTTATTGGGATTATGTATATGGACGGATTCATTTTTAGTGGGACCGTGTTGTGGTTCAATTTGCGGATTGAGTATTAAATTTGTGGGTTGTCCTATTGGTCAAATGATGCAGCAGTTCTTTCTTGCTTGACTGTCATGTCATGCATACAATTATAAATTTAATTACCATCATTCTGTTCCTCAAGTTTTGTGGCCAGATGTCCGAATGATCTGAATAATGTACACGAAAAACTTTTTATTCGGAACCATCCAACAATAACAAAAATACGAGAAACAAATAAAAGCTAGAAGAAGAAACTAAACAACACTTATCACGAACACCGATCACACACTATTCCCCTACCTCATTTCGTCTAAAAATAAAACAATTTGACTACACTACAAACTTCATTAACGATTCTCCGAAGCTAAGTAAACGAAAAAGCCTTTTAGCACTAAATAAAGATTGACAAATGACTTGGAAGACAGAAAAAAAGATTTATCGGTGAAAATGTACCAATAAAACGGTTTTCACGTAAAGAAAAGCATGTATAAGATGATACATACGACCGCGTAAGAAGGGGGATGGATGTGTAAAAGATGCTTTATTGAATGGCTTTTGAAGAATAAATATGTCATGTTTGCCTGTCTGAGGAACATGGGTGACTAAGTGTATCGCTTGTTTAATGTAATATCAAATTCTGTTGTTTCCTTAAATGATGGGATTATCTTATCTAATTCTATTTATGTTACATCGTGTGATTGCTTCTCGCGTCTCAGATATCGATATATATCTGTTTCGAACCCGCGCACTTATGCATGAGACGCGTGTTGGACCTCCGTGCCAACACGACATCTTTAAATAGTATATAGAAACGTTATTATTACACAGACAAAGATACCAAACATGACTTCTGCTAACAGAAACACTATTTCTTTATACTAGTCATCCGTAATCTTACCCTGACCTTCGATCCATATTTTTCGATTCATCACTGAGGTTTTGAAGCATCATCGTTTTACCATGATACAACAAAAACTAGAATACTAGTTATAAATGTTTCGCAGGCGCTACGACTGTATAGTGTTGGAATTTGATGGATTGATCCGTCGACGCACAAGGCCGACAAAAATGGAAGCCGTCTAGAAATAAAAGAAAATGTTTCAAACTAGAGGGTTTTAGCCAACGTTTTTGTCTGAGATTTGGGTGTGACGAAAACGATCTGTTAATATAGGAACGTTGACTTTGTTTCTCTAAGGTATTAAAATGACTATAGTGAGTTTATAGCACTATTTATCGATGAGGTTGGAACCATGTACAAAGATCTATATCGTTTGAAAAAATTTAAAGACAAGCAATTTAATTAACTCATCGGAAAATGGGCATTAGGACCTTAAGTTAAGCAGTATTTGTGATTCAAACCGACCACTACCGGCGGAAAAAAGACGCAAGAGAAATTGAGGGGTAGAAACCGATTTTCCGTTCCGATTATTACCCCAATTTATTTTGTACGGTGAAGCTTTAAATGTGTATACGGAAGGTAAGGGCATACATCGTCTTGCTCTTAATCTCCAACGTCCCTTAGGGATCAGTACCAAATGATATCTATTGGTACGGTGGGATCTTTGAGCTTTCATACAAATACACGTAGATATAAATTTAGCTGAATATACGCCAGTTCCAACTGTATTTTCTCTTTGAACTACAAATTAATATGCAAAATAGCAGGTCTTTTGTGGCTACGATTTTGCAAATGTCAAGGTTAAAACTAAGCTAGGAACGATAAATATAGTTATTTTGGGTTATAAAATCCATTACTTATTAATGGATTATGAAGGATTATACTCTTGAAGGATCATTAGTTAGATTAAATTTGTTTAGGAATGAAAGTGATTTTCGTTGTTGCGTAGATACTGAACTCTCCTTGAGAAAATCTACTAGAAAATGTCCAATAATATCTATAAGTACTTCTTGACGTACAAGCGTAACTGTAGTGCTTGTTGTGAAGTCATTATTTTTTATTGTCTGCTGGAAATCCTCAAATTGTTTCTCCATTTGAAGACGTTGAACTCTTACCAGCTAAAAACTGCCAAAGTATATTTTCTCACACCCACGAATAAAGATAGATCTTAGTACAAAAAGGATAACGTTGAAAATCTATCAAATAAATATTTAATTTCTGACGTAAGCAAGCGATTTCTATGAAAACTTCCAGTTTGGGACAGTGAATATCCGAATTCTTCCACAGATCTGCTCTGGCACCAAACAATAAGGCAAATGTGTGTACTGTGTATACAATCATGTTAATAACATCTGTATTATTTAATACCTAGGGATTAAACCTTTCCAGTCCCACAGTAACCACAAGAAAAATTTACAAAAAGACAAATTAGTATAATAAGTCAACATGCAAGGGTAAGCAGAACAACTTTACGCTACCCTGACTCATTTTTAAGCACCAAAGAAAAATGTAGGAGTACCAAAAAATGGTACGCAATAAAAATGAAAGCATTTTTATTTATTCAACACTTTACTTTCTTTATAGCTACGCGATTTTGCTCCCAAAATCCTTTTGGACCTCAGGGAGGTAATTTGGAATGAGAAATAACAATATACTTGGCACAGGGGTATCCTTTGTAAGAGACATAAATATGTAATTATATTTAATTCTAAGAATGATGGCGATTTTAATACTGTTAATTACAACTGGAGTGGGTTATTGGAACAAAAGCGTTTGTTTGAGGTATTATTTAGTCGTTCATGTGTGTGGGTGTCCTAGTTATTTCGTACAAGATTTACGTGCGTTGGTGTTAGAAAAGGTTTTTACAATCTGTTTTTGATATAATTAAAATTATCTTTTGATGTTAATGTTTTAGGTAATTGTGTTTCTGTGAGTATGTGTGTGTAATTGGACCGGATTTTATTTTAATTTTAGAGTGTGTGATTGTAATTTTTTGTCGTTGATCCAAAGGTTATCTATTAGTGATAAGGTTAAATGTTTTAGTGTAAAGTTAGCTACAGAATTATTCCATATTATTTCATTTGACTTTATGATTTTAGGAGTCGTTTTTAATCTTAAAAACGATTAATTAGGTACATTAAGCTCAAATCGTGTATCTTTGCTTAATAAAACCACAAGACATTGATACTTAATTATCATACGGACATTTTGATTGCACAGTTGGTGCGGTGCCTGGACAACTGGCTTTCGCTCACCGTGTAACAGGTTCGACTAACACGGGCACCGCAGCAACTCTTTGTGTAATTCACAAATTGTTGTTTTGGGTCCGGGTGTCATGTGTGTGTAAACTCGTATGTTTATAAACGATTAAATCCCCAAATCCCCGAATCCTCCACAATCCTCAAATTCCCAGTTCCTAAAAGGCCGGTAACGCCATGGTGTTTCGAGTATCCATGGGCGGCGCCGATTGCTTACCATCAGGTGATTTGTCTGCTCGTTTACCTGCTTATGCTATAAAAAAAATGGTACATAGTGTTAAGGCCCACGCAAAATTAAACTTCTTATTGTGCTTACCCACAATTCAGCATGTCTAGACAATACGTTTAGACAGTTGAAAAGAATAGAAAATATACGCGCATAGAGGGAAAAAAAGAAAATAAAATCAACCTCTGTTCCAATGATTGCTTACAACCTTTTTGTAAGGACCTTTAAACAAAGAACATAATGGTGATTTGTCCGTTTATATTGTATTTTTATATGACCAGGGAATTCAATTTGTTTTTTTTTTGGTTGCCTGGCAACGTAATCATGTGTTGACACGATCTTTCGAGAGCGAAAATGGATCACAGTTGAAATACTGTTATTTTAATCCTGGAACAAATTTAAAAATATTCATGACGATAGTCGATGGTTTTTTGTTTTTTTTTTTGTAGTTGGGTATCTTGTTTTTTTGTATTGGGTTTTATTTTTGTTTTGTTATTTTTAAAATTATGAACCTACACCCTTAACCGGAATCGTGGGTCCGTTCGGACCCGACGTCGATGAAAAAAGCGTTTATTTTCGAAACGCACGCACCAACACTATTGCGCGCCTACCTAATCTCATTAGGTCGTTAGATGCAGCGCGTGCCGGACACTCGGCGCTTTAAATTCACTGGAAGTATAAGTTTGAGCCATCGTTGGGTCCGATCGGACCCACGATTCCAGTTACGTTATTTTTTTTCAATGTGTTTATATTTATTATATTATTGTATTAGACACTTTTTTGGAAAAATGGCGCATAAAATGCCGGAAAAATATATCTAGGACCTATTGCTAGATGAAATTGAATTAGAATCAGAACTTTTGAGCGATTTTGAACCGTGATGAGGAAAACATAAATGACAATAAAAAATCCGGAACATGAAGCCACTGATCACTCAAGTGAGTCTTCGTCTGACCACAATGTCAAAGAAGAAAGTTAGGATGACACTTCCCTGCCGTCTAACACTTACTTCAGGGGAAAAATATATATACCTAAGTGTATACCACTTAGACACCACCTAGCAGCTCTAGAATAGTTTGTAGAATTGTACTCTAGAATAGAATAGGTTGTCATTTTGTTTAGTTTAAATTGAACTCACAAATAATTTATTTTTTTGTTAAGGGGAAGACACGGAAAACCCCGTAGAAGTGTTATATTTGTTTTTTATTTTGTTTTTATTTTTGTTTTAGACGGTCAAAGAAGGCACTAAAAAAAGATTACCAAATTTAAAACCTAAGATATTAAGTACAATAAAAGGGAGAATTTCCACATTTCAATGAATAAAAGTTGATTAATATATTACTTAAAACTTGTTTCAATTATGACGTTAACTTACCTAAGTAGAAAATTCATCATTTTAGAAAAAAATAAGGAATTTAATTCTTGGGTCCGATTGGACCCACGATTCCATTAATGTAGAACATTTTAACGATTCCGATTAAGGGTTAAATTTTGGTACAACGGAGACAGGGTTCTGAAAATGGTTATAATACCATAGGTCGATATAATTTACATTAATAAACATAACATAACATAAAATCACGCCTTTATCCCTGAAGGGGTAGGCAGAGGCGCACATTATGCCATTGTACAATGTAACACCCACTTTTCACTATTTATGTTATGAGTCCCATGTAATAGGGGGTGAGCCTATTGCCATATACCGGGCACAGTTCCAGACTCCGTGCTACTACTGAGAATTTTTAAAATACCCAGTAATACTTTGCCCGACCCGGGAATCGAACCCGAGACCCCTTGCCCGGCAGTCGCACTTGCGACCACACGGCCAACGAGGCAGTGACGTTTAAATAACCAGTTAAAATATTAATTATTGATTTTAAACCATTTTTATTAAACTTAATTATCTGCAAGTTGGACCTTTTTATTCCAAACTAACCCAACACTATAACAGGTTGAATTGAGAATTGTCGTCCTTTACTGAACTGAATAAAAATATCTTCTTTAACTAAATATTGGTTATTTATTTTTATTATGTCTACACAGAGACCAACATAATCTGAATCATACAATAAAGATAGCAAATTAATTATTATATGAAGTAAAGTATACATAATAACCCTAAATCGTCTCTTCCTTTGAAGTAACTTTGAAGAAGGTTTAAGAAAATTCACCAAAATATATTTTCGGACTGAAAGACCAGACGTTTACATTATTTTATTTTTCATGGTTTTATTAAAACAAAGTATCTTTGTATCTAGATTTAAACCTAAGTATATTGTAAGAATAAAAAATCAATAGAGTTTCATACGTAACGTCTTTTGTAACAAAGACAAGCCGTCGAGTATCTTATTTGGAAATTCACCATTATGGACGCCATTTTATTAAAAAAAGTTTGGAATAAAAAAATTTGACATTAATTTAGCTATCCTTTGTAAGGAATCATACCGCTTGTATGGTAACGTACCTATTACTGATCAATAAAGTGTATATAATCAGTCAAAATTAATACAAATGAAACCTAAGTCCATAAAAGCGTTTCACATAAACTACTAGGATAAGTACTAAGTGTTAATAGTTATAAGGAACAATGGCTTTGATATATTAATTTTAACCAAAAACCCTAAATAAAACTAAATAAAAAAACAAACAAAAAAAATGTGTTTCACATCAAACAATTTAAGATAATACTATAGGCAGTAATAAAAAAATAACTATATAAGTAAGTACAGAAGAAAAACTCAACCTTACATTCCGCCAAGACTCAGAGCCCAAACATAATTGAGAAAAGCCCAAGAGACAAAAATATTATGTATTTGTTTGACTCACACACGTAGAGAAAATATAATAATCACATTTAACAGGTAGATTACCTAAGGATACCTCTTCTGAGCCACCTCGACGATTTATGACCTCAAGTCGGAACCTCCAAAGATTAAGCGGTTTATTATCTAAAAGTATGCAAAATTATTCTCAAAAATGTTGAGAGGAATTTTTGAAGTAAGAACTGTTAAGGTTATTTTGAATATTAAGAAATGTTAAGGTCTTAATTTCGTAAATGAGGTTGTAATTGCTTTATTGGGTAATTCATAGTTAATTGCGCCTGACTCGTTAGCTTAAAAGTTACAAATTAGTTACAATTGATGGACTGCTGAGCTAAAGTGTCAAGTGTATTTTAAGTTCCCAGGTTAGGCGAATTATTCTAGACAGTATTGTGTCTCAATATCTGTAGACTCCGTTCCTTACTTTTATTCTATTAATTTATAACATAACATAATATCAGCCCTATTATCTTCGAAGGGGTTGGCAGAGGTACATTACAGCACTTATGCCACTGTACAATGTAACACCTACTTTTCACTATTCATGTTATGAGTTCCATGTAATAGGGGGTGAGCCTGTTGTCATATACCGGGCACAATTCCAAACGCCGCGATACTACTGAGATTTTTTTAAACCCACTATTACTTTACCCAACCCGGGAATCGAACCCGAGACTCCTTGACCGGCAATCGCACTTGCAACTCGGCTAACGAAGCAGTCTAATTTATAAATGTTTTAAAATACTATGTATCTCAGCCCATTATTTCAGCACCAGTGTTTGTGTTAAAAATAAACTTCTCTTGTCTCGTTCACAACAAAGAACAAAACTCCAACATTTTAGTATTATTATTAAATTCAAGAAGAAAACAATAGGAAAAACACTAAACCATTTTCACAAATACTCCTAATATCTTCTAAAACATTTAACACTGTAACAAAATAAGGAATAAACGTTTTTATTTCCCCAGTACCTTGAGCATAGGGTCTGAATTATCTCTTTATAAATGTAACGAAATAAACGCTCTGTTTACGATGGCGCAATAAACAATTCCTATTCCTTTGTCGGACTTATTAAGTAGAAAGCTTGGATAAACATAACTATGAATTTACTGGTAGATATTTCGATTCCGTGGGAGGATGATGTAATTGAAGAATTGATTCGCTCTGCCAGTCCTTATTATGGAAATGTATCAATGTTATTTGATGAAATAGAACAAATAAAAGAAGACGTTTGCGGTAAATAAGAATTGTTGGCGAACAATAATATTATGTGAGTTGTTTTTGTGTTACAATAATAAGATCGTGAAGGTAGGGACATTGGTCTCTTTAGATCGATCTTTATCGTGTCTTCATCCCCGTAATTAGAATTCGGTTGTGGACCTGTCAAAGCAATGGTACATTCGTAATTGGATCTCCTTGAAACGATCCGAGATAATGTTAAGAAAGAAAAAAAAACAATGGAACAAAATGGAACGAATTCAAAAATATAAGCAAGGAGACATTTGTTTCGTAAGTTCGAATGTGGAGCAAATACGAATATAATGGATGCTTCTCCATGAACGTATTGAACGGTTTGAAAAATTCGGTGTATGGAAGAGTGAGCTGCAACTACTTATGCGCTGCAATATCTTTTATCCGATATTTTGCTGCGGAAGCTTTGCACACTTTCGGAATGTGCTCCTTTATACTTTCACATGTTATGCAACGTTTGAGTTTAGCATTTGTAGTATTTTGTGTTAGGAAAACCGATATTTGAGATACATACATGCAGGAGGTTTACAAAATTGACTGGATATATAGATGACTGGATATAATAGATTTTGGTGGAATTTTATGGAAATAATTTCTATAATGTCTTTGCTATGGACATACTTTGAGTCTCTGAAGCTTTATTTTGTAAGTAATAGCATTGAAAGTAAAGAATTGAGTAAAATATTGTACTGCCTAATAAGGTGTACATCAATTATTGTCTCCTATACTAATGACCTAAAAATATCTTTCATCAATGAAAGAAAGAAAATAATGTTCGAAGAGATTAATGAACGTAGAACAGCCTCCAACATTACGATACTGTACACACAAATAATAATTACCATTACCAAAACAATTCATATCATTCAGTAGCTATCAAATAATTAGATCTTGCACCACTTAACAAAACCACAAAGCCGAACAAAACTAATTATGACCTTATTAATCTAAATCAAGCGAAACATGTATAACTTGAAAAAAATAATCTTTTTGGTGATAGCATCTTGGTTGAAGACTAGCATAAAATAATGTCAAAGGAAATGATTGGATAAGAATACAAACGAGCTGTGCAAAAGAGACAATGAGATACCAAAATCTTACGTCAAAGTTCCAACGTCAAAAATATTATGTAGATGGCGATTCAGTAGGCAATGTTGCGGCAAATGTTTTCAACTTCAATAATATTGTACAGATGGCGCTTGAGCTTCCATAACACATCGATGTAATGGAATTTTCGACGGACTCTTGAACACGTTTCGCGTTCAGATTTAAAATGTAGGGATCTGTACTACGTTAAGGATCATTTTCGTGTGATTCTGTAGGTGAGTGACCTTTTTTCTATTTCTTTGATGTTTTGTTATAATTTAGGGATAATTAGGGATATTTGGGAAACAAGCAGTTCTTTGGTATCCACAAATTGAAGGTTTAATCGTTGTTTTTGTTTTATTAAACTTAGTTTTCTTTATTTTTTGTATTAATTCCAACGTACTACTTTATTTTCAACGTGGGTGTAATTTTGAACATAGAAACAGTTTGTAGTATATTTTAACTATTAGCCTTATTGATTAAATACAAGTTCGAAGAAAAGAAAAACATAACATTTATATCTTTTTTAACAAATACTGCTTAATTGAAAAATAAGCCAAAGGCCAATTTAATGTTAAAATCGGGAACATAGCGATAATAATTTTCCGTAAAAACGCCATTATCGAAATACAGTACATTGTTAAAATACCCAGAATTAATTCTTTGTACCTTTATAATATTGGAACTCGTACAAATTGAGGTCATTAACATATTCTTCGAATACTGAAGTGAAATATGCCGAATACACTGTAAAATGCCCTTCTTGTAATACTGCTTATGAATTTGCTGCCTTTATAAATTAATTATTACTACTTAATTAAAAAGAAATAAGCGATACAAAAAATTTGGACTTATATTAATATGCAGTTGAATAAACAAGCTTAATCGTTTACTTTACTGGAAAAACAAAGTAAGTAAATTCAATTCAATGAAATATGAATTATTTTTGAGAATTTTATGGAACATAAAATTAAAATTTGGACAATATTCAAAATATTGTGTGCAATATTATTCGATTTGTCGTTTTCTGCAAGTCTGGAATTACTCCAAGAAGTATTAAAATATTCACTTACCAATGCAATGCAGTGCTATGCAAACGAACACAGAATGTAGCGTAGTCATTTTGTTCATTGTTGATTCTTCTTTGCAAACAGCACGTTCGAAGCACCATACATTTTATTTATTATCCACATCTATTTTATTTTCATCCATAACTACAGCACTCACATTATTAACACTTATTTGTCTTCATACAACAATATCATGTTTCTTCCTATCGATTCGATCTCATCGAACAATCGAATCAAGTTCCTGATTATCGAGAATCGATTCTCGAGATAATCTTTCGACGACGGGTTCGAAATATCCGTTGCGGGTTCTGCCACGTTTCAAGTCTCCTGTAACAAAGTGGAGTAATTTGATCAAGTCTAGAAATTTGAATACGATTTCCATATTGGATGCTTACACGCTAAACTTTGGGTGTGCGCCAAAGATGTACTCGAAAGATGTTACGTGGATTTCCATGATTCTCATGCTAATTCGGTGATAAAAGAAAAACATGGACTCTCAAAAGAAGCGTATGAATTTAAAAGTTTAAAGGTTTCTCGTAAGACTGCTTTGTAAATGACTTTCAAACTAATTGATACTCGGTGTGAATGCAATCTTTAAAACATCGACCTGCTCTGTTGGTACAGAATTTGCATTCAGGGTTCAATCCTCAGGGCGCCTATACTTCTGATAAAATGTTCTCAGAGAAGCATTGAAAGCGTTCAAACAAAGAGAGTATTCGACATTCAACCGCGCCAATAGAATTTAAATTCTATTTCTTCTTGCAAATAGTTCTGTTTGAAAAAGTACCCATGTAGAAATAATTAAATGTGCGTTAACAAGCCTTAATGCCTATCCAGTAAGAAAAACGAGTGTAGCAAGAACAAGTAATTTTTCACCATTTGTACATTTCGCTTGGACGAAAACTAAAACCACAAATTCTGGAAGTTGTTCAGTAACGACTATAAGTTTTGGAAAACTTAGTAGTTTGTAAGATTGATTAGTTTAAAGAAATGGGTTTTGCGGCTAAAGGGATTCTGATTAATTCTATTTTAGTTGTTGGTTTGTTTTATTCATTTGTAATGTGAAATACAAATATTTGTCAGTGTCTTAGTATTGTTTGGATTTAAGTTCTTTTTAGGTCATAACAAAATATGCTAAAGCCTCGTTGTTAAAGTAAAGATTTTAGTTATTATCTTAAGTCTATTTTTGGACCACCACAATAACATTCACAGCTATAAGAGTTTAGTCACGGATGGTATTACTTAGCTCTAAATAATGTCCTTTTTCATATAACTACTAAGAACTAAGATCACCCTCTTCATGCCTTTCTGCGTGTCGTATATGGAATTGGTGTAGGTACGCTCAGTACTGTCTCCAGCACCAAATTTCTCACCGTCGACACACATAAACCTGCCATCCACTTAAAGCAAAAAAACAACCGTAATTTTATGTTGCTTCACACACTTTTCTTCCAAATTCTCCTTAAGAAAGATTTCAGCCATAAACTTGATAGCGTTGCTATTAAAAATGTTATAACCTGCCTACGTAGGAACATCTCATAAACACGACAGCTACATTTATGACGTAGATAAATAAATAAACATCTCACATTCACGGGCTAGCACTAGAATTCCGTGCACACACAAATCATGAGCACAAACATCCAGACTTGAAGTAAACAGCTGTAGGACACCGTGTTTGTGTTCGTGCGGGAAACGCACCATAGCTTGCACTGTGTCACGAGATTCATTACATAAACGGTTTAGTTTGATAGGATATGGAGAATCAGGAAGATCATGGGCGCCTTTTAATGAGTGCCTCAAAAAAGGAGTATATTATGCTGAAATTGTCTTTGTTTGCTATAATACCGAGTATAAACAAATTGACACAACTTCCTAAAACTGCGTTTTCTATACCAAGAACTTCTATCTTTCCTTGCAAACAAAAGACGTAATACAGTATACCATGGCCACAGCTGCCTCCAACCATAACACTAAAACTGACTTTACTAAAAATGATGTCCTTATACAGACGATTTAGTGTAAGTACTCTTAAGACTTCGTAGAGGGTGTCCTATGACAGATACCAATGTAAGGAAACTACGTGGTATTCTTTTTATTTGTATTGATTTTTTCTTTGTTATTTAGCAAAAAAAATCATTAATTTTCATGAAACCTTCTTATTTTATGATAAAGCTGGAGGAACATATTTTCTCGCAGTTTAGAGTTGTTGAGAGAGTTGACTTGTTTTTAAAATAAAAAGAAGATTCCTGTCTGTAAAATTGAATAGTTACTTTTACTATTTAAGGTACTTTCCTTCTAGACATTATTCTAGGACACTCTGTACAAAATTAATTATAAGTCGCTGTTTAGTGAACAGGACATTGACCCCGCCTTTTCTCCAGTCCGATGATCTTTAATCAAATAAACTAACCAATGACCTAAAATAAATAATTCAGAAAATCTTGTACCTTCTAGCTTCCAGAGGCGGTTTTTAGTCTAATTGAAGCCATTAATTGTGAAGGTGAGCTGGACAAATGATGATGAAAAGATATGGAGAAAGATATTTAGCTATTTGGTTGTGGCTGAATTCTTGGGGAGTATCTTCAGGATTATCTCTTGTACCATAACAGCATAGTACATTGTCTGGAAAGGACAAGCACTTCTAGCATGGACCATCGATCAACTAATCGAGGTTTTATAATAACTATCGTGAGACATACTAAGTTAACTAAATTCGCGGGTTACTCATGTGAATATACAGAGAAAAACTCTACTAGTTTCGAACCACAGAGGGGTTCTTCCTCATGAGCAGCATGCGCAGTCGCGGCGACTTCGCGCAGCGCACTGGCCGCCTGCGATTTTAGTTAACTAATCGAGTTCGTGATAATTTGTATTACAGCTTTATTGTGAGTACCTCTAACTAAAGACAATGGGTTCCTGATGATCATTGTAATAAATATTACAGGACTCACAGACCTGTTAAAACACTGTTTGACTTTCTAAAATAGATATACTGACTAGAATACTACTAGACTACCTCATTGGCCGAGTGGTCGCAAATGCGACTGCCGGGCAAGGGGTCTCGGGTTCAATTCCCGGGGCTGGCAAAATATTACTGGATTCTTAAATGTGTCCGGTATATAGCAATAGGCTTACCCCCTATTACATGGGACTCATAATGTAAATAGTGAAAAGTGGGTGTTACATTGTATTGTGGCATTAAGTGCCGTAATGTGCACATTTGCCTATCCCTTCGGGGATAAAAAGGCGTCATGTTAGGTTATTACTATGTCTAGTACTTTTCTAAAACGAGAGCCTAACTAATTTGTAGTATAATCTTCACATAATTACCTCTAACCTCTGTTGTTCCAAGTTGTGTTACAAAGCCATTTTATGAATATTTCAGCGGACTGCATAATTTCCTTCAAGATTTTGGAAACAAACTTTAATGCAATGATAATTTTACGACACAGCTTCTGTCTAGGGAGTGATGCGTATTAAAGTTGTGTGTGTCAGAATTACTGCCTCGTTGGCCGAGTGGTCGTAAGTGCGACTACCGGGCAAGGGGTCTCGGGTTCGATTCCCGGGTCGGGCAAAGTATTACAGGCTTTTTAAATATTCTCAATAGTAGCACGGAGTTTCGAATTGTGCCCGGTATATGGCAATAGGCTCACCCCCTAGTACATGGGACTTATATTATACATAATGAGTGTTACATTTAACAGTGGCTTTAAGTTCTATAATGTGCACCTCTGCCTGTCCCTTCGGGGATAAAGAGCGTGATTTTATGTATGTATTTATGTAATCTGTGTATTTATTTAGTTATATTCAATGTAATATTGAAACACTAGAGGTATTATACGCGCGTTACCGGCCTTTTGAGGATTGTTGGGCCTTCGGGGATTGGGAAGATTAGAAGGGGGGGAATTAAACCTCCGGTAACCTCACATGCACGACGAAACACAGCGCAAGCGTTGTTTCACGTCGATTTTCTGTGAGGTCGTGGTATCACTCCGGTCGAGTCGGCCCATTCGTGCCGAAGCATGGCTCCCCCACAATCACGCTGAAACTACTAAAAGGATATTGATAAAATTTAGTATACAGATAGGATACTTTTTATCCCGATTAGGTGCTCTTATGGCATAAAATAGGAATACGCTGGCAAAACTTTTTTTAAACGTTGCTCTACACTAGGATTTTCACCTGTATCATTGGTGCATTTACTAACATACCACAAACACATGACACCCAGACCCGAAACAACAATTTGTGGATCACATAAGGAGCTGCTCCGTGCGTGAATCGAAACCGCTACACGTTGCGCGGCAGCCGTTTGCCGAGCCACCACCAGGTATAAGCTATTAAAAAATATTCTCAACGTTCTTGCCTGACCTCTTTTACAAGATTAAATGCACAATCCTTTCTATCTACCGTACATTCTTCCGACTCAGTAGAAATAAGCTAAACCCAGCTAAAATTCCTTTTAATAATATTTTAATGTGGTAGAATATTATCATCTTCATTATGATACTTGGTGCTTACTTTGTTGAGTTTCTCAAGATCTTATGCAATTCCTACTTCCTTACTTTGTACGTTTTCCTCAAATGGAATATCTGTGTTGTTAAATGATGTATTATTAAGATCTTTGGTTCGTTTGAACTTCGCAAGAGGTTGCTGCGTTTCAAAGAGTTGGGACTGTTAGTTCTATGTTATTCTAGTAATAATTTAGAGTGCTTATTCTTGGAAGAGGTTATGAAAATGGTGAATTTTACTCTGTAGATGTTTAATTGATTCTGTTGATTAGTGCATTTTTTCGTCTGGTTCTACTATGTATGTACCTAATATAAATTACAAACAGAATCTATTGTTACATAGAATGTTTTTTATTTTATTTAAACTGTCAAACACCGAGCGGTCACCGGTGACCGCAACCTATAGTTCTTTAATTGTGTCTATAATGACGGTACTCAAAGAGTTAAATATTTTCACTGTCCTATAATATTTTTGAAAATGTCACTAGGTAACTGTCTACCTTACTGGTGACATGAGCTCTAGAATAGATTGTATATAACTTTCCTAACTTGTAGGCTAAGTTGTACCTACGTATCTACATTTTGCTCTACCTCTAATTACGATTAATCATAAGTGTGGGATAGTCATGCTTCGGCACGAATGGACCGGCTCGACCGGAGTGATACGACGACCTCACAGAAAATTGAAGTGAAACAACGCTTGCGTTGTGTTTTGTCGTATGAGTGAGGTTACCGGAGGCCCAATTACCTCCCTCCCTAGTCTCCCCAATCCCCGAATCCCCCACAATACTCAAATTCCCAATCCCCCTTTAACGCACTTGTAATAAATGCCCCTGGTGTTTCAAGCGGCGTCGATTGCTTACCATCAGGTGATCCGTCTGCATGTTCACGGGCTTATAAATATTTTCCACAATAAAAGCGCAATATGACAAAACCACATAAGCTTCTTGTAACAAAATTCCAGCAACATGTTCGCACGTCATACAAAAATTGTCTTAAATAAGTTCACCAACCGTAATTCAGTTTTCCGTCCTTCTCAACACAGCCATCATTAAGTCGTAACCCTATTTAAGTATACCCAGTAAAACACGTTCAATTTGAGTCGGTACCACAGAAAGATGTTCCCTTAGATAAACTCGATGAATTCAATTTTGCCGGGTAAACAATTTAAAAGCATTCCGAGTAACGAGTATCGAATGGTAATGGAATGAATTGGACCTAATGTTCACAGCAGCTGCGTTGAAATCGAAATGGCGTATGTGAAAAGTAGTTTGTATTAAAAGGTAGTAAAGTTTATAATTGAATTGATTGTTGAAAGAATACTGTTGAATTTTTGTATTGATTTCTGATTCCGTGTTGAATTACTAGTTTTCTTTCGCAATGCTGACTGGTCTTGTTATTTGTTTTTCAAAGGAGGTAGTTTAGAGTAGAGTGACTTTTAAAAGCAAAAATGGCAATAAAAGAGATTTAATTTTCTGTAAAAATCAACATACATATTCATAGAAAAACTGCGTTAAAGAAATAATATTGAACATAGGTAATATAATTTTATTGCCGTACTGAAAGTTCTGACGATGACGTTCGAAATGTAGAGACTAAAAAGATACCAAGACATATAGTGCCAATCACAAGTAAACTGTAATAAAGGTGGAGAGAAGGAAAAAGGAAAAGGAACTAAGCGCTTTTCTTAGTTATTGTCCATGGAAACTTTGTCCCAAACTGTACAAGAAATAAATCATAATTATCATAGCATCGCGCCTTTTATCCCCGAAGGGCTAGACAGAATTGCACTTAGTTGACTTAGTTCACGGCATTAAAACAAATGTAACTATACAATATAACACCCACTTTTCACTATTTATGTTATGAGTCCCATGTAGGTGGAGAGCCTATTGCCATATACCGACCACGATTCTAGACTCCGTGCTACTACTGAGAATTAAAAAAAAACTAGTAATACTTTGCCCGACTCATGAATCGATCCCAAAACCCCTTGCCGCACTTGCGACCACTCAGCTTGTCTTCTATTTCTTTGTATTTATTTAAAATATCCCTTAAACACTCTTTACACAAATCCATCTTCATAAAACGCGATAAAGACTCAAAAATACCAATATAAAGACATCTTCAGTTACACAGCTATCATACAATTCCAAACGTACTGAAACGAGGACGAAGATTTGTACATACGCCATCTTGGTTTTAGCACGAACGCAGTGGTAAATGGAATGTGTTAGGCGGAGCGTCTCTTTAAACATGCAAACGACCCGTAACAAGTACTTATGGCTCATAAATGATCGCGTATGATCGTACATATCCTTTGCTAAGCAGATAATAGCGTAATGACAGACGCTGATGTCACGAATGTACGTTTTGTTAGCGATCGTTTAAGTATTTTGTACGGACTTTCGTTTAGGTAGGTCTGTAAAATTTTATAAAAATGCTGAAACTTTGACTGGCTCCAAGATTTTTTTGGAGAAATTCATCGAACGACTTCTCCCGGCCGGGTGAGGCGAGAGGGAGTGTCAAACTCTTAATAACCTGCCTTTCGAGCCTGAGCCTCGGTAACCTGTTATGTCCTCGCAAGAGTAACGTAGAATATATTTTTTTTAAGGGGGGAAAATCATCGAATGACTCTTCCCGCCTGGGTGAGGCGGGAGGGAGTGTCAGACCCTTACTGATTAAAAACCACCCCGTTCCTTCTCCTGCATGTCGAGCCGGAGCCCCGGTTACCCGTTAGGTTCTCCGCGACAAGAGTAACGTAGAATAGGGCCTTATTTTTTGTTTTAAACTTGTAGTACATTTTTACTTTAAATAGGTTATCGAAGGAAATTATAATTAATTTCAAATGCTGACAATATTGACTTTATTATAAGATAGAGAGTCGTACAGACGGATCATCATGTCAATGATTTTACAGGCCGGTTTTCTATGAGGTTGTAGTATCATTCCGATCGAACCGTGCTTTGTGCTCAAGCATGGCGTTGTCACGTAGATTCTATTTGCCTAAGAGTCCATTATATAATATTTGTTATGGGGTCCAACATGTTTTCTTGAGAGCAGGTTAGAGATGAAAACGATACACAGCATAAAACAAAACTTTTTAATGACTAGTTAATTCATAACAACCTTCAACAAAGTACACATGCCATCCAGAACTAAACTGAACTCTCAAATTAAACAGAAAGTAATAAAATGAAGTTCGTAAAATGTCCTTTTGAAAGGGATCGCGTTTAAAACTGACAGGAAACAAAGAACATTTTTGGTTTGGAAAAGTTGGAAGTTCCACGGTATTAGACAACACTCAATTTACTTTCTTTATTAAAGTTTGGTATTTAAGGAATAATTGGAATATTCGGACGCATTTTCACGTACAATTGTCGGTCTGATTTTTGCTGTGCCACAAATAGAATTTTTTAGCTTTGTTTTTTTTAATCGTGATCATGTTTTTGTCTTTATTTGTATATAATAATTATCCAGATGAATGAACCGAAATAAATGGGACAACAATTATTATAAATGAATATTGTAAGATAATGACTGAGCTAATGTAATGTTAATGTGACAGCAAATAGATATTTTTTTACGGTTTATTTAGGGTTCTAAGTATTGCAGGCTTTTATAGTAAAGGATTTTGTAATTTTTAAGAATGCAGTAGACTCGTCTTCTCTACGAAAGACCAAGTCCAAATTATCAAAAGTATAATGCCCCCATAAACCCTGCGTATAGTACGTCGGGTTCCGGGCGCCTCTCAAAAAGCCATCAGATCACCACAGATGGGGCCCAGCGGAGCTGATGCCGATACGGAACCACGGAGAGCCTAACGGGTTGCCGGAGCTCCGGCTCGAAGAGCAGACGTAAGAACGAGGTGGTTTGTAGTCAGTAAGAGTCTGACACAGGGAGTGTCAGACTCTTACTGACTACAAACCACTCGTTTCACCCAAGGTAAGAGAAGTCATTGGATGATTTTCTACACCCAAAAAATACCCACATAAGTAGAAAGAGAGAGAGACATGATATCTTAATATCAAACGTCATTGCAACAATAAAACAGCGTTCTCACTCTAAGAAGATGTTCAAATAGTCGACGAAGTAATGGCCTCGTATGTTTTACAGCCAGAGACGGTGGCAAAGACATTGAAACAACATAAATGACACCTGCCCAACGATTTGTAACAATAAACTTGACAGTCCCGCTTACGAACCGTTGCAATTGTTCAGTTTTAGTATTTTTATTGCTACTAAGTCATTCTTACTAAAGATTTTTGTTTCGTTTGGTCTTGGTTGTGTTTCTTTATTTGCTATCTTTCACGTTAATATTTGAAAGTGATAGTTATAATGGAAAATTTATTAAGAGGTTCTGCTTACTGACTGCCTCGTTGGCCGAGTGGTCGCCAGCGCGACTGCTGGGCAAGGGCTCTCGGCTTCGATTAAAAATTAAGTATACATATATAAAAAAAAGGAAAATTACGTTTAAATAAAGTAAATTATGCGTGAAAACAAATAATACATCCCACATGCGTAAACTTTCTTCCTTTTATACCACCAGTAACCAGACCAAAATTCCAATTTCCGAATTCGCAAGTCCAGGTGACATGGCTTCAATGGAAATGTGTTTAGGACGGTGTCAAACTTGTTATAGTTCGATGCCGAAGCAAGCACTTGTATTACTAATCGAAGTTCGACAGATGTTGACACCTAGCGCCACCTAGTTTAATTTAGAAGCCATGTGTGGAGTTTTGTTTGTGTCGACAGTAATTCTGTGGAAGGAATTGAATAGATTTGTGAGAGTTGTTACTGAGGTGAATTTAGTATAAATTTCCTATAATATTAAGACTGATTTCTCTGAAGGGGTAATCTGAGAGTAGAGTATTGTATGCAACACTTATCACTATGACCATTAAAACTCATTAGACTTATTCTAATGAAGATGTTAGTTAGAAGTTACTCGTCTAACTCAACTAATCAGACATTATCATAAGAATAAGTCAACTGCTAGACAAATGCCTCTCTTTTTAAGGCCCCTTTTTTTTTCTTTATGGCATAAGCCGGTAAACGAGCAGACGGATCACCTGATGGTAAGCAATCGGCATCGCCCATGGACACCTGGAACACCAGAGGCGTTACAAGTGCGTCATCGGCTTTTTGGGGATTAGGAGTTTGAGGATCGTTGGGGATTCAGGGATTGGGGAGATTGGGGAAGGGGAAGGTAATTGAGCTTCCGGTAACCTCATTCGCACGACGAAACACAACGCAAGCGTTGCTTCACGTCGGTTTTCTGTGAGGCCGTGGTATCACTCCGGTCGAGCCGGCCCATTCGTGACAAAGCATGGCTCACCCACACTTAAAACTGACCCTTACTTTAATGTCCTAATCAAAACAAATGTCAGATGAAAGTCAAAGAAAAACTTGACTAAAATATCTGTCGTAGAAAAACTATCAAAAAGACAGAAGCCATTACTCAACGAAGTATTTCTCTATATCAATCTAAACAACCAAATGATTACCATCAACGAAACTAAATCTATTTTTCTCAACTTCCATTCGAAAACATGTTTGTTTACTTGGAAAATATTTGCAAGGATACTCACATGTAGATAGATATACACTCATAATATTATTATACCATTGTTTTCTGTAGGCATAGACAGAATACAGAGTTGAAACGAAAGTGCACACGATGTATGATCATGTTATTATGATTAATAGTGTTTTAAATAGTCAATTATTCATAAGAATAATTATTTCAAACTATTTAAAATTTTGCTATTATCGTTGTTTCAAATTCAGGCATTTATTGTTTCCGGCATTGTATTACAATTTAAAAAGGTTTATAATTACTTTTATGACCAGGGTAATGACCCTATAATCTCTTAGCTATGACGCTCATGGGTAGTAAATCTCAGAATAATTATGTGTCATAATGTCCGTTGAATGATTATAATAATAAAATACTAAAAATCTTTATTATCACCAGAGAGATCACAATTTTTACATTTCCAAGATCATGACTGTGACTAGGACAAAAGGACCCTGACTTCTAAATTAGGAAAAAACCTGTATCTTAGAAGTCAGTGTACATACGAAATTAAACTATACGAATAAGCAATTGCGATTACAATTTCCTTGATAGGACCATGATAACAGACAAAAACAAATAAGTTACAGAACAAAGTAAGTTAATCCTACATTTGAGTGATTGTAATAGTTGTACCATCTGCTGACTGCCACCCTATTATGTACGTATATATACTACTGTAACTGTTATTTAGTATGTATACAATTCTAAAGATACAAACCTGACAGACAGACGAATAAACCTTTGATAAAAGGGTTCCGCAGGGCACTTTTTTGGGTCCAGAACCCTAAAAAACGTGAGAGGGATCCCTTTTATATTAAGGTTCAGTACGTGACTACGATAAAAAGTCTCATTAAAATGAGTTCCCGTTCTAAATTGAGATTCAACTGTTTATGTACCACTGGAAAGCAGAAAGGTGAAGTTGTAAATGTAAGAATAAAATTAAAGGACAGGGTAATATACTATTAGACTTTAGTAAAGCGTATGATATACATGACAAAAATTTATCACTAGTTACCTACTAACATAATTAAAGAATAAGATAAACTTAATACATACTTATTTGTTAACAGGACACTAAGTCATCTAACCTAAAATTAGTAGATTTTCATTTAAAGGCCGGATTTTTAACTGTAGAATAAAATTGACAATTGACAGGTTTTAGTGTGGAAGAATTATAAAATGTTCAAAGTTATTCCTCTGAAAAAATTTAAGCGAGCATTGATAAAACCCGGCCCTAAGTATGATAAATGAAAATCACTATTAATAATTAATCATAAGTTCAAATTTGAAATATCAAATTTTACTCTTGCTACCGTTTTGATTGGCCAATCCAGTTATTTGTACGCCGGTACGCCTTCTACAAAATAATAGTACATTCTCAGAAAACTGTGACGAGAAAGCGATGACGTAATTTGATTTCAAAATTCCCAGTATCCCGTACTCCGTTTTTGATATCATTGACAACAGTCAAATCAAGTAACAAAACCTAGGTGCACAATTCACCTTTGTCAAACATCAAACAATTTCGTAGAAATGGAACAAAATGCACTCGTTCAATTGTATTTTACACTAGACCAGACCAAAATATGTTCTCATTAAGGACTGAGCAGAAGTTCTAGTGTATGCTCTCGATGAATGAGTTAGGTAACTTTGTTGACTGAAAGTTCACCATACTTTAGCTTTGGCAATATAAAGTCAATCGATCAAAAGTTTCGTTCTGAATCCGCGGTAGTGCAGCACAAATTAGTTTGTTCCATATTTGATACGTGTTGACTAGTTTTTTGTTAACTTAGTTGGAGTGGGTATAGAATTTGATTTTGTGAATAGTCAGATAGAGTTTTTAAGTAATAAAATTATACCTCACAGTAAAGTGTCCGATAAAAGTCATTATCATCATTGTTTTTACTATAATACTTTTAATTCTGGTCCTCTAGGACCAGACACGAAGTATAGTTTCCAGAGTCCATGGTTTTCCACCAAAGGAGAAGATTAAAACTTCAGTTATACTTCCAATCTAGAACCTGTCGTTTTGCAGTTGATCAACAAAACTGTTGATTACAGAACAAAATGTACAAAACAAAACCAAAAACGTACCTCAGCGAAAAAAAAATTACTATGCCTATCAGGATCCATAATTGTTACTATTGTATTTCCTAACAATATATATGTATGTGTATACTATGAATGCAATAAATACTACTACTGACTACAAAGGTCACAATACTTTTTTCGTCACTCCATGTACGATGTATAGTCGCCTGCACATAAATCTACTCCAATCTGTAAATTTTTATCACTGGATTTTTGACTTTATAACATCAAAATAATAAAGATGACAATCTAATAAAGAAACGAGTAGGTTGACATACTGGTGTCTGTTCATATGTCTAGGGACCTTAAAGATCTGACATTAACACCTCCGTCTTTCCAATCTCCGTTGGGAAGGTAGTGTGACGGTTATTCTCCTGGGACAGTATCAAATTCTCTCTAAGAGGCAGTTTGAGTTATGTTCGGAACATGTAGGTACTAAGGTCTTAGCTGTTCTAGGCAAGCTGTTATAAGTCAGTCTAAGGGGCTTTTTGTTGGTAGAAGATAATTTGCTGTATAATATTGGCTGTTTCTTTAAAGGTGTTTTAGGTTCGCTTCGTGACCTGGAATCTTATTAAGTACTCAGTTTTATATTGAGCTAAAATCTATATTGCATCCTCCTTCGATAGGATGTTACATAAAAACTCAGTGATTATTTTACCAACATTGATATTAAATGCAAGAGAAGTAGTATGAGTAACAAGTAACATAAGTATGAGCGTATAATCTTGAGTATGAAGAGGGCTTTAAAAATATTTAAAAGATATTATCGGAATTATTTTATGGAATAGAAGGCAAACGAGCAGACAGTCATCTGATGGCAAGCGTTTAGCGCCGCCCATGGACATGTAAAACACCAGAGAAGGCCCAGATGCATTGCTGGCCTTTTAAAAAGGCATCAACATGTTCCTCTTCGGCTCAATTATCCCACCCCCCTCGCCAATCTCCCCAATCTCCAATAATCCTGAAATACTTAATCTCCAAAAGAATGATAACGTACTTATAACACCTCTGGTGTTCCAAATGTCCATGGACGACGCCGATTGCTTACCATGTGATCTTTTTATTCGATTACCAGCTTATCCCATTAAAAAAAACATTGTCAAAACATTGATACCGCTTCCTTAGCTGGAACACAAAACCTAATTCCGTCTTCTATCTACAAATACCAATTCTCTTAGAACACACAGCCAAACTAACATACTCCCTAACTTGCTCTGTATACCGAGGTACAAATGACGTAAGCAACACTTCGATACTATGATATGAGCTTAAGTTTCCGTACTTATGAACTAAGGTGGTCATAATGTATGTATCTTATGTCGTATCTAATACATTTTGAAAGGATTTTATGGGACATCGTATAGTGGTGTGAGTGAGGAGTGTTTTGTTTATAATTTCAGAGGATTAGTTCGTTTAAGCATGTAAGTCAGTATTGTCTTTACCATAAAGGCACCTGAGGTCTGTGTGCTCTAAAGGACCAGCAATTTCTACGATGGTCACACACTGGCTGCGGCTACGCGCTTTAGTTCGATTCCCGCACGTAGCAAATCGTTGTGTGCGGCACGTTAAAAAACGTATTATATACCATAAGGGCTCTAAATGAATGTGTGCCCAAAGGCCCAGCATCTAGGTAAAGCGGCAATGATGTAAATAATCGGTTAAAGTTTCTTGGAAGGTACTAGTATCGAAAAAAGTTGATTTATAGAGTTGCAATAATGTTTCAAAGCATTGTAAAACCGGGTATGTTATAGTTAGACATAAGGTAAACTTAAGTTTAGAAATTATTCTTGTCTTGTCTATGAATTAGAATAAATCAATCAAAGCCAGTATTGAACGTAAAATCGGATGACCTTAACCCGTCGAGCGTCCGCGTTCCTTATGATCCAACGGGTGCACACGTGACATTTGCAGAAATAAAGAAAGAAAATGTATTTATTTGACCATTGGCACACGAAAACAATGATCATTACAATGGGAATATAAAACACAGTCAAAATAAAAACAAAACATTAATAATAGATTTTATAAAAGAGAAAGCAGCATGGAACATTTTTTCCACCGGGTGCTCATAAGGACGCTCGAGGGGTTAATGAACTCAAAAACTTTTTCTCAGAAAAACAAAACATATAAACTAAAATCAGCGTTGTCTTCAACAATACTATCTTTTATAGTACTGAACAGCCTCATCTTGATAACAGAAGAATCCATTCGAAAACACTTCATGCGATGTCTAAGTATCCATTTCACAATCTTCCGAGGACTGTTTAGACATATCTACTTCAACCCAGTGAACTTGAGCCAGTAACTCACCCGAACTGAAAACTTTTTAGACAGTCCACATTTCACATTACTATCTCCTCGTAAGTCTTGTAAAAGTTTGTTTTAGCTTAAATTTAGTATTTTATTTTCAAAACTTTGATTTATTATTTAGCCTGCTTGGATATTGTAGACAGTTAAGTTGTTTAGTGTAAATGAGAGAGCACAATGTGTGTAAGAGACTGATAAGGGTTGCTTGCAATAAAATATTAAATTAAATAAAGTATGTATCTATTTATAGTACTTTAAGTGTGGGAGAGCCATTCTTCGGCACGAATGGGCCGGCTCGACTGGAGTGATACTTTACGTCGACGTAAAGTAACGCTTGCGTTGTATTTAGTCGTGTGAGTGAGGTTACCGGAGGCCTAATTTCCCTCCCCTTCCCTAATTTCCCCAGTTCCTGAATCCCCAACGATCCTCAAACTCCTAATCCCCAAAAGGCCGGCAACGCACTTGTAACGCCTCTGGTGTTCCAGGTGTCCATGGGCGACGCTGATTACTTACGTCACGGTTGATCAGATGATACGTCGGCTCGTTTACCGGCTTATGGCATAAAAAATGTATGTTATTTTATAACCACACACATTGAACTGAGCATTAAAACACATTAAATTATTATTATTATCCTCTCTTTTGCGAAGACAAAATTAGATGCGCATTCGTATTACATAAATGCCCTTTCAAAGTGGCTAGTATGTGGCACACAGGAGTCCATCCTTACAAGACGTATCAATTTGTTTGATACGTATCAAACGTACGTGATACGTACATTACAGTTATTCAGTCTACTTTGTCAAACTAAAAACATATTCCAAATCTAAAAATAACGCTAAAGACATTAGAAGATTAATTCGATAAAAACACATAACCTACAAAATTCCTACACATGACTTGCTTGTACAGAAACTATTCCTCTTGCCAAACTATATGTTATTAAAAAAACTATGTGTAAACGCTCCACAGATCACAGATCCAAGTCACGAGTGTTATCAGAAAACACCCCACGCTACTGTCCGTCCAAGATTTTTAGGCTTTATACCCGTATAGTGGATTTTTAACGAACTAAATTGAAAAATATATATAGAGCAGTGTTTCAAGTTGATTGTTTTCGAAAATTGGTATTCTAGTAGTCTCGTTACTAAGAAGACTAAGTGTTGATAAGTTTTTGCTAGTTGAAATCTGCTATATCTAGGTTGATGACATGGATAGCGATTGTTGTCACTAAGGGCCGAAACACATAACTAAAATCGGCAGTTTGCGTTGCGATGCGTTGCGGCGTTGCGGCGTCGTGAAAAATAGCGTTTTGTTGTCGTTCGGTAGGGTAACCAGTTCGTCGTGATTTTTTATTGTGGATAGACGTGTCTCTGCCATGGACCATCGTGAAAAACTTATTGCTTATTTGTTATTAAGAAGACATTACTCTGCTATGCTGGAACGAGCGCTGCGTTGCGGCGCCGCAACGCAAACTGCCGATTTTAGCGTTGCGGCGACACAATGCGGTTATGTGTTTCGGCCCTTAGTAACTTGGAAGGACCGATATTTCCAATGCCAGAAAAATTTTAACTGTGGAATAACTTTGAATATTTGACAATATTCTTTCATACTAAGAACTGTAAAATGTCAATTTTATTCTACAGTTAAGAATAAACTGATGATTGAAAAATCGGTCTTAAGAGTTATGTTAGTTTTGAGTGTTTTAGTTACGTTACGACTAAGACTTTTCTATGTAAAATTATCATATTGCGAAGTACTCATTTCTATAGCAATATGCGGCTAAATTGAGTTCAAATGAATTATAAAGTGCGACTACCGGGCAAGAGGTCTCGGGTTCGATTCCTGGATCGTGCAAAGTATTACTGGGTTTTTAAAAAACACTTCAAGGTAATAACAACCATACTGTAATGAATACATAAACATTTACTTAAAATAATATTCTTTAAGATGTATAATTTTTTCGCAGCCACAGGATTTTGAGCTCTAAAGAAACTGTAGATTACAAACAAAGTAATACAGTGTCCGCTTTATGTTTTACGGGCCATTTTGTTGGAAACGCAATCAGTATTCTTTTGCAGTAGCAATGGTAGTATGAAGTCGAGTTTGAGACATAATGAAGGACTGAAAATGTAAATAAAATGTCAGTTTGTAATTCAAGTTGAAGTTGAATTACCTTTTATTCGGTAATGGCCTGCAGGTTTATCTCATTGTTGAGATTGAAGTGGTTACTTGAAGAATCTTAGTTAGGGGTTCCTTGTAGTAAGATGCTTTAACTCGTCGAGTACCGTATTTATAGACACAATTAAAGAACAATAGGTCGCGGTCACCGGTGACCGCTTGGTGTTTGACAGTTTAATAGACGTTTTTAAAAGTAGTTCTAGTAATACCAATTTACTTCAAATATTTTATATGATTCGTAAATATATTCGAGATCGGTTTCCGTGTAATTTATTTTAATACTGGTCAAGATCAAAGCTGTCACCGTCAACACTACTTACAACATTACATACCTTATTTCTGATGTTTAGAGACTATTGTTGTATGAGCAAATGTCGTGGATGTTTCATAATCGGACACGTTTTTAATAAGGGAGGAAAATCATCGAATGACTGCTCCCGCCTGGGTGAGGCGAAAGGGAGTGTCAGACTCTTACTGACTAAAAACCACCCCATTCCTTCTCCTGCACTTCGAGCCGGAGCCCCGGTAACCCGTGAGGTTCTCCGCGACATAATCGGTCATTAAGAATTAAAATTAATTTGAATTAAAATAGTGTTACATTGTACAGTGGCACCAACTGTCTTAATTTGCACCTCTGCCTACCCTTTTGGGAATAAAAGGCGTGATGCTATGTTAATAATAAATGATGGTTCCGTATGGTTGTTTCTGTACTCCTCCTCGCACATACACAAAGACATTGAATTGGAACACGTGCTAAATAGTGATAAACACACACACATAAAGCCAAACATCCATCCAGAACTACATAAATATTCACTTCCATCATCAAAAGAACATACATAGACTGTATATACAAAACACTCAACAAATGTACGTAGTTATGTACAACATAGACCATCAAAAACCGATTTCTAGAAATGTTTCCTAGTTGTAACAAACGAATGTCGTTAGTGCATTACGAAGCCCTGCCTGCTATATTCAGAATCACGCGCGATCTCCATTTTGGTTCGTCGGACATCTTTGAAATATGGCTGCCGAACGACGTATAGAACTGAGTGTGTTTGCTTTTTAAAATGTATTGGGAAACGGTCTATATAGTTTGCTGGTATTGGTAAAACAACAATTTTATAACTAAAACGTAATTATTACTACCTACAGTGAAAAGATACTCGAACAATGTCAAATGATTCATCATCAACAGCCTATAAATGCCCACTGCTGAGCAAAGCCTCTTCTCACCTGGAGAAGGTTTGAGCATTAATCACCACGCTTGCTCAATGCGGGTTGGTGATTTCAAACTTATGATAAGAAATTATAAGCCTAGGTTTCCTTACGATGTTTTCCTTCACCGTTTGTCAGCGGTGTCTGAATAATCTTAGAAAGTACATATAACTCGGAAAAAGTCAAATTGGTACTTGCTGTTGGTGGGTTTCGAACCCACACTCTCATGCATGAGAAGTGGGCGTCTTAAACCTCCGGGCCACCACGACATCAAATGTTTGCATGTATTAAAAAAACAACTAAGTAAATTTCTTAGCGACAGGACATACTACTCGGTAACTGAATACTTGAATGATAGGATTTCAGGTGAATTGGGATGATGACAGGGTATGAAAATTAAAAATATAATTAGTCCGTAAGTTAGGTAATGAAAAAATATTACACACGTATTTTTTTTATTTTTTCATATAATAAAACAATACTTAGATAAAACGAATCAAAGTTTAGGAGTGGGGCCTAAAACGTCATTTCTACGTATAAAATGTACATAGAAGTGAAGTCACGCGTCATTTCAAATCCATATATCGTAGTTTCTGTAAAATAATGAAAAATACGTGTCTAATGATTTAAAGTAATTTACCAGACGAACATTAATTTAAAAATTAGGCATCTACCCTATTGCAAGTAAATACTATAATTATATTGCCATATATCGACCGTTAATGCCAGACTAGGTGTTATTATCGAAAAATGTCAAAGTCAAAGCATTTATTTCAAATAATCCCTAATTAGGCAATTCTGAAACGACAAAAATTAAATTGTCCGTCCGCCTGTCTGTCAATGAAGTTAGGCGCTCGCCAATAATTGTTTCATCATCATCATCATCATCTATCCTATGTTACTATGTACTGCACTATGTTACTTTGCGACCACACGGCCAATGAAGCAATCAGAGAGCAAGAAAATGCATTTAATAAGACTACAAAAATTGTCTAAACAACAAGAGCGAAATATCAAAACTCAGTATTTAACAATCGTATTTATTACCAGACGACCTGAGAACAGTCACCAAAGCAAGTCAATTCACATATCCATCCCTAAGTAGAAAATAATAATTTCTAATCGAATGCAGTAATAACTTTCATCCTCCGTTAATACTCATAGTAGTAAGGAACGTAGGGTTCGTTCTTAACAAGATGTGAAACGGGAAAGAAAATCTAATCGTGGGTTTTCCGTTTTCCTCTAACATTTCTTGCCTCACTTTTTCCGAATACTTCGATACTAAAAAGGGAACTCCTTTTTTATTCGATTTGCCTTGTCTCAATCTAGAAGCTGTACAGTTATGGCTGAGATGAAATTTACTGAGTAAAAGAGGTCATGCTCTTGGCAGTCTTCGTTTTTGTCCGACAGTTTCGGAAAGAGGGTTGTGTTTTTCATTATTAGCTTTATAAAAAATTGACACAATTTGTGGCCTATTTAAAATTAAATTTACTGACCAAATTAAGTACCTATGTTAAGCAAAGATGTTTTATAAACAAAAATGTTCACATGTTTTGACATAACATAACACATTATGCCACTGTACAATGTAACACCCACTTTTCACAATTTATGTTATGATTCCCATGTAATAGAGGGTGAGCCTATATACCGGGCACAATTCCAGACTCCGTGCTACAACTGAGATTTTTTTTTAAACCCGAGACCCCTTACCCGGCAGTCGCACTTGCAACCACTCGGCCAGCGAGGCAGGCTTGGTTCACTTGTTTTGTCGTTTCCAAAATGCTTTTTTCCAGACATCAGACACTTTCAGTTATCTATTTAGGACATTTTGGCATAGGTATGTATCAGACAGTTTTAGTTAGTGATCTAGGTTTATGGTACAATTCATTGCATGCAATAAGCACTTCTAAAATAGAACTTTTAAAGACTTAATCTCCATCAAAATAAAATATGATAACAGATTCATCACACATCTCACAAAACCAGCAATAATGTTTTCTTAACTACTAATTAGTTTGAATCAAATTAAACTTTTTCAATTCTTTTGAGCACTAAACTGGGGGCAGTTGACGGCTGTCCAACTGTGGTTTGTAGACACATCAAGCTTTTCAAATCCAGTATAAACTGACCGTTATAAGTGAGATAGATCATATAATGTGAGTCCATGATAAGCTGGTTATGTATGACTTGACGTGTTGCCGTATGTAAGGCCTCTCGTTTAGTTCTATTTAAGTTAATTGGCCGAGTTTAATGACCTTTTGTTACACGTTTGAATTAGTAATGTAATGTCAATGACTTTTAAGTCCCGTGTTTGGGGTGTTAGCAAACTTTTATCGTTTCGTATCATTGTTATGAATAAGATTGGTTTCCTGGTAATTCGGATTAAATATACATAGGTATAGAGTTGACCGGAATTCAGAGGTTAAGCCACGTAGATTTGACCTAATCCAGACTTCGCTAACACGGATTTTGTGACCGAAAAATTCCAATGAAAATTTACCTCGTTTTATCATACCTACGCACACCGGCTTAGCATTTTTTTAGCATTAGGTACTTAATGTTACTTGCTATTGAAATTTTAATTAGGATTACTAATCAATAGCAGAACTCTGTGTTCAGTAATAATTTCTTAACTATTAGACTAACGACTGTCTCGAAAGCTTTACTAGAATCCAAGAAATCTTAGACGAAACTCTAAGACAATAATTTAAAATTTACACAAAATGCCTTTGTAAACTTCAATTGAATTTAAATGAAGGTACAAACGCAAAGTTTGAATGATTGATAAAATAAATTGAACAAATCGAACGATTAAAGCCATTGATTAGTAACAAACCGAGCCGTTACAAACAACCTTGGATCGAAACTAATCTTTCTAGCAGATTTCAATCGTTTTATATAATTCATTAGACTTTCATCGAAAACTTTTCTTTATAGGTATTGAAGCTTGGACGGGAGATTTACGAAATTAGGAATCGCTTTTTCAATAGAATTCGGTATAGAAATTCTGGATTAAAGAGCCAGATTCTGGAAATATTTGATTTAGGTCGCTGATTTGTTGAGAAAAACTATTTGCTAATAATTTCTGTGTCAGCTCAGCTTTCTCCGTGTATTTTATTTACGTGTAGCATCTTGTTTGCTAATGAATTCAATGCCAATAATATGAGGGAACTAAAATTATAGAAACGTTATTTATTTTATTTTTACGCACAAAAATATATAAAAAGATTATGAACATTAATTGAAATAACTCACTCCTTTTCTGCTTTATAATTTGTAATAATCAAGATAAGAAATAAAAAAATAAATACACGTTTAAGAAGATCTGATTATAAACATATTATAATTAAAAAACAATCATTAACTCTTCAAAAATAATCCTACGCACTTCTTCGGACCACGAAAAAATATTCCACCAAATAGAAATCCATAAAGCTTGCTTAAATATTATAATCCTCTCCACGCTTGACAGCCGTGTTACTTATTCCAGGACCCATCTCAGACGTGCTTGTACTTCAATCGAAATGATTTACGATAGTATTTTGCTCTAGTAGATATTTGGTGTTTGGTCCGATAAGATTAACCTCAGTCGGTCTTAAGGTCGTCTCAGATAAAGCCAATGTCTTAGGTCTTAGATAACTACGTTCTTTACTTAGGATTCTATGTTTTGTTTTCAAATCTCTTTACTGTAATTGGTTTAGGTTTAGTGTGAAAATTATCAATCTATAAGAATGAGTCTGGAAAAAAATATCAGTTGAACCTGTTGGTCGATTTAAATGGAGCTCTCAAAACACACATATAAAGTTGAGTTCTTTACTGCAAGGACAAAAGGACCAGTAAAGGACCAAACACAGAAAACGTGGATTAAATTCAAAACCAGAAAAGCAATACCTCACAATTCCATCCACTATAACAAATAGCAGAGAGCATTCACAAATCGCCTCTTTTGCTACCTAATTCTGGGCTTATGTCCGTAACACAGCTGTGTCCAATTTATTGCTTAACCTTTCCTCCTTTACGGATAGAATTGAAGACAATAAATTATACTTCAAACCCAAATAAGGGCAGTAAGTTACGATCTGCACCAATACCAGCCTAATGGACGATCAGGTTAGATAGATTAGATGAGAGGAACAATATGGCCGCTTCACGAGTCACCTGTGTTAATGACCTTTGTTTTTGGTCCTTTGGGTGCTTACCAAAATTCTGATCAGAATGAAATTGTAAATTAAATACATATGCATGATATAGAATGTAAGCGATATGTCATCATCACAAACTTATATTGAAACTGAAATTATGTTCGTTTATTGGAATTGGCCTCTTAGTCGATGGTATACCTCTTGAGTCAAAAGAAGATATATTATTGTCATTAAAAATACAAATTTAATGATTACATAAAATTATATGGTCTTTTCTTGTCTTTTCGTCGTGATTAGTAAAAATGTATACCAGAAATAAAATATTATGGTATTGTATTAATGGTCCTTTGCTAACGTTAGATGACAAAGAAATTCATAGGAACGCCTTGATAATACACAAAAAAAAATATTGAATTAAATCCTTCTTCTGCAAAAAATCAATACGTTTCTCTTTTAATCGTAGTCGTTAAATCGACCTATCCGTAGAATAAAGTTACTTTTGCATAATTGTTACTTTAGAGGAGAGCGATTTGAAATTTGCCAAGGACGAAATCGGACATAATTTTTTTTTTATTTGTTCTTGTTGATTAATTATTTGTCTGAGCACGTAAAATACTATTTAGCATTGTTTTTCATAAGAATATGAGATTAAAAAACAGTTATTTGGCAATTATGAGTGCTTATATTCATATGTGACGATTTAATATGGAAATGCCTGCGTCTTATGCACACATATAACCTTATTCTTGGTAAAACTGATAGTATCTTGTGTACGTGTAACTTTGTTTTATGTACATACGTATTGTGTTCTAAGTTATATGTGATTACATGGTGAAAAATATGTTAATAAAAACAAAATTTTAATTAAACATTTATTTTTTAGAATGTAGCCATATAATTATACTATAGTTACATAATTAAAGTTTCTTATAATAATTAGAAAAATACCCGTTTTATTTAGGAACTAGATAAAACAAATCAATAAAGAGTATTAAACTTTATAAATAATTAACAAAGTAGCCAGTAAACCTTATTTTACCTTACAGATTAAATTGAGGAACCATGGATACAAAAAGTACTTAACCTATAATTGGTTTTCTTACAGATAACAAACTACAGTGCATACTCGTCTTTGAATAAATTTATAAACTGCAAGTTGTGACAAATTAAATTGTAAAATTAAACAACATGTCTTACAAATGTATATAAGAAAGTAATTGTTATTGGTCTGTACCTCTAATAAAATATAGTAATATAAAATAACACAATTATATTAAAAATCAAAATGACTGTAATTCTTCCAGTCCACAATGACCAATCAAAAGTAATGAGAAAGTAAGTTATAAAAATAAAAATAAACTCAGTACATATTAAAATATTGCAGATATTATTCTTCACTATCGCTACTAACAATATCATTATTTTCATTGTTATTCCACGGTAAAGATCTAAAGAAATCTGCATATTGAGACGGTATAATTCCTAAATTAACTAAACTAATGAGATCCTTATGTTTGTCTGGATAACTTGAGTGGAATTTTATAAGCTATTTCTAGAGTCGGTAAAGAAGATACAGCATTACGGCGGGTATTTGAAGATATAGTAACAGTTTTATACTCGGTGTCTGTATGCTCACATTTATACAATAGCTTGTTAGGTTCTGATTTATCCACAAATACTTGTTTCACACAGTTCCACGTCACTTTAACCCCTTCTGTGTTTTTACTCCATATCTTATTATTCACGTGAGATTTTAAATCAAAGAAATTATTTCTTGTCATGTTCCGGACTTCATACGGTTCTCCTGTACTTTTAGCCCAACGCACAAGCAAACGCCATTCGTCCGGAGTATATATAGTTTTATTTGCAGCTTCTCTTTCTATGAGAGCGTGTACGCTATCACCCTCGTTTTGTGTGTGACCTTTTTCCAGAAATCTGTGTTTTATTGACACGTTAAATTTCTTGGCACAGTAAGTGTAAAGAAAGAACACAAAACGGTTTCTATTTTGCCCGGCGCAGTTGTCCGACCAAAAGCGAAATTCCTTAACACCATTTCGTGCATTTTGGTCTATAAAATCCAATAAGCAACTCCCCACTTCATTTGCTCCTCGCTTTGCAACCGTTTCGTCCCACATATAACAATAAGCTTTCTTTCCACCCATATCAAAAATTGTAAAATCCAAGCAAGATAATTTACGCTTGTAATAAAAGAGACTGACTTGACCATGAGGACATGATAATACTTTTTGAAAATCAAAAACAGCAGTTAAAATTTGACCATTGGATTCAACAGCATCACGTTTGTCAATATTTTTAGTTTACGAGCTTCATTTTTATTCGACAAATGAGTATTGTATACTTCTCTTTCTTGATCAGTGGGATCGCTTTTGTTCCGAAAAATATGACAAACGTCACACTGGTCTTTTTTGGGAATAAAGAACCCTAAATTGAAATTTTTATTAACAATATCCCGATACTGACGTTCAGTAACTGCTTTGCTAGAATATATATTATCTGAATTATCAAACCAATCCTGGTAAAGTTTAAACATTTTTGAGATGTTTAAACTGCCATCCAGGTACAGCTTAGTGGAATTCTTGCGAATGTAGTGTGATTCAACGGGAGCAAAAGATCGCACATGGTCACACACACTCTTGATCGTGTCAGGCTTTATTATCTGATTGTGGTTAGTATGGCGTCCTCTCTTATCTTCCTCTATAATAATACTGCCGTCGTATTTATCCCAAGATGTTTTAATTATTTTGCCACTAACCGAGAGAGTATTTAGAAACATTGTTTTGCAGACATTGACTACTTCACTATGGCCTTGCTCGTGCTCAGGTATAACAGGTAAGAAGGATTTAAAAGTAAATTTACGATTGTTAGGCACTTCGCGATTCAAGCATCTGTTCTTCAGTAGTTTTTTAGAATATTTAACAACAAACGCCCATTGCTTTTCTCGGTTTCCTAAACGCCAAAACTTTTGAAAACAAGCATAGCGTTGATCGTGCGTAATTTTTTCAAAACATCGGTATCTGCACTTACACGGAGCACCTAAAATTTTATCGTCCACTACCTTACCTTTTTTCGTGACATATTTTTGACCAATGTTTTTTAAATATTTACGTTTCACGTCGGACCACTCAGATGTACGTCGCAACCGTTTTTTAGATCTTTTCTTTGGTGGAGTAGAGACTTCATCGTCACTGTAATAGTTAGGAGTGCTATAGGCATTACTAGTTGATGGTGACATAGTCCAGGGTCCATCATCATGAGTTGGACAAAAGGCATCATGGCAATTTTTATGAGTATTTAAAGGAGAAGGCATAGGCGTAGAATTAATGTTATGTGTCGGAATTGAAGGGAGATCGCTAAAGCTGATATTTGGTGAGTTTTCAAAGCTGGACGGTGCTTCAAGCGCAAAAGGCGTTAGGTCATGGTTATTGTCAAGCATGTGCGAAAAATGTTGGTTATCTGTTAAAAAATTTTCAGCAACATGAACTGGTACAGAGCTCGATGCGTCGGTAGCATTAGCTGATACATTATTTTGTACAATACATAACTGGGGTGGCTGATTGTCTGTGACCTTGTCATCAGTAGATCCAAAAACGTCTTCCCATACTTCGGAGAGGTCTTTTTGAATGTTTTCAGCTCCTTCTGGCACTGGTGACGTTGCCAAAACTTCATGATTGCCCGTGCCGGTTTCTAAAAACATATAACACACATTCGTAATATAACAAAAGTCAATAAAACAAAATGGCGTGAAATTGTTGTAAAAAGGTCTGCATAAACTAAAAATAAAAAAATAATTCACATATTGTTAGGCTTTCACGGAAATTTTGAGTTGGAAAAAAGGTATATCTCTATATCAAACAAAGAAAAAAGTTACATTTACACATATACCTCATAAGTTTTGAACCGATTCCATCGAAAAAAGTAACATTTGCACTTCGAACCCAATGTTTTGGTATAATTTCCGAGTAATATAGTAGTATGTTAAGAAGTGAGTGCCAAATTAACAGGTGATATACTTATTAACACGAGTACTTTAAATACGAAAATTATTGATACTTATTGTTTTTAAGTATCTTGAAACAACTGTTAAAACTCCATAGAATAAAGACACATAAAAACTTGGAACCACTAATTTTAATTATTTCGCGTTGGAAGCTACTAGTTAAGAAAAAAGTTTATAAAATCTTTAAAAGTGCTTAAACTTTATTTAAAATAACCTAACATAATACAAAGTTTTGGTTGCTTACCTGGAATATCCATATTTTCATTATTTACCGCAGTGGATTCACACATAGCACTATTAGTTTTATTAAGTGTACGCTCTGATACAAGACTTAACATATATTTAGATCGCGCGTTTTTCATTTTGAAATCATAAAACATCTATTTTAATAAAAATACGTATTTAAAATTGCCGTTTGTAACAAAGACGTGCGCACGGGTCACCTCGCCGAGAACAAGGACACAACTGCCGATGCGTCCCCCCGCGCGCTTTGCGTCCGCGTCGGTCTAGACGGCGATTATAGGTACTCGTACTTATATTGCTTTATTCTTCGGAGATATATAACACATGCACCTTTATTCGACTGGTAACTTCGAAACTACATTACATAAAGAAAAAACGATTTTACCAATATAATATATAGGTCAGCTTAGCTTTATAACTAGGATAAAAACAATTTGGTATCATAATCATATGTAACTTTGTTCTCCGTATAGGTCGAAATATTTATAATACGTATATCGCTAAAGATTAATGATAGTAATAACATTATAATTACGCAATGATTTTCGTGATAAAATCTCTTTGCATCAAGAATATGCGCTAGGTATTCCAAAATTTCCAATAAAATCTTTGCTTGAAAATAATAAAGGATTTTATGAAAATACACAATACGTTTATTATGGTACGAACACTTTATGAATAATTAAATTTTTACCCCGAAGTGGTATTGAGGTGTATTGTGTTTATAGTAAACCCATTTTTCGCTTGCTATTTTTAATTTCATATACAAACGTGTAAATAAATAAACCAAAAAGCATAAAATCCGAGCATTTTCATCATTCACAATTTTTTAATCGAGAATTCTCTTATCAAATATTATAGTCCCTTATATATTCTGTAGTGCTAGGCAAAAAAATTTGAGTTTCATGACATAGGGGGCTTGCTTTTGCCATTTTTGAGACTCCAGCTTACCTTTCATAGCTTGGAAAGTTCTTTGCGCAGCGCTGATCCTTAATATAATGCTCAGCTTGACCATCCGACAAATGAAAAAGTCACAGAAAACTAAACTGGACATGAAAATTAGCCATGGCTGTCAGACTAACATGACAATTATAGAAGAAACCTTCAAAACCAAGGGTCAACTTACAATTCTAATAAAAATGCTAATTCCATTCTTTGAATCTAAATTCAAAAACGTTGCAAAACTTTTTTCCCAGAAAATCATAAAAAAGGGACTCAGAAACTTCAATTAATTACTCTATGTCGGTGGACAGTCAATAAAGAATCCTGTGGGTATTTAGATAAGGTTCCTTTTTGTACAAATGGATGGAGTAATGAAACGTATTCATTGGTCTCGATTGTTTTACTGCTGGATAGATAATACTGAAGTATTGTTTTATCCTGTCGCCTTTGATTTCCTTGAAGGATTTATTTGGGAATGGCATTTACATATATATTTTAGGGATCTTGAGTTCAGTAAAGTACCATTACGTAATTTTATAGGCTGATAGTTAACGTTGACATTTTATTACAAAAATTTTTCGTATTTAATTATGACACAGTGTGAAATAACTAAAAAAAGACCAAATCAAAAAACGCTGATCAATAAATATTTCGTCAAAAGGAAACATTTACCATTTTTACCTTTACTTTCATTTTAAACAATAATAATTATAGTTTGCTTCTATCAAATCGTCATCAATTGGCCTGTCATTCAATTAAACACTTCAAAGATAAATTCTGCCGCAAACTAAAAGAGGTAACAACGCCTTCAAAAAATCCTAGAACCGAAACCATTAAAATATTCTACCCTTAAAGTTACCATCAATATGACAGGTAGGATATTAAACGCGTTTACCAACAAAATGGGCTTCCTTTGAGGTTAAATTTATTTGACAACTCCCCACGACTGTTATTGACAAAATATCTAAATCTGTCACTATACTGTTACAAGTAGAGATGTTCCACGAGTTACATGATTTAAATATATTGAGTTATATTTGGATATAATCTTTATATTGCTGTTAAAGTTCGACTAATCGTGTTGGCGTAGGTGTATTTACTTGTATATATTTAGAATCTTATATAATTTATTTTATAATATACTATAGCTGAAGAGATTATATTAATATATGTAACTACTGTTTGGATTTGAAAACTAATATATTTGTGTTGAATTCAAAAAGTCTATTTATCCAAGAAGGTTATAGAAATAATAATAAAAATTATCTATTTGTATATACAAGTTACACTATATATAGACATGAAAGCAAATAGCATTTACATAAACGCAAATGCGATAGAGGTAATCGTGGGCCCCAAACTTCGCTCAATCTGTATCTCGGTGGCCCTATGAATTTTCTATAAAACATTACACTGCGATTAATAGAAGCCGAGAAGAGCGGGTTATAGTCTCTTATAAGAAGAAGAAGATTCATTGAAAAAGGAGTATAGTGACAATAAAGGAGATCATATTTTGGGTCTTTTTTGAAAGTGGCACTACGAAAAAAATGGTACGTATCATTAGAACTAGCCATTTGAAGCAATAGTTATTATGGCCTTAGCTCCTTTCACAGTCACGGAGAACCTAACGGGTTACCGGGGCTCCGGCTCGACGTGCAGGAGAAGGAACGGGGTGGTTTTTAGTCAGTAAGAGTCTGACACTCCCTCCCGCCTCACCCAGGTGGGAACAGTAATTCGACGATTTTCCCTCCTTAAAAAAACTCCTTTCACAGTATATCTTATATTATTATCAAGAGTATAGAAACACAAAACCTCATTGATAATTCACTCGATAATCAAAATAAGCAATCGGTATTATGACCCCTAAAATGCTTAAGCTAAAGATTGCTTCTTACATGAATACAATATGCTCATAGAAGTAACATGAGTAGAATACCAAATAAAACTAGTCCTTTCAATCATCTCAAAGGGCTGAAGTCTAGACGTTTGGTACAAAAGGACCAGGCAGGATATTGGCAATTTAAGATCGAAGGACCAAAGAAATGAAATGTAATACATCTTGTCGATCTCGTAGCAATTGTATAAGAACAGTCAGTATTTTAGAAATATTAAACAGAATTCTATGTATTTTTGGTCGTTGCAAGAGTGACAGACTGTGTAGCAGAAGATACTGCGTTCATTTCCCAGAGAGAGTAAAGTTTAATTGAAATATTCATTATTTAAGTTCCTGGGAATATAATTAAGAACTGTATCCAATGCTATAAATGTATTGTATAAGATTTTTAATACCACAATGTAATTAATTTTATATTTTATATGGAGAATAATCGAATGTTTCTCATACGAAAGTGCTTCGTCACGAACGCAGTGACTTTATTGAAGTGACATGGAAACAGAAAACCGGCATCATCGCTAGGATTTTTTAAAAACATAAGAATAAAAGCGTGACTTCATATTATATTGAGTTGTTACAAACACGGTCCTTCTTCGTTTTCTGCGCACGACCGCTCGTTCTAATGAAGTTTGCTGTGTAACTACGCTGGCTGCGGGATTCCGGTGTGATGAGAGCGCAATGTGCTCAGTGCTCGCTTTTAATAGATTTTTAAAAATGTTATGTATGTGATTAATTTTGAAAGTAAAATTAGGTAATACCCTTTACACTTTTTAATTTCATTCAAATAAAGAAGGATATTCTCAATTTGACCTGAATCTATGTCATTGTATATATCTTTGTGCGCGATTGGCTGAATACATTTTGTTGCGGTTTTCAGAAAACTGTTTGTTGTTACACGTAGGAGAAGGTTTTAGTATATCAATTTACTCACTTTAAAAAAAGAGGGGTTTGAAATCGGTCTTTTGAAACGTAATTTATAAAATAATTATTAAGTGAAACAATTCTGCAGTAAAAAGTAATATAAGTCGGTTTTGATATTTTCTCAATAAAATGATTAAAAATAGCTACAATTTGGTGATAAAACCATCAATAAATTCACTAAACATGATCCAATATCACGCTAATTTTAACAAAGCCCCTAACATAGACATAGGCACATTAAACTTGCAAAAAACCTAATATCAATAAAGCACGTACCGAAAGACCCAAGAAAATTAACTCCGATGTCCCCGTATCAAAGGATCCCTAGAACTTTATAGCAAATTGATTACACAATCTAGATTTACGTTAAGCCCTAAAAGGCTGATAAGTGGCAATAGCTGATCATAACTCACGTATTTACAACTAAAAGGGAATATGCACGTAAATAGGATTGGAGTTGTAATAGGTAAAATGCGGTACCTGTTCTTTCTGGTACTATTCCACAATTACAGCTACAGGTATGTGTATACCTGTTACTAAAACACAGGTATGCTGAGAACAGAACAAACTGTTCGTTTTGATATGTTAGTTACCTTTAATTATGGTTTTTATTATAACAGGTAGTAGGTAGTTTAATCTGTGGCTGTGAATTGAACAGTGATTGTGATTTCACGTATAATTTAAGCGCTGTGTAAATATAGACTTTTTGTATTCAGTTATCTCTACCGAACACTACTTTCTCATCGATTTTGAATATGTTTTAAGTGGAAATAATTAGACATACGGATTTCATACTATTCTACAGAAAACAAAGAAAATATTCATCAGAAGCTTTCGTCTTACACTACACGCAAACTGTCCACGGTTACAATCTTTCTCCCAGAGGAAATAACTGTTATCTATCTGTAATACCTACTACTTGTACCTGCGAAAAATAACTGTTATCTAATATAAACCTGTTACTTATCTATGACGATAAATACGCCTCACGCCTAAATAGGATGGAATATCGGACCCTAAGAAATTTATTGGTTGACCTTTTCGACCTATATAACAAAATGGAGGTAGTTGTTTTAGATTTAGACTGATTGTGATATAAAAAAAGAGTTATGGATATTTGTAGACAGTTTAAGGACTCGAGAGGTAAGTATTAGCATATTTTCTTGATAAAAATGTAAGCGTTCAGGATATTGCTGGCCAATCAATTTGGTAGCGCTTTAGTTTTTTGTTGGCTGTGTAAAATAGATTTAAACTGCCTTGGTTATCCATAGTGCAAGTTGGACTTTTATATCCTACTAGCTTTTACCCGCGGCTTCGCTCGCGTCACAAAAAGACAAAACGTAGCCTATGTGACTACCCATCCCTTCAACTACCTTCAGTTGAAAAATCACGTTAAGTACCTCCGTTTTGCCGTTTAAGACAGGCAAACAAACAAACAGCTGTTCGCTTGCGTGGAATTCGGTTATAACGCGCGTTTTAGATTTTTCCGTGGGAATGAGAAGTTCTGCCGCGGTAAAGCCTTGCTTTTCCAGGACTCAAACTACCTTTATACCAAAATCGATTCAGCCGCGTGAAAGAACAGAAGAAGTTATTTTCGCATTACCACAAATACCTCCTCCCATTTTAATTTAAAAGACTTCTATTTCCTATAAGGGTTATATTTACCAAAACTGAGTGGTAAACTATATTATACGTTTTATTATCGAAAACATCTACTTAGAAATAAACCACTTCACTAATCTAACCTAACTAATATAGCTACTGTATCAATCAACGTAAACAATGAACAAAGCGTTTTAGAACGACGAAAAAAAAATTACTATAGTACTTTAAATATCTACCTAGAAAAAATAACACTGACTAATCAAGCCTACAAATCGAACAAATAATAATCAATATGAGCGCTAGATGCGTACCCTAGAATATAGTTGATACGGAAGCTCGGAACCTATACTTTTGCCGGTAACGAAACCATAGCGCCATCTAACTCGATCCTAACGCCATCTATCGAGCGTTGAAACAACAGCGTACAATATATTTGCTAATTGTTGAGTATTGTTGCCACTATGGTTTCGTGTACCTTTAACAATCTAAAATCTATAAAATACGCAACTTAATGTAAAATGGTTGGAACCAAAATTTAAAAGCGAAGAATACTTAAAAAACACAACGCTGTTCCGTTTTATAAACACTCAGCGCCATCTATCGCCAAGTAGCGTAACTACCACATAGACACTAATTTCGTGTACCTTTAACAACCTAAAATCTATAAAATACCCAATTCAATGTAAAATGGTAGGAATCAAAATTTAAAACCAATAAAAATACTTAAAAAAACAACGTTACCCCGTTGAATATATAATAATAAACACTCAGCGCCATCTATCGCCAAGTAGCGTAACTACTTCATAGACACCAATTTCATGTTCCTACAACCTAAAATCTATAAAATACACAATTCAATGTAAAATGGTAGGAACCAAAATTTAAAAACACTCAGCGCCATCTATCGCCAAGTAGCGTAACTACTACACAACGTTACCACGTTGTGTTTTTTAAGTATTTTTACATAAAAAATAGCAAATAAATGAGTCGAAAAGCGCACTAAATAAGTGTAGATTAACACCAAATAAGCGCTATAGATTAAAGCGTGAAATTTCCAATTAGTAGGTAATTCGTTGAATTGTTTTAGATGGCACAAAGCGCCATCTACAGGAATACACACAGCGCCATCTATACTAATATTTTTGTTTTCCCTCGGGAATATCACATTTTTCCGGGATAAAAAGTACCCTATTATTTAATCTGGACTTCTAACTTTACGTCTGCAAAATTTCAAAGCAATCGGTTTAGTAGTTACGGCGTGAAGGTGGAACAAACAAACAAACAAACAAACTCACTTTCAGATTTATAATATTAGTAAGGATTACAAAGTTCTTTTAGAACAGTATTATAGGTCAACGATTTGAAAATAGGATAGTTGCTAAGGTATGAACATTAAACGTTAACATCTAATTAGTCCGTCAGTTAGATAATGAAAAAATATTAGACATGTATTTTAACTAAAAATCGCGGGCTACTCACGTGAATGTACTGAAAAGGCTGCGCGACTCTGCTCATGAGGAAGAACCCCTCTGTGGTTCGAAACTAGTAGAGCTTTTCTCAGTATATTCACGTGAGTAACCCGCGATTTTTAGTTAATTTAGTATGTCTCACGATAGTTATTATAAAGACATGTTTTTTTTTTGTACTCTCTCCTGTAAGGCTAACAATCTATGTATTTGAAATTCTCTAACTCTTTTGCATGTTTCAAGTATGTTTTCGTCTTAGTATTTATGTTACGTTACGTATAAAATATCTTCTCAAATGTGATGCTTTTATTTTTTGTATAAATTATGCTATTTAAATAAAAGTAAGTAATCCTTAGTATTTGTTTATATTCTACATACCTACTTTTTTCATTTTGGGCAATTGAAACAAAAAACATTTACGTCCTAAAATTCATATGCTACGCGGACGAAGTCGCAGGCAATACCTAGTGTTAAATAAACCTTATGCTTGATAGTGACACTATCACAATACCAACAAAACAAAAAAAAAATTCATCAACAAATAATAAATAATAATTAATCTTAGAAAGAAAGCATTTACCCTTTATCCCGATATAAATGATATGTTTGACTTGCACTGAAGGCTGTGTATACGAAAAATAGTATATTTATGTAAGGAAACGAGCTATAGTTGTGGGAACACGCAACATTGCCCATCACTTAGTACATGCGTTTGAGTAATGACTGTTGTTTAGGGGTGCACGTGGATTGTCTCTTGGAGAAGAGTAGGGCTTGCGTAGAAGGGCGAAGGCGTTGTACGGTTATTTAAGGTAGTGATCAAGTTTAATTCTAGAGAAGTTTGTTATTTATTTTATTCGAAGTGCTTACTGCCATATCCCAAACATATGACATTTAAAATATACAAAATTAACAAATGGTATGATGCATGTGATAATATAGGCGTACATAGCATTGGTAATTATCGGTATAATAATGGAATACAATTTGATTACTATACAAAAAAAAAAACAAAAATCCACACAAAAATGAGTTATTAATAACAATATTAAAACTAAAAAACGAATTAGTGAAATCGGTTCAGCTGTTTTCGAGATTAGCGCTTAGTAACACATTTAGCGATTCATTTTTATATTATAGGTGTTGACGGAAAGCCCTAAAAATATGCCTATTATAATTTCTAGGATGAAATCTAAATGAGTATCAAAAAATTAAATCAATTTTAAACAAACATACATTGTATTTACAGAATTAGACATTATAATACCCAGAAGTTAATATTCTATTACCTAGATCAATTTAACCCGCGGTAACAAGTTCACGAGACACTTTATAACAACGACCTTAGAGCACAGTTTAATAACCTTTCCCTCTGATTTACAAATATTCTACAATCGCATTACAAAACTCACTCGTGCATAAATCGTTACCGTAAAAGCAAAACAAATGAAATTAACACCACTTCTGAAAACTCAATTAATCAAAAAGCCAATAAGAGATGATCTCTCAATATTATTAAAGTGCAAAAACATCAGGCGAACGAAGATATAACCAGAAATAGCCCAGTCAATCAACACGGGGACCAGAACGCATTTATCCATCGTCGTTCAAATTTGAGCACATCAATCGTTTCCCGCTCTCGTAATGGAAAAACGCCAGTGATTTTAGTCTGTTTGTTGATTTAATCCAATAAAATGAAGATTAAAATTGTCAGATTGGTAAAAGTCAACGATATCGCGCACTCAATGAGCCAAACTGTAGCGTAATTCTGTTAGCATCGGGTTGAAGTCATCTTTTGATAGGTAAGTCGTTTTTAAACTGTCAAACACCAAGCGGTCACCGGTGACCGCGACCTATTGTTCTTTAATTGTGTCTATAAAACTGGTACTCGACGAGTTAAGTGAGTTCTGAATAAGGGATTATACGTTCTATTTTTAAAAAAAATACTCTAGTCTAGCCTTGAATAACTAGGCCTAGTATATAGGGTAATTTTTATTTTATTTTTTTTTTAAGGCGGAAAATCATCGAATGACTGCTCCCGCCTGGGTGAGTCGGAAGGGAGTGTCAGACTCTTACAGTCAGACTAAAAACCACCCCGTTCCTTCTCCTGCACGTCGAGCCGGAGCCCCGGTTACCCGTTAGGTTCTCCGCGACTAGTATATAGGGTAATAGGTTCACTCCATTATATGGGGCTTATTATATAACTGGTAAGAACAAACAATAAAAAAAAACAAACAGCCGAACTTAGTACTTCCTCTTTTTTTTTGAAGTCGGTAAATAATAGGCACTATTTTTTGTGCAATAGGGTCGTTTCTTATTTTTTTTATGTCCATCTAGTAGATTATGTTAAAACATTAGACACGTATTTTTATTTTTCTCACAAAATTAAATAATTTCGACGATTTTGAACGACTAGTTCGAACCACACAAGGGTAGTCAATAGAGTGCGCGATATCGCCGCGACCACGCACGCTGCTCATAAGGAAGAACCCCTCTGTGGTTCGTAATTAGTAGAGTCTTTCTCAGTATATTCACGTGAGTAACCTACGAATTTTAGTTAATTTAGTATGTCTCACGATAGTTATTATAAAACATTATTAAGTAACCTTTTAAATTGATACTTGCTATAACCCCTTCCAGGAAAAATAGGCATAACAATATTGTCATATAAAGGCTTGGGCAGTAAATCAACAGGGTTATAACTCTTTTAGTATTATTTAAGTTTTGTTCGCAGTTGGCTGGAGACTGTAGGACAATAACGGTTTAATATGATTTAAGGTCCATGTATGTACTTCTATACATACTGATTTACAACTGTATTACTTTGTTATAAGATTGGAAGTCCAGTGAAAAATATTGGGATATGGGAGTAGATTGAAATATTTCTTATTTGTTTAAGTCGTTTCGGCTTTTTATCGCGCCAATGTTTAATAGTGTGTAATAATTAAAGTTAATAATGGTTTTCTAAAAAGCTTACATAACATAGCATCACGCCTTTTATCCTCGCAGGGATAGGCAGAGGTGTACATTATGCCACTGTACAATGTAACACCCACTTTTCACTATTTATGTTATGAGTCCCATGTAATAGACGGTGAGCCTATTGTCACATACCGGACACAATTCCAGACTCCGAGATTTTTTTTTAAAACCAAGTAGTACTTTGCCCGACCCGGGAATCGAACCCGAGACCCTTTGCCTGGCAGTCGCACTTGCGACCACTCGGCCAACGAGGCAGTCAGTTTTATCGCTCCTATGTTTAATAATGTGTAATAAATAAAGTTATTAAATGTTTTTTAAAAAGCTTATTTAAAATTGACATCGATATAGTAATAAGAGAAGATTACTACTAGTTTTTTGTTAAAAACTCATTACTAAACATAGAAAGACATGTTCTACCATCCCTCGTGTGGAATATCAAATGTCGACCCAATAAAATATCATCCCGATTTGTTAAACACAAAACATTACGTTCAACAGTTGCAATGAGCAACAGACCGTATCACAGTGTCATCAAAAACCCAGTAAAAAAAACCCAACACACAAAAACCCTTTTTCGCTTTGAGCAACAATTTTAAATTTGTCTTTCTTTACAATTTACCCTTCATAAACACCCCGTTGTTGGTCGCAGAGGTTCACAATTGTCTTTGAAGCATCCTTTGTGATTGTGATAAAAGTGGTGTATATTGTGACAATTTCTGCGTTTGTTAGTAGTGCTACCTATAATAAAGGCTGAATGTAAGAATGTGCTGAGGAAATTGAAAATGCTCAGTGGTTCCAAGATGAATTTTCTTGTCTTTGCTATGTGTCGTGTAAATGAATGTAATGTTGAATAATGAAGTAGGTTTTTCTTTTTATAAGGCGTTTTTGCATTAGGGTTACTGTTATTTTTTTTTATATATAGCGTAAGCCGGTAAGCTAACTGACGGATCACCTGATGGCAAGCAATCGGCGCCGCCCATGGACACCCAAAACACCAAGGCGTTACGAGACTTACAAGTGCGTTACCGGCCTTTTGGGAATTGGTAATTTGGGGCTTATGGAGGATTCGGGGATTCGGGAGACTAGGGAGGGGGGGGGGGTGATTGGGCCTCTGGGAACCTCACTTACACGACGAAACACAACGCAAGCGTTGTATCACGTTGGTTTTCTGTGATTTTTTTATTGTGTATTTATAGGTATTATTTTTTAAGTTGCGTTGTTATTTTCCTTCGGCATTCTAGTATAATAATATGTTCACTTTATCAATCAGACAAATCTTATCTAGTCTTTTAACTAATGGACGAAAACAAAAACTTTTTTAACACGTCTTAAACAACAGCAAAATACAATCGAAAATGAACTTTAAAGCCGTCATCATTAGTAACAATACTGTTCCAAAATAAAGTATCATTAAAGTCGTTAATGAAAATCTTTAATTGCGTTGAACAAAGTCAGTGAAAGATGTGTCCCATTTTCACAAATTGTGTTACGTCAGTCGTCAACGTTCTACTGAAGTTTAAAAGGTATTTATATGGTTGTGTGGAAGTATTCCAAATGAAACCGAATTTTATACTCATTATGTTTGAAAATCTCTTGGCATTTCATTATTTAGTAAGATAATTGAGTTTGAGGTCCCAAACCGTTTGATTGAAACCTCACTATTCCACAAACAAACCTCAATCACAAAAACCCAATAAAAAAACCTTAACCTCAAAAACTAAAATCCCGAAACTTTGAAACGTTTATTAAAAATTAAAACGACATAAAACAAAAGAAATAAATTAGACAAGATTATGAGGGACCGACCCTTCACTCAACGACGACACTCGCGAGTAAATGAAAAATAGATTTGGACGGTTGAACCCCTAAGAAAAAGTGACAACAATAAAAAACGCGTCATAAAATACCCTTCGGACCCTAAAAAAATACTTTACCTTTTACAATCTCCACAAAAAGGCTGTTCGTATGTCTGTCCGCCCTTCGTAATATTCAGGGAAAAACTGACACTGTTAGGGTTGCCACTCACGTAGCACCGCTTTTGCGGCCGAGGTTTAAATAACGCATTGATAGGTGGTCGCGTTACAGATGTAACCCTGGTTTTCTTATAACGTCACGTATTTTATTCTGAATAAATACTAACATGTGCACCTCTGCACATCTTAGTGTCTAACTAAATGTATTTTCTGAGCGACTCCCGAGTTTTAAGAAAAAAACACATTTGAGTCGCAAGAGATTATTTATATAAAAAAAATATATGTATATATAATTATACACACATTAACGTTTTATACTACACTCACAGTCGCGCGGTTGATCAGGAATTTAGGCTGAAAATCAATTAGTTAGGCTACATCCGAAGATCACGATTATATCAGCACCTGAGTCTAGATTAAGTGTAATACCCATTTATCTATTCAATAATTCATAGATTATCAATTATTTCTTTGCTTTCCTGCGAATATACGAGTACCTTTACACCTAGTTATGATTACTATATGACCAATGTAATAGTTAATTCTAAATTTGATTACTGGAATCATTATGGAAATTTGATGGTCCAGACAATCGAACAAGTCATACTTGTGTGGAACATAAGTATGAGAGAGCCATGCTTTGGCACGAATGTGCCGGCTCGACCAGAGTGATACCACGGCCTCACAGAAAACCGACGTGAAGCAACGCTTGCGTTGTGTTTCGTCGTGTGAGTGAAGTGTGTGAGGCCTAATTACCCTCCCCTTTCCCATTCTCCCCAATCCCTGAATCCCCAACGATCCTCACTTGTAACGCCTCTGGTGTTCTAGGTGTCCATGGGCGACGCCGATTGCTTACCATCAGGGGATCCGTCTGCTCGTTTACCGGCTTATGCCATAAAGAAAAACTTACATACATAGGTACTCTGTCTCAAAACTCGAACTCGATCACTCGGCCAAAAGTGGGTTTTTCTTTTCAATTATTCGTAAACCGTTTCTGTTCAACTCCAAGCGAACATTTCGTACGATCATGCGGAAATTATCGTCGAATTGGATTATTAAAAAGTTACGAGGAGATTATGTAAGGACATCATTCTGATTTCTTTGTTCCCAATGTTATCTTTTATTGGGAGATGAATGAATGAATGAATATGGAATATTTTTTTGATGGTATTCGTAATATATTGAAGGCCTGTTTCATTGATGCCGATGAGATTTCTGTTTGCTTTAAAGCTGCTAGATAGTATTTTTACTTTTATGTCATAACTGATGCAATGACTTAACATAACTGTTGTCGAAATACTTAAACGCTACTCAATTTTAAATCGCGCGCACCTCCAGGGGCCTTCAGGCCACCACAGATGGGGCCACCGAATAGGGGTGATGGGGTCAACGAAGTTCATTTTTACCGACTTCAAAAAAGGAGAAGGTACTATGTTCGGCTGAATGCTTTTTTTTGTTGATTCACCAATTACTCCACCATTTGTGAACCGATTTTCAAAATTTTTGTTTTGTTTAAAAGAGTATACTCCCGAGATGGTCCCGGGCGAGAGAAGTCATTGGATGATTATCCTCCCTAAAAAAAGTCGAGCTTTTTCAAATGACAGAGATGGCATGATATTTAACTACAACTTAAAATTGCGTAACCTTTCGGTGTGGGCGTTTGTGCTCAAAATTAAGACAGAAACACACTATTTAAACTATACATCACGATACTGAAGTTAAATACCAAAATACAAACACAAGTTTTTCGTCAAAGATAAAAGGCCTTTGTTACCTAAGGCGTAACTCGCTGAGTCAGGACAAAAGTAATTACAAATGTTAGTTCGTCGGCGTTCATTAATATGCTAATACCGTACCGAGTACACCATCGAACTCTGAATTGGCGCAAAAGAACTCTGCAGAGCAAAAAATGGAGTTGAATTTTAAAAAGGGGTTCCCTGTAGCTTATTTTGATGCTGAAACGGAGCATGGTTAATTAATTTGTGCTTTTATTTGCCTATGTTGATTGTACTCCTGTTTTGCTGGTTGAGACGTTTTTTTTTCCGAATTTCACCCTTATTTTGAAGGGTTATGGTCGGTTATGAGTGCGTTTTTTTTTTGGATTTTGCACGAGGGTTTTATGGTTGACAAACAGATTAAGTTAAATGCAGTGGTATGTTTGAAGGGTTTTAGAATGCTGATATTGCAACTCGGTTTTCAGTAGTAATCGTGTTGAACGTGCCTGGAATGCTAGATTCTGACTATTTAATTTTCTTTTTATTGAGTGGTTTAAAAAAGGAACAACGTAAATTAAAACTGGCTTACACTTACACTCAATTAAAAAAACGAACCCATGATATAGATAGGTATTATAAATGTACTAGCGGAATCGACAGACGTTGTCCTGCATATCCATTTAAATGTATAAACAAAAATTCATTCAATTTAGTTCAGCCGTTTAGGATAATTAAGCTGGACACCGACTGCAGCGCCTTCTGCCGGGCTGATTTGTGAATCTAAACCATCCAGGGTGCCACTCAAACGCGTACAGAAAAAAATATTTAAATCGGTCAAGCCGTTTAGGAAGAGTTCAATGACATACACACGCACAGCAGAATATATATAAAGATAAAGATGTAGGTAGTGGTAGTGGTTGTATACATACCGTTCACATGAACTATGAAGACATAACCACCGAATAAACCTTTTGTATACTAATGGGGCAGACGTAAAATGTAGCCGACGTGAGCCACTGCGAGCAGAATTAATAATGAAACCACATTTTTCTTGCAACGTATAGCAACTGGGCGTAGGGATGGGACCGTTCCCAATTATCGATAAGCGCCCCTAATAACTTCTGTCGACACTAAAACACCGGTTTTTATTAAAATGCATAAAAATCCTCTATCATAAATTGTAATCTGCATGCTTTACGTGAAAAATGTGGAATAATATTACACTTATGCGATCATAATTTTTGGTTTTATGCTTCTTTTCAGATTTAAGGGGGATGAAGAATTCTTGTAGGTATTATTAAATTAATATCGGATGTCAAGCGGTGTCGCTGGTAAAGGAAGGGTTTTCGAGTGACAGAGTATGTAACTTGATCTCAGTGGTTCGGGAAAAGAAGCCTTCGCGTGTTCCGAGGTAAGTACGTGTTTTGTTTTTTTTTCTATTTGTGTCGTGAATATAACCTTGGCGGTTGTATATGATGAGTAAAAGGAGTCAGTTTCGATTTACACTTCGATTTTATTAAGGTTTTTATTTCGTAGTTTCTGAAGCTGTTAAATGTAGAATTGATTCTCTAAATGACGAATGGTGCATTGCATACCTTTGCAGAATATCGATGTCCTAAAATCATATTATTATGCTTAGTTTTTTTACCAAGACGATGGTGGCAAAAAAAGCACACGATGTTAAGTGGTTACCGTGGTCTATGAACGCTTACAACACATGCGCCTGGCCGACGATTAATAAACCTATTTACTCCTTTCTTAAAAAAACCCCATATTGTAGTCCATGGGGAAAACCTTGGCAAGAAGTTCAGTGGACAATTGAAGGGTCCGTGGGAGGAAATTCCTCTGAAACCGAACTGTATGAGACCATAAGGGCTTTTGGCTTAGCTTGCATTTTGCATTTGATAGTGCTATTCGATGTAATGACCTCTTTCAAAGAGGTCATGGGTGGCAAGAGAGCAAAGACGTCATGGTGTACATCAGAAATTATGTATATTATGGACTCTTTGCTGTCAACTCTTTGATTTCAGTTGATTTCTCAACTCGCAAAACAACAAAGAATAAAAAAGTTGCAGAGCAAAAACAGAAACAAAATAAAATTAAATAAAAATAGTATTATAAAAACCAAAGTTAAAAAGTTCACCACCGTCAGTTAGCTTCACGAGATACAATAAATACTTAAGTTTAATTAAAAACAAGGTAAGAAGCCAGAATTTTTCCAAAGTCAATATTAGTTCAGGCAAACAAAGCCTAGAGTTGGATAACTTTTCATCTTACCCTCAAACTTAGGTGTAGGAGTTAATTTTGTAGGAAACTGATGCCAGTGCAAGTTTTTAGGTTAGAGTAATAATATATAATAGATTTTGCGAGTATATGTGATACAATATCAAGCACGATTTTATTATATTTATACTAGCTTTTACCCGCGGCTTCGCTCGCGTCATAAAAGAATAAAAAGTTGCTTATGTGACATATACCGATATACACAGCGCCATCTATACCAATACTTTTGTTTCCCTCGGGAATATTAAATTTTTCCGGGATAAAAAGTACCCTATTACTTAATCAGGACTTTTAACTTTGCGTCTGCAAAAATTCAAAGCAATCGGTTTAGTAGTTACGGGATGAAAGCTGAACAAACAAACAAACTCACTTTCCGATTTATAATATTAGTAAGGATTAAACATTTATCAAATCAAAGAAAATCAAAAAATCTTAGAATTGATCTCAATTTTTTTTATTATAATTATGAATTTATATATTGTTATGTTGTTTAAATGTGTAAATAGGGTCACAATACATTTCATCAGTCACTTTACAAATTAACGAGTAAAAGCAACCAACTAAAAAACCATAAAAACTAGATACCCTAAAAAAATAAAATTGTCAATTTACCAGACCACTTCTTGTACCTACATACATCCAAGTACTCTACCGTCAAAAACTCTCAACGACCAATTTACAAAATTATTTTTCAAAAAACACTCGTCGTGGCTCTTTAAAAAAATCCACATGATGCAAACGAAAAAATCATCAAGCGTCATGAACGAGGGCTACATGGAACTTGATTGAATGATAATGCCTTTCCAACTCACAAAGGCTGGTCATTTAACGTCCAATTTATTCTTTATTGCAGTAATTTCAACTTAAGTGAGAGTGAAAGAGATGAATAATGAAATAAAAACGTAAATAGCAGTGCAGTTGAACTTGCCTTTGGTTGGTTTGATTGTCAGTGGAAAGGAAATTGTATTAGACAATCAAAAGACTCTGATGATAGGATTAGTAGACGTAGACTTACTGCAACTTTCGAGTGTGGCAGAGCCATGCTTCGGCACCAATGGGTCTGCTCTACCGGAGTGATACGACGGCCTCACAGAAAACCGTCGTGAAACAACGCTTGCGTTGTGTGTCAGTGAGGTTAGGCCCAATTAATCCCCTCCCCTTCCTCAATCTACCCAATCTCTGAATCCCCTACAATCCTCAAATTCCTAATCGCCAGAAGGCCAGTAACGCAGTTATGTTATGAGCCCGTATACGCTGAAGCACATGTCACCACTAATGTTATAAGCGCTTAAATCGAAACTACTAACAACAAACTGTTGAAAATTTCCACTACAGAATAATAGGCTTGATTTTATGAAACTACGTCTCGTAAATTTGATTCTAACAAAATTTTGTGAAACAATATCTTGTCTAATCTACTTTGAGAGCTCACGGAACGAGTGCTCATTTTTATTCAAATCAAACTGTTTCAAAGCTCTAAAATGCTATCAAGTCTACCCTTATCTTTTGCCCTCAAAGTTTGTTCATTAGGAAAATACTGTGGGTCCATGGAAAGTTTTGATCCAGAATAATTACCACATTCACACGGTCCTTTAACGCGAGATGTTCTATCTAGGACAGGGGCGGGACTTATGGTGGATTTGGGTGTAATATTTTGATACTTTACTGAAAATTGATGTGGGCTTGTCACTGCGTGGATGTTGATTTTTTATGGAATATCTGATAAGTATAATTTCAGATTACATGCTAATATGTATGAACGTAAATAAATTGTGATATTATGATGTTTTATTACGTCATCTCTATTTATTTTTCTACACCACGTCCTACTACCGTCTGCCGCTGCATCCTTCATACATTACTTCATCATATTATTATTTTAATCACAAAGTCTACTTATCTTTACTTACATTGTAAGTTACATATGAAAGAAAATGAGTTTATAGCTATATTTTAGATTCAACGTCGTTTGTTTTTAAGTTCTTTTTTAAACCACAAAGTTTATGGAACCCTTGACCTTCTTACTCCACAGTCACATCCATCTACATCCCAATTCAAGGGTTGTCACAAAGTAAATTTTAGTTTTAAGTAAATGTGTACTGAACTGGTAAGTAATCATGATTAATTATACGTTTAAGGATGAGGATGGGACCCCGGCTCGTTTAGTTTGGGAAGTTCAAAACATTTGTTGTATCAAGAGTTATTAATGATATCTTTGTAGATAAACGTAAACAGTAAACAAGTTTCAATATATTTTTGATCACGTCGACTTTGAAATGTTTTTGAAGGGAATTTATAAGTGTTTGATATGCAAGGAAAATAAAAGAATGTATTGTGAACATGATTGAAAAAGAGTAACCTATGGAGTTTCTTGCTCGTTCTTCTCCATAGAGTAAGGACTGACCTACAGACTGACATTTATTCTTATTGTTTAATATTTAAATATTTTGTTTTGACGTTCAAAAGTGCCTTCCTGGTCTAATTGAAATAAATGATTTTGACTTTGACTTTGACTTTAAAGGTTTTAACACGTTAAACGCCATGGGGTTCACTGGTGACCGACGTTAGCGGAGGATTTGCCCTCAACAGTTTTCTATTGGCAGTCAATGATTTAAATCGTGTGGTAATAGCAAGAAAACATTTTTTGTCACTTTCCCTTTTCGATCTGATGGTGCCATAAAAGCCAATTAATAGACAGACTTTTCTAACAAATCTGAATCGTTCAAACTGCAATCTCTGCCCCATTTAAATAATGTGAATGCTGACTTAGAAAAACGTTGCCATGCTTATTTTGTCGAACCCATTTTGTTACAGTAAAAAATGTCTCTATCAACTTAGAAACACAGAAATGTAAAATCAAAGTAACTTCTAAATAAAATTCAACACAATAAGAAGCCTCAAAAGTACTCGAATCGAATAATCTCGGTTAATAATTAAAGTGAAATCGATACTTGTCTGTCCTAAGCCTTATACGAATCGACAAATACTGAAATAGAATACTTAACAGTATTTAGAGATAATACTATGGATTCGAGATTTGTAGAGAATTGACATGGTATCAGAAACGTGATTGTAAAGGAATTTGAGCCTTGGAACCGTAGTTGTTATAAGGTTCATAGTTCAATGAAATATGAGTGGAAATTTTACGTGCTTATTATTTTAATGCTGTAGTATTGTGGGTTTTCATGATACCTACATGAGGTTTATAATACGAATATTTTGATGGTAGTGATGAAACGTATAATTTTTTCTAATCACTCCTTTCAAAAACCTTACATTTCTTCCATATTACTCAGAATAAAGTCACTCAAATTTAAAGATTTTCTTTCATTTTTCATCTGTCATATTATGAGTTTGATCCGTAACATCGCCATTATTATTATCATGCTAAAAAAGGAGCCTCCTCTATACCTATGAGAATGTTTGCCATCCATGACATTGACAGGCAACTGGAGACGGCAGTTCAAAATGTTTTGCATTATAAAGGAGTATTTACCCAGTCTCTGTGAAATCTGATGTGGACAAGCCGTCAACTATTTCATTGAACAAAGAAAAACCTAACTTTAACACAATAACATTGAATATAATCTTAAAGAAAGGTCAAAGATTAAACATACTTCATACAAATACAAAGTCGTCAATTCATTCCGACAGTCCTAAAGGCCATATTCAGAAATATGACATGTTCATTCATGCAAAAATACAAACAGAAATATTTTCAGTTCGTTAAATGTAAGCGTAGAAAAAAAATACTTCTTTCGCCCTCATCAAAGTTCGCGACTTACGCGTATTTGATAGCAGATTTTCGCGAAAAGGAAATTTCTTTTCGTCTATACTTAGATGACAGTTTAGGTAATACTGCTAATAATATAATGCTTTAGTTATTGAACTGAATTTTGTGGTAGGGACAGATTGGCACAAGAACTCAATTGAATTGTGTTAGAATTTATAGGGCCTATATACCTATTATACATCTTTAAATAAAAAAAAAATTAAAAGTAAATTCGACAATTACCAACGTTCTCATTTAATATTTACGTGACCCAATCTTTAGCAATTGTTTTCGGAACATAATCATTACTAAAAACAGTTTAAATAATCATTAAATATATAGATATAAGAGATAACTTTTCAAATACACAGGTCAAAAACAAAGAACATTATTTGCAAAAAACAACTCTACATTCGTACCATTAAAACAACTTTTACATCATATCAAAATCAAGACAACGCAAATCAAGTCCGGTCCTTCCAAAAATAATATACAATCTAAAAAACCGTACAACCAGACGTTCCCCTTTTCCCACGCATTGAATTTAACACAAAGAGTCCCAAAATACGTTGGTTGAGCTTACAAAAGAATAAAAAGCCTTGACAATTCATTTCGAAACCAGCAAAAACCTAAAATGCCCGAGGATACGGCTTACACTGAAAATATGGTAATAAAAGACAATACAGAATCACTTTAACTGGCTGATGTTGTATTTTACATTGGCTATTCAAGAGTATTGAAGTATTGTGAAAGTTCTGCAAGCGATATAAGTACTATTGGCGAAATTATAGGTGCCTGATGCATGTTGCATTTATGTTATGAGGGTGTCTCAACTTCTAAATGTATTTTTAACGATGTAGGTGCGAATTAAAACCTACACTCGTCTGCTTTTGGTCCTCTTTAGTTCAGCAAAGAGTCTAAAGTAGTGTCCAGTGCATAGCAATGGACTATCTTGGTACTAAACTGAACTCATAACCCACATACTGGGTGTTACATGTGGTAAATAAATAAATATTTCTGCGAATCTACTTAGGTGATAATGTTTTATTATGTCACAATATTCTAGGATTAAGTTCTAACTTTCGTATTTAGTAATTATTTATCAATACAGCAGGGATATAAATCTAGTCTCTCAGCTTAAAATTTATTTACTGGTAGAAAATTACGATAATAAATCAAGTTTAGAACCTTGATGTCAAATACTAGACTAATAAATAATTGATTAGTTCGTCTAACAATACCTAATAAATGAAAAGAAACCCTTGTTAAAATATATATCAACAGCCTATAAGTGGCCACTGCTGACCAAAAGCCTCTTGCACGGAGAAGGTTTTAGCTTAATTCACCACGCTTGCTCAATGCGGGTTGGCGATTTCAAACTTATAATTATGCATTACATGATGAAGTCTAGGTTTTTCACGCTGTTTTCCTTCGCTTCGTTTGTTAATGGGGTCTAAATAACCTTAGAAATTATATATAACTGGGAAAAAGTCACAGTGGTACTTGCCGTTGGTAAGTTTCGAACCAGCACCCTAATGCATGAGAAGCGTGAAGGGCGTCATTGATGAGCATGTTAAAATACACAACATAGAATACCATCATTTTGAAAAATAGAAACAATAATAAGTTTTAATATCAGTTACATTAAAACTATTTTCCCGCGCACCATTCATTTCGCCGATTGTACTTCATGAATATGAAGGAGCCAGTGCATTATCGAAACCTATCTTCAGTACGGAGCCGAGTTTATATCATTGTTCAGACAGTGAGTGAAAAACGAAGGAATAAACGAAATTGTGCACCGATAACATTTATTTATGAGACTAGCGTGTATTGTTGAATTGGATAATAGACTTTAAAATAAGGGACAAAGGATAGAGTTTAAGTTTTGTCGACTAGATTCTTCTTCTGATTTTAAGTGATTAGTCATAACTGTGTTTTTATAATAACTATCGTGAAACATACTAAATTTAATAAAAATCGCGCGTTACTCACGTGAATGTACTGAGAAAAGCTCTACTAGTTTCGAAACATAGAGAAGTTCTTTCTCATGTGTAGCGTGCGCGATCGCGGCGATATCGCGCAGCCTACTATACCTGTAGACACAGGTATTAGTCATAACTGACAAGTATCATACGTGATTTGTTATTAGACCATAATCTTATTCATACGAGACACAACTCATAGTTATAGAACAGATCATTTCCAAAATTTTTGTCAAACAAAGGAATAGACGCAAAGAACAGTCATTAAAATATTTAACTTTTTCAAAATGACGCTAACGGTAACTCTAAAACTGAAAAAAACAAATAAGAAACGCGCTTGACGTAATTTTCTTTTTTTAATTATCTTATTTTATTCGTTTATTTTATTTACTTGGTCTAATTATCAAATACAGAATAATAATTATTTTAGACACAGTTATTCCAAATTCATAGAACATAACGTTTTTTTTCAAGTTTGATTCTGAAATATTATAGTTTTGTAACACAAAAAGTAACTATAAAAAATCACTCTGTTTATTAACAAATCAGCCTGTATAATCATATGATCTCTTGCAATGTAAGTAATTGATAATGCTGACATAAAATAAGGTAGTGTATGTAATCCGACTCAGAATAAATAATTAAATTATTATGACGTACGTGTTAATTCAAGTAGCCCTAGAACTATACATTTTGTCATACGAATAAGATACTTATTATCAAGACTTAAGCTTTAGGTACCCATAGGTGATTACAACGTCTGCACTAAATACTACAATAAATTATTTCAAAAAAAGCATTTTACCCAACTTTATTATATTATCAAAGAACCGATCTACCATACCACCTACATCGAAACACTAATAAAAACTGGATATGTCAAAAACTCGACTACACATGCGCAAATAGCACTATAATATTTAAAAGCTTTTAGAACTTGGCTGTAAACACTGACGGTAGATAAAATTTTAGTTTACGAGTCACTGGAACATCCAGTTTATATACGTCTATGTATGTTTGTAGCGTTTGAAAAAGTTTTTTCCGATACGTGTAATATAGTAGTTTTGATCAAAAATTTGTTTTTTGTGGAGTTATTCGGAAATTCTACGGTATCGATATGATGTATGTATTTGATATCGTAGTGATGGTGTAGTAGAATAAAATAGTAGGAATTTTAAATGAAATTGGATGCACCATTTTTTTCTGACTATAGATAATTTTATAGTCCTCTGACTGGTAGACAAAGGTTCTAGAACATTCCATCATTATCGCAGTACCTATAGAGGGTGGCCCTATTGCTAACCACCACATATAATTTAACTAGCCTACAATTTCGAAAATTACAATGTAGATCAACATTTTTCCTGGCCTAGGAATCATTTGAAACCTCTACTGCTAAGGAGTAGAATTCGTTGCCAGACTCTGTATTTCCTGAAGGGTATATTATATATCCTGGGTATCTTGAAGGCCCCAGTGAATAGGTTGCTTATGGGACGACGTGATCATAGACCGCATCATTGCTTACCACCAGGCGAAATAGAAGTCAAACGTCAACCCAACGAATATAATAAAAAACTTCTGAAACCGCTTGCTTTTAATTCTTTTTTCACTAAACCTTTAATACTATATTATTTCCATGTTCCAAATACGAACAACGTCCTGTTAATTCCACCATTTGTATAATGGTCAGGAACGGTAAGCATAACTATTCTAAGTTATTTCAATGAAAATGCTATAAAAATGTATTAGTTCAATCTTGATAAGTACCGTATAATTTCCTCAAAAACAAATAATACTCAATCACTAAATAATACCGAAACTAAATAATTGGAGGCAGCACGAACGTCATTAGCTCATGTTAGAAAAAGTTGTGATTTCATCAAGGGGTAAAAGATTACAGGTTAACATTCGTTTTCTTCATAGAATAAGGCGGTAAACGAGCAGTCGAATCTCCTGATGGTACGCCATCGACGCCGCCCATGGACACCCAAACCATCAGACGTGTTATAAGTGCGTTACTGGTCTTTTAGGGATTATGAATTTAAGGATTATTGGGGATTCGGGTATTGGGGAGATTAGAATAATTGGGCCTCCGGTAACCTCACTCACATGACAAAACACAACGCAAGTGTTGTTTCACGTCGGTTTTCTGTAAGGCCGTTGTATCACTCCGGTCGAGCCGGCCCATTGGTCCCAAAGTACGGCTCTCTCACACTTCAAATGTCTCGTATTGGTCTATTTATTAATCCTTATTTCGAAATTAACAGTATTAAGATATGGTTATATGTCATCTAATTTTAAACACGATAGCATGCTCCAATCAAGCACTTGACACTTAATAGCATGTGTGTCGGAATGTTGCACAAAATTAATACGCTCATGTCAGCCGCTTTTGCCAATTGACAAGCATTCGATTTAAATTTTGAAACATATTTGAGCATGCTCGTTAGGACGCCTTTTAGCTTGCTATATAAGAACATGTGTAATAGTACCTTTACTATAGGTAATTTGTTACACTATATGAAATACCGTCAATTTTTTTATATGATAAAAATCAAACGAAATATTTTTGGTTTATGGATCAACGCCCACGAAAATTTGGAAACCTACACAACTGAAGGAATTACAAGATTATTGCTGAACCTCTCGACAATTACCAATCACAATATACGATTATTTAAATTGTATACTTAACCTTAACTCAAGGAATGAATCACTTTGTCTTATTTATAACCCTTGTACGCATTATAAATTCTCAGTAGTAGCACGGAGTCTGGAATTGTGCCCGGTATATGGCAATAGACTCACCCCCTATTACATGGGACTCATAACATAAATAGTGAAAAGTGGGTGTTACATTGTACACCTCTGCCTACGCCTTCGGGTATAAAAGGCGTGATGTTACGTTATGTAACGCTTGTATGCCTAACACAATGACCTTTTTTAATAAATTCAAAGAACTAAAATAGAAAAACTATACTCTGCATTCTATATTTTTCTCCAGAAATATAAATCCTACCACCAAGTTATGAAACGCAACACAGTAAAATATTGTCACATATATTTTTTCGCCATAAGGTAACATAACATTGTATATATGAGTTATACTATATGTATGAGTTTTCCTAGAACCATATACAGAATCGACACCCCTAACAATTTTACTAGACTAGGTATCTGTATAGTTTTAGTTTTATTTCCAAAAAATGTGCGAAAATGAAAACTATCGGGAATGCAACGCACCGTTCATCCCTGTCCTGTGTATAGGGACAGTCTTCCCTGCGAGCCACTCGATGTGTAGTCCCCTTTATTTATAGCGTATTTTCGCACAAAGGGTGGGGTGTTACACCATATGGGTGTATGGTAGAAGTACCATTGAAAGTTGTTGAAACAGACGATGCTTTTCGTAGTAATTTTGATTAAATTATTACCACACCACTGAAAAAAGATTGAAAGTCAACACAAATCTGTTATTTTAATTAGATCAAAAAGGTGCTTTTGATAGTCAATAGTCAGACAGTCAATAATTTATTTTGTACCCTATATGAAACTATTGACTCATATCAAAGTTTGACAAGCAAAATTACCTAATGATTACTCTTTTTCAACCAGTTTCATAATGCAAAAATAATACATAACAATATATAACACATTATATAATTGTAAGTACCTTAATCGTTACAAAAATTACTCAACAAACACCAACCAGCAAGGAACACATAACTATCTATCTTCGTACAAAAGGACCACACATTACAATCGATCTAATCGAAGCCTACGAGCAAAACTTCAAAATGCTAATGAATCATGAGACTGGGATGTTGTCAAACTTTGAAACTAGAACTTGCTCTGGACACCAGCCGAAAATTACCACAAACTGTTGATTGAAGTGTCATATGTGCTTTAGGACCAATCCAACTACACCGTTCCATTTTACCTGAAGTCGCAACAAGCAATTTTGAATACTAACCTCAAAGTTACAACGTTTAAATTGCCTTGTGACAGAGTTGAATATTGAAAGTTCAGTCCAGTTTGATATTTTGAATTTGGTCCTTCTGTACAATTTTTTTGTTTATGCCTGCAGAACTGTTTTCATTGAGCCCCGTGTATTACTTGTCGTATAAAAAATGTACGGCCAAAATATATACGATACGGTTTTCCTTTATGTATTGTACGTAGATTGGTATCTCGATATTCATTTTAACAACATGTGAAATGTATAAATATTGTATATATGGAGAATTGTAGCAAGAGCAATTAGTAAATGAACAGGGTTCGGGGATTTTTTAAAATTTTGAAAGCTCTCACTACTTACACTTCTGCATACCCCACCAAAATAGAAAAAAATATAGTTATACAACCAACATTCTAACAATGCTTTGAGTATCATGAGAACCACATGACAAACCATATGGTCTGTGCAATGCATGCTCATTACCATCATTAGTCGAAAAAAGGTCAACTGCTGAATAATACCATTAGGCCTTCCTCTCAAGAGAGGAATCGTCATAATCCCAAATTTTAGCAAACGATTTAAGGATCACAGTCAAGTTACAGAAGGTTTAAAATGGAATGCTGCTCATCCTACGAAGAATAGAGGAAGTGTGAACAGTAACTAGGCCGACATGCAGAAATATGTATCATTAAATTCAGTAAATGACGAAACGAATCGAGTTTCTACGTAAACGTAATTTGTTTTGCATATATTTTACTGTTGACTGAACAGTTAATTTATTCTAAATTTCATACTTATTTACGTATTTTGTTATACATATAATAACAATCATTATTATGCATTTAATCAAAATTTGAGTGCATACCAAATTGTTTTAATTAGAATTGATCTTTCAAATGTTTAATGATTTCTGTGTTTGGTGTTAAAGAAGCAAATGTATAAAGCTGAAGTGTTTCTCTGTTGGGTTGAATGTACGAATGTCCGGAACTATTGTTTTTAATTGAACCATTATTTAAAAGCTACAAAACATCATGCCATAGCATTAATTCCCATTGATCATAATGAATGGGAGCTAATAGCTGACATCGTATGGTAGTAGCCAGTTGTAACATAGATTTCGTTTCAAGACGATTTCATTAGTTAAAATGTTAACTACATCGCAACTAGTCGTTGGCCGAGTGGTCGCAAGTGCGACTAACAAGCAAGGGGTCTCACGTTCGATTCCCAAGCCGATCAAAGTGTAACTCGGTTTTTAAAAACAATATCAGTACTAACACGGAGTCTGGAATTGTGCCCGGTATATGGCAAAAGGCTCACCCCTATTACACTTTTTCATAGTATAAGCCGGTAAACGAGCCGACGGGTCATCTGATGGTAAGCAATTGGCGCCGCCCATGAACATCTGAAACACTAAGGCGTTACAAGTGCGTTACCGGCCTTTTGGGAATTGATAATTTGAAGATTGTGGAAGACATGGGACTCATTACATAACAATGCCGTAAGTTGCACCTCTAGCAACCTCTTCGGGATAAAAGGCGTGATGTTATGTTAACTACCAAACATGAGTCTCGTGTTTTCCTCGAAATAGAGAATATAATTGTAATTCTCGTGTAGGTATTATTAAACCTGAACCTTCATTTTCGGGGAACAATAAACGTCTTCCTATATTATAATACAAAAACAAAATAATTATTGTTTAAAATTTAAAAGTTTACATCATTTCTAATACATGACGGAACGGTAGTCTCAGAAAATGTTCAGTATTAAAAATGTTACTACAATACGTATTATAGCAATACATCTTTTTTAGACTCATGTTATTAAATGATTTATTCGTCGTTAACAAAATAAATTAATATTTTAGATAACGCCTCTAAGGTGAATTATTGTTTGAAGACATTGTAGTGATTTATTAATCGCTGTGTATAGGTCACCTTTAGTGCTCCACTATTCACCAGTAAAATATTGGTATTCAGCCAGATTTGGTATACCTTCAGTGCAGAAAGGTAAAAATCCACCTGCATACTACCTCTGATTATAATGATCTATAATACAAGTAATCTGTTTCTATTCTTACAATATAGCATCATATTGTAAGGATCATGCTTTGAAAATTTAATAGTCCAATAATTATTTTGTCTCATTCTCATGTCCCTACCTACCTTATCGTCCCTGTTTTTGCTCTCAATAAGTAACGTAACTTATACTTTTCAGACTTTTAACTATGATACAAAAATATTAGCATAAAGTACTTCTATAGTTGTAAGAGTCCAACAAACTAACAAACACATTTTCGCATAAACAACCTGGCCACGAGGACGTCTGACGACTGAAACAAATACATAGAAATATACTGATCAAGGCATGGAGAGCGGCGAACGGCGCGACCGGCAAAATGTACCAATTGCATTGTACCGACAAGTGAAACAAATAATTGAATCAGTACGGCGTCAGTCTTTTAAAACTTACAACTTAGAATTAATATTTTTTATATGGAATAACCTGCGGTAGCCAAAATTCAGGAAAACCAAAGATTATAAGGATTTTATTGTTCGATAACTATAATTTTTATGAGGTGCGTTAAAATCGGTTACGAAATCGCCACCTTCCACCTCTTATGCTCTGTAGTCGCGACGGTAAACGTCAGTCTGTGGCCAGCAAATGCCGCCGCGCAAATAATGGCGGCGCCTGCTGTTCACGCTGGCGATCCTCGTAGCCAAGCCGATACAGTATTAATAAAGATCAGGAATAGATCCACACCTCCTTCCACAAATCACTAAAGTAATGACGAATCTCGCTCCATATAATAATTAATGTACATGCAATGTGCAGTGTTCCAATCGACCTATTAATTAAAGTCTGTATGCTTACTTGGCCTTCATTACGTTGACCTACAAAAGGGTAGACGCAGTATGGCGTCTGCTGTTCGCTGGATTATAAGGAAAGGTGGGAATTTATCTCTACCTACGTATATAATTGGTTTGATTGGATTCTGTAAGGCATTTTTGTTGTTCCTACCCACACCTTAAGTTACTAAGTCAAAACAATACATCTGCTTAAAAATTTTTTCAGACATCATCACATCAACAGCCTATTGGTGGCCACTGCTGACCTGCTGCGACTCATGTAGGAAATTGAGCATTAATCACCAATGCTTGCTCAATGCGGGTTGGCGACTTCAAATCTTTTTTTTTTATTTAATTTGTTTCTAATCATTTCTTAAGAATATTTTTTATTATTCTTTTTTGTTTCTGTGCATCTGTATTTTAATTCAGCGCTTGATTTGCAATTACGAAGCAGGTCATTGAACTTAAGTGAGATTTAAAATAATTACTACTTTAACTTTATCATAACGAAATATCAGTTAATTTTACCTGCAGTTACTATAGATACGAATTGTATTTTTATCATTCAAGTTCAAATATTAAGAATCCATTGGAAACATGTATTACGAGTTAATACTATTAATATCTTTTTTTATTCTAAAAACAAACTGAATAACGTTATTTGTCTTGTCAAGTTGACAGGTTATGTAAGTATTATATAACTGAGAAGAAACTTCAGACTTTATGATAGGAACCCTCGACGGTACATACGAGTACTATATAGAATTATATTACTTATAAATTCTATTTCTATCTTATACTTTGAAAGTGCGTCGTACTTAATAGCCTGGTCTCTGGAATTGTGTTCGTTTTAATAGAGGTATATGGCAATAAGCTTACCCTCTATTGAGACTGTACTATAATACAACTGGTTTAAAGTGCCTGACTGCCTCGTTGGCCGAGTGGTCGCAAGTGCGACTGCCGGGCAAGGGGACTCGGGTTCGATTCCCGGGTCGGGCAAATTAATACTAGGTTTTTAAAAAAATCTCAGTAGTAGCACAGAGTCTGGTATTGTGCCCGGTATATGGCAATAGGCTCACCCCCTATGGCACATGGGACTCATAACATAAATATTGAAAAGTGGGTTTTACATTGTACAGTGGCATAATGTGCACTTCTGCCTACCCCTTCGTGAATAAAAGAAGTGGTGTTATGTGTGTTATGTAATGTGGTTTAAAGTAGAAGTTATATCGTATATACAAATGCACAAATTATTCAGGGCGTTTTATTATGTGCATTTAAATATACATTTGGAAATTAAAAAGCCTAATGCTTCCTATGATATTATGTTTTATGATAACAATCAACTAAAACTTTTTTTACTTCTAATTCTTTCCTCATTTTCTGCCTCAAAGGACCAAAATTGAACGAGCAATGTCCCCATTTATGAAATCATCAATTGGAGTCCGCACTTATTCAACAATTGACATCGCAATGACAACCAACAAAGAGCTCTCTTGTTATTTCCGATTCGGTCGCGAACATCTCATTTTAATTAAGCACATCAGTTTAATTGAAGTTTGTCATAATTGTACAGGTTTCGGTATAATTGTAGCATTGCTTTTTTGTTAAACAATATATAGGTCAATGTGTGTTGAAATGCATTTATAGTTTATACACAAATAAATTAACATTATAACGTGCTCCTTTTTATTACTAAAGAGGTTAGCAAGGATGCAAATGGATCACCGGATGGTAAGTAATCAGCGCCGCCCAAGGACACCCGCAACACCAGAGGAGTCACAGGTGCGTTGCCGGCCCCGTATAAAGGAATACGCTCTTTTCTTAAAGGTTTGAAGGTCGTATCGGTTTTCTTTTACTTTACTTTATACGTTTACTTTTCACCTGATACAACTTCTGACTGTGCTATAACCGTGATATTTTCGAAAAATCGAAAAGTACGATTTGAGGAACCCATTCCGGTACTGTCGAATTTGTAACCACTAGACTAACGAGGTCCTTCTCCGAGATCCGACTCCTTATACTTAAGGCATAGGCACATTAATCTGCCGCCTGCCATGACCATTAAAGAAATAACAATTGTGATTTACCAATATAACACACATAACATAACATCACGCCTTTTTATCCCCGAAGGGGTAGGAAGAGGTGCACATTATGACTGTACAATGGAACACCCACTTTTCACTATTATGTTATGTGTCCCATGTAATAGGGGGTGAGCCTATTGCCATATACCGGGCACATTTCCAGACTTCGTGCTACTACTGAGATTTTTTTTAAAAACACCAGTAATACTTTGCCCGACCCCTTGCCCGGCAGTTGCACTTGCGACCACTCGGCCAACGAGGCAGGCAGTGTGATTTACCACTCAACAGTTTACTAAGACCACCAAAAACCCGTATTAAAACACCAATTATGATTTATTTGTTTTCTAGACCATAAATACAAAGTTCTAGTATTTTGGTCCTTTATCGTGTCACATAAAACCTATAATCAGAATTTATGATATCATAAATTGTAATATAAAATATATTTATGATAAAACGCGATGTTTATGCGAACTTTGTTATTGACATTGGTTTGTAATTTAACCTATATAAGTTCACGCCTTTTATGCCGTATAAAGTAGAGAGATGCATATTTAATATTACATCAAGGTTTCACAAGTTATTTCACCTCATCTACATTCATGTTACAAGGTTAAAGTTATTTCTTTTTTATTTCCTTAGCGATTATTCCTTACTAAAAAATCCAATAATACTTTGCCCGATACTCAAATCGAACTCGAAACTTCTTACTGGACCGCCACGCTGGCCAACACAACTATATATTTTTACCAATAGTTTTGCTTAAATCACGGGCAAATTACTCAGAACCGTTCTACAACAATTTCGTCGAACAATTGAATCGAATCAACTAAATTACCAATTAATAACACTCATTCTATTAAATGCACTAAATACCCGAACATTATTATCAATTTACCATCTAATAGTGTCCATTTAATCCCTGTTTACAGTACAATAACTACTGATAGCAGTTCAAAATGTCCCTTCAGTACAATCAACCCAAAACTTCTATTATATTAGTTTAAAACGGTACGCTTACTGTGAATAATCTCATACTCTTTATGGAAAGGGATTTTGATAATAATTTACAATAGTCATAATGTATTATTATTATCCAAAAGGACCACGGAAACAAGCTAAAATGGATTTATAGGAATGTAATTGGATGTTATACATGTATGAAATCGTATTCTAGGAATAGATTGGCGGTTTGTTATTGGAATTTATTTATAATATTATGTAATATGTAATAAAAGTAGGTACCTAAAGCAACATATAAATCCTTTTTCATTCGACGAGTACTTATCCGTTTTAATTTGAAATTCGCAGTAGTAATACGGAATCTAGATTTGTGCCGGATGACTAAGTCTAACCCGTATTACAGGGAATAATAAATTGGATATATATACGTAAAATGCTCAAACCTCTAGAGGAAAAAAGGCAAACGTCTTTTCATTTTGATATGTAAGTATATTATACATTTGTAACTCATTTAAAAAATACATTAGTGGTGATTTTAAATAAATAGTAATCCTAATTTAGTTCAAAAACCTACAATAGAATAACATTTAAACAGAAAGGATTTCGTTTTTATTAAAACAGATTCGGCAACAAATTTCGCCTCGCAGGACCACGTTAATAATTATTACCTACACTTTGAAAAAATCCCTACTAAAACCCATGTCTTTATAAGCAGACTAAAAGGGCCCGAAAATTTTTCGGTCATGATACATAAAATGACAAATTATTATTCTTAGGACGTGCCGACAACTATTAAGATAAAGTTTGGCACATTAATTTTGTTACTCAATAGCGAGGTAGGTAGTTTTGACAAAGTAAAGGTTGCTATATGAGTGTATGTGTATTTTCAGTAACTAATAAGTGAAATCAAAGATTAGAATGTAGTTGTGAGAGATTGAATTTGAAAATGTGTCACCGAAATTTCAACTTTCTCGACCCTTAAAATAAAATATAGTCCTTTCGGCGACACAAAGGACCAAAACTATATTATACAGTTTCTTAAATAAATATTGTCATTTTTGTTAAGTAGCTTCCTGAATAATAGTTTACTGAATTTCTATAAGCATTACACTATTCTGATACACTTATATTTTTATAATTTTACTTTTTTATCAATTTAAAATTAAAGTTAAGACATAATTTCAACTTACCATAAGAACAAAACAACACAAACCACAATAACGACTCACAGTGTCAAACACATCACACAGAAAAATCAAAATTTAATAATTAAAAACTGTTCGTTTAATCGAAACACGTTTACAATACAATTTCTATGTAAATCGTCTTGTATCTCAATCACAACGCCGTAAATCCAATTAATAAGCTCACGTTTATTCGTCAATTATCGGAATTGGTTCGTTCATTTCGCCGTCGAAGTACGCGTGCTCACCGGTCGGCGGCTAAGCGAGAACTGAATATACGTTCGTCGACATTCTGCGAACGATTGAAGCTGAGCGTTGCATTCCACCACTGCTGCATATTTTTGAATTTCGAACCACTAAAGAATTTTTGTCAGTACCAGTCTTTTAATACATACCTCTTTTGACAGACTAAAGGGATTTTCGTTCGCTATAACAAGATTATTCCATGTTTTTATACGGGGTGTGTTTTATATAAATATATGTATCGTCACGTTTTTCCTTACTGTGTAAATAGAGCCTCAATCTCTTTTATTAGTAGTTCGTTTGTATTGTGCCTGCTATTTTATAAATATAGGGGGAGTTCTTTAGATATTTATCTATGCGCGTACTATCGCCATTGTCAATCTGAGATGATTCAAAATCTTTTCTTTGTGACATTGTTTCATAAAGAACTTTAGGTTCAAATTCATATCCGAGTAACACTTAATATTGATTTTGACCCTCTATCTTTGCATTCCAGATTTTTTATAAAAGAAAAGGCTACATAACAAATAACATTATTAATAATAATCAATCTATAACCGTTATATTCCTGCCTGGCCCATTACGTGAAACAAGCGCTTATCATCTTTTCAGTACTATAACCGACTCATAACATAATGAAAGTATCATAGCATACGAGCGGCGAAGTTAGACTCAATCTGTATTAAAACATTCTACATAATTATTATGACGTAGCGGGTTACTACGAGAGTTCGTAGTCGACGCTACGAGCGCTACGCCTGCGTAGTTTCGGCTACGAAGACGTAGCAATGGTATTCATGATTTATTTTTTTAAGTTATTATTGTACCTCGTACTTGTATATGTTTTTATGTTAAAATTTTCTTCTTTTGATTTCACTTTTGAAATAATATAGGAATATTGTTTATCTTAACTGTTTCAGTGATACCTCGTTGGTTGAGTGGTCTTGAGATGTGGGTTCAATTTCCGTGTCGAGCGAAGTATTTTTAAACGTTTTTTTGGTTCTTTCTGGTTTATAATAACAGACTGCACTATTACATGAACCTGACACTGAAACATAACGTTACTGCTGAAAAGTAGACTTTACATCATTTTTACCTACTCCTTCAGGAATTAAATTAATGCTGTGACGTTATGTTACTTCATTAATAAATTCAACATTTCCATTTAAAAATTATGAACTCATAAAAGGATTAAAAAAAACTATTTTAATAATAAAAGCCCAGTAATATACCTAAAGTACTGAAATCAATTACGTAGTGACTTCGGAGTCTCGAAAAATTGTTTAAAGATGTTAAAAAGTCGATTCATTAGGTAACTTTTAGTTGCTTTTTTTTCTTAATTATGACTTGAGAATAAATTTTCCAGTCTTGAATAATTGTTTTATTTCGTCTCCTTACAAAATGAGGTCAGATTTTGAAGAACATTAGCGACTGTAATGAGATATTATTAAACTCACAAAGGCTGTTATATAATTTACGTTATATAAGGTACACAGATTTTGTTTTTGGAGTAATATGTAATACTCCACTTTACACTATAATTAGTGCTGAAGTAATAAGGTAAGCTTATTACTAAACTGACTGTCGTGGTGGCCTGAAGGTTTAAGACGCCCTCTTCTCATGCATGACGGTGCCGGTTCGAAACCTACCAACGGCAAGTACCAATGTGATTTTTTCCGTGTTATATGTACTTTCAATCTTAATTTAGACACCGCTGACAAACGGTGAAGGAAAAACATCGTGAGGAAACCTGGGTTTATAATTTCTAATTATCAAGTTTGTAATCGCCAACCGGCATTGAGCAAGCGTGCTGATTAATGCTCAAACCTTCTCCTTGTGAGAAGAGGGTTTGCTCAGCAGCGGGTTCTTATAGGTTGTTGTGTTGATGATTACTAGTGACATGAAATAACACTTGCGTCGTGGCGGAAACCCAATTACCTAATTAAATTCCTAATCCTCAAACGACCGGTAACGCATTTGTAACACCTCTGGTGTTTCGAGTATCCATGGGCGACGCCGATTGCTTACCATCAGGTAATCCGTCAGCTCGTTTACCGGTTTATTCCATAAAAAAACATCAGAACCAATCTTCAGGTGGGTTACTAGTAATTTTCAAAATAAAATATTATGTACATCCATTTTACTTAACCCACGTAACTTGTCATTTGCGAGTGTCAATGTTTGTAACAAGATAACTAGCCATCCGCCCATGGCTTACGCTTACTCACGTACTAATAGAAAAACCTTCTTATGTCACTCTGCAGCCTCGTACAATAATCATACTATAAAATCCATCTATTGAGACGTTGAAGAAAGATAAACAAACACATGGTCACATTTATAATGTTAAACAAGGATTTGTACACATTAACATAACGCCTATTATCTCCGAAGGGGTAGACCGAGGTGCACATTTCGGCAATTAATGCTAATTTACAATTTAACAACTACTTTTCACTATCTATGCTATGCGTCTCATGTATGTAATAAGGGATGACTCTATTGCCATATACCGAGCACAATTCCAGACTCCGTGCTACTACAGAGTTTTATTTTAAATACCCAGTAATACTTTGCCTAATCAGGGAATCGAACCCGAGACCTTTTCCTCAACAGTCGCAATAGCGATCACTCGACTGACGAGGCAGTCACATAACAATTATAAAAGTCAAAGAATACATCATAAATTTATTATCTACATACAATACAATTGAAAACAAACACTTGGTCCTTCAGGCATGGTCTTTTTGTCCCCCACGAATTAAATGGTCCTTCAAGACGCCTTAAGAAATATCATGGTAACGTTAGAACAATAACACAGTTTATATGACACAGCATTTCTGAAGTCCAATGAGACAATATAGGGTTGTACACACATACATTTCTCACCTTTAACAACACATGACACAGCAACCTGTCATCTTGAGATGACCCTGGATTACCTGTGTAGTAGGCTTTTGTAGTAAGTGGTGGTCCACCGATATACTACCTTTAGTGTGTAAGGAAGATGTTGGCAATGTATTTGACAATATACTTTATTGCTTAGAAGGTAGAGATGGTTTTTGTTTGACTGTGATGAAACTCTTAGTTGTGGTCGGTGTAGGTTATTCGATAATTCGTTTCATAACAATATCTGTTGTTGCTAGTTGTACGTAAGTTCTACTTTAAAACACAAGGTCTTTTTTTTAAGTGGGGAAATCATCAAATGACTGCTCCTACCTGGGTGAGGCGGGAGGGAGTGTCAGACTCTTACTGACTAAAAACCACCGAGTTTCTTCTCCTGCACTTCGAGCCGGAGGCCCGGTAACCAGTTAGATTCTCCGCGACTCCGAATCGGCATTGGCCCTATTGGGCCCCATCTATGGTTGTCTGATAGCTCTTTGAGGCGCGCGTTAAAAAAACACAAGGTCTAAGATCCTGTTTGATTATATAGTCATATAAGGGTTATAGGCTTAGGTCCTATTGCTTTACTTTATTAACATAACTATTGAATAGGGAGTGTTGTATTTTATATATTTACACTTGTACACCCTTTTGGGGCTATTATGGAAAATAAAATAAAATAATTACTAAACACAAAACCCACTTCATAATTTCCTGCAGTTACAACATTAAAGTTAATCAAAATGGCTGCGTTTGACACTAAGTAGAGTTGCCGTTAATGAAAAGCTTGAAATTAAGCAATTAACCAACATCAAATTAGGACGTTGAAGTTTTTGTCATCATTAGAGCTGTAATTGGCGCTGAATGAGCATTCGCATTAGCACCTGTATTTGCATAGTAGATGCACAAAATCTAATGGGCTAATGTTACCGTTCGTGCTGCGTGGAAAATTGTTTGTAAGTGGAATTGCTTCTCTTTATGGTTTAGTGAAATACTACATCAACAAATTATCCTATACTGACGTTCTTCGTTAACTTTAAAATGTCTGTTATAAGGCAGAGATAAATAAAAATGTTTCTACTTGGAGTAAAGTTGTCATCATAATATTGTTATCATAATGTCATTTAATTATTTATTGCATTGTTATTTATTACCATAGTTGCGTAAAACATAAAAGAATTATACTTTCATTAATTGAGTTTATAACTAACATAATTTTAGTATTTTTCCACCAAATTTTTTAAAAATGAGTACGCTATTTGACGCTAAAAAAACGTGACGTCACAATACACAATCTCGTACAAAATTCATAGAAAACTTTAGTTATTTAACAGTTCGAAGAAACTATTGATTTTGACTAGTTGACAAGTACCCAGTTCTTATCACGGGATACATCTTAAAATCTCTGTCTAGTATATCTGTAGGTCTAAGGCTAGAGTTTATAAATGTACCTAGATAATAATTCCCTACTTCTCCTACATATCAATTTCTAGTATCTCTTACTGAACGAACGAAGGAATCTGAACTTATTCGCACTTGCTTACCTAATTTTAAAGTGTGGGAGAGCCATGCTTTGGCACAAATGAACCGGCTCGACCAGAGTGATACCACAGCCTCACAGAAAACTGGCGTGAAAAAACGCTTACATTGTGTTTCGTTGTATGAGTGAGGTTATCGGAATCCCAATTACAAAATCTCCTCAATTTCTGAAATCGTCAAATTCCTAATCCCCAAAAGGCCGGTAACGAACTTGTTACGTCTCTTGTGTTCCGGGTGTCCATGGGTGAAGCCGAATGCTTACCATCAAGTGATCCGTCTGCTCGTGTACCGGCTTATCCCATAAAAAGAAATCCACATGCTTCTGACTAATTTTCGTTTGTCACACACATTAATTCAAATAAAAGCCGTACAAAATAACTTTCCGTCTACCAAAACATAACCCTAATAGGCCGCAGTTCGAAAAGCTACAAACTTTTCCAACAGAGTTCATTGACCGATGTAACGTAAAACTGTTAACGTCATAATACCTTCGGGAACGTTCTCTCCTATCTCAGCCAGCCGATGGGTTCACATCTTACAAATAAAACGTGGAGCGGAAACAATTGCTTCTGATTGATTGCTACATATAGCGCGTATAGCGGGTATCTTGAGTAGTAATTTGACAAGCTTTGATTAGGGATTTTATCAGCTGGGTAATAATTGTAACGAGAACTTAGTTAAACAGCATATTGAGATATTTCTAGTTGAGGCTTTCACTTGTAGAGACTATACTATTTAGAATTCCTAGTAATGCACTAATTGAAGAATAATCGAAAAAGTACCATTACATTTATATATTTTTCGAAAAAAAAATCTGTTGTTCCTTTTCAAATAATGTGAATATTCTTACAGACTGCTCTATAAAATAAAACTTACTAATAGTTTTATTCAAAATGTGCGCTACATCCAACTAAATACTCTAACGCACAGACTATAAAGGCGGTAATCTATAATCGATACCGCTCAACACCTAAGCATTATCCGCCAAAATTAGAAAGTCCAGCGCACGAATAATGCGAATAATGAAAATGCGACACCATTTTATCCCAATTTTGTCGGATAACCTCATTAGGGGGGACTTTAAAGTAAGTTTGAGAAAACATAGACTTTGATGGATAGGGGCTACAAACTCGAATGATACTCGTTATTATATAGCCAAAGTTAGGAATTAGGATCCTGTTGTTTTATTATGAAATATGGATGGCCCCATCGACATTGACAGTAATTTATCGAAGTGTCAGTGACAGAGTGCAAGCGAAGTATTTTGTTGTTAAATAGTAAATAGATATTGGGATGCTGTTTGTGTTGATTTCAAATGAACTGTTTTTATAGATTTGGTAAATAGGCACTGTATATCCCTTATGTGGTCACTTTCTGCAATCCTGCGATACAAGAAATAAATGCAACATAACACGATATAGTGTTTCACAACAAAAAAAACAAGCAATACTTCAATCTATTTTCATTGTTATACTATTTTATTAGTTGAGACAGTAAAGAGATTTTGACAAGTAAACTTTTCGTATACATTTTGTAAAGCTTCGATTTGTAATCAGTTTTAAATTTTTCCGAATTTCAAATCAAAACAACGATGCGTAAATTTAGTCTTTGTAACAGAATTCTTAATTTAAAAAGTAGTAAAAGCATTTTTGTGCGTTGGTGTAAATGTCACACTAAAAATAGAAATTTTACGTAAAATCTTCTTAATTTATTTAAGAGTTTAATGTAACTAAACATCGAATATGAGCTACTCCTTTTAATATTTAAACAAATAATCCTTATAATGCTCCCACTCATATTCTTTCCGCGGAAATCAGTAAAGCCGACTAAGGGACAACGTATTTGACAGTGACCAAACAGCAATAATCTCTGATAAATATCACCCTTTTGAATTGAAATTTTCCACCTCGGGTGGATTCAGCGCGCGTCGCAAAGAGCCATCAGACCACCACCAATGGGGCTGAGAGCTGCGGACAATTAAACACGTTACTGGCGCTCCGGTTCAAAGCAGGAGTAGGAACGGAGAGGTTTTTAGTCAGTAAGAGTCTGACACTCTCTCTTGCCTCACCCAAGGCAGAAGAAGTCATTGGATCATTTTCCACCCATTAAAAAGAAACTAAGCTAGGTGATCATAACAAGTTGTAGACCGTATCGTGAGTCGTGATGACGATGATGAAAATCCTCGAACACAGTCACTTATCTATTCGTACTTACTCAAACAAAAAAAAGCAATACTGTAAATATTATATTGTCACCAAACCAATCATATTATACAAATAAACCTAAGAACAGAACATAAAACAATAATTAAATCCAAAATTAATAATTATATGAAACACAAAACTTCCGCGTACCGAAGGACCAAAAACGTCTTTCTCATAAAATTAATTTGTAACGGAACTTGGAACAAAAGGTGGGGTTTACTAACTACCATACTAATTGGAGTCGCTTATCCTAGCAGAATCTAATCATTGCTAACCGTACCCTCGTTTCGTATTGTAAGGTGAAGTAAGTATCCCATAGGGTACTTGCAATTAGCCAAATGTCCATATTGTAGTCAGTTTATTGAGTTTTTGGGGAGTCTTAGAAGATGTTTTAAGTTTTGAGAGAAATTCTCCCGGTTAGTATTATTTGCTGAAGTTAGATGGAAGTTCTTCGACAAAATATGTACAAATGATACTTCATCTTACTAATCCTTTGGGATATGTCGATAACTTTGGTTCTCTGTCGTATCACCTCGTTTCGGATTCGATCCTTAAAAGAGACTTCGATCATAGGCCTCCGATAACCGTTGAGGTAAACGTGTTCTAGAATGGAGACCGCGTCTAGGCAAATGTAGTGTAGGGCGCCCTCCAGCTAGGTGGAGTGACGACATCCTGGTGGCTGGCAGTGGTTTGATGAGAAGAGCTGAAGCCCGAGCTCAGTGGCGTGTCATTAGAGAGGCCTATGTTCAGCAGTGGATGAACACAGGCTGATGATGATATCTTATTAGTTGACTGGCTGCAAGCGGGAGTTCCAGGCTAAGGGTTCAATTCTCGAGTCCAGACGCTTAGGTTCAATGGTTTTTGCGAATTATAAAATGTAGGTATCGTAGTAACTACGGAATCTGGAATTGTGATTGATTACAGCGACAGGCTGTGATTGGTTTTGGTATACCTTTTAAAATGACACTGTTTACATAACTATTAAAAAAAATATGGAACACCAAATTTTTTGTCTAATTTTTGTGTTTAATTTTGTGTAAGCTTTAGGGGTGTAAAAGGCATGATTGTGTTGTACGTTAGATGGCGGTGTGGAGTTGCACTTACATAATATTTTATAGTGCACCCACTACTCAGCAGTGCTGCAGTGGTAATGGCTATAAAGCTGCAACAACTAAGGTTTTAAAACTGTATTAATGTTAAAGCGCAGTATACGCGAGTCTTAAGATTACTCCTGTCATTTTATGTTAGTTTAAATGCACTTATTGAAGTAAATAATTTATATAATATCTATACATCTATAAAGATAAATGAAATTTGAGTGTTTGTTTGTATAATATTATAGAGGTAGTAATCGCTATTTGCTACATGCAAATGAATATACATATGATACACACACCAAAATAATATTGTTTACAATTTTTCTCTATCTGTCTGTCTGTTTGTACTGGCTCATATCTGGAATAGCTGGACCGATTTTGCAAGACTATTAGGTTGGCCAGGTAGCGGTTTATATTGTAAAATAGAAACAAAAAAAAGTTACGTTCTAAAATTCATATTCTACGTGAACGAAATAAATAAACTGTCAATCTATACAGAGCTAGGCAGAGGTATTATTACACATTATACAGTAATACAATCTTTTATTAGGTACATGTGAAACGTAGCATAACTAGTGAAATTTGATTGTTAAATCATAGACACATCTCTGTTTAACCCTTGAAAGATTAAAAAATAATACTTTACTTTTATTATTATTGAACCTTGACGTCTGGAAGTACACAGTATTTTATCTTTTACATTTTTTTATTATCTTTTTTCGTTTAAATGAATTTAGCCGCGGGTGACAAGCGTTAGAACAATAACAGTGTTCTCTTGTTCCTTTGAGCCCCTATTGGCGGTTGATTTAAAAGAGTTACAGCTATTTAATGTTTTTTAGGAGTTAAATGGGGAGTAATGGAAAATTTTGGACTATAATTCCTATTATTTATAAAGTGAAATAAAGGAGGCCTCGTCTGCCGAGTGGTCGCAAGTGTGATTACTGGGTTTTTGAAAAATTCTCAGTTGTAGCATGGAGCCTGGACTTGTGCCTGGTATATGCAATAGGGTCACATACCTATTACATGGGACTCATAACATAAATAGTGAAAACTGGGTGTTACATTGTACAGTGGCATAATGTGCACCTCTGCCTACCCCTTCGGGGATAAAAGGCGTAATGTTATGTGATGTTATATGAAAAAAAATGTGTATTATTTATTTCGGCTTATGTTGAGTATTATGTAGCTTCTTGCTCGTTCTTCTCCATTAGAATGCGCACCTAGCTTCACAGTTCGATAGACGGATGGACAATTCAATTTTTAAAGTTTTAAAGTGCCCTATTAATGATAATTGATTAAATTCTTCAACTTTGACTTCGAGTTTATGTTTACGGAGATCTTATTAGATAGAACAAACACAATTAAATTTCACTGGTAATTAGAAAAGAGCATATTTATTGGTATACAGCGATACTTGGTTTTGGTGAAACTTATGTATATTATAATCATTATATTACAATCGCTGTAATAAAACCTAATAAAATAATACTCCTTCGAACAGAACTTTAACACGACACATAGTTATAATTATAATTAATAAAATATAATATTAATTATGACCTTGCATTGCACCGCTTTCTGAAAACAAGATACCATATTATTATATTTTGTTACAAAATTCAACTTTATTCATTTTCTAACCAAATTTCATCGAAATCACTTTTACTGTGTTACCATAAAAAATATCAGACAAATATAATTTGGCATTTATTTTATAATATTAGTATGGATTCTAGTGTATGTATGTATAAGTACGTTTATTGGCTGTAACCTCTAGACGTCCTTCACATATTGGGAGGTTGAATCGTGCTGTAATAATCTCAGAGATAATACTTGGATTGTGACGAAAAATTGTTGAAAGATAAAAAAATGCTTGATCGTTATTTTTCTAGAGTGTCAAGTGTGGTCCTTTGTGCCGAGGTAAATTATTTCACTAACTGTCAGGGTGAATGTGTATGTTCTTAAAATAAGCCGTTCTGTAAAAAATATCGCATCGTGTTTTAGATCGTGGTGGCCCGGAGGTTTAAGACGCCCGCTTCTCATGCATGGGTTTGGGTTCGAAGCCTACCAACGGCAAGTACTAATGTGACTTTTTCCGATTTATATGTACTTTCTAAGATTATTTAGACACCATTGACAAACGATGAAGGAAAACATCGTGGGGAAAAGAGGCTTGAAATTTCTAATTATAAGGTTGAAATCACCAACCCGCATTGAAAAAGCGTGGTGATTAATGCAAGTTAAGCAAAGCCTCTTCTCACACGGAGAAGGAATAATCATCACATTGGCTTAAGGTGGATTATCGAATACAGACTTATTATTTTGAATTTATAAATAGATCAAGTTTTTAACCGACTTCAAAAAAAGAAAGAGGTTCTCAGTTTGACCTGTATGTATGTATGTATGTATGTTTGTGTGCGATAATCTCGCAATTGGCAGAACCGATTTTGGTACGGTTTTGAGAAAAATGTTTGTAAAACTTAAGAAAAAGGTTTTATTAGTTTTTTTTATGGCATAAGTCGGTAAACGAGCAGACGGATCACCTGATGGTAAACAATCGGCGTCGCCCATGGACACCTGGAATACCAGAGGCGTTACAAGCGCGTTACCGGATTCTTGGGGATTAGGAGTTTGAGGATCGTTGGGTATTCAGGGATTGGGGAGATTGGGGAATGGAAGAATAATTGGGTATATTAATTAAGTAATTATATTAATTACCCGATTTCAAAACAGAGCGGGTACTTAAGTTGGTTTTTTTAAACGTAATTTATAAACCAATTATATTTTCTCGCTATGTTTTTCCTTCCATCAATGAATCGGTTAGGATGTTATTATCTAAACTCGATCTTTCATAGTCTATGTAGCAAATTTGGCTGGAGGCGCAAATAGTGTCTGGTACGTTACTCAATTACTATTTGGTAATTACTAGGCAACATCTATTCGCAATATAGATATTGGGATTTATGCTTTATGATAGAAGTAATTAAGGTTGATTTCAGTTTGCTTTGAAGAGATGATTTGTTGTGTAAAGAATTATATTTCATAATACGGTTGTATTTTCGAATAATGTACTATAATATCGTGATTGTAAATTAAAAATGGCGGGTAGAACTTGTCTTTTGTGTACGTTTTAGCAGGTTTCTGTACTTGATTAGATTGAGTTTGTTTTATTTTTCATGGAATAAGCCGGTGAACGAGCAGAGGGATTATCTGGTAACCAATCGGCGTCGCCCATGTACATCCAGAACACGAAAGGCGTTACAAATACGTAAGTAACGCACGCAAGAATTTTGTATGTCATAATCAATAAGACAAGTATATCAATATATTTAACTATTTTTGGCCAGCGGATCCATCCATTTATCCTTGGGATATAATATGACCTATGTGTTAATCCAGATCATCTACTGTTCCAAATTTCATCTCGAACACTTCACCCGTTTCGAAGTGAAGGAGTAGCAAACAAACAACTATACATATATACAAACTGACAAATTTATAATATTAGTAGGCTACATACTATGTAAAATACAATAAAATATTATACATTTTACTACAAAATATCTCATAGTAATCCACTTAATTTATATTCAATAGAATTAGTCATTGTAGACCCATTAAAATTTGATTCAATTATTTGTATTTTCGTCTAAGTACTTTTAAGCTAATGGATTTATTGAACCTAAATATTATTTCTGCCAGTTCTCTCTGAGTCCATCACATCATGCGGTCAGCCATTTCGTTAATTTTATGTACAGGCTGTTTCAATATAAGTATATCTTAATTGTTTTTTAATGTTGGCTTTAATCACTGTTTAGGTATATTTTAATATCTGTTAAGCTCTGTAGTCTACTTAGTTACATAATATAAAGGTTGTTTTGCTATGTTGTTTTTGCATTTGATGGTAGGTATCTATTAGATGGTAGATGGATGGTAGAAATAGCATAGGTTACAATCTACTCGGTATACCTGAAATCACGGTCTTTTAAATGACAACAGTACCTAAGTAATGCAGCAATTTGTAAGTGAGTGTATTATAATAAAGAAATAATAATACTTTATCGAAACCTTTACTTGAAATATTTTTTTTAAACATCCTGTACCTAGGCTATTAAGCTCAGTTTCTATTGTATTCAGTTTGTATTAGCTTTACCTTCTACTTATCATTGAGTGTTTTTTTTTGTTATAAAACAAATGTATTCATACATTTGACTTTGACACCAATGGCACAAGTACTTTAAAGTTCATATTAATTTAACATCGTATATTAATTTTGAACATAATTAAGTTTCGACATTGTATTAATACAGTTTATAAAAACATTTCAATTAACAGAACGCACTTTAAAGTTTTCCTAAAATGTTTAAATTGTTGAAATGAATAATATATTTTTGAGAATGACTTTAAAGAGTGGGAGAGCCAAGCTTCGTTACGAACGGGCCGGCTCGACCATAGTGATACTATGCCCTCACAGAAAACCGACGTGATACAATGCTTGCGTTGTGTTTCGTCGTGTGAGTGACGAAGTGACGAGTGGTTACCGGAGGCCCGATAACCCTCCTCCCTAGTCTCTCCAATCCCTGAATCTCTAACAATCCTCAAATTCTTAATCCCCAAAAAGCCGGTAACGCACTCGTAACGCTTCTGGTGTTTCTGTGGGCGGAACCTATTGCTTATCATTAGGTGATCCGCCTACTCGTTTACCGGCTTATCCTATAAAAAAGCTTTTCAAGCCACTTCAGTAATAACGCACAAATCTTTGTTTAATAAAAACATAAAACTCAATCCTTATATTAAAACAGCATACTCAAAATTGCACAAAAATGTAAATACTATAACAACAAAATATTATCTATGTGAGGTCTCCCGATTCATAATTTATTTGCATGGAGAAGTTTCTCTGAGTTTTAAATATGTGGGTCGGCCTGTGAGTAACAACTGATAGCATTAGATATTTGGGCATGACTGATTTTTATATAGTTTCGTTGATATTCTTTTACGATTTTCCACTTAGAAAGTGATGAAGTGCTCCTGTATGTACTACTGCTATTGTTTTGTTAGTGATTGGTTCTTATGTAATCTATATATATAAAAGAAAGTCGTAACGGCAGAATAGATTTGGCTGAAAATTGGTAGGGAGGTAGCTTAGAGCCAGGAGACCGACATAGGATACTTTTTTTTTACTTTTTACCGAAAATCACGAAAGGGGACGGGAAAAAATGGGATTTCGCGTACGAAGTCGCGGGCAGAAGCTAGTTTGATATATTTATCTGAACTGGCATGCTAAATTAATTGGTATATTTTCTTACAGGAACAGAGTGGAAAGTTCCCTTAGAAAAGAAGCATCCTCCGATTAGGCAAGGTGATCGTTCCTGGCGGGCTTTCTGCCGAACAGTTTTCTTTCGTTGGGATTTTCTATCTGTTTATTTGCATGTAAAATTCACATGGGTGATATAGGATTTGTGCCGTCGATCGTCTATGGGCGTCATCAGACTTCTAAGACTTCTTATATCAGTCTAGTCTATTCTTCTTCTTCTTCTATTTATTTTATGGCATTAGCCGGTAAACGAGCGGACGGTTCACCTGATGGTAAGCCGTAAGCAATCGGCGCCGCCCATGGACACCTGAAACACCAAGGCGTTTCAAGTGCGTTACCGGCCATTTGGGAATTGGGAATTTGAGGATTGTGGAGGATACGGGGATTGGGGACACTGGGGAGGGAGGTAATCGGGCCTTCGGTTACCGCACTCATACGATAAAACACAACGCAAGCGTTGTTTCACGTCGGTTTTCTTCTCGGCCACTCCGGTTGAGCCGGCCCATTCGTGCGGAAGCATGGCTCTCCCACACTTGAACTTATTATATTATTATGTCGTTGAAACTTAAATGTCACGTTTCTATAGGGTTAACAACCTCAATATTACTCGTTTCTTTGTTTTATAAGTAAATCTTTTCTCAGAAATACAAAATTAAACATCAAATGTTGAAAATCTACTGTCACTACCTTTTCCTTATCTGTAAAGAGAGCTCTGAAAATGAGGAAAAGATTGATAGATTAAAAAAGTTCAAGGTTAAGAAAAGGATTTTAGCTTGTACCTGTTTTAGAGCTAGCCCAATATAACCATTAAGTTATTTCACATAACATAATATAACGCCTTTTATCCCCGAATGGGTAGGCAGAGCTGCACATTATGGCACTTTTTGAGTCCACAATTTTCACTATTTTTGAGTCCCATGTAAAAATATTACAAAATTGTAAACGAATTACGCTATTTTATTTAGGATTTCAAGTAGTAATGTAATTGGTAGATCGTACTGGGTGTCGTTAGTGAAAAGTCAATCTTGGTTTAAACAAGTTAGCCACCCTTGTAATAGGGGGTGAGCCTATTGCCATATACCGGGCACATTTCCAGTCTACATGGTACTGGTGACATTTTTTTTTTCAAAATCTAGGAATACTTTGCCCGACCCGGAAATCGGACCCAAGATCCCATGCCCGGCAGTCGCACTTGCGACCATTCGGCCAACGAGGCAGGCAGTTAATAATTTCATCATCGTCATATTAATCATCAGTCACGAAATGACTACTGCTGAACCTAGGCCTCCTCAATTAATGAAAAAAATGATCACCCAACTCCTCCAAACACAGCAAATGAAACCATATTTCAACTCAAAAGAGTTTACATTCATAAAACAGCAATTATAAAAAAATAATAGATCAAAAACAAACATAGTTATATATATAATCTGTTAGACTAACACCTAGCGCACACTGTCGCATTTCCGGACATAAGTTCTCCCGAATAGCTAGCCATTAAAATAAGCTTTAAAATAATCCGCTCACCATTTTCAAAGACATAGTACACTGGAAGCGGCATTTGGTCGCATCTGTGTCCCAGCGACTAGGAAACTTTGGAAACTGAATTTCTTTTTGTTTTTCCAATGAAGTTAGTTCCATGTTTTTTCTTTTTTTGTTTGTTTGTTTTCTATGTCGAAGTTTTGAATGCATAATTCTGTTAGAGGATGCGATTTTTATGCGTTTTACGATAGTTGTTAGGGATATCTGAAGTGTTTTTAAACTTTGTTTTTTTTTTACATTACTTTTTCAGTTTTTTGAAGAATTCATAAAAGAAATGAAGAGGTTTATAAAAACGAATCCGTTTTATGAACTCAACCACACAAATGAAACAATACGCTTGAGTTCGAAAACTCATAAAAAAATACATACGAATTCATTATTATTTTTTGCAACAGAAGCAAAAAGAAAAAAAAAACAATTTCATATTTGGAATACAACATTGATTTTTTTTTTTGTTTTCATATCGGACTTTCGACGTCAATAAAACCTCTTTTACCTTAGAAGCTAAGCTAAAAAAATTAAGACATGCCATTTATAGATGTTAAGAACAAAAAGAAAAATCAACAGCTGTCTCTCTCGAAAGCCTATCGAGAACATTCGACATGTGTTTATGTAATGTTCCATGAAATTGGCTAGCTATTGAAACTGGAATACGAAAGAAATACCCAATAAAATTGTGAAGAGGCTTTGTTTCAACATGTACAAATACTTTTTTTACTTCATCCATTTATTTTTTGCGAACCACGTTTAGGAATTTGAGAAAACCTTTCTTTTTAACCAACTTAAAAAAAATGTTCTCATTTTGACCTGTATGTTGTATGTATTTATGTGTGTATGTTCCCGATTTTGATGAGATTTTCAGAAAAGGGGGGCCCTTAAATAAAGTTTGACCATCCATTGTCTTCTCTAGCGTTGGGTTAGATAAAAAGGAGTGTTACTTTTACTAACTAAAACCTACCCCGTTCCTACTCTTGCTCTTCAAGCTGGAGCCCCGGCAACCCGTTGGGCCTTCTGCGACTTCGCATCGGAGAACAGCTCTGCTAGGCTCTATCTGTAGTGGTTTGATGGTTCTTTGAGGCGCGCGCGGAACGCGATGCGCCGTACACACGGGTCTGGTTCTAGTCGGACGGCAACCTACGATTGCTCACCGTCCGCAGACCCCCGCGCTTACGGTGGTCGAGTGTTTGTTACGCTTAGGAAAAGGCTTTAGTATATTCATTAATCGACTTCAGAAAAAGAGGGAGTTGAAGTCGGATTTTTTAAACGTAGTTTACCTATAATAGAAATTATTTTCAGCCTATTGTTGGTCATATATTGAGACTAAGTAAATTACTGGAATAATGCTTACGTCTGAACATACATAATTCGTAGTACTAAGACGTTTTTTTGTGAAAAGGTTTTATTGATTAGAAATAAATAATAATAGGTCTTCATGTTAGACGTAGGTATTTATCTTTTCTCTTTGTTGTAGGTATTTTCCTAAGGGTTCTTTAGTTTGAATGTACATATTTTTATATTGGCTGGCACCTGTAAGGCTGTTTCTAAGGGGTAATTTAAGTTATTATTTATTATTTTTATCTACATAACTTATATGCCAGAGTGATTAGGTTGCCTATGGGCTACATACATACACACGAATATTTTTTTACAAATTACGTTTCAAAAAACTGACTTTAACCCGCTTTTCAATTGGCCCGGGCAGGAAAGGTCAATGAATGATTCGTTCCCCTCAATAAAAAAACTGCATCTTTTTTGAAGTCCGTAAATTATTATATATTTTTTATATATTTTTATATGTTATTATATATGTTTATTATATATTTTTATACATTATGTTATACAGTATTTATTATTACTATTAGTTATTTATTTTGTTTCTTTTGCATATTACACAAGCCCATTTTCGCTGAGCTTACTTTTAACCCAAAGGTTGACTGGGAGAAAATGCCATATGGCATTAAGTCCGCCTTATGTACCTTATTTTGTGTGTATTAAACTGTCAAACACCAAGCGGTCACCGGTGACCGCGACCTATTGTTCTTTAATTGTGTCTATAAAACCGGTACTCGACGAGTTAAAGTGTAAATAAAAAAAAAATAAAAAAAAAATTTATACTAAAACCTTCTCTTAAATGTAACACAATCATTTCTTAAAACCGCACCGAAATCGGTTCAGCTAATCGCGAGATAGGTACATACATACAGTTCACACTGAGTTCCTACCTATTTCATTTTGTAGTCGATTAAAAATATGTTATTGTCCATCAAACTATTCCGTTAGTTCATTCATTTGTTGTTGTTATACCTTGATTATACACATGAAGATTTTAATCTCAAAAAATAAAAATCGGGACGGGATCTAACAAGGACAGGACAAGGAAGAAATCAATTGTGACTTTACGCTAGAATCTACTGAAAGTAGAAGCTATCCTAGATAAGCTAGATAATAAAGAGTTATAGTCAGTTTCTTCAAGTACTTTCATTATTCTTTTCATTCTTTTTCATTTAGTAGCCATTGATTATCTTTAAGTACAATTTCGTTTACTTTCGCCCGAATACTGAAAGCGCTTAAGTGTATCGCGCTTATAGTTCTGTCACTACAAATTCTTTGTAAAATGACAGGGATGGCACGATATTTAAGTACAACTTAAAATCGAGTAACCTTTGTGTATTCGGGTGTTAGTTATGTATTAATCCGAGCCACAAGGAATTATGTGTGTAGGAATTGATTACCATCACTACATAGTATAAAAAAGTCGCTATCCGCCGTCTGTCTGTCCCTATGTATGCTTAGATCTTTAGAACTACGCAACGGATTTTGATGCGTTTTTTTTAATATATAGAGTGATTCTTAAAGAAGGTTTATATACCTCTATATAATACATGCATATTGCACCCGTGCGAAGCCGGGGCGGGTCGCTAGTCTCAAATAAAAGGTTTCACAGTAATTTGACTGAGACTAGAATTTTTCTCGTCTCCTACTACACGGAACTCATAAAATATCACCAGAAAAATAGCTTCTAAGGCCCGATTTTTCAATCATCAGTTAATTTTTTACTGTAGAATGAGATTGACATTTGACAGTTTTTAGTATGGAAGAATTGACAAATATTGAAAGTTATTCCACAGTTAGTATTTATCTGAACATTAAAAAATCGACCCTAAATTGTATCGATAACAATATCAGACGTAGGTGCCTATAAAGCAATAAATAAAACGAAATTAAAAATAAAACGACTGGACAACGTGACAACATTTAATTAAACACAGACACCCACACACATACATAGAAACCGTTTATTTCAATTTCAAAATCAGAACGTTCACGCGACACAAGGAGATCTTTTCAACAGCTGTACAATTAGAATAAACGTATAAGCGTTATTTAAATAACCTGTTTCAAAAGCGTTATCTAGAATAACGCTGAAATTTCCTTTGGATTGCACAAGAGAGCGCTCGAGCGAATAACGTTCACATCTGTGTGTTCCGTACCTTCTGCATTCAAATTTTATAGCGATAATTACAAGGATTATAAAAGGGAACGTCTTTGCTATCCATTCTTTCTTCTCTTTTTAACAGCCTATTAAAGATAAAGACGTAAAGTAAAGGGGAGTTAATCCGTTTACTCGCCGCTTGGGAAACAATAGGCCTATAGATACAAACAACAAATTAAAGATTTATACGTGTGCTGTTTTACACTTTATGTGCAGGTGTTAAAGGTGAAATTTGTGTAGCAGTTTTATAGTTTGATGGGAACGAAACGATAAACGATAATTGTTATGTAACCAAGGTTTTATGATTTGGGTCCTTCATCAAATTGTTTGTGTCATCAGTGCAGTAAAGAAGGGGATAAATTTGATCTTAAATAATGTAATAAGCGGGTTTAATGGAAAATCTCTTGTAAGCGTTTTCGCGGTGACTTTTCGGAAATCAGCGTCTGTTCTTCGTTGTAGGGTAGATATAGGTAGACATTTTTGGTTATTTTATGAATCTCGTATTATAGAATCACTTATGACACACTTTGCAACTATTTTTTTAACGCTGCCCTACACTAGGATTTTCTCCTGTGTCGTAGGTGCGTTTACAAACATACAAGTTCACATACACATGACACCCAGACCCGAATCAACAATCTGCGGATCACACAAAGAGTAAAGTTGTGCCGTGCGGGAATCGAAATAGCGCCGCGACACGTTGCGGGGCAACCAGTTGTCCAGCCAGCGCACCAATCGTACAGTCTAAAACTATTAATAACATAACAAGCTTAGGAACTGAATATAAAATTGAATCTTTACAAAACCTTGAACAAAACCCGTAGTAAAATAAAAATTTAAACATTAAAGTGCTCCCTCACCGGGTGCATTCAAATGTAATGTAACATTATAGATTTGACTTTGAGCATTACATTACAATAATACCTCCCTGACTAACGAGCATTTGCGTGTAATGTATCACATTGATTCGATTGATTTGAGCATTTCATAGCAAGATGTCAGACGAAGCAGGCGGACGGAGGGAAGTGGAGCGCATTGATGTTACAAGTTGTATCAAGATAATACACATTGTATCATTACAAGGTGCGCATTGTGATGCTCGGTTCTCCTCCTTCACTGATGTAATGCTCAGATCTGTAACGTTACATTACACGCAAATCATCCCACTTTACAGAAACACGATATCATCATTTGCACTACTAAAAAAATGTATCATAATATTTATGACTAGCAGCCCGTCCCGGCTTTGCACGAGGTAGACAATTATTTATTTTTCTACACCTTCGGTTACATTGTTAAAATTTTACCAAGGATCCCTATTTTTTTTTCAAAATGAAATGTTGCGTATGTCAAATTGGAAGAATGTAGCATTCTATTGGTGAAAGATTTTTTTTAAATCGGCCCTGTACTTTTTGAACCTATTCATTATAAACATAAAAAAATAGGTACAAATCTGTCCTCTTTATAATATCAGTGTAGATAATGCATATTTTCTTCACAGAGATTTCAGTGAAACTTACACGTCGGAAACACAAACCAGGCTTGAAGTGAATAAACTATTTGACATTTTCTCAGCGAAACAAAACGAATAGTTTAAAAAGTAAACCTGTTAACCCAGGCTCCTAGGTTTTGTTGTAGACGGGTCTGAAGTTGTGAGTACTCGTATTACAGAGTAAAGGAGGCCTCTTGATAAATAGAAGTTTGTTTGGGAACTGCCATTGAAATGTGTTTAGTGTTTGGTTCAAATTTGGAGGCTTTTTCTTTGGTAGGCTAGTAAGAATACATACATACATACATAACTTCAGGCCTGTCTCCCATGGGGGTAGGCAGAGACTAAGGAACGCCAATTACTACGATTCTTACATATCTCTTTCGCTTTATTAACAGTCATCAATCTTTTCATGCATGCTAGTAAGAATGTTGGTGTATATAGAGATAATGTCAATTCAAGGATTTAGTTAATCTTACGTTTTCCATATTAATATTTCCGTAGTAAGTATTTTGTATGATTTATTTATTTATTTAATATGCTTTCTGCACCTAATGTACAAAAGGTGGACTTAACGTCGTGGGTATTTACTCCCAGTCTGACCTTTCAACGATGCAGATAAGACTAAATAGTCGGTGCAAGGCGCAAGTAATGATTTTAATAAAAAGAAGGAAGATACATTTATATATATCAGAGATACGCATAAATAAATATAAATTTAATATATACTTACATACAAGTACAATACAATATATACATATGTATGATAATTGATAATCATGATGTATCATCATATTACAATATAAATAACTGATAGTTCATTGCCGTCAAGAATTTCTTTTCTTTAAAAAAAGGTTTTTTTTAGTGTGGGGCAATGGATTTTCACCCACACTAGGATTTTCCCTATATCGCATGTGCGTATATCAGATACTTATTACATAATTGGTGTCCTATTTCTAAATACCTCTTTGTAAATATTTTAATTCAAAATTCTGTAACAACGCCACTCTACAGTTTCATAAGAATTTAGCTATTCATCGTCTCAAGTACAAGCGCCTACAAAGAATAAAGGAGCAAGAAATTCCAGTCACTTTGTCAATCAACTCACACAGGCACCCTTACCTGATAGTATTTAGTATTCTGTCAGTCGCAGTAAAGTGCCAAGTAAACAACGGGCCAGACTTTGAAACAAGTTTATTTTAAACATCAACAAACAAATTAATTTGATTTAATTTGTACGCCTAGATCTTCTGAACCTGGATTTTCGGATAGTCCTGTTGATTGAACGTCTTCGTCTTAGAGCTGAGCCTCGGTTCAGAAATAGGCTGCGTTCTGGACTGAGACGGTTTAGGTCTGGACATCTGTAAATGAAGTATAATGAGTGACTTAGTGAAATAATTTTGTGCACACACATATATTCGTAGACACAGTGATTTTTTTGGGTGGTGTCAAGAATATATTACGTAGCTAAACAACAAAAAGTCCATTGTAAATAAAGAGTCAAATACGTCGTGGGCTAGTGACGTGAAGTCGGGTTTTAGCTTCGTAAAATCTATACATATACTAGCAAACCCGGCGAAGTCCGTTTCGCCACCAGATGGCTTCGTTTTAAGTAACATTTCGTTTGGTGATTACCGTGGAAATCGGTTCGTGTGTTCTTGGGTTATAGCCTCAGGAAGGAAAACCCGACTAATTTTTATATAGGTAGTAGATAATATAAGCAGGTACTTAATATTTTTGCACAATAAAGATCACCCATTATTAGATGCCTATATAATCGTCTGCTATTTTCATCTCGGCACTACATAAAAAAAACAAAATAAATACGAAACCAAACATAGATAATTAAATACTACATCAAAAAGACGAATCCACACTTCAAAACGTTGATTTCCATAATTTTATCGGAACTAAATCGCTAGAAACCGATTTTAAGATTACATTTCCATAAGCTCAGAAAAAGGGACGCTTAACCTTTTATGGAAATAAAGTGCCCTTTAAATCGTGGCCTGAACAAACAAGGAAGGGTCTCTCTTACGGGTAGAAACAGAAATAATGTTGTACGAACTATTTATATTATCACCGGAGCTTAAGTGACTGTTATGAGGTGATGTAATAAGATTTGGTAGTGATGATGTAAACATAAATTGTGGGGATTTATGTCTGTGTGTTCTATTTTGGAAAATACAGACATACGGTTCCGTTGCACGTGTTGCATGCAAACTTATTGTTTTACCTGCACCGGAAAACATAGGTTTAATACTAGAAATTAAAATAAAGCGTTTCTATTTGTAAGTTACTTGTGTATACCGTACTTGTTACAGTGGGCTACAACATGAGGTTCTTCAAGCGGGGAGTGAATACATTTCTTAAGGGTCGGCAAGACGCATGTAATGCCCCACGTGTTGCAGGCGTACATAGGTCACGATAACCGCTTACCATCAGGTGGGCCGTGTGATTTTTTGCCACCGTCGTGGTATAAAAAAAAAATATTTCAGAATTAAACCTGATAATCGTATATTCTTACTCATTAATTTAGGTCTTAGACTGCCGACAGAAAACTTATAAAGGCAAATGTTACGGTAACAGAGGTCGCCGGTGACCTACGGTTAACGTCTTAAACTGAAAAAAAATCATGTTTCACGACTTAGAGAGTAGCCAGTATGTATAGGTACACTAATATCTCAGGATCTTGATAAATGAAGTAGGGTCACGGGCTCACGTTCTCCAAAACTAACAATTGCAACGTCGTACAGAATCGTTGTGCATTTTCTATCGCTTGTATTACGGGGATTGCTCTAAGGAATTGTTTGACCTGACACCTGCCGCATCTTTTCGCCATCGACCCTCACGACAGCACATGCACATGAAAAGAGCGTATACCTTTTTAAAAGGCTGGCAACGCACCTGTGACTCCTCTAGTGTTGCGGGTGTCCATGGGTCGCGCTGATCGCTTACCATAAAGTGATCTGCCTGCGTTTTTGCATCCAATACCATAAAAAACACAATGATGAACCACCAGAAAACACTTGAATACTTACTTATAAATCTCATTAGTGATGAAGTTGTCATTTTTGCACCTCGTAGTCCAAAGCGACCAGTACTGGAAACCATGCTCCTCCATGATCTTCAGAGCACACGCTGTGTCATCACGGATGTCATCGTTTAGCAGATCTGTGTTTAAAACAAAAGAGACTGAATTAATTACTAAACTATTTTTGTCACCACGTTTCGTGGACTACAGTTTACTGTTCAAACCCCAAGCGCTCACCGGTGACCACACGCTACTAACTCATTGTAGACGTTATTGCCGATGTTAAGAGACTAACTACTTTTGTACTATAAAATTTTGGGGACTTTTTATCAAGAGACCAGGCAACAAAACTCTTTGAAAAACTTGAACCTTTTAAAGTGTGATCTTAAACCCGCTTGCCAAATATGAAGACCAAGGAAAGCTGCTCTTACATGGCAGTCCTGCTAGCACTAATGATATACTACCATAACATCACGCCTTTTATCCGCGAAGGGGTAGGCAGAGGGGCACATTACGGCACTCATGCCACTGCCCAATGTAACACCCATTTTTCACTATTTATGTTATGAGTCCCATGTAATAGGGGGTGAGCCTATTGCTATATACCGGGCACAATTTTAAACTTCGTGCCATTACTGAGAATTAAAAAAATACCAGTAATACTTTGCCCGACCTGAGGCCCCTTGCCCAGCAGTTGCACTTGCGACCACTCGGCCAACGAAGCAGTCATAATATACTGATTAATTGGTATACAAATTGGTTTGATACAAGCTAGCTATGATATGCAATACTTAACTTATTGTCTAACTAAAACCAAACCATAATCAAAACTATTGAGCAGAAAATACGGCAAACTATCAACGAAATTATTACTTAAAATAGCAACGCGTTCAGTTATCATTACCAATACATATACAATGGAAACTTGATAAATCTATCAATCTATACACGCGCGTGTGGAACGCGAGATAAACTAATGAGATTCATTAATTTACTTCGTAAACAGATAAATTGAAATAATGTATTGCCCGAGTGCCATTACCGCGTATTTCATCATAATCAGTGTTTTGACCGATTTTGTTAAATGGGTGATACGGATTTTTTGACAAAGGTAAATAGGTGATGTTTTTTTCTGTACCTAAGGGTGAGAGAACCATGCTTCGGCACGAATGGCGGCTCGACCGGAGTGATACCACGGCATCACAGAAAATCGACGAGAAACAACGCTTGCATTGTGTTTCGGCATGTGAATGAGGTGACCGGAGGCCCAATTACCCCTCTCCCCAGTCTCCCCAATCCCTGAATCTCCCACAATCCTCAAAAGGCCGGTAGCGCACTTGTAACGCCTTGGTGTTTCAGTTGTCCATGGGCGGCGCCGATTGATCCGTCTGCTCATTTATCGGCTAATGCCATAAAAAAAACCTACGTCAGTATGGAATGTTGAGCCTGATGATTCATACTATACAGATATTTAAAGATTGGCAGTGACTGATTGCAAAAAGCTGAATACCGAACTCATTGGTGTACTATTGAAGGGGCATACGTTCAAACGAAAGCGGGCTGATTATTTCATATTTCCCTTAACTTGAGGTTATAAAGTACTATTCACGGAACAGGACCAAATATTTGGCTTCACTTTAGGTAAGGTTTTAAACAAGTCATATATAACTGTCTGCGAGGTAACTGATAAAAAAACCAGTACTCTAATAAATAATAGTAAAATGAATATGTATTCAAGAACTTTCCAAAATAAATATATAGCCCTTCTTAGCATAACAAATTTGCATACAGCCAAATTGTTATACGAAATCTACTTGACCCTGACCTTCAAAGTAAACCGAGCAACATTTGACGTCTTTCGAATTTTTCAATCACGCAATTTCTACGCAAAGATATTCATACACTCAACCACAATGTTACAAAAACATTTAGTAACAAAATCTTCATAATAGAAATCCGAAAGCTTACGAAATCAAATAAAGTAGAGTAATGCTCGTAAAAATGTTGCTTAACTTCCCGCCACTACAGAATCCTGATTTATACTTTCCTACTTTAATATTTCCACTCGAGTGGTACAAAGATAACGGGGGACCTACCATAGGATTTCGATATCACTCACATACTCGATATGAATCGAAACTTTCGAGTATCAGAGTTTGTTTTGCGACACCACTTTGATTTACAACATCACGATAAGCGAGATCCCTTGGCCGTATTTTGAAGAAGTGCCAACCTCTAAAAAATAAGACCGTTTCGTCTTTATGTTGCTGAAATTACCTACATAATACAAATAGGTACTTAAGCTTTTGTTGCCGTCCTCCTCTTATGAGAACAAAGGAAATTTCCGTTACCGTGTTATTTTAAAAGGAGGAGACAATAATATAACATATGAGCTGTTGTCTAGAGTTCAAAAATTGCGTTAGGTATACACGACAGATAATACACTTATCTGTCGTGTATTTTTAGATAAAAAGCAGAGATTCCACACACACAGAAGAAAGGTTGAAGGATGTCTTCAAATGGAATTTAATCTTAGAAATAAGTAACTGGATTATGAAGGTTTTATATCAATTAGGTACCTACTAATATTTGTATAAAACCTTCTTCATAATCTTCTCAATAAATTTTCTTCTTCCTTTTTTAAAGTCCGGGAATTACACAGTGTTTGTTTAATTTCATATTTTCCTTAACTTTTCAATTAGATTGCACTGGCTAGTGGTAAAGTAATGTCGATAAGATTATAAATCAATTATTTAGTAAAATGTAGATGTCTCCTCAAAAATTAAGTACCTAACATTAGTAAACTAGAAAGCAGAAAATATACCTATTAAACATAAGTAGGTCAACAAATTCAAGTTCTTGAAATCAGAAATATGAAAACGTTAAAGTGTACTTGAATTTCATAAAGATGAAGACTAAATTATTTGCTCTCTTGACCTTTCTGCTAATAGAAAAATTAGAAAAAAGATTGGTCTTTGAAGCTAGAAATTACTGTAAATTTGAATTAAACAATTTGAAATGGAACTCATGGCCGTTTTCACCTAAAACCCCTAAACCATTTCGTAACTAAGTGGTGACGCATGACGTGACTTAGGCATCACTTATAAGCTGACAAAATTATGTCAAATATCACCTATCTTAGCTTAAGGGTTTCTTGAAATTTAGGAGAAGTGAAAATAGCCATTTGTTTGTTAATTACAATAGCTCGTAACTGGCCATTAGTCTGTCTATGTTCATCACAATAGCCTGTTTCAATTAATCTACTGCTAGACAGTGAGCCTTCTTCACTATGTGTGTGGGAGAGCCATGCTTCGGCACAAATGGGCCGACTCGACCGGAGTTATAACTCCAAGTCAGTTTTCTGTGACGTGGAATAACACGGCGTCACAGAAAACTGACTTGAAACAACGGTTGCGTTGTGTTGTTATGTATCGTCGTGTGAATAAGGCTACCGGAGGCTTAATTACTCCTCCCCAATCTCTCCAGCCACCGAATCCCCAACAATCCTCAAATACCTAATCCCAAAAGGCTGGTAACACAATTGTAACGCCTGTGGTGTTCTAGGTGTCCATGGGCGACGCCAATTGCTTACCATCAGGTGATCCGTATGGTCGTTCACCACGTTTATTCCTTAAAAAAACTATGAGGGTTGGCCAAAATCTACAGGCAGGTTTATAAGAGATTTACAGGTTTAAGCTTATCGGAGAACACGAGAGTCGCTGACTCTGTCACATTTGTATTCTCTTAATCAGCTCTTACGATAACCACGAGAAAAATCGCGGTAGTGACTAACTTATTTTACTCTGTCATCCCCGTAGTAAGTAGGCTTAGGCTCTAGACAGATAAACCGTATTTCATTTGCAATCCAACTGTAAATTGCAGTTCGCAGTGTCACGACTGCAACCCAACTGCAAACTAAACGTGCAGTCCGATTGCCGTTCTAGTGCAGTCATGACCAGAGGGTTGCAAACCAAACGAGCAATCCGATTGCAGTTCTATTGTAGTCGTTTCAACTGCATTCAAACTGCATCCGGACTGCTATTTGCAGTTGGATTGTATAAGAAGTGCGAGTCGTCGGTTTAGAAATATCATTATGGTAGTACTTCACAAATGTAAGAGATCATAACCAAAACGACAAACAATGCTTTGACCGACGTCCATAAAGTTTTGATGTGGAACGTGCTCTATAAATTGTAGAAGCTTAGAATTGTTTGCTACATCGTTGACAATTTGTTACACTGCAATCTAGAGTTACATGATTATTTACTTTGTATATAAATTTATTGTTGCAAATATTTCAACCTTCATAAATAAAAAAAAGTGGGACAACTCATTGTGTGATCTACAAATTGTTGCTCGGGTCTAGGTATCATGTGTGTGTGAACTTGTATGTTTTAAAGGCACCCACGACACAGGGAAAAATTATAGTATGAGACAACGTTTTTTTTTTTATAAAAAGAAAGAAAATGAAGAACAATAAATTTTCTAAGACGAATTTGCTGATGTAACATGGTTTTCCACTAATTTGGTGTCAATACTGTTTAATAAGGTTCGGTTAGATATTATAGCTTCACAGACTTTCATTTGTCATTTTTATTCCAACTTTCCATTTGCGGTTGTATTCGGATTCAAACTGGATTCTGGTGCATTCAGACTAAAGGCAGTTCATGCTATAGGCGCCCCTCGTGATGCCTTTCATATGAGTAATTTATTTTATGATTGAATATTGAGTTTAGAATGTTAATTTTTAACTCACCTTCACATTTTATGTTACAGCGGCCACCGCGTTTGCCTTCTTTACACCACTCGCTGGGTATCTAAAAAAAAATAATTCTTATGGAAATAGTCGCTGAAAATGCCCCTTGATTGAGCTAGTGTAAATGAAACTTCCGAATATGAAGAAATCTTCTCAAATTCTCTTCAGCATCAAAATTGCGTCATCGGCAATCGGTTTTCTTGAATTTTTGAATTTTCGGAATTGCATTCATCACCGATTCATGGTAGATACTCACACGCACGAAGCGTTTCGCATCAAGCTTCCTTGTGGGTACCGCTAAGAAGTGGATTTTTTGCCAGTCTGAATTTCCTGAAGGGTATATTTTGCACCTGGGTGTCGTGCTTCATTGAAGACCACATCATCGCTTACCACCAGGCGAGTTAGTGGCCAACATCAGCCAGTCAAATATAAAAAAATACCATTTGATTGAGCTAGTGTAAATGAACCTGCCGGACAGGAGATCTCAAATTCTCTTCAGCATCAAAATTTCGGTATTGGAAATCTTACTTGATATAATCCATAGGCTTTCTTTCCATTTGACTTCACTGTAAGAGCGGTAGTTTCTCTCTTACTCACTTTCTCTATCAAGCATACCCCTGTAACAAATAAAGTGGGGCATTATTGTAGGAACTCTAAATACTTTAGGAGAATTTTCTCAGCCCCAACATCTTTAGTTCATAATGTACATCATGTAATGATTATTTTTAAATACTTCACAGATCAATGTTCAATAAACAAGAATGATCTTTTCATTGAAACCGATTCTATAATTTTTACAACATACATAAATTCCGGAAAACTTCTTTGAATGTGAAATAGGTAATAACTAAACCTGCAATAATACATTGATACCTCTATAGACATTATTACGAACATTTCCGTATAACGAAACCCCTCAAATGTTTCAATAGACAAAGTTTGGATCTGAACTTTGAAGTGATCCCTGGTTACCCCCTGTTCACCACCCATTGTCCACATTAAATACGGAACCATTTATTAATACGAACAATTAAGTGGCAGACAACTGTCAAAGGTCAAAGGTCATTATCACGGTATTCCCAAGGTCAAAAGCAAGCTATTAGAGAGGTAATGAAATTTCTTGAATAATTCTGGAATTGTAGTCAATTTTATAATGTTATTTTTTATTTTTTTGCTCTTCTAAGCATCGCTAATATCAGATTAAGTTGTCTGTGACTTTAATACGTGTGTTAGTTATCCAATAAAGGTAGAGGTAGTATTTAAGTTGTCTTTCGCATTTGAATTGTTTTCTGATTCAAATCAAATTCACTTATAAGTCATTGTGACTGTAAAATACAATAAACCAAAAAAAAAAAATTAAAAAAAAAAATGTTTCTTAAATATACAAAGCGCAAATACAAAGGCTTAAGCTAAACACACACAATCGAAAATGAACTTAACATTTTAATTTCCACTCGAGGGTGCAACGAAAACTACGAATTGTACTGAAAGTTTATTTTAACTCAAGTTAATACTACAAAAGGACAATTGAGGGATCAATAGGCAATGTACTTATAGCTTGATAAAAGGGCTCTATATAATCTTAAGGCATTCTTTAACAAAATACCCCTTTCAAAAGTACTTATAAATACAAGCCAGTCTGTGCCCTCGGGGTAAATTTAAAACTAAAGTTTCAAGGTCATCGCCTTTGTAAAGCGTCCCAAGGTCATTCTTGTGTACATTGCGGAGTTATCTATTGTGTGGTTTTTCAATGGCTGTGGGCTTGTGTATTTTAGTATGTGGGTATCGTGTTCGATGTATCATTTAGAGTATTTATAGTTACTTTGTTATATTGTTAGGAATTGCAACGATTTTTTTTATGAATTGATGGAGGAAAGTCATTAAATTACTTTTTTTATGGAATAGGAGGCAAACGAGCAGACAGATCACCTGACGGTAAGCGATCAGCGCTGCCCATGGACACCCGCAACACCAGAGGAGTCACAGGTGCGTTGCCGGCCCGGACTTTTTGCGCACTGGAGGAGGTAAGAGGGAGTGTCAAATTCTTACTGACTCAAAACCACCACGTTCCAAGTCCTTGCTTGTACTCAGGTGTTGATAACGAGTTAAGGAAAACTACAGATAAAATCTATCTTACTCCTAATTTGTTTTAATACACATATAATTTATTAATTCTAGACATAGATTCATGTTTGACATGAATCATTTGTTAAAAACAGATGTTAAATACGTTTTTTTTTTTATTAATTGTGGGAAATCATTTGTCTATTTCTATTTATAGGTATAATTATATCTGTAATCTGCAGACTGATCAAGGATATTAATTCATTCATAAAAAGACAACTGACTCGTAATTCTCTTAGCCATTATTCAGTCTTGGAAAACCCATATCTAATTGAGTAGTGAACGGAATGCTGCCGTGCACCATGTTCAAGTATCCCACGAATATCGCCACATGTTCCCAGTTGATGACGGCGAACACGTCAATATGAGCCTCAAGCATAGCTTGAATAGAATAAGAGCTAAGCATAGTGCAGGAGTAGGAACGGGGTGGGTTTTAGTCAGTAAGAGTCTGACACTCCCTCCCGCCTCACCCAGGTGGAAGAAGTCATTCGATGATTTTCCCCCCTTAAAAAAAGCATAGCGAGTTCCTCGTCAAACCGCATCTAATTGTTAGTTTGGTCAATCTATAAAATGTATATACATCATATACAAACAGTGTCACACCGCATGAATGCATTTTATTTTATTTTATAAACTACATTAAGTAGTAGATGCATACGCAAAAACTAATTTTAAGCCTTTATGCAGCAATTTCTAGTAGGAAAATCTCTATAATAATGATGTGTTATGCAATTTCATAGGGCTTCCTTTATATAAATAGTTGAGAAGGTGCATATTTCTAGGAACTGATCCATTGCAGCTATTATATAATACTACGTTTACAAAGAGCGCGCATTTACTTACAAACGATGAAAATGTTTTATAGTAACATGAGGTAAGGCGCTTTGGAGTTTCTTGTATGACCTTTTTTTAATGGGGAAAATGATTGAATGACTTCTCCTGCCCGGGTGAGGCGGGAGGTATTGTCAAACTCTTACTGACTAAAAATCGCCCCATTCCTACTCCTGCCCTTTGAGCCAGAGCCTCGACAACCCGTTAAGTCCTCCGCGACTTCGTATCGGTATGCGGCATCAGCCCTATTGGGACCCATCCGTGGTGGTCTGATGGCTCTTTGAGGCGCGCGCGGAACGCGATGCCACCCATACTATAGAACCGCGCTTACGGTGGCCGGAGATTGTCCCGCGATCCCCGACGCCTGGAGTGTCCTTCGCGACAGCAGGGTTGTGAGAAGGCAGCGCTTCGCTGCCTCAAGCGCCCCGTCGCCTCCTCAGCTAGCATCTCTTGTATGACTAAATCGGTTATTTATATTATACCTTAAGTCATTAGGTTCTAATATTTATATGTTTATGCTGCATAGCAAGGCAGATAAATATATTTTCCTCTTCCCGAAGGCATGCTCTGGACTTGCTAACCAGTTATTCGCCACATCGGTTACTGGTGACTTCGTTGGCCGAGTGGTCGCAAGTGCGACTGTCGAGCAAGGGGTCTCAGATTCGATTCCCAGGTCAGGCATTTATTGCAGGGGGTTTTTTAAAACTTTTTCAGTATCAGCACGAAGCCTGAAATTGTGCCCGGTAAATGGCAATAGGTTGACCCCCTATGACACGGGACTCATAATACAAATAGTTAAAAGTGGGTGTTACATTGTACAGCGGCATAAGTGCCGTAATGTGAACCTCTGCCTTTCCGTTCGGGGATAAACAGTGTGATGGTAAGTATGTATTTTTCTGTCAGCAGTCAAAGGCCTTAACTAATTCATCAAATCATCCGGCAGCACTTTCTGAACTTGATCCACCTGCGTCTAGCGTAAAGATTATGTCAAACTCTCTTTTTATAGGAGACCAATATACAGGCGCAGTAAAGTCAAAGTCAAAGCATTTATTTCAATTTTAATCCACACTTTTGAAACGTCAAAATTTTAATTCACCGTCCGTCCGTCTGTCAGTGTAGCTCCTTCCTAAGTATAGTTTAGAATGGAGAAGAACGAGCAAGAAACTCCGTCGTTACTCTGAAGGGCTAGTAGAATTGTGTTACTTAATTCAAGCAGAGTATTCATTTTAAATTACCTTTGAGTGCGGTTACTGGTCAGTGATACTCAAAATATACACCAGAAGACCAAAGTTCAAATTAACTTTAACCAAAACTTCCTTAACTTGCGGTTTATTCAGGATTTAATTGTAATTGACTTGTGTATATTTGTTTTCAAGTTTGGTGTCTATCTTATATTATATTTTAGTACTGGTTTGGATCTACAAAGATTTTTTTTTAAGAATCCTGTACATAAATACATATTGGATTTATCAAAACTCATGTTATTATATGCGAGCATGCTTCGAGTATAATTTTGTTTTGTTTTATCATTTTCTACTCCGACAATCTCAATAATTGTCTTAAGGGTCGAAACTAAGTTCTTGCGCCTCCACCTACTTTTATAATCAATTTGCAACCAATTGATTTTATTTCGGTTTTTTATTTATTGTATAATTTTTGTAGTAAGATACTAGAGGGCGTGATTTTTTACGGACGGATCACCTGATGGTAAGCAATCAGCGTCGCCCATGGACACTCGAAGCACCATAGGCGTTACAAGTTTAGTTGTTATAATAAAAGTGTTGAAAGAAATTATATTCAAATTAATTGTAACTACCTAAAACCTGAATGGGGAGGAGACATTCAGTGATTTTCGCTCTCAAAAAATCATAAGCACTGGAAATTGACATGAGATAAACTTTTTTGATGAAACTTTGGAAGGAAATGTGGTACATACATCGATATAACCTCACGCCTGTCTCCCATGGGGGTAGGTCTCTAAATACATACCTCCATGACTATAGAACGACAATTGCTACGATTCTTATATACCTTTGTCGCTTAGGAGAGATCGTAAACTTAATAATTATATTTCATATAAAATTGTGTGTTTTTAAAAATTCTCAGTAGTAGCATGGAGTCTGGAATTGTGCCCGGTATATGACAATAGGCTCACCCTCTATTACATGGGACTCATAACATAAATAGTGAAAAGTGGGTGTTACATTTACAGTGACATAATGTGCACCTCTGCCTACCCCTTCGAGGATAAAAGAAGTGATGACCTAGCTTCACCTAGTTTCACTGACAGACTGACTGACAGACTATTATTTATTTTGTATTTATTGACGTTTCAAAAGTACCAAAGTATGGTTTAATTGAAATAAATGCTTTGACTTTGACTTTGACTTTGACTTTGATGTTATATTATTGTGTGTGTATTTAAAACAAAAATATTGAAAGGTTCGTGTCTAAACATTATAATGTTATAATGTATGCTAAACACATTTATAGAGGTCGCTACGTGACATAAGTATTGCACTTACCGCATAATCGCACTTCTATGTAAAACTTTAGACTATTAATTAAGTTTTTCAAGTTAAACTCCATATTGAATTTTTTTATTAAGAAAACTTTTGTTTTTTTTTAATTCCGCGGCATTTTTCTGTTTTATTTTTAACCGATTATAAAGAACCGAACAGTGGCATAATGTACACCTTTGCCTACGACTTCGGAGATAAAAGGCGTGATGTTATGTTATGTGTGTTATGTTATGAGTTTTAACCAGACTAACGATCGGAAATTCATTTTTATTTATATAGAACATATTATTATTATCAGTGTATCAAAAAAGATACATCCCGTTTCTTTTCTTGTAGAGTCTACAGTGCAATCAAACAAATATCCGCCTAATGTTTCAAGAAATACTCAAAGACACTCATTTTGCTGTGTATTACTCATATTTTAGTAGTTAACAACTTACAAAGTCATGATATCATTCTTCCCTTAGTGTGATCATTATAGTTTAGAATGAGTAACGTAATAACAGTTCTTTTAGATATTGAGGAAAAACGTAGCGTTACATCTAGTAGGTAGGTGAGTTATGATTGCAATATTTCTGGATAACATAACATAACATAACACTACGCCTTTTATCCCCGAAGGGGTAGGCATTAGGTAGGGGTACGGTCGGGACCGGTGAGCCTATTGAGTAGACACTCCCCCACCCATATTTAGTGTTAAGCTTAAGTTTAATTATTTAATTGAATTTAATTTTTTGACTAAATTTAGTTATAAGTTGGTTTGATGTATTAACAAAATTGCCGTTCCTATGGCCTTTGTGGTCTGAAATAAATGATTCTTATTTTATTTTTACTATTGTTTTTTATTATTACACTTAATACCACGGTACAATGCAACACCCACTTTTCACTACTTATGTTATAAGTCCCATGTAATAGGGGGTGAGCCTATTGCCATATACCGGGCACAACTCCAGACTACGTGCTACTACTGAGAATATTTAAAATGCCCAGTAATACTTTGCCCGACCCGGGAATCGAACCCGAGACCCCTTGCCCGGCTCGCACTTGCGACCACTCGGCCAACGAGGCAGTATAACAAATAAATTATTTTTTTAAATTAAAATAATTGTAGTAGGTATTTACGGTAACTTACATTGCCCCAAAAACATATCATTAGGCACTCCAATTTTCATCAATTCTCTCACTAACTTGCATCTTGTCTCAAATCTTTTACCACTGGCCACATACAAAACGAAACAAAAAAACACAAACACACGTGCACTCCACATGACTCTACTCTTGTTTATGAACATAAATGTATCCTTCAATTATCTTTTTATACTCATTATAACTCTTAACTGCTTCATCTTAAAGAATATTTTGCATTGAATGGATTTCAATGTCAGATGTCAGATGTCGTTGTTTAGATGTGGAGTATTTTCCGCGGCGTATTTTTTGCATAATTAGTCTAGTTGTAAACTTGTTTGATCTATTAACGAGTTGTTAGTATGTATTGTAGGTATTTGATTCGGCTCACGTACAATATGAATAAGGTTAAAAATATATGCCCAATTTGTTTGTAACAAATGATGATAATTTTTGTTCTAGTGAATTGGGATGATGACAGAGTATGAAAATTAAAAATCGAATTACTTAGTCCGTAAGTTAGGTAATGACAAAAATTAGATACCTATTTTTTTATTGTATCGTATAATAAAACAATACGTAGATAAAACGAATCAAAGTTTAGGAGTGGGGGATAAAACGTCATTTCTATGTATAAAATGTGCATAAAAGTGACGTCACGCAACATTTTAAATCAATATATCGTCGAAAGTATTCATTTTTGTAAGAAAATAAAAAATACGTGCCTAATGATTTAAAATAATATACCAGACGGACATTAATTTAAAAATTAGGCATCTACCCTATTATATTATAATATATAACATTTGTTAAAAATAATAATTACTCATACATATCAACAGCCTATAAGTGACCACTGCTGGCCGAAAGCCTCTTCTCATACGGAGAAGGTTTGAGTATTAGCCACCATGCTTGCTCAATGCGGGTTGGGGATTTTAAACTTATAATATAAGCCTAGGTTTCCTCACGATGTTTTTCAGATTTTTGTCAGTGGAGTCTAGATAATATTAGAAAGTTCATGTAACCGTGAAAAAGTCACATCGGTACTTGCCGTTGGATGGTTTCGAATCCGCAATCTTATGCATGAAAAGCAGGCGTCTTAATTCTGGGCAACCGCGACATTGTAGTACTGCTACTACTTCATAAATAATTTGGAGTAAATAAACCGAAAATATATACTTACAAGTCCCCAAAAAGCTTTTTTTAATGCCTTTTATTTGCAGCAAAGTTTTAGCTAGTCCACATCTTGTAAACTGTTTACATTCACAATAATCACTCAAAACCAAAGAGGTTGCAACTAAAAATAAAAATGCAAACCTCATTGTAACGGTATTCGAAATATAAATAATAAAAAAAGTTGACTGACAGATGTCAAACAACAAAGATATTAAACGTTCTATTTTCAAAGTTTGTTAGTCCACCATTTTGAATTGAAATAATGTTTAGTAATGAATTAAACGATATCAGTATTGTAGTTTATATTACTACTTTAATTCGTTTGTCAATAATAAATATACACAATCTCAAGTGCCTGTAACTTTTTATCTCTTTTTGTTATTGGTTAAATGAGTGAGATGATAGATTCCCTATCTTCAAGTAATCGTGTTATCAGAGAGGTATAGCAATCCAGTTTACGTCTTGTATTGCAAACCATTGCGTGTTTGGGTCCTATTTTATTTGGTGATTGATATAAGCAAGTAATAACTACGAGTAAACTCACTGTACCTCTGGTTATATTAAAACACGAAAGTTAGAAATAATATTAAAAACGTTATTTAGATTTTAAGTAATACAGAAATAATTTATACAACTTAAAATATAAAAAAAATATATTTTAAACTAAAATATTTACACCTCAAAAAATAAAAATAAAAATAAATCATAACGTATCAAAGAAAACATTTTCCTCGTCGCTACCGTGAGGTAGGGTGCCCAAAAGACTGGCAGCATTGCCATGTTGAATGGCAATGCTTAACCTTTGCTTATAGTTTCAAGATATATAAAAAAAATGTAATATTATACTGTCATCCTATTCAAAAAATATAATTTGCGATCTCATTTTCGTATCTTCCATATCATACTGTTTAGAAAAACACAGATTTTTTATCACTATTTTTATGAATAAATACTTACTATTACCGTAAAACAGGGTAAATAAATTGATAGTTTAAAGAATTTTCCAATGCCTATTCATTCCTATTCTGCCTCATTTCACATCGTTTTACCCGGTACTATTATTATTATTATAGTCCCTTACAATGTCGATTGATCGAATGTCGATACATAATCATCACTATGAAGATGTTAGTTTTTTTATAGCATAAGCCGGTAAACGATCAGATGGATCACCTGATGATAAGCAATCGGCGCCGCTCATGGACACTCGAAGCACCAAGGCGTTACAAGTGCGTTACCGGCCTTTTGGCAATTGGGAATTTGAGGATTGTGGAGGATTCGGGGATTCGGAAGACGGGGACTAGGGACGGGGACTAGGACTCTCACTACGAAACACAACGCAAGCGTTGTTTCACGTCGATTTTCTGTGAGGCCGTGGTATCACTCCGGTCGAGCCGGCCCATTCGTGCCGAAGCATGGTTCTCCCACACTTAATTATAACAAACGATAATCCATTTGCATCCAAAAAGTGTTACATCAAAAAGGTACTGTTACACATGCTAATTTCAATCACGAAAGCATGCTTATTAAACACTTGTCAGTTAGTAGTTTGTGTGTCGAAATTTTGCTCAAAACTAGCATACTCATTTCAGGCATATTTGCTAATTGCGTGAATCAACAAACTCATACACACACAAACTTTCGCATTTATAATATTAGTAGGATTAACAATAACTCAATGTTTTCATTACTTCCACTGTCAGTGTCACACCTTTATTGTCTTTTTTTATTTTATTTATTTATGCTGCACCGTGCCTGGTGCTGAATAAATGATTTTTCTTTCTGTAACTGCCTCGTTGGCCGAGTGGTCACAAATACGACTGCCGGGCAAGAGGTCTCGGGTTCTATTCCCGGGTTGGGCAATGAATTACTGGTTTTTAAGAAAACTCAGTAGTAGCACTGAGTCTGGAATTGTGCCCGGTATATGGCAATAGGCTCACCCCCTATTACATTGGGAATCATAACTTAAATAGTGAAAAGTGAGTGTTACATTGTACGTGCCGTAATGTGCACCTCTGCCTATCCCTTCGGGGATAAAAGGCGTGATGTTATGTATGTTATGTCTTTCTTTAACAAGCTCTTATTTTTTACGTTTTCGAGTATGCTTAATAAGACGCATTTTAGCATGCTATTTTGGCGAACGTGTAGCAGTACCTTTATGCTTTGAGATAACAGTTATGACGTCACATCAAGTATTGATCAAGTGTTGGTTAAGATGGTGAAAAACGAGTACATGATGATTCACTCAGGTTATCGTATAATATCTCCTTATCATTTTGTTTTGATAATTTATGTTGGCAATAATAAGTGGCAGGTTAACAAAACAAAAGATAAGATTTCTAAATACATACGAATAGAGACTATTTTTGCTTCTGTGTAGAACTTAGGGCATTTCTCTCAAATAATTCCCGATTTTGTTAATGTGACAAACAGCCAAATAAAGAAACTTTCATTTATAATATTACTAGCTGACATGGTGAACTTGATACCGCCTAAATATTTTTTTTCACCTTTTAAACCTTTACCAGACTATCACAAATATTTCAAAACCAAAATAAGCCAAATGGGTTCAGCCGTTCTCGAATTTAAGCGATACTGACGAACAGAAATCCATTTTTATATATACACTAGCGGGCCCAACAGACGTTGTCCTGCATATCCACTTGAATGTATAAACAAAAATTAATTCAAATTAGTTCAGCTATTTAGGATAAAAAATCTAAACATCGGCTGCAGCGCCATCTGCCGGGCTGATTTGTGAATCTAAACCATTCCCAGATCCCCTTGAACACACACAAAAAATGTCATCAATCAAAATCGGTCCAGTTGTTTGTGAGAAGTTCAGTGACATACACACTCACGGAAGAATTATAGTATATAATTAAAGATATAGTGTGATTGACGTCAAACAATTTGATTGATATAAAGTGCCACTCAGTTATACAACGGACTAATTTGAGATAAGACGCTATCTTACTACTAGCTACTATTAATAAATTATAATTACTTCTCTCTAGAACATAATGATTAATTACAAATTATACCTCTAAATACACTGATTCCATCTGCTAATTGGTTGCAAGTTTGCCAAACTGGAGTACAATGCCCAAATCGAATAAAGATTTTTTTATTAGTACGATTACTAAACACGAAACCACTGGTTTAGTTCTTAGTGAAATTTGTTTTTTTTTTTAAATTTCATGTATATCATCGAATTTTGAATCTCATTTGATGCACAACAGATTTTTACCAATAGCCTGCAATCTTTTGTTGGCTTAAATAATCATAACCTCGCTCTATTTATATCCAATGGGTTGGGCAGACGTGCATATTACGGCACTTAATGCCATTGTACAATGTAACATCCATTTTTCACTATTTATGTTATGAGTCCCATGTAATAGAGCGAGCGAGAGACTCCGTGCTACTACTGAGAATTAAAAAAAAACCCAGTAAGTAGTACTTTGCCTGATCCGGAAATCGAACCCGAAACCCCTTGGCTAGCAGTTGCATTGGCGACTACTCGGCAAACGAGGCAGACCTAACTAAACTAAAACAAGAACTATTAAAAACGATCGCGCTAAAATACACTTGAGCCTGAAATTTTATAATACAGTAACCTATTCGGTACAAAGTTAGAAATCTGAATATTAGGCGGGAGGGAGTGTCAGACTCTTACTGACTAAAAACCACCCCGTTCCTTCTTCTGCACGTCGAGCCGGAGCCCCGGTTACCCGTTAGGTTCTCCGCGACTCCGAAAAAATACATAGGTATAGGTACACTTTTTTTAAGGGGGGAAAATCATCGAATGACTGCTACCGCCTGGGTGAGGCGGGACGGAGTGTCAGACTCTTACTGACTAAAAACCACCCTGTTCCTTCTCCTGCACATCGAGCCGGAACCCCGGTTACCCATTAGGTTTAACACTAACGTTCAAATACAAGCCTTTTAGTATAAAACAAGCTACAATTTCTAAAATTAAAACTATCCCGATGGCGAGCAAGCATGGTTTGCGTTAAAAACTCCGTACATTTGTAAACTAAGCAATGCATTCGTACAATTTGTTAGAGCGCTTTCAAACTGGGTAACTTTTCACTTGGTTGATACACGATCTCTTTGCTTCGATTTGCTCGGTTATATTTTATTGTTTACTAGCTTCTGCCCGCGACTTCGTACGCGCAATCCCGTTTTATGTAGGTTTTTCATGATTTTTTTCTTTCATAAGAACCTTTTCCTGACAATAACAAACAGAACAAAAAAAATCAGCCAAATCGGCCTAGCCGTTCTCAAGTTATGGCGTGACAACGGGAAACGGGTTTCATTTTTATATATATGTAGATTAGGCTATAGGTTAGGAAATGATGGGTTGGTATTTAATTTTTTGCTATTTGAAATTCCCGTCAAAAAAGAGAAGTGTTGTAATTTGGACATGGTACATATGTTTGTGTGACCAAATTTGTATTTGATTTATTTGAATCGAAAACTTTTCTCTTTTTTATGAAAACTTAATGAACTATTTTGTCTTATATTTTAAGTTATTTGCACTTGCGGTTTCGGTTTCATTGCTTGTAAACGAATAGTCTAATTTAAATCAATTCAATCATTTAATCCATACCAACAATAGAAGAAAATCTACACCCAAAATCTAAAGTTCTATAAAAAAAACAACATAAAATTCCCAACAAAAATCTGAACGTGCCCCGTTTAATTCGAAGCGCGGCCAAAGCCGGTATCTTAAAATGCAAATCTCTTACATTACGAATGAAAGTTAAAGAGCAAAAGTCTCTGACATAAAAAGTTTTAATTAGAAGACGCGACGCGAGACACCTGTACTCGGATTTGCATAGAGGAATTTAATTCTCGGCCGTTTATCTAATCAGGCTTAATATTTTGAGGATTTTAGTGTACCTTGGCCTATATTTTAGAAAGAGGTTTCATTTGTGGACAGAACGAAATGTGATAATGGACTTTTGAATTTAGAATTGGGTTCGATACATAGTCTGAGAATACGTATGTAAAAAATAAAGCAATTTTCACGCCGCGTTTTATGCCTGCGGCGGCTAGCACCCGCGCGCTCTGCGACCGGTTGGCGGGCGATCGCAATGAGACGGCCGGTCTGGAACTCAACTGATTGTTTAACCGCCGGGCGGGCGGTCTTGCGATAATCAACCGCCAAGTTTGCGGGCGATAATCGCAACCGTGGCGGTTGCGGGATTGCAGAAAGCTGGGGTCTCGTGAGTTTTGAAAATTCTGCCTCCATTCCTCTACCGCTGTACCGGAGGGCGCGGGAACAAATTGCGCCGTGAGTTCTTAGCCATAAGCAACGTGTATGGACACCCGACACACCAAAGGAATCTTAAGTACCTACTAGTCAGTAACTACTAGACTTCTGGGGAATTGAGAAAGGAAGGCCTTGAATTCATCTCTGTTACAATGGAGGCTAATAATTTCCCAACAATAGCAGATGAGTTTCACATTAGCGGTAAATTACTATATTTTTCTCTTCCATATAAACCTTGCCTTGACAAAGTTTGTAGTGGCACACGTGAAAAAGACTAATGTTTTTTTTAATCGTTTCCAGAATTTTTTCTCCTGTTTCGTGTTCATTTATTTCATTGTATAGACAGCCGACTAATTTCTTTATTGAATTTTATTCACTGAAAAAGTATACAGTTAATAAAATAATGTAATGTAAAAGGAAACAGTAGTGAGTATCAATTATGACACTGTATCGTGACTTTCTTGGCACTACATCGATAGTGTTACGCTCAGTTGACTGAGAAAGTTCGAGAACTTTGGTCCTGGCACTCGATCTGGTAAATAGTTGTACCTAATACTTGGTTTCAGGGTAAGTGTTTATGAGATTTTTATATTTTATCACTTTATTATATTTGAGAGCAAAACATCTGATTCCCACAAAACATAATTATGATGAGCTAGCTGTCGCTGACTTCGTCCGCGTGGAATATGATTCCTGTTTTATCCCATGGGAGCATTTAATTGGTATAAAAGTATCCTATCACCTAAGTCAGCCCATACCCTGCCTGTATACCAAATTTTATCACAATCCGTTTAGTAGTTTCAGCGTGATTGGTGGACAAAAATCCAAACAAAGAAACTTTAACAAATATGATATTTTTAAGGGGAATCGAAAGACTTCTCCCACCTGAGTGAAGCGGGAGGGAGTGTCAGACTATTACTGACTAAAAACCACCCCGTTCCTACTCATGCACTTCGAGCCGGAGCCCCGGCAACCCGCTAGGTTCTGCGCGGCTCCGTATCGGCAACAGCCCAATTGGGCTCCATCCATGATGGTCTGATGGCTCTTTGAAGAGCGCGCGGAACGCGACGCGCCGTACGTTCGGGTCTGGTTCTGGTCGGGCGGCGAGCCACCCATGCTCGCCGTCCACAGGCCCGCGGTTACGGTGGCCGGAGATCGTCCCGCGATCCCCGACGCCTGGAGTGTCCTTCGCGAAACATTTATGATATTAGTGTTATAATTTTCTGATGGTGTCACAAAATCTAGAACTGCATTTCCCATCAAAATAACCACATTCTCACACATTTCCACAAATAAATTCAATTAAAATCCCACCTTACACAGCAATAACAAAATTACTTTTCCTGCACAGCCGTTCCTATTGTGTTGAGACTACACGTCCTATATTCTGGCATCCAATAACTGGTTTAGTAGCAATCTGTTTGCGCCTTACAACCAGCATCGGATAATCACAGTATCGCATCTGTGTCCTTTGTCAAAGCTGCATACTGGTGTTCTACCTATAGCTATAGCTACTTACGTACGTAGACGAATGTATCTATGCACTGCCCTACTTATGCATGTTTCTATGAAAATTTATCTGGATATGGTATTTTGAAAACCTGACTAGTAGCGACAAGGCTTCTACCAAATTACTTTAGTAACTTTTTCTAAATAAAATAGTATTTCTAAGTTTATTAAGATACCATTGACATATGATGATATGTCGTGGTGGCCCGGAGGTTTAAGACGCTCCCTTCTCATGCATGAGGGTGCGGGATCCAAACGGTACCAACGTCAAGTACCAATGTGACTTTTTCGGAGTTATATGTACTTTCTAAGATTATCTAGACACCACTGACAAACGGTGAAGGAAAACATCGTGAGGAAACCTGGGCTAATTCTAATTTCTAATTATAAGTTTGAAATCGGCAACCCACATTGAGCAAGTATGGTGATTAATGCTCAAACCTTCTCCGTGTGAGAAGAGGCTTTGCTCAGCAGTGGGCATTTACAGGCTGTTGTTGATGATGATGATAATGATGGGAAATATTGCAAGGTAACCAGAACTTAGCATTTCTAAGTCTAAGTTTGTAATAGCCCATCGGTCTTGAGTGAGCGTGATAATTAATGCTCATTCCTTAATCGCATGAGGAGGTGCCTTTACACAGCAATGTGATTATAGCTGCTGATGATGGTGACATTTTATTTTGGCAGTGGTAAAAAGAAAACAAACTGAAAATAGACTAAAATATCATTTATACAATGCAACCATTTCACTCAAGGAACCCTGAAAAAAATCCCATTTCACCGAAGCAGTACATCAATCTCTTAAACACGAAAATAAACAGCGTCATCAAACACAAATACGCTAAATTGAATTTAACCCTAAAATGTTACAATATCGTGGCTTGTAAACAAGTTTATTCCCTTTGTACTTAAGGACCCGCCCAAAACTTGTTCGACCTTTGAAATGATCAGAGTACCTAGCGCAAGTTTGTTTTTCGAACGTTACCTCGTTTAGCCATCTGATTGGTTGGTTGACGTGGAGCAGCCAATCAGAGCGCTAAACATCATAAACGAGTCGATCGTGTTACCTCAAATCAAATTAGTACTAGGCCCTCTGATTTGTGGAACGTTTTAAACGGGGTAATGCAAGCTCTGCAGGCGAAGGGTTATAAGACATCGGGTTGTAGGTTAAAATGTGGTTTGAAGCCGTTCGTTTGATGAGCGGTTTTTTTTTATTGTTCTGCAAAGTGACATCAATGTTTCACAGAATATTACGTGTATTATGAATCTTACTTTATCAGGCTCCAATCAGGTACCTATAATTTGAATGCTAGTGTTTTTTTTTTAAATTTTATTTATTACTTTTCATGGAAGGCTTACAGATGAATAAAGATATGAATGTTTTTGACTGTTAATGACAATTTCTAAAATATAAGTCTAATTACTATTTCTTATATTCGTATTTCACAAAATGGGTACCAAATACCATAGTCTATTTTTTTTTCTAATCCTACGAGGGATAGAGAGATAGTTTCGTGACCTACATTAAATTACAAATTTATGAATTCATGAGTAGCTAATAAAAAGCTATATTCAGGACACAGCGTGAATCCCAAAACATTCCTTTAATTAAATATTCCAAAAAGGCAACGCTTGGCCCTTTTTTCCAGTTTTATGCAAATTCCTTAGATCAACGTCGAAATGCCATCAAGTCTCAATCTCATTGAATATGTAAATCGTCAGGTAAAATTGAAAATGCCTTCCTATCGTCCATTAGTCCTGTAAGCGGTCGCGATGGGACCCACCAAACTCGGAAATTTCGGGTTTGTAATCTTCGTTAAAAGATTTCCTGGTTCAAACATCAAGCTATACAAATACAGAACCTGTATAAACTGACCGTCGAATATGTAGAAAGATCATACAATGCGAGACCAAGATTAATTGGTTCTGTCTAACTCGATGTGTAGTCGTGGGTATTGATTGAGTTTACCTATTTGAATTTTCATTTTGTTTCGAGATGAGCAATCAAGGAAGTAACGGATCTAAGTTATCTGAAGATAAGGCGCATTTGTTACTGTGTCGCTACGGCAATAAAGTCGCTTATTGAACTGTCAGATTAAATGAATTATCGGTTTAAGGAAACGTGTAAATATTTTATCAGTATCTTTAGAATATTATTTACTCTTCACTTATCTTAGCCACGAGGCAAAGTTTTGAGTATTTGGCAGTTCTATTTTACTACAGGTCGAATAAAGAAAGACTAAAGGTTTTAGGTTAAATCTGGAGAGAAGTATTGTAATCAAATTTAGAAATTTAATAGAATAAAATCTAGAAACTCATTTTGAGCACAGGGCTCACCCTATGCTCGATTATAAATTCCGAAGCCCTTTACAATACAACTAATACATAAAATAAGTAATTATTTTCTAAAATTACAATGTGCAGTTAGGCACTGTTACATATATTTGTTTATGTTATCTGTGGCAAGCTGGCCACTTTCAATAGGGAAACCTATTTATGTTCTTCTTTTGTTTATAAAATATATGAGTGTGTTTCTGACTAGCTTGTTTAATTCACAAGATGAATACTTAATTATTGCATTATTATATTGAAAATATGTAACAGGCACCTATTTTTATCATCACAATAACAAACTACTATTTCAACTCACCAAACAATTAAAAATTCTTCTATATTTTCAATCTTAATTCTTTCAACAATACACTGAACACGCAAGGAAGTAAGCATCATAAACGCGTGCAATATTTTGTCACCCTCTTCGAATAAACTACGGAACATAAAATGGAACTATAACCGTTGACAATCTTGCATCTTTATTGGATATAGTGACTGCGTTTTCAACGGGCTAGGAGTAAGAGACGTAGATGTAAATATTTACACAGAAGGTGCACTTTAAAACTTAAGGCAATTTTAGTAAAACAATCCTATAAGCGCGAGCCTGCGGACGGCGAGCATGGGAACTCCCCGTCCGACTAGAAACAGACCTGAACGTACGGCGCGCCTTAAGCCTTCCATTCAGCTGTGCGTAAATGTAGCTTTCAGCTATCATTTGATTGTAGGAAAAATATGATGATAAATTACTACTGATAAGTAGCGATATCACCACGTTATAAATATTGTTCTGGCTTTTGACTGCTTAAAGAGCCATCAGACCACCACAGATGAGGCCCAACAGGGCCGATGCCGATTCGGATTCGCGCAGAACCTTACGGGTTACCGGGGCTTCGGCTCGACGTGCAGGAGAAGAAACGGTGTGGTTTTTAGTCAGTAAGAGTCTGATACTCTCTCCCGCCTCACCCACGCGGAAGCAGTCATTCGATGACTTTCCCCTCTTAAAAAAATGCCTCTTTTGATATGATTCTATTCTAAAATAATGAAGAGAAAGCCTCGTTGGTAGTACTTAGCAAGTAAATAAGTACTCACTTGTCAACAATTACCCATGGTATATGTAAAATAACAAAGTGACAAAGTATTATATTTTTGTCCTACGTAATTGAAAAGCTTTCATTTTCAAAACTACCAACTGAACTAGTAGTAGATAAACAAAATACTTGTTTCTCCTGCCCCTTCCAGAATACACACGATTTCCCTTAAATTCCACGCCCTTTTAGACATAACAGATATTTTATTTATTAACCTAAAATTTACGTCATCTACTCACTTAAAATCTAATTACTATATCGCTTCCATATCTTTAGTTCCCATATAAAATCATCAAGTGGAAATAATTAGGGTTGCCACAAAAACAATTTGTGGTGCGTGACTCCGAGATATTCATCCGCTGGTCATTTGTTTTGTCCACAGTTTCAACCCTACTGCTGTGAGATTTTGTTTTTTAATGACCAACAAATTATGGAAGCGCCGCGTTTTTAAGACTTATTTTTGTGTGGTGCAGCTGTATTTTGTTGAAACAAATGTTGGTTTGCTACATGCATCTTTTTATCTTCTATTTTAATTTGTGAAGTAAATGTGTCATCAGTTGTTTCCTTAGGGCAAGATATTTACTATCGTAATATTCTTCTTCTTATAGTGCCTCTTCAATGTTAAAGGTCGGCCGTCAGCTTCTTGTATTTCTCCTTGTCGGTAGCCATGCGGAACAATTGTTCGACAGATGTAATGCCGGTCCACTCCCGGATGTTTCGCAGCCACGATTTTTTTCTGCGCCCAGCACGTCTCTTCCCCTCCACTTTGCCCATCATGATCAGTTGAAGCAGTGAATATCTATCGTGTCTAAGCACGTGACCGAGATATTCGATTTTTCGCTTTTTGATGGTCAGCATAATTTTCCGGGTCATTTGGACTCGCTGTAGCACGGATTCGTTGCTGACCCTTTGTGTCCAGCTGATTCGGAGCATACGACGGTAATATCACATCTCGAATGCGTTTATACGTCTCGTAGTGTCCTCCTTCGTGGTCCATGCTTCACATCCGTACATGACTAGAAGCCAGATGTAGCAGAAGAGTAACCTAACTCTGAGCTTAATGTTTATTTGACGACAACACAGAACTTTCCTCATTTTGTTAAAAGATGCTCGGGCAATTTCTATCCGGGTCTTAATTTCTTGATCTGATTCCCATACTTCATTTACCCAAGCACCGAGATACTTGTATTGTCGTACTCGTTCGAGTGGTTTGCCATCTATGTTTATAATTGGGTCAAGATCAGGATTTTTGGAGACAACCATCAACTTGGTTTTACTGATGTTAATAGACAGACCGGCATTCTCGCTTGTCTCGTTGACTTTATTTACAATTGTCTGTAAGTCATGTTCCGAAGCAGCAACAAGAACCGTGTCATTTGCATATCTCAAGTTGTTTAACAGCGTGCCATTAATCTTTACTCCAGCATCGAGGTTTTCTAATGCTTCAGACATCACGGCCTCTGAGTAAATATTGAAGAGCATCGGCGAAAGAACACAACCTTGACGAACTCCGCGACATATCTCAATCGGCTCGGTGTCTTCATTTTCTACTCTTATTGTTGCTTCTTGTAATATTACAACTTATCGTAATATGACAACATCTAATCATTCTAAGGGTTCATACGCACTATGCGGATAGCTACTCGGCTGACCGCAGGATGCGGTTGCGAATGCGGCCAGCTGGATCGCGGGCAGCACTTTCTATCATCGCACCGCTCGCCATCGACAGAGAGTTCACGCTCACACCCAAATGGTCCCATAAAGAAGGATGCTTATTTTTGACCTGACTATGTATAGAAATGAAATAAATCTTAAAATATAGCTTATTAAATTGTATATTAATTACGCTTATTACAATGTTAAAAGAAACGCAGGAAAAAAAGATATTTTTACATTTGTTTATGCTAATTCTACGTCCGGAATTAACTTATTGATATATTTTGAACGCATCCAAACTATCATTTTTTTTAAAACGTTCCATTTTACATAATGTTGGTTGACCATATTAACTTTGTTTGTTCCTTAGTTTTATATTTATTTTACATTTAATTCGATCAGTAACGATTTTTTTATTACTTATGGTATAAGGTATAGGATTTAGAAGTAACAGAAATAATTGAAATAAATTGATCATTCAATGTTTCATTGAGTGTGCGCAAGTGAAATGGATTTTTTGACATTTGACAGTTCTGTGATTTGCATGATAAATAATTATTTATAATTGGTCCTATAATATATATAATATGATAAATAATTGGTCCTGAATCCTGAAGAATGCAGTTTTTAACACAACACTCATTTAATAGTGAAAATCATGAGAGTCTTAGCATTGACTTAAGGGCAGTTAGTTATAAGCAATTAACTGAGTAAAATAGATGTCTTAGACCATAGTTAGCTGAATATTACTATTTTAGACTAAACTTCGAGCGTAATTAATTAGTTCATGCACGTTAGTTTCATTATTTCTGGTGACGGCAAATCCTAACCTAAAAAGGAACATTTTTTTTTTTTGAAGCTCGTGGCGTTTAAATTGCCGAAATGAATATTAGACATTACTTTTTAAACTTACAGAAAGTATTTCTACTGTATCTTATAACTATACATATACTTTCATCATCAGGTTTTCAAATGTATGGAAGGTGGGCATTGTTCTTTCGGTTTCAGAGGATTTTTCTCCCACGAACCCTCCGATTGTGGAATGAACTCCCTGCTTGTGGTTTTCCCAGTGGGCTACAACATGGGGTTCTTCAAGACAGGAGTGAATAGGTTTCTTAAGGGTCGGCAAGACGCATGTAATGCCCCAAGTGTTGCAGGCCTATGTACAGGCCACGGTAACCGCTTACCATCAGGTGGGCTGTGTGCTTTTTTGCCACCGTCGTAGTATAAAAAAGCCGCATTCGCAACTGCAACGTGCGGTTGAAGAACCGTTGCGATTTGCGGTCATGTCGATCCATTTCTAAGATGGACGTGGAAGAAGTTTCAGCTATTTACTAGATACATACATTACATAAAGAAGAAAAAACAAAGAAAGAAGTACTGGGTATGTCCTTATTTGCAAACACGAGAGAGCAAGCATCGAATTCCATTTTACCAGACGTACCTCGTGCACACACTCACTCAATGGCGGGCAGCCGCAGACTGAACCGCACAGTACGCTCGATAGTTTTCGAGGACGCTCGATTGATTTCGAGGACTCTCGATAGTTTTCGAAGACGCTCGAAAGTGATCGAGGGCGCTCGATAGTTTTCGAGGACGCTCGATTGATTTCGAGGACTCTCGATAGTTTTCGAGGACGCTCGATTGATTTCGAGGACGCTCGAAAGTGATCGAGGACGCTCGAAAGTGATCGAGGACGCTCGATTGATTTCGAGGACTCTCGATTGATTTCGAGGACGCTCGAAAGTGATCGAGGACGCTCGATAGTTTTCGAGGACTCTCGATTGATTTCGAGGACGCTCGAAAGTGATCGAGGAAGCTCGATAGTTTTCGAGGACGCTCAATAGTTTTCGAGGACGCTCGATTGATTTCGAGGACGCTCGAAAGTGATCGAGGAAGCTCGATAGTTTTCGAGGACGCTCAATAGTTTTCGAGGACGCTCGATTGATTTCGAGGACGCTCGAAAGTGATCGAGGACGCTCGATAGTTTTCGAGGACTCTCGATTGATTTCGAGGACGCTCGAAAGTGATCGAGGACGCTCGATTGATTTCGAGGACGCTCGAAAGTGATTGAGCACGCTCGATAGTTTTCGAGGACTCTCGATTGATTTCGAGGACGCTCGAAAGTGATCGAGGACGCTCGATTGATTTCGAGGACGCTCAAAAGTGATCGAGGACGCTCGAAAGTAATCGAGGACGCTCGATAGTTTTCGAGGACGCTCGAAAGTGATCGAGGACTCTCGATTGATTTCGAGGACGCTCGATAGTTTTCGAGGACGCTCGATTGATTTCGAGGACTCTCGATAGTTTTCGAGGACGCTCGAAAGTAATCGAGGACGCTCGATAGTTTTCGAGGACGCTCGAAAGTGATCGAGGACGCTCGATAGTTTTCGAGGACGCTCGATTGATTTTGAGGACGCTCGAAAGTGATCGAGGACGCTCGAAAGTTTTCGAGGACGCTTGAAAGTGATCGAGGATGCTCGATAGTTTTCGAGGACGCTCGATTGATTTCGAGGACGCTCGAAAGTGATCGAGAACCGTCGATGGTTTTCGAGGACGCTCAATAGATTTCGAGGACGTTCGATATTTTTCGAAGACGCTCTATAGTTTTCGAGGACGCTCGAAAGTGATCGAGAACCGTCGATGGTTTTCGAGGACGCTCAATAGATTTCGAGGACGTTCGATATTTTTCGAGGACGCTCGATAGTTTTCGAGGACACTCGATAGTTTTCGAGGACGCTCAATTGATTTCGAGGATGATCTTCAAAGTAACACAGGAGCTGGCAGTTACATTGACTCCATTATTTTCGAGAAGAGGGAAGTTATGGCAATCAGTCTGTAACACCACCGGTGTGCCACCATCGCATCGGCCCAGTCTTGGTAGGCTCCTCGCTTTCTGCGTGAGGCCTTTCTGGTAGAAGCACCAAACCAGGGCCGATATCTGCCACCGACGGGGACCAGAGAAGATGGGACGAAAAGGTCCATCCCCTGCAGCACCACATCAGCAACAGAATTGGCAACGATGTTGGGATCATTCTGCAAGAAGCATCCTCATCCCATTACTGAGGCGACGAGAGCTGATATCATCCCTAACGTACACGCTTACCCCGGCCCTAGGTAGGAAGGAATGTTCCAGTAAGGGATGTTCCACCCAGGGAAGGTGACGTAGGATCCAATGGAGACGATATCTGCATCTCAGTCAAAAAGAGCAAGGTCGGCTTTGCTGTCTCTAGGTGGTGATGGACAGCATTGAGGTTGGTGTGTTTAACCCTGATGTTGCAGAAGTCCACGTACCCTCCTGGGATAGAAAGTTTGGTATTGCATCTTAATCTCATTCTTAACTGATGGCGATAGATAAAATCATATCGCTATATTGCTAGCATCAAGTCGGAGTTTTTCCCGGAGACGATATTTCTTATGCTTTCTGCTTATTCCGGACAATGATATTGAATAGTAGGTAATGAGTCGCTTGATTTGTCGCTCCTACGATCGTCCGCCCTTGTGCTGTGCACGCTTTGTACCTCTACACCTGCTTACGGCGGCTTGCATTTACAAACATACAAGTTCACGTACAAATCACATCCAGACGCAAACCCACAAATTGTTGGTGATACAAAGATTTGGTCCGTGCGGGAATCGGTCCCGCTACACGCTGCGGGGCAGTGTCCGTCGTAAAAATTGTCGGCCCTTCGAGGCCCCCTAAGGATGGAAGCCCTAGGCACGGGCCCCGAGTGCCCTAATGGTAAGGGCTGTACTAGATATGCAATTCGGCTACCCGCATAGTGCATATGAACCCTAATTCGAGGCATCTTCCTTGTATTATACTCGAAAAATAACACTTTCTACAAAATTTAAAAAAAGTACAAATCAGTCATAATGCTTAGTCACTTATTGCAATAACACAGTCTACATGTCATGAAACCAATCTTCACTACCATTTACACTAACGATACTTACTCCTTCGAGCATTTGAGGTCCTCTGAAAGGTAAAATGGAGTCATAAAACTATGTACAAAAAAGGTTAGTACTCTATAAAACACATTGGCACCTAAACTAATCGACAGACGAGAGGGAACGAGTTTTTGCAAATATTTCAAATACTTACAATTCAAAAGTTACTTTGCCCAACTTACAGAGGCTGGTGTTGAAGTGAAAAGGGTCTACTCAATTTCCGTTCATCGTCAATGTATCTTGCATCCCTCTCACTCTAATTAGAAAGTGTATAAGTTAAAATGAGAGGTGTGACGTGTAGTTTCAGAGAGATAGCGCTGTCAGAAACATTCCCCATTAAAATAGTTTGGGAGTTACTTGTCGAAAATGTTCAAGTTAGCAACCGAATTATTTTACTTTATGCTTCGCGTTCTACGCTAGGTTAATCGCTCTTTTAACGAGAATTAGCGGGTTAAAGTAAGAGAGGTCTTTTACTACACATGTAAGTACTTTCAATTTGGCCTGGTTAGGACATAGTTTAGTAGCAGCATTCTGTATTAGATTTTGTTTCAATTACCGTAGGTAAAACAATTTTTGAAAATCACCGTAATAGCACGGAGTCTGGAATCGTACTCAGTATATGGCAATAAACTCACCCCCTATTACATGGCACTCATATCATAAATAGTAAAAAGTGGGTGTTACATTGTACAGTGGTATTAAATACCGTAATGTGCACCTCTGTCTACCCCTTCGGGGATAAAAGCGTGATGTTATGTTATGTTATGATAAGAAGGGGTTTATTTGACTATTAGATACTGGCTTCTAAGTAATTAAGTATAGAATAACTGTTGAAATTCATATCTCAATTTAACATCTGTGAATTGAGATTGACTTTTAATGATAATGATGTTAAGTTAAGATTTTTAGGTCATTTGGAAGCCTATTATAAATTTTCATAGCCATACAGTATGAATTTTGACTGTATAGTATAGTGCATTGACTTGGTGCAGATAATTTGGTAGGGAATCTACTATTTCTATTTGTTCACAGTTTCATAATTCCACAATCAGTGTTATTACTAAAAGAACCCTAAATATTTTGTAAGACCGAATCGTCGATTGTTTTATCGAAGATACCTTTTACAGTACTTATGACCCTCCACCAACGCGACAAATTTTAATTATGAATCGATAAATTAACGGTAAATATTTCAAAGGTTTCCGATACTTAAGTACATGAATGAAATTAATTTCATATACATTTTTATGTCTTCATACATCCGCTTTGAAGTCCCTAGCTTTGGATAATTAGCTCGGGATTTTATAGATTTTTTTATTATGAGAGTACTTTTGTTTTTTTTTGTGGCACGTTCTTTGATAAAATACTAAATATATTTAATTGAATTTTTCGTAACACATTTAGGTCAGCGTCAAGTCTACATTATCGTCATCATTACGTCAGCTATATGACATTTTCTGTTGAATACAGGTCTCTGCCTACCTCAGTTACTTTGATATCGACTGGTTGGAATCGAGTAAAGTCTTAACATTATTCTTTTACATATTAATATAACAATAAACGTTAATTAAGTAAAATCGCGGGTTACTCACGTGAATACCTAAATTGTACGACTTCTTTTAACTACTTTTTTTGTATTCTGTGGAGAATGTCGTTGATTATACATTTATTCTATACTTTGATATTTGTTATAAATTATAATGTATTATTATAGTGTATAATTGTTTTATAATTGTTTTATATTTCCCCAAACAAATAAAATAAAAAATATCCTGAAAAAAGCTCTACTAATTTCGAACCACAGAGGGGTTCTTCCTCAGGAGCAGCGTGCGCGGTCGCGGCGACGTCGCGCAGCTCATTATGTTTTTCGCATTCACGTGAACATAACCCGCGATTTTACTTAATTTAGTATGTCTCACGATAGTTATTATAAAAACAATAAACGTTAATGTCTATTTCTAAATATGTTTGGCGCCTAACCAGATAATTTTTAGGTGTAGAGGTAATACCACGGCCTTACAGAAGACTGACGTGAAACAACGCTTGCTGTGTGTTTCGGTTACCTCCTGCCCAACCTCTTCCATCCTTGAATCCCCAACAATCCTCAAATTCCTAATCCCCAAAAGATCGATAACGCACTTGTAACACTTCTGTTGTTTCGGGTGTCGATGGGCGGCGCTGATCGTTTACCATCAGGTGATCCGTCTGCTCGTTTACCGTTTTATTCCATAAAAATAAATACAATCTGTTTTTAATAAAAATCCTATTAATATTATAAATGTGAAAGTTTGTATGTTTGTTACTCCTTCATGCCAGAACCGTTGAATCGGTTTAAAATCTGGAATAACATATTTACTACTTTAGCTACTTTTTAATTTACAGGAGGGCGAAGCAGCTGGCTGAAGCTAGTTTTAAATAATAGAAAAAAAGGTTATGCTTTATCACATCTAGGATATAAAGATAATAATTATTAAATCCTCTATCAGTATGATATTAAATTAATAATATAAAACAACCAAAATCTTTCAATAACAGAATTCCTCTATCACGATCTCTGAAAAAGGACAATTCAGACGAAAAACAAACAAAATGTCGTAAAAGTCAAATGAAGTCTTCCCCAATTAAGTTAATTGCGTTTTGTCGACAATCACCCAACGTCACTGATTGCAAACGTACACTTTATAGCCCTATGAATTGTAATTACGAATTAGCTGGAGGTGAATGACCTGGGAGAGTAATGTGTTGCGATCAATGTGTTGAGTCTAAAACTAGAAATTTTCTTCATGGAGCCGTAAAAGCCATGATAGCCTAATAGTAATAATATGAAATCTCTGTACATAAGAGGGTTTTGGATAAAGTGATAGAAACTAAGTAGAGACAATAAACGGTGAAGAAGAAAACATTTGGCTAAGAATTAAATAGATTAGAAACCATCACCTACATTCATCGGCCCTTATAATCCCCAACACCCTTAGTTTTTCTAAGTCCAGTCTACTAGCTGCAGATATTTTGTTTATTCGTCCATTCTCAATACCCAATATCAATCGACTATCACAATTCCTTAATACAGAAGACAAATACTAACAAACTCATCTTTCATGTAAACCTCCTACTTTTTTTTTTAAGTCTGTTGACAATATATTCTGTACTCCGTGAACGTCGTGGTGGCCTGGAGGTTTAAGACGGCCGCTTCTCATGCATGAGTGCGGGTTCAAAACCTACTAAAGGTAAATACCAATGTGACTTTTTCTGAGTTATATGTACTTTCTAAGATTATATAGACACCACTGGCTAACGGTAAAGTAAAACATCTTAAGGAAACTTTTTTTGTAGGGGTAAAATCATCCTGTGACTTCTCCCGCCCAGGTCAGGGCGAGAGGGAGTGTCAAACTCTTACTGACTAATAACCACCTCGTTCCTACTCCTGCCCTTCGAGCCGGAGCCCCGGCAACCAGTTAAGTCTTCCGCAGCTCCGTATCGGCATCAGCCCTGTTAGGCCCCATCTGTGGTGGTCTGCTGGCTCCTTGAGGCGCGCACGGAACGCGACGTGCCGTATGCTCGAGCCTGGTTCTGGTCGGACGGCTAGTTACCCGTGCTCGCCGTCCGCAGGCCCGTGCTTACGGTGGCTGGAGATCGTCTCACGATCCCCGACGCCCGGAGTATCTCTCGCGACGGCTGGGGCATAAGGAGGTTCGATCCCTCACGCGCCTGCCTCCTCCTTAGATAGCATGACTGCTTCGCAGAAGGAGGAGACGGCGTCCCATGGTCTAAACCGAGCCGGACGCGAGAGGTCACCGTCGCCAATCAATCTTAAGAAAACTTGGGCTTATAATTTCTAATTATAAATTTGAAATCGTCAACCCGCATTAAACAAGCTTGGTGATTAATGTTCTTCATGTGATATTGGTGGTCCATGTCTGGTGGCGAATAAATTATTTTCCTTTCTTTCTTTCTTTTCTTTGATAAGAGGCCTTTGGTCAGCGGTGGCCACTAATAAGCTGATGCTGATGACTCTACCCAATCTAATTAAGCAATGATCATAGAAAACCTGAATCTCCCTTACACTCATTATACCGCCATAAAACGAAGGTTTATATGAGTTTTCAGAATAAACGTTCACAATTTTAAGAGGGAGACGAGAACGCCTTGATAAATTACGTCTCAGTATGACAATTTGACTGAATAGCTGTAAGACAATGGGAACTTAGTTGTAATATTAATTGAATGGGTGACCCCTTTAGAACGTTTTTGCTTTAAACATGTTTGTGTAAGAGTGTTGTTTTAGAAGCTTTCTTTGTTACTCTTGTGATTTGTTCGGTTTATTTATAGTATTGTGGCGACACATGCCACATGTCAACGGAAGACGTCACAAGAATCCTACATCGCACATGCAAAGTTTACAAGCGAATTAACACGGATAGAAAATCCCAACGAACAACTGTTGGGCAGAAAGCCCGCCAGGCACGATCACCTCGCCTGGTCGGAGGATCCTCCTTTTCCGATCTTAGGGAACTATACTCTCTGTTCCCTAAAGTATGTTGCAGTGGTGTCTGGTCTGCTTTTTAAGTGGTTTCTTCTTAGACATAACGCTTGTATTTGTAATTTTTGGAGTAAAATATACACTTGTGATCGAATAGAAAACATTAAAATTTTAATAGAGACTGGGCTATAATACTAAGCCTGACCCTTATAAACTAAAATTTTTAATCCAACTGTTAAGTTTAAGTTTTTTTGTAAGGTGTAAATATTTTAGTTTTAAATTATTTGTATATATTTATTTAATTTAAAATGTTAAGTTGGGAGTTATGGCAAATTTATTTTATGTTGAACAAGCCCATACTTAAGTGTGTATTACATGCTTCTGTATTCAAAACTCTTTGAGCAGTCACCATGAGACCCATAAAAAGTTACAGACATAACATCACGCCTTTTAATCCTCGAAGGGGTAGGCAGAGATGCACGTTACGGCACTTAATGCCACTGTTCAATGTAACACTGACTTTTCACTATTTTTGTTATGTCCCATATAATAGGGGGCGAGCCAATTGCTATATACCGGACCAAATTCCAGACTCCGTGACTGAGTTTTTTTTTAAAAAACCCAGTAGTACTTTGCCCAACCCGGGAATCGAACCCGAGACCCCTTGCCCAAGGTACCGCACTTGCGACCACTCGGCCACCGAGGCAGTCTGAATCGAAATAGTCCATAAAAAGTAAATAAGTTTATTAACATATAAGAATATTTTTTCTACAAATAATACAGAATTATGAACTAGCCGAGATTTGTATTTCAGGAAACCAGGAAAATCAATGCTCAATTTACCTTACTCCCCTTTCGGAGATCAAACTAAATATCTCGTACCCGATAGTCAAATTTCAAAACTACTCAACGAAACAAAACGTTTAAAACACAAACTCCATTATAAAAAAAAAAACAAAAATAAATATTTAAACCGCAACATTATAAATGACAGGCAGAAATATAACGTTCAAGCACCGTGCTCATAAGTTGGTCGAGAAGCCTTAGTTGTTTAGACCTCGTCATTGCAGGCCGACTCCCGCCATAAAAAGCTGAGAGCACCTAAGAGCCACTCCACAGCCATATTGCGCTCTTTTCGCTTCCCAACAAAAAATAGAAACCTTCACTTACTCCGTACTTTCCATTCGAATATAATATTCCCTTCAAGTTTGAAATTGGGTCGGATATTTTAGATCTCTAGTCTCTAATTGATTGCGGTTAAACTGATCTTAGTTGTTGGTGAAATTTGTTATAGTTTGCCGGTGTAAAGGGGGATGTAAATTAATAATTGGACTCTTTAGAAGTTCCGTGGCTTAGTTTAATGGTGACGGGGTTTGAAACGTCTTGATTGGTGTTTTATTAAGATTTATTTATAGACTGTCTCAACATTTTAGTGAGATTTTGCTTTTTTGTGGAATAAACCGGTAAAGGAGTAGACGGATCACCGCAATGGTAAGCAATCACAGCTGCCCATGGATACCCGAAACACCAGAAGAGGATATTAGGAATTTAAAGATTGTCGGGGATTTGGGGATTGGGGAGACTAGAATGGGGGCTAACTGGACCTCCGATAATCTTACTCACACGACGAAACACAACGGAAGCATTGTTTCATGTCGGTTTTCTGTGAGGCCGTAGTATCACTGGTTGAGCCGGCTCATACGTGATGAAGCACGGCTCTTACACACTTAGATGGCAAGCAATAACCGCTGCCTATGGATATTCACCATACCAAAGGAGACACCAGAGTGTTGCCGGAGTGCGAATTTTATAAGCTCTTGCTTGGAGGTCGACAAAATATACTCAATTGTTAACAACTAATTCAAAAAGATAAGAGTATATTACTTTTCTCTTAAAGTTCAAGTTGTTGTACTACTTTAAAGTTAGTGTTAAAGTTTAGTTCTAGTCTTAAATTAAGATAAACTAAAGCTAATTACTTAGCCGTTGTCTTTAGGATTAGATTTCAAAGTTGAAACAATTTAGAACTTTGTAAAAACTAGTCTTAAGTCTGGTTTTGTTTGGGATCGAATTGTTTCAAAATATTCCTTGGATTCATTTCAGAGAAATTGATTTCAGCATTTAAATAGTTTTTTTTTTTTCTTAAAAAAAAACGTTGCCCCACACTAGGATTATCTCCTGTGTCGTGGGTGCGTTTACAAACATACAAGTTCACATACACATGACACCCAGACCCGAAACAACAATTTGTGGATCACACAAAGTGTTGTTCCGTGCGGGAATCGAACCCGCGACACGTTGCACGGCAGCCGGTTGCCCAGCCACCGCACCAACCGTGCAGTCAAAAAGTTAAAGATCGATTGTCTTCGGGTCATCTCTGCGTCCCCGGCTGGGGGCGCGAGGTCGCGCGATCCAGGCCGATGCCTGTTTCGGCGGTCTCATTCGCTGCCTGCTACAGCAGGCGAGGGGTTGGGTTAGTCGGGCACCTTGCGGGGCCCGATGTGGTGTCGAGTCCGGTGGTATGCCCCGCCATTGGCCGCGCTCTAGCCGGGCAAGCCCAGCGAGCAGCAAGCTGTTGGCGGGGCATAGGTCGTGTCCAGTGGGGGCGCCGCTATGGGCCGCGCTCGAGCCGGGGGGGAGCCCGGCGAGCGGCGGGCTAGTAGCGGCGCGCGGTCGTGTCCGGTGGTGGCGGAGACTCTACCGATCCGCCTGCGGGGCGGGCGGGAGTCTCACGCGGCGTCCGATGGGCCGGTCGGTGCGACCAGGTCTCGTGGGAGGCCGAGGCCGTCAGGGGGGCGCCAAAGATCGATTAATGGCCTATGCTAGAATACGGTCTACAATCGTAATTGTAAATTGTAAACAAAAGTAAAAAATATGTAATCTCTACCTAAGTAGGTACCGTACCTAAATTTTGAGGAACCTCTCAACTACGATAGGTGACACTTGAGGACATTTTGTTTTTCACCAACCTCTTTATTATACTTAACAGTTAAGTAAGAGATTACTTTAAGTGCTCCCTCCTGCTAATAAGTAAGTAGTACCTGTAGTTAAGAGACGGTATAGGGATAGTTCAGGAATGGTTGATAAAAACTATGTCATATTGTAATTATGTTGAGAATCAAATTAAATAAAATCTCAAAATCAAATTCCTTAAAGCTATAAAATAATAATTCAGAGAATCACCTTCCAATATTTACGTCATTCAAACACTGGAATTCCAATGAAAGTACGTCTGCCATTCCCAACCTCATATCAGCTTCTACCCCACCATACATTCATCATTTTCTCTTGAATTATGGTAATGCATATGACAAATGGGCATCCAATACTAATCCATGGGACAGCCTGTTGTTTGTCTAATGCCGTCAGGCTATTGTCAATCCTAATACCTAGTATTCTGTGTTTGTTTTCGATTACTCATTGTAGTTTTGAGGATTTTGATTAAGTGTGAGCTAGATTTGGTTTTGGTTTGCGGTCGACAATAACCAATCTCAATCAACGATAGGTGAAAACTGAAAAGTATGTAAAGACAATGTATTCTACTTTACCGTGACCACATGGGAATTCGTAGGGCGGTCATACACGAACTGCTGGAGCTTGCTCAGCGCGAGTTTCCCAGTGTTCAACATACACGGACCACTCTTGCAGACAGAGTTAACATCTTGAACCTACCATTGACAACGTGCTGTCAACTGCCCGAAGCAGTTTTTTGACCGCATGGTTGTGGTGGCTGGGCAACCGGCTGCCATGTAACGTGCCGATTCCCGCACGAAACAACTCTTTGTGTGATTTTCAAATTGTTGTTTTGGGTCTGGATGTCATGTGTATGTAACTTAGTTGTTAGTCTTTCCGTGGTGCTTGGCGACTGGACTTCACACAGTTGTACAGTCTCTTTTTTGTGCCTTCAGGCTTAATTCATTCTGCCTCGTGCAGTAATTCACCGAGGGAAGTGAAAACTATCATTTTTTTCTTCTCCTCTTATAATATTTTCTGATTCACTTCGTTGCGGGAACCAAGACAATTATTCATGTCCCTGGGACGCAGTGCAGACGGACTGCAGTGTTCCGGTGTTTTCATGGTTGTATCTATTGTAGATCCTGGCTTACAGGAGTTGCAGCGGTTTTGGGAGGATGTAGCGGGCTTGTCCTAAAAAAAACAAGTGTATGTACGTTTGTAAACGCACCCACAACATAGAAGAAAATACAAGGGTGGACAAGTTTAAAAAAAATTCAACTGCTTGAGTACTACAACAAGTTCACTATGTAGTCGCAGCTTGAAGCAGCCAATCCTGCCTACTTTAAGCAGTCCGTGCAGGACAGACTTCAACATTTGTTTTAAATACTCAATATAAAATTCAATACAAAACATAAAAATAAAGTCTACCAAACCACGACCGTTAACAAAATCCCAACCAGACTTCAATATCACAAAACAAGAAGAAAAACCAGCCACTCAAAGACAAACATATAAAATACAAGTTATAAGCATACTCCATAAAGCCGAAGGCATGATACAGCCAGAAACAATGTAATCCCTCGTCTTACATTGCATATTGCACTCACCAAGGATTACAACGGCCACCGCAGCGGATTTTGAGACAAATTCGTTGCGTCATAAACGGGATCCTTCGACGAGGTTGGAAGTAAAAACGATATGGTAGCGTTGGAGATGGAAAACATTTGGGATTGTTTAATTTCTGGTGATGGTTGTGTTGTTTTAAGGTTTCGTTTTAAAACTTGATTAGGTTTTTGATTGTGAAAGAAAGCAAGAAAGAAATATTTTTATTTGTAAAACATGCATATACAATTATACATAAACTGAGTAATCAGACATGCAAGATGTTAAATAGTATGTTGAGGAACTTAATAGTTGATATTTTTTTAAATGGGCATGTCATCGAATGGCTTCTCTCGCCTGGGTAACTCGGGTGAAGCGATGAGGCCTTATAACTCATAGGAATATTATCAAAAAACACTTATCTTTATCTTTATGCAATAATCAACTAAAAGGAGTGTTAATAATTATAATTACAATTATTTAAGTCCCGAAAAAATTAATTAACATGTAATAAATCCCCAAAACCTCCAATCCTTGAATCCCTTGTACAATCACATTTATAGCTTCTCTAGTATTGCGAGTGTCAATGGGTGGCGCCGATTGCTTACCGTCAGATGATCTGACTCATTTATATCTGTATCCCATAAAAATTACTTCAGATCCCGTTATTTACAGTTTAGATAATTTTAAAAATTAAATATAAATTTACAGTTCACTAACAATAGGGTAAATGCCTAATTTTTATTTTAATGTCCTTCTGGTACATTATTTTAAATCATTACCCCCTGGCCACAGCCAAGCGCGGCGCGAATTGCGGCGCGAAATGCGGCGCGACAAGCGGTGAGCGGAGAAAACAATTCTTATAGAAAGGAATACTTTCGACGATATATTGATATGAAATGTCCCGTGACGTCACTTCTATGTACATTTTATACGTAGAAATAACGTTTTAGCCCCCACGCCTAAACTTTGATTCTTTTTATCTAAGTATTGTTTTATTATACGACAAAATAAAAAAATACGTGTCTAATATTTTTTCATTACCTAACTTACGGATTAATTAGATTTTTAATTTTCATACCCTGTCATCATCAAAATTGGACTTTTGGACAGTAGTCCAAAAGTCCAATTTTGGACCGTAATAATGGAGTACCATAACTAACAGAAATCTAGAAAAGCTGTTGTCTACAAAACCATGATTCGACCTGTTTTTTGTTCTAAATCGACCAACTACTTATACCATACAACAGACAACAAGGTTACATTTGGTTATTTACACGTATATGTCAACCTAACAAAACCACGTTATCATGGTCTCGCCTTAAATGACACATCCGTACATTTACCGGTCAGTTTATACTGGTTATGCATAGCTTGATGTGAAGCTACATAATAAAATATTTCTTTGGCACATCCCCCTTTCTTCTATGATGTGTGATCTCCTTTAATCTCTCTCTGTCTAGACGTTATATCAAATTGTTACGAATATTGTTTTTTTTTTGAGATTCATGATATTGCCTCCGTTGAGCAAACATACTGAGTTATAAAAATCCTTGCTATTTTGTGTTACAGTGGTTGAGAGTGTTTGTTTTGTTTCGATTGTTTTATTAGTCTAGAGGTCGCTGTTGTTGAAAAAGATGATTGGAGCCTGAATTGCTGAGTCAGAAAATTTAGGTTTGAATTTTTTGGTCTCAAAATTGTTAGAATAAGGGGTTATAATAATTGATTTAAGCGTACAGTCGTTGGATTTTCTGTGTAAGTAGATCTTTACTACGCCTTATGTACCTTATTTTTAAGGGTATTAAAGAGTTAATAAATAAATGAGGTTTTTATATGAGAATATTAATCAATGTCCGTGACTAGTCTGTGAGTAGACAATATGGTCATGTCGTCAGTTCTATATTATGCACAAAAACTAATAAAAATAGATTCAGCTACTTTAGTACCTACCCTATTACACATTTATTAACGACCTACGTACATATTATGAACTTAAATAATTCTACCCCAACACCATAGAAGGAAGAAGATGCACAAATTGACCAAAAAGTTTCAAGTTCTCCCCTCCCTTTTAAATCATTACCTAATAAATAGATCGGTATTGTTTCTGCTACAAACAAAACTAACATAACCGCCCACGTCGCGCAAAAGGACACATACTTTTGTATAGACATAAACCTACGCAAAACCAGTTATCATGATCTAACTTTGTATGATCCTTCCAAACATTCGAAGATCAGTTTATACTGGTACAACCCGCCTCGGCTTCTCACAGGTGCAATATACATGATATATTAAACATATAAAACTTCCTTTAGAATCACTCAATCTATTAAAAAAACTTATCAAAATCCGTTGCGTAGTTTTAAAGATCTACGTATACATAGGGACAGACAGATGGCGGATAGCGACTTTGTTTTATACTATGTAGTGATTGCATCGCTCGATGTCTAGTCGTGTGTACTAGTCGAAGAAATATCTTTGCGCCGTATTCTGAAAAATGTTCGGAAACTTTTAAGTACTCGTTGCATTTATTTGGTATTATGGTTTGGTATTATTTTGGTTTGGTATATTGAGTGGGTGCTAATAATAGACATGTCATTTTTAAACGCAGAAATAACAGTTCTACTCGCAGTAATAACGCCCATTTATATTCACAGACTCACAATCTAAAGTTATGTATGCACTTTAAGATGATTAGGCGAGAAGATAAAATAAGGTAACAAAAAAAATATTTTAAATCTTAAGTTGTACCTAATTATATAAAATTGAGAACTACAACATCACTTTGACCACCTTGAAGGTCGAACGTAGAATCATCATCAACATTTTCATAATAACTTCTCTATGAATCACTACACAGCGCTGGCCATTATACCAAGAACACATAACTCCAATCAACAGTGCGGTATTAACCCCTCTATATTACATTTCAATATCCACCCACACAGACACACGTGTGGCATAGATCACTCTTGTAATAATAATAATGCTAGAACACTGTATGCATTATATTTCGGTACAAGTTGTATATATGTAGATGTTTCATGTCTAGTTGGTGTAGTTGGTTTTGGTCTAATGACCAAATTCACGAGATAAGTCGTGGTGGTGAGTGTGCGGGTTCGAAACCTACCAATGTGACTTTTTCCGAGTTATATGTACTTTCTAAGATTATCTAGACAAGATGAAATGAGAGAAGTTTGTGAGGAAACATGAGCTTATAATTTCTAATTATAAGTTTGAATCGCCAACCCGCATTGAGCAAGCGTGGTGATTTATGGTCAAACCTTCTCCGTGTGAGAAAATTTATAGGCTGTTGATGTGTGTGACCAAATTTTTCATCATTATCATGAACTTGGATACTTTCACTGCCAAACAAAGGCTCCGCTCTTTAATAGGAGTTTGGCATGATATTCCCCATACTTGACAGTTGACTTGGAAATTGCAGTTAGGTCCATAATTAGTAAGAGCATGCTACTAACTCGGTACTACTAGCTCCATAGTGGTTATAACTATCTAAGTAGTAAGTACTGTTAAAAATATAATTACAACAGAGAAAATGTCGATAAAAATTCTTAATAACGAATACCAACCGAATATATATATATATATATTGTTTGTAAGTAGTATTTAAAAATGTATTTTTAGAGAATTTTAAATAAATACTAGCGATCCGCCTCGGCTTCGCACGAGTGCAATATGCATGTCTTATACATATAAACCTTCCTTAAGAATCACTCTATCTATTAAAAACCGCATCAAAATCCGTTGCGTAGTTTTAAAGATCTAAGCGTACATAGGGACAGACAGACGGCGGATAGCCACTTTGTTTTATACTATGTAGTGATATGAATATAAATACCTAATTACTTTCTCGTCTTTTTACATGTTAGAAATAATACTCTTACTACCTATCTATGTATACGACGAATACTCATAAATGTACTGACATTCAATAAATGAAGCTATGATTCCATAACGATTACTGCCATACTTATGAATAAATGTAACCATTTACAACTGATACGTCAGCAATAGCTTAAGTGCATCGTTAAACAAAACAAGGCTCTTTTTACGTCCAAACTAATACTATCATAAGAGAAGTCGGTTCGTTTGTAACACACACCTTAACAACGAAACGAGCCGCGGAGAAAATAACGGGTTACCGTGGCTCCGGCTCAAAGTGCAGGAGTAGTAACGGTGTGGTTTTTAGACAGTAAGAGTCTGACACTCCCTCCCGCCTCACCCAGGCGGGAGAACGCATTCGATGATTTTCCCCTCTTAAAAAAATACCACAAAAAAACTAACCTAACATCAGAATTCTAGACTCTATAACAGTACACCCCTACACGTCCACAATCACTGAATACACATAACATAACATCACGCCTTTTATCCCCAAAGGAGTGAGATGCACATGATGGAATGTAACACGCACTTTTCACTATTTATGTTATGAGTCCCATGTAATAGGGGGTGAGCCTATTGCCATATACTGGGCACAATTCCAGACTCCGTGCTTACTACTGAGATTTATTTAAAAATCCCAGCAATACTTTGCCCGACCCGGGAACCGAACCCTTGCCCGGCAGTCGCACTTGCGACCACTCGGTCAACGAGGCAACTGAATAAGACAGTGTAATTAAATAAATATGTAATATACATAGCAATAAGCAAGCCACACTACCGTCAAAGCGCTAGTCCTTCATAAAAACATAGAAAGATTATAGCTAATAAATAAACATAAGTCAATCAGGATTTACAAGATGGGAGGCAATATTTACGACTTCGTTCCATTAACAGAAATGGCCCCATCAACTAAGAAAATAATCCAGACGAAGCTAAAGATGGATTCTTATATTAGTCGTTCTTACAGGGAAAATGCCCATTGTGTTGGTACGCATATTTTAGTGAGAGGAATATTGTGCCTGATTCATTGATTGAGGAGATGTGGATTCGATTATTCACGTGTCGGAAATATTGCATACTTGCTTCGACCAGCGGTTTCACCCGCGTTCGTGGGATAAAAAGTGGTCTATGTGGTATTCTAGACTATAATTTGTTTTTTTTTCGTTTTTAATAAACGTTGCCCCACACTAGGATTTTCTCCTGTGTCGTGGGTGCGTTTACAAACATACAAATTCACATACACAATGACTCCCAGACCCGAAACAACAATTTGTGGATCACACAAAGTGTTGTCCCGTGCGGGAATCGAACCCGCGACACGTTGCACGGCAGCCGGTTGCCCAGCCACCGCACCAACCGTGCAGTCGATAATCTACCCCTCTTCCAAATTTCATCTTGATTCCTTCAGCCATTTCGACATTAAGGCGTAACAAATAAACAAACTGGTTCACAGAAAGAAATCCCAATAGGAATAGATAGTACCTTTGTACTTTAATTTTATATCTATGTTGTCCTTTTTGTTGTATGTGTATACATAAATATTAGATAAATAAACATAATACAAACTTTCGCATTTATAATATTAATGCGTAGTGCACATAAGTGATAACTACTTTTTAAGTTTAGTGTTAGTATTTGTTTTTTACAAGGCATTAATTATTTACTTTTAATTAAATACTAGGCTCAGCTAAGAAGTCGACTTTCATTCTTATCAATAAAAAAATAAGCAACTAGTCAAGCTCTTTTTATAATTCCTAAATTCTTATTCTGACCGTACATAATTAACTGTAAGTATTTACTTTAAATAAAAATTGCGGGTTGTCCATGTAAATATACTGACAAAAGCTCCACTAGTTTCGAGCCACAAAGGGGCTCTTCCTCATGAGCAGCGTGCGCGCTCGCGTCTAGCGATGCAGCCTGTACTGTACTGCCTACTTCAGTATTTTGTCGTGAGTAACCTGCGATTTTTAGTTAGTTCATTATGTTTCACGACAGTTATTATAATAACATTTAAACTGTCAAACACCGCGAGGACACCGGTGACCGCAACGTATTGTTCTTTAATAGTGTCTATAATGACGGCACTCAAAGAGCTATAGCTTTCTTCTTAATAATCCTAAATCACGTAGATTGTACTACAATACAAATAACGTTTTTATATTTAATAACAATTTCATCCTTATTTCCTCAAGTAATCTGTGGGGGTCGTTATCCAATGCATTGGAGCTTGAAACAAAATTGCCTCAACTTGTACCACTTCGGAACATTCTAACAATACTTGTAACGATTCTTAGAATGATATCTGGTATATACTGTTTTCTACTAAAATCGGATTATTTTATTAATAAAGCTTTTTTTTGATAGAATACGTGATATTAGGTCATAACCTCACTACTTTCGTTGCTTAAGTAGAAAGGAGATTTACGAAAGGAGTACACAGAACGGATATGAATGGGACCGATGGTCGAAGGCTCCCTAGTCCAACATATATAGAGGTAAAGAGAAGAGCCAAATTAAAAGTACTCTTAACCGACGAGCATGCATGATTAGACTGATGACTGATAAGGAAGTAAAAGACGCAATAAGAGGAATCGTAGGGATAGTAGGTGTAAATTAAATATACAAAAACATTACATTTTACGATTTGTTTTACACACGACTAGCAAACCCGGTGAACTCCGTTTTGCCACCAGTTCTGGCTTCGTTTTATTTCGTTTGGTGATTAAAAGATGAAAAACAATTTTATTTTTGTTTAATTTTTATACACTATAATATTATATACTAATATACTAATATAATATTATATATAATTTTATATACTATAACTGACTGCCTCGTTGGCCGAGTGGTCGCAAGTGCGACTGCCGGGCAAGGGGTCTCGGGTTCGATTCCCGGGTCGGGCAAAGTATTACTGGGTTTTTAAAAAAACCTCAGTAGTAGCACGGAGTCTGGAATTGTGCCCGGTATATGGCAATAGGCTCACCCCTTATTACATGGGACTCATAACATAAATAGTGAAAAGTGGGTGTTACATTGTACAGTGGTATAATGTGCACCTCTGCCTACCCCTTCGGGGATAAAAGGCGTGACGTTATGTTTTATACACCACACGGAGCCCGAGACCTTTCCACCGAATGCAAAACCATCGAAATCGGTTCGTGTGTTCTGGAGTTATAGCGTCAGGAAGGAAAACCCGACTTATTTTTATATAGTAGATCTCCAACGCGAGTAATTATTTTCCTGCCAATCATGAAGATTAAAATGACAAACCCCTCTTTCCTGTAGAGCCTCCTGCAGTCCAGCTGTGGACGTTCACAAGCTGTTCATCATTCTATACAACTGCAAAATTGAAACCTATACCCATATACATAACTCCTATAATGACAAAAACCGATCCTGTCCATAAGTTTCCAGCCGGTCAAAACCAATTTACTCGAATCTCCGTGTACCTCCAAATTACTCTCAATACCATTCATAGCTAAATGTACCTACCTACAGTATGTTACCCTTACACTGTGTATCATCGAACCAGTTTGTAATCGTCTGTAGCTGTTCTATTTACGTAGTGCTATACTCCACTGAATGTAGATAATGTCTGTGTTAGAATTAATAATTCTTTTATAAACTACGTTTAAGAGACTGACTTTAACACCTACTGATTTTGAAGTCAGTTAATTTAATATACTAAAAAAACGAATCAAAATCGGTTCAGACAATTGCGAGATAATGGCGTATTAAAAAACATACATACATAATACAGGTCAAACTAAGAACCGCCTTTTTTGATGTCGGTAAATAAAATGAAGGATTTACATTACTTTAATATGCATGAAATTACTGATAAAAAGGAGGTTTTATATCCATCCTCATATTGCCAAAAGGCCGGTAACGCACTGATAATCACAACTCTTTTGGTGTTCCCACTGTGGCACTTCCATAACCGTCGCCAGTCTATGATTGTTAATTAGTTACCATAAGGTGAACCGCCTCTCGTTTGCCGCCATCCCACTAAAAAATTTATAAAAATAACACGTGTACTTACTTTGCCTATCTCATCAGCAATTGCTGCGATGACTTAAGGGCTCGTACATAACACTGTGATGCGATGCGATGTGAATTCGCAACGCAAAAAATTATGATGCGAATTGCTGCGATGCGATTTCATGCGACAAGGCGTCTCCCAGAGTGACTATTCCTTTGTCGACCGTCAAGCGTACGAAACATATTTTAAATGGAAAAACTAGGTCGTGACATGGGTCGTAAAAAGCAGTGTGCACTTCTGTTATTGCTTAGGAGATACAGGAAAAAGAAACAAAGAAGATTTTGGGAAGATAAGATTTTGATGCGCAATGCCAATCAATTCGCAAGTTCTTGCGATGCGTAGAGGGAGCTCGCACATTTCTGCGACATCGTATCGCAGTTTTATGTACGAGCCCTGAGATACGCCTTTAAATTTATATGCATATCTAAGTTCTGTTAGGTGCAGCAATAAACTTAACAACAAAATTTTTAATTTTATGCATAATACATTTTTGAGTTGCATTGTTACTGTGATTACTACACACTGTATCTATCTGTAAAGTGACGTCACAGGCCAGTTGCATCTAATACGTCTCAGGGGATCAGTATTTACACCACCTACGATAGCACGGTAGCTTAATCTACCTCAATATGCAGTACCTACTAAAGATGCATATTTACTATTGGTAAGGAGTTGCTCTGTATTGGAACTTAAGATCTTATTCCCTGAAGAAGTCGACATAGGCGTGTATAGCCAGGATCTACAGTAGATACAACCATGAATACCCCGGAACACTGAAGTCCGGCGGTCGTTCTAGGGACATGAATCTTGGTTCCCGCAACGAAGTGAATCAGAAAATATTATAAGAGGAGAAGAAAAACAAAACGATAGTTTCTGCTTCCCTCGGTGAACTACTGCAGGAAACAATGAATTAAGCCTAAAGGCACAAAAAGAAACTGTACAACTGGGTGAAGCCCAGTCGCCAAGCACCACGGAAATTTGACTAAAAACTAAGTGGGTCCTATGTGTGAGCTGTTATACTTGCTTCCAATAATAGATATGGCAAAAGCGCCGAAGAGCGAAGGGCGAAAGAGAATGACTGTTAAAAGGGTCGCAATTCTTTAGAATTCATGACTGCGACAGTTAAATATCTCAATATTAATTCTTAGAAAGATCTGGATTTCAAAACCAAGATTTTGTGTTTGACAGTCATAGGTCGCGACAATTAGGCTAATAGGTAACAAAGACAAGTTTCGACTTATTACTAAGCATTTTGAAATCAGAAAACTATCCCAAAAGTTCGTCTAACTAAACTGTCTATCTGACAATCAAACCCAAAACGATACTGAAATCATTTCCATTTCCCTCTTTCACAACATCAAACGATAACAAACTCAATAATCAAAAAGATAAAGTTCAAAATTAACTCGAACATTGAAAAACTGTAAGATAACAACGTTGTTCACAAGTAGGTACGTAATAGTTGAAAATACTTGGAATTTCACTCAACGAACTCTTAGGAAAGATCTCGTCTGCTGCTATTAATAAACCTCTTAGGGTAAGGACTTCGCATAAAAACGAAATAACTGATTTCTCAAATTATCGGGAACCGTTTGAACTTGAGTAGGTTGAGGTACTTTCACGATACAATATTCGTTTGATTCCTAGATATTGTCGACTTTACCCTACATCGGCGATGGCGAACCATACGTGTGTCAAATGTGTGGCACAAGGAATAATAATTAATATTTGTAGCCAATTTCAAAAATAGAAGAAACTTCTCAGTAACCTGTATGTAGATATGTATGTTTGTTTTACACTTCTAATTTATTATTGTTGTTTGATAATCAGTCTATCGAAAATTGGGTAAGCTATGATACTAAGCCACTAAGCTACTATCTTAAATTATCTTTTTGAGGGTCAAAAGTCGTGATATTATTTTATATAACTTCGTACCGCCTAATTTTTTTTTTCTCACCTTTTAAACCTTCCCTGGACATCCACGAAAATTTCAACACCCAAATTAACCTAATCGGTTTAGCCGTTCTCGAGTTTTAGCGAGACTAACGAATGGATTTTATTTTCTGCCTCATAGCAATCTGTCCAGAGACAATAAGACATGCCTCTGTTTTGGTCTGCGACTTATTATGGACGTAGAGCGCTCCTACTGGATGCTTAGTTCCATCTGGGAGCTCTTACAAGTTGAGAATCTTATAGGTAAGCTCGGAATGTCTTTTCGCTTCAGTCTTACGAACGGATTTTTTTTATTGTTTTTTTTTTACATAGATGTAATAAAAAATACATGAGAAAATACTAATCATAGATTTTTTTCGGACATGGAACAGCATTTGCTATAAATTTTATGATTTGCATATTAGTTTCATCACAATTAAAATCTTTAAAAGAACATATAAAAAGAATTGCGCCCCCGGGTGGGCTCGAACCACCAACCTTTCGGTTAACAGCCGAACGCGCTAGCCAATTGCGCCACGGAGGCGATGTAAGTCATCGCAAAAATAATCAATACTAGAAAATTACAACTGTATGAATTGTTGATTAGGTATTCGCTAATCGCTTTCGTACGTAATTGTAGAATTGATAACAGTTTCATTGTAGATTATGTAATAAAGTAGTTCTATTATTGGAATATTGTTTATTTAATTTTGTACATAGTTAGTTAGATTATTGTTTTTGGTTATTTTATGTAAAATTGTACCTTGTACCTAATTTCTTTTTGTTTTTTTATACATAACCTAACTCAGTTTCATTTAAATATATATTTATGTAAGTACCAAAGGACCAAAAGCAGATGTAGGTTCATATCATATACCTGTGATAAATTATATTTTTAGTGTATGAGTACCAGAAAACAGACCTAAGACGCCAAGAAGTCGAAATCTCAACCATAACATCAAGAAAATACGCGAAAAATTTACAAAATCGCGCTCAAAAAATTTTTCATCTCATAAAGGCATTAATTTTTTCGATTATAGGTGCGTTATAGCACTTTTTACTCATTCCACGATACCCAAGTTACCAACAAACCTATTAATAATTCATAAAAATTACCATCACTCTGTATATACATCATCATTTTAAAATTTTACTCAAAGTATTACGCGCAACGGCATCAACCTCGCATGAATAGATAGGTCAAAGAGTGGTGGGAAAATAAACCTTATTGTTATGGCTATAAGACAGTTAATCAATGTGATTGATTACCAAAGGTAAAGGATGCATTCATGTGGGTTATTTTGTGCACGGCTAGTATTATTTTACTTTTTTTAATCTTTAAAACAACCAAAACTAAATATAGTTAACTAGCTACTTCCACGCGGTTTCACACGCTCTGCTCAACTCCTGTTAGACGTAGCGTGATGTTTTATAGCCTATAGCCATTCTCGATAAATGCACTATCTAACACAAAAAGAATTATTCAAATCAGACTTGTAGTTACGGAGATTAGCGCGTTCAAACAAACAAACAAAAAAAACAAACTTCCGTTTTATATAATAATAGTAGTCAATAAACGCAAGAATATATGATTCCAATAAAATTAAAATAAATTTATTAAGCATTCGGAATAATTTAAACATCAGTTGTTTAAAAACTCATTTACATTTTTGTTTTAATATTTTCTCAAATTAAGTATCAAATTATTTTAATTTATTAGCATTACAAAATTAAACAACTTAATGTGGTTTTATGTGCTTTTAAATTCTATTTTAGTGCTATAATCGTAAAAGAAAACAATTCCTAGATGGCTACTAAAGAACAAATTTATCAACTCTTCTTCAGCTATTCTTTTCTTTTATTCTTCTGTGTCATTCTCTATTAAGTTTCTTCTTCTAAAACGGACATCACGAGTGTAAAGAATGACATTCCAGTTTTTATAAACTGCAAAAAGATCAATTATATTAAAGTTTTTTTTTAGGCATAAGCCGGTAAACGAGCAGACGGATCACCTGATGGTAAGCAATCGGCGTCGCCCATGGACACCTGGAACACCAGAGGCGTTACAAGTGCGTTACCAGACTTTTGGGGAATTAGGAGTTTGAGGATCGTTAGGGATTCAGGAATTGGGGAGATTGGGGAAGGAGAGGGTAATTGGACCTCAAGTTTAACGTGGAAGAGCCATGCTTCGGCACGAAGGGCTCACTCGGAGTAATACCAGGACTTCAAAGAATACCACCGACCCATGTTACCAGACCCCCAATTTTCTGACGTGAAACAACGCTTGCGTTGTATTTTGTAGTGTTAGTGAGGTTACCGGAGGCCTCCCCAATCTCCGTAAACGCAAACAATAATTATAATTCCTAATCCCAAAAGACCGGCGACAAATTTGTAACGCGTCTGGTGTTTCGAGCATCCATGGGCAGCGCCAATTGCTTGCTATCAGGTGATCCGTCTGCTCGTTTACCGGCTTATTTCATAAAAAAGGATGTTTTTATTTTTGGTAATAATAAAATGCTTAGAATTATAATAACTCGCCCCTAATGTTAAAAATCCTATGCTTTGTTAAACTGAAACTAAACTGCTTACCATCAAAAGATCAATCAGCCCCCTTATCTCATTAAAAATCTGCATTACAAAAATATTACGGAAAATAATAAAATCATTTATGGTATATTTTCCAGGTTTTTTTTTCATTTTGTTTTTTTTTTTTGGTGGTAGGATCGAACTCTTGCAGAAAGACAAAGTTAATAGAGACACCCGGCCGCGGCTTCTAGGATTTTTACGTGTTTAATACTCACCCATGTAAATGTCGGTAAAGACAAAGTTATAGTTCCGAATATGTAGATAGGCATGCGTTGACCAAGTGCCCATTTGAAGATCCGTACATTCGACTTATGGATGTGGTTGAAAATGTACCATTTCTCTGTCACGGCTCTTTCTAGGGCCTCGCACTGTGAAAGTTCAAACAAAATTTGGTTCCATGAGTTAATTCACAACTAGTGGTGAAAGTTATAAAATTAATGTAAGTCGTTATTGATTGCGACTACCTCATTGGTCGACCAAGTATCATTACCTAACCTAAGGAGCAATCAAGGCGTGGGAAGTATTATTAAGTTCTAAAAATCTCCACTGTCGAGCCCCCAAGCGGTCACCGGTAACCGCTCTCCACTTACTCCATTATAGCCCTTACTAGCTTTCACCCGCGGCTTCGCTCGCGTCACAAAAGGATAAAAGTAGCCTATGTGACATATACCAACACACACAGCGCCATCTATACCAATACTTTTGTTTTCCCTCGGGAATATCAAATTTTTCCGGGATAAAAAGTGCCCTATTATTTAATCCAGACTTCTAACTTTATGTCTGCAAAAATTCAAAGCAATCGGTTTAGTAGTTACGGCGTCAAAGCCGAACAAACAAACAAACTCGCTTTCCGATTTATAATATTAGTAAGGATTTCTGCATCAATCATGGATACACAAGTTAAGAAATAGCTTTTAAATATGTTTCCCAAGAAATTGCTCTAATGACTTCTTCAGGGCACAACGTCTCTATACAGATATCTTTGTTCTCAATTCTCTCCTTACCTCATTCTCGACTTGTTGTCCAATCAAACAGAACATGAGTACCACCAGAATGAAACAGAACTCATGGATATAGTACTTAAAAGTATCTAATGACAATTTGTTCTGAAAATGAAATCAAAATTAATTAATCAAGTTTTAAACTCTACAATATAATGATTTCATATACCTATACTACGAACATAGGAGATCCTGAATCTTTCTAGAATTTCTATTAGTTACGTCAAAAACGCATATACATACATTTTCACTCAGATAACTACAAAAAAATCGGAGAAATACGGCAGTGAAAAGTCTTCTTGTTATAAGATAGGATAAATTCATATACGGGTCACAAATATATTTATATGTATAATGATATTTATATTATATATTATATGTGATTCTATTTACGTATTTTATGTATGCTTTTGATAACCTTTTATTAATTTGGATAATTATCACTATCTCTCATAACATTTTTGCAGCTTACCACCGACCACATACATTTCTGCACTACCCAAAAGATGACTGGCAGAGAATGCTGTTAGCATTATCCTCCTTTTGCAATAGTATAAAACTTAAATAAATAAAAGTTATGTACTAAAATTAATGTTATTCTCAAACCAAATAGAATCTAATAGGAAATATTTCACATCAATTTAATACTAATATCATACTACTATTATACAAAAGGGACCCGAAGATAAAATTTAATTACACCCATTAGTAAAGTTTACAATTATCGAGTGTGTAGACAGGCAACTTTTAGTAGCGGAGTTCAACGGTTTAGCTACATAACATACATAACATCACGCCTTTTATCCCCGAAGGGGTAGGCAGAGGTGTACATTACAGCACTTAATGCCACTGTACAATGTAACACCCACTTTTCACTATTTATGTTATGAGTCCCATGTAATAGGGGGTGAGCCTATCGCCATATACTGGGCACAATTCCAGACTCCGTGCTACTACTGAGATTTTTTTGAAAACCCCCAGTAATATTTTGCCCGACCCGGGAATCGAACCCGAGACCCCGAGACGGTTTAGCTACTATGTTGATATTGCGCGACTTAGCAACTTTTACTTTTAATTTCTACCATACAAGAAAAGTCTGGGACTACAGTTATTGTCATTTCCAATGGTTTCAATTACATACTATATTTATGGAACAATTTATGGGACAAACCAAAGTTTGTGCTAGGAAAAATTGACATTTCTATATACCTCTTCAAAGTATGCAGGTTAAAACTATTCATAAGTACCAAAATGGTAGATAATTGTCAGTCGCAACTAAATAAATTTTAACAATAACAATGAAAATTTACCATTCGACAACGAAAAAGTGGTTTAGAAAAGCAACTAAATCGTCCCTTAATATCAATAAAAGTTGCACGTCTGCGTACATTATACTCACCGATACTGCTATTTTCACGGAGCACATACATACTAGCATTATAGCAACTAATATCAACGTTAGATAAAATGGACGACAGATAAGGTTGAGGCGGTTGCTGAACCTATAAAACGTTATAAAAACGGTTATTTTCATTCAATATTCAAATGTTAGTTATTAGTTATTGGAGACGTTATCGTGGTATTTTGCAAATGGTGTATCACTTCTGTTAGAAATATGAAATTTAATTTTAAAATGAGTGCTTTATTGTTATGGTAATTAAGTTGAAACTACAGCCGTCATATAATTGTTATTACACTGAGATCAAAATCCTGGGTTTAGTTTTCAAGTTCAGTTACTATATAACTTTGCATAACTAATTTCTTAAAAGAAAGTGTAAATAAAATTGAGTTTTATGATACAGCTATGTATTTTTGTACTTACAAATGTTTAAGAGAAGATTCAGTAGGGTTTAATGGTTTCTAAGACATAAATTACCTTTTTATTTTCACATAATGATCAACACATTGAGACAGAATTAAGGTGCAGATATCTTGCCATCTCTCATCTTGAACACCAGTCACTTCCAGTGCTAGCTCATTCATATGCAGCAGTATAAATGTTAGGATCCTCGTTTGACGAATCAGCTGGCCAAGTAGAAGAATTATAGTGGACTGAAGACCTGGATATGCTGAAGACGAAAATGATTTGTTTGGTATCACAATGTTTCTAAGTATTAAAAACTTTTAATATAGTAATAGAGATTTTGTTACAATTTAAGTTTGAACTCAACTTATAACAAACTAGCAGCCCGTCCCGGCTTCGCACGGGGTACACAATTATTTATTTTTGGAAATTTGGATTGTTGTAGTGACATAACTACAATAGTTGCACATATGCTAACGCGGAGTTTTTTGTAGACATTATGATGGTCTTCAATATTGTTGTACATTATTTTGTTCTATCGCTAATAGTTTCGGCAGCGCATTCGACGAAAGACATTTTAAGACTCATTTTTCTAAATCTTCGGTTACATTGTTCGAATTTTACCAGGGATCCCTAATTTTTTTCAAAATGAAATTTAGCCTATCTCAAATCAGAAGAACGTTGTATTCTATTGGTGAAATATTTTTTTAAATCGGCCCCGTACTTTTTGAGCCTATTCATTACAAACATACAAAAATAGGTACAAATCTTTCCTCTTTATAATATTAGTATAGATATAGATATAGAAGTATATAATGTATTATTATAATTAAGAAGCTTCTAGTAGTTGACTTAAGAATTGTGTCCTTTCGTTATATTCATTGAAAGTGTTTCTTAATTTTGGTAATTTCTTTTTTTTTGTTTGATAATAATTGAGTCTCCACTATTTAGTAGTTGAATTTTGGTCCTTCATGTCGCGTTGTAACTATTCAAGTTATTAAAGTCATAGTCAACGCATTAATTACAATTGATCCTTGATTAGGTGAAACTCCACTTTTGAAACGTCAAATGAAGTTGTTACTGAAGCTAGGTGCTCGTTCCATAATGTAGTTTCGAATGGAGAAGAACGAGCAAGAAACTCCATCCAATATAATATAAATAAACACAAAATCATTTTCCATGAATACCTATTTTTTAAATTATTTTCCTCAATTTTTTATTTTATAATTTAAAAAAAAACGTTCTCCCACACTAGGATTTTCTACTGTGTTGTGAGTGCGTTTACAACCATACAAGTTCACATACACATGACACCCAGACCCGAAACAACAATCTGTGAATCGAACCCGCGACATGTTGGGCGGCAGCCTGTTGCCCAGCCACCGCGCCAACCGTGCAGTCAAATTGATGGCAATTATACAAAAACTAAGCACGATATCAGGATTCATACTTTCATAAAAAGTATCTTAAGTCAAAATAATGAGCGGCTTACTTCAATATAACACATAATAACCAATAAAATAATCTAAATCAGATGTTCTACACAAGTCTTCATACAACTCCTTAACATTAAACATTCAAAGATACTTTGTACCACTGAAACCATTCAAGGAAACGAGTTAATATTAGAAATAGAAATTTCTTGTCGAACCTGGAACCAATTTCGTAGCAACGATTCCGACAAAGACTTTAGTCTGACGTTGACAAATGTCCAGATTTTGTCTGACCTTTCAGATGCCCGCAATATCTCTTCTACGTTTCTATAAACTGTATGTAGATGGTTAGACATGTTTGGGAATGAATTTGTGTTTATCAATGTATGTGACTTACGTACAAATACTGACAGGCTACTAAATTATAAATTGTAATTGAATATGGTGCCATCTCTGTCATTTTACATAGAGTTTGTAGGGACAGGACTATATTTAGGCGCGACTTATAGCGACATATGTTAAGAAATATGAGTCCTAGTTTGGGCTTTTTGATCTAATTTACCCTCTTAATATCAAGATACTTGGCTTTATTGGTCATTGATTTAGCTGTATCAAAATAGGACTAACATAAATTATGAACAATGTAGTGTACATAATAATATTGTCGTATTATACACTAGCTACTTCCGCGCGGTTTCACACGCTCTGCTCAGCTCCTATTTGTCGTAGCGTGATTTTTTATAGCCTATAGCTATCCTCGATAAATGCGCTATCGAAAACAAAAAGAATTATTCAAATCAGACTTGTAGTTACGGAGATTAGCGCGTTCAAACAAACAAACAAAAAAAAAACAAACTCTTCCGCTTTATATAATAGTATAAGATTACACTTAGTTTATTTCACCTGAGTTATTTTGGGATCTGAAAACTACTTAGGAATAAACAGTGTCAACTGACAGATAGACCATTTTATTTTGGACGCTTCAAAAGTGCTATGACTTGTGTTAATACTATAAATTAAATGCTGTCACTTTGATATCTAGCATTTTTATTTTAAACTAGTCTTAAAATTGGTCTTGGTTTTTTCTAGAAATAGAACCTTATATACATACCAATACAGCACAGGTATCCAGCGTAGGCATGGAATATGAAGGATATAATATATACGGTGTAATCTTCCAAACTCCATGGAAACCACATATCGAACGCTGGAAATATCGTAATCATGAAGATTGCTATTGATTACATCCATTGTAAAAATATCATGTTCTATAGAGATCCTTTTCTCCAAAGTTCTAAGAATTTCTTTGAATCACAGTTGTTTCTTTTATCGAATAACACAAGAATAGATAGGTATTATGATAAGTGTGTGTCGTGGTGGCCTGTAGGTTTAAGACACCCACTTCTCATGCATGAGAGTGCAGGTTCTAAACCTACCAACGGCAAGTGCCAATGTGACTTTTTCCGAGTTATATGTACTTTCTAAGATTATTCAGATACCACTGATAAACGGTAAAGGAAAACATCGTGAGGAAAACTGGGGTTATAATTTCTAATTATAAGTTTGAAATCGCCAACCCGCATTGAGCAAGCGTGGTGATTAATGTTCAAACCTTCTCCGTGTGAGAAAAGGCTTTGCTCAACAGTGGGCATTAAAAGCTGTTGAAGTGAGATAGGTATAATCTTTTGTAACAGTGACTGGAATCGTGAGTTTCTCTAAACATGGATTTTTTGCAATAGATTTTTCTCTTATTAAGCACACTTCAATACCACAAAGTGAAAACTGCTCAAAACAATTGGTTCAAGAAAGTTAACTGTAACCATATTATTACGCAGTAAAGTAAAAGCTCGAGACTTACCTAAAAGTCGCAAAGACTTATCTTCTCTCACCAGCATCCCATACACAGGACTGCAAAGGTACAGAGTAGCACACAAGAAGACGTTAGCAACGTACGACTTTAATAGTAACGTGGTATACTTGAACAGCTTCTCTTGAGAACCAGTTACCAAGTTCCTTAGTTCTTGAATCTTTTCGCCTCTAGGAGACACCAGCAAGATATGGTCTATCAAAGGCATCTCCAACATATGATCTCGAAAGACCATTTCTTCCAAAAAACTGCGAAACTCCTTCCTAAATATCAAACAAACTCCCAAAGTAATGGTCATTATCACGCCAGTTGTCCAAATACAAGCCCCTTGGATACATAGGAGAAAATCTGATACGTTTGTAACGACGAAACCAGTTGTGAAAATGAAACATAGTACTCCAATAATAAAGTTGAAAGTCTGATGTGCCAGCCATCGGTGTGAATTCCAGTTTTGTTTAGCAAAAATTGAAATTCCGGCAAAGGATAGTACTCGGTGGAACGCGAGAAAAGCTTCATCCATTTTGGAACGGTAAATGATACCAAGGAAGTATAGAAAGGTGTTTTTATTGGAACTGAAATTGGTGTAGTCGCGCACAAAAGTGTAGGAAATAACAAAAACATATCCAAATACATATGTTCTGATACCTCTTGATAACATAATATCACACTATGATGACAACAAGATGGCTATATGTATATATGTGTAATTAAATAAGCTATAGTCAGAAGAATAATAATCCCAAATGTAGTTTAAACCTTATCACGTGGCTAAAAATACAAACCAAAATGACGACCTTGCAAATTGGACATTATCATAGTTCAGTTCCTCATTGTTTTGCTTCAAATTTATGTGTGATTTTGATTCATCATTCATCATTCATTCAGAATATGTACACATTATGATAGGTATAGAATTATTTTAATATAAAATGGCCGATTTAGATACATATCTAGGTTTACTTATTCAACAAGCTGAGCCCGCGACTTCGTCCGCGTAGAATAGTGATTCACAGCTCCCTCCCTATAGTTGATAGCATGATAATATGTAGCCTATATGTTGACCCGACCTGTTAGTAATGTTCATGCAGATTTTGAAGTAAATCCATGCAGTTATTTTTGAGTTCATCCCGGACATACATACAGATAAAAGGATAAAAATTCTAAAATCCTTATTTTTGGTTTCGGTATCGACTGTAGATCGGCTCGACGTGCAGGAGAAGGAACGGGGTGGTTTTTAGTCAGTAAGAGCAGACTCTTACTGACTCTGAGGGCGGGAGGGAGTGTCAGAACAATCCCTCCCGCCTCACCCAGACGGGAGCAGTCATTCGATGATTTCCCCCCCAAAAAAAAGCACAGGTTTCACTTTCCTACGATTTTATTGTATGTATGGATAATATGGATAAAAGCAAGCATGACGTCAAACCTTACAAGTAAAGTCCAAATTGTAACACTAACACCGTTTTTGACACCTGTACCTGTCACACCAATCATCTTTAAGGGTTGTACTTAAAAAATGACAAAATGATATACGGAGAACGTGGCAGTGTATATTATAATACGGTTGAGTGACACCCCTTTGATATTTTGATTTGTAAAGCTAAGAACAAATTCTCTTTGATAGGAATATGAGTGACGGCGAACAGGAATTTCTTATAACCAACTTCTTTTTACTGGTATAATTTTCACCTTGACATGTTCGGAAGCTTGTTTTTTTATTTCAAGAATATTTTTCTTCTATACCTGAATTATGATAATGGGTTGTAATTTTTCATTTCTTTTAAAAACTTTTGAACCGCATTAGGTTTTTTCTTAAATCGGTTTACGACCTTATACCTTATACTTGTCGCGGAGAACCTAATGGGTCGCGGAGAACCTATTGGGTAACCGGAGCTCCGGCTCGACGTGCAGGAGAAGGAACGGGGTGGTTTTTAGTCAGTAAGAGTCTGACACTCCCTCCCGCCTCACCCAGGCGGGAGCAGGCATTCGATGATTTTCCCCCTTAAAAAAAATAGTAAGTATAACTTACTGCACTCAGAGATAATTTAATGAGTTTTATAATAACTATCGTGAGATATACTAAAGTCCCGAACGGAGCAACTTTTTGTGTGATCCACAGATTGTTGTTCCAGGTCTGGGTGCCATGTGTATGTGAACTTGTATGTTTGTAAACGCACCCACGACACAGGAGAAAATATTAGTGTGGGGCAACGTAAAAAATAAAAGTTTTTAACATAAACATAACATCACGCCTTTTATCCCCGAAGGGGTAGGCAGAGGTGCACGTTATACCACTGTACAATGTAACACCCACTTTTCACTATTATGTTATGAGTCCCATGTAATAGGGGATGAGCCTATGACCATATACTGGGCACAATTCCAGACTCTGTGCTACTACTGAAAATATTTAAAAAACCAGGAAATCGAACCCAGAAGGGGTCTCCCCTTGCCCGGCAGTCGCACTTACAACCAGTCGGCCAACGAGGCAGTCCAGTCAAAAGTTTTTACTCATTAATATATTCATTATACTGTTAGACAATTTTATTTTTAATTTATTTATTAGTTATATGACAAATAAATAATAAATAAAAATAAAATTGTCTAATAATAATACTTAAGACTACGTAAACGACAAACAAAGTAATTAAGAATTACAACTAAATTACTATTGTGTCCTTAGAAATTCTCATCTGAAGTAGAAATGACTTCGTTTATTTCACAATATACTTTTTCTAAAGAAACATAATTATGACCCACGGAAGAAATTATGACGTTATTATAATTATAAATATCTGAGTAAAATCTCCTTGCTTTGTTCTTTTTAATAAAATTCTTATTAATTTTTAATTGGAGAGCTTTAGCGGAGGTATGAACTAATGATAATTAATTGGTAGCGATTGTTCATTAGAAAAATGTATGTGTTTATTATGAACTAGCTGTTGCCGGCGACTACGTCCGCGTAGAATAATGACTTCTGGCAGAATTTAGGCTTTTGAATTAGTATTTATCAAGGGCGGTAACGAATGTCGTCAGAATTGATTCAGCACTTGGTATAGGGTTCCTTCCCTGTAGATGATAGCGTGATAATATGTAGCCTATATGTTGACCCGACTTGTCAGTAATATTCATGCAAAATTTGAAGTAAATCCATGCACTACTTTTTGAGATCATCCCGAACATACATACAGACAAACAGATAAAAATTCTAAAAACCATATTTGTGGCTTCAGTATCGATTGTTCACGTTATAAGTATTCTTACTTATTTTTTTTTATATATTAATCACGTTATAAGTAATAGTACAAATATTCAATGTATATATTTATAAAACCTCATTTTATTAAAAAAAAATATTTTTAGATTGATTCATGATAGCACAACTTTAAGCCTTAGTGGATTTTGGTTTCTATTTTAAATGAATAATCCTGTATTTATTGTAAATATGATAAATAAAAAAATATGTACTTAAACTTTTACCTAAATGTAACTAACAGTTTTCTAAAAACCGCATCAAAATCTGTTGAGCTAATTGCGCACAAACATACAAACAGGTGAAACTAAGAACGCTCAGTAGGCTGCGCAACATCGCCGCGACCGCGCACTCTGCTCATGAGGAAGAACCCCTCTGTGGTTTGAAACTAGTAGAGCTTTTCTCAATATATCTGTACACTTATCTTATCATATCTCACTTATAACCATCATCTGTACACTTAGTTGCAATAAACGCTTTGACTTTGACTTTGACTATATTCACGTAAGTAACCCGCGGTTTTTAGTTACCAAACTAAGTACCCCCTTTTGTGAAGTCTTTTTTAGGAAATCTTTAAAAGTATTTATTGTTTTTAATACCACCTATAAAAATACAATACATAAGCATCCAACTTCTATATACTGGTATCGTCTATTCACAACACAAAGAAGCCATTCGTCAGTTCTGTACAAATATCATAAATCTAATATTTGTATGTAAGAGTTATTTTTCATCCGCAGTTGTATTCTATGTGCTATAGTGATTTATGTGGTCGCTCTCAATGCTGGGATCCGGCTTATTAGGTTGATTGAGACAGTTTATATGGTACAGTATTATGGTGTAAATACTTTTATGGTTTTCTTACATTTGTGGCAGTAGGTTTGTAGAATCAAAGTTTGTTATAGTAAACATATTTTTAGAGTTATGGTTCTGTAAATGTTTAATGATTCAGACATTAATATTGTTGTTATCGGTTGTGAATAGTTTTAAATAAAGATCAGTGTCAATGAGGCGAATCCCAAGAATTTAAAATTAACGACTGGCTTAGGAATTGCAGTGCAGTAGTAGTGCGGTGTCCGATCGAGCGATGTCCGGCTCGTCTCACGATTTTTTAATTAATTGATCTTATATTGAGTTGACTCAGCGTAAGAGCATTTTGACCTTTTTTTAAGAGGAAAAAATCATCGTATGACTGCTCCTATGAGGGAGTGTCCGACTCTTACTGACTAAAAACCACCCCGTTCCTTCTCCTGCACGTCGAGCCGGAGCCCCGGTAACCCGTTAGGTTCTCCGCGACAGAATTTTGACCTTACACATCTGACTTTGTAACAAAGAAATATTAAGAGAAGACTATCGCCAAAATTTGAGAGCAAACGTCAATATAGTAGAAAATAACTCACAACCAACACAGAACTCACTTCATTTCGAAATAAGAAAGGGCGTGAACGAACAACTAAAGAAGATTTATTTAAACACAACACAACGACACCCCGTTCACATATACTTGGCAGAGACCCAACAACAAATAAGAATAAGACAGATTCGGAAAAACGAATTAACTTCCAAAACAGTAGGGGTAGTGGAAATATTTTTATATTTGTACATTTGTGAGCCCCCCCAGTGGGGTGCAATAACATGCCGCTTGGCAATCCCTTGAATACAGTGGAAATAAAAATATCACTCGCGTTTGGATTGGTTATGGAAGTGTATAGAGTGAACTATCCTTTTTTTCTTCTCCTCTATTAATATTTTCTGATTTTTCGTTGCAGGATCCAAGACTGTTATTCATGTCCCTGGGACGCGCCGGACTTCAGTGATCCGGTGTTTTTATGGTTATATCAGCTGTAGATCCTTGCTTACAGAAGTTACAGCGGTATTGGGAGGGTGGGGTAGGCTTGTCCCATACTAAATAAAAATAGCTGCCTTTGCCTTTGCCTTTGCCCATCAATGAACGTCTTCCGACTATTGATGATGATGATGATGACGACATTGATTTGGTGTTATGGCCAAGTTTAAACTCTAGATTAGGTGGAGTGAATGTCGGCAAGGAGGCCAAAGAAATAAAGGTTGAGCTTTGTGACGTGTTATTTTGGAGATGCATATGTACAGCAGTAGGAAAAGGATTGATTGCTGACAAGAAACCTAGAATATTAAACGATAATTTTTTATTTTCAATTCAAAAATGGCTTGTATCTTAGCTAAGTGTGGGCAGGGAGAGCCATGCTTCGGCACGAATGGGCCGGCTCGACCGGAGTGATACCACGGCCTCACAGAATACGTAAGACGTGAAACAACGCTCGCGTTGTGTTTCATCGTGTGAGTTACCGGAGGCCCAATTACCCCCTTCCCCAGTCTCCCCAATCCCCGAATCCCCCACAATCCTCAAACTCCTAATTCCCAAAAGGCTAGTAACGCACTTGTAACGCATCTGGTGTTTCGGGTATCCATGGGCGACGCCGATTGCTTACCAGGTGATCCGCATGCCCGTATACCGGCTTATCTCATAAAAAAAAACTCGAACTTATTTCTTCGGAAATCACAAAATATCGAAAGAAAAATACATGTAATACCTATAAAACTAGTCCTACTTTACAGAAATACAAGCATAACACGAAAAGCCATTATAATATAACCATTGTCGGTGTATTTATCTTAACATACTCTGAAATCTAACTACGTAACTTCCTTACAAACTTCTACTGAAGTGTGGAAGGTAGCCCTCGGCGTTCTCTTTGTAAACTGCAACTTAGTGTGAACTAAATTATTTGTTACTTCACCTGCTGTTTACACGATGCTAAACGCTAACCTTAGTACTGAACCGCACATCAACCTCCACCAATCCCTAGAAAAGATTCACGACCTTATCACAAAAGACTAAAGTTAAAATTCTATTAACGAAAACCTGGTTGAGTAGGTTGATGTGCACCTTTTGTCAAGTATAGGTAACGTGACATACTAAATTCAATCTAATTGCTAATGGGATACAGATGAAGTTCGTTTTGAATAAGTTTTTAGTAGAGTTGACTGTACTGTTTTCTGTGTACCTACTTAGATTACTTTGTTCGTTATAGTGATTAAGGGCTCGATTTTCGGACTGATAAAATATAACTAATCTGTTATCTGAGGTACCTATAATTTAAATAAATATTACCAAATGCAAAATATTATGTAAATAATAATTCTTGGTTTTTTCTAGCATTTTCACAAGAAATCTCACACGTTTCAAAGTCATTTTAGGTGGTATTACCAACTCTATACAAATAATATTTGGGTTAGCATCAAAGTTAATGTGGTGCTTAGAGCATCCTTGATTTATCGATTTAATATCACAAATGTATTGAGTCAACTCTATTGATATGCACATTATTTATTTTTAAGCCAACTGTAAATACAGTATTGTGATGTCATTCTTTTGTTTCTGTTTTATTATTCGAGTAGTTGTGTGAGCTACTGAGCACAAAGGATCGAGAACGAACACAATAATAATTTATCCTACTTGAGATTAAGTCCCAAAGGAATCTTTTTAAGGGGGGGAAATCATCGAGTTTCTGCTCCCGCCTGGGTGAGGCGGCAGGGAGTGTCAGAGTCTTACTGACTAAAAACCACCCCGTTCCTTCTCCTGCACGTCGAGCCGGAGCCCCGGTTACCCGTTAGGTTCTCCGCGACAAGTCTTATAGGTATAGGATTTCAAATTGAGTTTAATTATTGATTTACTCAACTATAGCTAACTAGATTTGTAAACCTCAAAAAAGTCAATAACATTTTCTATGGCCCTTTGTTTTAAGCAACTGTCAAAATTTTCAAAAATGTATGTTGTACCTACTTACAATTGTTGTTACTAAAGAAAAACGTCACAACAACTACCTAACATGACATCTCCATAAAGAACCTAACTCGATCTCCATTTCTCAAAAAAACTGTCTCAAGAAACATTCTCTAACAATGCGAAACACTCCTATTCAAAAAGCATAACTCACATCTGAATGACTGACCTCGAATACACAGTATAGTACCCAATAATCCTTCGTCAAAATGACGGACAGGAGACCGAAAAATATCACGCATAAATCCAGAGACGGATTACGGAGATACAAATTAAACCTAAAGAGCGCCCTGGATAAGCACCTTATAGACGCCTCAAATTTTTTGGCGACCCCGTCACTCTGTGGACAACCTCGTGGCTCCCCTATATAACCTGGCGCCCTTGCAACTTACCTAGTTTGCTCAAGAATACGGCTCTGTAAAAATTCCTTAACAAAAACCAAACACAACACGACTCTTAAGACACTAACGGACTAAGAAAATCATAAAGAAACCCCTTTTCTCTTCATACAAAAAACCATTGCATTGAAAACAAGGAATTTTCTGGAATTTTCACTCTCCCGCATACATTTATTTTATTGTTACGGCCCTAAGCACAAAAGATACGGGTTATTTGGAGTCACAGTAGCTGAATAACACATCTCTATTTTGTTGGAGTAACCTCTGTATCAGTTGGAGACAAGCAAACATAATAAATCATATCTTATGCCTAGTTTTGTGTCGACTATTCTTACAATCGCTCGATAGGGGGATGTTAAGAGGAAAAATATGAGACGAGGATATTCTGGTGTAGTAAGTGATTTTGTATGTCGTGTACGCTATTTTGATGATGAGGACGAATGTCATTGAAATTGAAACTTTATACTTAAAGTTTTCCGTTAAAAATATGCTGTAGTAGTGTACTTTTTTTAGTTTTATTCTCATTATTTTGAGCCATATAGTTAATGATTAGATTCGCGTGGATTCAGGATTGATTGGATTTCTTCTATCTCTATAACTGAATGCAAATATATAAAATCAATAATCTAATATTGCTTGAACTTTAATAAACTGCTTTTGCACTTGAACGAAAACTAAATAAAACAACAAGATTAATTTTCAAATTATTTTACAACAGTTTGTAAACGAATGTTACAAAAGATACAATAAATTACTTTCTCAGAAGCATAAAATACCAAAATTTTAGTATATTACCTTTTAAACAGGTTCACAATAAGTTAAATCACTACAAATCTGAAATTCGGAAAACCCGTTCCACGTAAAAGACGCTAATCAAATCAAAGTAGTGACACACCATGATACAAAGAACTAAACTAAAGTCACACTTCAATAATAACAGAACACAATCACAAAAACACTTAAATTTTCATATACCGATACCGAAGCGAACTCGGGAATACGAACATTCGAACCAGAAAGCGCAGTCCTTCATAACCTGAACTGCGCAACTCGATCACTACAAACTTGGAACCGATCCCACCAGATTTTAAATGAGCTTCACTCAACTTCTCAGGTATTAAATCCATGATTTGTACAGAACTTATCACATCGTTTCCAGAACAATTCACGGATAAGATATCAGATCTTATCCAAACTGCAGGTTTTAATTCATTCCCCTTTATCAACTTGGAACTTGAATCGGGACTTCCAATGAAGAAGTCGTGACACGTGATGCTGACGAGAGTGATATAATTAAAAATGACAATCCTGAAACCCATTTCACTGTTGATACCGATGAAGATGAAACTAAAAATGATTGTAATGCATATAAGCAAAACAATATTTATGAATGGTAGTAGGCTTAGTAAACAATACTTGTTATGCAAGATACTATTACTCAGGTCTACAATACAAATGATTTAGCATGTATGTATAAAATAAAATGACGTAATTTCCTTATAACACATATACGACTGATCCATTTAAAGAAATGTGTAAATTATCGTGAACTAGAAGATACGACATCTGTGCTAATTTGCCTACAATATATATAGCAATGACTTTTCCTGATACATTTATTTGTTCTCTTACAGTCGTATAGTTTTCATTGTTAAAATTTTCTTCAACATTATCAATGTCAGAAATGTTTTTCAAAGTAACATTATTAGTGTCATTATTATATTTAACTTCAGTGGAATCCAACGATATTAGACTAGGATTTGCTACACCGTATTCAAAGAAAATATACAGTGCTATTAAGATTGCAAACCCAGCATTATGGCAGAGAGAAGACGATGTGCTGATCAGTTCACCAAACCACGAGCTGATAGATGCAGTGTACATCACTGACTTACGACCAGAGAAAGATGGCATAGCATATATAGAAGCTGGTGGAATTGGGAGCAAAACTGTGACCATCGCGTTGAAGAGTCCATCACTACTAAGAGGATACAAATTCGCTATTGAAGTTTATGCGCAGAGTCTACATCACGGGTATGGAACGAATATTTTGCCGATCCAAGGTGCTGCGTATCCGAGAGCTGGTTTGAGTGGATATGGGAGCCAGTATCCTGGGTATCCTACTGCATATTCTGGTGTAGGGGTATACCCAAATAATTATGGCAAGAAGTGAAACGCAATTTAGTAATGTTATCATAACTGTGCAATGAAGTGTAAATATTGAATGTATCGTATGGTGCGTCATATTTTATTTTGAATACATACTATTATTTTTATAAAGAACTGTCCTGTCTTTGAATTCGACCTTGAAAGACACATGTATATAAAAATGTAATTATATAATTTTGATAATTATTAATTTTGTTTATTATATTATACTTATACTTATTTTTATACTAATTGAAAACCTTTAAAAAGAAAATAAATTGTTTTTATTTATTCTAAAAATATTCAACAAAACAATATTACATTTATAATTAAGTACGAAAACTTATGAAGGTCGTAGTAACAATAGCGTCTGGCCTTTGTTAATACAATTTGCAAACTTTTTCTAATACCGAAGCCTTAATATTTATGTATAGATATTTTCATATTGTTCTATACAATTTATTAAATTGTAGATCGTGAAGAATGAACTCTTAATATACTAAAAATAATATTCTAAGAATAAGTCAAAATATTTTTACTGATCCATTATTATTATCTATGAAAATACTATTGTCTATTAGTCAGAATTCATCATTGTATTACTATGAAAACACAACAATACAAATTCCTCGCCTTTATTCCAATAACTAGCTGTTTCTCGTTATTGAAATAAAATGTATTCAGTTAATTGAATTCATATTTTTTCGTTAAAATCTCTTTGCAGATTTTGATGCAGCTAAATACTATTACTAGTCCTAGAAAACAGTTTTCTTTAGGCAGTCAAAGGCATAAATAACAAATACACATAGGTAGATCTATATTAATAATTTCGTCAAAGGGTACGGTAGACTCGATCGAAACATTACTTGAATAACCAAACTTAAAAAATATCGATTCCGAGTCGACAATTAATATCCGCAAAACTCGGATTATGAAGATTATTTCGTTTTATTAGTTCATTTTAATGACACTGACAGACAAACCGCAGTCGCCATCTTGAGTAGACAATAAATGTTCCGTTTCATACTAGCTCTCAAATACGCCTCGCCAATCAACACGATGTCGCGTCAAAAAAGTACCTATAAATTAATAATTTCACGCGAACGAAGACTCGGGCAACACCTAGTACACATGTACATGTCGCGGAGAACCTAACGGGTAACCGGGGCTCCGGCTCGACGTGCAGGAGAAGGAACGGGGTGGTTTTTAGTCAGTAAGAGTCTGACACTCCGCCTCCGCCTCACCCAGGCGGGAGCAGTCATTCGATGATTTTCCCCCCTTAAAAAAAAAGTACATATGTACATAAATACGTACACACATTCAAACACAAACATTCCTTGAAAATTCAAAACCAACTGAAGGTACAAAATGAACGAGATAAACTGGAAACAAAAGGGTAATAAAATCTTATACAGCGGTAACTTATCGCAGAGATCAGATAATGGGACGCCATAGCACCCCTGCTAGTATGAACAGAATTATTAATATTCAGTATGCGTGAAAATGATTTAATACCTCCTACGTTGCAGTTTCAAATATAAATGTACTATCGGGAATATTGTTTGGTGTACATATGAATCAATTTTGTTGTATTTCTTGTTAGCTGCTTCATTGGCCGAGTGGTCGTAAGTGCAACTGCCGGGCAAGGGGTCTCGGGTTCGATTCCCGGGTCGGGCAAAGTATTACTGGGTTTTTAAATATTCTTAGTAGTAGCACGGAGCCTGAAATTGTGCCCGGTATATGGCAATAGGCTCACCCCCTAGTGAAAAGTGGGTGTTACATTGTACAGTGGTATAATGTGTACCTCTGCCTACCCCTTCGGGGGTAAAAGTCGTATTGTTATGTTATGTGTTCTTGTTAGCGTTGTTAAAATATTAATTATAGCTAGTGTCTATGATAGGTCTTGATGCTCAAAAATAAATGTGTCAATAACTTTTTAACCTAGATGTCTTATAGGCCTGAGTGAATAAGCTGCTTATGGGTCGACGTGCTCCATCGTAGACTGTATTACCGCTTACCATCAGGCGAGATAGTGTGTTCAAACGTTGCCCCATCACCATCAAATATAAAAAATAGTAACAGAGGAAATCTGATTTCCTGTCTGATTGTAAGGGGACCCAATTTAAATAAATATTGAAATTATAAAACCAGATGTGCTGTTAAACTTGGAATTCTTCGAGCACTTGAACTGCACACAAATAAAACCTTAATTAACATTAAGCAAAACCAAAAAACAAAAAATAAAACCTTGTCACGGAGATCCTAACGGTAACCAGGGCTCCGGCTCGACGTGCAGGAAAAGGAACGGGGTGGTTTTTAGTCAGTAAGAGTCTGACACTCCCTCCCGCCTCACCCAGGCGAGAGCAGTAATTCGATGATGACCCTTAGAAAAAAGTTGAACCTTAATGTTAAATAGGCTTAAATTATCTTATAAAATATATTACGTTCGAGTCCATACATTTTTCACATTCCATGGTGCTTTGCCAACTAACAAATCTATGTTTATTATTCTTGAATCATTTTACCATTCGCACCCCTTATTACATGGGACTCATGATATAAATAGTGAAAAGTGAGTGTTACATTTGTACAGTGGCATTAAATGCCATAATGCCTCTGCCTACCATTATGCGGCGTGGCGTGATATTATGTTATGTTCATTTTACCAGTCACAAATCAATTAGCCGATTGTACTTGTCTCTGAATTACGTAGGTGTTCGATTTTATAATATCACTTACAGCATTGGTCCAAATTGTCGTCACAAATTTTGATGAGATGTACTGGTGCGTTGCTATAGTAACATTCGATTTTTTTTTATAAAACGTTGCCCTACACTGAGACTTATATTCTCCTATATCGTGGGTGCGTTTACAAATACACAAGTTCACATAAACACCACAACCAGTTTCGAAACAACAATTTCTTGATCACACAAAAAGTTGTTTCGAGTTGGAATCGAACACGCTACACGTTGTGCGACAGCCGCTTCCCCAGCCACTGCACCAAACGTGCAGTCAAATTGTTTGTGTAATATTCATTTTCTTATGTACATAAAAGGCTCGAATTGACGGCGCTGCTGTCTAACCTATCAAATAAGTTGTCTCTTAACAGGGCCTTTAGCGCTTGTCTACTGAGAGAGTAGAAAACTAAATCGACCTATCCGTAGAATAAAGTTACTTTTGCATAATTGTTACTTTAGAGGAGAGCGATTTGAAATTTGCCAAGGACGAAATCGGACATAATTTTTTTTTTATTTGTTCTTGTTGATTAATTATTTGTCTGAGCACGTAAAATACTATTTAGCATTGTTTTTCATAAGAATATGAGATTAAAAAACAGTTATTTGGCAATTATGAGTGCTTATATTCATATGTGACGATTTAATATGGAAATGCCTGCGTCTTATGCACACATATAACCTTATTCTTGGTAAAACTGATAGTATCTTGTGTACGTGTAACTTTGTTTTATGTACATACGTATTGTGTTCTAAGTTATATGTGATTACATGGTGAAAAATATGTTAATAAAAACAAAATTTTAATTAAACATTTATTTTTTAGAATGTAGCCATATAATTATACTATAGTTACATAATTAAAGTTTCTTATAATAATTAGAAAAATACCCGTTTTATTTAGGAACTAGATAAAACAAATCAATAAAGAGTATTAAACTTTATAAATAATTAACAAAGTAGCCAGTAAACCTTATTTTACCTTACAGATTAAATTGAGGAACCATGGATACAAAAAGTACTTAACCTATAATTGGTTTTCTTACAGATAACAAACTACAGTGCATACTCGTCTTTGAATAAATTTATAAACTGCAAGTTGTGACAAATTAAATTGTAAAATTAAACAACATGTCTTACAAATGTATATAAGAAAGTAATTGTTATTGGTCTGTACCTCTAATAAAATATAGTAATATAAAATAACACAATTATATTAAAAATCAAAATGACTGTAATTCTTCCAGTCCACAATGACCAATCAAAAGTAATGAGAAAGTAAGTTATAAAAATAAAAATAAACTCAGTACATATTAAAATATTGCAGATATTATTCTTCACTATCGCTACTAACAATATCATTATTTTCATTGTTATTCCACGGTAAAGATCTAAAGAAATCTGCATATTGAGACGGTATAATTCCTAAATTAACTAAACTAATGAGATCCTTATGTTTGTCTGGATAACTTGAGTGGAATTTTATAAGCTATTTCTAGAGTCGGTAAAGAAGATACAGCATTACGGCGGGTATTTGAAGATATAGTAACAGTTTTATACTCGGTGTCTGTATGCTCACATTTATACAATAGCTTGTTAGGTTCTGATTTATCCACAAATACTTGTTTCACACAGTTCCACGTCACTTTAACCCCTTCTGTGTTTTTACTCCATATCTTATTATTCACGTGAGATTTTAAATCAAAGAAATTATTTCTTGTCATGTTCCGGACTTCATACGGTTCTCCTGTACTTTTAGCCCAACGCACAAGCAAACGCCATTCGTCCGGAGTATATATAGTTTTATTTGCAGCTTCTCTTTCTATGAGAGCGTGTACGCTATCACCCTCGTTTTGTGTGTGACCTTTTTCCAGAAATCTGTGTTTTATTGACACGTTAAATTTCTTGGCACAGTAAGTGTAAAGAAAGAACACAAAACGGTTTCTATTTTGCCCGGCGCAGTTGTCCGACCAAAAGCGAAATTCCTTAACACCATTTCGTGCATTTTGGTCTATAAAATCCAATAAGCAACTCCCCACTTCATTTGCTCCTCGCTTTGCAACCGTTTCGTCCCACATATAACAATAAGCTTTCTTTCCACCCATATCAAAAATTGTAAAATCCAAGCAAGATAATTTACGCTTGTAATAAAAGAGACTGACTTGACCATGAGGACATGATAATACTTTTTGAAAATCAAAAACAGCAGTTAAAATTTGACCATTGGATTCAACAGCATCACGTTTGTCAATATTTTTTAGTTTACGAGCTTCATTTTTATTCGACAAATGAGTATTGTATACTTCTCTTTCTTGATCAGTGGGATCGCTTTTGTTCCGAAAAATATGACAAACGTCACACTGGTCTTTTTTGGGAATAAAGAACCCTAAATTGAAATTTTTATTAACAATATCCCGATACTGACGTTCAGTAACTGCTTTGCTAGAATATATATTATCTGAATTATCAAACCAATCCTGGTAAAGTTTAAACATTTTTGAGATGTTTAAACTGCCATCCAGGTACAGCTTAGTGGAATTCTTGCGAATGTAGTGTGATTCAACGGGAGCAAAAGATCGCACATGGTCACACACACTCTTGATCGTGTCAGGCTTTATTATCTGATTGTGGTTAGTATGGCGTCCTCTCTTATCTTCCTCTATAATAATACTGCCGTCGTATTTATCCCAAGATGTTTTAATTATTTTGCCACTAACCGAGAGAGTATTTAGAAACATTGTTTTGCAGACATTGACTACTTCACTATGGCCTTGCTCGTGCTCAGGTATAACAGGTAAGAAGGATTTAAAAGTAAATTTACGATTGTTAGGCACTTCGCGATTCAAGCATCTGTTCTTCAGTAGTTTTTTAGAATATTTAACAACAAACGCCCATTGCTTTTCTCGGTTTCCTAAACGCCAAAACTTTTGAAAACAAGCATAGCGTTGATCGTGCGTAATTTTTTCAAAACATCGGTATCTGCACTTACACGGAGCACCTAAAATTTTATCGTCCACTACCTTACCTTTTTTCGTGACATATTTTTGACCAATGTTTTTTAAATATTTACGTTTCACGTCGGACCACTCAGATGTACGTCGCAACCGTTTTTTAGATCTTTTCTTTGGTGGAGTAGAGACTTCATCGTCACTGTAATAGTTAGGAGTGCTATAGGCATTACTAGTTGATGTGACATAGTCCAGGGTCCATCATCATGAGTTGGACAAAAGGCATCATGGCAATTTTTATGAGTATTTAAAGGAGAAGGCATAGGCGTAGAATTAATGTTATGTGTCGGAATTGAAGGGAGATCGCTAAAGCTGATATTTGGTGAGTTTTCAAAGCTGGACGGTGCTTCAAGCGCAAAAGGCGTTAGGTCATGGTTATTGTCAAGCATGTGCGAAAAATGTTGGTTATCTGTTAAAAAATTTTCAGCAACATGAACTGGTACAGAGCTCGATGCGTCGGTAGCATTAGCTGATACATTATTTTGTACAATACATAACTGGGGTGGCTGATTGTCTGTGACCTTGTCATCAGTAGATCCAAAAACGTCTTCCCATACTTCGGAGAGGTCTTTTTGAATGTTTTCAGCTCCTTCTGGCACTGGTGACGTTGCCAAAACTTCATGATTGCCCGTGCCGGTTTCTAAAAACATATAACACACATTCGTAATATAACAAAAGTCAATAAAACAAAATGGCGTGAAATTGTTGTAAAAAGGTCTGCATAAACTAAAAATAAAAAAATAATTCACATATTGTTAGGCTTTCACGGAAATTTTGAGTTGGAAAAAAGGTATATCTCTATATCAAACAAAGAAAAAAGTTACATTTACACATATACCTCATAAGTTTTGAACCGATTCCATCGAAAAAAGTAACATTTGCACTTCGAACCCAATGTTTTGGTATAATTTCCGAGTAATATAGTAGTATGTTAAGAAGTGAGTGCCAAATTAACAGGTGATATACTTATTAACACGAGTACTTTAAATACGAAAATTATTGATACTTATTGTTTTTAAGTATCTTGAAACAACTGTTAAAACTCCATAGAATAAAGACACATAAAAACTTGGAACCACTAATTTTAATTATTTCGCGTTGGAAGCTACTAGTTAAGAAAAAAGTTTATAAAATCTTTAAAAGTGCTTAAACTTTATTTAAAATAACCTAACATAATACAAAGTTTTGGTTGCTTACCTGGAATATCCATATTTTCATTATTTACCGCAGTGGATTCACACATAGCACTATTAGTTTTATTAAGTGTACGCTCTGATACAAGACTTAACATATATTTAGATCGCGCGTTTTTCATTTTGAAATCATAAAACATCTATTTTAATAAAAATACGTATTTAAAATTGCCGTTTGTAACAAAGACGTGCGCACGGGTCACCTCGCCGAGAACAAGGACACAACTGCCGATGCGTCCCCCCGCGCGCTTTGCGTCCGCGTCGGTCTAGACGGCGATTATAGGTACTCGTACTTATATTGCTTTATTCTTCGGAGATATATAACACATGCACCTTTATTCGACTGGTAACTTCGAAACTACATTACATAAAGAAAAAACGATTTTACCAATATAATATATAGGTCAGCTTAGCTTTATAACTAGGATAAAAACAATTTGGTATCATAATCATATGTAACTTTGTTCTCCGTATAGGTCGAAATGTATGGGGATGACACGTCAATTCCATATAATTTGGTTTTCTATTCCACATGTAGACAAGCGCTAAATGGCATTTGGCTACAGCTGCAGGATATGTTCAAACAATAAATACTCCATTATCACCAAGCAACACTAAGAACCTTACAATTTACCATCGAAACAGAACAATATCAACCTTACATCCAATAAAACAAAGTCGAGATAAAAAAGCAAACCACTTCATTTACTAGAATCCTCTTTTAAATACTAGCTAAAGGCATCCGCTCTCAATATTATCGTTGGCCAGTATCCGACAAATGTTCAATACGTTGAGAAATTAAAATGGTTTGGCTAAATGAAGAGCGCTGTTTGCACTTGTTTTTAGAGGTCTGCTCCTAACTGGTGCGAGGGTATAATTTGTGAGGCTGTTGTTTGTGTGTGTGCTGAATTGGTTTTTTTGAAACTATTTATTTAAATACAGATTTGGTAGTTGATTTTATACTTAGAATACATTGGATTGTGTTTGGTGTTATAGAGGTATAATGCTTCAATGACTCACTGACTGCCACGGTGGTCGAGTGGTCGCTTGTAAGATTCCCGGGTCGGGCAAAATATTACTAGGCTTTTTAAAATAAATCTCAGTATTAGCAAAGAGTCTGGAATTGTGCCCGGTATATGGCAATATGCTCAACGCCTATTACATGGAACTCATAACATAAATAGTGAAAAGTGGGTGTTACATTGTACAGTGGCATTAAGTGCCGTAATGGCGCACCTCTGACTATCCCTTCGGGGATAAAAAGCGTGATTTTAAGTTACGTGACTCACAGAATTGTTCCACTGAACAAAACAAGCGGTTTTAAAAAGTAATCGATTTGTAGCTTTTTTTTTTCATTACCATTAAGAATCAGCAGATTCACATTGAGAATATTTCAGTGTTACTGAGATAGGAACACGCTTTTTGCTAAACAACAATCATAGTTTTGAAATAATATTAAATTCCTGACTAAATCAATAAAATGTTCAAAATGAACTCACGCAAACGACGCACGTCTAATCTTACAGTTTACAAAGATACGGAACTCTTCATCGAATCCTTTTCGGACCAAACAGTTTTTTTTTCACCAAGTAAAGAGGTAAAGGGCACAGGGTAATGCTGATTCAAAACCTTTATACTAGAACGTGCTAAACGGATTTTTGGGTACGAGTTTACTTTAGTTAATTCTCTGATTGCAAGTGGCCCGGTCAGTTCTTTCGGCTAATCCAGCAAGGCATGTTATCGTCTCTATTTGGTACCCAAGTACTTTAATTTTCAAGTGTCATTGTTAATCATGATTGGATTAAGTGTCATGGATTGAAATCATTATTTCTCATTAATTAGTGGAACCACTTGTTACTATCACTACATAGTACCTCTATAAAACAAAGTCGCTTTCCCTGTCCCTATCTCCCTTTGTATGCTTAAATCTTTAAAACTACGCGACGGATTTTGATGCGGTTTTTTAATAGATAGAGTGATTCAAGAGGAAGGTTTGTATGTATAATACATGCATATTGCACCCGCGCGAAGCCGGGGCGGGTCGCTAGTCATTAATAAAATTAAATTTGATCTTTCAAAATTAAATTTGAAATATTAAATTTGCAATAAACAACTTTGACTTTGACTTTGATATTTTTTCCAAAAAAATTAATTATTCGGTTTCCATTTCATTCTAAAATTATATAATTACATTATAGTACTTCGGCCCACCCCAGCTTCGCCAGGGTTCTATTTTTCCATGTTCTGAATCTTTATTTTATACAAATTTTGTCCTAACGATAATGAACACGACAAAAAAAATATCTAATCCGATGCAGTCATTCGACAGTTATCCGCGTACATATTAGGTATATTTTAATGATCAATTTATTAATTAAACAATTAATTAACCTATATCTATAGTGATTTTTCTCAAGACATTCAACCCAGGTCATAATTGCACTCTGATCCAGCACATGTAATTTGTAGGCAAAAAGTATTGTAATTCACAGCGCCTACATTCCAGATCAGTAGTCAAATCTCTCGAATGGTTCAACTACGTAATTGCTCAGCAATTGCTCGCAGGCTCGTTAGCGAGGCCCTCACTCTCAATTGATTTTTCCTACTCATGTAAGCTGTTAGCATACAGCTTCTATTTAAAATACTGGTCTAATAAATTCTAAATAATTTTCTATTTAGTACTAATTTCTAGCGTATTTAGGAACGGGATTAATTAATTGATCAGAATCTGTTCGTACTAATATTAATACGTGCAATCAGTAGATAATAAATTCAGTCGTCTAGTCTAAAACTAAATGTAGGTAATATCTCAAGTAGGTACATACGTATAGCTTTCCGCATTGAAACTCCTCATTTTAAAGATTTTGACTATTGCTTGAAACTAGTCGAGTTTCTCGTCAAACAGTTACGTACGCATTTTTGCTGCAAACAATATCTACTATGACACATAATCAGACCTTATAGAAATTGAAAAGGCGTCGTAAAGGCGACAATTGTGCAGGAGCAGTGATGCACCTACTATAGACTAAAATGTACTTGAGACACAACTTCACCAATGAAAACGTCAAAATTATTAATACAATATTGACATGACATGACTGCACACTTCGTGCAGTGGCTGGGCAACCGGCTGCCGCGCAACGTGTCACGGGTTCGATTCCCGCCCGGAACAACACTTTGTGTGACCCACAGATTGTTGTTTCGGGTCTGAGTGTCATGTGTATGTAAACTTGTATGTTTGTAAACACACCCACGATACAGGAGAAAATCCTTACGTGGGGCAACGTTTTTTAAAAAAGAACATTTATTTACATACATAACATCACGCCTTTTACCCCCGAAGGGGTAGGCAGAGGTGCACATTATGCCACTGTACAATGTAACACCCACTATTTACTATTTGTTATGAGTCCCATGTAATAGGGGGTGAGCGTATTGCCATATATCGGACACAATTCCAGACTCCGTGCTACTACTAAGAATTTTTAAAAACCCAATAATACTTTGCCCGACCCGGGAATCGAACCCGAGACCCCTTACCCGGCAGTCGCACTTACGACCACTTGGCCAATGAGGCAGTCACACAGAACATTAATTTCTTCTCTTTTAATCAAAGGAATCCTGCCTCAGATGCAGAATAAATAACAAAAAGAAAGATGAAACATTGACCTAATAATCAGTCGATAAAATCAAGGTGTGTTCAGCAAAAACAATACATTACGATTCAGTGGACCCGGCGGGCGCAGAAGAAAATCGTTTTAATTTGCCGCCCGCTGTTTGCTGGCTTGTGCAAATATTGGTGGCGAGGCTACCTACGTAAAACAATTGTACTTGAGTGCTTGACTTCGACCACTATAAAGCGCTTTGGAGAAGTATTATGATTTATTTCTTTCCTTTTGTGACTGCCTCGTCGGCCGAGTGGTCGCAATTGCGACTGCCGAGTAAGGGGTCTCGAGTTCGATTCCCGGGTCGGGCAAAGTATAACTGGGTTTTTAAAAAATTCTCAGTAGTAGCACGGAGTCTGGAACTGTGCCTGGTATATGGCAATAGGCTCACCTCCTATTACAAGGGACTCATAACATAAATAGTGAAAAGTGGGTGTTACATTGTACAGTGGTATTATGTGCACCTCTGCCTACCCCTTCGAGGATAAAAAGCGTGATATTATGTTATGTTCTTTTCTTGGTTTTGAGACTGATTTGTTGGTTCAAGAGTCTTTTATTTTACAAAAGGGTTTGTAAAAAATGTGCACGGTGCTTACATATAGACGTATCCTCTATATGTCTTCTTCTTGTTTGTCCATTCTCTTTTCATTTCTAATTGTCATAAGGTCTTCTGATCTTTTTTCTTCAAAGAAATATTTTAGGTTTGATAAACTTGAACCTTTAACATAGCTAACTTCAACACGCCTGCCAAACACGGATAACAATCTTAGGTACAATGGACTGTCATGGACTATTGATGATCATAGGTTGTAGTTGTATCAGAATTTGAAATTGTTAATACAACATTTTTTTTTACAGATATTCGTAGAACCATACATATTCAGAAGAGGCGCAACAACCCCTCCCTATCTCCACAATCTCCCCAATCCCCGAATCACCAACAAAATTCAAATTCCTAATCCCCAAAAGGCCAATGCCGCCAATGAACTTATAACGCCTCTGGTGTTTCATTTGTCCATGGGCGACGCCGATTGTTTACCATGAGGTGACCCTGTGCTCGTTTACCTGTTAAAAAAATATTAAAAATTTTAAAGACTAAAAACATGTTCTAATTGAAACTATTGGCAAAGTTTTACAATGTTCTTCGATTAAACGTTTCCAGTGTGAGACTAAGAAATAGTAGTTCGTTATAAATCAAGATTAATGTTGCAGTAATTGTGATTTCTAGTGTACAATCACATTCTTTTCTTTTTCTACATTATATTGAATATATTGAATACAATAGAGGTATATTGAATTTAAATAGATTTCTAATTACAAAAACTGATATTGATTCTTTGTTTTCTTTGAGAAGAATATTTACTCATCTACCATTTACTCTTCTCTGTATCACCCAAAGATCAGACTGGTAAAAAATGCCTACGGCATTGAGCAAGCATGGTGATTAATGCTCTAACCTTCTCCATGTGAGAAGAGGCTTTGCTCAGCAGTTGGCATTTGTAGGCTGTTGATGATGACAGAATTTACATTTCTACAGTTTTATTATATGAGTTATGTTTCTGCCACCGACGGAGGGTGCAAATGGAAACTATGATCATTTTACTAAGTTTATTATTATTAAAATTACATGTTAATTCCTAAAATCTAAGTGCGAATGCGTTTGAAGTTGGAACAACACTGATTTCTTCACTTAAAATTATTTCGAAAGAAGGTTTTCTATAAAATCTATTGAGGTTAACTTTAGTGGGGTGACTCAGCAGTTTAGGTGTTGCAATACTTCGTTGCACCAAAGTAGGTCTAATGTCCTGATTTACCAGATTTGCTCCTCGTGGCATGGCGTTGATCACGGTGTAGGTACATGTGTCGGCACCGATACGTAACATATGTATAGATAGTAATAAATAAGAAAATAAAGAAATACTCAAACAACTTCAAACTATTCGTACACAAAGGCAGACAGTATAAGTCAATCACAGTGGTCTGTCTGGCCGAAGTATTCTTAGGTACTACGTCAAGTGTCAAGGCTTCGATTCAAGAATCTATTCACGTACGAAGACGTATATATCGGACGTAATACCTTTAGAGCAGAGAGACATTCTTTGATGCATTCTTGGGAATGTAAAGATTATTTTTGTGCCTTATTGGACCTAGTGGAAACAGACTCGTCAAACAGTTACGTGTTTTAGCCAAAAATATAATAAAGTCAAAGTCAAAGCTTTTATTTCCATGAAACCATAGTTTGGTACTTTTGAAACGTCAACAAATACAAAAAAAATAACAGTCGTCAGTCAGTCCGTCAGTGAAACTAGGTGAAGCTAGGTAATTATTAATTATGTCTCACGAAAGTTATAAATAATAATCATTGCGTTTTGACTGTGGATGAGTTGAGATGAAGTCATCATACATTACCATCCCTGCCACTAAATGCTAAACTTTACGATATAAACATACCACCACGCCTTTATACCCGAAGAGGTAAACAGAGGTACACATTACTGCACTTAATGCCACTGTACAATGTAACACCCACTTTTCACTATTTATGTTACGAGTCCCATTTAAAAGCCTCGTTGGTCAAGTCACAGGTGCGACTGCCGGGCAAGGGGTCGCAGGTTCGATTTCCCGGTCAGGCAAAACTGACGTAAAACAACCCTTGCGTTTTGTTTTTCTGTTTGAGCAAGGTAACTGAAAGCTCCCCATTCCCTAAATGTTCAAACCCCAAAACCCCGGCAACAAACTTGCAACGCAACTCCTATAATGTTGTAGGTGTCCATAGATGGCACTCATTGTTTTTCCTACAGATGATCCGTTCTCTTTTATACTATATAAAAATACATTATACTAGCGTGGACTATATTTAGGACACCCCATTCTTCAAAGAGGTGACAACATATTTCTTACAAGCTCATATCAGGTTGATTGAGTCAGCGTTAGATGAAATAAATTGCTTCCCTCTGGGCCGGGCTCAGGAACAAAAAATATATCGACGTATGAGAAATATATCAAGATAGCTGATTGTAATAACATTTCGAAGAATATTTCCTTGAAAGTCTGTAGTTGGGAGGTGTGGTTGTAGGTATATTAACTATGTAATACAATTCCCTAAAGAAAAGTGGAACAATGTGAATATTTTTCCTAAACCATGTTTTAAGTCTTATGTCATAAGGTTCAAATCTACTACCACAAACCGGTAAAGGTCTAGATACTTTTTTATATTAGATTGAACTAACGTTTGACCACTATCTCGCCTGGTGGTAAGCGATGATGTGGCCTACGATAGAGTACGTCGACCCATAAGCAACCTATTCACTCGGGTCTTGAAGACACCCAGGTCCCCTTCAAGAAATACAGAATCTGGCAAAGAAATCCACTCCTTAACAGCACAAGGAAGCTTCATGCGAAGCGCTTCGTGCGTATTGGTGGGACATCTACCATGAATCGACGACGCTTCGCTGATTGTCTTGTGGTACGATAATGGAAAGGACTAGGGGGAATCAAGTTGTGCAATTCCCCCGCACACTCTTAAAGAATGAAAAGGTGTAAATATTTTAGTTTTTAGTTAGTTATAATTTAAGTTGTATATATTTTTAAATTGTTAATAACATATTTAAGAGTTCTTAAAGAATTATATGTATCTCGGTTGATCGTTTAGTGAAATAGTCGCACGTTCTAAAGCGTAACGTATAAAAGTTAGAGTGAACGTAAAATTATGACTGTTTAAACACCAAAATCTTCACCATAATAAGGAAATTCATCCTCATTCAAAATTCAGAAAAGCCTCTTAAGAACCTCAACAAGGAAGCCCGAGAAGATACGCCGATGAAAATCATAATCGAATCATAATAAAAGATTGTGAAGAAAAAAAATGTAAATAATTCTAGTCGAGGCTACCGGGGTGGCAGCATAAAATCTTTTAAAGTATTCGCACCAATCAAAACTTGTCAAAACTCGTTTTAGAAAGTTCATTGAAAATTTATTCAAAAGACAGAGGTCCCAAAAAGTTGTGAATAACTTATCTTTTAGAACTCTGTCAAAGTGAATTAGCCTCGTTATGATGATCACTCGATAGCCCCTCGACTTTTATTAGCATTACCATCGAAGCTATTTGAGTAGGCAAAGAGAATAATTGGTGATATTTAGCGGAGCTATCCCAGTTTTAATTCGCGTTTATACGGAAAGTTAAAGGAATCATTCCAAAGTGAAATTTCCTAAACTAAGATTTTGAAGAGATTTTAAATTCGATTTTGATTTCCTTTGCGACGTTAAATTTTTGCCGTCAAAAATTATATTAGCGGCCTGTAACATAAATTACTTTTCAATTAAATTGCCCTGAAAGACATTGACTAAATATTTATAATTAGGACATCGATATTTAGGCTATTGTTTGACCTTGCTTCCAGATTGTTCCAATTTTAGTAACACAAGTTTAAGTAGCCTTTAAATCTTCCTCAATAATTTGAGTGCATAAAACAAAAAGCGAATGTTCAATTTAACTATCTATATATATAAATAAAAGAAAGTCGTGTTAGTTACACCACTTATAACTCAAGAACGGCAGAATAGATTCGGCTGAAAATTGGTAGGGAGATAGCTTAGAGCCAGGAGACCGACATAGGATTTTTAACCAATTTTTTTTTACTTTTTACCGAAAATCACGAACGGGGACGGGAAAAAATGGGATTACGCGTACGAAGTCGCGGGCAGAAGCTAGTATATATATATATATATATATATATATACAAAAACAGATAAACATTCGACACTTTATTTTAACAAAAAACACACTGGATCAGAATTCATATTACAATTAACAGCAAAAATTCTTTGAAAGAAGTCGATTTCCTATTATTTGCAACAATAATACAATTTCATTGATGCCTGCTAAAGGTGCTCGGTTTGTCGCGATAACTTATCAGTTTGACAAATTGTTTGTGCAACGTTTTCACGGCTTGTTTCCGACCTTTCTGAGAAACGACAAATTTTTAGGAGGAGAAATAATAATAATTTCATAAATTGTAAATGTAATTGAGTTCAGCTAAAAACATGATGGCATTCTATTATATTACAACTCCCTGATGACCAAAAGTAGACATATAGAAGAGCACCAGCAGATATTTTTTTAACTCAGTGCAATAACAGAGAAATACAAAACTTAAAAATTATTTATAAACTGCACCAGTTTCTATTTTATATTAAATATATATAAATAGACATTACAATAAAAGCATATTGTATATAGAATCATAAACAACAACTCTACTTTATCTTTCAAAAAATAAAAACCGTAAACCTATGTTTTGTATGATTCCAGAATCACAAAATAAAAAACATATTTAGTTCATTATAACATTGAGTTTCTCAATTCCAATAATTTCTTATTAAAAACTTATTTATTCTAGAAACAAATGCTAAGAAACAATAACAAAGTCTCCCAAATAAACCGAAGTAAAATAGAATCACAAGAAAATAATAAAAATATTAACAACTTCGCAAACAAAGGAATGATATTGTAACCTAAGTCGCTTCATTAAATATGTCTCTGATAAAAGCGAATTCATATCAAATAATTTCCACAGTAAGTGAAACAAAGAAAAACACAATCTCTTTAATACAGCTATAACAGAAATCTTCTATAGCATACGAACTATTTTGAGAGTCAAAACAGATCCTAAACTTTGGGACCTAAGATCTGCAAACATAACTTTATTAGACTGAATGTATGTAATAGTTCCATAAAAGTTAACTACTAGTATTTGCTTAAGTACCGCCGGGAAACGTATAGAAGTATGTCGACCATTTTAGAAAGATCCCCAACTTTATTCCAAAGTCCTTTGGAAATTTTTCGGAGCAAAGAATTGACGTCGACGGGGGAGGTCATCTTAATTTAGACTCTCTACCCTCAAGGCGACGCATTTCCAGTCTAAGAACAAAAGCTGGAACACCGATTGATATTTGTAAGAACCCTGTGAACCAAGACATAAGGTTTGTTATAGCTAAACATGACTTTATAAGAATATTGGGTGACGAAAAGGTTCGCAAAACGCGTGGAATGGATGGAGCAAAAAAATAATCCTTTGTCAGTTGGTTAACGGTTCATTTCAGTTTCGTAATACAAAGAAGTTTAGATTTCCCTACTGTATTTCGTTTAGGAAATTTCAAAAGTTCTTTAAGTATATGAACTTTTTTTAAATTGCGTCGACTCTTAAGTTGACGATATTTTCTTTAGGAATAAAATTAAAGCGTTTGTGACATAATCCGTGGGTACTGCTACTTTTTATTTCGAAAGTTCATAAAAACCTAACTATGCTAATAAACTATTAAAAAAAATAAAAATATTTTAAATCGTCTAATCAAAAACAATCATGACCATATGACCAAAAGTCGATACTAGCGCCACAATCAAATCTAGTGACGCTGATTGATCGCCTTCTAATTTCATTTTTACTAAGTAATCTCCTCATGTTTAAAATAACTGGAGTACTTTCTTTGAAGTAAAAACGATATACAATACATACATACTTACTTATCGTCACGCACGTATCCCTTTGGGTAGGTAAACGTCAATTTACCTATACCTCTTTCGCTTCATCTACATTCATCAAAGTTTTCATGCATGCTTGTTGACTGAAGATGCTTCTAATGCGACCTGAATAGTGAGAGAAATGTAGGATAGTCATGCTTCGGCGGCCCACAACCGGGGGCCGGCTCGACCAGAGTGATACCACGTCCTCACAGAGAACCGACGTAAACCAATTGTGTTATGCTTCGTCATGTAAGTGAGGTTACCGGAGGTCCGATTATCCTTCCCTTCATCTCCTTTATCCCTGAATCCCCAACAATCCTCAAATTCCTGATCCCTAAAAGGCCAGTAATGCACTTGTGTTCCGAGTGTCCATGGGCGACGCCGATTGCTTATGATCCGTCTGCTCGTTTACTGGCTTAGCCCATAAAAAATAGCAATAGAAGCATAAGAACATTCCACGCCTATAATATTTCACATCATCATCATCATTATTAGAGCAAGCATTTCAGCAGAGCATTTTTAATACGCTGTATATGAACTAGTTACAGCACTCGACTCTACAGATTTCTCTATGCATCGTTTCACACTTTTATCACTAGTTTGGCAGTGGCATCGCACTTTACATTTACCATGGCGCATCTCTAAAATATAAAAATTGAATTCGTTGAACTTCCCTTTTGCGGTTTCAATATCAATAAATTATTTTATATTCTGTACTTAAAATTTATTTCAAGTTTTCGGGTTACTAGCACTTGTGATAAGTTTTCTATTATACATTTTAATATTTGTTTGCATATGACATCATAGAAAAGATCTAGTTCGTAAAAGAAATAAAACTTAAATTTCATTCTGAGGACGCAGATTTTAACTCATTTATTGACCCTCTTAGGTACTACCATGGGCCATTTAACCCAAATGAAAATTAAAAAAACCCAAAATCCTACTCGTTACCGGTTGACACAATAGGGTAGATGGCTAATTTTTATTTAAATGTCCGTCTGGTAGAATAATTTAAAACATTAAAACGAATACTTTCTACGATATATTGATTTGAAATGTCGCGTGACGTCACTTCTTTGTACATTTTATACGTAGAAATGACGTTTTAGCTCCTACTCCTAAACTTTGATTCGTTTTATCTAAGTATCATATTTTTATTATACGGCAAAATAAAAAAAATACATGACTAATATTTTTTCATTACCTAGCTGACGGACTAATTATGTTTTTAATTTTCACACCCTTTCATCATCCCTATTAACCATTTTCTTTCTCAAACCACTTTCAAGGAGAAAGACCATGCTACACTACACATAAAAGTCCAAATGTAAAAACAGTTACTTAACCTCCCAAAAAAAAACAAAAAAAACTTAAGAACTATACCATCCGCAGTACATAACAACATGTCTCAAAGTCCTTACACTGCGAGCACTATTTCTAAACTTATATTAACTCCTTAATTGAACATAGTAAACACACTTTTCCAACCCAATGTGGCTGAGTCTCAATTATTAGTTCACTCCTAAGATAGTTCAAAAGCCAACGCTACCAAAAACTAGGTCGAAAAGTTTTCTAATAACGTTTCTTTGGAGGAACCGGCAGTGTCCAAGAAGTTTAGTCAAAGATTGTTTCAACCTAGGGGTAAAAACCTATGGGAAAATTGCCAGAGCAGCGTTTGGCAGAAGTCAATGCGGTTAATGTGGTCCTAAGTTGTGTGTCTGTATTGTAAGAGGTTTTATTTCTATTGCATATCGCAGGGGTTGTCATGGCGAGGCGAAAAATATAAATAAACTGACCACAATGCTTAACGTAATTACCATCTACTACGGCATCATCTTGTGTCATTATTCATTACGTACATAACATAATATCACGCCTTTTATCCCCGAAGGGGTATGTAGAGGTGCACATTACGACACTAATAATAATAATAATGCCACTATACAATGTAACACCCACCTTTCACTATTTATGTTATGAGTCCCATGTAATAGGGGTTGAGCCTATTGCCATATATTGGGTACAATTCCAGACTCCGTGCTATTATTGAGGTTTTTACAAACCCAGTAATACTTTGACCGACCCGGGAATCGAACCTGAGACCTCTTGCCCGGCCCCCTTGTGTCATTATTCAATATATTTTATGATTATGTATTAAACACTACGATACGGTAGATTACACGGAGTTTCGTTAGTAAACAAAGGATCTTATGTCTGATCAAGTTGGCCATCCCCGGCATATCGTATCACTTTGAGATTGACTGCAAGAGAATGCTGTCGGACATTACATTCGTCTATGTTAATATGTTTTGTAATGCACAGATTTATATAAAGATTGATTCTTCTTTACGGGTATTTTAAAGTTACTGAAGCACTTAAGTAAGAAAAACATCAGTAAATTCGATAAGAAAATAAAAAATTCACATTTGTGCGTCACCGATTTATGGAAGATGTCCCACCCACACGCACGAAGCGCTTCGCTTCAAACTTCCTGGTGCGTACTGCTAAGGAGTGGAATTATTTGTCAGAGTCTGTATTTTCTGTAGGTCCTGAAGAACCTGGGTGTCTTCAAGGCCCGAGTGAATAGGTGGCTTATGGGTCGACGTGCTCCATCGTACGCCACATCGCTTACCACCAGGCGAGATAGTGATGAAACGTCAGTCCCATCTAATATAAAAAATATGTTTCAAAACAATAATTCTATAGGTTCGACAGCGATCTTCTTTATCATTATGCTAAAGATGAAACACTATAAAATCACCACATGGAAAACTATAATTTTCAAATTTCTTGATACCAACTCTGTATATTATTTATTCAGTACTTCCAACACTATACCAAGAATACGAAACTATTCTCAAAACTTCCCTTCATATCACACCTGTTGTCAAAAAATCTCCCTCCATTTTCCTGACTAACAAATCTTCGATACAATCTATAGACGCTGTCGCATTCATTTCAATTAGTAAGTATTCGCGGCAGGGGCGAAGAAGTATGGGGTTTACAGGGCCTATTACGAGTTTATTTTTACGTCGAACCGTTACTGCGTTTAGCCCCCTGATTGGTTGGTTAACTTAGATCTGGCCAATCAGAGCGCCAAACGGCTTAAACGTGTCGAACACGTTAAGGTAATAAAAAAAGTTGCAATAGGCCCTCAGACCTTTATCTTTCAAATCAAGTGGGGGAAGCTTGTTTACGATGCGATGGTAAAACGATGATCTGGTAAATTGAGGAAGAATGAACCAATTTTATGGGAGTCAGCTATTTTTTACACATTTTTCTTTATCGTTGGATCTAAAATATTATCTTCTAGTACTTTTAGTAGGGTGGTTGCAAGTGCTTAAATGGTGTTCAGGTTCGATTCCTAAGTGGAAAATCTTACCTAATTCACGATGTCATGAATTTACTATGATAGTAACTTGTCTCTAATTACGTGGGAGTCGTAACTTTACGTATAAAAACTAATAACAAACAAAAAGTCAAAACCAAAAAGCAAAAAATAACTATTAATAGTACTGATAGGTTACCCACCCACTGATAGGTAAGAAGTCGGTGCCATAAGTTCCATACAAAATTATTCATTAAAACCTTAATAGGTACCTAATTTACAATTTTGTGGACATTAAGTTATATCATTATGATATGAGCTTATGGCACCGACTTCTAACCTATCAGTGGGTGGGATACCCGTCTTGTTACTTATAATATACATAGGTGCAAAGTTCTAATCAATACAAATTGTACAAGCTCAAACACAAGGTAGTTACAGTATACCGTTGAGGAGTTCCCTTAACAATTACACTTCTTCATCATCAGACCCTTAATGACAGCCCCACTCTATTTAGGTGTAAAGTCCTCATTAATACAAATTAATCAAGCCCAAACTCAAGGTAGTTACTGTATACCGTTGAGGAGTTCCCTTAACAATTACACTTCTTCATCATCAGACCCTTAATGACAGCCCCACTCTATCTAGGTGTAAAGTTCTCATCAATACAAATTAATCAAGCCCAAACACAAGGTAGTTAATATAAACCGCTGAGGAGTTCCCTCGACTGTCTGTCGACTCCATCATCAGGTCGACTCCAGACCCTTATCTAATTGTAGTGTTTAAATCCTTAATTGGAAAACATAATAGACGCATTACTCCCCCATAGAATTTTCGAAAGTTCCCCTCGGTTTCCCTAGGATCCCATCATCAGATCCTGACTTCATGGAAATGGAACCATCTCGGGAGTTCACCCTTTCAAACAAAACAAAAATTTTTGAAATCGGTCCACAAACGGCGGAGTTCTGCGCGAACAAATATAAAAAAAAAAAAAAAAAAACAATCAGCCGAACATAGTACCTCCTCCTTTTTTTGAAGTCGGTAAAAAGAACTGAACGTCAAGAACCTTCAGTAAATGTAACTGTGACTTATATATGTCTTTTAGGAGAGAAGTTACAGTTTCATTGTGTAATGTAAAGTAGGTAAAACAGCACGTAGCATAAGTCTGATAAATATATTCTGAAGTTCCTTCCTTCTTAAAGTGTGGGAGAGCCATGCTTCACCACGAATGAGCCGGCTCGACCGGAGTGATACCACGGCCGAGCAGAAAACCGATGTCCAACAACGCTTGCGTTGTGTTTCGTCGCGTGAGTGAAGTTACCGGAAGTCCAATTATCACCCTCCCTTTCTTCAATCTCCTCTATCCCTGAATCCTTAAATTCTTATCCCCAAAAGGCCAATAACGCATCGACTTATCACATAAAAAAAACAAAGAAAAGGTACATATTTCGGCACTTAATGCCACTGTACAGTGTAACACCCATTTTTCACTATTTATGTTATGAGTCACATGTAATAGGGGGTGAACCAATTGCCATATACCGGGCACACTTAATGCTACTGTACAGTGTAACACCCACTTTTCACTATTTATGTTATGAAGCACATGTAATAGGGGGTGAACCAATTGCCATATACCGGGCACACTTAATGCTACTGTACAGTGTAACACCCACTTTTCACTATTTATGTTATGAAGCACATGTAATAGGGGGTGAACCAATTGCCATATACCGGGCACACTTAATGCTACTGTACAGTGTAACACCCACTTTTCACTATTTATGTTATGAAGCACATGTAATAGGGGGTGAACCAATTGCCATATACCGGGCACACTTAATGCTACTGTACAGTGTAACACCCACTTTTCACTATTTATGTTATGAAGCACATGTAATAGGGGTGAACCAATTGCCATATACCGGGCACACTTAATGCTACTGTACAGTGTAACACCCACTTTTCACTATTTATGTTATGAAGCACATGTAATAGGGGGTGAACCAATTGCCATATACCGGCCACACTTAATGCTACTGTACAGTGTAACACCCACTTTTCACTATTTATGTTATGAAGCACATGTAATAGGGGGTGAACCAATTGCCATATACCGGCCACACTTAATGCTACTGTACAGTGTAACACCCACTTTTCACTATTTATGTTATGAAGCACATGTAATAGGGGGTGAACCAATTGCCATATACCGGCCACAATCCAGACTCCATGCTACTACTGAGAATTTTTAAAAAGCCAATAATCTTCAGCCTGACCTGAGAATCGAACCCGAGACCCCTTGCCCGGCAGTGGCACTTGCGACCACTCGGCCAACGAGGCAGTCACTTCGCCTCAAATAATCAACATTTAAAGGCTTACCACAAATCTTTTTCGATTACATGACCGAATTTAATATAACAGCAACATGTGGTATACAAAACAAAATAATACAATAGCACTACGTTACAGAAGGAGTTGCTGAATATTGTATGTGGCGGGTCGCCGCTCTGTAACAAGATCTTGCAGAGTAGCCTCACACAGAGGCTGTTGTTGACGATTTTTGAAATAGCCACTTTAATCTGTCAAGAATTAGGTCGAAGATTGTTTACTCAACCACTTGAATGCCTTTATATGAGACACAATAGATAATACATTGTGTCTCGCGCGGATCCACGTTTTTTTTTTAAGAGGGGAAAATCATCGTATGGCCGCTCCCGCCTGGGTGAGGCGGGAGCGAGTGTCAGACTCTTACTGACTAAAAACCACCCCGTTCCTTCTCCTGCACTTCGAGCCGGAGCCGCGGTTACCTGTTAGGTTCTCCGCGACGCGGATCCACGTTTAGATACACGACGGGTTAATAATAGCTTCAACACTAGATCATCGCCAGCGATGTTTAAACCATCACAAAAGTTATGTTCTAAAATTTATATTCTACGTGAAAGAAGTCGCGGGCAACAACTAGTCTGCTAATATATACCGCATAAAAATGGTTTAATTACTTTTGAGTTTTTTTTAAGAAAAACCTTGCCCCACACTAGGATTATCTCCTGTGTCGTGGGTGCGTTTACAAACATACAAGTTCACATACACATGACACCCAGACCCGGAACAACAATTTGTGGATCACCCAAAGTGTTGTTCCGTGCGGGGATCGAACCCGCGACACGTTGCATGGCAGCCGGGTGCCCAGCCACCGCACCAACCGTGCAGTCAATTGAAACAAAAAAGGAGTTATTTCTGATAATTATATTCTACGCTCACGAAATCGCGACAACAACTAGTCTACTAATAAATACCATATAGAAAAAAGGTTTAATTATTTTTGAGTTTATTGTGGACAGACTGTATTTCGTTCTAATATTTGGTGTGAATATAACTCAGACATTATGAAGATAAGCTGACTAAATCAATCAAACCATGGTAGTGTTAAAGATAAACATGTTTACCATAACATACCTTAGATAAGATAACATTATAAACTAGTACTTAAATAAACCTGACTTGACTTCACGGTTGGCGCAGTGCCTGGGCAACTGGCTGCCGTACAACGTGTTTTGGTTTCAATTCCCGCACGGAACAACTCTTTGTTTAATCCACAAAACTGTTGTTCCGGGTCTGGTTGTGTAATGTGTATGTAAACTTGTATGATTATAAACGCACCTACGATACAGGAGAAAATCTTAGAATGTTTATCAAAAAAAAGATGTTCTCTAATCCGGTACCTAGTACTAGTACTCTGACTAGACTAGCCTGGTGTCTTTCAAAAAATCTAGTCGCCTTTTGATCCAGTTCCCGTTTACAAAAAACTACCTACTTTCGCGCGGTTTCACACGCTCCGCTTGATAAAATTTTGAGGTGAAAATAGATTAATTTGGAGAGGGTCTGTGTTGTTGTTGTTGTTAATGCCCTATATCCCTTTGATGGGGCAGAGAGCTTGCAAAGAAGTCATTCATTGAAGGAGGACTCCGGTATTATGAATATGTTTTTAATTTTCCTTATTTGAATGACGGATGAAGAATTATTGATTACTAGCTACTTCCGCGCGGCTCAGCTCCTATTGGTCGTAGCGTGATGTTTTATAGCCTATAGCCGTCCTCGATAAATGCGCTATCCAACACAAAAAAAAATATTCAAATCAGACTAGTAGTTACAGAGATTAGCGCGTTTAAACAAACAAACAAAAAAACAAACTCTTCCGCTTTATACAAAAGTATAAGATAACCTCTTGTATTAAAGAATAATTAACCATCTTCACTAACTATAGGTCCCTTAAGAAAGTTACTTTCATTGTCTTCCTTTAAGCTACTCTGTGCCACATAGTGCTCCCACACAGCACTGGTGACATAACTGTTCGATATAATATCACTGCACTTGCATATCCTGACGTTGCACAGACTATACCACTTGGTTTTATATTGCAGTCTAGTACTTTAAGTCTAAATACTGGGTATAATTCCAAATCCCTTGTTGTATTGTTTTTCTTCTATTTTATTTTATTGTGCATTTACCACCCATTCCCAGATTCTTTTCAAAAAAAAAGAAATCGCCGCGTGCGCCCATTGTAGTCAAATTACTATTGCAAAGTTTACTATTTATTTTCTGCGTGTGTAATAAAGTATAAATAAATAAATAAATAAATAAATAATCGACAAACAAAATTATTTTTTTCAATAGCTTATCACGTCATTTTGACTGCTGAGTAATAGCTGGTTAAATTTATTGTCCCGTAATACACTGGGCACAATTTTAGATTCTGTGCCAGAGAAATTTTTCAAAAGTTAAACATAAACTTTTTCCCGCCTTAAAATGAAAGAATGGCCCACGAAAATAGTGTTCAACACCCATTCACACAATTGATTCAAAATTATATATTATATTGTACTGATTTCTATGAGCTATTCAGCAATTATTGTTCCATGCATGTATTAACATCATTATCTTAGTAAATAGTGGCCCCCTCACTATAATGTATTATATAGGGTAATAAGGTAGGATACTTGTCAATCGCTGTCTATCTGTCATTCTCTGGTGTGTATACGTCGTGCGCTCTGCACATTATTTTATGTTAATAAAATCGAGTAAAACAAACCCGACTATAATTTAATAATCAACCAACATAACAGCAATGAATAGAAAGATTCTTAAGAAAAGCTAGTACGCAAATAAAGAACACACTTCCATCTTCTCATTCTCAACAGAAACCTTTGCGGTCCCATTAAATTCCTACCTAAACATGGCCCCTAATCTACACCATGGGGTCATAGGCCCCCAAATAGCGTTACATTACCGGAATCGAATTAATTTGATCGCGACATTCCTTAATTAAAACAGCTCCCTATTCCCGTGATCGGTAATTACTAAACGATAATAACTTTGGTTCATTCATTCCATTAAATGAGTTTTACATGTAGTATAAATTGAGTTGTAGAATCGTTTATGAAATTGTATATTATTATTCATGTCTGTTATTAGAGATTGTTTTGATGGTCAAGTAGTCTCAACCACGACTGTCGAGGGATCCTGAGGCCTTAGTACGAGTTTCTTTTTCGTTTAAAGTATTCGAAACGAGACGGCGTTCGGCGTTTTGATTGGTTGGTTCATTGGCGCCGACCAATCAGAGCGCCGAACGCGTACTCGTTACGATTACTTTAAACGTAAAACCAACTCGTACTAAGGCCTCTGAGTTGTATTCTTAAGTCGGATATTAAATTAATGGTCTTTTTCGATTTATTGAAATTCTCGGTTACAATACTGAGGAAATACCCTTTCACCATCTCCCGAAACCGCTGCAACTACTATAAGCCAGGATCTATAATAGATATAATCATGAAAACACCGGACCACTGAAATCTGGCGCGTCCCAGGGACATGAATGTCTTGGATCCCACAACGAAATAAAGCAGAAGATATTATTAAGAGGAGTATGGTACCATTTTATGGTAATGGACTATGATTATGAGATTCATAAGAAAACTGGCGAAAGATAGGTGAAGATCTCTGCCTTTTTCCAACCTACAATTAATCTAAACTAATTCTACAATTACACAAAGTTAACATAATTCAGGTAATATCCAACAGTCTTGAAATTACAGGCCTCTAGGATACCTGAAATTATTAAAGTTTAAATGAAATTCTAAGGCTTACGTAACACTGATATGGGTACAATTATTTTAGTTAAGTATACTGACTGCCTCCGTTGACTAAACGATGTAATTGTGACGTGTGACTGGACATTGCATTACTACAAATATTTTTTTAGATTTCGTCCTAAATCGAGTCCTAGTTTGTGAATAAGAAAGTATGTTTTTTTTACAATTTACTTTCTTACATAAAGATATCCGATTAGTTTTATATGCGCCACCTAAAAGAAGGATTATTTAGTTTAGTCAGAATTAAATTTTCGCAGTGGAAATTATTGTCATGCTAGGTATAATATGCTAGCCTAGTAAACTACACACATACTTAAAATGAGATTAAATGAAAAAAAAAATTTCAACAATGTTTATTTAAATGCATAATGATTTACAAGAATCTGTACTTATATATTTAAAAGGTGACAGTTCTATCACAAATGATTTTTGTTCTTTGAACACTTAAGGTAGACCAGCTACCTACCAACAAACTTTTAATAGGGTAGTTTCCAAGGTATGTAAATTAAAAATCTAATTAGTCCGTCAGATAATGACAAAATATTTGACACGTATTTTTTTTATTTTCTCGTATAAAGTTACAATACTTACATAAAATGGAGTTAAGTTTAGGAGTGGGAGGTAGTTACGTCACAACGTGCTACATTTTGTTGCACGCTATGACATCACATGACATTTCAAATTAATATATCGTCGAAAGCATTTAATTTTGTGAGAAAAGAAAAAATACGTGTCTAAAGTTTTAAATTAATTTACCAGATGGACATTAAAATAAAATTTAGGAAACTACCTGATTGAGGACTTTTTTATAACAATAATTTGTGGCAAGACTTCAGTTTGAGCTCATTCACACTCCAAGTATCACACTTTTCGACCTCGCGGGTTACTGCGGCTCCGGCTGGAAGCAGCAGTAGGAACGAAGTAGTTTTTAGTTAGTCTCTTAGTGACTCTGATACTCACTCCCCATGATTTCTCCCACCCACAAAAAAGACCCGTTTTCTTTAGGGGCTTTTACGCCATTCAGACTAAGTACACACACAATCCACCTTAACAAACTACTTTAAGAACCACAGTCTAAAAAGGTTGGCTCAGAAATATGGATCTTCTGCTAAATCTTCGGATACTTCTCTTGCCTCTTGCTGTTCTTTTGTCTCGAGGTGGAGACGCTCTGTTGGGTGGGTGCACCCAGTCTGGACATCTGTAGAAATAATGTGAATTTTAGATTTATTTGTAGCAAACATTCCAGAATGCAGGAGTTTGAATGGATGTTTTTTACCCAATCACATGACAAAACCTGAATGGATTTGGATGAAATTTTTATACTATTAATAAACAAAACTGAAGAGTTTGTTTGTTTGTTTTAAAGTTCTAATCTCGGGAATTACTGGTCCTATTTGAACAATTCTTTTTCTGTTGGATACCCCAATGGGCTCTGTTGTATATTGCCAAGGAAGGCTATTGGCTATCAAACATCACCAACGATCATTGAGCGCTGAGAAGAGCTCGTGAAACCGCGCGAAAGAATAACATAATATAACATAAGGCGCAAAAGAATAACCTTATATCCCCGAAAGAGTAGGCAGCTTGCTGAGGTGCACCTACCTCTGCACATTATGCCACTGTACAGTGTAACACCCACTTTTCAGTATTTATGTTATGAGTCTTATGTAATAGGGGGTGAGCCTATTGCCATATACCGGGCACAATTCCAGACTCCGTGCTACTACTGTCTATCTAATCTAATCTAGTTTGTAATTGTACAAGTATCACAGTAAGGAATGACCATAAATAATAATAAATCGTGTCTACTAAACATAGTGAATTCGTCATGCAATTAAAACACCAATAAGTTCTCGGAAAACCGTTTTAGGGAACAGAGTGTAAAGTTCCCTAAAATCGGAAAGGAGGATCCTCCGACCAGGCGAGGCGATCGTGCCTGGCGGGCTTTCTGCCCAACAGTTGTTCGTTGGGATTTTCTATTCGTGTTTATTCGCTTGTAAACTTTGCATGTGCGATGTAGGATTCTTGTGACGTCATCCGTTGACATGTGGCATGCGTCGCCACATCACTCCCTCCCAAGACCGGAGGTCGATCCCGCTGAGACGGCTGTCGATGCTTGAGATGAGCGGTGCCAGAACCAGTGTAGAAAGTCCCTAGTTCCAGTGAGTCGGAACTGTGCCGCTGAGTGCCCAGTGAGTCGGGTGAGCGGTGCAGGGTTAAACTCCAGTGAGTCGGAGAGATGAGCTCGCAGTGTCCCACGGTGAGTCGGGGAATAGATGCTGCGAGGGTAGGTGCGTAGTGGCTGGCGTCTGCGTTGACGGGAGGAGATGTCCTTCAGAACCATGTGCAGAAGTGCTGTGCCTAGACGCTGGTGAGGCCGTAGGGAAGAACCAGGCTGCACGACTTCGTTGCAGGCGATGATGGTCCCTGATGAGGCCGAGGATGCTGGTTGGCTGCGACTTGATTACCGCTCAGCGGAGAAATGATGAATGAGAGGGATGGCGATACGGATGATGCTGATCTGCTCCGTGAAGTGAAGGTTGCTTCCAATCACGTCGGGGTCACCACTTTAGGGAACAGAGAGTATAGTTCCCTAAGATCGGAAAGGAGGATCCTCCGACCAGGCGAGCTGATCGTGCCTGGCGGGCTTTCTGCCCAACAGTTGTTCGTTGGGATTTTCAATCCGTGTTTATTCGCTTGTAAACTTTGCATGTGCGATGTAGGATTCTTGTGACGTCATCCGTTGACATGTGGCATGCGTCGCCACACCGTTATTCTTAGCGAAGGTGACAAAACAATAAATTCTCACCATTTAGATACAACAATTGCCTCTAAAGATAAAAATATTTATATTAGCAGCCAGGTATAGTGGTTTTTTTTAAGGGGAGGAAATCATCGAATGATGGCTCCCGACTAGGGTGAGGCGTGTCAGACTCTTACTGACTAAAAACCACCCCGTTCCTTCTCCTGCACGTCGAACCGGAGCCCCGGTTACCCGTTAGGTTCTCCGCGACAGTCAGGTATAGTGGGTAGGTACCTACTACGTATATTATCCTACGTGATTTTAATAACGATGTTTATTCAACAGTTTCAAAGTAAATGGTTTCATCAATTTCATGAATGACGATGATTTTCCTCAATGAGATACCATCGCGACCGTTTTGGTTTTTACGTTGTACCAATGTGCATAGAAGCGTGACTGATTATGCCTAAGTACTATGTGTAATAAATATAGAGGAAAACAAATTATCATACATGAACAGATCGTGATAGTTCACTACTGGGTATCGGACTATGGACCACGTCAACAATACTGCGGCCTTTATAAAAGTTGGTTTTACGTTTAAAGTATTCGAAATGAGTACGCGTTCGGGGCTCTGATTGGTTGGTTTATTAGCGCCGGCCAATCAGAGTGCCGAACGCGCAACTCGTACTAAGGCGTCTGGACGTAAACGGAACACTTCCGAAACGCTGACAAAAAGAAATTGTTATTACAATTTTAATCATTTTTGTTTTCTTTTTTGTGTTTAACTGCCTCGTTGGCCGAGTGATCGCAAGTGATTCCCGGGTCGGGCTAAGAATTACTGGGTTTTTTTTTATTCTCCGTAGCAGCACGGAATCGCCAAAGACATCTCGTACACAGAGATAGGTTTAGGTCGTACTAACGTCATTAAACATCGCATAGATACTGGTAATGCTGAGCCTATCCGTCAGCGATATTACCGCATGTCACCAGAAAAGCAACGTATTGTCGCTGAACAGGTTGATGAGATGTTGGCACTAGATGTTATTGAACCTTGTGAGAGTCCATGGTCTTCTCCAGTACTAGTCGTGGGTAAGAAGGATGGAAAGCCCCGCTTCTGCTTGGACAGCCGTAAATTGAACGCGGTAACAAAGAAGGACGCATATAAGCTTCCATATGTGTCTGAAATTTTAGATAATCTGAAGGATGCGCGTTATCTTTCCAGCATAGATTTGTCCAAAGCATTTTGGCAGATATTAATTGATGAAAAGGACAGAGAGAAGACGGCCTTTTATGTTCCTGGTCGAGGAACTTTTATGTTTAAGGTCACAGCTTTTGGACTTACCAATGCTCCTGCTACGCAACAGAGACTTGTCGATCTTTTATTCGGGCCTGAATTCGAACTCAAAGTCTTTGCATACTTGGATGATGTGATTATCATAAGCAAAACTTTTGAGGAACACGTAAAACTGCTTCAGAAAGTTTTTCAAAAACTGCAATCGGCTAATCTCACTGTCAATCTAGACAAGTGTCACTTTTTTCGAAGTCAGCTACGGTATCTTGGCTACATAGTGGATGCTCATGGCTTGAGAACTGACCCAGATAAAGTCAAAGCCATATTAGACTTTCCCACTCCTGTCAATAGGAAGGAGGTTAAGCGTTTTTTGGGTACGGCGTCGTGGTATAGGCGTTTTATTCCACAATTCAGTACCGTAGCAGGCCCTTTAAATAAGCTGACTTCTAATAAAAAGAACTCCCCTGCTTTTCAGTGGACCCCTGAGGCTGATAAGGCTTTCCTAGAATTAAAGACTAAACTAGTTCAAGCACCTGTCCTTGCTTGCCCTGACTTTAACCTTCCTTTTGAAGTGCACACTGATGCTAGTAATTTCGGTATCGGTGCGATGTTGGCTCAAACAATAGATGGTGTGGAACATCCAATTGCGTACATGAGCCGTTCTTTGAGTAAACCGGAGAGGAACTACAGCACAACAGAACGGGAGGCACTTGCAGTTCTTACTGCTAGAATACTGGCGCTGTTACCTTGAGACCGACAAAGCTTTTTTGGTCTATACTGACCATTCTTCTCTTAAATGGTTTATGTCTCTCACTAATCCAACCGGTCGGCTCGCAAGGTGGGGAGTTCGCCTTTCTTCTTTCAATTTTGAAATAAGACACCGTCGTGGTAAAGACAATGTTGTTCCGGACGCCCTATCTAGAAGTGTGCCAGTTGAGACCATTTCAAACGCTGATGCTTCCACTGCTTCCGTACCTGATACTCAGGATTCTTGGTACCGGAAGATCTTCCAGGGTTGCCAGACTAGTCCTATAAATTTTCCAAACTACAAGGTGGAGAATAATGTATTATACAGGTACATGAAGACGAAGGTAGACCTTACGGTTGAGTTTGCTTGGAAGAAGGTTATTCCTAAAGAACAACAAGGAGATATTCTGATTGAGTGCCACTCTAAACCTATTTCCGGTCATTTCGGCGTGTTTAAGACATATAAGCGCTTAGCACTTCGATTTTATTGGCCCGGTATGTATTCTAGCGTGGTTCAATTTGTTTCAAATTGTGAAATATGTCTAGCTCATAAACATTCTACCCATGGTGTCTCTGGAAAAATGGGTAGGCCTAAAGACGTTTCTCGTCCCTTCCAAGTTCTATCAATTGACTTGGTTGGTCCGTTGCCTTCTTCCCGGAAACAAAATCAGTTTATTTTCGTTGTCACTTGCTGCTTTTCTAAATATTGCTTTCTTTTCCCACTTCGTCGAGCCACCTCGAATTTGATAGTTAAACATCTTGAGAACGATGTCTTTCTCGTTCATGGAATTCCACAAACTGTTATTCTTGATAATGGAAGTCAGTTTATTAGCAAAGACTTAGATAAACTTTTCGAAAAATACAAAATTCCCAACATACATTTTACTCCAAAGTACACTCCACAAATTAATACAGTAGAAAGATACAACAAAACAATAATAACTGCTGTTTCCAGTTTCGTAGATGGGGATCATAGATCTTGGGACTCAGACCTTCCTCAAATCCAATTCGCTATTAATAATTCTGTTAATGAAAGCACTGGTTATACTCCATCCTTTTTGGTACACGGAAGAGAGCTAGTCGTTTGTGGTTCTCATTACCTCGAGTATCCGGATCCAACAAACCTAATATTTCTACCACGTGACGCTTATGCTGCAAACCTGGGCCAATTATCACCAATATTCGATAAAGTGCAGGTTGCTTTATGGGAAGCTCATGTAAAAAACGCACAACACTATAACTTGCGCCGAAAACATGCAGAGTTTAATGTGGGCGATATCGTTTGGAAGCGTTGTTACTTTCAGAGCGATAAAGATGCTCATTTTAGTAAAAAGTTGGCTCCTAAATTTCAAAAATGCCGCGTAAAAGTCAAACGATCACCATTAGTTTACGTCTTGGAAGACATGAATGGTCGCGATCTTGGCGTCTGGCATATCAAGGATCTCAAACTCAGGGTAGGCCCGTCGTAGACTAATTTTGTTTCTATCAATTAGTCTCCTTGCGGATTTCATTAAGTTGAAATCCTTTTTCTGGGGAGAGGGGTAATGTAACATAGTGTAAGTAACTACTTAGTAGTAATAAAAAAAAACTAATATTATTAAAATAAAAATATTAATTAACTTAAAAATAAATTGTAACAATTAAGTGATGCGGACAACCGCATTATTTTATATATATGGAGTAACAGGTTCTTCGCCGCGCCCCGCCACCCCCGCGCGACGAGCCGGCGCGAGCGCAAGCGAGACGACATTCCGCTGCCAAACCTCTTGAGGCACGGACGCTGTCGCTTTGATAAATAGCATACTTACCGTCATTGCGAATTATAAAGCCATAAATAATTATAAAATATTTTGAGACTGGATTGCTTATCCATACTACTAAACTAAATTAAGTACCTGTAAGTGATTGTGATTCCCAAACTTGGGTAAGTTGTGCACAATTTTATATAAAGAATTTTAACGGCCATTACCTACCTTTTTTTATATTCGTTGCGTCAATCTTAAGGTACGGGCCTGTCTAACTATCGTAGCTTATTAATTTCTATCCTTGTGTAATGTTTTGCTTTTCCTTCACTATGTTCTTATTATATGCTTGTAACCGCCTCTGCTAGCGACCATTACCTACAGTGTCGATTAAGAATCACGCCTGGAATTCTTCCCGCCTTGTAAGCCCTAATTTTCCAATGTGGTTCTTGCCATGCATACCTAGCGTTTCCCGTGCACCCCTTATACCGGCAGCTTACTGATGTGGCCCTTGTCACCAGGAATTACGTCACGGTTTCAATAACCGAACCGGACAACGAACCTGTCACAGCACCTGAGTGGAGTGGCCGAGCTGACGGAACTACGCCTGGAGGACGGGAGCTCGCCAGGGAAGTGTGGAGAACTAAGCAAGTGCTAAAGACCTAGGCAGACCCTTCAATTTTTTTTAATATACCCACATACCTTATTAATTCTAAACCTAGTTTTATTTCTCTCTTGTACACGTCTTATAAACGTGACATGGGTAGGTACCTACTACGTATATTATCCTACGTGATTTTAATAACGATGTTTATTCAACAGTTTCAAAGTAAATGGTTTCATCAATTTCATGAATGACGATGATTTTCCTCAATGAGATACCATCGCGACCGTTTTGGTTTTTACGTTGTACCAATGTGCATAGAAGCGTGACTGATTATGCCTAAGTACTATGTGTAATAAATATAGAGGAAAACAAATTATCATACATGAACAGATCGTGATAGTTCACTACTGGGTATCGGACTATGGACCACGTCAACAATACTGCGGCCTTTATAAAAGTTGGTTTTACGTTTAAAGTATTCGAAATGAGTA